>CM062917.1:135860793-137110793 GCA_031878705.1 Tapirus indicus | reverse complement strand
CTATTCCTGATCCTGATATTTTTATCAGAAACATGGATGACACACAGAAGGCAGCCATATCAAATTTGTAGATGACAAGAAACTGGAAAATAAATATGTTGCATGACAGAATCAGAAACCAAATAGATCAACAGGTTATAAGGGCAGGATTTCCAACTCTCAAGTGAATCTTTTTTCTAAGACCTCTGAAGAAGATTCTGTAACCTTCTTCAGAACAATCATAAAATAGTTTAACAATGACCACTTGGCAGGGAGAGTGTTGAGGTGATTCAAGCACCAGATGGGTGGTTGAGCTAAATGACCTTTAAGGTCTCTGCCAACCCTGAGCTTTTATGACTCCAACTTTAAGAATCTTTCTCATTTTCTGAGATTTCCAGAAAAGATTTCCCAGCCTTCCTTGGTAACTCATAGAATGTTTAACAACACTAAGGACGGCATTTCCTCTTATCTTTGTCTTGATCTTGAAATATTTTTAAAGTGTAATTTTTTCATCTTATGTTTTTATTATGTTTTCCCCACTAGCAGAAGTTCTACCTAGAAAATGTGATGGCACAAATGAGCATTACATCTGGAAAAATTTCCCTGTCAAAATGTTTTAGATACGTAAAGAACTGATTTTATGTCCTCACAATACTCCACAGACAGCCCTTGAAGAATTTAATTTAGGGTCGTAGCAAAACCACTGAATTGTTCTCTAAAATAAGTAAAACCACCTTCACATGGATGTTTTTCATAAAAAAACATTTTTTATAAATTAATATCCCCCCAAATAATCCTCAAGTTCAAATGCATAGTTTAATATAAGTATCCCATCAGTGGCAACTGAATATATTCAGCAAAGGATGAGATTTTCTTTTTAAAAGCAAGATTTTCCCCCACTTACTCATTTATCTCTAAGGCTTCATGAGCTGCAGAAATCCTAGCTTGGGGGTTTCTCTCTCTCCAGGCTTTCTGCATTACTATTTTAGAAAAAGAGAAAGAAGCAAGATAATCAATACACATAATTAGGAAGACTCAATACAAGACAATAGCTAAATTGATAGCTTTCAGCTTGAATTACAAGAGAATATTTCACTTACCAAGAGAGTCAGCCCAAATCTCCAAAGTCACACAAATACATTCTAATTTGCTATTCCATTGTCCTTCAATTAATGACATCAAACGTTTCTTGTGCTCATGAAACCACAGATCTAAATCTTATAGACTAACCCATAGTTTATAATCTGAGAGACTTAAACTTAAGATTTTTTTTTTTTTTTTTTCTGAGGAAGACCAGCACTGAGCTAACATCTGTTGCTAATCTCCCTCCTTTTGCTGAGGAAGACTAGCCCTGGGCTAACATCTGTGCCCATCTTCCTCTACTTTATATGGGACGCTGCCACGGCATGGCTGACA
Organism: Tapirus indicus; assembly: GCA_031878705.1. Lineage (NCBI taxonomy): Eukaryota > Metazoa > Chordata > Mammalia > Perissodactyla > Tapiridae > Tapirus > Tapirus indicus. The sequence continues at coordinate 137,109,398 of CM062917.1, read as the reverse complement.
AGCAGTGCGTCGGCAGGAGCCCGGGATCCGAACTGGCGAACCCCAGGCTGCCAAGCGCGAACTAAACCGCTGCACCACCGGGCCGGCCCCTTGATTTAGATTTCTTAATCAAGAAAACAAAAGGCACTTTCACAGAGATTTAATATTTCTTTTTGCTCATTAATGTCATTTGTTGTTAGAGAACATATATTATTTTATATATTTTGAGATGACATTGCTACTAATCTCTTCCTTCTACTGAGACACAACATAATTTCTATTGGTCATTTTCCCAAACACTTACTACAGGTTCTAGATATTAAAACCTTTTAAAACCATTTGAAGAATTATGAGTTGGATCAGAAAAAAAAGCTTTAGGCTTTTGCTTAACATGTGTACCTGCTCCCAAAGTTTGCTGCAAACCCAGTTTTTATATACCAGAGAAGTTTGTGAATATATTGTGAAAAGCTCAATGCTTGGAATAGTTATCGTACTAGGATGTTCCCCCATAGCAAAGAACACCTCTTAAAAAAGCGTAACAATCTCCTTATTTAACTTGTTTTATAAATTTGTGCCTTCTAAATTAATTTCTTAGGAGCATGTATATATTCTCTAAAGTTTTTTTTCATCTAGTTTCTTTAAGTTTGGAACATAAAAAATATCAGTAAGATTATCTGGAACTCAAGCAGTGTCAAATGCCTGCTAAATAAAGTCTTTTCTAGGACAGAAAACAAACATGGATTCCAATAGCCAAGGCCATGCCCCCATCCAATGCAAGTGAACCTATAAATAGGCTTATAAATCACTACAATATATTTGTTAATTATTTGGATTCACTGAATCCCAATTTCTAACTAGAATATCATCAAGGAGACATGACCCTTCACTCTATCTCAACCAAAGATATAATTTGCTTCATATAAGATTTGTATTTCTTCAAAATATGTAAATCCAACTTTGGTATTTTTTTAAATAATATTTTAAATTATAATAAGGGGACTCATTTCAACACCAATACTTCAATGTGATAAAGCCTTTGTTTAAGTATCAGAATTCTGGGTTCTACTAGTCAATCTCCAATTTAATATTCTATTCATTGAGGTTTCTACAGAGCAGATATTCTAAAAGCAGTAACCTTGATACTTAAAACAAACCAAGAAGCCCTCCCACTCAGCAGCTATCTGAAGGATTTTCCATACTTGCATCTGCAGGACGCAGATGGTCCGAGTCACAAGTAAAGAATGTCTGGTGGTCCTGGGCAGAGAGATTCATGTCATAGTAAGTCAGAGGCTCTCGTCCTGTCACCCAGGTATACCTGTAAAGAGGAAATAAAATGGTCAGACATTTTTGAGAGAGGAAAGCAAGATCTACAATATATTAAGCTGCACAGAAGTTGAACTATAAACCATTAAATGAGTACCAAAACAGCTTTGCCAATGAATAAAAAAATATTTTTAAAAAATCATTCTATACTCCCTTTAGGAAGTGTATCAGCAGGAAAGAAGTAAACATTTTCCCTATATTTTTGGCCTAAAATTTTACTAGCACTAGCTAATGAAAACCTTCCCTAACTAGTATTACAAGTAGACATTTTCCAGAAGCCATGAAAATTCTCATTTGCCTAATTACTCTACAAAATTAAATTCCAACATAACTTCTGTGGCATCTTTATAAACATGTTCCAGGTAAGCTTCCAAATATCTTGATTGCATATAATATACAATGAAAAGAATAGCCGTAATAGAAAATTTCTATAAACTACACATTTTTGTACATTATCCCAATTCCAATGCTAAAATATTTATAAAACAGAAAAATTAAAACATCTAAGGATAGTATCAAAGAATGGAAGCACTAAACAGACTGTTACAATGACCCCTAAATGAACCAGCAAAAACATTTGCTGCTGTCTTTGCTCTCTGAACTAGACCCATTTGTTTCCCAAGCTGTCAAAATGCTTACCGATTATATTCAGCACCCCTAAATAAATTTAATGGATTTCGCCATACTTTGCATTCTGCAACAAAGAAAAATACAAAAATATTACACATAGTTCAGAGACACTACAAGCTCATTAATTCAGTGAAACACCCTTCCTGGCCATTTGATAAGATAATTTTATTCTCTATCCTCTACATGAGAAGCAATGTGGAAAAACTCTGGGTGGTTAATCAGGAAATGCAGCTCAGGCACCGGGACTTTGGAAAGTTTCACCTAATCTCTCTGAGCCCAAGTTTCCTCATTTGCTAAATCAAGGTACATGCCAAAATCAGCTAGTTCATAACTTCTATAGTCATTTCAAGAGGCCTAAACAGATTCTATGAATTTACTTCTAAAATTACAGGCAGAAGGTAGAGGTAGAAGTAAAACTACTTTCTGTTACTCTAAAAGATATCCTACAATAACTTCATATATGACAAATTAAACTTAAGTTGTAGAGTATAATATGCAAAAAGCCTTAGATTCTTAATTAGGGTCTATGTTAATACTGATTATGTGATAATTCTTCAGATTGCTTTTACATCACCATAAAGGCGTGATAAAATTTAAAAAGGTACCGTTATTGTAGGAAGAAATGTTATGAAAATAAATTGTTTTAACATTCTTTACTTATGCAAATTCATGTATTAATCATCATGCTAAGACCATAATGTTAGCATGTATTAATAGATTATACATCTTTGTTACACAAGGACCACAGAAATTTAGAACCACAGGACTTTAACTTAGACAAAGCAATCATTATCTTTTAAGAATGTGTTATAATAAGTGTGTGACTAATAAGCTACAATTTTTCTAAAACGGTCTATGATTAATACTTTCTACTGATTCAGAATACTACATTTCTTTGGATGAATAATGTTTTATTAGAAAATAAAATCAGTTAATATTTAAAACGTCCGCGTGTGTGTAGTCAGCCAAAAAACACACCCAAAGACATATACACACAAAAGTGAACAATTATTGCAAAAATCAGAAGACCATTACAGGCCATGGGTGATTCTTTAATATTCTACCCTCAGTTCTGTTACATTCAACATCCATCCTTCCACCCATCCATCCATCCTATGAGCACTGACCACCCAGTGGGGGAAACAAACAAGTAAACCATCAATTACAATACAGCGTGAAAATGAAGAACATAAAGCACTGTGGGAACATTGTGTGTAATTGCGATAAACTTTCGGTAAAATAGTGAATGAAGGGTGTACACATAACAAAGATATTTTTTTATTCGAAGGAGATCAATTTGTCTTTAAATTAGGGAAGGATTCCACTTAAAATTTGCTCAATGTTTATAAACAATGGCCCTAAATTTTCTGTCACTTAGCTTAACTTGCCGTTTAGGAAATGATCTTTGCTCAGTTAGTTTAGCATCTTTGAATTTTGTTCTTGAGAAACTGAAATTTGATGGCTGTCACTTCATATGGCACTAACCAGAAAATTATGCTTCCCTTAAATAATTACTCTTTTTCCAGATAGAAAGCCCCTTAGAGGAGTCATTAATGCACTTCAGACAGATCATGGCTTGAACCACACTGGTAAGCCAAACAACCACAATCGCTGTCCTATGGCTATTATAACTCTGATGTCCTCACCATCTCCATCCCCTTCTCAGAGGATGGCTTTCAAAATTCAAAGTGCTCTTCTTAAAGCTTCATGAATACTGCAAGGTTTGTATTTGGCATATAATAAATGTGCATACAGATTTATGTGCAAAGGATGCTCATGGTGGCATTATACAACAAAACAGGGACATTTGGGGAGATGCCTCTCCCCCACTGAATTTCATCTGAAATATTAGTAAAAAGCTTATGGCAAATAATGTCTCCATCAAATACATTATTATATTGCCTGGAAGGATAAGCACCATTCAAATATCAATTGACAAATTATAAAGCAAATTGCCTTCAATAAAAATTTCAACTCTTTTATATTGAATGCAAATGAAATTATTTCTAAATAAAAATAACTCCAAAGAGAGATGGTGTGTATAACTAAAGTATTACTGAGCAGTAGCTAAAGATGCTATATTTATTTAGAAAGTGCCACAATATAGCCAGCAGGGGGTGTTGTAAACATTTTGAAATGTTTTTGTGACTTCTATTTAGGAACTGAACTTTAAAAAAAAATCATTGTTAACATTAGTGTCATAAATGTGGTCTATATTCAGTTTCTTCAGTTATAGCTGAAACTTAGAAATGAGGATCTAAGTAACTGTAACAGATGTAAAATATTCTATGTGAGAAAAAACATGTAATGAAGAAATACATAAAGAAATGTCTTCATTAGCTATATCCTTCAAATTGAGGGTGCAGGGCAGGCATAGTTTTCTTTTAAGAAATAAGCAATCTAGGGGTCAAATATGAACACATGGCAAAGTTTCAAAGTTTCAAAGTTTCAAATTAGGTCATAGCTATGTTAATTTCTTCTTTGCTGCTCTGTCTCATAATCTTATCTTTACTATAAAAACTCTCTTAGTCTGGAATCATTCTAGAGAACACACCCCATAAATATCAGACTGCTTGATGGTTTTGTGATATAGACAAAGGTTGTAAATGCCAAACATATTAGAATATAAAGATTTAAGTCAAGAATTTAAACTCAGGTCTCCAGAGGATAAAAGTTTTTCCACATGAGGTCCAGTTTCTTACCTTACTTGTGCCTTTGAGGAATAAATTCCTTATTTAAGCCAGAATTAAAATTTTACCTCCAAAAGGAATTTTCCATTCTCCAATTAATATCAACAATTTTAGTGCCCTTTAGAAGCACTAAAAGTTGACTGGGACTCCATCAAGGGCTTGCTAACGTCACTAATAGTTCATTTAAAAATATGCCCGAGGGGCCGCCCGGTGGCGCAGCGGTTTAGTCCGCGCTTGGCAGCCCAGGGTTTGCGAGTTCGGATCCCGGGTGCCCGCCGACGCACTGCCTGTCAGCCATGCCGTGGTGGCGTCCCATATAAAGTGGAGGAAGATGGGCATGGATGTTAGCCCAGGGCCAGTCTTCCTCAGCAAAAAGGGGAGGATTGGCAACAGATGTTAGCTCAGGGCTAGTCTTCCCCACAAAAAAAAATAATAATAAAAATAAAAATATGCCCGATACACATGCTCTCTGTGGTTCCAGCGGCAGCAGCCCACAGTATAGTCTCTGCCCACAACTGGTCACAGAAACACTCAGACCTCAGCATGCATGCAAGAATGCAACTCAAGAGAAAGAGAAGCAGTAAATATTGGAATAGCACTTGTTTAGTTCCCAAAGTCTGCAAAACAGATTCCCTCATTTGTCATAAAAGGATGATTATAAGTTTCTGTGTGGGATACAAAAAACATAAAAAATAATGCTTACTACCATCATGGACTTCTCAAATCAAACTCCAATCTTTTCTTCAGTCTTCCCTCTCACCATTCCCTATCAAAACTTTCCATCTCAGTGATACTTATTTCATGTCTTTTCATACTCAATTACTCCTCTAGAATGCCCGCCCCATCACTCATAGGACTGTGTGGTTTAAACATGTATAGAATGGCTATTATGCATTACTCCCTGCACTAGACCCTGGGTTACAAAAAAAGATACAGTTTATGACCTACAGGAGCTTATAGACTTGGAAGAAAAATGAAAAGGGTGTTGAACCACATCTGGCATGCAACTGAAGCTCTATAGAAGAAATAAATGTACCGAGAGAACCACAGACTTTCCCTTTGTCACAGTTCTCAATGAAAAAGAGAACTTAATTCTCAGAAAACCCAAAGGCTCTAAAGTCACAGGGCTTTTACTCACACGGAAGAAAATATTATTCTACCTCCAACTTATTTAAATCTGAAAACCTTTTTTTCCTAAAATTAAAAAAAATATATAGAATCCCCACTCCCAGGCCCTTCAAATATATAAAATTACCAATTCATAGCCTAGTAAGATTTCCTATACTAAAAAGCTACCACCTCTCCCCAGAATCTAAAATCTGATGGTGATTACCATCTTATTTTTACTATTATTATATTGTATTATTATTATTATTATTGTATTATGATGATGATGTATTATTATCACAAACAGCAGCAACAGAAGCTTTTGTCATGGCTATAAGCTTGATTTTCACTGAGCCTGTCTATAAAGGGGCTTAAAGCTCAAGTCATCTATATCCCTTACATAAGTTAGTGAGGGGTAGAGTGTAGGCCCTTTTCACAGAAGTAAAGAGTAGAGCATAGAAAAGCCACATAATTTCCCCAAGGTTCATAGTAAATGAGATTAAGGCCTGGTGTCCAGACTGCCCAATAATTACGCACTATATGCAACAGACCTGTTACCCTGCAATGTCATATTTTAAAAATCCTGTGACTTCATCGATTAAATTTTCCACTAAAGAAACAGTTTTTAAAACTCTTCTGGGGAAATGTTAGGCATTTTTTAATAATACTTTTAAAGATTTTAGTCCCAAAGTACAACAGAAAAGGGCCCTAACTAAAATTTCATCGGATGTATTATGACAATCAAGATTAACCCTAAGCCAGTCAATTTCTGACATGTGATTCTGCATATATTTATTAGCTTTGATATCTCAAAAATGAATACCCAATTCTCTACATCATACAGGTCAATTTTAAGCAATCACTAAGAGTAACAAATATCCATTTTCTTAAATAATTAAGCTTTAACTGTTTTCATAACTTTTCAAAATAATTATTTTGAAAACATTATTGGGGTAACATACAGGTAGGTTTTAATTCAACAAATATGTTACTCCATCAAATTCTTTTATGGAATGAGAAAAGGTGTAAATAATTATGAGCTTTAAGAACATTCTTATTGATCTGCTTTACTCAAGATAGTGTATCACTTTCTTCAAGAATATTACCAAGATGGTTAAATCTTTAATTGTACCTCTCATACATTTCTCATTGGTCATTTCTGACTGAAGTCAATCAACTCTACCAGATAATGTGGAAATTGTGAAATAAGTTTATTAAATAATGTTCCTCAGGGACTAAAACTGCTTTAGGCATTTTCACCATTCACCTGGAGATCTAATCTACACTAGAATACAAATTTTAGTAGCAAAAGATTTTAAAAGATGTAATAAGCATTGGCTAAGAGAATCATTTTCAACACATACACAGATTTTGGCAAGTTTCCCCTGATTGAGCCTATTACAGAGCAACTCCAAAAGTCCTTGACAGGTAGCAATTTGCAATTTTGCTGAGGGATATATTTGAAATGCAAGCACTGAAAGGCCTGAGTATAAAAGTGAGTTCCTGAGCTAGTGAGTAAGCCCAGCTGAACTAAGCCATATCTCCATGTGGTTGTGCCATCCTCCTGACCATATTCATAGAGAAGTCAGTTCATCTGGAGGACACTGCCAAATGGTGTCCTCTGACTTGATATTTCTGCATGACCTCATTTAATCCTCAAACTACTCTAGGGAGTAGATACTACTGTTATTCCTATGTGTGCAAATTAAAATACTAGGGAAAGTTAAGTGACTTGCCCAAGGTCACACACTGTAAGTGATGGAAAGAAGATTAGGGCCACATCTGTCTGACCCCAGAGCCTGAGCTCTCAACATCAGCAATCCTGCCACTGAGCTGTTTCAAAAGTAAGTTTGGCTAATGTCACTGCAGAAATAATGCACGTACTGTAGTATAGGGTTTTACTGAAGTTATTTTAATTGCTTAGTAATTACATTAGTCTTGAGTTTATAGACCTCACAGAGGGTCTAGACTACATTTTTTGGCATTTAAGATGTTGGACTCTGGAGTGAGACTTCCCAGGTTCCCAGCCATGTGACCTGGGGTAGATGACTTAAGCTTCCTGTACCTCAACTTCCTCAAACATAAAATGGAGATAACAATATCTGCTTCATAGGGTTATTGTGAGGATTAAATGAAATAATCCATATAAAACTGACAGTCAGCACTACCAGTTTTAGTTATTATTATTAGAACTATATGGCTTTCTACAGGGAAAATTATTTGCTCTGGTGTTATGAGAATTAGAGGATCTACAAAAGTCTTAGGATGTGTCTTTGCATGCTACATGAGCTTATTCACCTCCATTGCTTTTCTTTAATTTATTATCTGCATTTAATCAGTGCTTGAACTGCCTCTAGTGATGTAATGAACTTTAATTTAGAATTCCAGGTAAAATTCTTATAAAAAGTTTTCTATAAAAGAGATATACATATAAACATATATATACATATCTTATATAGATTAAATGAGATGATTTGTGACAAAAAGCCAAGTGACTATAACCAGTTTGTCTAAAGGTCCAGTTCTATGCAAGAAGCTATTATAGTGTCTCAGAGAATTTAAACTTGCCTTTGGCGAGGATACTTCTCATATGATGAAGCACTCTACACTTTCCAAATATCTTGAAGAAAGTGAACATTGCAAACCTTTGTCTTAATGGCATCCTATTTGAGAACAGGGCAAATTATCAAACAGATATTCCCATAAACCCAAATTCAGAATGTTACTGGGCCCTGAGAATCCCTTTGCTTAAGACAGGGAGAAGTTGGCCACGTTTTAAATCCCTACACATCATCAACTCATAAGCTAAGTTGAATTAAAGAAATGGCAGCAATAAACATGGTAACATGGCAAATGTATCAGCAGGGTTTATCAGAAACTGTATATTTATGAGAAAAATAGCAGTTTAGCTCCCAAATAAAGCAAAACAAGTGAAATATTCAGAAATGTTAACCTACACCAAACAATCTGAAACTTGGTTAGATTAGGAAGCTATTATAATTAACTGTATTACTCCTCTGGCCCACAGATAATGACCACTACAAATGTGAAAGGGTCTGCACTGTCCAATTTACACAGATCCAAAAGTTAAACAATATATGAACAGTCTGCCTTATAACAATCACAACCTTCTCACTTCCCATTCCCCCCACCCCAAATTATTCTTAGGTAGGCCAGGTCTTTCAACATTTAATCAAAACGGATGATTTTTTAGGAAAGAGGTACACTATGAGTCTTCATATAGACCAATGTTTATAACTGCTATTTTCAGTTTATTTTTAGCTTTTTCAATGATTTTCTCAAATAAGCAATGTCATTAAATTGCCTCTGCCAATGCCCAGGGGACTTTGTTAGGCATGTTGTATTTCACGTAAGATCTGGCAAAGAGCTGTCTTACAATGCTCCAAGAAAATCAATAGATTCACCCTCCTGTTACTAAGGCAATAGTCATTGTATTATTATTAAGGCAACAGAAATTTTTAAACAAATTCCTCTACCTTAAGAAAATGTACTGATTACCCTCAGCTTTAGACCTTCTTTTTCCTTCATACTTAGCTGAAACCAGACTATGAAATAGAAAGTGATTAAGGGTAGAGATAAACAAAGACAATGTACTTTTATAATATTTTTTTTATTCAAAAATAAGAATCACCACAAGAAAAAAGAAGTGGAAAATGGTATTAGTCCCATGGTATCTCGTACTTCCATACCAGCATACATGTTTGTTGAGCTGAGTTAGCCAAACATTAGAGACCCAATGTCAAGGAGAAGTGGGTAGATTGAGCCCTGATATACCTAGAAAAGATAATTTCCATTTTCCTAAATGTAACTATGTGAACATTATTATGAGATCAGATCATAAATGCTGTATCTATTATACAGAAAATGAAGAAATATTGCATGCATAGTAGTAGACATTCAGTAAATACTAGTGTAATTGAATTAATAATAATATTCAAAAGCTCAGTCTTAGCCAGGTAAAAACTCAGTACAAATAAAACTGGGAATTTCCATGATTATTACTGTTGAATATATTTTTAAAAAGGACTTAGGTTCTCCTCTTAAAAACTGCTGTAAAAACACTAAGAATAGCGTCAAGATTTATACAATGCAGGGGTCAGCCCGGTGGCGTAGCAGCTAAGATCACGTGCTCCGCTTCTGCTGCCTGGGTTCGCAGGTTCAGATCCTGGCATGGAAGGACGCACCGCTTGTCAGCCATGCTGTGGCGGTGTCTCATATACAGTAGAGGAAAATGGGCACGGATGTTAGCCCAGGGCCGGTCTTCCTCAGCAAAAAGAGGAGGATTGGCAACGAATGTTAGCTGAGGGCTGGTCTTCCTCACACACACAAAAAAAAGATTTATACAATGCATAACGCTTATTCAAGGCATCCACAAAGAGAGACAGCAAAATAACAGCGACAATGAGAAGAGTATGAATCCTTCGGCATTAAAGAATGTCAAGAGATTTAAGTCAGGTAGAGAGAGAGAGAATTTTAATGAAAATAAAAATATATTCACAATAAAAACTGACCTCAAATGAGGCTGCTTTCTGTTTTCAATCTGCTAATTTTCTACAATGTTCTGTGTCGTTTAAAGACTATAGTAATCAGACAAGAGCACATTTAATTTGTAGGGTCTTCACAGCAGATGCAAAGTGATAGCAATTATCCACAACTGCTTCTGTGCTGATGACTAAATGATCAAGATTCCTCTTAGAATAATATGCCACACTTATAAGTGTAGCTGATTAAAGTAATGGTTCACTCTGTTCACGTCTCTCTCTGTTTCTCACGAAGTGGATGAGTTTACAAAGTCCCAGACAATTTTGTTACCTGGGTGGTGCCATCTCTCACACGTGTACCTTTTAGGATGAAATAAATGTATAGCTAGAGGTGCCCATCGCCACTCATGGTTGGCTGGCAAAGATCTATTGAAGGAGCATTGAGTCAACATCAGGAATAAAGTATATATACAATGCTCCTTGATGCTTATCACCCGGCTAGACAGTTATGAAATGTGGACTGGGTTAATTCTAGGGAGAAAGAAAAAACACCTAACTCAGCTCTTTAATTTCTTCCTCTTTATCCTTCAAGTCTCAGAACTGGTGCCCTCTCCTTCAAGAAGTATAAGTCTTCCCCCAGTTTGGGTCAGGAACCCCTCCTTTATTCTCCACAGCACTGTATGTTTCCCTCATACAGTCAGAGCTCTTATCACTTTGTCTCCTTCAATAGACATGAGAGTTCCATGGGGACACGGACTTTGACTTTTTTTTAATCGTAATATTCAAAAGAACTTGTACCAGGCCAGGTTCATATTAGGAACTTAGGAAATGTTTACTGAGTTGATAGAGACCAAGCTAGGAAATTATATTCTTCCCTCTTCTTTTACGAGTGGAGAAAGTACAGGCCTTGCATGTGCTCATTCATTCATTCCTTCAGTTTCAATGATATAGTAGACACTGTGCAAAATGCTAGAGATACTATAATATAGAAGCAAGGTTAAAAACTACAGTGCAATTTGATAAATGTTTCTAAAAATAAAAATATTAAGAGTCAATGAAGGTGGAGAGATACTGTACAACCTATCAGAGAAGGCTTCCCAGAGGTAACATTTGAGTTGGGTTGTGAAAGACGAACAAACATGAGAGAGAGAGAGATAGACTTCTAGGCAGAGGGTCATAAGAAAACAGAGTATGTCCAGGAAATGAAAAGGACATGGACTGGATTGTGACAGAAGCCAAAGTTGGCAAGACAGGTTAGAAGCAGCTTATGCTGCACCAAGGAATCTGGAATCGAGCTTTATCTTCAGTGGAATGGGAACCAATAAAGCCTTTTAAGCAGAGGAGCAATGTGATCAGATCCAGTTAGATGCATGATTCTGCAATTAGCATGGAAGAAAATGGATACATTCAATGAGTTTTGAGAAACTAGGGACAAGGACGCTGGAAACTCAGGCTGGGAACAGAGACCTAAATGGCCATTAGCTAAATCAAATGGAAGAAAAAGTAAAATTAAACAAGATAAACATTCCCTTTTCCTGGGATGCTTACATTCTACTTCTCTGGTAGAGGCTGTCAACTTCTTGGGAAAATAAACTCCATTTTTCTCTGAAGTCTAATATTTACATAACAACATTTTACTGTCTTATAGTCACAATAATTTAGTAATAAGAGCAAGCAAATAATGTTACAAACTGAAGGACTTTCCATACCTGAGACACTTTGCCTGTTGGAATCCGAGTCCCCATTACTGGAGTTAGAATTGTTGGAGGAGTTGTTGTCAACCCCTCCCAGAAGGGGGCGCAAGTGGCTTACTGAGACTTGCTCAATGAATGACGTTCCATACTTGCGAAAATACCACCATTCAAATATCTAGAACAGAAATATAATAACTGTGATTATGGTTCTTGTTACCATTTATGATTTTTGCACACATGCCCATAAAATATGCTGCATTTACTAATTATATCCACCTTAAATACTTAATTTTTATTCCAAAAAAATTATTTTATTCTAAAAATTAAAGAGTTTAATAAAATTAAAACACCAATTTCATTTTAAATTCTCAATGTTGTTTTCTCCACTTAATACTGGTTTTGAAGAAAAATCTACAACTACAGTCATGGATAAAAGAACACTGTTAACAGCTGCTCAATATTATTTTCCTCTAAATTTACTTAATATTCTAATAATAAAATCACCATAGCTGCAAGACATCTTCAGAAATGTATACAAATAACCCAGTTTTAGAAGTATGGTTTATAAAATATTCCAATTCTTGGCACTTTACCTTCTGATAAATCCACACCTGCATAAAATTTTTAAGATAGCAAAATTCCATTACAAAAAAAAAAAAAAAAACCCATCTCCTTAGAGAAATGCTGGTTTTACAGAAAGAGTGAAAGGCATCCCATTTCATGTATGGATGGCACCCAACTGCTGAGAGACTCAGCAATGTCCCACCCGCTAAGAAGTACTTTATAAACATAAGCATCTATTATACACCATTAATGTTTCCTAGTTCACAAGCTTACCAATTGTTATGTACTGTGGATTGCAAAGGAGAAAAGAAATAACTTTCATTAATAAAAAGAAAGAAGCAATGATGCTCACATAACTAGACTGAAATCAGGATTTCCTAAAGCACTGGGGAAGCAAGCAACCGCCCTCAGCCCTTCTTACCTTGCCCTTCTGATCCTTCAGTGAATGCTCTCCCACCACTGTTCGAAGTTGCCCTCTCCCACATCCTTCCTCTCCTCCCTGTCTGATTTGGGATTTTTCCTTAAGTAGTCACAAATCATTACACAGAAGAAATTTAAGAATCAACTATATCCCAGAGTCTCATAAGATAACTATACTATATTTTTATAATGCAATATAGAATGTGGAACTAACATAGAATTAATTATCTGTACCCTTACTTCATAAAACAAGATTTTGCTATCTACTCTGGAATGGATTTGGGGCTATTACTTAAAAATTGATGTTTTCTGTCTTTTGCTCTACCAGAAAATTTCTAAAAAAGACAGAAAGAACATCTATGAATGACCAGAAGGAACTACCAATCAAACCAAATGTTTCCAATTCTATAATAGGACAACTTGATTTAATTCTAACAAGTTACCTCTGACTATATGAATTTTCACATGTTAAGACATTCAAGTAATTTCACTGGGCAGACAAGGGAGAATATAATATAGCTAAGAAGGGACAGGACTAGTCTATAACATTTGGAATGCTAGGAATAAGAGATCTTACTTAAAGAAGGATGAAAGTTCAAAAATGGTAAATTTACAAACCATGGATCCAGAAGGGAGTTTGTAACCTCTGGTAAGTTATTTAATCTATTTGAACACCAGTTTCTTCAACTGTAAAGTGGAAATCATATGTATTATTTATCCTCAAGGGTCCTCAATTTTCACAACCATGTAAAATATCTAGTTTCAAACCCCATGTAAAAGATCTAGTTCAGTGCCTGCTGCATAGGTGGTTCTCAAAAGTAATAGCAAAGCCATCGTTTATTACACTGATGATGTACACACCTCCCATGGGTAGCACACCCCACATACTGCTATGATGCACTCCTCTTTTTGCCAGTCTACAATTCACGCTAGTACAGCATCCTGTCTGTTACTGTTGTTGGCTGAAAGCTTTGGAAATCATGAAAAAGGGCACTGCTGACCATTCTGTCCTGACCACCCAACAAAGCCCTCAAGAGATTCATGGCTTTGCCTTTCTTAGAAGAAATGGATGGCTCCAAAAGACCCAGAACACTGGTCACAGAACTGGCAATGGCTCTCAGTCACTTGTTGGGGAGAGTTCTCTTTGCACCAAGTCTTTGCTCTGCTTTCCGTATCATGCTGCTTGGGCACATACCAGGCCTTAGTTCATTCATTCAGTCACACAGCACTAAGGGCTCCACATCAGGCATCAACTGTGCTCCAGGGTTACAGAGCACAGATGTGGCCCCTGCCACCACCAGTCCATGACACAGACACACAATGCCTCTCACAGGTTGCTCCTGGCATGGTCTATACACAGCACAAAAAACACCTTGGGACTCTTCTGAATTCTCAGTTCCTCCAACATCATCACAGAATGTCAGCACTAAAAGGGACCTTAAAGGACCATGTGTAGTCTCCATTCAGAGATGAGGAATGAGAACTGACCAAAGTCACACAGTTAATTAAGTAGTCGCTTAGCCTGAAACCCCAACTCTGTGCCACTAATCTTCCCAGGGCCCAAAATAAGACATCTTTTTATAACTCTCTTGCTCATTTAAATAAATACAGACAGATGTAGCCTATCATTTCCCTTTTCAGATCTTCACTTACATATGCCCCCCAACTCCACTGCACCTCTGTGCTTTCTTAGCTATCAAAACCAACCTGGAAGTAGTCTATCAAATGAGACCAGATAATTCATCCTAATTACACATAGTGTAATTAGGATGAATGACTCATAGTGATGGTATATTTGCATTATAACAGAAGGGTGACCTTCCACCTAGTATTTCTAATGCTGGGATAACAGACCTTAGTAAAGACTGGGTTATTCATGCAGCTGTCTGGGGGGAAAAGGAGGGTCTTCTCAGGCCTGTCTTATCACAGCAGGGTAAGATGGTTTCTTACCCCTTATGATCCGTCTTTATACTAGTGTCCCCTGTACCCTGGAGCAGAGGCTCTAATATGTATTGAATGAACAACTAGTAAAAGGAAGTAGAAAACGACTTGAAGCCTTCTTAAATTTCAAACCAAGTCTTCTAATTTGGAGTCTTAGCATAACAATCTGGCCCTTATCCTGAAACATGACAGGCTATGGGCCAGCACCTCACAGTATTTTTAAAGAGCTGCACAGATCCAAATGGACAGATGCATATATTTGGTGTCACTTTGAATTCCTCTCCCTGGTGCATAACCTACAATATAAAACGCAAAGCTCTCATAAACAAATTTAGATTTTAAAATTAGTCCTTGGACATACTAGTAGCTTAGGAGACTTGCCACAGTGGAACAAAACAGTTTTTAACCTGACAAATAACCATAAAATTAAAATATAAATTTATGCCTTTCATAGTCTTAAAAACATAATCTCTCTAGTACTTTTTTCCTTCTCATGCTCCACCCCAAAGATTATACAGAACAAATAAGATGAGAACTAAAAAGCATCAATTGGGCTTGGCATTAAGGAAGTCAATAGTGATCCTACCTTCTAGCTGAAAGGTAAAAACGCTAATACACTTCATGACAGCTGAGTTGTGTGACCTTGGTTGGCACTCTTGACTCTCTGGGGCTCAGTTATCTAGTGTGTGAAATAAGGTCACAGTAAGTACTCAGTTCATGTTGGATGGATGGATGGAAGGATAGATGGATGGATGGATGGATAGATGGAGGATGGCTGGCTGGATGGGTGGGTGGGTAGATGGATAGATGATGATTAGAAGACTGGATGGATGGTTGGAAGGCTGAATGGATAGATGATAAGGGCTGGGCTGGTGATTTAATGGGATATACTCTAAATAAATGGCAGAACCAATGAAAGGTTTTGTGTTCATTTTGTTTGTTATAAAAAAGAGAGGCCTACACAGATTTGTGGAAGAAGAAAGAATCTAGTGGAAAGAGAGAAACTCAAGATGCAAAAGAGTACAAATGGCTAAGAAGCATGATGCCAAGATCCCAGGAAGCACATCCTCCCTGCCTTGAAAAGGTAACCTACCATTTCTTGGTCTGAGACAGGAAGAAAGAAAAGGATGTATGAATAGAAAAATACACTCTATTTTGGAAAGTCAGGTGTGCTATGAGCTCTTTCACAGGTAAGAAGGCAACAAAGGCATAAAAAGTGGGTGTCACTGATCTCGGTGGAGATGCAGGTAAGGTTTATCTTCTGCAAATAAGGGAAGTGGGGATGGAATTAGGAATGTGAGGGTGGAAGAAGTGGTTTGGATCTATAACTTGCAGGACAGAAGGGTCATACACTATACTCAGGACTCAGACCATATTTAAAACAAAGACCCATTTGTCAAGGACTCAGTTACCAAAGCCTTGTGACCTCCTCCATTACTATATGACAGAAATGGAGAGGATGACCAAGGAGCACCGAGGCTGAGAGCTGGGGGTAGAGATTCAGGTTTGCAGCTGGCCTAAGGTGCAAACTTGCCTCATCTTCACCCACAGGGAAGGAACAAAAATCTGGTAAATGGATAACAAATAAAGCACTTTCATCTATCTTGTAGACCTAAAAGCTGAATCTTTCCTGAAGATGTCTAGATTCTTCCTATCCAATAAGACTTCCTCTTCTGGAACTGCATGTTCTATACATAAAACACTTCTCTTCGTGAATCAGGGACTTCCCTATAGCCTATATCACACTAAAAAATACTTCAAGATTCCCATACAGCAGCACCTCAGTAATTCCACACCAACTCCATTAAATCCATGGGAAATATTAAGATATCTCACCCTGAAATTGGCGAAGCATTTCCTAAGGAGTAAAGCAGACAATGATATCACAGGAGGATAGATACAGTGATGGTAGAGATTAAAGAGGAAATATGAAACTCCAGCAGTCTACTCCTAAATAGAAAGTCTGTCACATTGACAGCTGCTCTACGTCTTCAGAAATATATCTGATGGTAAACAGTTTTTTGGCAAGAAGGGATCTTCTGGGCCTAAAGGAGATAAACCAAGGCAGTTGGCCTGGGTTATCATAATATTCACAACCTTTTTAGTTTCCTATTAGAACTCCCAAGTATATCCTTTTCTCCATATTCACTGACCCTTTCAAAGACCCTCCCAATTCCTCATAACAGAGGTTTTTTTTTTTACTTTTGGGCCCTGTATGTTTTATTTAGGAATACTGAAGAGCTACGGAGTGGGTCTTGGCCTCCTACTTCCTTGGTCTCAGCCAATCCCTCTTCAGCCACCTGTTCCCCTAAATAGTTGAGGGGGCTGTGTGAAGAACTGTAATTCATGCCCTTCCACCCCCTTTCCTGGCCACTATTGCCAAGGCTTTAAGAAAAGAGAGAAGGCAGCAAAGTGAGCTTCTCTTCAAGGTCAACAGCCAATGATCCATACCCATCTGTGTCTGTATGTTTACAGGATGCGATTTTCCACTGTAGCATTAATGACTGTGGCCTGGAGGGGAGGGTGTCATGGGATGTCCAGGGATGAAGTCATGGACACCACTGACAATTGAGAGAAGCCAGCCTGTGCCATTTGCCCGAAGCCCTGCCAGCTCATACTGTGCTGGCAGCTATCCTCTGGGCCCCTCCCCTAAAGATTCTGATCCAATTGGACTGGAGTGGTGCTCATTTTAAACAAAATCCATCATTCTAAACAAGCTCCTCAGGTAATTCTGACACAGATAATTCTGATGAATTCAGTTAATTCATTCACCCACTAGATCTCTGTACATTCAACAAATATTTTTTAAGAGTTCACCCAGGCATTATACAGTCATATACAAAAACACAGATATTGTCCCAGCCTTTGTGAAGCCTCCATTATAGAGAGGACAAAGACAACAAATGACACAAATAAAACTACAAATTGTGTTAAGTGTTGGTCCATTCTCTAGACTGGCCAAATCTGACCTAATCCATGGCCAACTGGAAAAGAAAAAAATGTTTCCTCCAGAGAAAGTTGCAGTCTCCCTCCCTCCTTCTTTCTCTTCTTTTTCTTTTCCTTCTCTCCTCCTCCCTTTCTTAACTACCTGACCATTTCTATGGGTCTGTTACAATGAAAACATCAACTGCTAGACACTGCTGCTACCCACTTTCCTAGTCAACACATTCATGAGAGGCTGAATAATGCTGAGGCAAAGCAGTGGAAATTTAAATTCTGGTCTTCACTCCACCCTTACCTAGTAAGTTGATCTAGGCAAGTCATAAGCTTTCTGGATGCCTAGTCCTTAGGTCTTTACTGGTTTAAATTGCATGGCTTCTGAGGTTCCTTCACCCAATTGCATGACTGCAATTGCATGATTTTTAAGCCTCTCAATTTGTGCTCAAATGGAAACTGAAAAAGCCAAAAGGGCAGTTTTGTCCCTTTATTAGCTTGTTCACTTTTGCCATGTCTAATCATTAAACTGATCCACCCAGATGCTCTTGTCCACAGTCAGACCCCAACAGGCATCCATCTACTCTCTTGCCTGGCACTTGATCTCCCGCAGAAAATCATTAATTTTCATGGTGACCTCAAGAAGCTGTAATCTGATAAGGCTGAATGAGCCTCAGTTTCCTCCCATTGTCTGCAGGCTGCCCTGCCATCGGCCCCCATGGCATCTCTCATTCTGGAGCCTAGAAACAAGTTGCTTCTTAATGGACAAAGTCTGACATTATATGCCGCTTCCCACACCCCAAGAGCCTTTCCAATCAAGTTTTCCTGAGTCTTTTTTACTCTTAGATCCAGAATCACCATCATTTGGGTGATCCATATGCCTATCAATTAAAGTGCTACCCCTAGTGTAGGTCAAGTTCTTTAGATGGATGAAAAAGAGTTGAAAAGAGCCATAACAATCTTCCAGTCCCACTCCCTTACTTTTGAACAGGAGAGGATGGAGGACATGGTCAGAGAGATCTGCATTCAAACCTTACCATTTGTCTGTTATATAACCTTGGCCAAATTATTTAACCTTTGTGTCTTTTCATATTCGGTAGCATAAAGGCACCGATTATATCTACCACTTAGAATTTCAATAAGAATTAAATGAAATAATATATGCAAAGTGCTTAAAACAGTACCTGGCATAGAGTGGGAAACTCAATAAACAGACCTTTTGTTACAACTGATTTCTACCTAATCGTCGTCTCTTCTACCACTTTCCCCAAAATATAATTCTTTTACATCTAATCCATGAACTAATTCTTTTATTGCAGATAAAGACTAAACTGGTGGGTTTGGACTGTGACGACAGGTGCAGATCCTCTAGCTGGAACTGAACTCAGAGGCGAAGGCTTGTGCCAATGGGCAAAGGGGCAGCTTGTAGCCAAGCAAGGGAGAGAGCTGCCTGTAGGCGGATATGGGCACAAGAACCAAAATGGAAGAGTGAGTGGTAGGTGGTAGAATAAACTCATTGCTGGGTTTCAACCTGTGAAATTAAGAGCTATCAGTGACAGTTAGTAAAATACACACCGATTAGTCCTCATTTATTTTTCAGCACATTAGTGTAAACAACAGCAGCATTTGCCAAACACAATTTACTTCTATGTATATTTGCTCAGTTAATTGATTTTTTCTTCACAGGGGAAATATCAGGGTGTTTTTGCTTGTTTGTTTTTTCCTCTCTTCTCCTAAGACATCACATTGCATGATCCAGCACAGGAATCCTGAGGTCCCCAAACAATCAATTTCCCCAGGGGCAGCCCTGTACTTTGAATGTTCACTGCCTCGCTCTCCTAACACTGCTCAGGGGAGAGTAGTTAGGTAATCGTCTCTCTGGTGCCAGGAAACAAACTGCTAAGCAGTTCTACGCACACAGATTTTTGCAAAGCACCTGATCCTTTACCTCAGTGCTGCCTCTCCATGAAATGCACTTGGCAGAAAATCGTGGCTGAATATAAACCTCAACCCTGGGTATATTTCAAGGGCTAGCAAACTCGAGTCCCCAAAGACTGGACAACATCAATGTCAACAATCTCTAAATCAGGAGCCTAAAGCTATCAAGAGCTATTTCCACACTATAGTTACTTTGCCCTCAATATAGACCACGCATTTTTGAGAAAAGCCTTTCAAAATCTTCACAGATCAGAAGTGTTCCTTTGCTCAAAGTTTCACATCAGTCAGGAGTATCTGCTTCCCAAGAGTGCTACAAGGCAAAAATACCAGAAGACAGCACAGTAGTGATCATCAGGTTTCAGCAACTGCACTTACAGGCAGGGAGAAAGCCTCGCCAGCCTGGATCTACAAAGACAGTCATGGTCTAGGGAAATCCCTTTATTCAGAGAACAAGAGAAGCAAGCTGATGGGACTTCACCACCCCAGAGTTAGAAGGGAAAACAACTGTTGGGCCTGCCTTACCAGAGTGAAAGGAAATAACGCACTCTCTAGTCATTAATTTACAGCCTATCGAACCACACCAAGATCAAAAAATATTTCAAAGATGTTTAAGAAAATATTAAAATATTATTTTAAATGTAAATGAAAATTATTAGATAGAGACTTGTAACACCTCCTCCTCCCCCCAAAAATATACATGCTAAAAGGTTGCCATGTTTTCAGCATATACTTATTAATAATTTATCAAGCATGTTAAAGCATTTTCCATGTTTGAAGTTTCTTCAGTCCATTAAGAACATTAAGGAGAACCTGAAGACATAGGTTCTAGGCCTGGCTTTGCTACAAACTAACAACACGAGCTTAGGCAAATCACCTTATAGCTTTATGAACAACTCTCTGTAGCATCCTTATTTTTCTCATGTCCACAGAACAGGGAAGAATTCAGAGATACAAATTGGTGTGCAGCTCTGCATTTAAGAGGTAATATGTTACAAATCACTACACACACCTTATTTCAACCCATTTGAAAGAGGAGCTCTAATAATATGCTCCTCTCACCTTGGCTTGATCTCGGCAGCCAGCACTGGGCTCTTTATTTGGATCTTCACTTACATAACCATCTTGGAGTGGCTCTTGTTGATGTTCTTCACATTCCTGGTTCAATACTATCGGCTACAACCATCTCCTCCCTTGAGTCCAGCAGCCCACATGATACAGCAGAGCAAGATCAACCTGAATATGCTCTGATCACAAAAAGATGCTCCACACCACCCACCATCCCTTTCACCTGTTTGTAGGTTTCTGCCCTTCATATATTTCTCCGCCTTTTAGTCTGGCTCTTTGTAAGTTCGATATTCTGAAATCCTCCATTGTTCTAGGTTCATCCATGCTCTTGCTCCACATTTTTGTGCCTTTCTCCCCTAAAACTTTGGTTTTTCTACTGATCTTCTCTTAACATCAACTCTATAATATCTTTCTTGACTCTGTTTCTATAATAATCGGTAACCACAGCATTATGTGTAGAGGGATAAAAAGCTTTCTAAAACTTCTTTCGCCTTAAAGTTCATTCAATAATATTAGAGAGACTCCACTGAGTTTAGATGGTCCTGTTTAAGGCCACTTAAAATAAAGAAAACTATCTGAGGTGTTATAATTTATCATGTCTGTAACTATTTTAGAGCATAAGATAATGGATCCATAGGGATGGCTATCGTATTGCTTTTTATCTATTCAGGATTTTTTTTTAAAGAAAGCAATAGGGAAATAAATGTAAATTTTAAAAGAAAAAAAAGATGAAGGGGAAAAAATTTAGAATTGCCACAACCACGTCAATACATTTAAAGAAACTGAGCTATATTTCTACTGATCTTAATTATGTCTAACAATACATTTTTAAAAGGGTAATGAAAAACATTTTAGTTTAACTGAGTCACATTTATAGTATCTTAGACGTTAATATTTGACACAGAATTGTGTCTTCCTTTATCTTTCATTTTATTTACATTTTGTTTTTCCCTTCAACAAAAGTAATATAAGACTGTTTAAAAAAATTTTTTTCAAACATTTAAAAAATATGTAACCTGGGTAGTGAAAGGCCTCTATAAGTCCCCCACCCAACACATACACACATGCAAGATAATCACTGTAAGCTGCTGGTGTATATTATTCCAGAATTTTTTCCTGTACTTATACTAACATGTATATTAGTAATAAGTATGTTTTTAAATAGAAAGGATTCCACCACTTACCAAAATAAGCCCTGATATTAGTGAAGAAGTGCCTGTCAGGGCCACGTAGAACTTCGGTGTTAATGTGTTCAAAAACATGCTCACTGAAAAAAAAGAGAGACGGAGAAGAACAGGGAATGCATCAGTATTTATCAGTAAAACCGAATCTTTTTCTTTCTGGTGAAATCATTTGTTTCTGATGATGAGAATTATTAGAACCATAGCAAAGTGCCATCAAAATGGTTCAGCATGATATAGGCTTGGAATACTAGATTCAAGTTATAGATCCTAAAAGAAAATAACTACATACAAGAAAAAAAAGCAGGTTTTAGTTTCTGCCTCCTAAAACCATTGTTGTGAGTGGTTTCCATGGATTCATAACCACTGAGGAATCTAATGAAAGCTGGTTACTAAATTGTCAGTCAAAAAACAAAAGATGCCCTTATATGTTTTGTGGGACCCACACATCAGAGTCCTTGATGAACCAACAAGCAGTATTTCAACCTTAGAACAAATGGAAAATAATTACATTAAACAGTTATTAAAGATTGTAATACTATGGTTACCCCTAAAAACGAAGGACTAATTGACAAAAGTTAGCATATATTAGTAAAAGTTTTTTTAGTTTACTTAAACGGCCATTAGACTGCTCATCAGAATAATTGGATTCAATGAAAAATAAAACCACTGAAAATGAATGTGCACTGTCAGGCACCTTCCTGACCAATTCCTGCCACTCTGTTCATATCAACTATATAGTTGATCTGGTTGCCCATTAAGTAAGGTTCACTTATACATTTTATAAGTATATTTTAAGTTATTATCATTTATATCTAGATACTGCACAAAGACTTTGAATATTACCAAAACAACAACTGACCTAAAGGACTTTTTGCACGCATATTCACATTTCTTGACTGAATTTATTTGTGGAAGAGGATCACATTCAGTCCGGTTTTAGAATGAAGTATGTTAGAAGTAAGACTTTGATGTCATCAGGGGGAAAGGTTTTTGCATTTGTCCTGAGCTCAGCCCAGAAAGCAAAGTCATCAACATGAATGGAGAGCCTATGCTCACTCACTCAACAAATACTTCTTTCTGTTTATGAATGAGACCAAGGACAAAGAATGGAAGTATGAATCAGACACAGTTCCCACACTTGAGAAGAACACAGTCTATCTGGGAAACAGACAAGTAAACAGGAAATCACCATAAAGTTTGACAAATGCATAGACAGGTCCTGTGCACAAGATTTTATGAAAACACATAAAAGGGATGCATCTCAGGCTGGGGGTCAGGGAAGACGTCCTGAAGAATAAGCAGGAGTTCACCAGAATAAAGTGGGCAGGAGGAGAGACAGAGGGGCAATGTGAGCAGAGGAAGGGGCCTGCTTTGAGGCACTGGGTAAAGAGCACAGCCTTTCCAAGCAGCTGCATGGGTTGAGGAGAGAAGGAGCTTGAGCTATGGACCCTGTACAAAGATACAGATGTGCAAGGGTGAACTGTTCTCCATTCTTCCTGGCTACCGAGCATCCTCTCAATAAACCCTTCTCCCCCTGCACCCACTCTTAAACGAATTAGTTTGACTTGTGCTCTGTCATTTGTAACCACAAGAGCCTGGACCAGCACAATGTGGTCAGTCAATAGTCACAACTTGACTAAGTGGACTCTTTCGGGCAGGTAGAGAAAGGCACAGAAAGAGCAATCAGCCTATGGCTCTAAGGCAAGAAGAGGTACAGTCGAGTTAAGGTGGCTTTCCTTGGCATTAAAAAAACAAAAAAAGTAGTGATTTGTCATTTCTGACACAACAGGCAGTGGAAGGAGGCAGATTTTTAAAAAGGAAAAAATCAAACAGCCCTAGTTACAAGCTGACTCTGAGATGCCTCGAATTTTCAAAATTCCCCACCTCACGCTATGAAAGATCCCACATTTCCCATCATTAAAAAAAAAGTCACCAAAACAAGGTATTTGCTTTGTTATTCTGTAGTTATGAACACTCATATCTGTACCATATACTTTTCAGTAAGTTTCTCAGGACAAACTGAGGATAGAATTCAATGAAATCTATTTTCTAAAAAAAAAAGAGAAAAAAAATCTGCCTGAATTAGAAGTGCTTAAGTAGCCCTGCTGTTAACTCCCCAGCAACAAATGGAGGGGAAAGAGTTTCCACTGAAAACTGCTGATCCACTGGGGGCAAAAGACTTAAGAATTAATTACTAGTGAAAAAAATATTATGTGAGGTTTTTTTTGTTGTTGTTGCTGAGGAAGATTTACCCTGAGCTAACATCTGTTGCCAATCTTCCTCTTTTTGCTTGAGGAAGATTCACCCTGAGCTAACATCAGTGCCAATCTTCCTCTATTTTGTATGTGGGTTGCCACTATAGTATGGCCAACAAGTGGTGTAGGTTCACACCCAGGAACCAAACCCAGACCACCCAAGTAGAGCACACCGAACTTAACCATTAGGCCACAGGGCCAGCCTCTATGTGAGTTTTTTAAAGAGATAAAAATAGACATTCTACCCATTTGGTTTTATTTAATTAAAGTTATATAGCAATAGTAATTAATAATTAAAACATACTTCTCTACTATGTCCAGTTAAAGAAAGCTACTAGAGTTGGGAGAGATAATGGTGGGCATTAAAAGAAATTGAGACACTAACAGAGAATGAGAGAAGCAGAAATAGAAATATTTAGAGAGTGGGAGGTGCTCATTTAATAACCTATTACTCTTATAGTCTTTCTGGATATTCTGGCTAAAATCATTAAGACATGGCATTTGGGAATTCTGGACATAAATATCAACATTTAGTACTTGCCATTTTAATCTATCTATTTATCTATGCATTTAAAGTTTACAACAAAGGCACTTTCACATATTAGAGAACTTAATTGTCACTTCAGCTCCATGAGGTCAATATTATTATTCATCTTATTTCACAGGTGGAGGCTGGGCAAAGACCTACACACCAGTCATCCTGCCCCCAAAGGTCAGGCTCATGGAAATGACAGGATATCCATGGGGATATTGCTGAAAAGCATTAAGGAAAAAAAAATAGCAAAAGGAAAACTGTAGCCTTTTATTAGAAGAGGATAGGAAGCTCTAAATAAATGATACTAAAAGATGGATGTTTTTAACACTGTACTTATTTTTACTTCTGACCTTTAAAGATAAGTCCACTGTGATCTTACCAATGGTCTGTGCAGCGCCAGGGTGGAAAGGCAGGAAGCCACCCCGAAAGAGGGGAGAATCTAGTTAAAGATTCACCCGTTAAATTAAGAGGGCTGCACACTACAGGCCAGATGGCCTCAAAACCAAGTAATACCTTGTCTAGTTTCATCAGGGTGACTAGCAGTTATTTTTGAAAACATATGAGGGCCTGATAACGTACCTAAAAATTGCACCAGAAAACTGTGTGGTGTGTTCTCTGAAACATAAACTAGATTTTCCTGAAGTCTACAGACACATTAAAATTACCTCCACACCTGCTGGGGCTAGGCAAAACAAATTTAAAAACAAGCAGGTAAAAACTAATCTAGCTTTGTGAAGAATAAATTCATAAAATGTTACTAATGT
Organism: Tapirus indicus; assembly: GCA_031878705.1. Taxonomy (NCBI): domain Eukaryota; kingdom Metazoa; phylum Chordata; class Mammalia; order Perissodactyla; family Tapiridae; genus Tapirus; species Tapirus indicus. The sequence goes on along the minus strand of CM062917.1, from coordinate 137,083,873 downwards.
CCCATTTCAATCCAGAGACAAAATTAACAAGTCGGAAGGCCTTTCATTTGATCCAGCTGGGCACTCCTAACAGGTCACTGCTCAAGGAATATAGCATCAGTTATTCAAAGGCAGCCTCAGAGACTGCATCATGGAGCTTTCTGAAGATGCTGAACTTGAACTTGGCACAGTCTTCTCATTTAATTAATGAGTAAATGGGAAGGAATTGAGTATGGCCTTGAGAAGAAACTAGGTAGGAGGGGTGGGTACATGGATTGAAAATCAAATGACCTTTCTGGATCACAGAAGAGAGGAGATAGGAAGATAATACGATATCAACTGTGGGAAGAGAAGAATCACTCTTGTGAGCAGAGAACTAGAATACCAGAAGGCTTACTCAGGAATCACGTGGAATGGCCCTGTGAGGCCTTGTCTGTGAGAAGCCAGCCACATTTCTGGCCCTTGTGACAGTAAGAGCCATCCTCATATTCTTCAGAGCACAAACAATCTCCAAATTACACTCCTGGAAAAGACCTTTTGTATAACAGAGTGAGCACATAACCCTGTGCATTTGTCTTCTTAAATATATTCCACTTCACACAGAGAAGCCTTTGAATGAAGAGGTTAAGGCAGCATCAATGACTTGGAAGTACTGACTAGATAGAACTGAATAAGCAGTGTCATAAGTGTTTACAACACCCAAAAATATGGGTCTGCTTTGTCTTGTGTTCCTTTCAATGTCTTGCTAAAACACGGCACGTGAAATAGAAAAAATTAAAAAGTCATAAAATAACAATTAGCAATCATTGAAAAGGTTAGAAAACAAAGTTCCGAGAAGAAAGGTTAAAGAACTAAGCTTATTTAGGCCAGATGGGAAAAAAAAATTTGAAGAGATTTTATGTAAAAGCATTATGCCTGGGAAAGGGACCAGCGTTAGGAGACTTGGGCTCTAAACATGAAACCAACTGGGATGCGGTGGCCTCAGGAAAGTCCCACATCCTCCCAGAGCTGCTCTGAGGCTCCGATGAAATATGCATTCCCTCATAACATCAGTACCTACCCGCTGAGTGCCTACCTTGGGCCAGATGCTGGGGCTGCAGCAGTGAGGAGAGCACTATCCCTGCCCCCAAGGGACCCACAATCCAAGAGGCAAGTAGACAGATAAGCAAATATCAAAGAGGACAGATGAGGGTGTTATGAGGAAACAGCCCACCCAAAGGGATTAGGAGATCAAGAAAAATTTCTGCGAAGAAAAAGTATCCCATCTGAGACTTGTAGGATGAATCGGGAGTTATCTAGGTGAAGTTACCTGTGGCTGCTGGGGCAAAGGGACAGTGAGAGGTAGAGCTGTAGAGCATTCTGCACAGAGAACTGTGGCCTAGGGGCCTGAAGGTGCATGCCCGTGGATGGAAGGGAAAGGTAATGCAGGTGTCACAGAGTTATATGTGTATATTGAGGCACTGGAGGGAACCAGTATTAGATATGTGAAATTACTTCCTAAAGTGCCTGGTATACAAATACATGGAATACTGATTGACTAGTAGCGAACGGCTATTCTCAGATGAGACAAATTAGAATGGGTCCAAATTGTATTTCTAAAAATTAGAGTGTTCACTGCTGTTGGTCTTCTCCCAAGTTATTTATGGAGAACTTCTAACAATTTTATTCAGTGATGGTAGAGGTACAATGCAACCTAACTAAAAAAATACTTGAGGAATAGGGGACTCTTATTTATTTACTAAAAGTAAATAAATAAAAGTAACATTTATCTCAACACAGGTGAAAATCTTTATAAAAAAGTGTTGGTGTATTTTTTAGACTGGTTCATTGTATATAAAATAAGAATAACATGTATCTTACAGGGTTGTTGTGAGGACTAAATGTGATAGTGTAGATAAAGTGCCTAACATGGCAGACCTCATCAAATAATATGATATTGTTGTTATTTATGTTTATGTTACTCTTCCTTTTGTGATCTGGCATCTTATATTTCCATGGTTGTAGAAAGCAGAGGAGACTGAGCTGAATGTGTAAATAATAAGAGTTGAAGTAGCAGCAGTCATGCTAGCATTTACTGAGCACCTGTATGTGCTAAGCCCTGTGGTACAGACAACAGCCCAAGAAATAATTCACCTGCACTGCAATTCATCCTCATGCTAAACATGGATGCCCTACAAAACAAATGAAGAGCCAGTTAACAGAAGGGTCCTTTTAACTGGATTCTAGTACCTTGAAATGGTACTAAACTTGTTGAGTGAGTTTGAAGGCATTTTAGAAGGCAAAGAAATTACTGAATCCCCAAAGTCTACCATGTGATCCTAAATCTCTGATCTCTGCCTTACTAGATGCTGTGAGAACAACCAATTTAGCCACAGGCCACACGGGAACCACTTGCAATCCCATTCCTTAGTTTTCTTCAAGTCCCCTTGTGGCTTAGAACATAAGCTATATTAAAGCCTAAACCATAACCTAAGCATGCTGGTTTACAAATATTTTAACAGCAAGGGATGAATAATCAAGGCCACAATACCTTCCAGGTCCTGAGACAGGGACATCAAGGTGGACTAGGAAATTGTCCATTTCATGCAAAGCAACATTTCTTTAGTTACAGAAAGTACACAGAGTCCCATGTCTGTAGAAAGTAAATTAAGGCATATGTTACTCTTGCAGGGACCTTCCATCAAACAGTTTTCTCAGACCTCCAAAGTGGGTTAGAGAACACACTGGAATAGTTTAATCCATCATTTGCATTTTTCCATGTGAGAATAGGGAATATTCTCTTCTTTCATCTTATTGTTCTTTCAACCCTGTTAACCTATCTCTTCCTTCCCGTCAGCTTCCATTAAGTAAGGTTGCAACTTTGCTTCTGCCCTTCCTCATTTACCAAAGGGCAAGAGAATGAAAAATGAAAGCTTTCATAGCTTGACTTGCACACATGCTAATTGTGAACAGATTTCCAGATTGTATAGCTTTTAAAATTAAAGAACTTGCCCCTTTTCTCAGAATGATACTGTTGACGGACAAACCCTAAGATGACCTCCAATGATTCCTGTCTCCTGGTGTTCATATCTTTATGTAAGTAACTCCCTCCCCTTGAATGTGGGTGGGACATGTGACTTGCTTCTAACAAACAGATATGTAAGACACCATCTTGGTAGCAGACATGCCAGAGATTCTCCTTGCTAGTTTAGTGAAGTGAGTGGCCATGCTGGGAAGCCCATGTGGCAATAGACTACAAGGAGCCTCTAGGGGCTGAGGCTAACAGCCACTATGAAACTGAAGCCCTCAGTTCTACAGCAATGATTTCTGCCAACACACTGAGGGAGCTTGGAAGTAGATTCTCCCTCAGTTGAGCTTGTAGATAAGATCACAGCCTGGTCAACACCTTGATTATGGCCTTTCAGAGCAAAAAACCCAACTAAGCTGTGCCTGTACTTCCGACCCACAGAAACCATGAGATAATAAACACGTTGTTTTAAGCTGCTATCTTTGTGGTAATTTGCTATGCAGCAATATAAAACGGATACAATCATGTATAATTCATGAAAGTGAAAATCAACGTGGACATCTGATAACTCTGGCTAACTGCAGTATGCCCAGAAAGACTGTTAAGGTATGCCAACTCTATCTGCTCCAAGACTTTTTTCTCAACTGTTCATAAATAAAACGCAATTTCAACCTCTGCTGCCATGACAACTTGTTATTGCACATGCTGATCTGTAGTTGTCTTTGAAAATCCACTAATGTTAAAGTAGAAGCTGAGAGGAATTTTTTTTAATATGGAAATCAAGTATCTTCATTTTACTCCAATAAATGGTCTTTTTTGTTTAGGCACATTTTAAATATATATTTGCATGTTTCAGAAAAAAATCAGTTTTACATCTGGGCACAGCATCAGTTCAATAAAAGATTAAAAGCATATCGTAAGCACTTCTCATTGGTTGCTTCTGCTTCCCCTCTCCTTGCCCTTCACCCTGGTCTCCTTGTACTCTGATAGGGTCTCAAGCGTTTTTGCATCACAATTCCCTTGATAAGTCCTGTGGCATTTATCCTTGTGAGGAAAAAGACATGGAAGTATATTTTTAGACCTGTTCCTATGGCAAGAAACCTTCATAAATCATTCTGTCTACTATTCCCTCTACCCTTGATGTTGCCTTGGCAACGTTACAGGTATACTGTTTCGCTTTACTGGGCATCTGACTCTACTGAGGAGTGGAGCCAAGCACATTCTTTCTTTTCTCAGCTGTAATCTGGGAAACTATATCAGAGTGTTCAGTCTTCATGGCTCCTTATCCCTTGCTGGAGGGAGGCCATCTGTCAAGCCATGAAGGACTGTCCAAAACCCGGTCACATACAAACCTCAGGAACCCTTGAGGACCAGTGAAGCAAGATCTCAGGTTATCTGTTCCCTTTTATTTACAAGCAGGCTGATAATGAGGAACTATACCCTGGTCAAGAACAGGAGAGAAGCTTGTCTTATATTTTTAGCCATGTAAAATATGTTTTAATTTAGGGTTGAAGACTATTTTATGAATCTTTCTGTTTCTTATAAACTATTTAACCTCAGGAAGAAAAAAAGACAAATCTGTCTCTAAGGGGAGAAAATCTTCCCCATAGCTATGCTGCAAAGGGAGAAGCCTTGCGGAGATGTGGTCCTCTGGGCTCCAGGCACCTCTAGCCTACAAGTACCCACTGTGCCTCAATCCTCCCGCACCCAGCACAGAGCCTGGTCCACAGAGGTACTCAGTGTTTGACAAACTGAAAGACTACATAAGGACCGAGTGCTAGATGATAAGTTGTAACAACCATTCCCCAGGACTTCTGATAAAAAACTTCCTGTATCTGGCAAAATTGAAAGTCTTTGCTGGCTTGGACCTTGTCTTTTGAGTGGTATGTGTGTGTGTGTTTCTATCCCCATAGTACCTGTACAGTGTGAGATGCTTTCTAGGTAGACTGAATGACTACTACTCATTGATAAATTGAGAAGATCCCAGACATACTTATATTATTCTCATACAGCAAGACCTTGGCTATGTAGAACCCTCAGAAATGAGTCATTTGGGATAGTTAAGGACTTATCCTATTAAACACCAAAGACATTTTTCTTTGCAAAGCAATTTTACAAGGAAATCTTTCCAAAATGCATTATATACTTGACTGCATCCTTAAACAAAATATCCTGAACATATTTCAATCTTTAATTGATAGCTTTAAGTCACCAAAATGAACACAAATTATAGTACTGTTCTAGCATGCAGCAATGTTTTCAGAAACTGTTCAAGTACTTGATGCCATTTCCAAGCAAATGAAATGATCCCAGACTGACATGTTTTTTAATCTTTTCATACTGTTTTTGTCACTTGATATGCTGTCAGGTATTAACTACTATTTGTTGTTGTGTGCCTGCTTCAAACTGCTTTCTCTCCTTAACATGCTACTTAAAAATCTATTGTGACTTCAAAGGCAGGTAACCAACTTTGATCATTCAATAAATATTTATGTTTAATGTATGCTGGGCATTGTGTAAAATGCTGGGAAAGCAAAGATATATGATACATAGTTCTTGTCTTCAAGGAGCTCTGGGTTTTGTGGAAGAGGAGAGAGAGACAAATTAACAGGCAATTATAATTCTGAGTGTTGCTCTGGAAATACAGAGTTGGTACTCCTAACTCAGCCTTGGGTTGGGGTAGGGGACAGAATGTGCATCAGGAATGCCCCTTTGAGAAGGCTGCTAAGCAGAGCCCCAAAGGATGTGCATTGGAACTATGTAAAATAAGACCTGTGGTCTCCTGTTGGTCTCTTTGATGCTCATCTGTATGTGCTATATACACTGGTCTTTTTTCCTTAGAGTTTGGTGGCTTGGGCAGTTGAAATGACTGGATTGCTGAGTTCCTGAAAGGTGAGGTATCACTGTAGTGAGCTACAATACATGCTTTTTAAGGATGGCTGTAATAATGTTGTAAAAGAACACTCTCAATGGTTCTTACGTTCACACTGGAGGCTCCAAAAGGCTCCTCACAGCATCAGCTATGCAAAATGTGCTTGGACTTTACCATCATCTTGAGGAGAATCTGGTCATCAACTTCTGGTTTATCCCTCCTTTACTGAAAGTTATTAAATAAATATACATATAAAAGTCCTTAATGGTTTGATTTAGGCAGACTACATGCTGCAAAACTGAATGCAGCAACTCATTACCTAATGGGCCAGAATACAGATAACTACCTAAAAAGGTTCAATCAGCTGTTGAAAAGATCATTGTAAAATCTAAGATGGATGGAAATAACTAAGAAAGGTAAAGAGAATATTAACAAGAATAACGGAATAAGCATCTATATTCTAAAACACCTTTCAGTAAATAATCTCTATTTATTAATATTAGCTAGTTCATTCATTTATCCAAAATGTACTTTGCTTATAAAAAGTACAAGACACTGAACTAGACAAATGGAATTGGGAAATAAAATGATAATGAGACTGACACTCCCCTTGAGAAGGGAAAATAAGATGCCCACACAAATAACACAGGACAGAATATGAAACATATCAGAAGAGAGAACAGATAAAATCTAGAGGAAGAAAATATTACTTCCAGCTAGAAAGGTCAGAGAAGCTTAATGAATGAGATGTCCTTCCTTTTGGGCTTTGAAAGAAGGATAAGCTTTGAACATAAGATTGGAGAGGAGAAAAGAGAAGGAATGGACTGCAGACAGACATAACAGCACATACAAAGGAACTGGGTTGGAGCACAGGGCACATGAGGAGAAGCAGTGGGAGAGAATCCTGCTCAAATGCCAGGCTGAGAACATCAGACTTTAATGGCAGACAGTAAGATACTCACCATTCATGAACAGAGATGTGACTAAGGCAGATGTGTCTGGTAGCAATGAAGTTGTGTGTAAAACATACATCTTTGGGAGTTATTTCAGAGGGGAGCTCCTGCAATACCAGTAGGGTGGGAAACTGGGCATATCAGATGTTGCAGAGGTAAATTTAACAGGATCTGGTTCTTAACAATGTGACATAAAGGGTGAGAATCGGGAAAAGTGAGGCCAAAGTCAAACTACAAGTGATTACAGACAATTAATGAGTGGTAACAAAATCATGGCAGCAAGCACAGGCTATTCTGTAGGAAGTCTGGCAGGAAAAAGAAGAAGAGAGTTTATCATTAAGTGTGACTTAAAAGAAAATAGAAAAAACATCATTTAAGTTAGTAAGTGAATTAGGAATAAAACTCAAACCTTTATTCAACTGCAACAAGATCAGCCCTCCCAAAAAATCCAATATTAGTTCATTCTTATACCAAACTCTCAAAGACATATGGTTAATCATTGGAAATGTGTCTACTTTCTCTGAGATTCTTCTTTTTATACAGAATAATTAAAAGAGTGAAGCACTTTAATTGACATGATTTTGAACTTAATAATTACACATATGTATATTCCTGTTTTATCAGTTGGGAGTAAATGACAAAACAAAAATAAATCTATTTTCTATTCTATTTATTCTGATTTTTGCACTTTCTATTAATTTACTGGCTCTGTTTTGAAACCCTCTGGTAACTTATAGCTGAAGAGTTTGCCTCAAAGGAAGATAATAGTTTGGGCCAGAGAAGCAACCATAGGCCATGGGGTAGCAAAATCTAAATTTGATAAGTAAAGTATTTCTTTTCATTATATACTCGAAAAGTTCAGTGACTAATTTACTTCTTTTCTGAATGAAAAGCTGCCCCACAACAGAAGGTATGCTGGAAGCTGTGTTAAGGCTGTTTCCCTCTGGGTGAGGGTGTATAACCCAGAGAGATAAGAAGCCACAGAGGAAACCACTAGACAGGCCAGTATTTTAGTATTCAGCTGCTCCAACTGCCTTGTTGTCCAAAATAAGCCCTAGGCTTCATTATTTTCAATTCCAGTAACTAGATTTGGCTTTGCATTTGCATCAAATGACTGGTTACTATTCCAGAGAGCATTGAAATTATCTCCCCAGGTTCAGGGCTGGCAGAGAATTATAAGTGGTAAATCACACACACACCTGGCTTTAAGTAACATCTACAGGTGACAGTCAATGGAAACTGGACACTGGTATTTTCAAATATCGGTAAGCCAGTTTTTTAAAAAAATCTATTAAAAGATGCATCTAATTCCAGATGCCCCATGTAGTCCCTAAGGCAAACGCTCCCAATCTCTGTGGATGGCCTTTTTCTCCCTTTCAAATCTATTCTTACTGTCTCAAGTAGTTTTAGACATTGCCATCTCTCGCTGTGAATGACCCATTCATCTGTAATGCAAAAGGAAAGAACTGCATGTTTTTAATTAGCAATTGCCTAATTCCTAGATCCTTAGGGCCCAGGCAGTTTACCCCCAGGTGGATCAGTGGTTGGTTAAAACCCAGGGTTAATGAGGCCACAGTCCTGGATCTGAATGAGTCCATGAACCTCATACCAGGAAACCCTGTGCCACAAGCTCAGAAGGCACCTCTGACCAGTTCCATTACAAATGGGTATTACCACAGGGAGGCCAACCATCGCATTACTATAAAAACAACCACATTTTAAAAGAAAAAAAGTGGATTAATTTTCAAGGTTGTTCTTCGAAAACATTTTTAAAAATACAGAAAAATTTTAAAATCACCCCCCTCCACCCAAGCCAAAAAAAGAAAAACTAGCACACACAGCACTGCTAATGATAACCTGCACAGGCTAAGTTTTTCTTAGCAATAATTGCTAAGATAAAATCATGCGAACTGACAGATATAGAGACTAACACACAAAGAAATATTTAACATAACTACTCTGTAAGCAAGTACAGTAAGTGATTTGCAAAAATGCCACCTTCAATATAACTCAGATCATTATCTGCAAAATATCCAACACCACCGTTATGGAGACAAAAAAATGTCTCTATCAGGCGATACTTTTAAATACTTGTTTCACTTCAACAAACACACACTGTGGAGAGAAAGGCTGACTAATATTTACTCTCTACTGAGGACTATTATGTGTCAAGCACTCTTTTAGGTGTTTAATATACATTTTCAATCATTTGATCCCTGCAGGGCCCTGCAAAGTTTGCATTATTACTCCCATTTTATGAGGAGGAAACTGAGGCTTGTTGAGGTTAAATGACTCACCCAAGGACAGGCAGCTATTAAGGGCTGAACAAGCTCTGCCTGACCCCAAAGCCTGTGCTCTTTCCCCTTGGGACTTACCTTTCTTTTGGATAACTGACGCTACATTTGAGGAGACAAAACAGAGATAAATGCCCAAGTTTCAGATTTGCTGTTTGAGGTTTCCCATGCTCACTGCCTCTTTTGAAATGGTAGTCTGGTGCTTGCTTCAGAGGCAGGCCCTGTGGCTGAGCTCAGGGAGCCCTCTGGGATCTGAGAGCAAAGGGCTGCCCCAAAACCACAGCCTCAGTCTAGGACACGCAGGCTCTGCAATGACTTCCTCCTGAGTTGAGGGTGAGGAGGATGGTGGCTGATTACTGAGCCATTCATTACCACACAAACCTCATGCTAAATGTCTATGACTCTCCCTCAAGGCTATCATTAGCAATGAAGGATGATGTCTTGCACATTCTGATGCATTCTATTCTGTATTCTTTTTTTTCTGTATCTTGTTCATTTATCTTACTATGGGTCAAGATAAAATCCAGGGCCAGTTATTTTACACAGAGAGAGGCAGCACTGTCTAATGGTCAGGACTTAAATACGTACAATGAAAGATCTGGCTCCTTTCTCTGATTCTTTTTTAGGCACCATTCATTCTTCTTTATGTATAGTACGAACATTTTCCAAGGTTATTAAACATTCTATGAAAACATGATTTAATCACTGCATAATAATATTTCCTCTTAAAGCCTTTTTATAATTTATGTAACCACTTCTGTCATTGGAAATTTAGGTTGTTTCTAAAGTTTTTGATACTTCCAATGCTATTACAAATGACAGTAGCTATCCTTGTACATAATACTTTGATGACATCTCTAATTATTTCCTTAGAATGGATTCCTAGAAATAATATTAATAGGCTAAAGGTTACAAGCATTTTAAAATCTCAATTCATATTGCCAAATTACTTTCCAGAATGGTTGTGCCACTTTCCACTCCAACGGTATTTGAGAGCACATGCCTCATCAAATTAAGTATTATTTGTTGTCAAATCTTTGCCAAAGGAGGGGGGGAGGGAGGGAGGAAGAAAGGAAGGAAGGGAGGAAGGAAGGGAGGGAGGGAGGGAGGGGGATATTTCTTTGATTACTAGCTAAGCTAAAATTTTTTCATGTTTATTTTCTCTAGTTTTTATTCTTTGGGGAGCTACTGGTTCATGTTGTTTTCCTATTTTTCCACTGGGAGGTCACTGATTCATAAAAGCCCTTTCTTTAGTAAGTATGTTAACATTTTATCTGTCATAGTTGATGCAATTTTTCCCTAGCTTGTCTTTTAATTTTGTTTCTGAGTTTTATTTTATTTCCAGAATTTTAACAGAACATTTTCTATGTAAAAATTGAGGACTTGGGAGGAAAAAATTACTGGGAAAAAAACACTATATACAATTTACTAGAAAGTAAGATTTACTGGAATGTTCCTTTCTATTTTGTAGTTGTCTTTGATCCAGAAAGTGGAAGGGACACTCCAGGAGTATTTGATGACATGAGGAAAAACAAAACAAAACAAAAAGAAACCACCACATTGAATACACCAAGTTTCACAGTGCTCTAGGCAACTGCAGAGCAAGTAGCCATAGCAGACGCCTGCACGCACACAAACCATAAATACTGTTCATTAACAGAAGGGAGAACATGCAGAGGCATGTAATTACATGAGAAGGCATGAGTACTGGTTCAAGTGACTCCTAAAGACTGAAAAACAGACACAAAACACAGAAACCATTAAAATGAGTTATTTCTCAGGCTTCATCACAGACAAAACCAGATTGAAAAGTGATGGGAGTATAACATGACACACATCAAAAGCTGCAGAGAAAATCAAACAATTACTCAAAACAGGCAGGCAACGGCCTAGCTGCTGAAAGGAAATATTCAGAAAAAAAAATCCTGCTTGCAGAGTTATCAGAGTTAAAAACATTCTAAATTGTCTACTTCAGTTTAGTGTTAAAGAGAAGCCCTTCCTCTTGTCATAGAACACTAGTGACTTAATGTATTCCTTTTTTTTTTCCTTTGGTGTTTTCCCTCTTCCTTTATTCTTTTTCTTGTACTAATCACTATGTACTTGTCTCTTATTTCCTCTGACTTTCTTAGGAATAACCATGAGGACTGACTTAAGGAGTACACAAATGGACGCACCCAAATTACAGAGAACAGGTACTTACTGCTCTAAAACCAGGAAACAGAAAAAAATGACAGCCTAAAATTGATTTGCTCCTAACATTTTTGATCAAAGTAAAAACTGAAAACCAAATTTAAAAAAATAGAGGATGCCCTGGCTCCAGAAAATTATAAAAACTTTTATAACCGCAATTTTTAAATGGCTGAAAATTTTCACTGGCACTGTAACTTGATTTTCTCTGACAAATAATAACAATAATGGCAGCAAACATTTATGGGACCTTCATAAGACTCCTAGCAATGGGTTAAATGCTTTACATTCATTGTCTTTGTTAATTTTTACAACTTCATGACATAAGTGTTATTATTCTGCCCATTTTTACAGATAAGAATAGTGAAGATTAAATCACTCAAGTCATTTGTCCAAAGTCACACAGCTAGAAAGTGACAGACCCAGGATATAAATTCAGGCAAAACTGGCTCTGAAGCCTGAGTTCTTAACCACTGTTCTAAGGGCATGTTCCACTGGATGGATCCCACAACAGCTCTCATCCATGTCTCCAGTTGGATCATTCCTTTCCATCTGCGCTCCCCTCAGTGGTCCAATCCTCCTTACTCTTACCTAGACTATCACAGCCTCTAACTCATCACCTTGCTGTCATCTTTCAGCACTCAGTCTAACCCATCCCCTACCCTGCTACCCTTAGTCATCTTTTTAACATATGGGAGCTGATAGGCTCCAGCTTAAAGATCACTAACATTAAGGCATGACTAAAAACAGATGAAGAAACGAATGCCCAAAGATGATAAGTATCATTTCTTAGGTCATATTTCTAGGTACTAGCAAAATCTCCTGATTCCTTATCCTGTGCCTAAAATATAATTTATTACATAGTGGTAGAGCAGAAAGTATCATTTCTGCTACTGAATTTAGAACCTCAAACTCAAGTATTGGGATGTCTGTGATGGTTTACCAAATGCCTATATTCTCAACATATATGCTCAAATAATTCTTGAGCTTCCTTTATTACATCATCATCATTATTATTATTTAATATACAGAAGATTATGGGAGGAATCAAGGTCAAGAAGCTGGCAATTAGCAGCTTGCCTTATAGTGCTGCCTCCAAATGCTCACAAGAAAATCTCCACACCTGGCCTAGTTGCTGTGCCGAGACACAAAAACAGACACAAATATTTACCTTCTTCTTTCTTTCTTGAGTGTTGGAAGAATATACTTCATTTCATATATATACTAGAGTGTATATACAATCATATATAATATGTAAAATATATATCATATAACCCTATATTATTCCATATTGTTTTCTAATAATTTTCATATAAAATAATCTTAATTTCCTAAAAGAACTGGGCACTGCACCATTCTTATACTTGTTCTGATTCCTCTATGGTTCTTATTAAAACAGCAGAAAAATAGAAGATGTTCAATAAATAGTTGATCAATTCCTAACTTTCTAAATTGTGCTGAAATATATCCTGTCACTAGATATGTATGGTATTACAAGCAGAGTAAGTGATTATTTTAACCAACACACCAGACCTTCTACTTCAGGGATCGGCAAATCAAGGGTTGGCAAGTTACAGCCACGGCAAAATCCAGCCCCCCATCTCTGTTAAGTAAATAAAGTTTCACTGAACACAGCTCATTAGTTTACGAATTGTCTACAGCTACTTTTGGGCTACAAAAACAGAGTTGAACAGTTGTGACAGAAACTCTATGCCCTGCAAAGCTGAAAATATGTACTATTTGGCCCTTTACAGAAACAGTTTGTCTGATCTACATTAAATAAAAGCAGTACTTCTCTGGTATTTTCTATTGGCATACCTCTAATGGAAGAAGAAATTAAGTATGTCCTCCAGGGGGGTCATGAACCCCAGTTTGAGAAGCATAGATTTTAATGACCATTTGCCCCTTCAAATCCTGTTGGGATGCCATCAGTATTCCAATGATGCTGCCATTCCTCAAAACTCCTTTAAAATTGTAATAGTAGCCTGATGTACTTTCTTTTCAATAATCTCAACTCTGGTAAATATTAGTTCTTTTCGGGTAGACTGTTTTTTGGTAACATACAAAAACAAATTTTTTTTTTTTTGAGGAAGATTAGCCCTGACCTAACATCTGATGCCAATCTTCCTCTTTTTCTTTTTTCTCCTCAAAGCCCCAGTACATAGTTGTATATCCTAGTTGTAGGTCCTTCTAGTTCTTCTATGTGGGATGCTGCCTCAGCATGGCTTGATGAGCGGTAAGTAGGTCTGCACCCAGAATCTGAATCGGTGAACCCCGGGCCATTGATACAGAACGCATGAATTTAATTGCTACGCCACTGGGCTGGCCTAACATGCAAAATTTTGTATGGCCCAAACTAGTACCTTAATTAAGTAGTCAAATTGGGTATTTCTGGTTCTTATCACAGATAAACTGTAATTATATATTAATGAAGCTGGTCCTTTCATATGACTCGTAAACTGATTCAGATATCAAGTGTGATGGTGAGTTTTGTGTGTGTCAACTTGGCTAGGCTACAGTCTCCAGTTATTTAATCAAACACTAATCTTTGGTATTTTGTAGATGTGATTAAAGTACATAATCAATTGACTTTAAGTATGGAAAATTATCCTAGATAATCTAGGTGGGCCTGATTTAATCAGTTGACAGAACTGAGGCCTCCCTGACAAAGAAGAAATTCTGCCTGTGGACAGCAGCTTTAGCTTGTGCCCAGGAGTTCCAGCCCACCCTTCCTGATGGCCTGCCCTAGGGGTTTCAGACTTGCCTAGCCAGCCCCACAATCACGTAAGCCAACTCCTTACTCCTCTCTCTCTCTCCATATATATATAAATGTATAACTCTCCATATATATATGTATAACATATGTATAACTCCCACTGGTTCTGTTTTTCTAGTGAAACCCTAATATATCAAGTCTGAAAATATTTCAAAAATAATTTTAGTTATCTCTTTACAGGTATTATTCTAAAGAACACCAATTCCTTAAATAAAAATAATCACCTAGAAATGAAACTCATTACATTATAGTCAAATTCCTCATTTCCCTCTGGCAAATCATACATTCTAAAAGAGCAAAATCAAGCTAAATAAAAATTACTTGAAAGCATAAAGTATTGAGTTGTCATTTAAATGGTAAAAGTCTTTATGTCTTAAACTATGGCAGTAAGAAGATGGATAAAATGCTTAAAACTTCTGCTACAGATTATGCCAAATCACACTTGAAACAGTTTCTATGAAAATGCTATGGGTTTAAGGAAATTTTAATAGTACACTGAAAAAGTCTAACAAATTGTAGAGAGACGCTGAAATGTTTCCTGGATCCAAAACATCAAAAAAATGAATAATTAAAATTGAAGCACTCAGGCCTGCCATACATATCATTATCCTGGCCTCAGCGAGGATTAATAAGAGTGGCAAGAAGCTTCTAGGGCTGTGCTGGGCACTAATATGAGCTCTCTATACAGTAGCTATTACAGTTATCACATTCACAAAATTGTAGTTTTAGTCTAATCATATAATTATTGCTTTAATCAACACTTAAGGTATCCTTTTACATTTTTCAAGTTATGATAATTATTTTTGTTTTGAAACAAAAAACTAACATAATTTATTTTCTCCTCCTAGAGTGAGGTCTGCTAAAACAAAAAAGAAATTTAAAGCTTCCTGGGAAGTCACCATACCCTTTCTCTCCAAGAAAATCTTGTTATACTTGTTACTGACCATGCCACAAAATTTGTGTTTGGATTTGGATTTTGGGGTGATACACACAGTTCCAAACATTCAATGGACATGAAACTCAGTGACATAAACAAGAGTGTAAGTATTAGAACATGTACAATAGGCTTCCCTCGCACAAAAGTGATGATTATACATTCAACTACAGGATTGTAGTAGGTGAATGCCTAAACCCAGAATGTTTAAACCTGGAAGGTTATCTATACAAATCAAAAGCCTGAAATTTGGAATCTTTAAATTTACTTGCTGAAGTCATTCTAAAAATATGATGAGATCTTACTCATCCACTTGTCAATTCCAGAAGTGTGCACATATAATTGAGCACATTTTTGTTGTTTTTTAAAAATTATTATACATCTAAGAATTTATCCTAAGGAGATAATAATGAATTTCTGCATATATTTATCTTCAAGAATATTCAGCAAAATATATATCTAAATACATTATTTGTAAAAGCAAAAAAAAAAAAAAAACCACTAAATATCCAACAAGACAAATGGTTAAATATTATATATTGTTACGATAGAATAGCAGGTAGCCATTAAAAATCACATTATAAATTACATGGAAAAATGACCATCACGTTTTAGTTTTAAAAGCAGATTATATAACTATGTATAGTTTGACCTTTTGGTAAAAAAATTCATAGATTATACATTTGCTATCCTTATAGGTACATAAACATATGTACAGTTTCTGAGTACAGAATAAATGTGGAAGAATACAAAGCAAAAGTTCCAATGCTACTCACCTCTGAGCGCTAAAATTATGTGAGAGAGAGATATATATATCTCATATATATATATATATATATATATATATGGGTTTTTTTTGCTTCACTTGAAATTTCCTACTATATGTGTTGTCATGCTGTTTTTTAATCAGGGGGAGAAAAGATTTTCAAAACATGACATAACACTAGAAACAATAAAGTAGTTATCTTTGGAAGGTGAGAACCTTCATTTAATACTTTTTACATTCTCTCTACTCTTAAATTTTTTACACACACATGTATTATTCTGGTAATCAATAAAAGCATATATAGTTTTAAAAACAACCAATACATGCTATTTTTTATTTCAATGAATAAGACATTTTCTAAAGCAGGAATTTAGAGGAAATTTTTAAAGAACATTTCAATTTATTTTAGTTCAAAATGAGATATTTAATGATAACTTGACAAATTAATAGCAACAACAAAATTCTCTTAGCTTTATTAAGAAGCTTTCTAGGAAAACTAAATAGGAAAGGTTATATATGTTTACATGTTTCTGAATTCCAGTTTTAGAAAGATGGTACGTGAACACTGAATGATTTTTAATTACAATGCTACAGTCACAAAATCTTGTATGGAATTATTTGTTTCAGTGCATTTATAATTGCAAATGGATAACATACAGATTTATTCAAGAACCTAAAAGATGTTCCTAAAAGAGGAGAGCCATTTAGGAAGACAGCAACTTTGATTTATTTTGCACAGTCTGTACCGAGTAGTGCCACCCACCCAAGCACTATCACCATCCTTCAGTGTCGCAGTGGGCTGGTGACATGACTTAATTGCTGGGCTACAGCAAATTATAAAGCAAATGAAACACTAAGAGAGAATTCATCCCAACCAATTAACTAAAAAAGTGAACATTAATTGTCTTAGAATGTCCTGCATATGCTAATTCAAACTTTATCACCCATAAAGGCATCCATACAACCATGACTCTTTTTTGTTCCATTCTTTTTCAAGCTTTATAATAGTAGGAATGACCCTGATGTGGAGCATCTATCTTGCTACCATGTAACTGGCATTCAGCCTTTTCGAGCTGGGCATGAATTTCCATGCCTCACTCAGGCTTTAAGCAGCATTGTTTAAATAATGTAAGTTACTACATGGTAATAAGTTGATAATACATAATAAGTCCATTAGAAAGAATGAAAAGTAACAGAATAACTTGGATTCTCAATGCTTATATTATATCCCAATAAGTGCAATTAATTTGTATCACCAGATGGCTGGATTAATTAACATATCTAATCAGCAATGCTCCTAAAACTAAGGCTGTAAAAACAATGATTGTAGTTTTTGAAATCCTTATTTTATCTCCTCTACTGTTAAATTGTTGAAATGTTGAGTTGCACCTTCTCAACATTAAAGAGCTACAAACTATGCTTTGGATTCTGTGTCAGTGTTGTATAAAACTATTACATAAACATAGCTGCAACTAAGAGTTCTCCCTTCTGTTCTTCAATCCCTTCTAGCTACATGGAACATTTCTTCCTAGGAAAGATCTAGGGGTCAGATTTGCTCTCTCTTGAACCAATAGCTTAATGTCTCTGAGGCTTTTTCTCATCTATAAATTGAGACATTTGGACTATAAGGTCCTTTTCAACTCTAAGACAAATGACAAATCTCTAATGACAAATCTAGTACGGGATTTAAGCTAAAGACCACAAATTTTTGCAACTTATATCATAAAGGGCTAATCTCACTAATAAATAAAGAGTTCCTAGAAATCAATACCTCTTTCACAAGAGAACTCAAACTCACACTGAGATAATCCCTTTTCACTGATTTAACTGGCAAAAATCCAAAAGTCTGACAATATGCATTTTTCTTCAAGTTTGCTTAAAATGAGGCAAACCCCCATGTTGTCTATAACAATAACAATTATTATTATTACTATCACTACTATATATTATTCACTCTAAACTGTTAAACTCCATGAAAATCTAATCTGGAGCTATGATGGCTTGCCTTTTAATACCCATTTAACACAATGTCTGCAGCAGTATAAAAGCAGAGTTGCTGGATTCCTAAATGAGACTTCTTCTCTGGCTTGAAGGCAGTCCTTTAGAATCTTGAATAAATTGGTGTGCTAGCCATACCTCGTCATAGATGTATATTGTATACTTCTACCTTGCTCTACGAATAAATTGGTGTGCTAGCCATACCTCGTCATAGATGTATATTGTATACTTCCACCTTGCTCTAAGGATGTAACAGAAAATAATGAGGCAATATTTATAAATCACTCAGATTTCCCAATAAGAAATACATATACTAAAGGAGTTTTGTATATATGTTATACACACACACACACATATTGGATTAGCTAAATCCTGAATTGGCATCCTCATTAGCAAAATCCTGAATTGATAATCCGGAAATGAAAAATCTACTTTCAGTTTGACCATAGATTTATCAAGATATTTTCTGCATCTTTGTTTCATAACCTATTTTTTAAATGGGATCTTCTCAAATAGTCTCATTATTTCTAAGGAAGATCAGGAGGAATTATTTAGTTAAAGGAATCCCCTGCAATTTATGGAGCAACTATTCTAGAAAGCCCTAAGGACTGGAAGATGAGAGGATGAGTATCCTTCTCCAGCTCTCTTTTCACATGGGCTCAGGCCTCACCCCACCAGATGGGCCTGGGAGCAGGAGACAGTACACAGCAGAGAAGTGCCCAGAAACACAACTGTCCTTCCCTTACTTCTTCCCAATGTCCAAGGGAGTGGCTGCAGGGGACAACAATGAGCTTCTTGGAGATAGGGGCTCAACTTCTTAGTCTTCCCGTTAGCCCAAATGTCTTCATTTGGAAGCAAAGACATATATATCCCCTACATTATCAAGCTTCCATTCCAATCCATCTCCATTCACCTCTACTCCTTTATTTCTGTAGACAGGACTTCTGCCATGAAGCAAAGTAAAAATCACCACCATAGTGAGTTCAGTAGGAGTATATTATAAACCTTTAACCTATGGGTGCTTATATACTTACATGAAGGATACTAGCCAGTATAATTTTTCATAAATAGAATATATTCGAATAGATTTGCAAAATTTTTTACAGTAATTATTTTCATCTTTATCCTTCATAAAAATCCTCAAAAAGGGATAAGAATTATCCTCACCATATTAGCATACCACTAGCATCACCTTCACCAAGGGATAATTTTGAAATGTTCAGTTTCTTGGAATTAAGCTAGAGAAAATGAACCACCTGTACTTTAAAATTACTAGATACACTCAATAACCCAAATTGTGATATCATCTCATAGTTCAGCTGCAATGCTAATTAATTTGAAATCATTCTATGAACTGTACATCTGTACCAAAAAGTGTACAAATGCAAAAAGGGCATTATTCACCATAGCATCTCTACTTACTGGCAAACATGTCAGCTAAATACAGCTCACTGTCTTAGGGGAAGCTAAATTTCCAAATTTTGCAGGGGTTCTAACTAGAATAACATTAGATATTTATCCAGCACTGATTTTCTTAACTTTATCTGACGGCATTCCAAAGGTTTAGGAGGCTTAATCTCTCAAAGCCTTATTAAAACAAAAGCCTATTACTCTCTCTCATTATTTGAAGTCACAGTGTATCTAATGACTTTTCTTTTCCATGTACCAGTCACCTGGCCATTCACAATGTGTAAACTGCATTATCTTCTGTCAGACTGACTCATGGTGTGTGTGGCAAGAGGCCAGAAACAGTTTTGGTGTGGTATACTTCTCCTAACTATCAAAGTACTACCCATGAGGGAAAAGAAACCAGCCATCCAAATTAGAATTAGATTAACTGCATATAAGATATCATGTAACAATATCTACTTACTATACCATTAGAGTACAAATACATAGAACAGCCCGTTTAAAGTAAGTAGCGTGATTTTTTTCTTAATTTCAGAAGGATTAAGGGCAAAAATCCAATCCAATGATCTGCTGACAAGAATTTTAACTATATTTTTCCCATAGTGCTTGAAACAATACTTAAAAAAATTTAATGTCCCAAGAGAAAGACATCTACATGGAAATGGAAAGAAAAGTCTGAGATTAGCTCCTGACTGATTCCTGGAAGCTGAGAAAGTAAGTTTTATTTATTTGCTTAACAAACATTTGTATAAACCTTATTACAGGCCAGACACTGTTCTATATATATTATAAACATTAGCTCATTAATCCTCATAACTAGGCTATGAAGTAAGTACTACTATTGTCCCCATTTTGCAGATGGGCAAACAGGCACAGAGAAGTTAAGTGACTTACTCAATGTCATACAAATAGTCAGTGGTAGAAGCAGGATTTAAACCCAGGC
This sequence comes from Tapirus indicus, assembly GCA_031878705.1. Classification (NCBI taxonomy): domain Eukaryota; kingdom Metazoa; phylum Chordata; class Mammalia; order Perissodactyla; family Tapiridae; genus Tapirus; species Tapirus indicus. The sequence goes on along the minus strand of CM062917.1, from coordinate 137,063,754 downwards.
GGTTTGTGCCCTGACCACTCAAGACTGCCCCCCACGATATGCTGCCTCTCTTCACGAATACCAGAGAAATTGGCCACTTTAGGCAGTTATTATTCAATAACTGTAGACATTTCCAGGGAGAAAGAAGGATGAAAACAAAAGGCAAACAACGTACCTGTCCCCATAAAGCGTGTCTAAGGTGTTTTTATCATTCATCTGAATAGAGTTCCACCTTACCATGCCCCAAAGTTCCTTTCACTGAGATTGTACATGTTTTCCAAAAAAAATGCATTACATAATATACTACAATTTTCATTTTCATTTAATATAATCATGGATAGTTTTCTATTTCAGAACATCCAGATCTGCATCATTCTTTTAAAATGCTATACAGCATTAGGTTGTACGGAAGCCTACAGATATGGTTAAATAGCCTAGTGATTTCTCCCAGTTTTTTATTACTGAGTTTCTTCTGCTTTTTTTTCATTCCAGTAACCCTCTTAATATCCCAGCCTTTTCATTCCTGTTCTTCAAAGACTGAAGCCCAGTCTCGGTGCTCCCTGGTAGATGCCAGCACAGCCTACGTGGACTTCTGAGAATCCTAAGCCTGAGATTTTTACTTACTGTGCTCTCCCTTTCTTTGTCTCAAACTCCCTTTTGCAATGACCTACCACGTGCCTTATTGTCTGAGCACCTCTTTGGTCTCTGGACTGGATCTTACATACTTCAATTCATTCATCCACACCTGAAGCTGGACCAGTTGCAGTGGCTGTATCTCTTTCCCAATTACGGCTCCTGCCCACCTGCCTTGCTCCGCTAGAAGGAATTAGCTCTACCTGGCCAGATCCCAAGAAGTGACAAATCAAACTCAATCAATAGGTGGTAATTAAATTTCTACCTGAAAAACCCAGAAGAGGCTGTCAATGGGATTTCTCAGTGGATCCCTGCCACTAAGAAAGGATGCAGTTTCATGTTTAGTTTTAAAACCTGAACTCTCTCCAATAGGATTCTTAGAGAAAACAACAGAGAGTGAAGAAAGGCAAAAATAAGAGTTGTTTTAAGGGTAAGATGGCAATGAGTGCAAAAGATAATCTTTTATCTGACGTTTCTGAAATCAAAACATCTATTGCTAAGCGAATCGTGATTAATCTTTGTTTCCAGGTGAACTGAATAGAAGCACTAACTGAATGACATAGGTCATCTTCACATCTAATCTATCCTCTTGTTTATTCCTTCAGTCTAGAATTTTCAAGCAAGTCATTTAGAAGATATACTACTAGAGAATGACACCAACTGAGGGGAACAGGGTGAAGGGTGAGGGCTGAAGATGACTTCAGTAAGAGGCGATAAGGGTGAAGTGTTGCTTTCATTCACTGATCTATACCATAATTTTTTTAGGAATGCACTAATACGACTACGTTTTTCTCCTCCACATCCAATCCACATCACTGCCCCAAATAATTATTTCCCTAAATAATGTGAGGTTGAGAAAAAATTTCTCCTGTTAAATAAGAACTATTCTGCTTACGACATTAGCACGCATGCTCTCGCTTTAAAAATAAGAGGCTGTTGAATTAATCACTTAAGTGTATTTAACAAACTATGGAAGAGTATTATCCTGCTGGAAAATCCTCACCATTCGCTCTCACACCACTGGAGATTTCCAGTTAGGTCTAATGACCAGCAAAAACCACAGACATTCAGATGATCAGGAGAGTTTCTGGTTGACCTCAAGTGGAAAACTTTAGTATGTTCTGCCTCTAATGCCTCTTTCACAAGCTGAACATGACATCTTGACAAGTGAGACTTTTCACCGCAGTTTGCTCAATGATAACTTTTTAAAGATCTGATTACCAGATCTTCACCCAACTGGTGTGCTGATTGGGTTACCGAGCTCCCAGCCCTGAGCCACCTGGTCTGTTTACCCCGTCTGCCATTCAAGTATTATTACTTTCTATGCATTCCATGATGTGGAAAAGATTGGCAAGCCCTGAATTAATCTTTGTCAATTGGGCTATCTAGGTCTTACTTTGGCATAGCCCTTATATATCATATGGTGTCTTTGAAGAATGATAACATGTTTGAGCTGGAAAAGATCTCAGATCACCTCTTACCAAATAGGGCTCTTCCAAATGTAAGTTCCATGAGATATTAAGAGATGTTAATTTAATTAGGGGAGGGGCAATTTGAGAACTACTGCATCAAAGTTAAGCAGACTTTTTTAGTGCAGAAGCTTCTACATGCTGAATGTACTGTAACTCTTCAGAAGGGGAGTGTAACACATAATTGATGTTTACTTAAGGGTGGAACCCTCAGAGTATCTTTTTTTTCAATTGTGGTAAAATATACACAACAAAAATTTATCATCTTAACAATTTTTAAGTGTACCGTTCAGTAGCGTTAAGCACGTTTACACTGTTGTGCAACCAATCTCCAGAACTTTTCATTTTGCAAAACTGAAACTCTACACCCATTAAACCACAACTCTCCATTTCCCCCTCCTCCCAGCCTCTAGAAACCACCCTTAAAATATCTTTTTGTTTTCAGAACTGTCGAGTAGATTCTGACTCATAGTGACACTGTGCACAGCAGAGCAGAACCCTGCCCATTCTTTTTGTGCCATCCTCTCACCTTCCAGCACTATATCAGATATCAGACAAGGCTCCACTGCTATTCACAGAGTTTTCATGGCCAGTTTTTTCAGAAGTGGGTGGTCAGGTCTTTCTTCCTAGTCTGTCTTAGTCTGGAAGCTCTGCTGAAACCTGTCCACCACGGGTGATCCTGCTGGTATCTGAAATACTGGTGGCATAACTTTCTGCATCACAGCAACACACAGCCACCAGAGTATGAGAGTCAACAAATTGGGTGGTGTGGTTCCCTCACTGGGAAACAAACCCGGGCCACGGCACTCACCGCACAATCTTAACCACTAGACCGCCGGGAATATATTTAGTAAGTAATAATTCACAAAACTCACTTTGGAAAATGCTGCTTCATCTCTTACAGTTCACTCCCTCATTTTATATATGAGAAAATGGGGCTGAAGATGTAATTTTTCCAATGTCACAAGTTAATAGTGAGCCAGGTCTAGAACTCAAACTGCTGGACTTTCAGTCAGACCTCTTTTCACAACACTAAGAGTAGACAGCTGAAATAAGCTAATATTATCCAAACCTACCACCACATGCTCTGAAAATACCTGGTATCTACCAGGTCCATTTCAAATAAAGGACTATTAGGCAAAAGAATTTTCCCCAAAGTCATACTAAGTCCATGATTCTCCAAACTAGGGTGCACATAACATCAGGAAACCCCAATTTAAACATGCCATACCTTCCTGGAGCGTCAATTTTGTCTTGATTAAATGATAATTAAATATTTTGATATTAAGATAATCGTGGATATATTGCAAGGCAGATGCAAAATGAACCTAATTTAAAAGGACTTCAAGGAGATCTTGTTTCAGCAGTGAGCTAGTTTGGTCTGTGGCCCCAGCTATCAAGGGCATCCATTCCCATATCTGCCTTTAGGACATCTGATGGAGAAACATGACAAATGGTACATGCAGGGGAAGATCCTAAAACCTACAGTAGGACCCAGCTCAGAAGGAGCACCCTGGAAACCCATGAACCAAACTGTACCACCACATGCACCTGGAGGGTTCATGTCAATTCTGATGCTCTTAAGTAATTGTGTCTCAATGAGAATCCAAAGGTTTAAGGGAAGTAAAAACCTGGGGAGTCTTCCAGTAATAATGATCAACTAAAAGAACACAAAAAGGAGTGATATTGTCTATCATTAGACATCAAGTTTAGGAGGAAATGGGCAAATTGGTAGCAGAAGAGAAGGGTTGAATTACATATCAAGCTCCTATGTGGAAGGCCATTGTGGGATGGCATTTAAATTCCAGTAGCTACTTCCTCTTTCTGCAAATTCTAAATCTGTAAAACTTAAAATAGTTATACTGTATGCCCATTCATTTTTGCAATGTACTTATTAAAATTAAACTATATCTAATCACATTATAAAGTAAAAATGAAAAATATTTTCCCCTTTCTTCTTAAAATTATCCAAAGAGGGAAGCACAACCTTTTAAAAATAATTCTGCAGAGGCAGGAAGGATAAGCTATTTTTCTTTTAGATCTCTAAGTTTTTAGCTTCCACCCACATGCTACTGCCAACATTTTAAGCTTTAGAAATTACTGGCAGATTTTCAAATATAAAATATATTGTGATAATATTCTTGCCTTTATTTTAGCTGTGCCTAAGCAGCTTGCTTAAGGCAGCTGGCAACTTGAGAGCAAAATGCAGCAAAGTGAAGCCAAGCACCTCCTTAACGGCATCACATGACTGGGCAAGGTCGACTTCAGTTCCACTTGGCGTTTCCTTTTAACCTGACTGAAAAGATCCCTTCTCAGAATATCTGCATCAGTATGTTAATCCTGGCACTGGGTTCTGGGTATGGTATTCATTCTTCCCTCAGCTGCTCTCTGTTTCACACCCTCTAAAATCATGGTTCCCCACACCAAAATGAAAAGCAAAATGGTACATTAGTCAAAGACACAGAGAATGAGTGCCACATAAGGTGAGAGGCATGTGCAATGAATATTAATGTAACCCAAGCAATTATAATCATTACAATGGGAGCTGGCACACGTCAATTACTAACCACACAGAAAAGGCTGCAGTTAACCTTGGTGAAGGTTAGGAAGCTCTTCTATAGTCACTCAGAGGAGGCCTTCATTTTTCTAACTGAGTGAGTAACAAGTCTAGATTTCCAGCTCCCCAAGACAGCCAATTATTTTCAGGAGCAGTGCTAAATTCTCAAAATAAATTTGAATTTGCATTAATTGAAGAACATGACATATTGCAGATGGGTGGTAGTCAAGTAGAAAAAACACAGGATGAAACAGTTTGTGAGAAAGTTAAAATCATCCTTAGCAGTTGCTGGTTAATCTATAAACAACGTACTCTAACAATGTTTCAGTAAGTGGGATAAAACAGTAATAGTAATAAAAACAACTTAGTACTGGATTGGTGCCACTACCTATCCCGAGACATGGAAAGAAAATGCTTTTTATAAAAGGAAAGAACAGTAAAAAAGAAAAAGATATTCATTATGCTTAAAATGTGCATTTATGGTAGGAATAGTGATGGGGTTCAGGGCAGGCTGACCCAAGATGCGCCACTCTGGTATGCGGATTATTTCGAGCTGAAGACATTAAAGGCTCAGAAGACTCAGGAAGAACAGTTGACCTTCCCCCAAACTGCCTAAAAGAATTTAATACAGAAAGCTTGTTCCAGTAAGGAGCTAATACCATATGATAGCTATAGTATAATGTAAAATAGGTGTGACAGAAAGACACCAACAAGCCCATTTTTGGCCCAGCAAAACTTGTTTAACAAACATTTGCATTTCCATCTCCATGTAAATTGTCTTCCTCCCCTCTGAAATCCCAAACCACTACCTCCAACATCCTCCTTTGCCTTTAGCTGAAGATCATATTTAAGGTGGCAGCTTTGGCCAGATGAGGGAGTTACCCAGTTTTCCTGGGTTTCTCCCATGTGCACGTTATTAAACTTGATTTTTCTCCTGTTAGAAATTCTGTCTCATGTCAATTTAATTCGAAGCCCAGCCAGAAGGACGTAAAGTGGGTAGAGGAATTATCTACCTCCCCTACAATAGTAATTTACTTAAAGGAGACCAGTGTCCTAAACTGTGAACCCTACAATAATATGTGATATTGCCTTTCACTCTTTACAGCATAAACGAGATTTCCAAAGAGGTCTAAACTACCAAATGTACTAAATCTTTCTATATAGATCTAAAAACAAAACAAAATAAAAATAATTTGTAAGCATGAAATAGAAAACAAAGCACCTTTACTAGCTTCAAGAAAATACTCCATACACGGTATCCCATCTCAGCCAATACCATATCAATAAATACCTGTTGAATGCTGAATGAAATGTCACTGTGTAGAATTTAAGGGAATTGAAGAGAATTTATTGGAAGCCTCCTTGCTAATACAGTTGAGGAAAAGTAATACCTGAATTATCCATTATGGGTCTGAGAGTCTCTCTTTGACCAAACTTTAATCAGGGTCCTCTCAATCCTCTACCCAACTAGGCCTCGAGTTCTGGACTTGCAAGTCTGCCTTTGCATCGCTCAATTTACCAAGAATTCTGTTAAGTAGGTTTAGCCAGAATCTCCCACCCTTGATATCTGATCACCCTCAATATCTGACCAAATTCCTCATCCTCCACCATCCCCCACGTGATATCTGATCACCCTGGCCTGCCTTCAGCAAGAATCCTGTTAGGTCAGTTTAGCAAAGAATTACCTTAGCCTCTTAGTAATTTTCCATCCACCAACTCCCCCCTACCCCCACCCTGCTCCTTGGCTATAAATCTCCACTTCTCTTTGTTGTATTAGGAATTGGGCCCAGATCTATATTGAGGTCTCTTCTTCCCCATTGCAATAGTTCTGAATAAAATCTGTTTCACTACTTTAACTACTATCCAGCTCTGATTTTCTCTGACAGGTCTTACTCATTGTGCCATTCTGGGAAAAAGTTTGGCAATTCTTCAAAATGTTAAACATAGAGTTACCACAAGACTCAGCAATTCCACTCCTAGGTATATACACATGAGGATTGAAAACACGTACTCGCAAAAAATTGTACACAAATGTTCACAGCAGTATTACTCATAAAGCTAGAAAGCAGAAACAACCTAAATCCCCATTCAGATGATGAACATATAAATAAAATGTGGTACATCCATACAATAGAACAATATTCATCAGTGGAAAGGAATGGAGCACTGATATATGCCACAACATGGATGGACCTTGAAAACATTATACAAAATGAAAGCAGGCAGTCAGAAAAGGGCATATATTGTATGATTCCATTTACATGAAATTTCCAGAATAAGAAAATCCGTAGAGACAGAAAGTTGGTCAGTGGTTTCCAGGGATGGAGGAAGGGGGAAAGGAGAAGTGACTGCTAATGGGTACAGAGTTTCTTTTGGGGGTGATGTAAAAGTTCTAAAATTAGATAGTGATGATGGTTGCACAACTCGATATACTAAAAACTACTGAACTGCGTATTTTAAAAGGGTAGATTTTACTGCATGTGAATTATATTTCAGTAAAGCTGTTATAAAAAACAAGTCATTGCCACAGGTTCATTTGTTCAATACATATTCGTTGAGGGCCTACTATGTGCCAGGCACTGTGAGTAAAACAATCCACAGACATGTGAAGGAAGTCTTGTGAAGGAAGACTGGGTTTAAATCCTGGCTCACTACTACCTGTAATCTGGGAAAGTATCTTACTTCTCCATCTATTAACAGGGTTAAAGGCTGTACTCAGTGACTAGCACATTGGAAGGTCTTCCTAAATATTATTATTAAGTGAATATAAAGGCAAATTATAAATGCCAGAAAACAGAAAGAATATAAATAAACCAGGAGGGCTTAGACTGGGAGGTTGGAGAAGGTATCTCTTCAGGAAATGACATTTAGGCTGAAATCTGAAGGATCAGTTGAAGACAGAAAAAAACTTAAAGAACTGCAAAGGAAAGTGCAAGTGCAAAAGTCGTGAGGCAAGGAAGAGCTTGGAGCATTCCAGGAACTGTGTGGTCAGGGGACACTAAGAAAGTGAGGGAAAGATAAGCAGGAGTCAGAATGTGCTGGGTCTCGTAGACCAAAATAAGTATTTTGGATTTTACTCTAAGTACAATGGAACACCACTGAAGGCTTTTAAGCAGAAGGATGACATCCAAATTACATTTCAAAAAGATCAGTGGCTGCTAAGAGGGGGAAGAGCATGCAGTCAGAAGGCTACTGCAGTGTTCCAGGGGAAAGATAACAGTGACTTAGATTACCCTGTGGTAGAGATCCCAATAACCTTGACTGGGCTGAGACACACAGAAATAAAAAGAAGGATTTGTGGCAGAATTGCTTCCTTTCTGTTCTACATAAGCAGCCTGCATTGGAGAGAACACAAAAGGAAGAGTAAACACGATGTAGAAGAAGGTGTACCATACCAGCCTTGAATCAAAAAGCCCCCAAATTCCAAGTTCTACTCCCAACCAGCTATGGAATCTGGACAAATTCTTCCTCTTTGAGCCTCAGTTCGTTATAAGAATAATTAGAAAAACAGCTCTACCTAACAGGGTTACTCTTTTAACCGAATACATGTGAAAGTGCCTGTGGAGTATCAGGCAGTGTGCTCCATAAGTTCTAGTCAACTTTGAGATACACTCAAAACAAAAACAAAATACAGATTGTGATTATGTAGTTACCTGTTCCTCTTTAAAGTCGTTTTTGTTTTGTTTTGTTTTAATGAGCTTGTGTTAAGCTTCTTCAATATACTCCAGCCTGTAGAAAACACAGCAGGGATCCATCTACTTCTGTTCCATGGCACTTACTTGCTGGGAAACCCTACAGTTGCTGCAGATAACAGCCCTCTCCCATAGACACATTTCTGTGGAGAAAGTGGTATTTAAAGAAAAAGAAGCCCAGCCCAAGGAATGTACTGACCTGGAGAAAAGTGGTAAACATTTTGCGATAAAACACGTTTATGAAGCAACCGATATGAGGATTGATTTTAGGAGATATTCTGGCAAAGTTCATAACAAAATTATCCTGTCTATGTTTAAACTTCTGCTGAAATTAATAAATTATACCCAAATTCCACCTGAAAAACAACACTTTGGTCTTGCTGCTGGTAAAGACACCCCTGTACACATCAAAGTTACCACCTTTTCTGAAGCATATTTGTAGTAAGGGTACACTTGGGACTTTCCTCAAGTTAATTAAGTGGTTGTGAAAAAAGCAAATTCTTCTGAGACTTTTCTAGAAGCCCCTGACAGAAACCTATAAGGAAGCAGATTTTTAATTACCTTGGTATTTCATTAACATTTTTGCTGACTTTTTATAATAATTACATCACACTTCTTCTTAAAATTTTTCTAAGAAAGTATTAACTAAAGGAAAAGCAAAGGGATATGTGTTTATTTGCCAGTACATTGAGTGAGATGATGAAAAAGAAAAAAGGGGCCGGCCTGGTGGCATAGTGGTTAAGTTCACGCACTCCACTTCGGCAACCCAGGGTTCATGGGTTCGGATCCCGGGAGCAGACCTATGCACCACTTATCAAGCCATGCTGTGGCAGACGTCCCACATATAAAGTAGAGGAAGATGGGCATGGATGTTAGCCCAGGGCCAATCTTCCTCAGCAAAAAAAGGAGGATTGGCAACAGATAGCTCAGGGCTAATCTTCCTCACCAAATAAAAAAGAAAAAAAAAACAGGGGCCAGCCCAGTGGTGTAGTGGTTAAGTCTGCACACTCCACTTCAGCAACCTGGGGTTCACAGGTCTGGATCCCAGGTGCAGACCTACACACTGCTCATCAAGCCATGCTGTGGCAGCAACCCACATACAAAGTAGAGGAAAACTGGCACATACGTTAGCTCAGCAACAATCTTCCTCAAGCAAAAAGAGGAGGATTGGCAACAGATGTTAGCTCAGGGCCAATCTTCCTCACCAAAAAAAAAAGAAAGAAAGAAAAAGAAAAAAAACTTTTCCATGTATATTGTCCCCTAAATTGTTATCTTCAACAGAAAAGGACAGATTTTGTTTTATAGTTTAATATGATACCATATTAAAAAGCCAAGGGTAGCAAAACAAAAAACATCTTTAAACAAATGCCATATTATGTTGTCATAGCTATATTAATTATTAAATATGAGGAAATCTATTTCCCTGAATAAGAATTTAATGTTCTGAAAATTATTGTACTTCAACTCTTATACACAGACACTGATAAAGATTAATATAAATAATGCCTGTTGGAAATTACTATAAATGGCACATATTGGCATAAAATTTCGTCCCCTGGGTGAAGGAGACACTGGAGGATAACAGTACCACAGGTATTTCCCATATTAGTGTGTGTTTTTAAAAATCGAGCTTCCCTCAGAGAAGCAAATAAACTATGTTTCTATGGAAAAAGAGAAAAAACCCAAAAAAGCAGCAGATGGAATTATTTTATACAAATGTAAACATAAAAATCTTCCTCCATTGCCTCTAAACTGAAGGAAACACAATGAATGAAAACAAAGCTTTATCACTCTGAAAAACATTTTATCTCTGTCCTGGGCTTAAAGCAAAAAAATAAGAATTGGAACTGTATTTCATGATTTACATAAAATCATCAATCATATTATAAAAAGAAACTTATCACCAAGATTTTCCTTCTAATTTAATTCTGCCTAGAACCTCAAAAGAGAACTGAGTGAAATTCAAACACAAAAACCAAAGCAAACAAACCAAAAAAGCAAACACTTAAGATTCTATTTCCAGTTTTTATTTTGATTGTGATACTTTTCCACGTTCAGCACAATGTCCCTACCACAGTCTGCTAAAAAACCAGTACTTTAGGGGTCTGGCCCAGTGGCGTAGTGGTTAAGTTTGTGCGCTCCACCTCGGCAGCACGGGGTTTGCTGGGGGTGCTGACAGATGCACCGCTTGTCAAGCCACGCTGTGGCGGCGTCCCATATAAAATAGAGGAAGATGGGCATGGATGTTAGCCCAGGGCTAGTCTTCCTCACCAAAAAAAAAAATCAGTACTTTAAAATATCAGTAGATGTAGATTAATGAGAGAATGTCAGCAAAAGTCAAAACCAAAGGATTTCTTAACTTTCTCTTTTCTTCCTCTTGAAAGAAGTAAAAAACTAAAGGAAAGTTCCCATAGAGCTCCACTTTATTTGACCGTCTATGTGGGGGATTAAGGCACCAATAATTCTAACTGAAGTGACAGAACTAACCCATTATTTTGGCACAGAATAGATAGAGTAGGCTAGTCATAAAGAGTGCTGGCCAAGCTCAGGATGTACCATTTCTTCCTTTGTCTCTCATCTTGAAGTCTATCCAATGTTTGACGTACAGAGTACGTCAATATTCATTTTTTTCCCTTCAAAGAACCTAAATTTAATATACTTTACCCTTGATAAACTAGTATAATTATATCTTTTGAAGAGATCTCACAAATTTATTGCATCCTAGAAAATTCAGCATATATAAAACATATTAATGTTCTAGAAAAGGAAAAGAGAATACAGAACTGAACTGCTACTGTTGCTTAGCATTCTAACAGAAGGCTAACTCACTGAAATAAATTCCATACATTACTATGAACGTATGATTAAATTTCTTATCACAATGAGCAAAAGATTAACAAGCTATCACTTTTAATTAACCAATACTGATTCTGATCTCCATGACAGTACATGTGCAACTAGAATCAGTTCTCTGCTTGGAGGTTTAAAAAGTATAAGATAGGGTCCCTGTTGGCGAGATTACCTACCATCTGCTATGCACTGTATTATGTCCTCCTAAAATTCACATGTTGAAGCACTAACCCGCAATGTGATGGTATTTGGAGATGGGGCCTTTGGGAGGTAATTAGGTTTAGATGAGGTCATGAAACTGGAGCCTTCATTATGAGATTAGTGCCCTTATAAAAAGAGACATCAGACAGCTTTCTCTCTCTCTGCCAGGTAAGGATACAACAAGAAGGTAGTTGTCTCCAAGCCAGAAAGAGAGCCCTCACCAGGGAAGTAAATTGTCCAGCACTTTGATCTTGGAATTCCCAGCCTCCAGAACCGTGGGAAATAAATTTCTGTTGTTTAAGCCACCCAGTTTATGGCATTTTGTTATGGCAGCCCAAGAAGACTAATACTCCATCAAATCAGTGATGAACAAAGTACCTTTTGAATAAAGGACAAACCAGAAATATAATCTGAAAACATGCTTGGATTCTTAAGCTTTGCTGTACATATTAATTTACCAAGTGACAACTACTGTAACTATTGTTTATTTTCTTTTTCTGGCATAGCAATGGCTACACATTTCCTTTCAATGTCAGTGTCACCCTCCAGTACCCATGTCTATGTAATCCTCCTTCTTTGCTATGCCTGTGAATCCAGACCTGCCATTTACAGTACTACTTCAACTTATATTCTCTCTCTGTACCTTTAAAGAAGGAAAATTCAAACTCGCTGACTAATGTTTTCTGGAACATAGAGCTAATTTTTTCTTACCACTAAATCTGGGATTCATTTACATTGTTCTTTGGATATCTAATTATTTTATACAATAAATCATTCGCATCAAATTACTTGTAAAAAGCATCATAAGTTATTTCTACTACTGTCACTCCCCTGCCTCAACACACACACAAAAGTTGTAGAAAGTAAAGTTCAAATAAATGTCAGCAAGCTAGCTGGTGAAAAGGCTGGGCTAATGGGCTTGAATCTTGTGAAAGCTACCCTCCCTGCTTCCCCTGTTAGTGGAGGAGTCTTCAGAACTGAATTGCATGAGTGAGACTGTAGGAGAAAAGCCAAATGGTCAATCTGACTGATTGCCTACCACCCACTCACCTCAGGGACCTGAAACTCTATGTCCTGGAGTTTCAATTCCATGAAGCAGATAATTGGCTTCACAAGGACAGGAATTAGATTTCTTTTCCTATTTATTTATGGGAAAGGCAATATTACATTAAACATTATCTTAATTATTTTAAAATATTCTGTAAACTATCATTTTAATGGAATTACTTTCATTATTGCCTATTAGCTTTTACACACACTATTGTTGAAATCATACTGTGGCTTCTATTCTATTGAACATTATACCTTAAATGTATTTCCTAAGTATTTAGTCTTCATATTTTCCATTGTAATGACTTGATGAGATTCTATCATGTTGATATAACATCACTAATATGCCAGTTCCCTTTCAATAAACATTGAGGTTATTTTCAATCATTTGCTGTTGCAGGAAACAGAGTCTGATCATGATGGGCACACATATGTCCTTGGGATAGATTTCTAGGGATGGAATCACTGGGCCAAAGGATTTGAGCAACTTTTTCCTTTTCCCATGGTTTGCCTTTTTCTTTTCTTTCAAGTGGGGCTTTGCAAATTTAACTGCAAATCTGCCAACATGAGATATTCCCTTTTGTGATGGGAAGGAGGATTACCTCAATCATTATAAAATGATATCTATGTGCTATAAATTCAAGCAAGATTTTTGGTCATGAATTATGATAAACATTTTTTTCATGTTCACTTTCTTAACTATTTCTGTTTGTGTAAATTATCTGTTTTTTCCATTCATCTATAGAAGTTTCAATGTTTGTGGTATAAAAATGTATAAGCTTTATACTTTATAGATATTCTTTTTCAGTCATGTTGGTGAAACTCTATTTTCCTACTTTGCTACTGTCCCTGCTATCACTGAGCATACATTTTAAATATTTTTCAAATCTATGTCTATCTTTTCTATTCCTTTAAAACTAAAAAAAATATCCTTTCATGGTTCTATTATATTCTATTCTATTGTCGTTTGGTCTTTCTAGAACATGATTTTTTCATTAATTCATTAAGTTCACTAATTTATTTCAAATTTATAATGGTATATAGTAAAAGATGTTTATGTAATTACTTTTTTAAAAACTACTACTCAGCTTCCCAACACCACTGTAATCCTTCCTTTTTTTTGGAGAAAAGATATTTTATTATATTGTTTATATATTGTTGAATCTATTTCTAGACTCAAATAGTTTTCCATAGATCTGTGTTTATACTTTTTAATCATTATTACTCATTGCTTTTCTTTCTGGAAAGTTCCTTGGGAAGCTCTCAGTTTATTTTTCCATTAGATCATCCTTTCAAGATCACCCCCCACGCCAAAACCCCAGAATGATTTTGGCTGAAATGGTATTATCCCATAAACTAACCTTGAAAGGTGAGGGGTTGGATTTATAAATTAAAATGCTGCACACACATAGAAAGAATGCTTTGGCTTCCTAATACTTGTTTTTAGTTTCTCTCAGGGTGAAGAAGCTTCATGCCCATTTCTTTGGACCGCTGTATATAACAACTTCTCTGTATTTCTATTTCCATACCCAGCCTTACTTAGCTCAGAACACACCTGAAGGCCTACCATCTCTTCTAGCTACAAAACACCCGGAAGAGGCAAGGTTTTCCACTCAGCCAAAATCACAAAAGAGGTAGAGGGAAATGTTTCAGCACTATAATTAGAAACCTTTCCCTTATACAATGGTGTTGCAGTCATGAGTTATCTATATTCTACTTGCCTTGTTTGCATTTCCTCCTTCAACTGATTCCATAGCTTTCAGGCCCATTTTGACCTCCATTATCCATAGGCTCTTCTTTTTTTACCAGCCAGTATCTAGCCCCACCCATGGTCTGGCTCTAATGGACCCATCCTTCCCTGTCCAGGCTGCTTGGCTACCCCCAAACCTTCACACCAAAGGATCCCATCGCACATGCATCAACTGGTTACACTGATTAAACAGATGTGAAATTTCAAAACTAAATTTTAATACTTAATCAAACAAATCCTGAAAACTAATGGACACCTAAGGCCCAAGGTCAGAAATAAATTAAAATATAACTAACAATTAGTTGGTATATAAGAATTTGATTCAATATCAAGAGTACAATCCACAGTACTTCTAACCAGAGGCATCACTTCCATGAAATGAAGTGTCTGAGGGACGACATAATTCTCAATTCCAGAATAAATCTAAATCTATATATGTCTAAAATTAGCAGGAATTTCATATATATACATATATATGCCAGAAATACGACACACACACAAATTAAACTTTGCCATGATTTATGTTCATTCTGGCATGTGTTAGGCAAAGAAACATTTCTAGACTTGAATACTCTTTCTCTTTTTCCTTTAACCTATTCAAGAGTAGAAATTATATTTGCTATTCCTTTGATAACCTCACACAGCAGTTATATAAATATGGCCAATCAACTGACTTAAAAGCTGAGTTAAAATTTTCCTGTATTGTAATTTCTCATAAAATATAGGATAGATATGAAAATAGGATTTATAATTCTTAAGCATTTCTCTTTTTTGATACTTGGCTTCCTCTTAAGAATTATGATACTCAATTTCACCACAATGAACCAAGAAATCAAAGAAAATTTAGCCTTCGAGTAAAGAAGCACAATGTGCCTTCATGAAAAAGAGGTCTCCATTAACAACCAATAGAAAATATGTAAAATAACTGGGTTTAAATAGAATATATTTTAAGTTCTCCACCTTAAGTGCTTTTTATGCTAATTGACCATTAATTTTTGAAGACAAAGCTAAAGAAAGTTGAATGTTTATGTTTTACTGGGAAATAAAAACAAAAAATACCATCATGCAAACTTTATGGGAAATAACTGCTCTTCTTCAAAAAGAAAATATGTTACTGATTTCCCTGTCTTATTTAGATAGATAACCTGACTGGCTAAAGAATAATCTATTCTCAAAAAAGCAAAAGCAGATGTGCTTCCAACCACTCACTCACACAAGTTAGTCAATATTCTTGATACTCTTGACACCCACTTGCAAATACAACAATAAAGAATTTAAGAAATAAAAACTTATGAAAAATAGGCTTGCTTTCCAATGACAGCTTATATAATCCTGGAATCTGTGGCCGACACACAAGAAACAGCTGTTATCCTAAGTCAGAGGAGTCAGGAGCACTGCGTCAAACCAACTGTGGTTCTGCAAAACATCCATCCCACTTTGATAGGATCACTATAGCCGCCAGACTCTACAGACAGTAACAGGACTTGAAAAAGAATTGGAAGGGATCTTGATTTTCAACCCTCTTACTTTGTAGTACATATTGTTGGTCCCACAAGTTAAGTTACAGGCCCATGTTCATATATCAAATAGGGACAAAACTCAGGTCTCTTGACTGTTTTTACTACATCACTGTCTTTTTTCAAAGAGATTCTGTTAAGAGGAAAAATAAGTCCCAACAAAGAAGTTCCTAGTCCTGTATTTAAATTGATGACTTAATATGGGTTTAAAATAACATAATAACTAGTTGATGTTAGAGATCTTCAGTTGGGCTATTATTTACTAGGTTTGGGCATTTGAATAGATATTTTAGCATATAACTCAATCAAACAATCTCCTATTAGGAGAAGCACTAACTCAAAGCATGTAAACAATTATCTTACAACTCCCAAAGGCTTATTTCTTAATTTTTAAAAATTCATATCAAATCAACACTATGGAAAAAAGCATCAATTATATCCAAAACATAATGTTGAACACTATATGAAAAAGAAGTAAAAGAAACAGTCCCTGGCCTAAAAAATTTAAAATTCCAATTTCAGTTCTATCCTGGGCCAGCTATCATTCATCTTTAGGGCATAAGAAAGGCACTTTCAGAAATATTAAGAATGAATGCACATATGTACAAATCATTACGTCGTATACCTAAAACTATACAATGTTATGTCCATTATATTTCAATAAAAAAAGGATAAATGAATACATAAATATAATGAGATAAATTAGTGAAATACAGCTCCAAGCATGTTTATGAAAAGCTTTCAACTGGCCACAATTTAAAATCATTATATTTTAAATAGTCTACCTTTCAAATCATTAGAGAAAAGAAAATATAAGAATCAAGGAAAACTAAATCTACAGCTTTAGATATCCACAAGTGGATGATAAGCATCCCCTCTATTTTCTTCATCCCGGATACCAATACAATGTTGAAATGGGCAGAATCAAAGTTAGGACCCTGCAATATACCACCAGAATCCTCCCCCAGAGTGACTCTTTTGTAAAAAGAATCCCTTATATGTGCAAAGCTCTTTCCAATTTACACTTTCTTCTTTTTATCTCATTTAATCTCACGTGACTCTCACAACTCTGACCAAAAATATACTCTTCAGTAATGCACTGAAGCTCTTTTTTCACCTGGCACAAATCAACATTCCCATCTCACCTGGCTCGTTAAGCTAGAACAAAAAGTTCTACTGCCAATTTGAACAGAAAGAAGGAAGAGTACCAGAAAGGTGGAGACTTGGAATTTACTCAAATATGAACATCAACAGAACCTGATATTTTATCAGATAAATAAATTCCCACTACCCCACTGAGCAAATTAGGACTTAAGTAGGTTAGGTACAGCATAGTGGTTGGTGCATGGACTGCTTAGTCACAATGATCTGAATACAAATCCCAGATCCCGCAATGGTGAGCTGCCTGATCTGGGGTTCTTCATTCAATTTCTCTGCAGCTCAGCTTCTTCACATACAAACTGGGGAATAATAATAGTACCAACATCTCACAGATGATTAAATCAATCAAATTTACCCTTTGGTATAGCGAATTACTTTTTAGCAACTGAGCAATTATGGAGTAAATGTCAACCACTATTATACATAATTATGATTATTACTATTAAACTGTCCAAGCCCACATGACTAATAAGAGGTGGAGTAAAAATGTCAACTCAGAACCAATGAGCACATGCCTAGGGTTCCTTGTTCCACATCATCACTAAATATAATACCAAACGTTCCTAATTCATCTGCTTTTCCTTGTATATAGCCCATATTTCTTCATCTTTGCAAAGGAATATCATGAGATGGATGTATTGCTAAAATCCACAAATATATTTGTCTGCTGCACTTCCCTGATACGGCCAGCAGAGAATTCCATAGCAGTTACAGCCATCAGAAATACTGGTTGTTTTAAAAAAATAATTAATGTGCCAGGAAAATGCTCACATAGAATTTAGCAGGTGAAACCATTTTGTTCCTCACCCATGAAAATATATTTGCCAAATTACCAAATAAACCAAACCAAACCAAGAAGTACACCACGGTACCCTGCCCTCAAACATAGCACATTTATAGTTATCGACCAAGTGTCATAAAGGAATGACCAGACAAAGGCAAAATTCACTTATATTCTGTGTTCGTGGAGTCCTTTTAAGATGAGGGAAACACACCAAGAATAAATGTCACCTTCTAGGCAGACTACAAGCACAGCTCTACCCACCTCCACCTTCAATGTGGGGCATGCATCCTGTCACAGACACAAAGAACAGTTCCTGAACCCCAAAGGACTATAACAGACTTGCACTGCGCCACCTGAAGATCTAGCATAACAATTCCAAAAATGCAAAAGGCCAGCAGAGAGATGCAGCATTACAAGCAATGCCTCTACTTCACTGTTATTTTGTCTCATTTTATAGTTTTAACAGATGCAGCTCACAGCTAAAAGGATGTGTACACGTTTTAAAATACAATATGTAGAAAGTGCTCAGTGTGTGGAGGAAAGCTAGCTAAGGTCAGAACTATCTAGAACACTGTTTTGGTACATCACTCTCCCATATCATACATAACAATCCGTACTCCCTCCCATATGGTTATTTCCCACCAAGCATAAACTATGAGGGCAGCTGTTATCTGTCCTACCATTGTGTCCTCAATATCTAGCCCAATTCCTGGAACTTGATAAGTGCTCAATAAACAGTTGTTGAGTGGATGGATGGCTAGAAGGAGGTGAACTGCTAAGACCTGAGGGACTGCCACAGAGGAGGACTGGACTGAGGATGAAGCAAATCTGGCAGCCCAAAACTGTGGTAAGAGGGCTGTGCCTATCTCGCCCCAGTTCCAGCCTGCGCTGCAAGGCAAGATCCAGAAGTGGCAGCTACAAGTGGAAATATAGAGAGGCTTCAAAGGACCAGGGCAAAGATCCCTGTGAGAAATAGCGCTGAGGAGCTTAGCAAAGGGAGTCTACCTTTAGCTCTGGCATCTTCCAGGGCACAGAAAAACACTGCAAGAGCCGAGAGCCCAACAGACTAGGGCTTTTACCACTATTGTTCAGATGCCCCAATCATTCTAAGGATGCCTGGAAAAGACAGTGGCTTTTACATATTATTTTGGTTTGAGTAGAAGATTGTTTCTTTTGTTAAAACACTGTGTTTTGTAAAAATTGTCTTTTTTCCCTTCATTTAAAATTTCTCTAAAAGAACAGAAAATAACCTAAATGCTCAATAGGAAAATGATTAAATGCTCCATGCCATAGAAGAGTACATAGCCATTTAAAATGTCATCTTTGAATAACAGTTAATAAGGTATAGAAAAGAGTCACAACAAAATGTTAAGTGAAAAAAACAGAGGATACAAAACTGCACATAGAGTGTGAAGCGTGACACTAAATTAAAGTGATTAAAAAGACTAGAAAACTAGCACTAGATTTAACACTAGATTAAAAAGACTAGAAAAATTATTGCTTCTCAGTTTTGGGATTACAAGTAATTGTATAACTTTCTGCACTTTCCAAATTATCTTATCCAAATTACAATGAAGATATTTTACTTATAACAAGAAAAGTTATTTATTATTAAAAGAATGGGAACGGACGAGAATAATAACTTCCCTGAAAAATTAACTCCAATGTCAGGTGGAAGATTACAAAGCTATACCTCCAAAAACCTTTCTGGTGGTATACAGGGAAAAGAAAATCAGGTGAAAGCAAAACAAACCAATCAAGCAGTTTCTTTTCCTATAAATAGGGTGCAGGTGTTAGTATAACAGCTCCTGGAAGAATGATAACCTTTACAGTTAAATTATACACCTACAAAAAGGAGAGTGACCCTGGGTAAAATTTAATTATAGCCCTTTAAATTACACCATACTAATAAATAGTGGCATTTTTTTATTTTAAATCTTCCCTTTCATATCTGCCCTGCGAAATATTCTCGGAAACCAAATCAGAATCACAAGGCCTTAGACACGAACACTTTTACTTGAGAACACTGCATAAATTATTGATAACACAGAGACTGCACTGTGTTCAAAGAGTCTGCAGCAGATGAGAAGCTTTTATTTTGGTAAAAAGTAAGAGAATGGGAATAAAAACATGTGGGTGGCTAGACTCTTCTAAGGGTTGCCAACCTTCATATCTCCTTTGGCCTTTGTTGTGTGTCCTTCTCTATTTCCTTCAGATAATTTCCTGTGTCAGTTAATGGCACTCCCATCCATTCAGTTCCTCAAGCTAGAAACTTGGGAATCATCCTTGATTTCTCCATCTACCTCACTCCCCACACCCAACCCAACAAGCCCCACTAGTTCTACCCTCCAAATACATCCTAAACACATCTCTCTCTCTCTCCACCACAACCACCCTGATCCATGCATGCTACCAGCACCTCTCATATTATATATGGGCCACACAATTGGTCTCTTGCTTCCACCCCTGCTCCACCATTGCAGCTATACTGGTCTATTTTCTGAACGGACAAGATGTAAGCTCTTTCTCCCCCTAGAGCCTTTGCACATGCTGAGCCCCTACCTGAAATGCTCTTCCTTCACAAGGCTGACTTCCTGAAATCTTGCACCTTAACTCTCAAATCTTCAGAAAGGCTTTCTCTGACCATCTTATCTGTACTAAGGGCCCAATTATCCTTGACCTCTGCACCCTGTTTGGTAAACACAGATGTGTTACGTATTTGATGTCTGCTTTATCCATCAAACTAGAAGCTCCATGAGGGCAGGTACCACTTCCATCTTGTTCACTGTTGTATCTCTAGCAGCTCAACACAGTATGTTTTAATGAATTGAAGAATACTTTGTTTCATCTGTAATTTGTGGTATTTCTACAAGTATATTAGAGCAGGACAGGGAAAATAAATCCCTGACTTCCAAGCCAATTTCTTAAGTCAGCTTGTTTACTTCTGCATTTGTTTTCTCAGCATGCCCTCTCAGGTCAATTTCTGGAATAAAAATTTGGCAGGGAGACTTATAACCATGAAAAACATCCCCAGCCTCCAAACACCTGGTATTAAGCTGGCTAACCTACCCTCAGATGTCACAAACTTCACATTACATCTATTTAATCCAAATCCTTTAATTATTGGCAGCCTAGGAAGTTTTCTGACAACGCACAGAGTACAAAGTGCCAGACACTAAATCAATGTAAAATCATATTGCAGCTGGACATGCACATTTGCATGGTTTTAAAATTTTCATAGAAGATCCTCTAGACATAATTCTACCATACACCCTATCACAGGGCTCACCACACTGATTCTGGGCAAGCTTCAGTTCTTGCAATCAAATGCTCTACTTGGTAAAACCTCTCCCAAACCCATCTCATAAACAACACTAAGACTGTCACATGCCTATAATTAAATTGTTCTGATGAAACACACAACTCTCAGATTCCAATTGTTTCCCCTGTGATAACGACCATTTCTAAACCCTCTTCGTTTAAAATATTCAACTTATCACCTCAAACAAGGGCTCTATGTAGAAAAAAAGTTGAGCATCAGAAATAATTCTGAAGGATGAACCCACAAAGTAACACAAAAAACAAGTGGCTTGCTTTTTTTTTAATGACCAATGTCAGTTTAGTATTTTGCCCAATCTATTCAATGCAATTTAAATCTAAGATCATGTAGTACAACTATTAACTCCTCCAGAAAGCTTTGTTGTAATAATATTTATTTAGTGCTTAATATATGACATCCCCTTTATATACATTGTCATTAAATCCTCCCAGCAACACTATTAGTAAGCACCAATATTATCCCCCACTTCATAGATCAGGTAGAGGTTCAGAGAGAAGTAACTTGGCAACGGCAAGCCTGAAGAAAGTGGCAGGGCTGGATGTTGAACACATTAAGTCCATGCATTTAATAACTACCCTAAAGCATTGAATACATGAATGAATGCTTCAACCACAGAGCATTTCTAAAGTGTTTTCTAGACTTTTCCCAGGTTATAACTGTCATTCTTCCATTTTTAAATTCAAAATCTCTAGGTGTTTCCATTACCCATTAGAGCTCATATCACCATTAAGTGACTAAAGAAACATTTTCTTAGTCTATGGCAATATTATAGGCCCTGTCCTAGGCACTGGTAAAGCAAAGAAGAATAGCAGAAGCCACATTCCTGGGGGACTAACTAGAACCTAGTGGAAAGGTTAAGTAATTACCACATGACAGGTGGCATTCTGGGAAGCAGCATCAGTGACAAACTACCTCCCCCAGAGAAGCTAAAAAAGACCATATAGAAGAAGTAATAAATGAGCCAGGACTTCAAAAACAACATCGATTTCCCAGACAGAAAAGGGAAGAAAAAGCATTTCAGTCAGTGGAAAAACACTTTGCAGAGGTGTGAAACTATAGGCATATGGGCTATTAGGTAAAATGTAAGACTAAAGAGAAGCTGAGTTGTCAGTGCCCCACAGGCGAAAGGAACACTAAGGCTCGCCAGACAGGCTGAATGTAGATGGAAAGAGTCTTATGTGCCACGCTTAGGAAACGAGGCTCAGCCCACAGGTGATGAGGAGCTGTTAGAGTCAGTGTGGCAGCATGGGAAAAGTACAGACACATAGATGTGGGTTTGACTCTTCCTGTACGCTGCTTATGGGGCACCTGGTTTTTAGTAAAGTGCATAATATCCCTGAAGCACAGTTTCCTGCAAAACACAGATAACATATTCCTCGTGGGGTTATCATAAGGTGTAAATGAACGCATTCCATCGATCTATATGAAACATCTGATACCAAGCAACTGCTGAACATGCTGGTTCCTTTCACCACTGGGAGTTACAACTGCTCTAGAACTTGATTTCCCTTTAACTAAAAGGTAGAAATCCTATAAGAGTAGAATAGATCAAAGCTTGAAAGCCAGGGAAGGCCCCTGTATTCCTCACTCTTAGCACAGACCTTGATACATGTTTGTGAATAAATGTATTCACTCCATAAATTTTATTGATCACCAACAATGTGCCAAGACTTGACAAAATTGCTAGGCATATAAAATGAACCAAGCAGATAGAAAAAAAAAATTCCTGTCTTCATGGAGCTTTCAGTCGGGGGTGGAAGAGCAGAGGGTGGGGGAGATAGATAATACACATTAATAAATACGTTTATAATCTATTAGAAGGTGATAAGTGCAACGGAGGAAATTTAAACAGGGTAAGGGGGAAATGGGGAGTGCCAGCAAGTGGAATGGTCAGGGTAGGCCTCACTGAGAAGGTATCATTTGCTCAAAGACTTGAGGAAATGAGAGTGTGAGCCATGCAGATATCTGGAGAGAGAGCATTCCAGGAAGAACGAACATGAAGTACAAAAACCCTAAGGCAGCTGTGTGCCTGGTGTGTTCAAGGAATAGCAAGAAGGCCTGTGTGGCTAGACTGAGTCAGCAAGAGGGAATGTAATAGCAGATCAGATCAGAGAGGTAATGGGGCCAGATCCTGTAGAGCTTTAACTCTGAGAGTAAAGGAAAACTACTGGAGAGTTTAAGCAGAAGAGAGGTCTGACTGGAGTTTGAAAAGGCTCTAAGAACTGTTTAGTGGTTACAGGGGCAAGGGGGGTGGGGGGTGAGCACAAGGGGTGAAGGGATGCATTCATATGGTGACTGACAAATAATAATGTACAAGTAAAACTTCACAATGTTATAAACTATTAAAATCAATAAAAATTTAAATTAAAAAAAAAGGCTGTCTCTAGCTGATGTACTAAGAATACATTTGGGAAGCAAGGGTGAAGGCAGGGTTACCAGTGTCCTGACCTTTGCAGTAATCCAGGGAAAAAACGGTACCAAAAATTCTGAAGGTGGGGCCAGCTCCAGTGGCCTAGTGGTTGAGTTCAGTGAATTTTGCTTTGGCAGCCCGGGTTCAGTTCCCAGGCACAGACCTGCACCACTCGTTTGTTAGCAGCCATGCTGTGGCCGCGGCTCACACACAAAAAAAGAGGAAGATTGGCAATGGATGTTAGCTCAGGGTGAATCTTCCTCAGCAGGAAAAAAAAAAAATTTCTCAAGGTAAAGCTAATAAGATTTCTTGACAGAGTACATGTGAATTATAAGAAATAAAGGGATCATGGATGACTTCAAGGAATTTTTGCCCCGAGCAACTGGAAGGATGGAGCAGTCACAATCTGAGAAGGAAATAAATGGGTGAGTAGTAGGTGTAGGAGGGACCAGAAATCAGGAGTTTGGGGATATACTGAGTTTGATGTATTTATGGGCCATCCAAGTGGAGATGCTGACAAGTGTTCATCCCCACTGGATGAACAGCTCTGGAGTTCAGAGGAGAGGTCTAGACAAGATTGGAGGTCTGGACTAGAGAGGTCCAGACTAGGTCTAGAGGCCTAGAGATAAAAATTTGGGAGATGTCTGCATATAAACAGTATTTAGAGATGTAAGAAACAAATGAGTAAACAAACATTAACTTTGTAGTCATAGAGTTCTGGATATGATTCTTGGCTCTGACACTGTGTGATCTTAGACAAGCTTCTTTAAAACTTCTCTGAATTCATTTCCTCCTGTGTGAAATGGAATGACAAACCTACTTAGAGATCAAATGAATTAAGAACACAAAGCACCTAAATGGTGCCTGGTACATGTCAAGCTCTCAAATGGTACTGGGTTTATCAAGTTTTTAAGCAAAAGAGTGATGTTATCCAACATCACTCTTGTTAGAAAGAAAAGATTCCTATTTCCCTCTTTCCCTTTCTTCCACCTCCCTCATGCCTGTTTATCCCTTCTCCTAAAACGAAACCTTCTATCAGATATGTAAATCAAACGGGCAACAATCCCCTTTCCTTTCTTTATGAAGCCAAGGAAAGAAGGCATCTGAAAGAGAAGGAAAGGGGAAAGGCAGGCATTAAGCATATATCTCTGGGCTGTGTACTCTGAAAGAACAATATATGCTGAAAACTAAATAATGACAAAAGGCAGGCGTAGCCCAGAGGTAGAGTATTATAAAGTACTTTCTTCAGAGTTGTGGCCATCATTGATAAGAGTGTGGTTTTCTACTACCATCTTAAACCCCTTTGACTCTGAGAAATGCAGACTATGAGAAATGTAAATATAATCAAGAAAAACTGGCTAGAAAATTAAAAAAACACAGACTGGCATCTTCATCCTCAGGCAGAGCAGGCACTAATACTCAACTAGAATCTCTGCAACTGTGAATAGGAATAATATTTGCTATCTCACAAGGGGTGTGGTGGTGCTAATTTGCAAGTTTGGACTTGAAAAATAATAGCACTAATAATAAAATCTGAAGAACCGAAATAACATTTATGAAATATTCTGAAGGACTTCAATAAATAGCAACATTTATGTATTATGATGGTGTAGACAATCACTTCCTCATCTTGGGAGGTGAGGTCAGGCTCCCTTTAGACCCCACGCATGACAGACCTTCATTGGCTAAAGACAATTAAACACAGGAAACTCCTTGGCCTCCTCTGAGAGGTCCTGTTGACCTGGGAATATGAGGCAGTTATCATAGAAGTAATATATGTTTAATCAAGAAAATATTTCTTGACCTAAAAATTTAATTTGTCTCAAACACATGACTTCTTCAAATAGAATAGAATTTTATTAGGCCACAATGGAAAAACTGAAAAGGAATAGTCTCAAACACCCCAGCAACACACACCAATACTTGCTTCATTAGTCACTATTTTTATCAACACCAATTTCAAACAACTCTAAGACTATAAAGCATAAATAATTCATCTTTATTCCCCTGCTGGGAAGCTTAAGTCAAAATAAAAAATTACTAAGACTGAATACATTTTCATCCCCCAAATTGCTGTAATCAGACATGAGAAAGTAGAGCTAGATAACAGCAAGGTGTTCCAAAGACTGATTCTTAATAGCATGTGTTCTGTGATGCTGCCGTGATAACTCATTCTTGAATGTTTAATTCTTTATGGATTACTATGAGGATTCTAAAACAGGTTAACTGTTTTGTGTGCTGCGATGATGGTTCAACACATTATTTATCCCACCCCTAAACAGTTATATTGGAAAATTCAAAAGTAAAAAAGGATTATTTATTAATTACCATCATTCATGAAAGAATATATACTGAGTGGTACCATTATGCTAAAGTATATTATATATATAACATAAAGGCCCTATAGATTATGCCAAATCACATTTTAATATTTAACTGCATGCATTTTTCCTTGAAAAGAGAAAAAAATCCATTAGTAGATCAAAGATTCAAAAGTAAAGACGAAAACTGTAGAAGTCCTAGAAGGAAACAGGGGATGTTTTAATAACTGTTTTTAATCTAGAGAAGGGAAGGCCTTTGTAAGCGAGACACAAAACAAAAGCCATAATCACAAAAAAATTATAAATCTGACTATATAAATATTAAAGGTATCTGCATGAGAGAAGAATGCCAGGATTAAAAACAAATGACAAACTAGAAAAATTTATTTGTAAAATATACAGCAGAAAAAAGATTAACCTTCTTAATACAAAATAAGCAATATATGTCAATAAAAAACTAATTTTTATGCATATTTAACAATGTTCAACCTCATTCATAATTAAAGAAACACAATTAAATGACATTATTTTCATTCATCAGGTTGACAAAGATTAATAGTAACGATAATTGCAAAAAATTATCATGCTTCCTATGTACTATTATCCTTATTTTATAGGTAAGAAAACTATGTAATCTTCCTAATATCACAGAGCTAGGAAGTGGTAGAATTGTCATTTTTTAAAGTTTGTTCATACACAGCACTGGTGAAAATGAGGTGAGCAGGTAACTTCATACATTAGTGTAGATGATGTCATATGGAAGACTCTTGGGGGAAAACGTCCTATACCCCATGTCCATGGCCCCTGAAAGGGTTACACGATTTTTCTGCTCATGAAACAAACATCTTATCTGTCATTGGAAAATTGAAATATTGTGTTTCTATGTCTACCAGTAGCCCGATTAAGGGAAAAGGCAAGATTGGATGTCACACCACCTTCCCTCCCCTCTGTTAGAGGTGCACAGTCATCCCACAAGAACTAGGCTGCAGGACATGGCACTCTATCTGCTACCCCACTCTCATCACTGCCAAATGAACCAAACTGGCTCTAAGACCCAGACCATCTGTCTAATTGAACCCTGGCAATCAGAAAACAATGTTTGGCATTGTATTTAATAGGGAATAAAGAGAGTGACACTGTCTAACCTCTGTCTCTTAGTGTCTTGCAATTTCCATTTCATTGTGACTAAAATCAAGGTGCAATTCCAGCCCAGACAGAGGCTATAAAACAGAGTATACATTGGATGGCCTCTTTGGAGAGTAATTTGGCAATAATCATCAAAATTTTAAATTCATGAACTTATCTATCTGTACCACTTTTAGGAATTTAGGCTGCAAATATACTTGTGCATATTCACAAAGACTTGTACCATAGACTGAATGTCTGTGTCTCCCCCAAAATTCATATGTTGAATCCTAACCCCCAAGGTGATGGTATTCGGAGGTGGAGCGTTTGGGAGGTGATTAAGTCATGAGGGCAGAGACTTCATGAATGGGATTAGTGCCCTTATAAAAGAGACTCCAAAGAGGAAGTGGGTCCTCACCAGAACCCAAACACACTAGTGCCTTGATCTTGGACTTCCCAGCCTCCAGAACTTCAAGAAATAAATTTCTATTGTTTATAAGCTTCCCAGTCTATGGTATTTTGTTATAGCAGCCCAAACAGATTAAGACAACTTATAATAGCCAAATAGTCCATCAATAGAGGACTATCTAAATAAATTGTGGTACAGTCATACAAAGGAATACTATGAAGCTGTTTTTTAAAAAGAATGCAATCCATCTAAATAATAGTCTCTACATCTTTTTTCAACACTTGATTTAAAAAGCAATAACTCAAGGAATACAAAGTATGGATAAAAAGCTCCCATTTGTGTAAAATAAAAGGAAGAGAAAATATATACATGCATTTACTATGCAAAAATATTCCTGAAAGGTTATATGTGGCCACCCACATTCCTTGGCTCATGGCCCTCTTCCTTCATCTTCAAGCCAGCAACAGGAGGTTGAGTTCTCACATGGCATTCCTCTGACCTCTTCTTCTGCTTCCCACGTCCACGTTTAAGGACCCGTATGATTATACTGGGCCCAATGAGATAATTCAGGATAATCTCTATATTTTAAAGTCAACTCATTAGCAACCTTTTTTCCATCTACTACCTTAATTTCCCATTGTCATTTAATATAACATATCCACAGGTTCCAGAGATTAGGACATGGACATCTTTGGAGGCCATTAGTCTGCTTACCACAGGCATGGGCATGCAGTTTAAGGAAAAGGGAAAAGGACTTTCTTAATTTCTTTAAGGCAAAATATGCTTTGCTGAAATAGCCTATACAACTATTTTAGGAAAATAGGGACATACATATGCAGACAGAAGGGGCATTTACATATGAGAAAAATGATCATTTTAAAAGATAATATATATGGATATAGAGTAATAATGCAATGAGAAACAACAGATGGGAAAATGTATGGAAAAGAAGGGATAATCCAGTTAGCACCAAGCATTAATCAAACTCTCCTAGTAGCAACTGCTTTGCAGACCTTCATTCTTTGCTAATATTAATTCTTTTAAAGTATCTGTACCACTGTCTTACAGCTCTCACTAATTTAGTGACTGTAATGTGAATCCTTGGCACATAAACATCTCTAAGCTTCACTGGAGGAGAAAAGCAGAACCCTGGAGCAACAGCACAGTTTGCAATGGGTAACCAATCTGCTTGCTCACCTACTAAAATTACATTCATCCTCAGTGTAGAAAAAATGAATATGCAGTAAAAATTCAATCCTGCATTTCAGGATGACACATTTCTAAGCCCTTTAAATGGAAATCAGCTAATACACCTGCACACTCATCACCCAGACTTTCTTGCTTATGTTCAGAGCCTTTATGCCACAAGGCAGATACAGCCCCTGAAGACTTCCCCAGAGAAATCCTTGAATATTCCAGAAAGCATGTTCTACTGAAGGTAACTGTGATTCAATCCAGAAAAAGGGGAAGGGATGGAGTAAGTAGTGGAGGAAGGAAGAAGAGAGGCAAAAAAAAAAAACATGGTGAATAATAAGGTTTGATGGTGTGTGTGTATGTATTTCCATGAACTAAGTTCTATAGGATGAAACCAGAGAAAAATATTCTTCAAGGCACTAGATTAATTCAGTTAATTATAGACCTTCTTGACAATGATATTATTGCATAGGCTCTATTAAATGCAAATATGAAAGTCTAAATATATCAGCAACTTTTCCTATCAGTGATAGTTTCCCAAAAGGATCTGGCACCTATCAGCACTCCACAGTGACAAGTGACATTATAGCAGTCTGGGGTCGCTCTTGTTCCTATATACACTAATGTCTCCCAGAAGCCTACTGCAGGAAATGATTTCCCAAAGCATCCATTCACCACAAACTAGTGGTATGCTGGGAAGTGATGAGCTAAGCTCTAATGTCATATATTGGATTCAACCCTATCTAGAAATAATTTCATGAAATTCAAGATTATGCTACTTGCCATATAATTAAGTCTCATTTGATCCCTCCCTCACACACTCAGAAGCATAGGCTAGCAGTAAAAGCCCCTATAAAACAATTTTAAATATCTTTAAGTACAACTCAGTGTGCTGAACATGTAATGGACAATTTTAATAGTTTCATGAAAACTGAATAAAATATTCCATCTCCAATAGGAAAATTTGAAAAGATCACAGCACTCAATTATCTTGATTCTGAAAGAAACTGTCTACTGGTAACTCAGGTCCAATCAATGCAAGAAGTGAAGGTCAGAGGCTAGGATCAACCTTTTTCGATCAGTCTTCTACCATAGGCTTGTCTCATTTCCATCTCATTCTAATCCACTATATTTGAGTGCCTTGCTCAGTTTAAATAGCATCATAAAATCTTTTCCTCTTCAGCTTGAAATTGGCTCTCCTCAGGAAGCTTTTGTGGTAGGACTATACATTAAGGGCATAACATAAAAAGGTAATGCTGTGTGTTTTCATACAAAATACAAGGTCACAAGACCTTGCTCCCAAATGCCAAATTCTTCTAATCACCAGCATAAAATACCAATGTTTAGGCGGAAGGCTGCCTCACAAAACATGGCACAGGAAATTGCTTTGGCTGCCCATGCGGCTTCGATGGCAGCTGTTCAGGGAAGAGCTGCTCTCTCCACTTGCACTGCCAGCGTTCTTAGAGCCAGAATGCAGGATCCAACCAACAGCTTTTAAATCTGGTTAGAAGGAGGAGGAAACTTATTATGAGGCGACTAGCTGGATTTGTAAGAGAATAATGAGCTTTTAGGCTGAAGTATTGAACAATGGCATGAAAAAAGTCTGATACTGTTGTCACACCTACTCCTACTTGTAAAAAAGGCTTTTAAACTGAGAATTGGATTGAGCGATTCAAGTAATTGGGGCTTTTCCACCAAATGCAGGGCATTTTTTTATTACGGAACTACTGTTTCAAAATACAAAATGGGCAGCCAAACCCAAAAGTGTATGAACATGATATATAATTGCCCCAGTGAAAGACATAATTGCCACCTAAATGTTCCTGGCCCCACTTCCTTTCTCTGTACAACAGGTTTCTCTGAAAAGGCAGCTTAAATGATGAAGTCTCATTTTCACAGTGGCTGGGAAGGAAACAAAGAGTATAAAACACAGCACAGGGGGCCGGCCTGGTGGCATAGTGGTTAAGTTCACACTTTGGCAGCCCAGGGTTCGCAGGTTCAGATCCCGGGCGCAGGCTGACGCATTGCTTATCAGCCATGCTGTGGCAGCGTCCCATATAAAGTAGAGGAAGATGGGCACGGATGTTAGCCCAGGGCTAGTCTTCCTCACAAACACACAAAAAAAACCTAGCACAGCTGGTACTTAGCCTTATTTCTACTATCAATTTTCAAAAGCAAAAAAAAAAAAACAGTCCAGTCAGCTAAACAAGTAAAAATACCCAGTAAGATCCTATACAGATTCTACTGATTCATGATATGTGTCATACTGTCACTCCAGACATGATGTTTTTTGGGGCCCCACACAATACAAATGATAAAATAAAATACGCTGCATCATTTGGGCTGACATCCAATCACTGATAACAGTGACTTGACTGCCACAGAGGGCTGTTCACTATTACGGTGGTGGCTCACTGCATGAAAGGCCAAACAGAAATTTTAGTGCGTCAGGAGTAAGGAGTTCTAGTAAAACACAGGAAAGTCAAATCTTAATGTGTGGAATGAGCCTCCCAAACTGTAATAAACAATTCACAGAGAGATTTTTTTAATAAACAATTCACAGAGAGATTTTTTTAATCAGCAAGTAACTATTTCACTTGTCAGCCTGGGACCTCCTCAAACGCAGTCCAGGTCAGAAAAAGAAAAACCATATCTCAGGCTTTTAATGCTAATATCCTAAGAAATCTCCAGAATGACTTATGAAACAGGCATGAAGCTATATATTTCTTTTTATGCTTCGCAAGAATTCCCAATCATCTGGTTGTTCATATTAGTTAGCAGAAAATATTTATTGATTCATATTAGATCCTGAACTAACAAATTTCTTGAGAAATGTCTATTCCTCAAAGAATTTACTAAGAAAACAAGACTAACCCTAATTTTTTGAAGCTACAAATTAGAACACATTCAATGCTAAAGCAAAGGAGAAAGTAACTCTATAAACATAATTCAGTTTTATCTACTTAAAAATGTCAGGTAGAGAAAATCCTGAAAATATTCATGAAAAAACTGTTCTCATGCTGGCAATAGTAGTTAGAATGCAGATATTTCTTTTATTAAAAATGAAAAAGCCTGGGGCCGCCCCAGTAGCATAGTGGTTGAGTTCGGACGCTCCGCTTCAGCGGCCCGGGGTTCACAGGTTCAGACCCCGGGCACAGACCTACACACCATTTATCAAGCCATGCTGTGGCAGGTGTCCCACCTATACAGTAGAGGAAGATGGGCAATAGACGTTAGCTCAGGGCTAAACTTCCTCACACACAAAAAAATGAAAAAGCCTAAAAATTAAATTTAAATAATCAAGTTGCTATGAAGAGAAAGGGTCTGACAACTATGAAATTGAAAGACAGTTAAAATTTCTACTATACATGTGTGTTTTACTTTAAGCAAATTAGATGTACTGAATAAAATTTGAATTTGCAGATAAATTATTTGCTTTTTAAAGAAGTCTACCACCAAAAAAAAAAAAACTAAAAATAGAAAATGTTGCTTTCATTCATTTGAAATATCCTACTGACAAAAGAAATCAATGCACAATTTCAGGAAACAAAGGCGAGGCATACTCTGCATCCCTGAATTATTGTTCCATTCTAACACCACATACAGCTGGTGTTATGTAGACTCCAACTTCCTCAACAAGAGAGCCTGGAAAAGGTCAATTTAATATTAAAAACAAACAGACTATAACCAGGTGTACAGCTGGCGATTACCCAGCAGATGAAGATCCAAGGACTCAGGGACATAGGTATTTTATATCTAAAAAACACAAATTTTCAATCCTCTGCATGGAATCAAATGTAAGCACAGGATGCCTTTGCTTAGTGAAAGTTTGAAGAGAAACTAGGCATGCTGCAACACCACAGTAAAAGTCTTTCATAATATACACAAATACGGGGTACAGTAGTAATGCTGCTGCCTGTTCCCTCTTACACAACCAAACAAAAACATCTCTGAAACATGCTAGTATAAAACCTAAAAGAAATAAACCCAAGAGCAAACTCACAGGTCTTTTATTTCCCTATTATTCCTCCTATCCATCTCAATTAAGAATCAAGAAGAGTTTATCAAATGCCACATAATCCATTTAAATGGAGATTAAATACTGCAAAGCATGCTGCACCATCTATCTCAAAGTATCATAAAGCTTTAGAAAAAAAGAATTATAGATATGCATGACTTTAAGAAAATCTAACAAGCATATAAACCAGATAAATTAGGGAATGGTTATTTGTATTTAAAAGATTCTCCTTAAATATCAAGCTTGAGGGGCCGCCCGGTGGCGTAGCGGTTTCGTCCGCGCTTGGCAGCCCGGGGTTCGCCGGTTCGGATCCCGGGCGCCCGCCGACACGCTGCATGTCAGCCACGCTGTGGCGGTGTCCCATATAAAGTAGAGGAAGATGGGCACGGATGTTAGCCCAGGGCCAGTCTTCCTCAGCAAAAAGAGGAGGATTAGCAACGGATGTTAGCTCAGGGCTGGTCTTCCTCACCAAAAAAAAAAATCAAGCTTGAGATAAGTTAAAATATAGTAACACTACAAAGGTATGGATTCCATTCACATTTTCCTTAATAAAGAGACAGATATTGACATTATTGTATTTACCTTAACAAGCAAGACACTCAGAGAGAGATTAACTAAGCACAGATGTTAGGTGAAATAAGCATAAAACTCAGAACCACTAATGTTTCGTCTTCATATAACTCTCCCAACACATCACAGACTTTCATACAGAAAACTATTAAATGGATAAATTACTTTTAATAAAGTAAAAGTAGTTTTAGTTTGGTAGCCACTAAGATGAGTAAACCCAGGTCCTAGGGAAAATGCAATGCAATTGGAAGGATAAAGCAATAACACAAAAGACTCAAATACAATAATAATAGGTAACATTCACTGAGTCTTTACTAGGTAATAAGCATTTTATGGCTTTAAAACTCATAACAGCCCCAAGACATAGCACTATATGTATGCCCATTTTACAGAGGAAGAAACTGAGGTGCAAAGAAGTAAGTTAGTCTACCCAGGGTCACACAGCTGGTAGAATGAGAATTCCAGCCCAGAAAGTCAGACTCCAGAGTATGCAAACCAGGAACCATGCACCCTCCATTATAAAGTGCAATGGGTATTCAAAAATGTGGGATGCTTTTTGGCAGGAGACAGTGACTAGGGAGGAGGGGGACAAGGGAAGGATAATGTTGGAAAAGGAGTTGAGAGTAATTGTTCTGTGTGTAAAAGAGGTGTCTATGATGATGATCATGGGGTGAAGGTTAAAAAAAAAGAAAAAGAAGTTGAGAATCACATTAGAATCAGGAAAATTCATGGAGTAACTGGCACCGAAGATGAACTTCAAAGAGTGAATGAGCGGCTAAGATTTGAATAACTGGAACTAGGGGTAAGATCCAAATAGAAGGCCTTGCACAAGAAAAGGCACTCAGGAAAAAGCAAATAATATATACAGAGCAGTAATGGAAGTTAAATCGGGAGAGGAAAGTTAGAACCAGACGGTAGCTAGCTGTGAACACCAGGGCAAAAAGTTTATATTTAGTTCAAAAGCAATGGAGAGTCATTGAGTGTTTTAAACAGGTGTTGGGCATTGAAAAACATGATCAGCAAGCTAGCTGACATGAGAGAATACAAACTGTGTAATTCCATATATAAGTCCAAGGCAAAACTAATCAGAAAATAATCTGACTAGAAAAACTAATCTGATAAAAATCAGAAAATGATTGCCTAGTGAGGCGGGAAACTGGAAGGGGCACAAGGGAACTTTCTAAAGTGGTAAAAATGCTCTATATCTTACTTGAGTGGTGCTTAAAGGAGTGTGTAAAATTGTCAGAACTCATTGAATTGAACACAGTATCGGTGCATTTTATCGTATGTTACTTATATTTCAATTTTTTTAAAAAGGCAAAAAATACACCCTAGAATGGACCTAGATATGGAGGAAGGGGAGCTAGGAAGACAAGTTAAGGTGATCATTACAGACACCCAGGAGAACAATATCAGAAGTGAAGAGACTGTGGATGTAAAGAGAAGCAAGAAGAGACGACTGATCACATATAAATGTGTATGTGTAAGAACATTTATACAAAGCAATGTCAATATCAATAAAGTACATATTCATGAATTATAATTTCATTCATCTTGTCCCCTTAGAATGTAGACTGCCAGATGGCAGGGACCAAACTTAATAAGTTTTTCCATTTAAAACAATTTTTTCTCACTTTTTTCAGTTCATATGTGTTTCATGCTGCCATCTCTATCCTCTATGCACTCTATCTCATATCAAATATACACATAATGTGTAGTATTTCTGGTACAGAAAACTTTAAAAACAATTAAACTATTGATTGTTTATCACGTGCCATTAAGGGCTTGTCACCCTACCTACCTATTTCATTTAAGGATTACAACAATCCAATGAGGTTACTGTTATTCCCACTTGACAGATAAACAAATTGAGGCTGAGACATAAGATGCCCAAGGCAACACAGTAAAACTAGGCCCCCCTGTCTTTCTGTCTCAAAGCCCAGTTTCTTAAGCATTGTGCTATATACACTTATACAAAAAATAACTAACAAAGTAGGGCTTCCTGGGACCAACTCAGAAAAAGGGTGAGAAAATCAGTACAGATGAACTCATAATCCATTAAGTATATTCATCCCCACAGCTTTTAAAAGACTGCATTAGTTAAGTGGGGGTTATTACAGGAGTGCTGTTTTATAAGCCGCCTAAAACAAGGGTGGGGGATTTGATTTCAGTTGCTTTAGGCATTAAATAAATGATTACAGTCTCATATTTACAATGCGTATACATAATATGCTATTTCAGGTCAATTCAAACTCTATCAAATCTGGCTTTATGAAGTTTGAAGACTTTGGAAATTATCACAACTAATGTCAATTAATTACAAAAGGTTCTTAAAAAAATAAAGTCAATTCAAGTTAAATTTAATTTTTAAAGGTGACAAATGCCATCCTAAATCTATCTTTAGAGAAAGGTTGGCTTCAAATCTCTTGAACTCATAAGGATCCACAGATTTATCAGATTCTTAAAAAGGCTGGTAATCCAACAGAACTATAGAACTAGTTTCATAAGAAGGGGGACCCTGTTTCCAGATATAAAAATTCACAAGTTCAGATCCTTCTAATTAAAGAAATGTAAATATTTAGGCAAAAACCAGAGTGAAATTACTTCTAAAATATAATAAAGTGATTTCCTAAGACACAACAAATGAGAAGAAGTAGTTCTTGTTGAGAGAGCAAATGTCTTAAAGGCCATCAAAGTAGTATTTTACATGAACATAATTTTAAGTGTTCTAAATACAAACCATTCTTATCTATTTGTTAAAACATACCCCAAAATACTTCTTCATGGCAACATTTGTTTAGTGAAGTCTCATTTTTTAGGCCAAGACTTTTCACAAGTTCAAACAAGTCCTCCAAATTCTAATTAATAAAATTTTACTAATACCACCATTTTTTCATTTTACTATACTTTCCCTAGGAACATATATTTAGTGAGTGAGATAAGTTACTCTACTTCAGATAAGTATTGCTTTATCAATGAAAAAACCCTAACTATTCTTTTAATTTCATAACCCATTTTACCATTGCTAGGAGAAATTAAAGAAGACCTAAATGAAAGGGCAGATAATTGAAAGACTCAATATTGTTAAAATGTCAACTCTTCCCAAATTGTTTCATAGATTAAACACACAATCAAAATCCTAGCAGGTCTTTTTGTAGAAATTGACAAGTAAATTTTAAAATTTCTATGGATTTGAAAGCGCCAAGTGTAACCAAAACAATTTTGAAAAAGAACAGACCTGGAGGGCTTACACTACCTGATTTCAAGAGTGATCATAAAGCTATAGCAATCGAGACTATGGTATTAGCCTGAGGATAAACACACAGATTTCCAGAATAGAGAGATCAGAAATATAGGGTCAATTGATTTTTTATAAAGTTGTCAATTCAATGGGGAAAGGATTATCTTTTCAAGAAACCATGCTGGAAAAACTGAATTTTGGTGAAAAAAAGAAATGTCCAACACTACCCCACACTATATACAAAAATTTACTCAGAATGGATCATAGTACACACAGAAGCAAAACACATAAAACATTTGGAAGAAAATATACAGAAAAACTCTTTACGACCTTTGTGTAGGCAAAAATGTCTTACATAGGACACAAGAAATTGAAAACCTGGACTGCATGAAAATTAAAAACTTAACATCATTAAGAAAATGAAAAACTACAGACTATAAGAAAATATGGTCAATACATATATCTAACAAAGGACTTGTGTCAAAATATATAAAGAACACTTAAAACTCAATAATAAGACAAACAACTCAATTTTTTAAACAGGCAAATTATTTGATAATGCTTCATCAATGAAGACATACCAATGGCCAATAAGTATATGAAAAGATGTTCAACATCTTTAAGAACAAGGAAAATACAAATTAAAATCACAATATACCACTACACAGCCACTAAATTAGCTAAAATTAAAAAGACTGACAATATCAAGTGTTGACAAGGATCTAAAGCACTTGAACTCCCATACATTGCTGGTGGGAATGTAAAAAAGCGTAACCATTTTGGAAAACAGCTTGGCAGTTTCTCAATAATTGCATTTCTAGGTCTTTACCCAAAAGAAATGAAAACATACATCCACAAAGTGAATTATACATGAGTAATTACAGCAGCTTTATTCATAAGATCCAAACACAGGAAACAATTCAGTATCAATGGGCAAATGGCTGAGCTAATTATGTTATCTCTACTACTCAATAATAAAAAGAAATGAACTGCCAATAGCCACAACAACATGGCTGAAAACATGCTGAATGAAAGAAGTCATACACAAAAGTAGTATACATTGTATGATCCCATCTATGTAAAATTCTAGAGATGGAGATTTTGGGAACTTTCTGAGGTGATGGAAATGTTTTATATCTTCATTGCAATGATAATGAGGGTTACATATATGTATACATTTGCCAAAATTCATCAAATGGATTTTAAACTGATACATTTTATCTTACATAAATTGTTCTTCAACAAAATTATTTAAAGACAAAATGGTCATACTCTGCATATTATACAATGTCAATTCCAATGAGAACTAATTTTTTTTTATTTATGGGCACTGGTGTCAAAAATAATCTCATCTACACTGCCTTCTTCCATATGACAAACATATAGTTTTAATATTACCATCTCTGTTCTCCCTTTCTCACTGCCACACCTCCAATATCCAGCTGAACTTTAAATTACTTGAAAGCTTTTTGCTCTCTTATCTCTTATCACATGCTACTCTCTGCATTCAATAAATATTTGTGAAATTGAATCAAACAGAAAGTCTCTACATCCTTACTTTTGTCACCTAGTGTTATTCTAAGAACAGACTAGAATTGAAGTCTTCAAGTGTCCTAGGGTTTTGTTTATTTTTTTCTTTCACTCATTTCTAACACAACCTTTTATCAAATAAAATATTATACAAGAGCCCAATATGTAAAACATATAAATTTGTAAGTTCAAATTTATAACATTTAATAATAAAGTCAACCAATGAGAAAATAAATTCATTTATCAGCAGTACCCAACATATCAAAATTAGTTACTTTTAATATGTGAATGCATCTATTGTTCTTTGTTTTAGTTTTTTAGCAATTAAAAATGAAATTCAAGGGGCCAGCCTAGCGGCGTAGTGGTTAAGTTCATGCTCCGCTTCAGAGGCCCAGGGTTTCGCAGGTTCAGATCCCAGGCACAGACAGACACACTGCTTGTCAAGCCATGCTGTGGCGGCGTCCCATATAAAGTAGAGGAAGATGGGCATGGATGTTAGCCCAGGGCCAATCTTCCTCAGCAAAAAAAAAAGAGGAGGATTGGTAATAGATGTTAGCTCAGGGCTAGTCTTCCTCACACACACAAAAGATGAAATTCAAATTAAATATTAACAGCAGGGGTCAGCAAACTAAGGCCCATGGGCCAAAGGCTGGTTTTGTATGGCTCTTGATTTAAGAATGTTTTTTTACATTTTTAAATAGTTGAAAAAGAATGAAAGAAGATTTTTTGATATGTGAAAATTACACAAAATTCAAATTTTTGTGTCCATAAATAAAGTTTTATTGGAACACAGTCACACTTATTTGTGTATGGCTACTTTTGTGCTACAATGACAGAGTTGAGTAGTTGCAAAAAAGACCGTATGGTTCACAGTTCTAAAATATTCACTATGTGGCTCTTTACAGAAAAAGTTTGCAAACCCCTGATTTAAAGAATCCCAGCAGCACCTCTGGAAAACCAACTTCACAGAGTAGAGTTTGGAAACTACTTGTGGTAAACTGTTTTTTCCAAAGATGGCCACTACAGTATTTTCCATCCTACTTTCTCTTTTGCACTGTGACTTTGCCACTCCCTCACCAAGGGAAAGAGTCTAATTCTCCTCACTTTGAATCTGGGTTCATCTTAGTGACTTGCTTGCCCTATATAATATAGTGGAAGTGACTTCTGAGACTTCCAAGGCTAGGTCATAAGAAATCTTGCAGCTTCCTCCTAGGTCTTTTGGAATGCTCCATCATGAGAGGCTTCCTCTGAAAACTTAGCACCATGCTGTGAGAAGCTTGAACCTCAAGGAGAAGCCAAACAGAGGCATTCCTGCCTACAAACCCAGTTGAGCCTGAAGTCAATAGCCAGCCTCAACTGATACCTATGTGGGAGAGCTATCCTGGACCTCCAGCTCAGGTGAGCGTTGAGATGACTGCAGCCCCAAAAGACATCTGACTGCAACCGCAGTAGAGACTCTACATGAGAACCACAAGTGGGTCCAGTCAACCCATAGAACTGTGAAATATAATAATAAATGCTTAAGCCACTATGTATTGGGGTGGTTTGTATTATAGCAATAGACAAGTGAAATACCATTATACTAAAATAAATCAAGAAAGTTTCAGAAAAGGAATTCCAGACTTCTGAGTCAAGCCCATGTTTGGACTATCCACGCATATCTCTCCAGGTCAAACTCTACCAAAGCTTCCTGCTAACCCTAGGTGTTCAACAAGTAGCCAGGGATGAAGGAAGTGGTAAATAATACCCTAATGGAGTCACTGTGATTTCCTAATCTATATGCATTCCAATCAGCCTCACTACTCCCCCAAAATAGGCCAACGAGCCTGATGAACCCTTACAGTTTGAAACTCTTACAAAAGAATGGAAAATAATTTTTTCAATTCCTAAAATTACATCAGGATTGGTAAAGAAACAATT
Source organism: Tapirus indicus (assembly GCA_031878705.1). NCBI lineage: Eukaryota > Metazoa > Chordata > Mammalia > Perissodactyla > Tapiridae > Tapirus > Tapirus indicus. The sequence goes on along the minus strand of CM062917.1, from coordinate 137,024,033 downwards.
CTCAGTTTTCATGCTATAAATAAACTGGTGATTATAATACCTCATTTTTTTTTTTTTTTTTTTTGTGAGGAAGACCAGCCCTGAGCTAACATCTGTTGCCAATCCTCCTCTTTTTGCTGAGGAAGACTGGCCCTGGGCTAACATCCGTGCTCATCTTCATCTACTTTATATGGGACGTCGCCACAGCATGGCTGACAGGTAGTGCGTCGGCGGGCGCCCAGGATCCGAACCCGCGAACCCCGGGCTGCCAAGCGCGGACGAAACCGCTGCGCCACCGGGCGGCCCCTCATTATTTTTATTTATTAATAATCTTAAAAATGATAAATGAATTTAGACGAGATGTAGTCAAGTTACCAGTACATAGTAAAGTATTAGTATATGGCAGTTTACCTCTAACAAATTTGGGCTTAGTAATAAAAGTCCATATCTTCTTCTGTTTGTGGCATCTCCTCCTGCTCCAAAGGGTGACAGGTAAGAGTTGCTTACTGACATGTTTCTGGTATGTGCTAGTTACGTGTGATAAACTCCTTAGACTAGAAGATTTAATTAAACTCAATATTAATTCCCGATAAAGCTCACACATCATATTTTCAATGATATTACTTACGCCACAGCAGATTCAAACATTAAAGAATGAGTGCTTAGTATATGTTAGGTACCCTGCTACACTCTGAGGATATGTCTTCAATTGGCATAAATTTCATTCAAAAGAGACCAGTTGAGGCTCTGAATCATTAATCCATTGACATTACTGAGAACCATAATGTGACACAGAATGGTGTCTATTATATCTAAAGGGATATTACTGGAACCCTTAAGATGCCTAATTTTTTTCTTAATTCAGTAATTGTTTGCAAGTTTATTTAAATTTTATTTATGTGACTATTATTCACACTAATGTGGAAAACACTTGCACAGACAAACTGCATTAAGTGGAAAACATTCCAACCTTTAGTGGCTTAAGCCAATTCTATAAGAGTACTGTGACCAATTAGTGATGCCTTCCAAACAGGCGAGAAATACACTGGGCATTTGCCAACCTGAACCCATTTCATCCAGTTTCATTCAGTCTCCTCCCTTCAGATCTCGTACTGGGTCCCTTCAAAGATTCCCATGATAGAACTTCCACCCAATCTTCAGAAGTGACATTTCCCTTACTTCAGCCAGTCTCTCCCACTGCTGGAGTCTACTTTTCACTGATGACCCTTGATAAGCGCCACCCTGGTGGAGATGTCCTGGCCCAAAAAGACAGATTTTCCTAACACCAAGAGTTTACTGGGGGGGCGGCCTCGGGGCACAGCGGTTTAGTTCACGCTTTGGCAGCCCAGGGTTCGCGGGTTCAGATCCCGGGCGCCAGCCAACACACTGCTTGTCACACATGCTGTGGCAGCGTCGCATATAAAGTAGAGGAAGATGGGCACAGATGTTAGCCCAGGGCCAGTCTTCCTCAGCAAAAACAAAAAAGAGGAGGATTGGTAACAGATGTTAGCTCAGGGCTGGTCATCCTCAGACACAAAAAAGAGAGTTTATTGGATAAGCCACACTTTGGGCTAGAAGGGCTTAGATGGTAGATGGCCAAACCCTGGAAGAACATGGTAGAGCCAAGACTTGAATACAGGCAATCAAGCACCAGAGGTCTCTGCACTTGGTCACTATGTCTGATATGTGGTTGTTGCCAACTCTACAACATGTATTAAACTGTATCTTCTTTCAGTTCACAATTATCTGAATCCATTATTAATACAAGCAAAATCTCTATAGAGAAAATATTACAGTTTACTATTCTAGCACAGCAAATGTGACTACATCACAGGACTTTTAAATAATTCAAAACTTGTGTATTTTCTAATTAAAAACACATTAATAAGCATGTTAATGAATGCTTTATACTTACTAGGAAAAAGGTGGTGGGATATCAATACTCTTTGAAAAACAATTTAAAAAATCACCATAGAATTCATATTCTTGTGTTTCCCATGGTCTCACATTGAAAGTTAAATAATATTTGAACATAATTTAATGCAGTAACTATTACTGATGTGAAAAATACATATTATCAGTGACTTTTCCAACTCAAAATCCATAAAAACACTGAATCCTATTCACATTCTATGTAATTCCATGGGGATTCTATGGGGAAAGTTTCCATATATGGTAATTTTTCCTCATAGACTCCCTACAGTTTATACAGGATATGAATCTGGTCCATTGTGACAATGAAAACAACAGATCACTGAAAACTGATGTGTAATTTCTGCTGAACAAACTACAGACTAACAATTAGGGAAACCAGTACTCAACAGAAAATAAGTAATCTGAGAATTTAAAAATAACCACTGAGTATTTTTAGTCCATTTCTTTACTGGCAGAATAAGTATATAAATACCCAGAAGAAAAAACATTCCTCTTATTTAGTTTAAAATATTCTCCTGATACTAAAAAGTACGATGTCGACTATTAACAGGCAAGAAACCCAAAAGGAAATTTCACATCAGAATTACGTTGTTAGAAGGAAAGAAAAGATGATACAGTAAGATAAGTCAAAAATGTTATATGAGCTTTAGCTTCCCAGGCTCCTGTATGACCATGTCCCAAAGTAAATCTCTGTAATCTATAATTATTTTTCCATATTTATGACATTAGCAGTCTATGGTATTCTACTTATCTAACGTCATGTAATAATATTTTTCTTTTACATTCAATGCTTGAGTGCAGACTTAGAGGTAAGTTTTTGTGTGTATACTTAGGTATTTGTATTTTTGCTTTAAGTAAGATGAAAGCATCTAAAATCCAGTGCAACTAATTACTAACAGCCAGATTAAAGTTGTAGGAAAGGAAAATGGCTGTGTTTCTAAATTACCTAGTTTCATATGACAAAAACTAAGAAAGGGAAAACAAAAGATAGTACTAAAACGTCAAACATACTAACAGCAAAAACATCAGTCTGCTACAATTATTTAATAAGAACTAGGGCTTATAACAAAAAATGGTCCAGTTGTGAATAGCCATCTTTGAATGACCATAGTTACTATTAACATCTCAACTGATTCACAGAAATTACACCAAAACAATAGACCCAAGTTTCATCTCACGTATGAGTGATTGTCAAGAATGACCCTGAAATGCACAAAGAAAGGGAGTGTGACTCATTTGTTTCTGTATCAAAGAGATGCCTGTTTAATTATACAGTTCTTGGTGACCTAATATTGCTAGAGTATATTCATTTGACTATCTCCCACACAATGGCTAAAATTTGAGATAATTATGTTGTTCTTGGAAACATGGTACCACACTCACTATTAATACTGAGAAAACTGTCAGTTCCAATTTAATGCATTCATCAGTAATGAAAATAAAAGGCAACAGCTGAACTTTTGGTGCCCATCAAAGATAAATCAGATGGGACATCATGTGTACACCAAATCTTTTCCAGTATCTAGCTACCTACCCAAGGTGATGTGGGCATCCAGAGAACAGCAGGGAAGACTTGTGGGCCAGCCAGACCAGAGCTAAAGAAAACTGACACGTGTCCACCATTTCCCCGTCACCACTCAGCTCACTAAATATACCACTTTGTTGGGACTATGGTGATTTCTTTTTCCCTTTCACAGATGAACTAGATGTTCTTTTTAATTTATTATCACGATAAAAAAATGGGGGGAGGAGGGATTAAATGACTTTATTTGCCCCAGGGGCACGCTGTTTCTCAAAAGGTAAGATGTTGCTCTCTTCACTGGACTAATAAGGCAGGTGCTTTGGAAGACACATTAATGTGTTAGACCAGGGCACAATTCCCACCACAGCACATCTTAAATGGTACCCTTGAGGCCTGAAAAAGTTAAACATGGGAGGGGAGAAACGAGGAGGATTGAGTTGGATAAATGCTAATTGAATAAATATTCATTGTACTTGAAGTATTTACTCTTTAGAGAATAACTGGCTTTATCAGGAAGGATGTAACCAAATGGCAGCAACATAAAACTAGTTTTCCTTACTCCACAAAGAAAGATGTAATTTTTCTGTCCCTTTTTAAAATTTTAAGAGAAAATTAAATTTTTTTAAATTTTTGTAGAATTAAATTTATTTCTTTTAAAATATCATTAAATCAAATTAAGTACCCAAAATATGCATTTTAATGACCAGTCCCCTCAACAAAACTTTACCGATAGTACTTTCTTCTTAAACCTCAATTATTCTGACCATAGAAACTGAAATTGCATTTCCTCAAATCAGATAAAAAGCAGACATACTACTCCCATTTTTATACAAGGGAAATTTCAGTAAAGGAAAAGCTCAGTGAAATACATCAAGATGGTAACAGAGTTACAGAAGCTACACTTCCTGCATTGTAATGATTAATCTACACATAACACAGAAAACTTCCATTTCAAAGTGGGCCTAAAATAGATTGCAGCCAATTTACACAACTATGGGAGATTCGGATCCACTAAGTCAGAAAAAACGAGACTGGCACTTTGGAGATATTCACTAAAAAATATCAGGAGATATTCACTAAAACGATGTCAGACACAGCATTTATTAATTCTGTTGCCATAACTATGTAAGTCTTTAACTTTGAAGAACAAGGCTCTACTCTTCCAGGTAAATTTTCTGTCATTTTTAAGGTTCTTGGGGGGGGAGGGGGCGCTGTAGTATTTAAATCAAGCAATACTACTTCAGTGAGATAGAACATGTTATAATGTGATATGCAGGCTACTGCAAATTCCTGACCTCAAAGGTCTGAAACATAAAGTCAACTTAATCAATCCAGTATTTGAAAATGAACACAATGACATTTCCTTCTCTTATAGGCCAAGAGCAAGGAGGAAAGAAAGAAAATTTAGAAGAGCCACTTACAAGTGACTCTATGGCAAGAGAAGTCAGAATAACTATTACCTTTTGGTGAGGAAAAGTAATATCAACTGGGAAGGGTCATCACAAGGAAACTTTCTGGAGTAACAGAAATGTTCTGTATCTTAATCTAGGTAGTGGTTACATGGGTGTAAACACAGGCAAAGATTCACTGAGCTGCACACTTTGACTTATGTTTTTTATTGTATGTAAACCATACCTCAATTTAAAAAGTAAAAGCATCCAATATGAGTAAGGAACTGCAACCAGAAATCAAGGATAAGTATCGTGAAATCAGTATACGTTAGAAAAAAACTGACCTTTCCAGGATCTCGCACAGCATTGTACATGAGAAACAAGTATTTATTACAAGAATTTAGTAAGACTATCCTAGGTGGTTTGGAAGATTCCTTCTGAATGAATAAGAACTTCAAATGTGACTATTTTCCTGAATATTCTAAATATAGATAGTTTCAGCCTATAAAATAGCCTCCAAAATGTGGAAATTGAAGGCCTGGATAGCTATGCCTCAAAACACAAAGAAAATACACTTGTCTTAACTCTGAGTACAGATTTAAGGCATCTATTTATCTAAAGAAGGCAGTCTACTCTCAACACTTAATGACCACTGACACTACAAATCTATCTATGCTCTTCTAGTGACAAACAAGAAACAAAATTTAATACTCAGTAAAGTCAAAAAAATGCCAAAAACCTGCATGATGGTGTTCTGTATTCTGAATGGTATTCTGTCTGTTCAGTAATCTGTTAGCTATGGAGACCAAAAGTAATCAGCAGTTTTCAAACATACCACATAGCACATGGGTCATATTATCAAAGGATCAGGTTTGGTGATCAAGAAAGGCTATGTCTATTTGGTAAACCTAGCCAGACATTGTTCGAGTCCCTAGTCCAAGAACTCCAAGACTTCCACACTGAGTTTCAACTTCCATTTTCAGCCAAACAAAGTAATAAGACTAATTTTTCTTTCATAGATAAATATTTCTGTCCATACCTAGGTTCCTACATAAAAAAAATTCCATGACTGAAATGAAACTGTAAGGTCTTTGCCACTTAATAACCTCTTTCTGTTTCTTGGGTGATAATAATTCCAAATGTACCATTAAGTGAATTCAAAAAATATTTTTAAATTATTAGAAAATAACATTGTCACATGCTGAATGGGACATTACATCTTATTGTTACTCTATCTTGACCTTGATTAGGTAGTGTGGTAATTTCAGAAATGGGAAGCTTCCATGTGAAACAACAAAAATAATCAACCCTTTAAAAAAGCCAATCAAGAAACAAAAGATCTGAGGATTATTAGCTCTCTTGGAATACCATTATTCTGGAATAATCATCAGCTGTGCATAAATAGTCACAATGATCACCTGAGACGAGAAAGAAAAGGTCGAATTAAAATTCATAAGAAATGTGTTTCCGGGGCCAGCGTGGTGGCATAGCAGTTAAGTTCACACGCTGTGCTTCGACAGCCCAGGGTTCACCACTTCGGATCCTGGGCACAGACCTACGCACTGCTCATCAAGCCATGCTGAGGTGGCATCCCACATAGAGCAACTGGAAGGATGTACAACTATGACATACAACTAGCTACTGGGGCTTTGGGGAGAAAAAGCGAAAGAAGGAGGGAGATTGGCAACAGATGTTAGCTCAGGGCCAATTTTCCTCAAAAAAAAAAAGCCTTTAAAATAAAAATTAAAAAAAAAAAAGAAAGAAATGTGTTTTCTAAATTCCTTCCCTAACCTCCTCTTCCCACAAAGACAGTGTCTTGCCAATTTCTTGCTAACATTCTAGGCCAGCAGGTTGAGTCTCTAGAAATTCTTAACTGTCACCTTTGCTTATGGATAATGACAAAACATTCTACAGCGCCTGTACAACCGCATTGACAAGTTACATTATTCTACATCCAACATTAAATAATTCTCAAATTACTTAGGCTGGTCATCATTTTTTAAATACCAATTTTAGCTGTCTAGAAGTGCCATCCAGCCCAGCCCATTGTGCAGGGCCTGCTCTGTACCAAAGCCAATTTCATTGTATAAGTTTTAAGACAGATATGATGCTGCTGGACTGTGATGCTAGCCAGTATAGCAAAATTGAAGCCACTGTGTAAAAAAAAAAAATCCATCTTTAGAAATAAAGCTTATTTCTTACTTAAAATCTACATATAATGTCCACTCCTATGTTTCTATAGAAATATGGAGGAAGAGGGTACAATGATACCTTTTTCTCCTTTCAGATAAAAAAATGTAAGCCCTTCTTTCCTTTCTAATAAACACTATCATCTTAGATCCTCCCAGTATCTATTTTAGGGTTTAAGGACCATTATAGAACCCACAACAATAGATCAGTGACAGACTTGATCCCATCAATTAACACATTCTGTGGAGGCTGCCTGGATTCCTGTCTTCCTCCCTCCCTCTTGGAGGCCTGGTTTTGAACACATTGACATCCCTGGCCTTAAGATGCATAACCCAGTTAAGGGGGAGTCCCTTCCCTGAGACCAACTCCTTTGTAATTAGAGCCAAAATACAAAGGCTGTTAATGATCTAAGGCAAAGTGATATGAACTCCAAGCCAATGAAACCATGATAGCAAGCAGATTTCTAAATAGCAAAGAAGTGGGATCCATTTACTTACATGAAGATTCAGTGCCAAACATGGCTGGCTCCAGAGGCTGCTTTTTAAAAATTAGAAGAAAGGAAAAAAAAAAGGAAGGAAGAAAAATCGAGGAGAGTGTACGCGTGAGTAAAGAGATGAGCCACTATACAACAGGGGTCATGAAGACAGACAATGCAGTCCAAGCCCAGCTGCCAGATTCTCTTCTTACAAGCTTCAGTGTTCTCCCGTGTGATTAAAAAGCAAGGTCTGCTACAGCACCAAAAACCGAAGAGCTGCTTTTGAAAATCCAATGGGGAAAGGCAGGCCGACGTGGCTCTTCTGGGATGCAGTGAGGCAGGACTAGGTAGCAGCAGGGGCAGAACTGGGAGCAGCAGCAACAGCGGATACTGCAATCCCAAGCCCTGCTGTAGCAGTAAGACAATAGCAGGGCTTATGCATACACTGATGACGTCAGAGACACTGCACAGACCGACTGCGCTGCTTGAGCCAGAGGCTCCAGGGGCTTCAGGGGAACAGGCGATTCAAAGGGGAATTCCTTTGTCACAAAAGGCACAAGACCAAGAGCCACATATATATTCACCCTCTCAATGAGATCTTCATCCTGTGATACCAGGCACTAAAAGAGACCTCTAAGAAATTTAAATACTGGCTTTATAGAAACTAACCACAAAGATGTCATGCAGATCAGGATTCTTGGTTTATGCAGCAAGTAGAACTTTTCAAGGGAATTAAGAATATCAGAAATGAAAAAAATAACCTACCTTTAAAAATAACTACAAAACTCGTTTTTTCTCTAGGCTTATGTTAGACTGACGGATCAAGGGTGTACACTCAATCACAAAAATGTGAAAATATGTACACTATTGCACACACATTCTGAGCATATAAATACACACACAAATGTAACAGTAAAATAACAATATAAGCTTAGAACACTGCTTGGCACACAGTGAGCGCTCAAATGTTAGCAATTACATTATTAGTTATTTTGCAAGTATTATTCAAATGTAAAAACCACTACTCTAGGAATAAATTTATGCACATATATTTCTTCTATCCTACTCCTTTTGCCTTATTTTTCTTCATTTTGCCTTACAGAATTCCTGTCATTTTCCAGAGTAGCTCTGTCATTTTAAGGCTGTGTACACACACCTATGTACACCTGTGTGCAAGTAAGCATTTATGACCAACAAACACATTTCTTTTTAATCTACCCATGCAAAGAACTAATTGAAGATATTATTATTTTGTCTCTTGACTCACTTGACAAGTCTTCCTGCATTACCTTTACGCTTAGAAATCTGGTTTTTTAAAAAAAGCTAGAAGTCTACAGAATTTCATTAGAACGTCTATCCAACACAAGCAAAGAAAAAAGTTTGGTTTTAATGTATTAAAAATACTGAAATGCACAAAAAGTGTGTGTGTGTATATATATATTCCCATAATTCCACACTTTTTAAATTATATAAAGTAGGAAGTTCAAGAGCTCAAGTTTCCTCTCCATCCATTATCCAAGGTACATACTTTTTCCAATATTTTCTTATGTTTACAAAGACATGTCTTTATATAATACAGTTTCTAAACATTAAATTCTGATATAAACATGGAACTGCAAATTACCATCTAAAAATGTCACTAATAGATTTTCTGGTCAGTTTATAGATCCATCCCATCCTTTTAATGATTGTATAATATTCCACCGTATATGTATGTGTATGTAGCATAATTTATTCAAGGTAATTTGACCTTATCTTACTGAAAATGCTGAACCATTATGAAAAAAGTGCAATGAGGCTACATAAGATAAAGAACAAATATTTTGTTGTAGAAAAGAATAACAATAATTAATATTTACTGAATGTTTACTATGCACAAAGTACTATTCCAGGAACTCTACACGTATTAACTTATTTAATCTTCACAATAACCCTGCGAGGTAGATACCATTATTATCCACATTTGATAGATGGTGAAATAATTTGCCAAGGTCACACAGGTAGTAAATGATAAGCTGGGATTCAAACCAAGGCAATCTGTTTCCAAAGCATATGCTCTTAACTACTCTTCCATAATGTCTCTTGAAAAATGAATAATTACCAAAATTATATTTTAAGGATTCAACTAAAATGAAAGGAGAATAGAAATCAAGGGAAAATGTGGAGAAAAAAATCCTTTAAAGAGAAAGGTCACTAGAGAAAACTAAAAATGACAGAAAAGACTATACGGAAAATTGCAGAAATTAAGAAAAATGCATCCTTCCCAAAATAATTGGTCAGGTCAACAATCAGTGGAGAATATCAATAATGGTGTTGAGATATAACTGTAGGAAGTGGGAAAGGGCAGTACACTTCAAAAGAATTGAAACCAGAACATTATCTTACATAAGATCTATTTTAAATTGCATCCTAGATGTTGCACATGAATAGTCACACAAATGGTGGATGGGGGTGGCCATCAGAAAGGCAAGAAGAAAATTAGAATGAAAACATGATCCCTGAGTAAGAGAGATTTTCCACCAGGGGCCATAGACTATATGCAATAACTGCTCTGCCAACTCACTGATGTAGCTCCTTTTTTCAGCTCATACATGAAGGTGTATGTATGCATATATAAATGCATTTTTCTGAGTGTCTATATTTATTTCTTGGCTCAGACTTCTAAGAGTAAATTAAAGGCTGCAATATTTTTCAAGAAGTTTACTTTTTAGATACCTGTAACGAGATCCATACCTCAAAAACATTAGGAACCTCACTTGCCAGCAAAACTGGACACAAATGACAACCTCTGACTCTTATTAAGGTTTCTATAACCTCTGGAGGCCTGAGGTATTTCTAAACACTTTAGAAGATTGGGATCCATATCGCTGAAGACCTATCTTTTACAAAATAGATTCCAAAAATTTAGTTCACTCCAATTCTCCCCTCTAGACAGTTGGCATGAGCTCAGAGAACGAAGACAAATTTTAATGTGCTACCTGAGGAAAACGTAATGAAGGAAAATGAAGGAAGAATAAAACTGATCTGATGTACCCCAGGCCCCTCCAAAAAATCACACAATACATTCTGAAACTAAAGTGATCTTTGGATTATCAATTCTGTCTAATTATGCCTGCCTATCTACAACCTTGCCCTTCCATTAGAAAAGAGAGTATTGTTCATTTCAGAATAAAATTAGCAATGAAAGAAAAGATTAGTATTCAAAATTATTTAGTGGTCAAAATAATTATTGTTAAATTAGAATGCTATTGATAAAGAAAGATAACAGTGAAAATCTTAAAGTAAGCCAATAGTCACTTTTAGAGGAAACCCATTCAAAAATTCACTCAACAACTATTTCCTGGGAGCCTACTGTTTTGCACTCTAGAAGCACAACCATGAACAAACACTCTCCTCTATGGAGCTTATTTTCTAGTGGGTGAGACAGAAAAATAAGTATGTAATATGTCAGGTGATGCTAAGTGTTATGAAGAAAAATAAGAGGAATTCGAGGATGAGGAGTGACTGAATGAGAGGATTATTTTAGGTAAAATTGTCAGGTAATGCCACCCTAAGAAGATGACATTTCAACAGAGACGTGAAAAAAATGAGCAGAAAACATGGAAACCACATGGAAGAAAGAGCACTCCAGAAAAAAAAATTAAATCTCTCCTTTTTTTTTTTTTTTTTTGGTGAGGAAGATTAGTGCTGAGTTAACGTCTGTTGCCAATTCTCCTCTTTTTGCTGAGGAAGACTGGCCCTGGGCTAACATCTATCCCCATCTTCCTCCACTTTATATGTGAGACAGACATCTGCCACAGCATGGCTGATAAGTGGTGCCAAGGTCCACACCCAGGATCCAAACAACTGAATCCCGGGCCACTGAAGCGGAGCACACGAACTTAACCACTACGTCACAGGGCCAGCCCAAAAATAAATCTATTCTTGAATCATTAAGAATCAGTTTTCTATTGGAAGACATCCCCTTCAGTGCTATGATGATGCCATTAGCACAAAAGTGGTTGTGCTGAGGGGCCTGCCCAATGGCGTAGTGGTTAAGTTTGTGTGCTCTGCTTCAGTACCCCAAGGTTCATGGGTTGAGATCCCAGGCACAGACCTATGCATCGCTTATCAAGCCATGCTGTGGCGGACATCCCACATATAAAGTAGAGGAAGATGGGCACAGATGTTAGCCCAGGGCCAGTTTTCCTCAGCAAAAAGGATTGGCAACAGATATTAGCTCAGGGCTAATCTTCCTCACAAAAAAAAAAAAAAGTGGTGTGCTGAACTGTGCTGACGGCAAAATAAATTCTCTTCTCTAATCCAAAAGACTTCACTCTCCCATAAAATGAACATATATGCGTTCCTCTCTTCAAAGTTTAATAGACTAAATACACCTATAATTGCAAATATGTAAATGTTTATAATCACCATAGAAGATAACATTCAAAATAGCTTCCTACCACATCAGACCATTAATTTAATTAATGTAGTTATTAATGTGGTAAGAATCTAAGCCACATATTCTCTCTAGAGTACACACAATAACTAATTTTGCAAGTGTCATATCTGGAATTTCTCTGGAGCCATCTCCTTTGTTCACATTAAAGTTTTATTTTTTGAGTATTCCTCTGTATGTCTATTTAACATGTTAAAGTTATCTTTTAGATTATCACCTATATGTTTATAAAGCATTACTTAAAAACAACAGAGGAGTGTTTTAATGGCAATATTTAAACTATAGAAAAATGAAAGAATCAATGGTTCTGTTCTTTGGCAAAAAGGTACAAATTTATAATTAAAAGCACACTCATAGTAAAGCCCCCTGGTAGAATTTTAGAAATTTGATTTCTTTGCAAATGGCCATAAAGCATGTTCCTTTCTGCTTCAACATAGTACCATACATATAGTGAGCCTTCTAAAAGGTAAGTATATTTTATTTCAGAGCCCTGGAACAAAAATTCTGGTACACCAATCTTATGTAAGAAAAAATTCAGGGGGCCGGCCCAGTGGTGTAGTACTTAAGTTCACATGCTCCACTTCAGCAGCCCAGGGTTCACAGGTTTGGATCCCGGGCACAGACCTACACACCATTCATCAAGCCATGCTGTGGCAGCATCCCACATATAAAATAGAGGAAGACTGGCACAGATGTTAGCTCAGGGACAATCTTCCTCAAGCAAAAAGAAAAAAAAAAAGAAACTCAAAATACACAGAGACAGAGACAGAGATACTAGTATACTTGCTTTAAAGGAACTCTAGGGAAAAAAATGGATCTATAGGAAAAAACATATTTGGGGCAATTAATTATTTTAAAATGTTTTATCTTCAAAAAATATTCATTACAGAAGTCTTTTACATAGCAAGCTCCTAAAACTCACATTTTAAATTATCAATTTCACAAAAATTTGATTTGCATACCATAATTAGCTATCTTGCCAAAGGTCCATTCACAGATTAAAAGGAATCATTTATAGAAAATATGTAAGTAAAGCTTAATCTAAACATACACTGGGATTTTGTCATTATACTGATTACGGAAAGTGGGTCTCTGCTGTGGCGGAAAATCTTCCAAAGACTTTGTTCTTTCGTTTAAAAGGAATCTGTCAGAAAACAATATCACCATTACCCAGAAGTTCAAATTTAGGGTAATATAATTTCAAATTAGTTGCACAAGTTTTGGGCAAAGACTCATGTCCTTACCTCCTTATCACCACCTCAACCCTACCTTCACCCCATCCCATCTAAGGGAATGCCCCACTTACTCATCAAGCAGCCACTACCCACAGTTAGTCTAACCTTGAACCTGTACCAATTTATAATTCAGTGAAACTAGAAACTGAGAACAAGGCTATGCCTTTTAAAAACGGAAGAGGCTAGTTATCCATCAGAAAAATCTGGACACATTAACACTTAGAAAATTTAGGATAAAAACTGAAATTCTCCAATTCACTTCATTATGTTAACTTGATGTAAAAGATCGAGCCACATACATGTACAAAACAACTACCACAACACCAAAAATGTTTTACAGAAACCAGAAGCTGTCTGTAGAAAGTACGTGTATTTTATTCCCTGAGTGGCATAATCTGAACTCAGATGTTTATACTCTAAACTTTCTGGCCCAGAGAGGAGAAATGTGCACTAATTAGAGCTTGCAGTTTAAGTCTGTTTGAGTATGACTCAAACTGAAACAAAAGAAACAACAAGGGTATGTTTGAGAAATTTCCTTAAGTGCTTATCCTAAATTAATCACAATTTGTATACAACAAATTCATACATACTCAGGAATAAATTCATGCATAATATTTTTTAAAGTACAAACACAACCAACATAATTTTTAAAATATAAATTAAAAACATTATATTTTAAGTAATTCTATATGGCTGAAAAATATTTTAAATATTTTACCTGTATAATCCATAATGAAGCAATAGGCAAGGAACTGGGTATTTTCTAAAGTACAACTCTATCGGACACAAAATGAAACAGCTCCCTGGACAGGCAAACCGCTATGGGGAAAGCCTGATGCCATGTGACATTAAGCACACGCACACTTCTGCTTATCTCGACTCAAGCTGCAAGGCCGTGGCTCTGCTCCCCTTTGCCTGTTCTTTTAAAGTCATCCTTGGAGAAGTCTCGCAGAAAAGAATCATTATTTCTTCCCATTTCATTCCTATATTATTAGTTTAAAACTAGGAAAAAAATAAATTCTCTTCTTTCTCCAAGTGAAAAGAACACAAGATATCTATACCTCATTCTAGAATAGTACTCAATGTTACAAACCCACATAACCTGAAAGGAATCAGCATCCAAATTGTTAGGAAGAACACAATTTTGTCATTATGTTAATTCATTTGATAGTATGCACATTTGATCCATTTGAAACACAGTTGATTAATTTGTAAACAAACCTAATAAAGATGATGAAAGAACAATCCTTTAAAGCACATCTAAAATCATCAACTCATTTGTCTGAGTCCTGAAACAGAAATTAGGTGGAAAGGACATATGGTCATTCCTGAGACAAACTCCACCTGATGTAGTCTTTAATGTCACATTGCCACATACTCTGAGCCATCTTTTCCTTCATTGTCAATTGTTTTAATCTTGAGTGTGTCCTGGCTAAAACTTTAAATAAACTTTAACAATGGCTACTTCATCTCAATACAACAATTCTTTACCTTGCCAGAGACAAGATATAAATAAATAAACTTTAAAAATTTTTATCAGTTTTCTTTTTTTTTTTTTGAGCACCCTGAATGGTTGGACAATTTTTAATTTAGAGATATATTAAATACTCCCCCAAATTGCAGCTACTTTGAGAAAGATAAGATATTGGTCGTTTAAGAGTGGTTTTGTTGGACTAGTGGGGATGTTTGTTTTATTTCGCAACTTTCCTTTCCACTGAATAAGTTTCTCCATAAGATAATTACATAGTTGACAATACTATAAAATATAATTCTAATTTTGAATACAATAGCAAAAGTATGTATAGTACAGAAATCTAAAAATTCTGGGCTCAATATCATCATTTAACAAATCTCCCCAATAATTTTATAAAATAAATAAGAAAGCGTCATTTCACTCAGGCATCTAGTCAATACTTCATCACCACAAGCAGATCCCATTACACCACCATTCTGCTAACAGTCAAAAGCTGTTAATTCTCATCAACCTCACCTGTCACTGTTGCTAAGCAGACTGTCTCACTTCCTCGCCCTTAATTCTCTTTATCTTAATCTAGAGTACAAATTGGGAAGCTTTCCATGAGCTATAAAAATTTGATATAGTTTCTTCCTGGTAATTAAGATGTGCAAATCGTTAAAACATCAATACCATGATCGTTTTAAAACAGTAAGCTCAAAATGCCTAATAATAACTGTCTTAATATCCACACAACTTAACAAATGTGTGGAAACTTTTTAAAGTTCTTCTCTAATTATTTGAGTAGCATTATTTCTTTCCCTTTTTTTTTTTTGGTGAAGAAGATTGGCCCTGAGGTAACATCTGTTGCCAATCCTCCCTTTTTTGCTGAAGGAAGATTGGCCCTGAGCTAACATCTGTGCCCATCTTCCTCTGTTTTGTAACTGGGTCACCACCACAGCACGGCTTGATGAGTGGTGTAGGTCCACACCTGGGATCCAAACCCATGAAGCCAAAGTGGAGTGTGCTAAACTTAACCACTATGCCACTGGGCCGGCCTCTTGAGTAGCATTATTTTAAGAGCAATTGTTTTATTTTTATCCTCCTTTATATTTTATAATTCTTGTTTAAGTCACAGATATTTTATTAATAAAATGAAAACATAATGGAAAAAATGCAAATTAGAAAGTATAAGATGGATGGATAGATGAGCAGATAGCTATAAAACCTATAATCTACAGTTAAGTGACGTGCCACACCTCAGAAAGCCAGCAGAGAGGTTAAGAGCCAGGCTTTGAGTCAGACAGAGAAGGTTCAAGTTGTGCCTTAGCCACTTATTAGATGGATGATCTTAAGCAAGTTTTTAAATCTCTCTGAGCCTCAGTTTGCTCATAAATTAAGTGACAAAGGGCCGAGATCAATGCCTGGGACATGATAACAGCTAATATGTAAATAGCACTTGATGTGGAACAGGCATTGTTCTAACTCATGTATTAACTTATTTAACCCTCACAACAACCTTATGAGGTATTATCCTCATTTTATAGATGAGAAAACTGAGGCATGGAAGTTAAATAATTTAACTTAACTAAAGTCACACACTATACATAGCAGAGCCAAGATTCAACCCAGGTAGCCTAGCTCAGGTCCTTGTGCTTAATCACTACATGACACTGCCTCTATCACTACATGACACTGCCTCTATAGAACAGGCAATCAAATAAATGGAAACAAAACAAGAAAAATCATTTCCAAAAACTAGGCTCATTCTTTCCAATAAAAGCAATACTGCAGATTGCCAACTATTTCACTTAGTTCAGAGTTTATAAAAATTCTGTCTTTTTATAGTCTATGTTCAATTCTAACACATGGAAAAATTAAACAGAGAAATAGAATGAAAGGGATAATGCTTAAAGTCATTGTGATAGCTTAAAATAAGAGTTGCATTAGCCAGTTGGGCAGTATAAGAACTCAAATACAGAAAGCTATAACCATAAAAGGACCTGTACTACTCCCCACACTCCCAGCAACCACTAAGTCTGTCCCTCTCTACTTTTCAGTTCTCCAAATGTCACTATAGATACTACTTGCTTGGCCTCTAGAGAGTTTGAGCAGGTTCCTCTGACTGTAACTTCAAAGCTAACTCAGGAGGAGAGCCTTCAACTAGATCCCCCTACTTTCTTCTCCAAAATCTTTTCTATCTCCATCTTACCCTCAGCAAAGGAGATTCACTGGTATACCTAGTCGCACCCCTGTCCCCAGCAACAGTCACATCACAGTCCTCCCCAGCACAAAGTAATAAGTCACTGGAGTCAGAGGTTCTGCTCAGGTCACCTGTTCTAGCCTATGGGCCAGGGACCACTGCCCTAATTGCAGATTACTACTCAGCAGTGGCCAACATTGCACCCTTGAACCCCATCCCAGATTCCTGATACAATTTAAGCCTTCATAGTCCAAGCTGAAAGAAGCAGCGTTACTGAATCAAGAGACCTGAGGTCTAGCCTTAACAATGCCACTCATTACCTCTCTGATCTGAGATAAGTCCTGGAACCTCCAAAGGTGTCCATTCTCTCACTGGTAAAAGGAGGAAGTTGAACTAGATGATCCCTAAAATCTAGTCCAACTCTAATGATCTAGGATTCTACTTTAAACCAATTACAGCTGGATGAGAAAACAAGTAACTCCCTGCAGGTAGCTGCTCCCCCTCCTCTAGCCGACACCATCCCCTCTCCCAACCTGCTGGGGCTTTGGGAACAGCCCCACCTCAGGGTGGGAAACCAGGGAGTCAGGGGATAAATCCAGTGCATTTACGTTGAATGGCTGATGCTCTGAGGGAGCCTGCAACTGTTTACAGGCACACTTTCCTCTCTAGACAGGCCCTTAGTAACTCAGCCTAGGGGTGAGAAGACAAATACAAACAGTCACAAAACACACATAGAAATAACTGTTGAAGGCCCTGCTTCCCGGAGGGTTCATGGCCTGCTGGGTCGCCCCTTTTAGGACAATGAGGCCTGGGTGTCAGCAATAAAGCTTCTGAAGGAGACCCCTCCTTCCAGGACATGATTGAGATAGCCTAGACAGGGAGTGCCAAGTTTTCTTTAGATGACAGCGCAGGAGCTGAGACATAGCTCTCCTCTCTCTCCCTCTCATGGCTTTTCTATCTGGAGCAGTTCCTGTGTGTGATTCCATGGCCCTTCACCATCCCCAGAGAAGGAGAATGAGCATGGTTCCCACTTCACTCTTTCCTCTTAAATCCCAAAACCATTACCTTACCATAATATCTTACATCATATTTCTGACTCATACAAGAACTCACTTTATTGCACATTCTAAAACCTCAGGATTAGATTATAAATGCTCACCCTATTTTTCCACATTTCAGAAATGATAATAAGGGGTTTTCCCCTCCGTCTCTATTCTCACCAACAAGTCAGAGTTAAGTCAAAATGCCTTAATGCTATGCCTCATCCCAACTTCCCCTTACTCTAAATCAGAATAAACTTTACCTAAGATGTTACTGCTCTCCCAGGCTTCTTACCACCCACTCCAGCCTGCATCTGCCTCAGCACTTCCTTTCCACATTCTGTCATCCTTCATTGGCTTTGCTTAGGGAGCCCCAAGACCACCTCACGGCCTATCCCATAATGTGAGAAGACTCCACTGCAAAAAGGATTCTCTGAATGAAGAAGATTCTAACAGAGTGAGCCCAACTCCTCCCATGAGTGAGCTCTACCCCTCATACCTCAAAAGTTTTAAGCTAAGGCAGAGGAGCATCACCAACAAGGTAATAAAAGAGCCCTATGAAATAAGAAGGGAACTCAAATGCTCAACTCAATACCATGACCCAGACCAGTGCTATGCATTCTCCAAGGAAAAATTAAGAATCATCCTCAGCAAGCACAAAAGCACAATTATGACCAAAGGCATGGTGAAACTTGATAGAAGATCTACTTTACCAAACTCCAAACCTTCAGAAAAGGGCTCGCCCTAGGTGGACAACACCTGTTTGTTATTCTTTAAAAGAGTGGTGGTAATGGTAGCAGGATCAAAAGCTCCCAGTGACTGCAAAACTCAGACTTCTTATAAAGTAGCAGGGCCACTTCCTTCTTACATGAGCCCCAAGAGAACTGACATCCTGTAAAGAGGGGGGAAATAACTTTTATAAGAAGTGGAGTATACTCTCTCAACTACTGATGTTTTTAGTCTATCAGAAGATGATTATAAAAAGACACATTGGTTTAAGTGTTTAAGGCTAACCAATAAAAAAGAATATACATCAATTGATCTTGATGCAAAATTAACATGACTAAAGTTATTAAAATGCCTGGTAAAAACATGAAAGATTTAAGATTTTCTTCCCACAAATATGGATCTAACAAGAAATATGTTTGTTCATTTTACACTTTGAAAGTGTCATTTTATATACATTTGAATCAAAGCTCTAGTGGAAAGATCACAATCAAAATCCAGGTTTCTACAACAGAGAGGTACCCAAGCCAGACATATCCCTCTGTAGAAAGCTTCTTTAGGCAAACCACAGACCTTCCTGTGTGGTTGTGGTCTGTTCACCTGGCTGGCAAAAGGGACCAGTGGAAAATAAGCAAAGGAAGTCAAGATAAATAGTCATGAATGGACTATTGTAGGTTGTCCTAGAGGCAAAAAACAGTGGAAAATTCTTCAAGAAATATGGTAGTATCCAGCTAGAGTTTTTGGTAAGCAAAGAAAGTCACAAATTTCCATGGTACTCCAAAACATAAATCATTCTTGATGTTCTATAACAGGGGTCAAGACATTCTATAAAGGATCAAACAGTAAATATTTTAGATTTTGTGGGACCATCCAGTCTCTGTCACAACTACTCGACTCTGCCATTTCAGTGCCAAAGTAACCATAAACAACACATAAACAAGTGAGTATAGCTATGCTCCAATAAAACTTTATTTATAGACTGTGAAATTGGATTTCTTAAATTTTCATGTATCATGAAACATTTTCCTGCTTTTGAATTTTTTTCAATCATTTAAAAATATTTGAAAAAAAATTTTTAGCTTGCAAGCCATACAAAAACAGGTGGCCATGGGACTATAGTTTGCCCATCTCTGTTCTACAATCTTTACTGTAGTTGATTTGAACTTTCGCTGAAAGAGCTCAGATCTTCAATTAGGTCTCTGCCATTAACAAGACTCACAAAGGTAATAGATTTCATCAACAACTGCTTGATAGATCAGGCCTGGGAATTCAAGAAAACTTCCATGCCAATTCTCTTTCTTTGTAACGATACTATGAGCAACACTTAGTCTTGATAGCCCACACTACTTTGTTCATTCCCTATCACATTAGAATTAGTGGTAAATGCTGAATCGACTTGCTGAAAAATCAACTACTTTCACAGTGTAATAAAAACATTTCCAACCCACATAGGTCCCTAGCCCTCAAAAATTCTATAAAAATGGAAATCATTGGTTAAGATTTCCAAATCTCCTCAATTATACTATAAGTCAGGAAACTATATAAAGTTCACTCATAGTATAAAATACAAGTAATAGCTAGTTGGTATGAGAAAATCTGGCCCTGTTCACAAACAACAGCTGAAAGATAATTCTTGAAAACAAGAAACTTAGATTTCAATTCTAACTGCACAGTTAACTACTTTTGGTTAGCCATTTCAGAACAGTACCTGATTTATAAAAATTAAGAAGTACGTTTAGATTATTTCTGTAGTCTTTTCTAGCTCTAAAATGCTTGTAATGAGCTACACTAATCATGATATCTGACCTAGCCCACTGAGAGTTTCAGCATTTTTCACTTTTCATTATCCTTAAGCTAAGAGGCAGATAATTTCCTCTCTGCTCTTTTATCTCTGGCTATTTGAAAGGCCATTGACAATATATTTCTGATCAGGACAACTGCTGCCCTCTTAGAAATAATCCAATCTTAACACAGATATAAGTGATTCAAGAGAAAACGTAATGCAGTATAATACTCGGAAGATGTTTCTAGAGACAGACATTTGTGCCTGCTGCAACCATAAAATCCAAGTTGTGGAGCTTCTTCATAACAAAAGTATACAATCAGGTCCTTTAGCTACCACAGAAATTTGCCTTCAAAATTGCTTCATTTTTCCACAGCAATCATATCCTTGACCTATAAGAACCACACTGCAGTCTGACTCTAGAATCAGGCAGACTTGGATTTAGTCCCTGTCATTGATACTTACAAAGTGAAAGTTATTCACCTCCACGCCTCATTTTCCCATCTGTAGAACAGGGATGCTATTCTGGTAGCAACAGAAATGATATATACATAATGGTGTATAAATATGGATGTCTTTGGGAAAACATCTGCCACACATTTTTAGGTTTGAAAAAATAATTTACAAAGCAATAGGAGGAATATGATAACATTTTGGAGTTTTTTTGAAAAGCATACAGTGGAAAAAAGGAAAGAAATTCTGACACATGCTACAATATGGATGAACCTTGAGCATATTATGCTAAGTGAAATATGCCAGTCACAAAAAGACAAATACAGTACGATTCCACTTATATGAGGTACCTAGAATAGAGACATATTCATAGAGACAGAGTAGAAGGGTGGTTGCCAGAGGCTGAGGGGAGGGGAAAAGGGGAGTTGTTTAATGGGTCTAGCGCTTCAGGAAGATGAAAAGAGTTCTGAGAACTGGTTGCACAACAATGTGAATGTACTTAACACTACTGAACTTAAAACCCAGGTAAGATGGTACATTTTTATTATGTATATTTTAGCACAATTTTAAAAATTTTAAATAAATTTTAAAACACTTTTAAAAAGCATACAGTGGATATCTCTGGCAGAATTACTGATGATTTTCACTTTCTACTTTATATGTTTTATCACTGCTGCAAAAGTAGACAATCTCACTATGACAAACACTCAATACGTTAAAAAAAAAGGCATTTTCATTTTATAGGTGAAGTAAGCCTAAAAGCCCGAAAGCTGTGAAATCTACCACCTAAGGGTCCATCCTGTTAGTCTTAAAATACATTAAGATTAAACACTGTAACCAGGAACTATACATATAATTAGGGTCAGAATGACTGGCTAAGAGAATGATAAAGGGGGGGCATAGTGGTTATGTTCATGAGCTCTACCTCGGCGGCCCGAGGTTTGCAGGTTCAGGGGTTTGGATCCTGGGTGCAGCCCTATACTCCACTTATCAAGCCACGCTGTGGCAGGCATCCCACATATAAAGTAGAGGAAGATGGACACAGATGTTAGCCCAGGGCCAATCTTCCTCAGCAAAAAGAGGAGGATTGGCAACAGATGTTAGCTCAGGGCTAATCTTCCTCACCCTCCCCCCAAAAAAGAATGATAAAGGATTGGTAAGAATGAATTATATTTCTGTTCTTAAATGTGTAGAGAAATACTAACGTTAAATGGCATTTATGCAAAGTTTATTTAAATTTTAATTTTGAATAAAAAGGCATTATAAAAATAAAGAATAAAAATTTCATTGTTAACTCTAGTGCCTAGCAATGCTTGTGAGTGAATAAATGGACACACTTGAATAGAAAGCAACTTCTTGAATCTCAGAAAATGCACAAACCATTCAGAACAGATGTTTATATTACACTGCTACCAACTGGTGGCAGCATCCCTAAAACACAAGGACAATAGCTAGGAAAGAGTTCATCGCTGAAACTTTAAAAGATGTAAGTAGACGTGACAGACTTGTAACAATTCTCCTTTGAAAGCTTTATTATTTCCAATAAAATATGGACACTGTCCTTCAAAAAGGCACACTGACTCTGCTATAAATCAACTGTGAAGGGGCCGCCCGGTGGCGCAGCAGTTTAGTTCGAGCTTTGGCAGCCCGGGATTCGCGGCGCGGATCTCGGGCACGCGACGACACTGCTTGTCAGCCATGCTGTGGCGGCGTCCCATATAAAGTAGAGGAAGGTGGGCACGGATGTTAGCCTAGGGCCAGTCTTCCTCAGCAAAAAAGGAGGAGGATTGGCAACGGATGTTAGCTCAGGGCTGGTCTTCCTCACACAAAAAAAAATCAACTGTGAAAAAGGTATGAGGTGGGAAAACTACAGGAATTAGAGCAAGATTCGCTTTTGGATCCTGCTTTAGGCAACACTGTACCAAAGTTTTCTCAGACATGAATTATGTGAACCTCTCAGCAACCCATTACCCATATTTCAGGTCTAGAGGGCACCCTGAAATGGTTAATGTCAGGAGTTAGTATTATTTATTAATTATTAATTAAATTACCCTTACTGACTTTTTTGCTTAAATAATAAAATATCTCTGAAACATTTCTATTTATGATCTATGAATTTATTTATGTTAAACAAAATGCATCAGCTTTTTGAACATGTTAAATGCCTAAAGATAATTTTTTAAAAATTAAATGCCTAATTAAAGATAAAAGCATAACAAATAGCTGCCCTTTGACTGAGTCATTCTTTACATGGTACTCCATCTTCTCAATTCAATTCAGATTTTTTCCCAGGGCTTTTTTTTAGCAGAAACATGCCCTACATACTTTTCATGAGCATAATTTATTTTTAAATTGATGTCTGGGAATTCAGCATACTGTATCTTAAAACAGTGCTCTATGTTAGTCATTGTTTCCACAGTCCATCAGCTCTTCGGCAGGAAGTGTGATATGCAAAAAAGGAACTGAATCTTGTGAGGTCTATCAGTAAAGTCCTTTAGCATTTCGTAAAAATCTGATACGCAAAACTAATCGTGAAAACTGGAAATTTTTTTATATTAACGGTAGCAACCAGTGTAAAGACAAAGAAGAAAAACAGGGACCATTTATGACTTATTATCATAGAAGATAACTGAAGGCAAAGTGCATTGAAACTGGGGCTAGACTTAGGATCAACAGCTTTTAGATTTTCCTGCTCTGGACAACATTAAAATAATATTAGATTTTATATTTACATAATATGAATTACTAACATCAAAAATTTGTCCTCATAATAAATCATGAGTAAATGATAATCAAATAAAATGGGTAAAATTTTTCATTTTGTCAATATTATAATGTATTAATAAACACATTCCACTTCAGTTCCAGTTAGATTCAACAGACCTACATCTTGTCATTTCATTGAAAATGTAAAAGGTTCTAGGAATGTGCATGTTTCTATAAAAAAAAAAGTATACACTGAGGATAGATGATATAACAATAAACAAAATACAGAGGCCTGTGAACTTCCAGACATTATACAGTAGCAAAACACTTAAACATAGCAATGTTTCAAAAATATCTGAGGAAATCAAAGATAAAACACATTTAGGTTCCAATACACTATTTACCTAATATACTCCTGATTATACTTGAATCGAGTCTTTATAGAAATACAAATTAAAGCATCATAAATGTTTTACCCAAAACAGTCCATGAAAGATGTTATTTTAATTGTTTACTGTAACTTATACATTTTTTTAATTAGGTACTACTTTTAAGTTATACTAAAGCACTTATCTCTAAAGCATTACAAGATAAAAATAAAGGCTCACAGACACTCCTTAACACCAGGCATAAAGCATAAGTACACTAAATGTAAAATAGGTATAAAAAAATAAGTTTTCTGTCTATAATCAAAAGTGTGTTTTCAGATACACATCAACTAGAATCAATGCCTATTCAAAGACAGATTTCTTAAAGGTGAATAGATTATTTAGGTTTTTTGGGGGACAGTTCAATGACAGAGTCTACGTTTTTCTCCCTGAGCACAGAACAAGAACTTGGTTGCACAAGTACCCTAGATCCACTCAAAGACTTAGGGAAAAAGTATGTGGGAGGCATAGAGCTTTTGAACTTGGAGTCAATGCCTGAGGACTGAGGCATTCTTTTGTGGTAGTTCACTTCAGTCCTAGAGTGTAAATGTATTTGTATGAATTAACAAAAAATATAACTGTAGGAATTATATAATATTATCCTAGGAATGCTTGTTTCACATTTTCAACAAAAAAATTTTCAAAGAAAAAATGTTTATTGAGCTCTTTAGTATGTTTTAGAGATGCTGAAACACTATGATAGAAACTTTCATATATTACATTATCAC
This sequence comes from Tapirus indicus, assembly GCA_031878705.1. Taxonomy (NCBI): domain Eukaryota; kingdom Metazoa; phylum Chordata; class Mammalia; order Perissodactyla; family Tapiridae; genus Tapirus; species Tapirus indicus. Next base: position 136,999,348 of record CM062917.1, on the reverse strand, counting down.
AATCATTTTCTCCATCTTTGCCATAAAAACATGATGGACTCTATGTTAAAAGGAATAAAAAAGGGTCAATTAAGAGCTCTAAATTATTAAAACGCTATCTTGCCAGAGTTTAAAAAAAATTTCTATAGATTGTTCATTTCTTTTCAACATACAGAACATATTTCTGAATTAAGAGATTCAACAAGCTGAATATTTCATCCTTTCTCTCCAGAGACCATGGGCAACATGATGAAATGGTAAAATTCTGAGTCAAGAGGATAATATAAAAATAAGGTAAAAAACAACAGCAAACAAACACATAAATACAGAGAATAGATTGGTGGTTACCAGAGGGGAAGGGAGGAGGGGGTAGGGCAAAAGGGGTAAAAGGGCACATTTGTATGGTGAGGGACGGCAACTAGACTTTTGGTGGTGAACACGATGTAGTCTATACAGAAGTCAAAATTTAATGATGCACACCTAAAATTTATATAATATGATAAACCAATGTAACCTCATTCAAAAAATAAATTAATAAAAAAAAAAAAACAAGGTCAACAAACCCTTTAGCTATCTCCCTAGACCTCTGATTATCATTGTCCAAGAAATCATTTTCAGGACATTGGGTTTTTTCCTCCTTAATTTAACAATTTTACTGCTATATATCCAAAAGGCAATCATTTTCCATTTGGATCACGTTATTCTGTCAAAAATATATTATCCATACTATTCAGTATTCATCCATGTGAAGGAGGGAGGGAGGGAGGAAGGAAGGAAGGAAGGAAGGAATCTTTATAGAATTTATAATGGGATACCATAAAAGTCAGTCTTCTCAATTTAAACAGTAGACAATAGGGGCCGGTCCCACGGCGTAGCGGTTAAGTTCGTGAGCTCCACTTCAACGGCCCGGGGTTTCGCAAGTTCAGATCCTGGGCGCCGACAGACACACCATTTGTCAAGCCATGTTGTGGCGGTGTCCCACATATGAAGTAGAGGGAGATGGGCACGGATGTTAGCCCAGGGCCAGTCTTCCTCAACAAAAAAGAGGACTGGTAATGGATGTTAGCTCACGGCTAGTCTTCCTCACACACACACAAAAAAGTAAACAATAGATAATGGCTGTATAATTGTGAAAGACCCTGAGATCTCAGATTTGTAGAGACAACTCAAAAATGGAAGAGATATCTCTAAACAGATCATAGTCACTCTGCAAAGACACTCTCCATGTCACATGAATCAAATCAGCAGCAATTATGACCTACAGATAACCCATCTAGAACCCCTTCCTGAGAAACATTAAAAAAAAAAAAAGCCCTGCAGTACACTATAGGAAAAAAAAAAAGCACATTCTAAAAAACTAATTCAGTAAATGCATCTGGCTTTGTAGAAAAAAGAATAGATTTTATGTTATTATCAATTTGCAAAATTTTTTCATTCAGTGGTTCATAATGAGGGGATTCTGCCTTTTAACACACACACAGACATAGACACACACACACTGCGACCCTTAGGTAACTAGCAGACCCTCTATGTACCTGATCAATTTGAAACAGATTGCATTAAAAATATATCATGCTATCAATTGAAGGTAATTAACAAAACTTGTAAACATAACCAAATACTGTATTAAAAACAATAATATTATATTAGAAACTTGAAATCTCTCCCCAAAATATTCTTACTTGATCTCTACCTAAAATTACTAAAATAAACTTCCATGTTTAAGAAAGTACATTCACAAAACATGATGTCTTTCCAGGTTTCCATATACTTTTATTATATTTCGTCTTTAGGCAAAATAGAGACAGATTATATTTTGCTAGAACAAGATAAGGATTCTGCCATTACTATGGCATTGAAGGGAAAAATAAGGAAAATAGGTTTTCTCTTTTTTTAATATAACCCCTATATTGACATTAATGCAATTATCAATCTATCACCCATAGTCACCAAAAAAAAGCATGGTAACACTAGACTGTATCAAAAAAGTCTCCAGTTACTATGACAATTACACAAGACATACCTTCTTCCAAGCTTGGCCCAGGATCAATCTTGAAGGCTTGTAGGTTCTGTTCACAACCTACATGGATTGCTTCTGAAAGCATCATTACCTGATCCCTGCAATTTTATCACCTTTACTAACTCCTAGTCCTTTCTGCACCTCACAGAGAATAAAAGCCTCTCTTTCTAGCTCATTTATCAAGTGAAAGGTTCCTTTACAGGAAAACAGACACCTGAGCTCCAGGAACCATAACAGAAAATAGCACTACAACCATTCAACTGCACTTACGTTTCTTTTCTACTACGTTCTTTCTGGGAAAAGGTGTCTTTTAAATTTGGAATATATTCTATAAATACATGCATTCTTCTACATAATACTATAAGTAGTTTGACTGATTTGTCTTTTAAAGCAGAGAGATGAATACTGTTTGGGTGAGATTTCAGCTGATGACAATTAGACCTCCGGCTTTCTTCCATTCATTTGGAGCAAAACAGTTTTTCAATCATCCCTGTGGATTTTTATGCACACTAGATAAGGTGCCAGCTTCATTGCTTCTGCTCTAAACAAATGTCAAATAGCTTTTTCAGTGTTTTCCAAAATCAACATTCGAATGTTCTACTAATTGACTGGTGCTGAAAAGGAGTCCTAGATTCACAACACCATAGGCTACAGAACAGAAAAATCTCATAGCCAGAAGCTTTAAAGAATGTCTTCCAGGTGTCTGAATTTTTCAGAGAAGAGATAACCCTTTGGATGCCAGGGTTTCTAAATTTTAATATCATCAAAAAGATTAAATAGTATTTTTCAATGAGGGTGCCATGGGTATTTTAAGCAGGATAATACTATAGCTAACATCCCTGGCCCCCAGGCATTAAAGGCCAGTAGCACTGACCAGTCACTGTGACAACACAAAGCCTGCATTTCCACACGGCCCCACATGGGACAGCACTGACCTCCCAACCTTAACAATGTATTTCTCTGCCATCTTAAACAAGTCATACAAAGCTCCAAAGAAGCTTTTCTTAATAACTCAATTATTTTGATAGGATACATAAGTAATTAGAGATGCAAATGAATGTGACGTAGGATATAGGACTAACCCCTAAGGGAGCTCTTAACATGCTTCTTGAAGTCCTAAAGGTCACTTTGCTTTTTGGTTATTTGTTTCTGCCTCATAAAAGTATTCAAGTTACCTCTAAGCCTGTGCTGTCCAACATGGTAACCACTAGTTATGTATGGCTATTTAAATTTAAATCAAAAATTCAGTCGCACTAGCCACATATGCTCAACAGATGCTTTATTATAGAACATTTCCATTATCACAGAAAGTTCCATCCGACAGCACTGCTCTAAGGTTTCCTAAGTATATGACAATACCCATTTTGAGGGTAGTTCACAGCAAAGATGTAGAATTCTTCGGTGGCCGTAACAGAAAGCACTTATTCAGTCACAGTTCATCTCCAAACTCTTTTTAACATTTGGATTTGGAACAAAATTCCAGATATGAGCAACATCAAAAACAGAAACTTCAATATTAGACCAAGTTGATTAGTATTTACAGAATGGATCAGCTCTCTTATAATATCTCACAAACAAACTGTTCTACAAGATAATGTTGATCAGTGAAATAATACTAGGAAGGCACCTAATCTTTCTTTCTTCTCCAGATATCATCTACTGAGGGCCAAACTTTGTGCTTTTTTAACAAAAGAAGAACTGTCCAGTGGCTGGTGTGCCCTTCACAAGGCTCTGTGTAGCCTTTGGGGCCACAAAGGTATAGATTTGCTCCTATTTGCTATTTTGCTTCTCCCAAATTCAGAGCTGGTCCATCTTTTATCTGTCACTGGATACTCTTCTTCACAGTGTTTGTAGTTTGCACACTTATCACACCTTGGAATTGTGCCCAAGAAGTGGCCCAAAAGGCTGGAATCCAAGTATCTAAGATGTTTAGCATGTAAATTCTTGAAAAAGCATTTTATAAGACTGCAAAAGTATTTTTCTACCTCTCTATTTGAAACTCTAAGACCGGGGCAGTAATTCTGTTGTAATTCCTTATAAACCAGAATTTTCCAAAACTTCTGGTGTACTGAAGTTTATTAATAGACCTACTATTAAAAAGAGGGTGGGGAATATTTGAATCTCAAGTAATTTGGAAGGCAGTACAGCACGGGCATGCCTGAGTTCCATCCCTGTTCCGCCGCAAACGGACAGACTCTGAGACCTTAGGCAGATTTCAGGGTAAGCCAAAATTCTCACCTATAAAATGAATGATAAGAGATTACCATCCAAAGTGCTTATTATTAGCACATAGTAGGGGCACAAAGAATTTTGTTAATGTTACTTTTGCCCTTGCTGTTCCTTCTGCCTGGAACACATTTCACCTGGGAGTTCACATAGCCAGTTCCTTCTCATTCTTTAGGTCTCAGTTTAAATGTCACCTCATTAGAGAAGCCCTACCTACCCATTCAAGTTCAATACATGACCTTATTATTCTCTGTCATAGCCCCCTGTTTACTTCTTTTCTGGTACTTCTGACAATCTATGATGAATCTATATGTTAGTTTAGTTCTTCATTATCAGTTTTTCTCATCAGAACATAAGTTCCATGAGGACGGTATATCCTGGGAGAACAACACAGTGTCTGGCACATAGCAGACTCTCAATAAATGGTTGACAGATAAATGAATGAATATCTGGATTAAATAAAGTTAACTGTTTCCTTCCTAAAGGACTTCTTATAGTTTTCCAAGCAAATATGCATTGTGACTCTTCTAGAGGGCAATAGGGTTTGCAGTATTTCTCCAACTTACTGGCCACAGAACCCTTTTCTTATAGAATATCTTCATATTTCCCAGAAGTAATATTTCGGGAAACACAAATTGAAAAAAAATTAGCTATAGATACACATTCAGTTGTGTACTGGAAAGTGTAAATAATATCCAAATGTCGCCAAAGGATTTTATCCACCTAGCTTGGCAAAAGTGCTTTAGTTACTTATTTGCACCATGAGAGAATACTGAAATAACTGAATCATACCAGGTGACATTCTAATCTCTGCAGATTGATAAAGAATAATGGATCTTCAGAAAATGACAACTAATGGACTGGAGGAGAGAAAATATAATAAAGATTTTATATCTGCCTGGTTAAGAAGAGACTGTACCCACATAAGTAAGCCTGATATGATGAGGTAGCACTAGCAAGTTCATTATCATCTATCACCAGATCAACTTCTACAGGAGTTGGCAGAGTTTTTAGCTCAGTTTCCTAGACTGAGTTTTTTCCAAGATGCATTAATGCACATGTGGACATGTTAAGTGTCAAAGACAAACAATTAGGAATGTGCAGAGTTAATACGAGAAACCAAAAACTGGAAGACGCATCAGTCTGTTATGGAGGTAGGATGGTGTAGGAACTCCAGATTTATTTTAGAAAGTCACTAGGAAATCTAAGATGACCACATATCAGAGATCATATATTGGCAGCCCACAGGTTATACCTAGCCCACAGATGTGTTTCACTGAGCCCAAGGAGTATTTAAAATTTTTTGAACTAGTTGCTGATATTTGTAAATTGGGAGACTTTACATAAAAATAGCATGTATAACTTTCCTTGAAAAGTCAGAAGATATGGTCTACTGATGCATTTCCACATAGCAACAACTGACTAGAATATATAACTCACTGCCTCCCTTTAATATACCTACCTGACTCCTACTATAGGCATTTGAGTTTGCAACCCTTGGATTTACTCAAAGTAATGATCCACATCAGGAGATGAATACTGAGAATAAGGAATAAGCAAGCACGGTCAAAGTAAGGAAGACTAGGAGATGACAGTTTTCGGTACGATCCACCCCATTCTGTAAAACAGCTTCCTTCTTACTTGCAGCTGCTTTCCATGGGCTCCCAATCAAGTGCAGAGCTTTGCCATTTAAGGCTTATATGTCATCTTCCTGCTCATTTGTATCACCTCACCAGAAAGGAGTTACACACTGGCTATGAGCGTAATAATAACAATGCCTGTCATTTGTGGTAACTTGTTTTTCAAAAAGCTTTCAGGTAAACTTAGATATGTATATTATATTACCACGAAACCACCCCAAAATGGGGAGGGTTAATATCACTTTTCCTAACTTGTCAAAAGGTGAAAGACACAAAGAGATTATAGTCTCTCACAAGTAAGGGCAGAGTCAAGACTAATATCCAGATCTCCTGGGTTGGTGGTTCTTTCCTCTCTTCCCACTACCAACTGGATTTTGTTATGTCTATTAGTCAGGATTCTAGCAGGAAGCAGATACTACACCCAAATTTGAATACTTTGAGGAGAGTTTAATAAAGGAACTATTTACAATGGTGTGGAAAGGGCATAGGATAATCACAAGAGATAGACCATTACCATCCCAAGATGTAAAGAGCAAGAGCTACCAGAAGCAAGAAAATGAAAACCATATAGAGAGTGAAAATCATATAGAGATACTATGGCTTTGGTGGAGGGGCACAGCCAGATGACTCACTTTCCATAGGTCCTCCAATCTCCTACCAGGCTTCTTCTCATTAAATCCTAAATCCAATCAAAAGACAAAAGACAAGGCATCTGACTGAAAAAGTCCCTATTAGTCACCTCCCAGGGCAGAATGTAAGGACATAGAAGGGTAAAAGTGAATCTAAGGGAGAAAACAGAAGATGACTGGTACATTACGCTATCTCCAATCATTTATTTAAAAGGGGGAAAGAAGATATTGCGTATATTCCCAGCATCAATTTCCCTACAGGGAAATCACTGTTAATACTTCATGTTCAAGAATTACATACTTATTTCTCTTTTTGACTGTGGTCTCTAAGATAGATCTCCTCCACGTCAAGTATTCCCTCTAATTCCTTAATAAATTCATGTTTAATAGCCTTTGGTATAAAAATATCACCAAAGGTTTTCTCTTACTCTAAAAACATTGCTCCCACTGGTTCCTCCTTATTTGGAGGTAAATATTCCTTCTCAGATACATCTAGTAGATTCTACTATAAAAATCAGGCTATCTTTCCCCAAAGAATTACAGTTGCTTCTTAGTCAATAATTCTATTATTTATTATGTACAAAAATCACTGGTCAATTAGACATTATATATTTTGGTAAATAATTAATTATGTCCTTAGGTTTCTTTGATACTTTTGGAAAGGTGTCTTTGAATCTCAGAAAGTTAGTATTTTTACTAACCAAGTCCAAAACATCCTCCTATCTATTTGCTTCAAAAGAAAATTTAGAACCTTGAAGACATTATGCTAAGTGAAATAAATCAGTCTCAAAAGGACAAATATTGTATGATTCCTTTTATATTAGGTTCCTAGAACAGTCAACTTCATAGGGACAGAAAGTAAATGATGTTTGCCAGGGGCCAGGAAGAAGGGGAATGGGGAGCTCTAGTGTTTAATGGGTACAGAGTTGCATTTGGGGAAAATGATAAAGTTCTGGAGATGGATGGTGTTGATCATTGCACAACAATGTGAATGTACTTAATGTCACAGAACTGCACACTTTTGGTTAAAATGATAAACTTTATATATTATATGTACTTTTTACAATAAAAAATTAAATTTAGAAATTAGAACATCTACCTTACACTAAGGCAAAAAAATCATTTAATATCTCTGCTAATTGCTTTTCCTATCTGAAAATTCCGTTTACAATATAATCAAAGGGTACCACTGATTCCTGAGCCACATTTCTGTCTTCAATGTACTTAGAACACCTCCTATTGTTGGCCTTAAAGTTTATACACAGTAAGGCTCAACTTCATCCCTGATCCTTCTAAACAAACTCTATTTCCTCTATCCCTGGTATCCATTCTGAAAATAAAAGTTTATGTAATCACTCAGAAGCAGTCTTTAGATTACTATGTGCCCAGCCCATGCAAGGTACCAAAGTTTCAAAGATGATTAAGTCAAAATTTCTGTTGTCAATGAGCTCAGTTATTGTAGGACACAAATATAACTGGATAATATTTCCTCTTCCCCAAATTCAAGCAGGTAGTCAGCCCTGCTTATTGCCTCAGAGGAAGCATGTGTCAGGGTGGAAAAAGTAGTAGCCTAGGAACCTTTCAGACTTTTTCAAAACAAAAGACAAATTACTTGGAATAGCCCCAAATGGAAATCACCAAATATACATCAACAGCAGTGTGGATAAATAAATTGTGGTCATACAATAGAGTATGACACAGCAATGAGACTGAACAAACTGTTGATGCAACATCATAGATGAAACTCACAAATATAATATTGAGGGGGGAAAATCCAGCCAAAGAGAATATATACTATATGATTCCATTTATATAAAATTCAAAGCAGGTAAAACTAACACATGGTGAGACAAGGCCAGAGAGTAGCACCCTTTGAGGAGGGGGTCTAGCTCAGGGTTAGCAATGCAAAGGGCATGAGGAAAGCCTCTGGAGTGCTGGTAATTTTCTTGACGGGGAGACAGGGACATGGGTGTACATCCTTTTGTGAAAATTCATCGAGCTGTAAACTTATGATTTCTGCTCTTTTCTATATATGCATGTTATAGTTATAGTTAATTAAAATTTGACTTTAAAAAATTTCTGCTCTCATTTTGGGGGGAGATAGAAGTAAAGTATATAGTATGTCAGATGGCAATAAGTGCAATAAAAAAATAACAAAGCAAAGAAAGGGAATAGGAAGTGCCAGCATACGTAGATGGGTATGGAAAGGGATTTACAATTGTCAAGGGTCAAGGGAGACTGAACTGAGAAGGTGACATTTGGCTAAAAACGTGCAAAAAGTGAGGGTGTGAGCCATGCAGCTTTCTAGGGGACAGTGCATAGAAGAGAGAGTTCAACATATGCTTATATACTGCAATTTATATATCTTCCTTTCTTATTTTAGTGCAATTCTAGATTATAACATTTTTAATAGGTTGTTTTCTCATATGTACACAACAGAGCAAAACAAAACAAGAATAAACCCTTACAGGAAGAGGATTCTTAGGCACAGACACAGCTAGCATGCTGAACAAAAGTCAAACAGATGAGTTTACACAGCCCAGAAAGAAACTGGTCCAAACTGGAGAAGGGAGAAAGTTGAAGGAGAAATTACTCATTTTCACTCACTCACTCACTCTACAGTGAAGTTAAAGATTAAATAATGACCAACTTCCCCACCCCTGAAGACAACACACACACACACGAGTTTTCTATCAGTGAAGCATTACCAGACATATGAGGAAAATTTCTAACAGAACAGACCATGACAAAAACAACAAACAAAACACTTTTTTAAAACGTATATGGAAGAAACAGAACCAATAAAAATAGAAAATATATACCCTCAGAGTGATAAACTATGATATCAGATCTTTGGACAAGAACAGATGCTATTTTTAAAAAGGGAGTGACAGAATTGTACACTTACAGAAGGTGAATTTCTTAGTCTATAAATGATACCTCAGTAAAGACAATGAAGCCATGACCAAAACTCCGGATGCAGCCCGATGAGAGTGCTGAGAACAAGACCTGCACTGCCCAAAAAGGTAGCTACTAGATACATGTGTCTACTGATCACTTAAAATGTGCCCAATCTGAGTGATGTCAGCATCATGGTGGAGTGAGCTGTTCCCCTAGGCTCTCCCCTCTAAGACACAATGAAAAGGACATTCATTAACAAACAGAGGACATCCACACAACATAAGAGACGTCTGAGAGATCCACACAGCCATATATCTGAAGGTGGGGGTGCTGGACCCCCCAAGAGACAGTGAAAGGAGGTAAGCAGATCTCTCCCTCCTCAGTGACAGCAATCTAGGGCGTGGGACCTCACACAGCAGCTGGCATGCAACTCTGAGGGGAGAAGGGGGAAAAGGCAGCCCTCCACAAGAACACTTTCACTCTTAGAGTTGCCTCTCAGCGTGTGGGAACACTCCACACTGAGGTGGTTAAGCAAACGCAGGGGCCCTCTCACCAAGCCGAGCAGCCCAGGTGAGCAGCCAGTGAATGCAGAGAGGGAGCATGGGTGGGAAAGAAGGCGCCCCTTCCCCCCATCCCACCTGGCGCATCAGCTCAGCCGGTCAGCCAGGGCAAGGGATCCCCACCACAGTGCCAGTGCCTATGTGTGGGAAGCAGCAGCAGCCAGACGCAGAAAGCCCTATCAGCACAGCTTCCAACAGATGGGCCCAACTGCCAGGGGTTGCAGCAGGCTCAAAAAACACACCTCCTGCCCAACCCAGCAGTGGCAGGTGGAATCTGCGACCAGATACTACCACTATGCAATGGCAACAGTCTAATCAAACAGCATGAAGAAATACATTAACACTCCAGAGCAGAAGGAAAATGACAAGTACCCAAAAACCAATTCTGAAGTCATGGAAATTTACAATCTAAATGACAGAGAATTCAAAATAGTTATCATAAAGAAATTCAAAGAGTTACAAGAAAATTCAGAAATACAGTCCAATGAACTCAAGAATAAAATTAACGAGCAGAGGGAATTCTTCACAAAAGAGACTGAAGCTATTAAAAAAATCAGAAATGTCGGATATGAAAAACACAATGAATGAGATTTTTCTAAACCTAGAATCCTTAAAAAGCTAATACTACGGAGGTGCGAATTAGTAAATGAAATGACAGAAATATAGAAATGCTTCAGGTGGAGGAGGACAGAGAACTAAAACTAAAAAGAAATGAAGAAATTATCCAAGAAATATCTGACTCAATTAGGAAATGCAACATAAGGATTAGGTATTCCAGAGGGAGAAGAGAGGGAGAAAGGAGCAGAGAGCTTCTTCAAAGAAATAATAGTTGAGAACGTCCCAAACCTGGGGAAGGAGCTGGAATTACAAGTAAATGAAGCTAACAGAACTCCTCATTACATCAATGTAAAAAGACCTTCTCCATGGCATATATTAGTAAAACTGGCAAAAGTCAATGACAAAGAAAAAATATAAAGGTCAGCAAAGCAGAAGAAAATAACCTACAAAGGAACCCCTATCAGGCTTTCAGCAGATTTCCCAGCAGAAACCTTACAAGCTAGAAGAGACTGGAATGATATATTCAAAATACCAAAAGACAAAAACTTTCAGCCAAGAATACTCTATCCAGCAAAACTATCCTTCAGATACAATGGAGAAATAAAAACTTTCCCAGATAAAAAAAGCTGAGGAAGTTCATCACAACAAGACTCCTGCTACAAGAAATGATTGAGAACGCCCTCATACCTGAAAAAAAAAAAAAAAGAGAGCGAGAAAGGGTTTACAAAGGCTTGAGTAAGGAGATGAATAGACAGACAAAATCAGAAAATTGCAGCTATCAAAACAGGTGAGCAAATAGTTAATTATAACATTAAAGATAAAGGGAAGGAAAGCATCAAAAATAACATAATCACTTCATTTTAATCACAAACTCACAACACAAAATGGAATAAGTTGTGACAACAATAACTTAGATGGGAAAGAGGAAAGGAATGGAACTCACTTAGACTGAGGAGATGAGAGGCTATCAGAAAATGGACTATGTCATCTACAAGATCTTTTATACAAACCTCATGGTAACCACTAAACAAAAAATCAGAACAGCGACACAAATGATAAATAAAGAGAAAACCATCATAGAGAATCACCAAACTGAAGTGGCAGTAGGAAATACACAGGACAAGAAACAAGGGAAACAAAGAACAACTGGAAAACAAGTGGCAGTATTAAGCCCTCATATACCAACAATCACTCAATGTAAATGGATTGAATTGTCCAATCACAAGACACAGAGTGGCTGGATGGATTTAAAAGCAAGACCCCACAACACACTGCCTCCAAGAAACACATTTCAGCTCTAAAGAAAAACACAGGCTCAGAGTAAAGGGATGGAAGATGATTATCCAAGCTAATGACAAACAAAAGAAAGTAGGTGTTGCCATACTTATATCACACAAAGTAGACTTCAAGATAAAAAAAGGTAATGAGAGACAAAGAGGGGAAGTATATAATGATAAAAGGGACACTCCACCCAGAAGACACAACACTTATAAATATATATGCACCTAACACAGGAGCACCAACGTACATAAAGCAACTATTAACAGACCTAAAAGGAGAAATTAACAGCAACACAATAGCAGGGGACCTCAACACCCCAATAACATCAATGGATAGATCATCCAGACAGAAATTCAACAAGGAAATAGTGGAATTAAACTAAAAACTAGACCAGATGGACTTAATAGCTATATATATAGAACACTCCATCCAAAAACAGCAGAATACACATTCTTCTCAAGCGCACATGGAACATTCTCAAAGATAGACCATACATTGGGAAACAAGACAAGCCTCAATAAATTCAAGAAGATTGAAATCATATCAAGGATCTTTTTCAACCATAATGCTATGAAACCAGAAATCAACTACAAGGAAAAAGCTGGGAAAATCACAAATATGTGAAGACTAAACAACATGCTACTGAACAACCAATGGATCAATGAAAAAATTAAAGGAGAAATCAAAAGATATCTGGAGACAAATGAAAATGAAAATACATTATACCAACTCATACAGGAGGCAGCAAAAGTGGTACTAAGAGGGAAATTCATAGCAATACAGGCCCATCTCAACAAACAAGAAAAATCTCAAATAAGTGATCTTACACCACACCTAACAGAACTGGAAAAAGAAGAACAAAGCCCAAAGTCAGCAGATGTAGTGAAATAATAAAAATTAGAGCAGAAATAAATGAAATTGAAACCAAAAATAAAAAAAACAGTAGAAAGGATCAATGAAACCAAGAGCTGGTTCTTTGAGAAGATAAACAAAATTGACAAACTCTTAGCCAGACTCACTAAGAAAAAAAGAGAGAAGGCTCAAATAAATAAAATCAGAAATGAAAGAGGAGAAATTACAAGGGATACCACAGAAATACAAAGGGTATAAGAGAATACCATTGAAAACTATATGCCCACAATTTGGACAATCTAGAAGAAATTGATAAATTCTTAGACTCATATAACCTCCCAAAACTGAATCAAGAAGAAATAGAGAATCTGAACAGACCAATCACAAGTAAAGAGATTGAAACAGTAATCAAATCCTCCCAAAAAAGAACAGTCCAGGACCAGATGGCTTCTCTGGAGAATTCTGTCAAACATTCAAAGAAGATTTAGTACCTATCCTTCTCAAACTATTCCAAAAAATTGAAGCAGATAGAATGCTTCCTAACTCATTCTACAAGGCCAACATCACTCTGATCCCAAAGCCAGACAAGGACAACACAAAGAAGGAATATTACAGGCCAATATCACTGAAGAACATAAATGCAAAGATCCTCAGCAAAATATTGGCCAATGGAATATACCAATACACTAAAAGAATCATGCACCATAACCAAGTGGGATTTAAACCAGAGATGCAGGGATGGTTCAACACCCACAAATCAGTCAATGTGATAACACCACATTAACAAAATGAAGAATAAAAACCACATGATCGGGGCCAGCATGGTGGCATAATGGTTAAGTTCTCACATTCTGCTTTGGCGGCCCAGGGTTCATGGGTTTGGATCCCGGGCAGGGACCTGTCCACCGCTTATCAAGCCATGCTGTGGCAGGCATCCCACATATAAAATAGAGGAAGATAGGCACAGATGTTAGCTCAGGGCGCATCGTCCTCAGCAAAAAAAAAGAGGAGGATTGGCAACAGGTGTTAGCTCAGGGCTAATCTTCCTCACCAAAAAAAAAAAAAAACATATGATCATCTCAATAGATGCAGGGATAGTATTTGACAAGATCCAACATCCATTTATGATAAAAACTCTCAACAAAATGGGTATAGAAGGAAAGTACCTCAACATAATAAAGGCCATATATGACAAACCAACAGCCAACATCATACTCAATGGGGAAAAACTGAAAGCCATCCCTCTGAGAACAGCAACAAGACAAGGGTGCCCACTCTCATCACTCTTATTCAACAGACTAGTGGAGGCTTTGGCCAGAACAATTAGGCAAGAAAAAGAAATAAAAGGTATATGAATTGGCAAGGAAGAAGTGAAATTCTTCCTGTTTGTAGACGACATGATTCTATACACAGGAAACCCTAAAGAATGCATCAGAAAACTATTAGAAATAATCAAAAACTACAGCAAAGTTGCAGGGTACAAAATCAACTTACAAAAATCAGTTGCATTTCTATACTCTAATAAACTAACAGGAAGAGAACTCAAGAAAACAATCCCATTTACAATCACAACAAAAAGAATAAAATATCTAGGAATAAATTTAACCAAGGAGGTGAAAGACCAATACAATGAAAACTATAAGACATTACTGAAAGAAATTGATGATGACATAAGAAATGGAAAGATATTCCATGCACATGGTTTGGAAGAATAAACATAGTTAAAATGTCCATACTACCTAAAGCATTCTACAGATTCACTGCAATCCCAATCAGAATGCCAATGACATTCTTCATGGAAATAGAACAAAGAATCCTAAAATACATATGGGGCAACAAAAGACCCCGAATAGCTAAAGCAATCTTGAGAAGAAAGAACAAAGCTGGAGGTATCACAATCCCTGACTTCAAAACATACTACAAAGCTACAGTAATCAAAACAGCATGGTACTGGTAAAAAAATAGACAACACAGATCAATGGAACAGAACTGAAAGCCCAGAAATGAAACCACACATTTATGGACAGCTAATATTCGACAAAGGAGCCAAGAATATACAATGGAGAAAAGAAAGTCTGTTCAATAAATGGTATTGGGAAAACTGGACAGCCACATGCAAAAGAATGATGGTAGACCATTATCTTATGCCATACACAAAAATTAACTCAAAATGGATTAAAGACTTGAAGGTAAGACGTGAAACCACAAAACTCCTGGAAGAAAATATAGGCAGTACACTCTGATATCAGTCTGAGCAGCGTCTTTTCAAATACCATGTCTACTCAGGCAAGGGAAACAAAAGAAAAAATAAACAAATGGGACTACATCAGACTAAACACCTTCCGCAAGGCAAAGGAAAGCAGGAACAAAACAAAAAGACGACCCACCAACTGGGAGAAAATATTTGCAAATCATATATCTGACAAGAGGTTAACCTCCAAAATATATAAAGAACACATACAACTCAACAACAAAAAAACAAACAACCCAATCAAAAAACAGGCAGAGGATATGAACAGACATTTTCCCAAAGAACATATACAGATGACCAACAGGCACATGAAAAGATGTTCAACATTACTAATCATTACGGAAATGCAAGTCAAAACTACAATGAGATATCACCTTACACCTGTTAGAATGGCTATAATTACCGAGACAAAAAATAAATGTTGGAGAGGATGTGGAGAAAAGGGAACCCTCATACACTGCTGCTGGGAATGCAAACTGGTGCAGCCACTATGGAAAACCGTATGGAGATTTCTCAAAAAATTAAAAATAGAAATACCATACGATCTAGCTATCCTGCTACTGGGTATTTATCCAAAGAACTTAAAATCAACATCAAAAGGATTTATGCATCCCTATGTTCATTGCAGCATTATTCACAATAGCCAAGATATGGAAACAACCCAAGTGCCCATCAACAGATGAATGGATAAAGAAGATGCGGCATATGTATACAATGGAATACTACTCAGCCATAAAAAAGACAAAATCATCCCATTTGCAACAACATTAATGGACCTTGAGGGTATTATGTTAAGTGAAAAAAGCCAGACAGAGAAAGACAAACACTGCATGATTTCACTCATATGTGGAAGATCAACAAACACATGGACAAAGAGAACACATTAGTGGTTACCAGAGGGGAAGAGGGTTGAGGGATGGGCTTAAGGGGTAAAGGGGCACATATATATGGTGACTGACAAATGATAATGTACAACAGAAATTTCACAATGTTATAAACTACTATGACCTCAATAAAATAATTTTTAAAATGTGGCCAATCTGAGTTGAGATGTGCTATAAGTATAAAGTACACACTGGATTTCTAAGTCTTAGTACAAAGAAATATATAGTAATTATCTCATTAATAATTTTTTATATTCAGGACATGTTGAAATGATAGTATTTTGGATATACTGGGTTATATAAAATATATTATCAAAATTAATTTCATGTGTTTCTTTTTAATTTTTTAATGTGGCTTCTAGAAAATCTTAAATTTCATATGTGGTTCATGTGTAGCCTGTATATTATATTTCTGCTGGATAGCACTACACTGTATTATACATTCATTGAGGACAAGGGTTGTATCTAAATAATTTTTGTGTCCTCTAGGGAGCCTAAAGCACAGTATACCCTCAGTATTGGCTGAATAAATAAATAATTTATGTTTTCACAGTATTAGTCTCCAAGTGTGTCATTTTGAAAGTGTGCATTTCAGAAGTGCATCCTAGGTAAGGTAGATAGTCAATTCAAGTAACTTGATTGTCTATTCTTGTCTTTTGTTGATTATTTAAAAGTATTTTTGGTATACTTTATAGATCACAATTTATTCCTCCCATACATTATTAGAATACAATGATCATTTTAATCACTAGCCTCAATTATTTCAACAGCTATAATCACAGAGATTTCCAAAACCAAGAAATGAAGGAATCTACTGCCTTATCTTTTAAAGCCTGCCCTCTAGTGCTTGTAATATTATTAGAATAAATACATTTGTCCACAAAGATCAATTTGCTTTACAGTAAAATTTAAAATAAATTCAACTATGAAATCTGCACATAACTATGTTAAAAGACTCAGAAAAACACAGTAAAAACTAAATGTTGCAGATAGCTAAAATACTGGCCTCAAGCGAACCCGTTTAATAAAAGTAAGATGAATAGAAAATATCATTCAGTGTCATTTTTTAAAATATCAATGAATATTCTATTTTATTAAAGTGAGCAAACTTGCAAGCTAATTTCCCACTAATATCACTATAAATATACCCAAATAAACACTCCAACTACCAGATTCATCAAAGTAACTAATGAAGTTGGGATATGGACTGACTCAGGAAAATACTCATGAGTGCTTCTATAGAATCATAAAAATGTCTGAAGCACTTTGGATTTTTACAGGTCACAACAGGGGTTAAAAAGCCAGTACCTCTAAACTAGCAAAGGGGAAAAATAACATATAGCGTTAGGACTCACTAGGGAATTTTTGTAAAATAAAAAAAGAGGAGTGTCATGGTGAGTGATTCCTGGTACCAGATAGAGATTGACTCCAGAAGTAGGAACAAGAGAAGGCCCTGGGTGACAGGCTTTCTGTGAGGTTTGCCTGAGCAAGTAGTAAGGTCATAATAAATCTGCAGAACTGAATGTCAAGAGCAATCCTATGGGAAATAATATGTATGAAGTTCAAGGGGTGTTCAGAGCAGAAACCACAGCAGAGGCCAGATTTCAGTGACAAAAATATGGGACTAGGCACAGAACATCCAGGGAGGAGCAATTTTCTTGCTGCAGCCTTGAGCAGCCAGACCAGTGATGCCACAGCAAGCCCAAAAGGCCCAAGGAGGTTGCAGGACAGGAAGCATGCTCCCAGTGAGCCACTCCTGCCAATGGCCTCCTATCCTTCAACCACATCTTTGTGGGGACTCCCCCAGAACCCAATTAGATGCCTGGGAATGAAAAACATCCAAAACTACCTATTCCGTTTAGATGGCTCTATATAACATGCTAGCACTCATTTATAGCTTGTAGCCCTTCTCGGGGGTGATTCTGAGGATAACAAAGAAGGGAGATTCTTTAGGTGGGCAGAACTTTGAATACTACTTCTGTTCACTCTGCAAGAAGAGAAGGCCTAGGCTCAGAATCTACATAGATTTCTGGGCAATGGCTAATGTCTTGCTGAATAATCAAGGACCTGAAAGGAGTAATACTAAAGGATTGGTGGCTAGGAGGTTGGAGATTGAGGAATGTGGATAGACTGACTATTTGAAAGGGCTCAGAAGTTGAGAATATACACGAGTTCTCAGAAGAAGCTCTTATTTATCCCTCTGTCTCGTTTGCTGGTTCCTCCTCTTCTTCCCAACCTCTTTGAGGTGGAAAGCACCAGAACTAATCTAGAGCTTCTTCTCTTCTCTATCTATACTCACTCGAGTGACGTCAGCATCATGGCGGAGTGAGATTCCCTCTTTGAATCTCTGCCCCCTGCGACACAACGAAAACATCATTCACATTCCAACAGAGCTCAATCAAACACTACGAAGGACTTCTGAGAAACCCCTGCTGCCGTACATCGGACGGTGGAGGCGCGGGAAGCCCAGGAGAATGGGAGGAGAGGTAGGAGGTTGTACTCCCCCTCCCCAATCGATCGGCAAAAACAGCGCGGTTCGCGGACAGAGGGGGGAGGGGCGGCCCACAGTGGGGAAAACTAGCGCCATCCAGGTGCTCTCACAGACTGTCGCGAGATCCCCACTGGGAAGCGACAACGGACTGTTTAGGGGGTGTAGCAAACACCCTAAGAGAGCCAGAAAGGAAACCCCCAGGTCAAGCAGGAGAGAGGACCCCTCCCCCCACACACTCGGCGTTTCAGCATAATCTCTCCGGGGGCTGCAGCCGCCTCAGAGCAAACCGCTCGTGATCTCCATCTAGTGGCAGCAGGGGGAAACTGCAGGACTAACTTTAATCAGGAGGGGTAAAAATAAAGCCGTCCCCTTCGGATCCTTGCGAAAATATGTCAGGGCTACAGACCAAAAGGAAAATGACAAACACCCAGAAACCAACCCTGAAGGCACAGAATTTGATAACCTGAATGAGAGAGAATTCAAAATAGCTATCATAAACAAGCTCAACGAAATACAAGAGAACACACAGAAACAAATCAATGAATTCAGGGATTATGTCACAAAAGAGATTGAAACCCTAAAGAAAAACCAATCAGAATTATTGGAGATGAAAAACAAAATCAACGAGATAGTGGAAAAAATGGAGTCTTTAAAGAGCAGAACTGACAATATGGAGGAACGAATGAGCACTATTGAGGATAGCCACGCAGAAATGCTCCTGGTAGAGGAGGAGAGAGAGCTAAGACTAAAAAGAAATGAAGAAATTCTTCGAGAAATATCAGACTCAATGAGGAAAAGCAACATAAGGATA
The DNA here is from genome assembly GCA_031878705.1 of Tapirus indicus. NCBI lineage: Eukaryota > Metazoa > Chordata > Mammalia > Perissodactyla > Tapiridae > Tapirus > Tapirus indicus. Next base: position 136,980,265 of record CM062917.1, on the reverse strand, counting down.
ATAGGTATTCCAGAAGGAGAAGAAAGAGGAAAAGGAGCAGAGAGTTTGTTCAAAGAAATAATAGCTGAGAACTTCCCCAACCTAGGGATCGAGAGGGAAATAACAGTGAATGAAATCAATAAATCACCTAAATATATAAACAGGAATAAAAAATCATCTCGCCACATAGTAGCAAACTTGAAGAATACCCGTGACAAGGAAATAATATTGAAGGCAGCTAAACAAAAAAACAAAATAACATACAAAGGGAACCCCATCAGGCTCTCAGCTGATTTCTCGACAGAAACTCTACAGGCTAGGAGAGACTGGAATGATATATTCAAAATCATGAAAAACAAAAACCTTCAACCGAGAATACTTTATCCAGCAAAAATATCCTTCAAATATGAGGGAGAAATAATAACTCTCCCTGATAAACAAAAGCTAAGAGAGTTCGTCACCACAAGACCCCCACTACAAGAAATGCTCAAGAAGGCCCTTAGGCCTGAAAAAAAACAAATGAGAAAGGGGATACAAAGATTTCAGCAAGGAGAAAAGCAAGGAAACTAAACCAGAACAAAATACAGTTGGAAAACATCAAAAATTAATTCAAGCTCATCACTGGAAACACACATTCATGACACAATCTGGAATAAAGAGATAACAAATAAGGAGGGGAAGAGGTAAGGGATTGAACTGACCCAGCCTCAGGAAAAAGGAGGCATCTGAAAATGTACTTTCTTATCCAGGAGATCGCTTATATAAACCGCACGGTAACCACTAAACAAACAACCAGAAGAGAACCAGACATGACAAATAAAGAGAAAACCAAGAGAATGAGCATGCAGAAATACCAAATTGAATTTGCAGTCCGAAACACAAGGGACAAGAAACAAAGGAAATGCAAAAGAACCAGAAGATGAACAATAAAATAGCAACATTAAACTCTCATATATCAATAATCACTCTAAATGTAAATGGATTGAATTCTCCAATCAAAAGACACAGAGTGGCAGGATGGATTAAAAACCAAGATCCAACAATCTGCTGCCTCCAGGAAACACATCTCAGCTCTAAAGACAAACACAGACTCAAAATAAAAGGATGGAAAACAATACTCCAAGCTAATGGCAAACAAAAGAAAGCAGGAGTAGCCATACTTATATCAGACAAAGTAGACTTCAAGATAAAAAAGGTAATGAGAGACAAAGAAGGGCAATATATAATGATAAAAGGGATACTTCACCAAGAAGACATAACACTTATAAATATCTATGCACCCAACACAGGAGCACCAAAGTACATAAAACAACTGCTAAAAAATCTTAAAGGAGATATTAACAATAACACAATAATAGTAGGGGATCTTAATACCCCCCTTACATCAATAGATAGATCATCCAGACAAAAAGTCAATAAGGAAATAATGGACTTAAACGAAAAACTAGACGCAATGGATTTAATAGATATATACAGAGCACTCCACCCAAAAAAAGCAGAGTACACATTCTTCTCAAGTGCACATGGAACATTCTCAAGGATAGACCATATATTAGGAAACAAGGCAAACCTCTATAAATTTAAGAAGATTGAAATCATTACAAGCATCTTTTCTGATCATAATGCTGTGAAACTAGAAATCAACTGCAAGGAAAAAACTAGGAAAGGGACAAAGATGTGGAGACTAAACAACATGCTACTGAACAACCAATGCGTCGTTGATGAAATTAAAGGAGAAATCAAAAGCTATCTGGAGACAAATGAAAAGGAAAATACACCATACCAACTCATATGGGATGCAGCAAAAGCAGTCCTGAGAGGGAAATTCATAGCAATACAAGCTCACCTTAACAAACAAGAAAAATCCCAAATAAATAACCTTAAATTGCACCTAACAGAGTTGGAAAAAGAAGAACAGACAAAGCCCCGAATCAGCAGAAGGAGGGAAATAATAAAAATCAGAGCAGAAATAAATGAAATTGAAACCAAAAAAACAGTAGAAAGGATCAATAAAACAAAGAGCTGGTTCTTTGAGAAGATAAATAAAATTGACAAACCCTTAGCCAGACTCACTAAGAAAAAAAGGGAGAAGACTCAAATAAATAAAATTAGAAATGAAAGAGGAGAAATTACAACAGACACCACAGAAATACAAGGGATTATTAGGGAATACTATGAAAAACTTTACGCCAACAAATTGGACAACCTAGAGGAAATGGACAAATTCTTGGACGCGTACAACCTCCCAAAACTGAATCAAGAAGAAATAGAGAATCTGAACAGACCAATCACAAGTAAAGAGATTGAAACAGTAATCAAATACCTCCCAAAAAATAAAAGCCCAGGACCAGATGGCTTCCCTGGAGAATTTCATCAAATGTTCAAAGAAGATTTAGCACCTATCCTTCTCAAACTATTCCAAAAAATAGAGGAAGATGGAATACTTCCCAACACATTCTATGAGGCCGACATCATGCTGATACCAAGCCAGACAAGGACAATACAAAGAAGGAAAACTATAGGCCAATATCGCTGATGAACATAGACGCAAAAATCCTCAACAAAATATTGGCAAACCGAATACAGCAATACATCAAAAAGATCATACACCACAATCAAGTGGGATTTATACCAGGGACACAGGGATGGTTCAACATCCGCAAATCAATCAACGTGATACACCACATTAACAAAATGAAGAATAAAAACCACATGATCATCTCAATCGATGCAGAGAAGGCATTCGACAAGATCCAGCATCCATTTATGATAAAAACTCTCAACAAAATGGGTATAGAAGGAAAGTACCTCAACATAATAAGGGCCATATATGACAAACCTACAGCAAACATCCTACTCAACGGGGAAAAACTGAAAGCCATTCCTTTGAGGACAGGAACAAGACAAGGGTGCCCATTCTCACCGCTCTTATTCAACATAGTACTGGAAGTTCTGGCCAGAGCAATTAGGCAAGAAAAAGGAATAAAAGGACTCCAAATAGGCAATGAAGAAGTGAAACTCTCACTATTTGCAGACGACATGATCCTATACATAGAAAACCCAAAGAATTCCATTGGAAAACTACTAGAAACAATCAACAACTACAGTAAAGTGGCAGGGTATAAAATCAACCTACAAAAATCAATTGCATTTCTATCTATACTCACTCTTTTAGTAATCTTATCTAATCTCAAGGCTTTAAATACTACCTATAAACTGTGTCGAAAATCTCTATCTCCAGACTCAAATATCCAACTATGTACCTGACATCTCCATTTGAATGTTTGAATAAATCCAACTTAACACATCCAAAACTAGTCTTCCCCACCTCATTTGATGCCAACTGTGATGGGTACATGGATGTTCTCTCCAAAGAATCTGATATTTAGCAGTGATTTAAAAAAAAAGAGGGGCCGCCCCAGTGGCATAGCGGTTAAGTATGTGCGCTCCGCTTCAGTGGCCTGGGGTTCCCAGGTTCAGATTCCAGGCATGGACCAACGCACTGCTTGTCAAGCCACGATGTGGCAGCGTCCCATATAAAGTAGAGGAGGATGGGCACAGATGTTAGCCCAGGGCCAATCTCCCTCAGCAAAAAGAGGAGAATTGGCAACAGATGTTAGCTCAGGACTCATCTTCTTCACACACAAAAAAATGAAGTAGCTGGAATTTATTCATTCTGATAGTGGCATCTGAGAAAACTATCTATTAGTTCCTGCTACCTAGATCCCTGGAGATGCTCTACATTTTGTCCTTTCTGAAATCTAATTCTTCAGCTTTTCATCAGATTCTGAAAATGTTCACTTTTCCTCATATTGGCCAGGGTCAGTTTCTGTTGCTTGCAACCAAAACCCCTTACTCAGTATTACCATCAGGTCTCAGCTCACTGACTGCTTTACCACCACCAACTCCCAGTTTTCCACCAAACCCTGTCCTCTATCCTCCTTTCCACTTGTAGTGAAGATGAAAAAGCAGAGTCATCCCACTTTCAATTATAACAGACTCTAATCACACATGCCCAGAACTGTTCTGTATGTTATCTGAAAAATTCTAAGAATTAAAATTATCTTTCACCAAATTATCTGTTCCCAAACTGGTTATGTCCAGCTATTCATGGAAATCACAATGAGTAGGAAATCTCTAATAGGATTCCCCCTGCAACTCACCTAAAATAGTCCTGGACCACAAATTCTCATAATCCCTTCCTCTGATCCCACATAATCTCTATTAGAGCAGGTAACCTCAGTCAGATACAATTAATTATTCATAATTTCATGAAAGGAAGGGATCGTGTCTCCTCATCTCTGTATCCCCATGTGAGGCAGGCTTGATAAATGTTTGTTGAGTTTTATCAGAAAGTAATACAGACAATGCTTCACATTTTTAAAGCAATCACCATACTTCAAATGATATGCACTCTGAGTTGAATATGAAGTTGGTTATCCACTACTAATACATCTGAATATGAACTGTCTGCTAAGTCTTTCTGATCACATTGAGAAATCAAGAGAGAATTATACATGGGCCTACAAAGTGCTTTATTATCTTGATATTTCTAACTAATTCATGAATTTGCCTAGGCCAAATTTTGTGTACATCTCAAAAATAAGAATGCCATATTTACTCACATAATTCCTCCCATCTCATTCTTTTTTAGTAAATGTCTTATGTTTAAACTTGGGGATTATATGGATAAACAGAATGATCTAAAAGGACTTTAAAATTCCCAATAAATTCTGTCCCTACCCTACAGTTTAACCCTAAAATATCTATAAATATATAGATATATATATATACAGATATAGACAAATATAATACATTATATATATTAAAATATATATAAATATATAGATATTTTAAGATATATAAGACATATATATAAATTTATATATATAAGATACATACAAATTTATCTTCAAACATAACGGGTTGAGAATGAGTATCAACACCACATACACAAGCCTCAAAGTTAACAAGATGTGTTTTTCCCTCAAATAATATAACTTTACGTAGGAAAGCCTTACAAATGCATGGACAAGCACCACCTAGTGGGAAAAAGAATTCCTCCAGATAAACAGTTACTGACAGTAGATCTAAATTAAACTACCTACCAAAATCTAAATCATGGACATTTGTTGTTCAGGGACCCAATTTTGTTAAAATGTTTAATAACCATGTGCCTACTAAATTAAGAGTAATGCCAGTTTTAAGATAAAGATTAAGACTAAATGGTCATTAGGACAGCTCAGATTCAGCTGTTTAAACATTCTTGAATGAACCTCTTAAACTTGAAGTACAAGAAAGAGAACTAACATCTGTATTGAGAACTCGCTCTGCCATGTGTTGGGCACATTTACATATGCTACATATCATTTAATCTCCTCAAAAACCCCATAGGAAGTTATTAAAATCCCCACTGTACAAATAAGGAAACTGAACCTCAGATATTAAGTTACTTATCTTAAGTCATTCAAACATTAAGTGATGGAGTCACCTCCCCATCTGCTGCTCATCTATTATTGGATCCTTGGGAAAAAATAAAGTAATACAATAGGTGAAATGTACACAAATTCACTGAGCACTTAGTTTAGACCATACATAACTGACTCCAACATGGATAACAGAGACAGGCTGTTGGATAACAGACAATCCCTCAGACTTTGGGATTAATCAGACTGCTAGCTAAAACGGTACAATGCCCATCTCAGTCCTGAACATAGTAAAAAGATCATGGACTTTGATGTTAGGCCTAAGTACAAACCAGTGTTAGCAAACTAATATTAACTGAGTGCTTCCTATGCAGCAGAGCACAGCACTGGGGCTGGGGACACAAAGGTGTCCACAGCAGACACAACCTGCTGTCACAGAGCCTACAGTCCTGCCCTTGAATAACTTTCAGTCTAGTGGAGAAGATGACAGACAGTCTTTTGGCACACTGGGAGAGATTACTTAATCTATAACCTGGTTTGAGGCAAAAAGGAGGAGTTTCTTAGAAATTTTTCTTAAATTGTGTAAAGATTGTCCCCTTCACAAGAGAGGTCTTAATAAATTATTCACCCTGACTTCCAAAATTTCCTTCTCTCTCTCCCCTCCTCTCTCCTCTCTCCCACACATACACACACGTGGCCTAGATGAATATGTGCAAACTGGGGCTTGCATCCAAACTTCTGCTTTCCAGCAGACATGCCCTTTGCAACAAGGTTAAATTCTTCAAGTCTTTACGTCTTCACAGATTTAGGCCAATTCCATTTTAAGAATTGAAGGATATAACAAACAGATAATGGCATAGCTCAATGAAAGAGGACAAGAGTTTGGAGCCAAGTCTACTGAAATTTCAGGTCTGTGGTAATTGATTAACAGATTATTTGAATTCAAAAAAAAAAGAAGGTAAGAAGAATGGGAGGAACAATCATAAATCATAAAGGTGGGTCCGCCTCTTCTCTTTCTCTTCCTAAGTAATTCAGTTCTAAACTCTCAAGGAGGGCCAAGCAAGGCAGGCATCTACGCTGGGATGGTGACACTCAGTGTGGGGTGGCAGCAGCACAGCTACCCGCCCAGAGCAGGGGGGAGGAGGGCATTGATGCATGGCAGCAGCCCTGATTGGGGTGTCAGAGCCCAGGCAGAGGAAGGAGGGTATAAGAATAGGGAGTGGCCTCACACGTGGTGTTACAGCCAAGTGGTGTGAGGAAGACATCCCCTTAGGGAAAGTGGGGAGGAATGTAGAGGTATTGAAATATTGGAGACCAAAAGGGATGAGCAGAGCCTCTGAGGAGGACTCTCAACATGTGGTTTCAGAACCCAGGTGTGTCAGAGCCAGAGGGAAGTGAAAAGGGATATTAAGAGATACTGGTTAAATACATACCTTATACTGGTTACATACATATGTTAAGGATAATGGGACCCTGGTTTCCCACTGTCAGGGAAGGAATAAATATGGAAAGGGAGAAAATTGGAACAAACCCTGGAGAGATTAGATTGGAATTTGAGGTATCAATGTGAACTCATGATTTCAAGAGAGATAGGGAATAAATAAAGAAATATACATGTAAATGTACATATATCTATAAATGTATACATACATATATTCCCTTGTTCTGTCTTCTGAGAGGACTTGGAGCAGCAACACCCCAATAGCAATAAGTACCACCTTGTGCCCAGATCTTGACTTTAAAATATGCTTTATCCACTAAAAGGAAAAAGAGATTCTTAGAGAAATCGCTGATTCCAAGACTGGAACAAGTAAAAAAAACAAGTTGAAACTGAAACATCTTAAAAAGTAGTCAAGTCCTCAAAGAATGACAGGGACATGTCAAAAAGATACATAAGCCAGCTTGAAGGAGCTCACACAGGCCAAACCTAGGACAGTGTGAACATCAAAATAATAATGATAGTAACAAATTATAGCCCACTATATAAAACAAGAAACCAGGAGTCCACACCAGTACAGGGAAATAAATGAATACATTAAAGTCTAATGAATACATTCAAAGCACTTCTCCACAAAATACTTACTAACTACAAAAGGACTAAGAATGACTGTACAGTAGTGAATCCTTGCAGACACCACCTTAGTCAAGTGATCTAAATGAGCACCTTCAGTAATGGGACAAATAAAAATCATGTGCCACTTGATAGGATGCAATGAGAAAAACATAGCATCACTACAGTGCTGTGCTATTCCGACCAAGGATGCATACATAACCTGAACTTGATAATGAAGAACCATTGGGCAAATCCAAATTGAAGGGCATTCTACGAAATAACTGACATGTATTCACCAAAAGTGTCCAGGTCATGAAAGTCGAGGAAAGACGGAGGAACTGTTTCAGACTAAAGAAGACTGGAGAGACACAGCAACTAAATGCAAGCAGGATTGCAAACTAGATCCTTTTGCTACAAAGCACGTTATTGGAACCGCTGGTGAGACTTGAATATGGTCTGAGACTAAATAGTGGTACTGTACCAATTTCTGATTAATTAAATTGATTAATTATCTAAATCAATTTACTTTGATGGTTTTACTGTGGTTAGATTGAAGAACATCCTTGTTTGCAGGAAATACACACTAAAGTAAAATATAGGGAATCACATCAGCAAGGTACTCTACAAAGGTTCTGGAAGAAAAACAAACTCCACTGTACTTTCAAGTTCTCAAGTTTGAGACTATTTTAAAATAAAAATTTCAGTTAAAAAAAAGTGAATAGGATTGCTAGAGGAGCCTCCACATAGACTGTTGTTCCTTGTGACCAACACCCAACGGAAGGGCTCAGCTTCTAGAAGAACAGGCGTTGAGGGGAGAAGACCGAGGACCCTCAGAGTCCAGGGACTGACAAGCCTGGATGCACCAGGATGTAGGAGTAAGACTCTGGCAGGAAAGGTCAGCTCCTCAGGAAACACAGGACAAGGAAACTAAGGAGCCAAGGAGATATATAGGTTATATGCAGCATTTAGAATTTGGGGTATTTGGAACCATTTGGACTCAGGTAAACTAGAGGTATCCAACTTGCAGATGAATCATCTGGTCTCCATGATAAGAAAAGTGAAGAATTTTTAAGATGATTAGAATATGAGCATGATGGAAATGATGATGTTACATGAAGTAAAGTGTACTTGAGCGGAGCATGGAATATGAAGGTTAGTGTTGAGTATCAAGCTAGAAAGGTTCACTAGAGCTAATGGAAGAAAGCCTAGAATATTAGGTTTAGATGTCTCCATTTTATTTGCTAGGTGACAGAAAGACATTAAAGGATTTGAAAGCAAAATCCCAGTATGAGGAGAGATTAGAGGCAGGAAGATCAGTTGGGAAATTACTATAAAAAGATTATAGGCAGAAGTAGGAATTGAAGAGAGATTCATGAGGCTCTACAAATTTGACAGGATTTGTCAACTAAACACATGGAAAGAATAGGTGAAGATGATCATGAGTCTTGAAAGTGATTAAATCCTTAAGAGAAAATGAGCTCTGTTAGGAAGAAAAGAGAGAAAGCTAGTGATCTATATCTCAATGAAAATATCCAATAGGCCACTGAAAATGCAAACCTGGAAGTTGAATCAGAAAAGAAATATAGATCTGACTTTCATCCACATGAGATTACTGAATGATACAGCGTAAGAAAAGAAGGTTGCTGAAAACAGAACCTTGAGAATGCCTTTTGTTAGGAAAAAGAGACTTTAAAAAATAGTTCAAGGAGTCAGAGAAAAATTTCTTATGCTAGGTATTTCCCATTTGCCTCTCCAAGTCTACTTCCCAACTTCCCCACCCTGCCCTCTGGCTTCTGATTGGTTTGGCCAATGGGAGACCCCAACAAGGGATTAAGAGGGTGAGAGGAGTATTGGGCAGGGCATTTTTCCCTGGCTCCCAAAGTACAGCACCATCTTAGAGTCACAGACTGACCTTGTCTCTCTACTGAAGGCCATGGCCTTTATGTACAGTTGCCTCTCCAGGTTCCAGTAACTGCTGCTTCCCCATGTCCCTTCAGGCCTACAGATAGTAATGGCTCCTTGTTGCTGCTAGCTCCAAGGTATTGCACTATCTTTTACTATTAATAAAATATCCTTTATTATTATCCTGCCCACATCTTCGTAATCTCTTTATTACATTCTTCTCAATTAACAATTTGAGGGGATGATCTGTTTTCCGCTGGGACCTTCATTAACATAGTGCCCTTATCTTTGCCAGGAATAATTATCTCCATAACATATATCAAAGCATTTAATTTTCCACACGCAAAAATCCTTACACAAAATTCTAGTTAATAGCCTTTTCTAGCATTGTTCTCCTCTGTTGCCTTTCAAGAAGCTGGATTCTAAGATAGAAGTAAGATTCACCCTCACTAACCCCTGTGGAAGCTGGTACCTCCAGGGAAAAGGAAATCTGGAGTCATCAGAAAAGCTCACACCTGCTATCAGAAAGCAGCCTCTCCCTTCCCTGGCAAGAGACATATTGTTCCATATACACTGGCCCAGCCTCTCTGACCTATTGTTTCTCTCTTTGAAGATGTTTTGCCAATGGGCAGTAAGCCTACTTGTCTTACCAAAGGATGTAAGGCTGGCCAGGAGGGGCCAAGGAATGACTCAGCTAAGGTCTTGGCACCAAAAACTGACCTTTCCCTGATTACCTGACAGGATAAAAGTTATTGATGCTGAAGAATGAACCAAATCAACAACCACTAGCCTCTCAAAGAGAATCCTGGAATTGCCAGCCCATCTACTAAAACTGTGGCCTCAAGATTAAAATCCCATTACCATTCAGGATTTGGTGCCCCAGTCATCTGCACCCCAGATTAAAATCACCCCTCTAGGACCAAGCCAAGGAGGCATATTGGCCCTGACTTAGCAGCAGTGAGGACAATGGTGCAAAGGAGTTGGGGGGTGGGAGAAGTCGCCAAAACTAAGCCTTGAGAGTTCTAGAAATCACTCTGAAAAGTCAAAGAATCACAGAAAAGACCTGAACGTCTGAGTATCAAGTCATATGAGAATGTGCTATTCTAGCAGGAAGGGATGTACCAATCCCTGATAAGGAGGTAGCCTTTCTCCCACCTGTAAGAGAAACATATTCCACATACTGCTATAGAACAGACCTGCCCTGGCAATACTATCAGTCCCACAGAAACCACCAGTGCCTCAATGGCTGTCTCTTTGAAGGCCCTGCCCCCTAACATATTCTTCTTTCTGAAGGATAGCTCTTGGCCAGGGGCTGCTGAACATCATGAAGAACTGGGCACACTCCTGGAGCCCAAAACCAGCCTTTCCTTCCTTGTGTGACAGCATAAAAGGTGTTCATGTTGGCATGTGCATAGATGTCATCACGTGTCCACAGCCTGCCAGAGAATTCAAACTGATACTCTCTACCCAGACCTTCACTCCACCCCACCCCCCCCCCCCCACCAATCCAAGAAACTTTCCTACTCCACAGTTTCTAGGGTGTTTTTGTGATGCAGAATAAAAAAATGGGCAGGGAAGGACTAGATCTGAGAGGCAAGAAAAGATCTGAGAGGGTGGAAGGAGGGAAAAGGCTTATTGGAAATACGTTGTGTCAATCTCTGCAATAAAGCACTGAGGCTGAAGAGAGTAAGGAGGCTAAAAGCCCAGCCGACTGTGAACAGGAGAGGGAACTAAGGAGGGTGGTGAAATACCAGAGATAGCAAAGGGGACACTAGAAATGCTGCTGGGGTTTGGGGGGTTTTTTTGTGAGGAAGACCAGCCCTGAGCTAACATCCATTGCCAATCCTCCTCCTTTCGCTGAGGAAGAATGGCCCTGGGCTAACATCCGTACCCATCTTCCTCTACTTTATATGGGACGCCGCCATGGCGTGGCCGACGAGCATCGGCGGGCACCCGGGATCCGAACCTGCAAACCCCAGGCTGCCAAGTGCGGACTAAACCACTGCGCCACCGGGCGGCCCCATTGCTGGGGTTTTGAACTGTATCTCCATTAAGATATAACAGTATAGAATAAAATCCCTTTCCACCCATTTTTATTATTATTGGTATGGCCTGTGCTTCTTTAAAAACACCACCATTCTGGGACTAACCTGTCTGATCCGGCATAAATGAGATTTACACGGCAGAAACTCTGTGGATGCCTTTCTTCCTCCCCGCCCTTCTCTCACCTAGAGGGAGTTCTCCTGCAAGAACTGCCTCCACGTTGGAGAAATGCCAATAACCAGGAAGCACCCTTCCCAGAGAAACACACTAGAAATCCATTTACTGAAACTCACAATATCTGCATATTTTGGAATACAGTCACATTTTTGAAAGAGTAGTTTGGAATACAGAATCTATACCTTACTTATTAAATGGGTTCGATAGAATTAGATTACTAAATGGAAAGAAAATGTCCACAGAACCAGAATGCTAGAACTAAAAGGAGCTTTCAAGAACAGAGTCTAGACATTTTTAATGTCCCTCTATTTGACATCATGTAAGCAAAAGAAAAAAAGAAATTACTTCATGGCTAAAACTTGTAACTAATTATAACCATCATAATCTCCGATCCAAATTTTTGTTTTCATCACAAAAAAGTCTTATTCTCACTAACTGACTTTATAGTGGAAGAAAAACTATAAATATCCATGAGGCTATACCAATATAAATAAATAAATAAGAACAAATCTCCTATGCAGAAGAATTCCAAATATTGCTGTAGATACTCTACCCTCAAGGTGGGTGAGAGATTGAACATAACAAACAGGCAATGACCAGACCACATATAAAAATAGAACTCTGACCCACATCCTGCAACACCAGTCCTGAACGCCAAACTACAACTTCAGTAGTAATCAGCACAGTCAGGACTTGATCAACACCTGACAGTTTCCCTAATTTTTGTCCCCTTTTCTAATTTAGGATCAACCTGAGAAAGCCAAGTATGCTCCACTAACCAATGATGTAGGATGCCCTGCTTCTGGGTTAGCCCAACTCCAGTTTCCCCATGCCAACAACCTCCAATCAAGGCATACCTGACACCTTCCCTTGTTCACTACTGTAAAGTTTTCCTACTTCTCTGCTTGCCTTTGAGTCTCTGCCAAAAGCAAGTGATGGTGGCTGACTCCTCTGCTATAGCAAGCTCTGAATAAACAGCCTTTACATGTCCTCATTTGGGTGGTCTTCATTTATTTCCTCAAGGGGAAGCAAAACTCTTAAATCCTTACGTGTGGACTGTACAGAGTGCCTTCCACTCTAAGAGTACAGTATGTGAAGGGGAGGCTAAAGAGGGCAGGGGAGCCCTGCTGGACCCTGGAGGCTCAAAATAGTTACTATTTATTCATACTAACATGTCCTTAGTCCTACACATCCAGACCAGTATAGCCTGAGAAATGCAGGTTTGAGTTACTTTGTGATCAGTGGCAAAAAAGGAAGTAGGAATGATAGAAACCCATAAATAGGAAAGTGAATCCCTCGATATTTTGCAACACTTTATCACATCATGAGTAGTTTGATTTACTAACACCCATCTTATTTCTAGGAAAAAGTAACACATGATACATTAATGTTATTGATTTGAGACTTTCACCATCTCATTTTGGATAATTTGCTACATCATGTAGTAAGAAAACCAGAACAGGGAATCATGGGCATACAACATTGTGCTGCAAGAAGCAACAGTTACTTGTTCTCCAATGCCTCTAAGAAAAGAGGAGTGAAAGCAATGTGCCAGGACTGGGAGAGAGCAGTTTCACTTAAATGCAAGGTGAAAATAAAGTCATTTCACAAATATACTTGGGACTTCCTGCCTAGGAGGGTATGTATACTTTGCCTAAACTATTTAAAATCTTCAATAAATAAATCAATTTAAAAGGATTGACACTGTCTAGCCGCCACTTTTCAATCTTCTGGTTGGTGAGTCAATGCTAAAAAGAGATTTCTATAAAGCTAAATATCAATAGCATTCACATATCAATAGTATATTTTAATGCCAAAATATGAAATATAACATTTTATCAAAATAATGATTGCAACAAAGGAGTGTAAATCCATTAATAACATACTATCAATGTCTAAATATTTTTTACATCTTCTTTTATTTTTGCAGATTCCTTTGAAGTCCTCTATAGGCTTGCTCAAAATTTCAGAAAGACTAACACTCAACCAAGATCCAGTATTAGATTTTGAAGTCAACTTAGAAACAAAGTTAGAGCTCTCCACAGAGTATGCTTCTAACTAGTATACTTTCAGTTTCCTAAAATTCCGAGGGGAAAAAAATGCTCTCTCGGATAAATGTTGTTTTATTTTGCTGAGATTTAGTAACTGCAATTAAACAGTGCCTCCTCTGGCCACCGCCACAGCTAATATGAAATAATGCTAGAGCTAACCGGGCCGTCAGTTTCTTATTTTAGCACAGCAGGTAGTGCAGGAATTGCCTGCTATATTTGAATGATTGGTAACAGTTAACACATAAGCAACTGTCCTGCTCCACTGTAACATCAAAAATGAATTTCATTACTTATTCTCTCTCTTTGGGGAAACTAAAAACCCTTTATAGGTATCTTCACAATGACATCTCAAATACAATAAGGATGTTGGGACATATTGTTTCATGTTTACAACAAAGAGACATTCAGTAGTGTGGATATAAACAATCCAATAACTCATCATCCTGCTTAGTGCAATTCGTGGATACGCTTTGAAAGAACATCCAGGATAAATGAGATCTCATTATATATTCTAACCTGTTATTTCACTGTGAAAGACAAAGCCTACAGAATACAAGCTTCTACAGAAACACTATTAATGCCTTGGATTTAAATAGTAGTTTACAGTCTACAAAGCACTTTCTCATTCATTTTATCATCTCATATGAAGTTACATTCCAGTCAAGGGATCAAATTCTATCACCAGGCTGGAAAGTCAAAGACAAGTATCTCAACCATGCAAATATTCATTGTGCCTATTACAGTCTATTTAAGAAGTATAAACACTCCTTAAATTGTGGTATTTGTCCAGTTGCACACTTTCTGTCAATCCCATTCCAGCCCCACATCTGGACAATCACTGAGCTGTCCTGACCCTTCTGACCAGTCACACATATACCACACTATGCCTTCTTCCCCTCAGTGTTCGCCTGCTCTGAATTTCTCCATTAGTTCCACCTCGGGTAATCGCCCCCTCTGAATACACAGGAACACTCTTTTTCCTCCCTTGTCTTTGAACTCTTGCCCCAGTTACCTCAGAAGAATCCTTCTATCTCTCTGAGTTTCAGTTGCAAGACAAATAATAAGCCCAGCCTTGAGTGCTGAGTATTAGCAATACCCCCGTGAACCAAGGGAAAGAAAAACATTAGGTGGTGAAGTGAAATAAGAAAAGGACCACCAGAGCCATCAATCCTGGAAAGCCTTAAAAACACCCAAAGTAATCTATGCATTCATCTTTTCATGTATTAGCACCGAGCAATGACCAGGTGATGGAAATACAAAGATGAAAATGTCATAATCCTGCTCTCAAGCTCTTCTGAGCATACGAAGGAAAAAGTCCCTTCATGTTCAAATACATGAACTTAAAAATTGTGCTTAAGTATTTCTAATCACTTCAAATTATGCTTCTGTGAGCTAGGTATCATAATACCTGACAATATTGTTCTGAAAAATTTCCCAACCAAATCTTTCTTCTATTACCCTTTTCTTCCCTCCATACAAGAACTTTTTCCATGTTGTTAAAATCCCAAGCTCCATTCTTACAGAAAATATAAGGCACTTAACTCTGCAAATCCCTATGTTTAAAGTTCCAGGTTATGTTACACAAATTGGCTCCCAAAGCAATCAAGTTTTGACTCTTAACGTTCTTTATATTAAATTTACAATATGGAGAAGGATAGCCTTCCTTAAATTCTATCCCTAAAGAATGGATTAAAACATACTAATATTTTGGAACATCAGTTAACATTTTAGGGTAATCTTTATAACTTAGAGTCAGTAAACAATTCTCAATCTCATAAGAAATGATTACATGATAGAGTCCAAAACCATTTCCTAAAGGACAGTGTTGCTGCTGAGTCAGGAGGGCAAAAAACGGAACTCTCATGCCCTATGTCCACAACAGAGCCCAACAGGAAGAAGAAAGACTTCCTCTTCTTTACCTGCAAGAAGCTCGGCCAATGAGAAACTATCACAACTCAGCCAATGAAAAGCCACTACACCTAGAACTCCCAGTCTCCTCCAATGGATTCTTGGTTTACAATAGCCCTCGCAACTTCTTCTTCCCTTCTATAAAAGAATTTCTCCTCCCCTTGCTGCTCCAGGACTGGTACATGGCTTGCCATGGTTGCAGACCCTGAACTGCAATTCTTTGCTGATCCCGAATAAACCCATTTTTGCTAGAGAAATAACTGGCTATGTATTTGTTTAAGGTCAACATTTTGGTGGCCCATACGGGGATCCAGAGAAGACTCCTGACAACTCCAAGGCTGGTGAGCACAAGGTGCGGTATCCACAAAAGAGCCCATTGAGCTCACTGCTTTTCTCACTGATCCCGGAGTTTGAGGGTAAGTCGTTCTCCTGGATCCAAGCTTCCACCTTCTTTGTGTTTGAGGCTCTCCAGGCTTCATTCGAGATCTATTTTAAGGCTTTATCCTTTTCTGGTTAAGGCCTTGTTTGTCCGCAAGTACTCAGTGGCACTTTGGCCCCTTTGAACCAGGCTGTTCCTTGGAACTGCACTGGCCTTTGGTCCAATTCCTTGTGGAACCGGACTGTTATCTACTGATACTTTGCTAGCCTTCAGTCTGACTTTCGGACAGTTTCACCGGAACTGTGCCAGTCCAGCCTTTGGCCTGACTCCCTTGGGAGCAGACAGTTCTATTGGAACTGCGTACATCAACCTTCTGTTCACCTTAATGAATAGGACTGTTCCCTTAGAACTGGCTGGTAGTAAGCCTGGCGGCTGTTTCAGCTGTTCAAGCTGTTTGAGTTGCAGGCTGTTAAAGCTGTTTGAGTTGTCAGGCTGTTTGAGAATTATTCCATTGCTCTAGAGAAAAATCTCTAAGAAGTGGGATCCCAGTTACCTAAATATTTTGAGGGTGCACCCCCCTACAGGGACCCCTGGCAATATTATGTTTAAAAACTGTGATCATTTCTCATGTGCATTTCTAACTAAATGGACCGATCCAACCAAAAGTAATTTAGAACACCAGTGGTCATTGTGGGGAACTTTTGAACTCCCCAAACTTAATTTTCTTAAAACTGAATTGGATAACCATAGCTCTATAATTTCCAACATTGAATGGAACACTTATTTTGATTGGTATTTTGAGGCTTTCAAACATTATCAGGAGTTTAAAATTGCCTCTTTGCAAAATAAAATTTTAAGATTAACTGAGGTGAACAAAGAAAGAAAGATAAAATGGCTTCCAGAGCCACATATTCCTCTTCCTGGCTTCTTTGTCTCAGTCTCTGCCTCCAGTACCATCTTCCTTCTTCCCTTGTACACCATCTACACCTCCTCTGTACCCTCAGTTCCCCCATACTAACGCTCTCGCCAAACTTCCCCCTTTCCCTGAACTTCTCCCCACTCCCTCTTCCTCTGAACCTATCAGAACTTGTCCTTTTAAAATTAAGCCTTCTGAGGATCCAAAGGATAAACTCTTAATTTCTTACACACCCTGAACTAAAGCTAAACTGCAAGCTATAGTCAAAGATTTTCTTAAAGTAACAGAAAACCCTCACAGATTTGCTGAGGAATTTAATATAGTCATTCAAACTTATCAACCTGGTTTCTTTGACTTATATCAGCTAGTTCATGTGCTTGTCTGTGAAGGCCAGGCCCAGCATTAGATGAAAACCAGTAATTGGGAAAATCCTGAAAGGTCTCTAGAACTACAACCAAGAGACCAACTTGCTGACCTGCTGTATGACCAGGCTGGGGCAATCACTAGATGACTTCATCAGGCTATTCCCAGGGCTTTCTCAAAGCCCACTGATTGGAACAAAATTCAGGCTTATGCACAAAAACCTCATGAACCTGTTCATGACTTTTACAATTGTAGATTGTAACTTGCAGATTGTTTTTAAAGAAAATTCTGGTCTTCTTTCAGGCGTTGATTCCACCTGGGGAGCTTTTAACTCTGCGTTTATTAATAGGCTAAAATGGAACCTTTCCCTTCCAGTAAGAAGGACCAGGATGGAATGGGAAACTATGTCCTCTCCAGATTTAGTTATTCTGGCAAACTAACTCTCTTGCACTCTAGATGAGACACCCAAAATCAAGACTGCTAAAATTCTTTATCTTCAACTCCAGCAAATGAAGAGCCCTAAAGAAAACCAAAAACCTCCTAGTGTCTGCTATTATTGCAAAGAGCCAGAACATTGGAAAAGAGATTGTTACATATTTCAGTGCTTCAAGTGCCTTCAGCCCTCTAACCAGCCTTTCCAGTGTCCTCCAAATTCTCAGTGACAGGGCTCCAAGTAACTACAAGGGCTTTTCCCAATCCTGCCTCTTAATCAGCTTGGAGAAACATTTCTCTAGATTGAAGATGTATTTCTTTCTGTCCTGACACCTCAGCCACAGTCCCAGTGCTCAACCCCACTACTAGAAAGCAGTTCCTGCCTCAGAGTACTAAAACAGCTCAATGAGTGGAGATTTCTAATAAACCTCAAAAGGTTCTTGTCTCTGAACCTATTCCCTTTCGTTTAGGCCCTTTTACAGCACACACCCTTTCCTCCTTAGTTCCTCCGCCCCATTCATTTATTAGGCCGAGACTTCTTGGAAAACTATCATGCTGGAATTTCTTTCTCCCAAAAGGGGGAAATAATTGTAGAATTTGACAGTACCCATCAAAACAATCAACCAGGTGAATTAAATGACCCTTTTGATACCTTTTCTTTTCTCCATCTCTGATGGTATCAGAGCTGATTCTGGAAACACTGATCATTTGTCCCTATTGAATCAGCTACCATCCTCCTTATGGGCAAAATCTTCAACAGATATTGGTAAAATTCACAGCACGCCTCGCATCAAGATTCAAAAAGATCCCTCAAAACCGCTCCCCAGAATTAATCAAAACCTGTAAACAAAGAAGCCCTACCAGCTATAAAGCCCATAATAAAGCATTACAAGGCTCAAGGCCTTATTCTCCCTTGTACTAGTCCCTGTAATACTCCTATTTTACCTGTGAGAAAACCCAAGTGCCGAGGGTGGAAGTTCGTCCAGAATCTCCAAGCAATAAAGAACATTGTCATCCCTCGACACCTAACCCTCATATGCTACTAACATCCATTCCCACTTCAAGCAAATTCTTTATGGCAATTGATTTATGCAGTGCATTCTTGAGCATTCCAGTTGATGAAGCTAGCCAATATCTTTTTGCCTTCACTTGGGAAGAAAAACAATTCACCTGGACAGTAATGTCTGAAGGTTTTACTGAGAGCCCTTCTTATTTCTCACAAATCCTGAAGGCTGATCTGGATGATATAAAGTTACCTAGGTTATACTTTTAGCAATATGTGGATGATTTGCTTCTTTGCTCTCCCTCCCAAGTTTCTTCACAGGAAGACGGCATCCACTTGCTAAAGCTTTTAGCCTTAAAGGGACATAAGGTCACCAAAGAGAAATTGCCCAAACCTAGGTTTAATATTTAGGGCATCTTATATCAGAACAAGGGCTACACCTAGTTACAGACAGGCTTCCTGGTGTCCTAAGTTTCCCAAAATTAAGTCAACTGCAAGGTTTTCTCGGGCGAGTTGGTTATTGCTGAAATTGGATTCCAAATTTCTCTCTTATGGCCAAACCTCTGTATGTTTTACCAAAGAACCATCACCCCGACCCAATTTTACAGGAAGAATGGGAAAACGCAGCCTTCAAAGCCTTAAAGGAGAGCCTGATGAACCTACCTGCCCTTGGACATCCCAAATATCAGATTCTCTTTTTTCTTTTTTGTATATGAAAAGGAAGGAAATGCCCTTCAGGTACTCACCCAAAAACACAGGGACCACCATCGACCCACAGGGGTCAGCAACTGGATCCCATGGCACAGAGATATCCCCCTTGCCTTAGAGCCATTACTGCCACTGCCCTTTTGGTTAAGGCCAGCAAGAAAATCACTGTGGGATCCCTTTAACCATTTTTGTACTTCATGCTATGGAAGCCCTCCTAAATTCTCACCATACTCAACATTTTTCAGTCAGCCACCTCACCTCCTACGAAATCCTTTCGTTAACTGCTCCTCACATTACTCCTTTACACTGTAATAACTTTAACCCTACTACTCTTCTCCCCTCCGTTATTGATGAAGTCCCTCACGACTGCTTAATGCTGACAGACCACCTCCTGACTCCTCGTGATGATCTGCAGGAAACTCCTTTGGGTAACGCCAACTTCTCATGGCTTACTGATTATTCTTATTTAAAATGAAACAATGACAAATATTGTACTGGGTATGCTATTGAAACTCCTTTTGATATTTTTGAGGCAGCACCTTTCCCTATGACTACTTCAGCCCAACAGGCTGAATTATATGTTCTTACACAGGCTTGCACTTTAGCCAAGGGCAAAACTGCCAATGTTCATACTAATAGTAGATATGCTTTCAATGTAGCTCATGATTTCAGAAAGTTGTGGAAGCAACTCGGCTTCCTTACTTCCAGCAGAAATAAAATTTAAAATGACCCCTATGTTCAGGAATTATTGGATGCTATACATTTACCTGCAACTTTAGCTATTATTAAGATCCCAGGGCATTCTAAACTTGACTCTCTGGAAGCTAAAGGAAATCACCTTGCTGATATTTCCACAAGGAATGCTGCTGTTAAAGGAACCAACAGCAGCCAAGCCTCTGTCAGTGTCCAAAGGGATAGTCCCCAAATGATAACTTAGAAAAACTGGCTAGAGAATCCCAACAATTGGCCTCAGAAAAGGAAAAACAAGACTGAAAATTCAACAGCTGTTGGTTTGAATAAAAAGATAAAGCTCTGGTTTGGACCAAATAACAACCCAGTCCTACCAGAGACTCTAAAATTCCCACTCCTAACCCCTGTACATGCATTAAACCATTGGTCTACTGACAAAATGATACCATTCATCCACATATTGCAACAAAGTATAACCTAAGGAACTTTATATCATCCAGATCAGCCTTCAGGATTTATGAGAAATAAGAAGGGCTCTCAGTAAAATCCTGAGACATTACTGTCTAGGTGAATTGTTTTTCTTCTCAAGTGAAGGCAAAAAGGTGGGGAAATATTAACAAGGCTGCAAAACGTGCCTACCTCATTTGTCCCACTTGTCCAAAATACAACCCAGGGAAGCCTGTTTGTACTGCCCCCCAGACATTTTAAACTGCCTAATGGACCATTCGAGTTTTGGCAAAGGGATTTCATACAACTTCTCCTGTCTCACAGATATAAACATGTTTTAGTCATGGTCTGTATGTTTTCTCACTGGACTGAAACCTTCCATTGCAGACAGGCTACTGCCTCTACTGTGGCTAAAGTCTTTTTGGAAAAGATTATCCCTACCTGGGGAACTCCTCTCAAACGTCATAGTGATCAAAGAACCCATTTTACTGGTCAAGTACTTTGACAAGCCTGCACTGTCTGGCCACTTTTACTACACTTTCACTGCGCTTACCATCCCCAATCCTACGGTTTAGTCAAATGCACTACGGCATCAAGACTCAACTGGCAAAATTTGTTGAGACCCTCCAAATACCTTGGCCAAAAGCGCTGCTGTTTGTCCTTCTAAATCTCAGATCCACCCCCTTTGGAACTCATAAACTCTCACCCTTTGAGATAGTCACAGGACACTCAATGCACTTGGCTCTTGTCTCTTTTAACTCACACCTGATAAAAGGAGATATTCACCAGTATTGCAAAGACCTAATTGCTTCTATTAAAAATAACCATGTTCTGGTAGAGCAATCTTCACAGTGTGCTCCAGGGAGATGGAGACCTTAACCATCACTCCTTGCAAACTGGAGATTTCGTCTATTGGAAAAAACACCCACAGAAGAACTCTCTTAAACCTCACTGGGAATGCCCCTATCAGGTACTGTTAACAAACCCTTGTGCTGCAAAACTCCAGGAAATAGGCTCTTGGATTCATGTGGCACACCTGAAGAAAGCACCAAACCCTGACTGGACCTGCACATCATTTGGTGACTTACAAGTAAAGATTTCTCAGAATTGAAGCAGACAACATCTGATGAGACAGTTTTCCCAAAATGTCTGGGCCAGGCCTGCTGGAATTTTGTCTGTCAAACCTTTGATGATGACATAACACTTCAGATGATCTCCAATGCCTATGACTTGATAACATATGGACTTTAGAAAAGTGCCTGAGAGTTCTCCTTTTTACCCCTCCTTGTTACTCAAATTTGGCCACAATAGGCTTCCAATCTGTGCACTTTCCCTCTGACATGGGACATGACACCCAGGAAGGGTCCTTCCTGGAACCAAGGGACAAAAGGCTGCTGAAACCAGAATAACCTGACTCTTGATCAGTGATGCTTTCAGAGAAAGATCTTGATCAAAAGAGAAAAATGTGAAGGGGCCAGCCCAGTGGCGTAGTGGTTAAGTTTGTGCGCTCTGCTTCAGTGGCCTGTAGTTCATGGGTTCAGATCCCGGGCGTGGACCTATACACCGCTCATCAAGCCATGCTGTGGCAGGCATCCCACATATATAGCAGAAGAAGATGGGCACAGATGTTAGCCCAGGGCCAATCTTCCTCAGCAAAAAGAGGAGGATTGGCAACGGATGTTAGCTCAGGGCTAATCTTCCTTACCAAAAAAAGTGGGGGGGGGGGGATATGTGGAAATTAATAAACAGAAACCTCATTAGGACAGAGTCAGAAGGTCAAAAGGGGGAGTTCTCATACCCTACGTCAATAGCAGAGTCCAACAGGAAGAAGAAAGACTTCCTCTTCTTGACCTGCAAGAAGCTCAGCCAATGGGAGACTATCACAACTCAACCAATGAAAAGCCACTACACTTCAAACTCCCAGTCTTCTCCAATGAACTCTGTCTACAATAGCCCTCCCAACTTCCTCTTCCCCTCTATAAAAGAGTTTCTCCTTCCCTTGCTGCTGGGAACTTGCTTGCATGTGGCACACCATGGTTGCAGACCCCAAACTGCAATTCTTTGCTGATCCTGAATAAACTCCTTTTTGCTAGAGGAATAATTGGCTGTCTGTTTGTTTAAGGGCAAAACACAATAAGACAAACAAGGTCCCTACTGCCATGGAGTTTACAGTCACATGGGGCACAACTATAAGAATGCAATAAATAAATAAACAAACAAGAACTATATCAAACAGTCCTAAGTGCTATGCAGAGAATTCAAATCTGGTGCTATTACAGTGACCAGATGGTCACTTTAGATTGGGTCATCAGGGAAAGCCTCTCAAAAGAAGTGAATTTAAGCAGAGATGTGAAAAGTAAGAAGAATATTGTGCAAAAGTCAAGTAGGAAAGCATTCCAAGTGGAGGGCACGGCTACTGCAAAAGCCATAAGGCAGGAAGCAACACGGCATGTTTAAGAATAACAAAGAATCACAACATGTCTGGAGGGTAGTGACCTTGAGAAAGAGTGGTGTAACTTCAGATACAAGGGGTGGGAAGGGGTCAAAACATCAGACTTTGTAAGCCAGGGTAATATATTTGGGTTTTATTTTCAGTGAGATGGAAAGCCATTAAAGGAAGCCACATAAAATCGGGTTGTAGTCACTAAGAATTAGAATCCAAACTGGGAAAAACATACACATCCATTAAGTCCATGTATTTCCTTGGTTCTACCCTCTGCACTCAATGAAATTTATCCCAAGACACTGAAACAGAATCCTAGAGCTAGAAAGAATTTTAAGGAATATAAAGCTATCATTGTACATGTATGGAAATTGACAGCCTGAGGAAAAAAAGCATCATTCAGATTGCTTCATTAATGGCTGAAAGAAATGTCTCCAAAAATAAGTATGGGCAACTAAGATGTCTGGAATATATCCTAAACTCCACACTGACATTAATCAGAAATTGCCCTTTCATGTGTTCGTAAACTGGACCACCATGAATTAGATGCACATGACCTATCATAGAATTTAAGTTTTTGTGACAGCTTCTGACCTCGATCTAAAACTGAAAACTTAAATGAAGCACATACCCAGTAATGTCTTTAACCAGTTTCATTGTTCTAATCCCAACTCACTAGGTACACCACAACTTGGAGATTCATTCAACCAGTGAACGGTAAGGAACTACTATGTGCAAGGAATTATACTGGAAAACGAAGAACTAGAGTCTAGTAGAAGCCATGAAACATGTATACAGGAAGGGACACACATACACACACTGACACACATATTATACACAAACAAACTATAATGCATGCAAGGTAAAAATTGCCAACATGCTTCTCAGATAATGTACTGTGAAAGCTGGAGGAAATATCACTTTCAGTTGAAAGGATCAGAAGGCAGCACGCAAGCTGGTCCTTGTAGGATGGGTGGGATTTACAAATGGGGAGAATATTTTAGACAACAGGCACGGCAGGGGCAAAAGACCTAGGTAAACTGGAACCAGGCCCTAGAGATGAGAAATCCAGTGTTAGTTTAGAGCAACTATTTCCGATATTACAATACTCAAAACTGAGCTGCACCTAGAGTTATGTATCATTTCAGTTCAGTAATGTAAGAGCTTTGCATCTGTATTTACCATCTTAATTAACACAAAAAAAGTTTTATAATGTAAACAACCTTAAGCCTAGGTCAGACTATTACATTTGTTTCCCAAATGGAATGAAATAGGATTTCAAAGATGTTTGAAAACTTGTTTTTCAGGAAACAGAAAAAGAATCAGAAAATCACTTAAGTTGTCTGGTGCAAAAATGGCCAAGGTGCACATTTTAAGAAAAGGTATTATCATGCAGTGTTTTAAATTCTGTATCTAAAACCTCAGAACATAGGGTAGATGAGAAAGTGCTATCAACACCACAGTATAAAGTAACTTATGGTGTATTTTTTAAAGACTAATCTATCCTATTGTTTTTCTTGAATAATATCCTGCATGACTACTCCTATCTACAATTAATTTTCTGCCCTTCTGGAAAAGCACTGTTTTAGGATATTAGTTCACTTGAAAACTGACAAGTAATAATATAATTCAGCGTTTTTTAAAATCTTGTTAAAAGTTCATTCTATTTTCAGTAAATCATAGAATTATTTTAACACTTCTATCCAACTCAAGGGCAGAGCATCAAAAATCAATTTTCAAAGCTAACCAGTGTGTGCTATTCCTAATATGTTTGTTTTCTCCCTTGTCTTTCTCAAAATTCATTTTTCATTACAATATTTGGTTGCCTATGTGAAGTTTTCTCTGTGTGGTCTAACAGAATACTGTGGAATTCTTTGAACTTTATTCCTAAATGGCACAGGCTCAATGCAATGAAGGTCAAGCAAACCCAGATGCTGATAGGAGGCAAGTAGAACAACGAAACTAAGACACATCATGAAAAGAACCTAAAAAGTATTTTTACTTGGAAAATTATAGATAATACAAGAGCTGCAAAAGTAACATTGTTCAATTAAAGTCCTTTCATTGTTTTAAATTCCTGATTCACAGTTCTCTGAATCTGACCTGCCCTTCCACATCCTCGTGCATTTGTTTGGGAGGCCCACCCTCTGTGTCCCCAACTCAGCACCATGGAATTCTCCTCATCCTCCAAGGCTGAGTTCAAGAGAAGCTGCCATCACCTTGCCCTGCTACACTTTGCATTATGGGAAGTTGTAAACCCCTTATTTAGCCTGAGTTTTACAAACTTGTATATCTTCCCCATCATAGCACCTGTCACACTGCCCTATGCATAGGAGGCATACAAGAAATTTTAAAAAAAAATTGGTTAAGTAGATTTACCACAAAATATGATCAAGTGAGGTTAGAAATATTAAAACTGTTACAGGTAATCAAGCTGTTGAGAAGAACATGCCAAACAGATATCCAAAACAACTCTGTAACATTTTTACCAGATTCCACAATCTCACAAGTGCAGAGCTGGGCCTGTGTCATGGAAGCCCTGGCTCCTGCTGCCTCACCCCTCTGCCTCACTGCGATAGTGTCCTCAGCTTCCCTGAGGAAGGAGGCCTGTGCCACCCACCGCTCCCTAAAAGCAGCTCCAGACTCAGTTGCCTCTCCAGGGACACCTTCACCGTCACAGGAAGAACAAGCACCACAGGGCTTAGGAACAGCAAAATTAGTCCCATGAGAACCCACTTAGATTTCTCTGCAAGGTCAAATTCTACCATGGGAGGTTCCATTGTCCCCCTCTCCTACCTTCTCACATAAACAGCAGAGAGGTGGTTGCTCTCTGTGTGTTTCTCCTTTTACCTTCCTTTATGACTATCTGTGCATAAAACCAC
Organism: Tapirus indicus; assembly: GCA_031878705.1. Taxonomy (NCBI): domain Eukaryota; kingdom Metazoa; phylum Chordata; class Mammalia; order Perissodactyla; family Tapiridae; genus Tapirus; species Tapirus indicus. Next base: position 136,954,463 of record CM062917.1, on the reverse strand, counting down.
ACTGAAAACAGAAGTCCAAGTCTCACTGGGTAAAATAGTCTCAGGCTCCCTCTATCATGTGTCTGCTGAGGTTCAACCCAGATGGCCTGTTCATCTTCATATTTTCTCTACCTTTTATAACCCCAGTGAGAAACGGCCCTATACAAATTAACAAAGGTGTTTGTGAGACATGCTAGATTTAAAGGTGCTGGGAGATCTAACGATTTCCTTCCTTGAAAACTACATATTTTCCCAAGAGATCTTTTGCTTCTTGCCAGTTGTGCATAAACCATGTGGCACTTATGGGCACATACACACACAAACGATTATTTAACCTACTTTAAGAAAATGTAGTATACAAATGTGTGTTCCAAAATAAAAAATTTTAAATGTGTACTAAATGAGAAACACATTTTTAAAAATCCTACAATGAATTTTTTGGAAGAAAAACATCAAACCCACTTACCAATAAATAAAGGATTACCTTACCACATATATTCAAACAACCTCTTAAAATTATAGGGCTTTGGGACTAGAAGGTATCTTGGAGGTATATTTGCCTAAAGCAAGGAAGACAGTATTGTGACAAGCAGCCACTCTAAAAGATGAAAAACCAGAAAGCCATGGTCTCTGAGAGGACTGAATCCAAGGGCTGAGCATTACCTACTAAAATAGGAACATGATTCTAGGGTGCAGAATCCTATCTGCCTCCAAGAGATACTGTGATATAAATGTAAATAAGAACATGAGTTTAAGTTAATCAAGATGTCTGCGGTTTAGCATTTAAAAGCACAAGTATCTAACAAAATGAGTATATCATCTCAAGTGTTCCAAAAATTGTTTTAGTGCAGTTTCAACACACACATGAAAACACATTTCCAGATCTGGACTCCCAGAGTATGTAAATCACACACTAGGTAGAATACACACACACACACACACACACACGTATTACCTACATATATACATAGATAATCAGGACTGTAAGGATTTCCCAAAGTACTGTGAAATTTAAAACAAAAGAACTATCTAACTTGAGTCCCACAACTATGTCCAGACTTCAAGAAGGATTGTATCCCTTCCTGCAAAACATACTTTGTGTTTCTGAATTGTCTCTGAAGTGTTACGGTTGGTGTGGATTTTCTTTGTGGTTGCTTTCTAATGATTGAGCTGGCTGGTAGCAAGTTTATTAAGATCCTGTTCTAGGTACCCTCTGCACTTACGACCGTGGATATGAGACATGCGAGGCTCACTCAGCATGTGGAGCCTTCTCTAAGATTCTGGACATGACTAGTTACCGGAGCCTTAAGCAGGCGGAGGGACGGGAGAGACCATTTAAAACCATCATAAACTCCAGACTTCCCTCTCCTTTCTTCCCTTTGACATTCCGTTTGCTAACCTGACACGTCATCCATACCCCTGATGGTACCTTCGGGAACTCCTCTCCCCGTCTACATCAGAGCGACGCCGCCCCCTCCCAACCCAGGAGCTCAAACCCGGGCCCCCGGAGGGCGCCGCCCGGACAGTCCCGGCCCCCGGGTCCGGCCGGGGTCGGCTCCTTCTGGGGGGCTTCACCCCGGGCAGCACCCCCCGGGGGCGCCCGCGGTGGCCCGAGTCCCGCCGGCGTGGGGAGGCCGCCTCGTCCGACCACACTTCGGCCGTTCGGCACCCACAGCCGAAGGGCGCGAGGAAGGCCGCGGTCCGACTCTGAGGAGCCCTCGGCGGGCATGCGCGGACACGGAGGGGCGGCCGCAGAAAGCCCCGGGCCCCTCACGGGCGTCCTCCCCCGTCGCCCGCCAACGAGCACCGGGGAGGGCGGCCGGCGGCCGCATCGGGCCGAGGTGCCGTCGCCGCCTGCCGGGCCCGCCTCGGGCCGTGTGCGCGACGCGGCTCCTCCGCGGGGTCGCAGGGCCGGGAAGGCCGCCGGCCGCCTCCGCACGCCCCGCCGCCCGGCCCCGCCACCTGAGGCGCCGCGTCCTCGGCGGGTGGCCGCGGGCGTCCGGTGCGCGGGCCCCCGCGCGACCCCGAGCGCGCGCCCGGCCGCCCGCCCTCGCCGGCCGCGGCCCCGCGCAAGTTGCACTAACTTTCCGGGGCGGGGGAGGGGCGGGCGCCGCGGGCCGGGCTGCCGGCCTTACCTGTGCTCAAGTTGTCGTTGATCCTCAGGGGCACCCGCAGGATGTAGACCAGGAAGAGCACGATAAAGAACCACACGGTCCAGAGATAAGTCCACGACCAAACTATGCAGGACTTGAGCTGCTCCAGAAAGCCCGTGCCCGCCTCGGCCATGTTCCGGCGCTGCTCTCTGCTGCCGCGGTCTCGGTTTCTGCCGGGATGATTCACCGGCCCCGAGGCGCCGCTCGCGCCGCCGCTGCACCGGCGCCCCGGAGCCCGCCCGCCGCCCGGCTCTCGGGCGCAGCGGGAAATCGCGCGCGGCCCGCGGGCGCGCTTGCCTTGCCTTTTCCAGCCTTATTGCTAACTCTCTGCGGGCCCCCCAAGTGGCTTTTTTGAAGGGATCACGTGGCCCCTGCCCCCTCACATTCTGATGCCATTTATATTGATTATGCTAATATTTAGAAAGACAGGCAAAGTCGCGCGCTGAGGAAAACTCGACATCATAATGATAACTCACATAAATTGACGGTTTCCTATACACCAGGCGCTGGTCCTGGGTCTGTATAATCTCATTTAATCCCTTCAACAATCCCCATTATATAGATAGGAGAACTAAGGCACAAAGCGATTGAGTAGTTTACCTTAAACTCAAGCCAAAATTCGGTCGCAGTATGATGTATGCCAGCGTCTGAGGTCTTTTTTCTACTCTTTTCTCTCAGAATTCAGGCTCAGAGGGATGAATAAACCCGGGGCAACTAGAAAAAAATAGATGTGCTCCTGTCACCGGTTAGTAGGCCTGAAGATAAATCACTCTATTAAGCAAGATTTGGGTTTGCACACTCTGTTTACCTTTGTTTTGTCTCCCTTGAAGCAGCACAGAGGTTTTCCAAAGAAATATTGACAAGAAGAATGTTTATCCTCCAATTTGGGGGGAGATCACAGTTCAAACAACTTTCAACCTGTTTTTAATATAAACAATTCTCTGGAATAATTCTGGCTTATTCTGAACTGGCTACTTGAAACAAGAAGTAAATTATAAATGTTTTTTGTCTGTGCTGAATAAAATGTTGCCATTACCAAATGGAATTCTAAAGTTTGTTTCTGTCCATAAATAATTTCACTTTCTATGTATTGGATGGTAATGAAGCAATTGTCGGTTATCCAATCTACAGCAATGACATTTTTAGAATTGTGAGCATTCAGCAGAATATTTTATTATAAATTTTGTTTTCCTTACTTGTAGTTTCCTCCACAATGAAACAAGCTCCTTAAACTTTTTACATGTAGGACCTACTTATGGCATACATAATAGAACTACTCTTACATTTTCACTAATTTCAGCCTTGCTCTCAGCTACTGGTTTCAGATACAGACAAGGAGAAGAGAAATTGACACATATATACTTTTCATAGTTATTTATGGCAGCACACCAGACAATTTTTGTATCTAAGGATGCCTGGATTCTCAGTAGAATAAAACAACGAATACATGAACAATCTATTTTATATGATGATGAAATAACCCATGGATTCTCTGCGATAGGATTGCCTACTTAATTTAAATGAACATCCTGGGGTCTGGCTTTTTGCTGTCAGTGAACCTCAAAGAAGGGACATAAATATGACTCAATTGATCCACAATTTTCTGATCGTCTACTAGGCTCTCCTGGAGGGTCAGCCCTGTCTTACTCATCATTGCCTCTCCCTGGTGTGCAGCCAGGGATGGGGGTTGGGGTTGGAGACATGTTTTTGTGCTTAGATGCAGAAGCAAGAGAGTGTGATCTCTTGGGAACTACGCTGCTTCACTATGGCTGGAGTGCAGGCTCCATGTGGACTGGTGTCAAGAGAGGTAAAGCTGCAGATGATCTGATTTTGAAGGGTTTTGTAGAAACACAAAGGTAGTCACAGTTATTTTGTGTTGCACACACTAATCCAAATGACCAATCCAGAGATTTATGTAAATGGGGATTAAAGAAATATTAAGGAGGTAGAATTGACTTGACAGGCCTTGGTGACTGATAGGCAGGGTAAAGATAAAGGGTAACAGGCGGCTCTTGAGTGGGACCATTCATGAAATAGTGACAACCCAGATATATCTAGCTGCCTTTTGACCATCTCTCCATGGAACAGCCCACAATCACCGCAAGTTCATCACATCCAAAACTGAACTCATTACTTCCTCACCACCAACTGCTCCTCCATCAGGGAATGGGCACCACCCTTCCAGCTCCCTAATTCAGAAATCTGAGGATCATCCCACTCAGATTCATCCCTCTCACTCACATCCTTTCCTCTCCACATTCAACTGGGCATCAAGACTTTAAGATATGTCTCAGATCTGTCACTTCTCTCTATTCCCCTGGGACAGCCTTTAGTCTCTCACAGCCTGATCATCTCTCACAGAGAACCAGGCAGTGGGCTCCCTGACTCCAATTTCCCCACAACCAACACTACAACCACCACCACCACCATGACCACCACTACCCCCACACTACCCCCTCAATCCACCTTCCACACTTCTCTACCCGAGGTACCTCTTAAAGCACAAATCTGATAACTCACTCCCTGCTTAAAATCTTTTAAGGCCCCATCCACTCCACTCCTACTCCACCACAATGCCTACCTAAAGGATAAAATCTAGATGGTATACAAGGCCCATTGCAGGGCACTCCCACCAACCTATGCAGCCTCATATCCCACCCTAGGCACTCTTTGCACCACCAACATTTTGCAAACATGCCATTCTCTTTCATACCTTTAGACCTGCACTACAACACCTGCCTGTAGTGTAGTTCTCCGTGCTATACTTCCCCCCGAGCCTTCTCTCTCTGCCACAACTGCCTGATAACAGCTTATTTAGAGATGCACTTGAAATATCACCTCTTTTGTGACACCAGCCACAACCTGCCCCCCGTAGTTCACCGTCTCTTCCCTGAGATGCAGTACTAGGAAGCTTATGGTGGGCTGCTAAGGCTTGGACTCAGACAATGAAGGGCTCTATTCCTGATCCTGCCATTCACTAACGGGGTGCTCTTTACAAGTTAATGAGTTTCCCTGAGCCAGTTTCGCCACCTGTACAATGGGTTACACTTGTACCTATTACATAGGTTGTTGGAAAGATTCAATGAGATGCATACCAAAAATGCTTAGCACAATGCCTAGTCAATATCTTTCCTCTCTGTTAGTAAATTGAGGCCTTTAATGTTAACTAATTTGTTATTGTTGTTTATTTTAGTCTTCTTTACCTTCTAGTACAAGTAGTGCTGTGTTTGGCACACGGTATATGCTCAGGAAACACTCACTGAGTGTTGTATGAAGGATTGAAAAATCAATTATATCAAAAGAAATTCCAAATCTTACAAAGAATTTGGACTTGGATTTAATTCAAGGGTAAGAGTGAAGATTTGCTCTTCCACCACGTGGTGGTCTTCCTTGAAAGTTCATTTCAGGAGGTATAACCACCTGTGGATGATGTAATAGGAGTTAGATGACCATTAATTTACAGGAATTATGTCAAAAATGATATACTCCTAAATTCCTCTTAAATTGGTTTATTTGTTTTGTTAAAATGTATATCTTAGTGCGATAAAATATCTGAACTGAATAAGAAACCAATATATTAGGGAAGAACTTCAAAAGTTCTTTTAAATTACTTCTCTATTGTTTCTTCTTTTGTTTTTAAGTGGTGTTTGCAAGTATATATGCATATATTGGCTGTAGTCTTTAGTTTTATACTTTGTTATAAGTTTAAGAATCTATTTTTGTAAATGTTTCCAGAGTTCACTTTAGATTTAAATGCAAGAAATAACTGTTCTGACTTTTTGGGTTTTGTTTAAAATAAACCAAAAAAATCTCACTCACATTCACTGGTTAAATTTATGAGTCAGTCAATATCCTATGTTCATGAATAACATCCTAACTAACTGGTTATTCTTATTTAGTGACTTATCTAGAACTGAATAAGTGCAAATACAACCTAGTTTAGTTTTGAGAACCAGTAGAGCAGACAAACAGGTTTGGAAGGGAATTTGCCATTTTTAACTTCTTCAAGACAACATACTTTCTCATAGAGTATTGAAGAGATGGAATTTCAACTATCCATATATAGTTGAAAAGATGATTTAGATAGCAAAAGGCTTGGGGAGAATGTCCCCAAGATGTAATACTGCATGTAGAAAGAAGAATGCATTTCCGTAATCAACATACACATACATCGTAATCTTACAGTGAAAGATGCACAATGGCTAGGTTGAGAAATTGTATGATGACTTCTATTCACATTTACTTTTGTTTCCCCAGTCCTTAAAAAAGATGTCTTAGTTTCTATGTAATGCCTTCCACAGACATGTCAACACTTAGTGACATTCCTTTGCACCCCTGATTTGTTTAAAAAATCAAAATTACTTTCATAAGATAAGCTCTGTTGATATACAGAATAATTCTGATAGCAAGAATGCAAAATAGAACCAGCAGAGCCTTGTATAAAGAATCCGAAGGCAACTTAACCCTATGTTCACCCTAAAAGCCTGCTCCAGCCGGTGGAGGATGGTTCCTCATTTTCAAAGAGAAAGGAAAAATAAAATTCCTTTGAAAAGAAGTAGAGAGTCAACACAGCCTTCTTCTTTACACTGCTGAAATATAATCAGGAGAGGAGACCAGAGGAAGATGGATGAGACTAAAAAAAAAAAAAAAATTCAGAGAGATAGCAGAGATCAGATGTGTTCAACAAAAAAAAAGACCAGAAATATGTATTAAGGAACGCTCTTAAGTTCTATCTGATCCTTTGTTTCCTAGGCAGACCAGTCATGAGAGGTAACACTATTACCCACTCTCTTTCTTACTCCATTTATTTTTGACTGTGGTACTCAATATCTTCACTCTTGGGAAGATACTCTAATATGGGCTAGCTTTTCAGCTGCACTTTAAATAGTATAGAAATGATAATAGTATACTTTTCTTTTTATTCTTGATACTCAAACCCGAGAGGTTTTTTTTTTATTATAGCAATTTTAATCAAAATAAAAATCCATTGTCTGAAATTTTCTGTATATGTAAAACATCATCAGTTGCCCCAATTTTATTATTTTATTTTAAAACTGCAGTTTTATTTTCAAACTCCATGACTGGCTGAAATTTCAGGAAGCAGAGTCACATCCAGATATCTCTTTGCTAAAAATTACACTATTTCAAAAAGATCCAGCACTAGTGATAATCATCATATAAAATAATTCCAAGACAAGTACAAAAATAACATGCTATCTATTTACTTGCTATGTGCATGACATGTTATTTTGTCGTTTTGGCTTCAAATTCCAAATTCATGCACACAAACCTCCAAAACACCTGACAAATTTAGATGCATCAGTTAAACAATTTGTTGCACTGAAAAAAAATCCAGAAATCGGGTTAGATTGATGTTATAGAATTATTGGTAGAATTAAGAAAAATCTGAGAGTAGGGACATAAGCTTAAGTTTGTTTTTATTGACACCAAGCATTTGTTCTTTAATTTCTGAGAATTGATTCCATTCTTTAACCAAGATGTATTCTCTTATACATTATCAGTTATATCTCATTTTGTTCTCACTCCTAATGTGCAAGACTATACTTAGGCATGCAAATTAAAGTGGAAATTTCACAATCATCTGGTATATTTGGCCTATGTAGAAACCTAATCTAAAAAAGAGAAAGAAGGAAAAATCAGATTATTTTTATCTCAAAGCAATTTCAGGGTGGTATTAAGTAATACACTTGCCCACTCCAGCTAAATTAGTTGTATTTCTAATATTAATTCTAATCTCTCTTCTTTACTTTGCCTTGCAAAAATTATTCTAGGTTTTCCTTTTATTCTGTATTTCAATGCTCTTGCACAGCTGCTATATTTAGCACCTTATGCACATTTAACTATAATGGGATTTATCTCCCTGTTAATAATGACAGTGAATATGAATTATAATTGAAGCTGTGGCTTCGCTTGAGTTTTTCCTCCCCCTCAAAATTATCTTTATAATACTATTTTACAGTATAATTTTTTCTCTTTGATCCAAGTTTGTCATTCTACCTTTGAGCTGAAGATGTCCACATAATCAATCCAATTTGAATTAACTTGTCAAGTTTGACTGATTGGACAAACTGTAGGAAATAACTTGCTATAGCCTAGATTTAATTATCTGCACTTCTGTTTCTCATGTGCATTTCATATTACACTTTTATTCCAAAAGAAGCACTTATTTTGGGCTACCATGTTTAGATGCATTTATCAAATATTCTTTATAGATTTGTTCGTTGGTCCATGTACTTTTATTAGATCTCTTCTTGGGCCTAGCACAGATCTTGTATGCTGAATTGAACTGAAATGATAATATTGAGCTGGGGAGTGAGGAGATAGGGTTGTTTGATTTTTTTTGACCTCTCAAACAAGTGGGTTTCTAGACTTAGCAAATTTAAACCCTATGTGATTTTCATGTAAGAAAGGATCGATGCGTGTAAATGACAGGGGAAAATATTTCCATTTGAGGAAGAAGGCTCTAAGAGACCCATTACTTCCTGTCACTGAGAGTATTCTAACAGAGACCTGGCTGACCACCAGCCTCATCTGTAAACAGGGAACAATAGCCTATGTTTGTCATATAGGAAGGGATCCTTGCAGAAGGTGGGAGGCTGCATGAGGTTTGCTGGGACTTTCCCAGCTTTAAAACTGAAAGTCCTGAGTCCTGGGAACCCCCTCAGTCACAGTTGGGCTAAATGACCTCTGAGTTTTCTTTCAACTGAGAAGATTCTAAGATGCAGGGCCTACCCTCCTACCCTGGGAGGTAGGAGGACATTTGTTTTCCACACCTCCTAATGGTCCTTCTCTCTTCCTCAGCTGCCTAGGGCCTTCACTTCCTTCCCTTGTCTACTCTCAAAATCTGTTCTGGTAACTATCAATTTATTTATGAATAAACAAAATTTACGTCAGCTCAAAAAGTTACTCTTCCAAGTGCTATTAACAGATACCAGATAGCAAAGCCATAAAATAAAATAATGCTTCTCAAGTGTTTTCAGGCATCAGCATACCTTGGGAGTCAGGGGGCCCTTACCGAACCTTAATATGCTGATAAGTTTAATTCCAGCATACAAAGTAAGAATAAAAAATGAGTATATTATATATCTGCAATAAAAAAAATCATGGCTAAGAGCATGTATCATCAAAAAAAAAAAAAAACAAGCAGACAAGCTAAAAAAAAAGTTTCTTTTATTACTAATTTACTACATACTCATCTGTTTCATTGTTTACTAGGACTCTAGAGAACAAATAATAGCAATAGGCAAAGGTTTAATAAAAATGTATGGGAAAGAAACTTAACTTTGAGAAAACTATTCTCTTTTCTGCAAATTAAGACTTTAATTTTAGTCTAGTTCACAAAACACTTGAGTTCCAAGAAATTATAGATGGAGAAAACTGAGGTGAGCAAAAGAAATTCCAAATTCAGATATTAACCAGTGGTGGTGGGATTTGAATTATGATGTAGTAGAAGCAACATGAAATTCAGTAAATAAACATGTAGGTTTACAAAATAGTCTCCAAACTTTAGCCAGCAGTAAAAAAAAAAAATTTAACTCGCTCCCAAGTATGTATATCTATTTTATTTATAAGTTAGTGTGTTCCACAGCACCAATACACCATGTACACAATAAAAATAAATACATAGGCATTTCAAAGGTAAGTTGAATATAAATACAGGTTTTAGCATTTCCTCCCTAAAACCCAACAGATTGTCTACGTACTTCTGGACTGCCTGCACCCCACTTTAAGGATCAGTGGTTTGGAGAACTTATATATTGACTGTTATTTCATTATTGCCAAGTTGCCTTAAATCACATAACAACATTGCTGTCTTCCTCAGCTAAAGCTGAAGTAAGCCTGGAGGCAGATCTCGTTTTGCCGGCTCCTCAGAGCACCCTGAGCAGCATCAGTCTCATCCAAGGCTCATCCTATCCCCGCACAGCTTCCTTGCAATGGCTTCAGTTCATCAGTATATAACCGTTTATGTCTAAACCTCCACGGTGGCTGTACGTTTCTAGAAGCCTCCTTAGCCCCTGGATAAATCATTGGCTGCAAATAGATACCAGGAGTAGGAGAGATTGTTACCTAAGTCCACAAAAGTTTTATCTTTTTTTCTCTCATCTCACACTTAGAAGGGACTTTTTTTTTAATGTAACACTGTTATGATAATGGCAATTTACTTTAGCTTTAGAATTTTTATTTTATTCTTTGTTTAGATCCCAATTCTTTAAAAATGTAAGAAATTCTCTTTTTATCTATCTCTTTTTTTCTATTTTCTTGAACATATTAATCACAGTTATTTTAAAGGCCGTATCTGTTAACTTCAATATCTGGATCACCTGTGGATGTATTGCTATTCATTATTTGGCTTTTTTTTTTTTTTTTTTTTGTGAGGAAGACCAGCCCTGAGCTAACATCCGTTGCGAATCCTCCTCTTTTTGCTGAGGAAGACTGGCCCTGGGCTAACATCTGTGCCCATCCTCCTCTACTTTATGTGGGACGCCTGCCACAGTGTGGCTTGACAAGTGGTGCGTAGGTCCGTGCCTGGGATCTGAACCTGCAAACCCTCGGCCACCAAAGTGGAGTGTGCAAACTTAACCACTACACCACTGGGCCACCCCCTTATTTGGCTTTTTTTTCCTTATTATTCTCTTGGCTTTATCTTGATATGTGTAAGAATTTCTTAACGGATGCTTAACATTGTGTATCAACACAATTATAGAGGCTGCTCCAGATGAGGCCGTCGTCTACTAGAGGGGTTCCCTTTTCCTCTGCTGGGCAGAGGGAGGGTGTTAAAAATGAATTTTAATTTATGAAACTAGTAGCACTCAAGATATGAGATTGGCTAAAATATTTTAAAGATATACTGCCCAGGGTACCAAAAAGAAACAAAGCGGGGAGGATGCAAAAAGCATGATTCCTACGCAGCCCTGGGACCAGCTGACAATTGAAAGGTTTCTGGTTACCTCATGCCAACTATATGGTTAACTGAATCCTGTTTCTTTCATGCAGTTTTTTCATTTAAGGGTGGCTAAGCAGCTAAAATTTCAGAAAGTGAGGACTTTATCTAGCTTACAGAACAAGTTATATAAACTCTTTTAGTATCTGTTTCTAATAAATGCTTGAACACATGTCAGAATTTGGTCTGAGACTTGCTTTCATTTTCAGATATTACCTGGTAGCTAGATGTTGAGGCCATAAGGGAAGGAGAGAGGAGAAGACCTATCATTACATATAATTATTCACAGCCATTGACATCAACCAAAAATAAAAGGAAAGCCAGTGGTTGCACATGACCAAATTGGCTTTGGTCAGTTCACAACTTGAGCCAAAACAATCACAATAACATTTGGAAAATAAAGAAAATTAGGTAAAAATAATGAAAAATCATGACCCTATACACTTTCGGTTAACTTTTTAGCTTATTTCCCTCTATCAGTTTTTCCATGCATAATTTATACATTTTCTTCATCATTCTCTAAGTTCATTTTTACTGGCTGCTCTTATATATTATTAGTAAAAGATTTTTCCGTGTTAGTATAGTCTTCAAAAGCATCATATTCAATGATTCCATGACATTCCATAAGATGTAAAAATTTTAAAGCGTTTCACGACTGCACTTACTAATGTTTTGCTATTTTAAGTAATTCCATAACGAATATCATTGCATTTCTAACTTTTTATTTTTAAATTAGGGTTATTTGATTGGGATAGGTATTCAGAAGTGGATTTGGTGGTCAAAGTCAAGGACATTTTGAAGTTCCTTGACATGTGCTACCCAGTTGCTCTTCAAAAGCAATTATTAAAAACTCCACTTATCCTGGCTGTATAAAATCCTAAATAACCACAACTTTAAGTTATAGCATGGTTGAGAATGATTGTGCAACACGCATTAGGAGTTTTTCCCTGTGATTCAGCTAAATCAGACCTACGGCACATGTAGTCCTGCTGGTCAGATAGTTGCCTAAATTTCATTGTAACTAAGTTTTCTTTTCCATGTATTTACTCAAAGCTATGTAATGGACATTTTGAGAAAAAAATGGGGAAATCTGACTGTGGACTTGATAAGAGGAAAAAGTTTCCATTCTAAATTTCTCATAAACCATAATAAAAAATAATTTAATTCTCAGGGAACAGTCATCTTCTATCAATCTATCAGAAAAATTCCAAAATATGCAAACTTATCACTCTACACTGCAGGCAACACTGACCTCTGCATCATCCAAATGACACATCGTCCCCTTGGAAATAACATTTCACTCTCAAAAGTCTTCATCTATTCATTGGCTAGGAAAGAGTCAATGAAAATTCCCTCTGAGGAGCAATGCTTCAAAGAAACAAGTTTTACTGGTTAAACTGCACCCTATCTGTATTAATTTTCTAGGGCTGGTGTAACAAATGACCGCAAACTGGGAGGGTTACAACAACGCAAGTTTATTCTCTCAGTTCTGGAGGCCAGAAGTCTGAAATCAAGGTGTCAGTAGGGCTGTGCTCCTTACAAAGGCTTGAGGGGAGAATCCTTCCTTGTCTGTTCCAGCTTCCGGTGGCCCTTCATTCCTTTGTGTAGATATACATTTTCAACTGGTATCATTTTCCTTCTGCCTGAAGAAAGTCCTTTAACATTTCTTGTAGTGCAGGCTGGCTGGTGATGAATTCTTTCAGCTTTTTATATCTGAAAAAATTCTTATTTCACCTTCATTTTTGTAAGATGTTTGCACTGGGTTTAGAATTATAGGTTGACAGATTTTTCTTTCAGTTATTTTAAAGATGTTTCTCCACTGATTTCTCACTTGCTTTGTTTCCAGTGAGAAATCTGATGTCATCCTTATCTTTGTTTACCATACTTAATGTTGTCTTTTCTTCTTTGGCCCATTTTAAGATTGACTCTTTATCAATGGTTTTAAGCAGTTGGTTATGACGTGACTTGGTGTAGTTTTCTTCATGTTTCTTGGGCTTGGGGTTCATTGAGATTCTTGGATCTATAGGTTTTTGTATAGTTTTCATCAAATTTGGAAAATTTTTGACCATTATTCTCTCAAATATTATTTCTGTTTCCCTCTCTCTCTTCTCTTCTTTGGCCACTTGAAGTTATCCCATAGCTCACTGGGGCTCTGTTCATTTTTGTTCACTTGAGTTCCATTTTTGGATACTTTCTATTGCTATGCCTTCAAGTCCACTGATCACATCCAGCATATGTTTCACTTTAGACATTGTAGTTTTCATCTCTAGAAGTTTGATTTGGCTCTTTATCAATTCTTCCATGTCTTCAATTAGCCTTTTCAGCATATGGAGTTCAGTTATAACAATTGTTTTAAAGTCCTTGTCTGCTCTTCTCACATATGGGTCAGTTTCAGATCTGTTTTACTGATTGATTTTAATTCTCATTATGGGTTACATTTTCCTGCTTCTTTGCATGCTTGGTAAGTTTTTACTGGATGCCAGACATTGTGAATTTTACTTTATTGGGTGCTGGATATTTCTGTATTCTTGAGCTTTGTTCTGAGATACAGTTAAGCTACTTGAAAACAGTTTGATCCTTTTGGGTCTTACTTTTAAGATTTGTTAAATGGGGCCAGGCTGTGCTTAGTTAGGGCTAATTATTCCCTACTACTGAGTAATCTCCCCAGTGCTCCATGAATTATGAGGTCTTCCAGTTTGACTGTGGGGAACAGGCAATATTTTGGCCCTGTGTCAGCACCAGGTATTAGTTCTTCTAATCCTTAGTTTAGGGTAGTCCCCTCCCTAGCACTGAGTAGTTTCCTTACACATGCACTGATCAGGACTCTGCCAATACACGCAGAGGCCCCTCTGAAGATCTCGGGAGTTTTCTCTCTGTGCCACTCTCTCCTCTCCAGCACTCTTTCCTGTGAATTCTAGATGTCTTGGTTTCTCCAGACTCTCAGCAATGTCTCCTAAATTCAGGGTGTCTGTCAGGCTCTGCCTCAGTCTCCCTTCCATGCACTGTGGCCTCCCAAGGTGGTAGGCTGGGACAATTGTAGGACTCATTTCATTTGTTTCTCAACCCTTAGGAATCACTGTCCTTTGCTGCCTTATGTCGAGTGTCTTGAGGGTTGTTATTTCATATGTTTTGTCCATTTTATTGTTGTTTCAGGTGTGAGGGTAAATGGACTCACAGTCTATTATGACATCCCCAAAATAACTTTAATAGGATTTATGATAGGATGGGTCTTTTAAGAGAATTACAAATCAAGTATTATAAGGACTCAAAAAAAGAGGGAAATTAGTTTGCAGAAGGCCTTTTTTGGAGGGGACAGCCCTTGGATCAGGCCTTAAGATATCGGTGGAATTTGGACTTGTAGAATGGGTATACAGGTAGAAGGAAGAGAAACAAAAAGAGGCAATTCAGCAAAGGGATAAGTATGGATGAAAGTGAACCTTACAATATGGAGAGTTTTGTGAAAATGTTCCCAGGAATAATTCTATATATTTCATAACTTATAACAGGAAGTATTCTTGTTCTATGGATGAAATAGTCTAGTCTTACATTTCAAACAACAAATCGTTATGGATTGCTGACTCTACACGATGCAATTATGCTGCCTTCTGCCCTAGGGTGTTCAGTTCATTCATCATGAAGGATTTACTGAGTGCCAATCAATGTTCTAGGTGCACGGGCTTCATTGATGAACAAACAAAGACCTCTGCCCTTGTGGAGCTTATATCCTAGGACAGGCAGGCAGAGGAGGGCAGGAGGAAAGGGAGACAGTAAACAATAATCGTGATATAATCGGACTCTTTCCACACACCTTCATCATTTTTAAAGAAAATCCCCATGTCTTTCACTTAGCTCCATAAGGTAAATGGCTTAACTTGCTGAGTGACTTGGATCCCAGCCTGTTTCTTGTAGATATTTATAGGTGCCCTGAAGGGGTGGAAAGAGTAGCTTTTAAACAGTGCCTAATAAAAATAAACTGTATACTTGTAGGCCCATGTTTAGAACTCAAAAATAGCTTCATGTTATACTGCAGATGAACAGGGCTTTCTGAATGAATAAATATGTTGTGCTAATTGGTAGGTACATTATAGCTAAAAGAAGAGTGTAGGTCCACCCTGCACATTCCACCGTGCTGGCTTCTAACTTGGAAGTTGCCAAACATTTAGCAAGGGGAGGCTCACGTAGGCATCTTTTTTCTGTCTCTTGAAGTTATACCACTAGATCATAGCAAATTATGCCCATGGCTACCAATGAAATGTGCTAAGGGGGCACCTACCTTTCACAGGTTATGTGGCCACCTCTCTGTGACTGAAAATCTCAGAGCCACATTGCCCTTCTGGACATTATATCTCAGAGTGGAATATTTTTGGAGATCTGTGAGTTTTTAAAGAACTTTTAAATGATATTTTTTCATTTATGTGATAATCATGAAAAACTATTGTACATGTGTTTGGGATGATCTGGACAGTGCCCCACATTGCATAATTCCTGGGGCAGTGTCTGCAGTGTGCTGATTCATGGTCCAGGAGAGCTGTTCACAAAGACTGGGATGTGAAGGGGCCTCTGGAGTTGTGTATCTGTGGGGTTCTGCATCTTGTTAGCACCTTAAAACCATCTATTGCCACAAGGTTTTAGTGCTGCATTTGCATCTGATCCATTCATTCTGCAAATGATTCTTGAGAACCCTCTATGGAGGCCCCATTTTAGGAGCTGGGGACTCAGGTTTGTTTTCATTAAGATTACGTTCAGCTGATACAGCAGAAAATCTAATTAGTGGTTTAACCAAACAGGCAGTTTCTTTTTCTCACATAACGAGAAGTGCAGAGTCTAGGGCTCATGAAGCTGCTTGAGGAAGTCACCCAAGTCCAGGTTCCTTCTGCTGTTTGCTCTACTTCTGGTATAGTGTGTAGCTTTTCTTCCCATGGCTGCAAGATTGTGGCAGGTCCATGTTCCAGGGAGGAGAAGGGCAGAGGGAAAAAGGCCAAAGAGAGTGAATCAGAAGAGTTTGTTTCCTTTAAAGAGCATTTTCCAAAACCCCACCCAGCTACTTCTGTTTACATCTCATCACTTGGCCACCCTGGCTGCAGAGGAAGCTGGGCAAATGTGTCTTTTAGGCATCTTTCCACCCTCAACATACTCTGGAGTCTGTTAGAAAAAAAAAAGAAAGAAGGGAGGGAAGAGGGAAGGGAGGGGTGAAGAAAGAAGGAAGAAGAGAAAAGGGGGTAGAGAGGGATGGAAGAAGGAAGGAGGGTGAAGGAAGGAAGCACCCAGAAGTATCTGCCACAGTAGTAAAGAAGACAGACAAGATGAGATATCTGCCCTCACTCAGCGGACACTCTATTAGGGGAGACAGGGGACAAACTTTCTTTATCATCTTTAACAGCTTAATTTCTATAACATCCAGATTGATTCCTAGTCACGTCCAGATTAACTTGGTCTCATTCAGAATTTCCTCCCTTGTTTCTCACTAGTGTTAATTCTAAACCCTGGGATTTTGCTGTGCTTCACCATTAAATGGGGAGATAGTATCTATCTCGCAGTCTCTATCTGGTCTGTGCTGGCCTTGGCAGTATCGTGCAATTATCTAATTCTGGTCTTTTGTTGTCAGCATCTACTCCACACTGGCTGAGATGCCTCTGATCTCTTAACACACAGTCTAAGCTTCTTTCTCTTTATCAGTGGCAGAGCTTGGAGCTGCAACAGCCATTTTGTGACCATGAGAAGATCAAACAACAACAAAAAATGTCACATGCTCTGAATGGTAAAGCAAAAACATAGAAAAAGACTGAGTCCTCGATGCCATCATTGAGTTGCTGAACTAACCCTGGAATCACCTACATCTGGACTTCTTAAATAAACAATAAATGTCTTTATAGTGTAAACCAGGGTTCTGCAAACTTTTTCATTAAAGGATCAGATAGTAACTATTTTAGGCTTTGTGGAACGAGAAGCAAAATAGAAGGTATTTTGTTGGTATTTATATATGAAGAAAGAAAACCAAATTTCCATAATTTTTTTTACTGACAAAATTCAAAATATAGTGAGTGAGTACAATACAGACCTACTTATGAGATGAGAGGAATTCTTTTGGGAGGAGCTAGATAACACTCAATTGGGGTTAAAGTCAGTCTTCCCCGTCATTCTGATAGGTCTCATTGGCCCACAAAACCCTCCCTTGCGTCTCTGAAACCCAGAGATCTTCCTTCCCTGGAACTCACCAGACTGTGCTGCCCACAGCTCTCTTTTGCCACTTACATACTATCTTCATCATGTTGAATACCTTTTCATATGGGGAAGCAAGTTAAGAGCATCGGCTCTGGGTTAAGATTCCCTAGGTTTGAATTCCAGCTGAACAGCCATTAGCTATATGATCTTTGGCTATTTACTTAACCCATCCAGAAGCTTCAACTTCCTTATCTATAAAAAGAGTAATAATACTTACTTGACAGGGTTGTTGCAGCAAGTAAATGAGCTAACAAGTGCAAAGATTTAGCACAGAGCATGGCTTACCTGAAACCATCTGATATATGTTATCTTTTGATTTTTTCCACTCATTTAATAATGCAAAAACTCTTCTTGGCTTTCCATCTGTACAAGAAAAGGCGATGGGCTGGATTTGGGCCACAGGCCATAGTTTGTGGATCCCTGGCTTGAGCACTGTTAGACGACTTGCTGCTGAGAGCATGACTGGCTGTGCAAGAGTAAGGGATGGGTGCAGGACCCTACACATAGCACTCAACTCTCTTGTTTATAGTTCCCTTTACCTCTACTGGTGTGGCCTCACCACATCCCCCCCCCACACACACAGAGTTTACGGGTCTTATTTGGCCTCCAGGGCAGGAAGAAAACCTGGCTCACTTAATATTCTTTCAATACATTTGATATTGTCTTACAATTCTCAGATTCAGCCTTTGAATGTAAAATTCAAGACTTGGTTCTTGTTCCCAGTTTCCTGTCTTTCCCCTTAGGCAATTGTGGCTTTGTGTCTTCTGATCTGAACAAGATTTGGGGAAGGAGAGGTGAAGGAGCATGAAGAAACAAAATAGTCAATAAATCAAATGTTATCCCACTAAATACTATAAACAAGAAAATGAGAGACTGTTGGAAGAGATATGAATGGAATAAGCTCCTTGGCTAGGAAATATCTTGGAGTGGGGCCGGGAGGACTACTTTAGGCAGGTCATTTGAGAAAGACCTCTCTGAGGAGGTCTTATTTGACCTGAGACCTGAAGAATAGAAAATATAAGCCATGTGAAGGGTGAAGCAGGAGACGTGGGGGTGAGCAGAGAACCAAGGGAGAAGGAACAGCAAGTACAATGGCCCGGAGGGTACAGAGCACTTAATGCATTCTAGGAGCAGAAAAGAGGCCAGTGTGGAGGGGCAGAAGAGTGGAACGATGTGAGACTGAGGAGGCAGGCAGGGACCTGGTTAACAAGGGGTGTTGGGGAAATGACAAGACATGCATCGTAAAAAGATCACTCCAGTGTGGCTATATAGGTAACAGATTGGAGAGAAACATGAGTAGAAGCAGAAAACCAGTTAGATTATTTCTATAGTCTAGGCGGTTTGTATTAGGGTGATGACATTGGGAATAGAGATGGACTTATTTAAGATATATTTTGGAAGTAAAATTGACAGGACCTGCTGTCAACTGGATGTGAGATTGACAGAAAGGGAAGAATTGAGGAAAAGGTGAATGGCTCTGCCAACCCAGCCCAGCTCATTCCCATCTAGGGGCCTTTGCAAGAGCTGTTCCCTTGCTAGGAATACTCTTCCTGAGTTTTCGAGTCCTCCTTCCTTCTTATCTTAGTTTACTTACATCTCTTCAGAGAGGCCTTTCCCCTGTTTTGTTTTCTTTATACACTTATCACTATCTGGTATTTTCTTGTTTAGTTGCTTACTGCCTGTCTCTCCCCTAGTGAGTAAGAACTTTTACCATCTAATTCACTGCTGCATTGCCAAGTACCTAGAACAATGTCTGGCACCAGGAGGAGTTGGAGAAAAGTTTGCTAAATGAATGAATTATGATTTTAAAAAACAATTGAGCCCCAAAAGCAGGGTTCTGCAAAAAAATTTTTTTATAAAATATGTTGGAACATTACTCAGATCAGGAAACACTAGATGATAGGGGCCATGAGCTCCTTTAAATTGTATGAAGTATGTGTACGTTGAGAGACAGCGAGCAGGAGAGAGAGAGGTATAAATGTGCAGACACACATGCATTTTTCTGAGAAGAGGGATAGTAGCTTTCTTCAGATTTTCAAATGAGTCCTTGACTTCAAAAGTAGTTAAGAAATATGCTGTATTCTTGGCTTGAATATACTCAAACTTTTCTACAAACGTTAGTGGGCAATACTCTAATTTATTGCTAAACATTTCCACATCCTAAGGGCCCTTTCCTCAGAGCTAACTGAAAAGTTTCTTTCCCAGAACCAGCAGTGCCCTTCCGCTAACAGCCAAGTCAAGACAAGCCCAGGTGCTCCACGTGGTCAGACACAGCACATGGCGGCCTTATTTCCGCCTTTCAACCTCTCCTGAAACTGCCATTAGCCTGAAATGAGAACAGTGACACCTGCTGGTTTCTCTCAAGAACTGCCACCTTCACCACTCACGAAAATTTTAGAAACATCCCACTCAAATATATGCTCAGCAACACAAACTGCCTTCCCTTTCAAGCCAAATTTTGGAATGCTCAGTGAGATACGTAGTGATAGCATTTCTGACCACAAAAGATGCCAAACATGAAGTTAAAAAATAAAAGGCAGTTGGAGAGAAAAATATTTGTAACCACTACTAATGGTTTCTTACGTGGTCAAAAATGTTACATATTTTGGGAGGAGAAAACTGTCAATCTTTTCCTTTATGACTTCAGCGTTTTGTTTTTCTAGGAAGGTTTTTCTCTAACTTAAGATTATTAGTTCCAAAAACGTTCACCATTTGGTTTGGCTAGATCTTTAGCCCATCTGGAATTATTATTATTATTATTTAATAACAGATGGGATGGGGAGGGAGTGGGGCTCCATCTTTTAGGACTAGGTTAGGTTGCAGGTGACGAGAAACAAACTAGCAGTGGCTTAAACAAGACAGAGGTTTATTTCTCTCTCAGGTAAACGTCCAGGTAGATGGTTCCAGCTGGTATGGTGCTCTGGTGTGGATAGGGTTCATACACCACGTGTGCCTGGACCTGAGGGCCTAAGATGGTGGCATCCAAATCTCAGGCAGCGGTAGAGGGGAACAAGAAGGGAGCACATAGGTTCGGCCCCCTAGGGAAGTTCTCAGAAGTTACCCTACAACACTTTTGGTTATCCAATTAGCTAGAATTTAGTCACATTGCTCTAAGAGAAGGTGGGAAATGTAGTCTTTATTCTGTGAGAGCAGACGAGCAGCAAAAAATGGATATTGGGAGGCAACCAGCAATTTCTGCCACAGATTATCCCTTCCACCTATGCGAACGCATCCTTCCTACCACACAGAGGAGTATGTTCACCCCTCCCGAAGGGAGACACTCCCAAACACTTATCTCCTTACTGCAGTCAGCTCAAAGCCTGAGACATCTGGGTGAGTACGTAGTTCTTCTCATCAGGAATAAATGTATCTCCTTGTTGTCCAGCAAATCATAAATTAAAAGATGTTATCTGCTCCAATACACTCACTATAAAATGGAGGTGTAGGAACTGAATAATCACAATTAAAAAAGTGACAAATTGGAAATTATGTATTGTCATTGCTTATCAAATACCTCTCTGCAGGGATTTCAAGGCCTCTATACTTGGGCAGTAGATGAGTTCCTTGGTTAGCTTATGGGGCAGCCCCTGATTCTTGCTCTTTGGGAAGAATTCCTTGTCCATTTTTCCCAGGAAGGTTCTTCATTTTCCATTATTCTTCCAGGCTACAACTGGGGCTGCGCAGCTTTCAAAGCTCATTGTAGTTGATTAGGGTGATCACACACAGCAGTTTGTCTATAGTAGTACCTGTTTACACCTGTTATCAATGTGATTATTAAAGCTCCCCTTTCTCGAAAGTACTCTGGTTTGGGGGCTGGCCCAGTGGCTTAGCTGTTAAGTTCACGCACTCTACTTCTGGTGGCCCAGGGTTCACAGGTTTGGATCCCAGGAGCAGAGCAACGCAATGCTTGTCAAGCCATGCTGTGGTGGCATCTCATGTGAAGTAGAGAAAGATGGGCACGGATGTTAGCCCAGGGCCAATCTTCCTCAGCAAAAAGAGGATTGGCAACAGACATTACCTTAAGGCTAATCTTCCTCACACACACACACACAAAAGTACTCTGGTTTGGTTTGGGTAATAAATTACACAATCACTCCATTCTTGAATTCAACTCACAAGAAACTGAGTTCTGCCAACCACATGAGCTTGGAAGAGGAACCCAAGTCTCAGATGAGATTACAGCCCCAGATATCACCTCAATTTCAGCCAGGTGAGACCCAGAACAGAGGACTCAGTTAACATGTGCCTGGACTCCTGACCCATAGAAACTGCGAGATAATAAACTTGCACTGTTTTTAGATGCTAACTTTGTGATAATCTGTTACACAAAAATAGAAAACTAATACACCTTCTGAAACAATGGGCTTGGGTAGGTAGGAAGGCGATATCCTTATTCTCATCTCTGCCTTCAACTTTAAATGTCCAGTTGATCTTCACTTAGGATCTGCAGTCTATAAATTACAAGTGAGAGAATGAATGATCCTGACAGGTCCAGTGGACTTGAGACATTTTTTGATCCATAATCAGTACATGGCAATCACTGCAATATTTGATATTGCAAGAAATTCAACTGGGCTCTCCTTAAGCATCCCAGACACATGAGGAAGGATTAAGTACAGCTGTTAACCCCTTCCATCCATCTTCCACCTCAGCTTGTATGTGCCCTCAGCTATGCTGAGCCTGAGGGCACACGTCACCATTCTGAATCTTCCCTATTATTAAAGCCATGTCATTCTACTTTCCAAGGTATTCAAGGCAAGAATTTCAACGTTTTGTTATGGCCTAACAAAGGTCACCAGCTTTCCAAGCTGCAATATCTGTGCCCTACTGAATGCCCCTAGCCAGTGGAGCAATACTCCCTTCCTCTAGGGGGTTATTTTTGATTGTCACAAGGATTAGGAGGCATCATTGGCATTTGGTGCCTGGGGGCAGAGGTGATAATGCACCACAGATGAGGGCGGCCAGGTGGTGTAGCTGGCACGCTCCACTTCGGCAGCCCAGGGTTCACGGGTTTGGATCCCAGGTGCGGACCTATGCACAGCTCATCAAGCCATGCTGTGGCGGCATACCATATGCAAAAAAGTGGAGGAAGATTGGCACAGATGTTAGCTCAGGGCCAATTTCCTCATCAAAAAATAAATAAAAATAAAAGATACACCACAGAGTGCAATTTGCACGTTGTACTGTATCAAATGTTGATGTACTTTGCCTTTTAGCCAATGCCACATTTTAGTTTTTGTTACTTGTAGGACCCCCCTTTTGATATCAAATTCTGTGCAGGATGAGCAGCAGAAGTGAGTGATGAAAAAAAAAATGCCCAAAACAGCAGTAGCTTAAGCAAGATACAAGTTTATTTATTTCTCAATAAAATCCAAGTAGGCAGTCCAAGACTGGTAAGGCTCTCCATAATGTCGGGGACTCAGGCTTCATAGGATTTGCTTTTCAAATTTCTACTGGACTCATTTATTGTGTTGTAGGTGCTCATTAGACATTAGGAAAATTAACTATTTCTCAAATAAGTTGCAAGTATGTTTTCTCCTGTGAGTGGTTTGTCTTTTGACTTTGCTTGGAGCATTTTAAGCCATTCAGAAAATCTTGATTTTTATGAAATCAAATACATTATTTTTTTTTGCTGAGGAAGATTAGATCTAACAACTGTGCCAATCTTCCCCTATTTTGTTATCTGAGTCACCGCCAAGCATGACTGACAAGTGGTGTAGGTCTGCACCTGGGATGCGAACCTGTGAACCCAGGCCACTGAAGTGGAATGCACCAAACAACCACTATGCCAAGGGGCCAGCCCCCAAATACATTAATTTTTATTGTATGGATTCGAGGGGTTTGTCTTAGGAAGGTCTTCTAATACTGCATTATTCTGAAATTATTTAAAAACTGTTACCATGATTTCTTCAAAACTTTTATGATAATTTATACCATTAAATCTTGGATCCAATTTTAACTTGGTATAAGGTGTGAGGTATGGATCCAATTAAAATTTTTTCCCCCAGCTGGCTACCCTGTTGTCCCAACACCATTTATAGAGTAATTCATCTTCACCCTGATTTGAGATGCTGCCTTTAAAATACGAATGGCTATAAAACTTTATAAAATGTCTTACTGAGAGGATTATGTGTTTCTCTCCTTTAAAATGCTAATGTAGTGAGCTACACTACTAGATGTGCTAACAAGAAACAATCACTGCATTCCAGTGACAAATCCTACTTGGTCATAAGGGAGTATGTTTTGGTTATTACGGTACTAAGGAATTTTGCTTCTAACTTTACAGGGAAGTTTCATCAATAGTTTTCTTTTTGGTGCTTTTCCTATTGAAGGTTATGCCAAGCTCATAAAATAGATTTTGATCTTTTTCTGCCATTGAGAATAATTTCTACCACATAGAAATGATGTATATGCAAAGTTTGATAATATTCACTATAAAACAATATGGGTCTAATGGCTTTGAAAGAGGTATAAGTAAATACCCTATTCAATTTTTTCTATAGCTATGACCTTTGCCATTTTACTACCTTCACCTGAGTCAATTTTCATATATATATTTCCTTTTATATAGAGTTCTTCAGGTCACCATAAGTTGTATAACATTTTAAGTTACAAAATATACGAGACATTAGAGAAATTGAGAATGTTGTAACGAACACCTGTATGCCTGTTAACCCAGGTTAAGAAACAAATTCTCACAGATACAACTGAATCCCTCTATACTGTTCCCCAGTCCAATTCCCTATGCTCCTCCCCACACATGTACTATCCTGATTTGGCTTTTTACTCCATTGCATGTTTTATACATTAGCTGTTCATAAAACAACAAAATATATATTGTTTTAGAGGCTTTTAAACTTACACTGAAAACTGCACTTTCCTTTCTGCAACTTGCTTTTTTCTCTCAACATTTATAGCATGTTACTATATGAAGCTCTGGCCAGGAGTTTTAAAAAGCTGTATACTATCCCAATGTTAACAAACCACAGAATTTGCTTCATTCTTGGTTGCTGGATAATTAGACTGGCTTAAGATTTTGCAAACACAAGTCTCTGGCATTTACTTTTTATTTCTCTTTCTCCTTCGTAAAGCCCCAAAATAAGGGGAGAATGAGCGCACATGAGCAGGATTTTCTTTTAAATTTTGGTTTTTCCTCATTTGAGATAGTTTGTGCCCTGTAACACTGCTCTCCTATATCTTCCTGTGCATTCTAAAATAACTGAAGTCTTCCCTAAGAGATCTGTAGCTCTTTGGTATTTCCTTTTAGCATTCCTTCGGGAAACAAGAGGCAAGCCCTCATGTTCAAGTGGAAGTCTGGAAAAGATCTGCACCAGTGATCAGATTCTGCTAAGTTAACAAGTTACCAGCATGAAACTTAAAGTCAAAGAGGAAGGCAGTGATTTTTACTGTTTAGTCAACATGTCTTTTAGGGGTATCCTTTCAGTAAGAGAACTCCTTGGATATTTATTTAAGAACTGGGCATTTACAAATTTCCCTAAGAAATCATCTTCTAAGACATACCAACCAACTTTCTTCCTTAACAGCCTTCTATTAATCAGAGAGCTTTAACTTCATGTAGTGAAGATTCGTTATTAGAATCAGTGGCTGACTTGACATCTGTGATGTGCGGGCTCTCTAGTCAGTTTGCATGAAAAGACGTTTGCCCTCCAACACAGTCACACTACAAAAGAATGAAAACTGATAGTTTTTAACACCGTATGTTAAAACCAGCACAATTTTCTTAGATTATACCAAAACTAGGAATAAAAATATTTTAGTATCTTATAACCATACTCTGTAGTTTTATAAAAACACATTTTAAATTTTACCCTTATGTTAATTTCATTTGTACCGTGATATATGTAAAGAAAAAAAAAGTCAGATTTAGTTTTCAACTGGCTAACACTATTTGACCCATGACATATCAGAGGTAGCTATACTAGAAACCTGTTATCTGTATTCTTTTTTTGTGTGTGTGGGGAAGACAAGCTCTGAGCTAACATCTGTTGCCAATCCTCCCCTTTTTGCTGAGGAAGACTGGCCCTGGGCTAACATCTGTGCCCATCTTCCTCCACTTTATATGGGACGCCGCCACGGCATGGCTGACAGGCAGTGCGTCGGCGGGCGCCCGGGATCCGAACCAGCGAACCCCGGGCTGCCAAGCGCGGACTAAACCGCTGCGCCACCGGGCGGCCCATTATCTGTATTCTGATGCTTCACTGAGATACGAGAGGATTTCCTGCCTACCAGTTACACGCATACTTACAAAAAAATATTAGTGTGCTGAAGTAGAGTTTAAACTCATCCTTTCCAGGAAAACTTTCTTGGCTTGACATCCCTTTAAAAGCTACCTTAGGTAAGTTAGGCTTGAAGCTTATCTTGTAAATAGTCTTAAAGTATTTTATCCGTAGCAAACCTTCTAGGTGTACCAAGGTGTACATCAAGATGTACCAAGATACTGATCCCCTCAACCCTTAGGGGCAGTGGGCAAGCAGCCTCATCCATTTCTCCCAGAATGCCTTACAAATATCATTTTCTACATATGTTGTAATGCGAAAAGGTTTGGAAAACAATGCTATAGTTTCCTGACTACTTTGTAGACTCCTTTAAGAAACAGTTCTATATTTTCCTAACTCCACAGTGCCTAGAATAGTCCTCTAAACACAGTGTGATTAATCTTGAATGACCTGACATTAATTTCTAATACCAAGCAGACCTTAAAAGTTTACCTGGTTATTTGAATTTTAATTGGTGAATATTCTGCATATCTTCTAGTAGCTAGCACTACCAGCCAATCCTACAATAAAGCTTGAAAAATACTCAGAATGTCAAATTTGAAGATGCCTATATATAAAGAGTCTTGCCTTTTAAAAGTTTTCAGTTTCAAGGCTACAAATACTACAATTCAGAAATACCAAGTACATTGTGATTCTGCTTTTAAATAATCTATTGTAGAGAAGTGAACAGAAATACACATCCTTCTTGGGATGTTTCACAACCTGCATGCATTACAGAACACCTGTGTTAACTGCTGGCAAAATATGTCTTTATATTTCATACTCAATAGGTAGCAAACGTACAAACTGATTTTGAGTATGGAAGATCTTTCCAAAGGATTTTGCATTATTCTGAAGCCTCTGGTGTGATTAAAAGTCAAACATGATTTGAACCACAGAAAGGGCCACCCAAATACTACAGAATTACCTACAGTTGTCCTTAATTACTCTCCTAGGAATTTTACTTTTCAAGAACATTTGTATCAAACCAGATCATCCAGGACACCTTTTTTTAATGCTCCCGTTCCCATTTTAGTTTCCAAAATCCCCAAAGAAAAAAGCCTCATGAATATCTGTATCACATATTTATCCAACTCATACAAATGTATAATAAACATATATCCAAGTATAGTCTGGAAAAACAGCACTCATGTCAGAACACTTACTTGTATTATAATTATTGATTTCAATATTCACAGCAACTCCAGGCTTCACAGTTGCTTGAACTCCTCTCCTCTCCTACCTCAGCCAGTCGCTCTCTTGGTCAAACTTGTCATTACTAATAAGTGTAATTCCTAAAAATCTCAATTTTAAGCACATCACTCTAACCACCACTTCCTACATTTCCAGGTCATTCCTTCCAGTACCAACTCTAAACATACCTATAATACATTGATTGTGCCACATTTTCACTCTCCCTCCCCTCCACTCACATCCTCACTTCCCCACTTACCTAGCTTAAGTTCTACAGACTATCATTACAACTTTGCTCCCTCTTCACGTGGTCAGTCAGACTCTCTTGGCAATACCACAACCTTGGTTAAATTCAATTCATGTACTCTATGCCTGCACCCAAACAGCTTTACATGGCCGAAGAAAAACATACAGCCATATTCACTGGTCTCACTTTAATTTCATTATCACTAACTCTGAGTAGTCCTTCATTTTGCCTGGCTATCAAACTATGTTTCCCAGGTCCACTCACTCTCCCTTTTTTTGTTGCCCAGGGCACTCCTCCACCTCCTATCTCCAGTATGTAACTGCTACATGATATCTTCTCTTGACCAGCCCTCCCCCTTACCCTGAATCTTACCCAATTTCTCAACTCCAAGATGTCCTTGCCATTTCTCTTTATCCCACATTCCATAACCAATCTTTTGGCAAATCTTGTTGATTTTACCTTTAACACATATCCAGAATGCACCGACCACCTTAGGCCAAGCCAGCATTCTCTCTCAACTAGATACCGCAATAGACAATTGTTCTCCCTAATTTTGCCCTTGCCTCCACACTTCAGACATTAAGATTCCTATTAAAACTACATTTCTGAGCTTTAGAAGACTTTGCGTTTCCATTCTTCTTCCACTTTAATAAAATGCTATTCTTAGACTGTAAAAGACTAGCCTATTGTATAACCATTATTTCAGACTGTGTTCTGAATTATCTTAATAAATATTACCTTTCACATGCACATCACCTTAAAAACAATAGCATGTATTTTCAAGAAAGCATTCTAGGCCACAAAACAGCCAAAGTAATTGACCTTCAGGGGACACAAACCCAGATAGCCCAATTGATACAACTGAGCTAATCAATTAAAGATTCATCTAGTTTTTGGTTCAGAATCATCATCATACTTTTGAAAAGGGGAATAGATAATTAACTTTGCCAATTCATTTTCTTCAGGAATCCCAATATGGCAAAACTTGTATTTTAAAACTACAGAAAACCATTTATCCAAAAAGTCTTAATTTCATATTATATTCTCAGTGCTTTTAAAGCCCAACAGTGGTTTTTAAAAAGAAATTAAACAACATGGTTTCATAGAGAGGATTTAAAAATCTGTACAATTCAAGCTAATGAAATATTTTATTGTACATAATAAAAGTGGTGTTTTTAAAAAAACATTTCCAGGCCCAGACATCTGCAGGAGTATGTGAGGAAAGGATTCCACTGGAGTATAATAAGCAATACTCGATTGAATGAAACCATAAATCCACCCCACTCCCTATAGTAAATACTAACATTCACCACAGGCTTGAAATTCCTGTAGCATCAGTAAATGTATTTTTTAAAATATTACAAACATGCTTACGATGCATAGGCAGATGGAAAAATTTAGACTGTAACTGCACACCATATGTACTCCCAGCTTTTCTAATTTACAACCAGTTAAGAATCACAATATCCAAAGAGAGTATTTTAAAATAGTATATGACTCACTGGTAAGTGATTTTCTACTCAAATAAATAGGAAATTTTTCATTTTAATGTCACATTGAATTTCAGTACTTTTCAATCCAAGAAAAAAAATAAACCGAGACATGGTCATGAGTTCAGGATTATATATATTACAATTTCCTTGTTATAATACATTTGTGACTTTATGATAAAAATAACTCAGGGACATATGGAATTCAAGCTAATTTACGTAACTGTCACAAGAAAAAAAGCATTAAATGCATTTCTGAAATAAGTATTCTCATTTAATTTCAGAATCTCAAAACAGCATTAGACCTTGGCCTTGTTTAAAAAAAGTTTAGTTAAACACTAAGCTAGCTAAATAACCTTAAAATGTTTAAACACAATTCATATAGAAAACTCTTTCCCTCTAATCTCAATCTTACTTAAATGGAAGAGGTGAGGGGGAAAAGGTAGACAATTTCTTTAGCAGCATATATGGCTAAATCCATCAACCACCTTAAGCTAGAACGTCCACTGTTAACCCCATTAAAAAGAACTGGGCAAATATCAAAAGTTACCCACTTCATAAACCAAAAAACAATTTTAGGGTTACGATAGGTAAAATATTTTTGAAACACTTCAAAAACTTTTAACATTAAACTAGAGGAATCATTTCTTCATTATAAGAAAGAAAGGAATAACAGAAAGTAAAAGACATTTAAACTAAACTGATTTTCAATCCTCTTTGAAAGAAATGAAAAATAATGGTTGATTAGCTAAGCTTTGTGCTCTAACCAAACTAATTAATTATAGTGATTTTAAATGGCAACAGCCCATCTGACTGGGTAGCTTGACAGTTCTGAATACTTTTGCAATGATTTTTTTTTTAAACGCAAAGACACTAAAATGATCCGGTCATGCAATGTTCATCTTATGCATTCTGCATCTCTTTGCCAATCTTGTAGCTAAGGATCTTGTTCCAATCAATCTTAGTGCGTGTAACTGGCAACTGTCGACGTAAGGCTTTGAAAGTAGTGTCCGACATTGTCTGATAATTCTCACTGATGGCAGTCTATAAAAAACAATAGTTAAAAGTTTAAAGAAATAAAAGGAACAGAACAATTCATAAAACACATTGATGTTTTAGGAAAAACCTTTATTTAAGCAGCCTATTTCACTGCCTTTAAAAAGTCAAATAAAAACTCCAATATGGTTTTAAAAGCTGTTTAAAAGCAGCTAAAAGAAAAGGCTTATAATCATTCTGAATAATTTAATGAAATGAAATTGTAAATTATATTTAATGTTAGTATGTTCTCATTTTGGATCTATTTTAATTTCACTCAGAACAATTTTATAAATTACTATTTGCAAGGAGTGGAAATGTGTCCAATCCACAAATGAAATGCTTCCGTTCAAGAGTGTAGTTCAGAAGCTGATAAATAATGTAAAAAGTAGAGTACAAAATAAAATATGATCTAAGTAGATTACGCATCATTCAAATGCTTTGGGAAACACCTCCAAAATTAAAATTTCCAATCAGAAACAAAATCATCATTTAAAATCTTGGCATATTTTGACCAATACTCAGAAATTACAGTTGGCTAAAACTGAGTTTTGGCGACACTTTCACAAATTTGCCCTTGAACTAAAAACAAACATGCAAACAGACAAAAACCACATAAAAAAGACTATATCTTCTTATAGTGAAACAATGAAAAAATTCAGGCTTATGGCTGCATTATTATTTCAGTGTCATTATTTAAAAGCAAATATAGATTACATAATATTTCTGAAAATCATACCTGGTATTCATTTTCTGCAGCTTCTACAATCTTTATAAATTCTTTTGCTGTCTGCACCTCATTCTGAATGAAGAACAAAATCAAAGTAAATAAAATAGTAATTTAAAACTACACCATTATTATTTTTAAATAGGTATGTCAATATATGTATGGTTAATGATTTGTTATAATATAATAAATAACAGGTGGAAATTATGACAAATAGAAAATACTGTAAGATCAATTATTCTAAGTCCAAGGGGAACTAAGCAAAAATATTTTAAAAGTCTACAAAAATGAGCCTGGTCTCAGTGTTTCACTGGTTAAGGAAAGTGAAATCTTAATAGTACACATTGATGAAAAATTCACTTATAAGACAACACACATTCCAACAGACAATCTTTACAGGTAAGAAGTTAGTCACAGATTTCTAAATCTATTTCTAATCTAAATATTGTTAAATATTTACTGAACAATATTTAGCACCATAATGATATATTAAAGAAAGATTATCAATTAGGAAAAACATTTTAAGGTGAATTTACTGTAGTGTTTGAATATTTTCTGGAAAAATTTTAACATTCCAATACATGGATTTCTTTGCTTTTTTCCTAACAGTAAAGTTAATGAAAATCTAGACTTTTTTATAAAACACTGTTAATGTAAACTCTGTAATTTATTGTTAAGTGCTGTCAAATCTATTCCGACTCCTAGCAACCCTGTATACAGCAGAGCAGAACCCAGCCCCATCTTTTTATGCCATCTTCTCATCTTCCGGTGCTATATCAGACAAGGCTCTGCTGCTATTTATAGGGTTTTCAAGGCCAATTCTTTTTCAGAAGTGGATGGCCAGGTCCTTCTTCCTAGTTTGTCTTAGTCTGGAAGCTCCGCTGAAGCCTGTCCACCATGGGTGACCCTGCTGATATCTGAAATACTGGTGGCATAGCTTTCAGCATCACAGCAACACAGAGCTGCCACAGTATGACAACTGACAGAGGGGTGGTGGGGTTCCCTGACTGAGAAATGAACCCAAGCTGTGGTGAGAGTGTGAAATCTTAAGCACTAGAGCACCAAAATTCTCTAATACCTTACTTTATACATATATTTACACATATATATTTATATTTCTATAATGGGTGCACTTTTCCCTCTGTTCAAAAACAATAAAAGTAAGATAAAGTGAAAAATGCATTGCTAAAAACCTCAGCACAAAATAGCTATTCAAGTTTAATTACTAATGACCACCTCTCATAACTCCAGTCTATAATTTTGTAGACAAATCTCTCTTAGGAAGAATCTTTGCTCAGTGTCAAACTCCTCAAAGAAGACAGACCAAGTACCCTGTTATGCAAATATTATTACATGCATGCTCACGATATAGAACTATACCAAATACAATGTCTCATGGAAGACTAGACATTAGTAAGTTTCCTTTATGGCAAATTTTGCAAGAAATGTACCACTGAGCAAAAAAGCAGAAATCAGTTGAGTGCTAATGAAAAATTTTTAAAAAACCAGTTTTCTTCTCTTCTCAGATAGCACCTGGCCTAACACATTCATACATGTCTCAATGTTAAATCAAACGATTTCTTAAATTAAAAATGAACTTTTCTTTAATATTTGTAGGTTAGCTAATTTTGTATATTAGACTTTGATGTTTATAACATACTGGTACTTTTAGGTATACAACACAAATGTTTATGGGAAAATGTCATTGTTAATGTTATATTATTAATATCCTTGGAGCAAAAAAATTCCACAAAGAAATAGTTGCATGTGCAATGAAAAGAATGTGTGAAAGAACTCTGCAGGGAAATAAAACCAAGTTCAAAGTTTCTTGAATTGAAAGTTGAACTTCAGAAAAACTTCATTAAATCATAATCCAAATAGACAGAGGGGAAAAAAAATACACTCGAGTTTAAAAGTTAAGTACAGGATCATAGACTCAAATTTAAGAGCTAAAACTATAAAATTCTTCAAAGAAAACATTGGAGTAAATCTTCATGACCTTGGCTTAGGCAATGGTTTCTATTAATATACCAAAAACACAAGAAAAAATAAATTGGACTACATCAAAACTAAAATATTTTGTTCTGCAAATAGTACTATCAAGAAAGTGAACAGACGCACAGAATGGGACAAAATATTCGCAAATCATACATCTGATACAGGACTTATATCCAGAATATATAAGCAACAACTGCAACTCAACAATAAAAACACAAATAACCAATTAAGAAACAAAGGGGCTGGCCTGGTGGTGTAGCGGTTAAGTTCACGCGCTCCGCTTTGGCGGTCCAGGGTTCCCGAGATCAGATCCTGGGCACAGACCCACGCACCACTCATCAAGCCATGCTGAGGAGGCATCCCACACAGAGCAACTAGAAGGATGCACAACTATGACATAAAACTATCTACTGGGGTTTTGGGGAGAAAACAAGGAGGAAGATTGGGAACAGATGTTAGCTCAGGGCCAATCTTCCTCAAAAAAAAAAAAATAGACAAAGAATCTGAATAGACATTTTCCCAAGGAAGATATATAAGTGACCAATAAATAGAGAAAAAAGATGCTCAATATCATTATCCATCAGGAAAATGTAAATAAAAACCACAATGAGCTACCACTTCATACCAACTATAATGGCTATAATCAAAAAAAACAAACATAAGTTTTGGTGAGGATGTGGGAAACTGGAACCCTCATATACAACTGATGGGAATATAAAACGGTCTAGCTACTTTGGAATTAGTCTGGCAGGTCTTCAAAAGGTTAAACTTAGAACTATAATACGACCCAGCAATTCCACTGCCACGTATATACCAAGGAGAAATTAAAACAAATGTCTACACAAAAAATAGAACAAGAAGGTTCATAGCAGCAAAAAGTAGAAAACAACACAAATGTCCGCCAACTGATAAATGGATAAAGAAAATGTGGTATATGGAATATTACTTGGCAAAAAAAAGACAGGAAGTACTGATACATGTTCCAAATGGATGAACTTTGAAAACATTATGCTAAGTGAAAAAGCCAGTTACAAAAGACCACATACTGCAGGATTCCATTTGTATAAAATGTCCAAGACAGGCAAACCCAGAGAGTCAGAAAGTAGATTCACGGTTGCCTAGGGCTAAGAGGGGTTTGGGGGAAGGTCTAATGGGGAGGAATGGGAAGTGACTGCTAATGGATACAGGGTTTTTAGAGGATGAAAATGTTTTAAATTAGATTGTGGTGACTGTTGTACAATCCTGTTAACATACTAAAATACATTGAATTTCACACTTTAAATGGGCGAATTCAATTGGTAGGTGAATTACATCTCAATAAAGCTGCTAAAAAAAGTTAGGCACTGATTTCCAATTACCATCTTTAATCTATCTGAAAACACTTCCAATCTGAAGCAGAAATATTACTTAAAATGTTAATTCCAAAACTCTTCTGATTTTATAGAAATATTAGGTTAAATTTTATTTTGGAATTAATTACTTACAGACACTGTTAAGGAATCCTGTATATCTTTATGACTCACTAGCTGAACATTACCATCTTCATAATAATGAACCTATCAGAAAAAGAAATTACAGAGAGCATATTATAGGAATTATCAATATTCTCATGGCTTAAACAATCACATCAATGCAGACGACTACCAATTTCAGCTCTAACCTACACTTCTCTGCTGAGTTTCTGACTTTCAAACTCCAGCAAGACTCCTCCTGCTCCTACTCTAGTGAGGAGACTAGTTAGTAGTTCCTGCCATTACTCAGGAATTTTTACCTGACTGAACATTTTTACCTCATAGATATTCTACTGCTACCTAAACTCAAGATTTCTAAAATCAAGCTCACAATATTCCCTCCCAAACTCCGCTCCTCTTTTGTGTATTTCCACCAACCATTTAATTCCTCAAATTCAAAGACATGAATTTATTCAATAAACATTAACTGAATGATTACTATAGATGCCTGCTACTACAGAAGGTTCTAGGGACACATGGTTTTTAAAAAGACGGTCCCTGACCTCATATTTCAACACAACATAGTAAGAGGTATGTACAAAGTACATCAGCAATACTCCAGACTCTCTCTGAGACTTAAAAATTGACTTCAGAGAAGAGGCAATACTGCGCTGGGTTAAGCAAAACGAGTGTGACTCCAACTAAACCAGGGAAAGTAAGGCAACTCAGCTTAGAGAAGAGCATACTTTAGAAAGGCTTGGAGGGACTTATGGTTGGAATGTGTGTGAGGCCGGGGAAAGGAAGGAGTGGCTGGAGAAACTTACAGATAAGGGACAAGTCAACTTGGGCCTTGTATGCCATGCAAATATGTCTGGACTATCTAGTAGGTGAAAATGTACCACTAAAATGGTCTTAAGTAGGCAAGTAATACATCTAGATTTAAATTTTAAAAAATCATCTTTCTTGATGGCAATGTGAAAAATAGGTTAGAGGATGGCAGAGTCCAGGAATTCAACAAAATAAAGTAACAATTATATGCTAGGCATCATGCTAAGGGCTGAAGACAGAACTGTGAACCAGATAATCTAGGCTCTCAACAAGCTTTAGTCCAACGAGGGCACTATTTTAGAAATTATCCAGGTGAGAGCTACTGAGGCCTAACTGAAGGAAAGAATAACGTCAACAATAACAGCTACTATTCATCAAGCACTTTGTGTCTGGCTCTGTCCTAACCACCATGCCCGTATTAACTAATCTTCAAACAATCAAATAAGCTTCCTTATTGTTGTTGTTTTCTTTCTTTAGCCAATGAGGAAACAAACAAAAAAGCTTAAATGACTTCCTGATGCATACAACTAATAACTGGCAGAGCTGGGACTCAAACTCAGGCAGTCTGGTTTCAAAATCCATGCTCCTAGCCTCTATTCTCTAGTCCCTAAAGGACAGTCACACCAAGAAATAAAAGTAATAGGATCTAAGACTAAAATGTATATTGGAGTCAGATGATAAAGCAGCAGCATCTGATTCATCTTTATTCCTTTACAGCTCTTAGCACAATACCTTTCATGATAATCGATCAACAAATGTACTGAATAAATAAGTGAACCAAGATAGAAAAAGGTTAGCCAGTATTTTTCTTTGACTTACTTAGTAATATTTATATTCAAATACTTAATCTTAGTTATCAAATGTTCTTCTATGTAAATATTTGAGCTTACATTAAGAGTCAAAGAATTCTAGTGGGTTTCACAAAAGAAGCCAAATATGAGGACAGAAGATATTTAAAAGATATATGTAGTACATATATTAATATACACATATAATATATATATACATTTATAGATCTATATACACACATATATTAATATTATACTTCACCCAACTCCACTCAATTCAGAAGACAGAACAGTGCAACTCAAAACTCAGAGGATGCTTGGATGAACAAATTGTATGAAGAGCAGACCAAATGGTAGCATCTAATTTTAGCTGTGTTTTTAGAACCCATCAGCTATCCTTTCAGAGTTCTGATGATTAGGGAAGGAACTGCAAGGTTATTTAAAAGATGAAATCAGCCCTAAGTATTTTTCTCATTACCTCAAAACAAAGACCAGGGAAATAAATGGTTACTGTGTACTACGAAAATGTAAACGTATGAATTAGCTGTTTCTCTGTTCAGAATCATCTAGAGATCAAAAACAAATTCTATTTCATACCTGAATTTTCAAGATGCCAACCACTTGAGTGGTTGAAGGAGTGATTGTAAACTTCCACTCTGACCTCCAACGACCATTCCTTAAAAATAAAAACAGCAGCTGTAAATAAGGTAGGGAAAATAATTTGAATAAATTTTAAGTTTCAGATTTAAATTTAATGCTACAGTATGAGAGAGTGTGGGGGATGGATGCTGGACATTCATTTTTTTAATCACTGAGATATTCAAAAGAATCAAAAGGTTAAGTTCAGTTAAGAGCTACATTTCATTTAATCTTCATCCTACTGATAAGAAAGGACCTATATAATGGATGCAACTTCAGAATTCTAAAGCTAAGGCTTAAAATACAGTTCAAAGGTAAATCATACAGGCTACTTTTAGAGAAAAATTTTAAGTTACTTCTTCAATAGACTCATAGACAATTACTTCTTCATAGACTCATCTATGCTTTAATTAAGAATAAACTGAGTGACGTCAGCATCATGGCGGAGTGAGATTCCCTCTTTGAATCTCTGCCCCCTACGACACAACGAAAACATCATTCACATTCCAACAGAGCTCAATCAAACACTACGAAGGACTTCTGAGAAACCCCTGCTGCCATACATCGCACGGTGGAGGCGCGGGAAGCCCAGGAGGACGGGAGGAGAGGTAGGAGATTGTAATCCCCCTCCCCAATCCATCGGCAAAAACAGCGCGGTTCGCGGACAGAGGGGGGAGGGGCGGCCCACAGTGGGGAAAACTATCGCCATGCAGGTGCTCTCACAGACTGTCGCGAGATCCCCACTGGGAAGCGACGAGGGACTGCTTAGGGGGTGTAGCAAACACCCTAAGAGAGCCAGAAAGGAAACCCCCAGGTCAAGCAGGAGAAAGAGAGGACCCCTCCCCCCACACACCCTGCGTTACAGCATAATCCCTCCGGGGGCTGCAGCCGCCTCAGAGCAAACCGCTCGCGATCTCCATCTAGTGGCAGCAGGGGGAAACTGCAGGACTAACTTTAATCATGAGGGGTAAAAATAAAGCCGTCCCCTTCGGATCCTTGCAAAAATATGTCAGGGCTACAGACCAAAAGGAAAATGACAAACACCCAGAAACCAACCCTGAAGGCACAGAATTTGATAACCTGAATGAGAGAGAATTCAAAATAGCTATCATAAACAAGCTCAACGAAATACAAGAGAACACACAGAAACAAATCAAGGAATTCAGGGATTATGTCACAAAAGAGATTGAAACCCTAAAGAAAAACCAATCAGAATTATTGGAGATGAAAAACAAAATCAACGAGATAGTGGAAAAAATGGAGTCTTTAAAGAGCAGAACTGACAATATGGAGGAACGAATTAGCACTATTGAGGATAGCCACGCAGAAATGCTCCTGGTAGAGGAGGAGAGAGAGCTAAGACTAAAAAGAAATGAAGAAATTCTTTGAGAAATATCAGACTCAATGAGGAAAAGCAACATAAGGATAATAGGTATTCCAGAAGGAGAAGAAAGAGGAAAAGGAGCAGAGAGTTTGTTCAAAGAAATAATAGCTGAGAACTTCCCCAACCTAGGGATCGAGAGGGAAATAACAGTGAATGAAATCAATAGATCACCTAAATATATAAACAGGAATAAAAAATCATCTCGCCACATAGTAGCAAACTTGAAGAATACCCGTGACAAGGAAATAATATTGAAGGCAGCTAAACAAAAAAACAAAATAACATACAAAGGAAACCCCATCAGGCTCTCAGCTGATTTCTCGACAGAAACTCTACAGGCTAGGAGAGACTGGAATGATATATTCAAAATCATGAAAGACAAAAACCTTCAGCCGAGAATACTTTATCCAGCAAAAATATCCTTCAAATACGATGGAGAAATAATAACTCTCCCTGATAAACAACAGCTAAGAGAGTTCGTCACCACAAGACCCCCACTACAAGAAATGCTCAAGAAGGCCCTTAGGCCTGAAAAAAAACAAATGAGAAAGGGGATACAAAGATTTCAACAAGGAGAAAAGCAAGGAGACTAAACCAGAACAAAATACAGTTGGAAAACATCAAAAATTAATTCAAGCTCATCACTGGAAACACACATTCATGACACAATCTGGAATAAAGAGATAACAAATAAGGAGGGGAAGAGGTAAGGGATTGAACTGACCCAGCCTCAGGAAAAAGGAGGCATCTGAAAATGTACTTTCTTATCCAGGAGATCGCTTATATAAACCGCACGGTAACCACTAAACAAACAACCAGAAGAGAACCACACATGACAAATAAAGAGAAAACCAAGAGAATGAGCATGCAGAAATACCAAATTGAATTTGCAGTCCGAAACACAAGGGACAAGAAACAAAGGAAATGCAAAAGAACCAGAAAATGAACAATAAAATAGCAACATTAAACCCTCATATATCAATAATCACTCTAAATGTAAATGAATTGAATTCTCCAATCAAAAGACACAGAGTGGCAGGATGGATTAAAAACCAAGATCCAACAATCTGCTGCCTCCAGGAAACACATCTCAGCTCTAAAGACAAACACAGACTCAAAATAAAAGGATGGAAAACAATACTCCAAGCTAATGGCAAACAAAAGAAAGCAGGAGTAGCCATACTTATATCAGACAAAGTAGACTTCAAGATAAAAAAGGTAATGAGAGACAAAGAAGGGCAATATATAATGATAAAAGGGATACTTCACCAAGAAGACATAACACTTATAAATATCTATGCACCCAACACAGGAGCACCAAAGTACATAAAACAACTGCTAAAAAACCTTAAAGGAGATATTAACAATAACACAATAATAGTAGGGGATCTTAACACCCCCCTTACATCAATGGATAGATCATCCAGACAAAAAGTCAATAAGGAAATAATGGACTTAAACGAAAAACTAGATGCAATGGACTTAATAGATATATACAGAGCACTCCACCCAAAAAAAGCAGAGTACACATTCTTCTCAAGTGCACATGGAACATTCTCAAGGATAGACCATATATTAGGAAACAAGGCAAACCTCTATAAATTTAAGAAGATTGAAATCATTACAAGCATCTTTTCTGATCACAATGCTGTGAAACTAGAAATCAACTGCAAGGAAAAAACTAGGAAAGGGACAAAGATGTGGAGACTAAACAACATGCTACTGAACAACCAATGGGTCGTTGATGAAATTAAAGGAGAAATCAAAAGCTATCTGGAGACAAATGAAAAGGAAAATACACCATACCAACTCATATGGGATGCAGCAAAAGCAGTCCTGAGAGGGAAATTCATAGCAATACAAGCTCACCTTAACAAACAAGAAAAATCCCAAACAAATAACCTTAAATTGCACCTAACAGAGTTGGAAAAAGAAGAACAGACAAAGCCCCGAATCAGTAGAAGGAGGGAAATAATAAAAATCAGAGCAGAAATAAATGAAATTGAAACCAAAAAAACAGTAGAAAGGATCAACGAAACAAAGAGCTGGTTCTTTGAGAAGATAAATAAAATTGACAAACCCTTAGCCAGACTCACTAAGAAAAAAAGGGAGAAGACTCAAATAAATAAAATTAGAAATGAAAGAGGAGAAATTACAACAGACACCACAGAAATACAAGGGATTATTAGGGAATACTATGAAAAACTTTACGCCAACAAATTGGACAACCTAGAGGAAATGGACAAATTCTTGGACGCGTACAACCTCCCAAAACTGAATCAAGAAGAAATAGAGAATGTGAACAGACCAATCACAAGTAAAGAGATTGAAACAGTAATCAAAAACCTCCCAAAAAATAAAAGCCCAGGACCAGATGGCTTCCCTGGAGAATTTTATCAAACGTTCAAAGAAGATTTAGCACCTA
The DNA here is from genome assembly GCA_031878705.1 of Tapirus indicus. NCBI lineage: Eukaryota > Metazoa > Chordata > Mammalia > Perissodactyla > Tapiridae > Tapirus > Tapirus indicus. The sequence continues at coordinate 136,914,665 of CM062917.1, read as the reverse complement.
TCCTTCTCAAACTATTCCAAAAAATAGAGGAAGATGGAATACTTCCCAACACATTCTATGAGGCCGACATCATGCTGATACCAAAGCCAGACAAGGACAATACAAGGAAGGAAAACTACAGGCCAGTATCGCTGATGAACATAGACGCAAAAATCCTCAACAAAATATTGGCAAACCGAATACAGCAATACATCAAAAAGATCATACACCACGATCAAGTGGGATTTATACCAGGGACACAGGGATGGTTCAACATCCGCAAATCAATCAACGTGATACACCACATTAACAAAATGAAGAATAAAAACCACATGATCATCTCAATTGATGCAGAGAAGGCATTTGACAAGATCCAGCATCCATTTATGATAAAAACTCTCAACAAAATGGGTATAGAAGGAAAGTACCTCAACATAATAAGGGCCATATATGACAAACCTACAGCAAACATCCTACTCAACGGGGAAAAACTGAAAGCCATTCCTTTGAGGACAGGAACAAGACAAGGGTGCCCACTCTCACCGCTCTTATTCAACATAGTACTGGAAGTTCTGGCCAGAGCAATTAGGCAAGAAAAAGGAATAAAAGGACTCCAAATAGGCAATGAAGAAGTGAAACTCTCACTATTTGCAGACGACATGATCCTATACATAGAAAACCCCAAAAATTCCATTGGAAGGCTACTAGAAACAATCAACAACTACAGTAAAGTGGCAGGGTATAAAATCAACTTACAAAAATCAATTGCATTCCTATACACTAACGATGAAAAAACAGAAAGAGAACTCAAAAAGACAATCCCATTTACAATTGCAACAAAGAGAATAAAATATCTGGGAATAAATTTAACCAAGGAGGTCAAAGACCTATACAATGAAAACTATAAGACACTATTGAAAGAAATCGAGGAGGACATAAAGAAATGGAAAAATATTCCATGCACATGGATTGGAAGAATAAATATAGTTAAAATGTCCATTCTACCTAAAGCAATCTACAGATTCAATGCAATCCCAATCAGAATCCCAATGTCATTCTTCACGGTAATAGAACAAAAACTACTGAAATTCGTATGGGGCAACAAAAGAGCCCGAATAGCTAAAGCAATTCTGAAAAAAAAGAACAAAGCTGGAGGCATCACAATCCCTGATTTCAAAATAGACTATAAAGCTACAGTAATCAAAACAGCATGGTACTGGTACACGAATAGACACACAGATCAATGGAGCAGAATTGAAAGCCCAGAAATAAAACCACACATCTACAGACAGCTAATCTTCGACAAAGGAGCAAAGAACATACAATGGAGAGAGGGAAGTCTCTTCAATAAATGGTGCTGGGAAAATTGGACAGCAACATGCAAAAGAATGAAAGTAGACCATCTCGTATCGCCATATACAAAAATCAATTCAAAATGGATCAAAGACCTGAAAGTGAGACCTGAAACTATAAAACTCCTGGAAGAAAATATAGGCAGTACACTAATTGCGATTGGACATAAAGGGATCCTGTCAGATTCCATGTCTACCCAGACAAGGGAAACAAAAGAAAAAATAAACAAGTGGGACCTCATCAGACTAAAGAGCTTCTACAAGGCAAATGAAACCAGGATCAAAATGAATAAACAACCCACCAGCTGGGAGAAAATATTTGCAAATCGTTTGTCTGACAAGGGATTAATCTCAGTAATATACAAAGATCTCATACAACTGAGCAACAAAAAAACAAACAACCCGATCAAAAAATGGGCAGAGGATATGAACAGACATTTTTCCAAGGAAGAGATACAGATGGCCAATAGACACATGAAAAGATGTTCAACATCACTAATCATCAGGGAAATGCAAATCAAAACTACACTGAGATATCACCTTACACCGGTTAGAATGGCTATAATCACAAAGACAAATAACAACAAATGCTGGAGAGGTTGTGGAGAAACGGGGACCCTCATTCACTGCTGGTGGGAATGCAAACTGGTGCAGCCTCTATGGAAAACAGTATGGAGAGTCCTCAAAAAATTAAAAATAGAAATACCCTATGATCCAGCAATCCCACTCTTGGGCATCTACCCAATGGACGTGAAATCAACCATCACAAGAGGCGTATGCACCCCTATGTTCTTTGCAGCATTATTCACTATAGCCAAGAAGTAGAAGCAACCCAAGTGTCCCTCAACTGAAGATTGGTTAAAGAAGATGTGGTATATACATACAATGGAATATTACTCAGCCATAAGAAAAGACACAATTGTCCCATTTGCAACAACATGGAGGGACCTAGAGGGTATTATGTTAAGTGAAATAAGCCAGAGAGAGGACAGACACTGCATGAACTCACTCATATATGGAATATAAGTGAACACACGGACAGAGAGAACTGATTGGTGGTTACCAAGGGGAAGGGGGGTGGGGGGGGGGCACAAGGGGTGAAGGGTTACATCCACAAGGTGACGGACAAACAAAAATGTACAACTAAAACCCCACAGTGTTATAAACTAAGACATCAATAAAAAAAAAAAAAAAGAATAAACTGAATAAATGTTCAGACTATCAAGTGCTTTCACAAATAGTCAATGCAGTTTAACATCCACTGAATCATACAAAGTATCAAATAATTTTAAAAGAATGGACAGTAATACAACATTCTTAAGGATGTTTTGATACCTGGAATGAGAAAGGCTATAAAGAGTTATAAGCATCAGATTTTTTTCCCCTTTTCCAATTTTAGGTTTAAAGTTTCCACATAAAGACACATCCTCCTCTCACTTCCCAAAATGATTTTTGGGATACAAGTTCATGTAGGAAATTGTGACATTACAAACAAGCAACAGGTATGTTATTCATTTTTGTCTCCCAGATAATGAATTTTATCCTATTTTTTTCTGACAGCCTTTTCATAGCAACTCCTTTTCTTTGACCTCTATTTGCTCTTTGCATGCTAAAGGCATATTCTGATATGCAAATTTATACCTGTTTAGTTTTTTCTGAACAGTATATATTTCTAAAATAGTCACAGAGCTAATGGATAACTATACTAGCTTTGTTATAAAATTATTTCTGGGTTCCTTTCAATATTCTCACAGTCTACCCAATCACGAAAATCTGCAGAATACTACTACTCTCAAACCTAAAGTTAACACTTAACATTTGAAAAGTACTACTATTAGAACAATACAAATGGTTCTATAAAATAGAAGAGAATTTTATAACAGGCCTTGATTTTGAGTGGCTCATCCAAAATTATCCATAGAAGCTCAGATGGAAAAAGAACCTAGGTCTACTTATTTTTATTTCATGATTCCAAAAGAAGTTATTCCTTTTACTTAGGTATTAGTATCAAGCACTAGTAAGTTCTAAGCATATACATTTCTGATTTATTATGACAATATGCATATATCACCAATGTGGAAAGAAAAAAGGAATTCCAAATCAATTAATGGTACCAATCTGAGAACTATTTCAAAAGATCCTTCCAAAGGCAGTCTACATATTAACAGTAAATGATGCTGAGGAGACAGTACCCTTTCATCAATGAAGTAAACAGTCAAGACATCCTAGTCTTTAATTACATTCTTCCCTTCTTTTCCATTAATGCTGTAATTAGAAATGTGTATTTATTCAACTGCTAGGCCTTAAGGAAACAGTAGAGAGCAAGAAGAAAATGTCCCCAGTGAAATCTAAGAAATGTCTATGACTAGTATCTTCTGATTTTTATTCTATCTATATTTTAGGTGACCTAAAGTACATTTCTTTGTAACAAAATATTTAGATTTTACCAAGATTATTGTGATATGTGATATTTAGCATTTTGGAAAGTCATATCAAATTTATCCTTTCCAAAAAGTAGAAGTCATTTTTAACTTTAATGATATAATGTTCACAGTGGTAGTTCAGAAAAAAAATATTCAGATACGGTAAAGCAAAACATTGAGAAGAGAAAACTCAGGGACAGACATCATCTTCATTTTACATATGCTAAAGCTCAAATAAATTGTATTTTTGAAAACTAATTAGTAAATTTACTATAACATCTCCAATATATTTTAAAGTAAAACTGAACAAGAATTTTCCTTTAATATTAGTTCAAGCTCAACAAGATTGATTTTATTATACATATCCTGGCACAAACAGCATGAATTAATAGTGATTTTGTGAAGATTTCTTTCTTTAGAATCCTGGCAGATTAATTCTGTAAGTTTTTAGGTCTAAAATGGAGAACCTACATTTATGTTAAGTCCATAAAGGTAACTTCCAACACTAGAATCTTTGCTGATTAGACTGTCATTAAGGCGTATATTTACATATGAAATTGATTTTCCTTCAGTGATAATGAATCTGCATTCCTCCAACGGTTCTTGGTTAACCTTATAACCTTGCATTTATTTTTGAGATGGTTAAGTAGTGGAGCAACCTTGGGCCATGAACCAAACTAGTCCATAGGGGTTGCTGATAACAACTTGTCAAAGGTCCAAGATTAATAGAGCACATCAGTGCCTTGGGTGGCTGGACTTTTATAAGGAATAATCAAATGACTTATACACAAAATTATAAGGCATGATTGTAATTTGCCTCTCTATATAAAACATGTCATTACTTCCTCACACTGGCTAACGAAGCACGAAGCAATCCACATGAGTCCCCAAAGTTCACACACAAAAAAATCATCATTCTTTACTTCATAATTTCCTCTGTCCCTCCTCCCTCATATACATTTCATTCAACAGCAACCCCTTCTCAGAATGAGCGTATGGGCCTGCCAGCCGGTCTGTTCACAAGCACACATTCCCTTAGGATGCTGCTTGCTAGTCTCTAAAAACACTTGATGCTCACCCACATTCTTTTCACTGAGAAGTCAATGGACTTACTGCTACCTTTAAATGATTAGGCTGATTATGGAGCAGATACCTTTCTTACATCAAAAGGCTGAGGTTTTATATTATGTTTAGATTGCTCTTAATCAATCATACACAAACAAGGTATAGGCCCAGTCAATAAAGCAAGAAGTACAAAGAACATAAACCATGTCAAAATTCCCCAATACACAAAATTTTAACTTACCAAAAGTTTTTCGCTTGGAACTGATGGCTTTCTATGCATGCAATAATGGTTTGCTGTCCATCTATTTTTTTACCATATACCTGATTGGCAAAGAAAACAAACACAAGAGTGAATTTAGGGCCACAGAATGACCAATTGAAACATTTATAAAATACTGAAAATAGTACAGCACTTTGGCAAAAACATTTAATGAATTCCAACATAATAGCTTGAAAAACAAGTACTCAAATATGTATACCTAATCACAAATTCTAAGGTGGATCACAAAAGAGCTCACACTTTGAGTAAAACTAATTGTACTCTAAAATATTCATAAACATCCTAGACATACCATACTTGTCATTCCAAATACAGGTATCATAATAAGTGTAGATAATTTATTTTAAACATACAGATACCAATCTGTCTGTTTCCATGCAAATAAAACCTGGACCTTGATTGTGTTTATTATTATCTTTGTTGACTTCACAGTCTTAGGGGTTGCCATTTCTCTAGTTATTTTAAAAAGTATTGGGATAAAGATGAGAATGTTATTACTTCTAAATGAGAAAGGTCATTAGGAGAATGCCTGTGATAGTATGATGATTTAATTTCACCACTCGCCTAGTGATTTAAAAGTAATGAATAATTTGTGCCTTTCAATCCCCCAGGAACAAATGAGGACTCTCTAACTCAGCCTAACCACCTCATTCTTGAGTTATTGTTCCAAAAGAATACTGAACAACAAGGTTATAATTCAAAGACCTTCGGTATTTTAGGTTATGTTGCTGTATTTTTCAATTATTAAGCTAGATGCTTAAGGGGACCATATGAATTTCTGTCCTAACCAGGAAACTTCTGAGAGTGAAATGAGGTGCTAGTGGTAATATTAATAATTATGTTGCAACAGCAGGTATACACCAGGATGTATGGTCACCTTAAGTTGGAGAGGTAGGCAAAGGCCAGGTCCAGAAGGGGCTTGAAAGCCACATTCAGAAGCCTGGACTCTATCTTAAGTGCAAAGGGAAATCTTTGAGGGATTTCAAAGGATTTTCATGAGCTGATTTGCATTTCACAAGATCACTCTGGCTATGGAGAAGATCATGGAAACACAAACAAACTGTGGAGACTAAGTCAAGGCCTAATTGGGTACAAACAATTTTACTAAAGAAAAAAAGCACTCCTGCTTTCTACCATATTTCACCCTGAAAATATAAAAATAGGTTAAATCTATGAAAGAATCACATTAAACATAAGAAATTTGACTATAAAACACATGAGGACATGATTCCACTTCCAAATAATTTTATTTGTTCTAAGATCTTGTAACTTAATGAAAAGAAGTTTGATCTAAACTTACTGAGATGAGGCATGAACATGAGATGAAAGAATCTCATCATATCGTGCTCCTCTAATCAATGTATAAGAATTCCTACTTGAATTTAATTCAAGGTACAACCATTTTTCCATATCATATATATCATAATATAATTACTATTTAGAGTTTCTTGGGGAAAAGAAAGCAAACATTCTTAGAAATATTTACTTCAAGAAAAAAAAAATGCCAAGTTATAAAATGTTAGTTCTCTAAGTTACTATAAATTTCAGGAGATCATAAAAACACTGTCATATTTACAGAAGACAAAAGAAAAAAGGTCCACATTGAGACTTACAGTGCAGACTCCATTCGGATAATGTTCTTTTACATAAGCTCGCAGAGCAGTTTCTACGGAAGTTCTCCATGATTCAATTGCATTTTCTGCTTCATATGGTCTTGGATCAGTTGCTTCCTTTCTTAAGTGATCAAATTTGAAACAGATTCTGTTTTTTGGATCCAAAAACTTTCCATTTCCCAAGTCGCCGTGTTCTGTTATCAATACCTTCAATGATGCAATGAATTTTTGAAAAAACAGAATTTAAATACTGATTAAAATGGTATTAAAATAGCATTTAAGTACTGAAATATATTAATATACATTCGCTTAAACTATTTCCTTAAAACTATAAAATAATTCTACTCCAAGCAACTGTTTTAACTATATAGCACAACTATAACATTTCAAATAAGTAGACTATACAGACAACGAGGCTACTCTCATCCACCTTAGATAAGTGGATCTTATTTTCTCTCAATATAATTTTCAGGTATCTGATGAAAAAAATGCATCTTCTAACACACTGCTGGAGTCAGTTTTTCTTTTTTTTGAGAACTATAATCAGTTTACTATTTCTGTTATCAGTCTCCTGTTCCTCAAAAACTAAGGAACTGGTAATAACCTTCAATGAGGATGGTTCCAAGATTGGTTTTAATCCAGTGAGAATCTTCTTCAGCGTGTCCTCCACTGCTCCCGGGCCCACAATCTCATCTACTATGAAGTGCCTGGTTCTTGTTTTTATAAGCTAATCACTGACAGCTGTTTTCAATTGACCTCCAAATTTTTTAAAATGTAATTTATTCATTTATGCATATTTAAATTATACATGAATAAATCTGACATTTGTTCTTTATTTTTAAAATTTCCCTCTTTTTCCTTCTCTTACAACTCTCCCAATCTTTGACGCCTTACCTATATCAGGACTTCCCATTCCCTCTGATGTAAATCATGCAAACACAGGACATATCCTTCTAAATTTTTTTCAGTCATATAATCATACATAGATAAATATATACACATCTATGTATACATACACACAAACACAAGGTTTTTTTGGCTATTGCTTCACAAGAATGCAATGAAAATGAACACGCACACACAATTTTCTGCATCTGGCTTTTTTCAACACCACCTTATGGAAATCCTTCAAAGTCAGCTGGTATACCTCTCGACGTTCTTTTTAATGATTGCATAATATCCCATAATATGGATATAACATAATTTATTCTGCCATTCTGCTATTGATAAGACCATCTCTTTATTCCCGGGCTATTTTCTTTTCTGGGGGAAGGATGGGCACATTAAAAATGTTGAAGTATTACTGTACATAGATTTTAACATACTGATGTTTTTATTTTCATTGGATGCTTCCACTTCTCTTGGATAGATTCCTAGCAGTGGAGATAGTACTTAAAGGATTTATATATTTTTAATTTCCTTTTTTTTTTGTGAGGAAGACTGGCCCTGAGCTAACATCCCTTGCCATCTTCCTCTTTTTGCTGAGGAAGAGTAGCTCTGAGCTAACATCTGTACCCATCTTCCTCTATTTTGTAAAATGGATGCTGCCACAGCATGGCTTGATGAGTGTTGTATTAGTCTGTGCCCGGGATCTGAACCTGCGAACCCTAGGCCGCTGAAGTGGAGCGCATGAACTTAACCACTACGCCACTTTTTTCAGTCTGATGAGTAAGAAAAATATCTTGTTCCTTTTGTTATATTTCTTTGACTACTGACAGATCTAAACACCTTTGCATGTTTGTGAGCCATCTGCTCCTCTGTGAGCAAATATCCTTTAATATTTTTCATCTGGTTTTTTTTTCTTATTAATTTATGAGTCCTTTGTTTAAGGTATCTGTTTCATTCTACAGTTAATTATGTAGCAAAATGTCCATCTTTTCTTTTACAGTTTCTGGGTCTCCAGTCTTACTTGAGATGGTTTCCCCTGCCCTGACATTGTACATGTAGACTCTTTTCTCCTACAATTTTGGTCACTTTACAAATTTTTAATCCACCCGAAATTTACTTCTGTATATTGCATGAGACAGAGATCCAACTTAACTTTCTTCTTGATAGAAACCAGTTGTGCCAGTATCTTTTATTATATGTCTGTCTGAATTATAACCTTGCCACGTATAAAAAGCCTCACGTATTTTAGGACTAAATTCTGGTTCTATATGTTGCTCTAATGATCTATTTGTCTACTCTATAAAATACCACCTGACTTGACTTTATATTGGTTGTAAAGCATCTTCTGCTATCTAGTAAGGCAATTCTCTCTCATCATTCTTACTGTTCTTACATTTTTCTTGGTTTTTTCCAAGCATGTATTTTTTCACATAAACTTTATGAAAATTTTGACCAATTCAAATAACTATCAGGATTCTAATCAAATTGCATTAAATTCGCATTTTAATTTTTAAGTAATTTAACTTTCTATCTCAAAATGGGATGTGGTATGCCTTTCCATTGCTCAGTTCCTGTTTTATATGTTTCAAGAAGACAATCACCATTTTCTTCACAATCCTATGCCTTTCTTGGTAAGCCTATTCCCAGGCTAATGTATGGTTTTACCACTATTTAAAATGGAACTCCTCCCCCTCCAATCATTTCTAGTTTAGAGTACTTACTTGCTGCAACAGAGGAAAGCTAATGAGTTTTGTATACTTACCTTAAATTCAGTCATCTCACAAAATTCTTTTAAGTCTAGTAGGCTTTTGTTTTGTTTTGTTGTTGGTGAGGAAGATTGGCCCTGAGCTAACATGTTGCCAATCTTCCTCTTTTTTTTTTTTTTTTTGGCTTGAGGAAGACTGTCACTGAGCTAACATCTTCCTCTATTTTGTATGTGGGATGCCGCCACAGCATGGCTTGATGAGCGGTGTGTAGGTCCACGCTCAGGATCTACTAGACTTAGGGAGGTTAGTTTTACTAGAGTCTCTCAGTATTTCTAAACATATAATCATGTCACTAAGAATTTTCTAAACATTCTCATTCTCTTATTTTCTACCCTTCATTTATGATAAATAATGATGATGGTAAGTAGCCACACCTGGTTAATTTTCTATTTTAAGTAAAACTATTTTAGTGTTTGTAGTTTATGATATTTACTATTGTTTTTTGTTAAACAGCCTATTATATTTAAGTTTTCTTCTACCCCTATTTTACTTAGCATGTTTGTAATGAAGACTAGCTGCTGGATTTTTCAAATCGCTTTTCACTGCCTATTGATAAATCATAAGGTTTTTCTCTTTGATTTGTTGGTTAATAGATAAGACCAATAGATTGTCTTACACAGAACCATTCTTGCATTTCTGTAATAAATTTTATTTAGTCTTGGCATATTATTCTTTTGATATATTTCTGGATTCTAATTGCTAATATGTTTTTAAAGTTTTTATCTACAGTGATATGTAAGATTTGTGCAGAGTTTGTGTTTTTTTTGTTTTATCTTTATTAGGTTTTAAGTATTAAAATTATACTAGGTTTGTAAAATGAATTTGGAAGCTATCCAACATTTTTAAAAGATGCATTCCCTAGACTCAGTAATCTTCTTTTAGGGACTAATTTAAGAAAACAATGGTCTTGTGCCCAGAGGTACAAAGATTTTCAATAGAACATTGTTTGTAACAGTAAAAAAAAAAAAAAAATCAAAAGACCAAGATCTCCCAAGACAGAAAGAAAACAAATTTAGGAGATCATAACATGAAACATTATTTAGCTTTAGATATATGTGTGTATACACACGTGCATATCTATATATATAAGCTTATGTTTTCCCTTTAGTTTCAAGTCATCTTCTGTCTAGTTTGTTTTCCCCCTGTAACTACAAGACTACAGATCACATAACAAATGATACCAAATAGAAGCTCTGATGTAATTAGCCACTAAGAACTAATTGTTACCACTCTTCTCCCTACCAGTTCCTGCTTCATATTTTTTATATAAATTGTGCTTCGTGTACGCACAATACAAATTAATACAATCACTATTCAATTATTAGTGACTCTAAACCAAAAATAAGAACGTAAGTGACCTTTTGTGGCTTTTCTTAGCTTAGCAACTCTAACTTGCACTTTGGAAAGAAAAGATTTAATAATTACTAAATGCTAAGTTACTCACATGAAGAACTGTAGAATTCCAGAGCAACCAAATTATGATATAAATTTTACTAATATATATTTCTAGATTTTGGAATTAATATAGGATTGATTTTTTCCTATAAAAAACAAGAAAGTAGATTTAAAGCAATTATTTTCTAAAATCTTAAAAGAATTACATTTGAATATTTATAAAAGGGACTTTCTGCTAATAGCATTATTGGTCTCAATAAAAGAAACTAACTAGCCCATAAGTGGCTATGATTAAAACGAACACTTTTTTATCCTTAAACACACTACTTCATAATTCTTGCAGGCTACAACCACCATTATAAATGAAATAAAGAACAGCCAGACCCTGTGTTTATATAAAACATACCTGATCTTCATAACCTTCAATTTTTACTGGAGTAAACTGGTCCAAGTTATACTGTGCAAATGCACTAAAAAAGAAGAAGGCCAATTACTTAAAATTATGTATTTAACGTGCTTTAAAAATCATAGCCAAACAATTCACTTGTCAATAAAAGTCTCCTGCACTGCACATGACAAGTTAAATAAAATTATATTTCTCCATTATTGATCTTATATTAACTATAAATATTATATAGATATGGCTTTTTAAAAAAACTGATGAATCATATCCAGCTTTTAATGTTTAGCAGAAGAATATTAAATCAGTAAATATAATTGGTCTTTTCATTCAAAACCCTGAAAGGTTAGCCATCTATAAGATACATATCGAATTATTCAAGTATATATTCAGTCTACAACATACCAAGAAACAGAGTAGGTACTGTGAGAGATGCAAAGAATAATCAGATAGATCCTGTGATCTAAGGGCTCACAGTTGAATAGGAGAGATAATAAACACACCCATAACACAAAATAGGAAGTACCATAAGAGAATGACCAATAAAGCACCACAGAGAATATATATTTTTAAAATTTAATTCTCTTGAAGCAAGGGTAAGAAGAAAAGAGAGTTAGGGGTGATTTCATAATGGATGTGATACTGAGAAATGGCCTTGAAATAATGGGTAGGCTCTCTGGTCTTGCAGAAATTGGAGGGATGGGAAGAAAAGAGTATTTCACTTAGAGGGACCAGGAAGAGCAAAACACATGAGGACAAGATACGTTAGGTCCAAAGTCATAGAGAGCACCAAGTTCAATGCCTGGCACAAAGCAGGTGTTCAGTTATATTTACTGAATCAAACTGAAAGACCCTGAATCATGGAATAATTACTTCATTTGGGAGGCAAAGCAGATCCACAGAGGCTTTTTGAGAAAGGAGAACCCAGAGATACATCTAAAGATTAGTTTGGCAGCAGTGTATGACAATTGGGCAGTGGAGCAACTAGAACCAGAAAAAGCAGCTAGGTTATCGTTAGGCAAACATCCATGTTAGAACTGCTGAGAGTCTGAACTAGGAAATGGCGACGAGACGGATTCAAGAACAAAGCCTCTCTCTACTCTCATATGAGTCAAGAATAAAGTCATGTGTCACTTAATGAATGACAGGGATACATTCTGAGAAATGTGTCCTTAGGCAATTTTGTCATTGTGTGAACATCAGAGCGTGTACTGACACAAACCTAGATGGTGTAGCCTACTACACACTTAGGCTATATGGTACTGATCTTATGGGACCACTGTTGTGTATGTGGTCTGTCGTTGACCGACACATCACTATGTGGCACATGACTGTTTTGAGCATATAAGTCACTGCCAAACACACAATGAACAGAGAATTTCATGTTATAATTGTGTCCCTGTGTCCCTCTGTGATCAAAAATATTTTTCTTTTAGTTTTAGGACATATATATAATTATATATATTTGAACTTGATGTGCAACTATTTACTTCAGATATTAGTGCTTAAAAACCTGTACTTACAAAACATTTTTTCCCATGTCACTTTAATTATGTTAATATAATACTTACTGGGCTGCTCCTTCCCTGAGAAGATTATCATTATTAAGCAGTAATCGAACATCTGCAAAACAAATATTATGTTTTCCATATTACTATTTTTCTAAGTTTGAAATCTATGTAATGAACGCAGGTTATTTTGGTCATGTATTAATCCTCACCCCCCAACATGCAAGCAAGATCGAAATATCACTCTGATGACCAAAATAACCACAAAACACACCATGGTATTAATAAAAAGAAAAAAAAGCTTTTGGTTAGGAAATAGGAGGGAATGAAATAGAAAATCACATTATTTTATACCCTTAATAGTCAATGCAGGCAGACTGTACTGTGTCTCAAAAGAACTAAAGTGGAGATAAGCTGCACTCAAAATATATTGTGATAAGATCTGTAGAAGATTTAGCGCTATGCCTCTTAGAGTTTGACAATACTATCATGAGTTTCAAATAAATCTGCTCTACAGAAAAAGTGATTAAACAAGAAACAGCTGGTGAACTGGGTGCAGATGTAGGCATTTCTGTCCTCATACAGCTCATGTTCAAACAACAAATGAATGTACTTAGTTCGATATGGATAAATGCCTGATTTGATCTGGTAATCTCACTTCGGTTATTCTTAATTCTGTCCTAATCTTAGACTCAATTATTATGAAGACATTTGCCTATTAATCATTAAAACATAACTTTAAAAACAATAATTTTTATTGGAAAATCCAAGCACTTTGTAAAACACAAAGGAAAAAACCATATAATTTCCAAACCAACAAAATTGTACTCTAGTTTTAATGTATTTTTTCATTATTTTCCCTGTGCACCTGACTATTTTATACAGTGGCTATCATAAAGTACACACAACAATGTATTCTAATTTCTTCATTAAATGAAAATAACAGAATAACCTAATTATCTGCCATTAAGAAACAGGTTAACTACAACATAAACAGAGTACAGTTCTTATAACTAGTGTAAAATTGGGCAGCCATTAAAAATAATGTAGATACGTATTTATCAACACGGACATACACCCATAATATAATAAACAAGAAGAGGAAAACTCAGCGTGTATAGTACTATCCTACTTATGTAATGTTATAAATATGTGTGTCTAAATTGAGAGATGTTAGAAGTATTTCATTCAAACAGTGGAGAACTAGAGGGCAGAATTTTGTGTGTCTTTTAGGTTCTTTTTATACACTTTGAAAATTTTAGAATGACTACAAATCATTTTTACAAAAATAATAAAGCTATTCCAAAAGAAAAAATATCACCTATCTACACACCTCTTTTCAGTAGTAAGCCCTGATTTAAAAAACAATCTCTTTTGCTAACCACTAAAATAATACTAATTTGATTTCTAAGTTAACTGATCTTAAACAAGGGAAGCTTCTACCTAAAAAATTATTTTAAAGAATACAGACATTTACAATTATAGTTATTCTTATCTCACAAAGCAAACTGGGAAGTTCTATTTGATAAATATGATTCTTTCATCTGCAATATTTAATTATTAATATAATCATCAACAGTGATATTGCATGGCAGTGTATCTCTTCCAGTTCAAAATGGAAAAATAATTTAAAAGCAGGATCTATTTGATCCAGTTAGTTTTACTCTGGAAAAAAAAGTTCATGCTTTTATCATAAGGAGAGTATAGTAGAACAAACAGAAAGACAAAGAAGAATTTCAGCAAAATACTACTCTTAAAGAAGGGATTAGGCTGTGGTTCCAAGCCAGGCTACATACCAGAACCACAGGGTGGTGAGTGGGAGATCTACCACATTAGTTTCTAAGAATAAAGACCAAAAATCTATGTTTCAATGATTCTAATGTAGCCAGTCTAGGAGAGCATTTGAGAACCACTAAACTGACAAGATTTTATGACTTAGCAATTCTAAAATTGTCAGCCCTGGTGGTCTAGTGGTTAAGATCTGGCGCTCTCATTGCTGCTGCCAGGGTTCGTTTCCCGGTCAGGCAATCACACCACCCACTGGCAGCCGGCTGGGTGTTGCTGTGATGCTGAAAGCTATGCCACCGGTATTTCAAATACCAGGGGGGTCACCCATGGTGCACAGGTTTCAGCAGAGCTTCCAGACTAGACACACTAGGAAAGAAGGACCTGGCCACCCACTTCGGAAAAAAATGGCCACGAAATCCCTAGGAGTAGCAGCGGAGCCTTGCCTGATAGAGCTAGAAGCTGAGAGGATGGTGCAAAAAGAATGGGCAGGGTCAGTTCTGCTGTACACAGGGTTCTAGAAGACAGAATCGACTTGATGGCACTAACAACACAATTTTAAGATTTGTGGATTCTGTTGGAATCATTATGATGCCAATGATACCAATTAAAATAGCAATGAAAATAATCAAATTCATATGAGATTCCCCCCTTAAATATTTAATTCCTTTTTAACTCTAAAACATCCTCTCCTCACTTTAAAACTTACATAATATTCGATATCCCACTTCTCCATAGCTCACTCTCCACCTCAGGCCCACTGCAAGTTCAGGCTCATCCTAAATGCCCAATTTTACCATACCTCAACACAGAACATAACGATTCAACATTAATTTCCAAAGAGACTAGGAAAACCAATTTCTAGGACTCATACATTCTTTTAGGACCTTTGTGATTGACAAATTTGTAGGGAATTTAATTCAGGGTAAGAATGGAAAGTGAAAAATTTTTCTTAGAATTATAATTTATTCTTGGCTCCATGAACTGTACGGGAGTTTGGGGGCCACTGACTTTTAATGCAGATTCACCATTATCAATTTAAGTTACATGCCAACTTGTGAACCTAAGGACAGGAGACTATCTTCTTTAATGCCCCAACCATTAAATGTATTTACATATATTTAGGTTACAGAGGCTGAATATTAAAACAGAAGTTAAACCCTATAGGAAGCAGAAATACATTTGAATTCTTCCCAACTTCCCAATTCACTACTTGAGATTTTATAGTTATCTAAAAAGGCAGAACTATTTTAATTTCCAGATTTTGTACAGTGTAGACTTGCCATTCTTCCTCAGTGTTAAATATTTAAATGCATAAGAATCACCATATGTAATTGTATGTACTAAATCATATATTACAATTTGTGGATGATTTAAGGGATTTTCAAGGGTAATTTTAAGTTTATACAATTTTTGCCTCATTTTTTTGACTTTCAATGTTTTCTGAGGTGAGATTCCAGTTTATCCCACACTATGAATGAAAATGAGTAATTCAACTTCTTAAAAAACATATTTAAATAGCTGACTCTGAAGTAGAATGTAATAAAAAATGAAATCAGAGAGTCCTGTGTAAATTAGTTTTAATTTAAAACATGGTGAAGTAAAATATTAATGTATATGGAGTAGAAATAACAAATTTAAAGTACTTGCGGGTGGCTTATTCTTAAAACTGCTTAACAAAAGTTTTATAAAAAGATCACTACAGGCCATTTTCCTGGCAATACTGTTAAAGAGGAGCTATTGTTACAGTTTTTACAGCATCCAGGAGAATGTATAACAGTTTAAATTTCTGATCTATGGGTGAATAATTATAATTACAAAACTGCCAGTGAGGTTCAAAGAAAGGCAGACTGCAAACTAATTTATGACATATAATTTAAATGACAAATTGTTTTTACATGTGTTGTCATCTTCTAAGCACGGTGAAACAATGTTTTTCCCCCTTTCTTTGCTGTTAATATTAATCTAGTAGGTTTTTCTTGAAAAGAAATACAAAAATGCATTTCATAATTCCAAAAAATAGTTAAAATTAAAATTTTCTTCTCATTTTAAACAACATTATTCTTTCAAGGTTAATTTACTCAAACATAATTATCATACATATATCATAAATAAACTGTATTCTAGCCATTACAAAATCCAGATTCTTCTGCATACTCTCCTTAGCTTAGTTATTTTGGGGATATAATTTATTCTTTAAAAAAAAAGAGTGCCTGATATATCAAACCTTAGTGTTATGAATTAAATACTCACCATTAAACACCTCATTAAACTCTCCAGGAGGGGCATGAATGATGAATTTCGCTGCTATACGCACCTAAAATAGAAAGAGATAAATGTTCCATAAATAACCAAAAAATATGCAAAATTAACTATTTCAAAGTTTTACTGAAAATAGCTTAAGAAGATTTTAAAGACAGTGACTCTTCTTCACTCCAACACCTTAAGTTTATTCCTGTTTTAATCATTTAATATAATCACAACGTATAGGCTGAATATAGATAAAATAGACAATTAATGCATTCAAGGATTCAAAGCTGCCTATACACAAACATTTTCTTATAAGTAAATTTTTCTTTTAAACTAAAATAGAAAATAGTTATCAAGAAAATTTGCATGCGTAAAGAAATAAGATGCATTTAGGTACAATGAAGAAAACAGATATATTTATGTGTCTATAAAGGCACAAATTAGTGAAAAATGTAGAAAGGAAGAGGGGAAGAAAAGTCTAAATTAGAAATGTTTTTAACATGAGACCTGACTGGATCTTGGGACATTTTAATTCAAAGATAAGTGAGAGATAAAACATCAACAGGAGTACTGACAGGCATATTTTAGGCGAATAAAGGCTACGTTTGATAAAGAGATTAATCACTAATGAAAATATATCAGAGAGGTTAAATGACATGTCCAATATTACAGTCTAGTAAAGAAGTCTTGAGGATTTATGACAGTTTCCAATACTACACAGTAACCTCTGGCTAACTTGAGGCAGCGCTCCTGAAAGCGTACTTCTTGAACAAGCAGCAGTGGCGTCAGTGACCTTGTCAGAAATGCACATTCATGGGCTCCATTCTGACTGACTGAATTAAGGCTGGAAATGAGGCCCAGGAAACACTATTTAAACAAGCTTTCCAGGTGATTTTTTATGCACTTTCAAATATTTGCTGAATTAAGAGACCATCCTTGGCAAAAACAAACCCCTTGACTTATTTTTATATTTCCCACTTTATTACTAGTACTGTCATTGCTCTGATGTGGAAACTAAAAATAATGGAAAGAAAAGGAAATAGTTATACTTGTTTGTGTATATATGTTATGTGTGTGCATGCATCTAAGTACACACATGATCTTCAGAGGAGAGAGGTGAAGAAGAGATATATATGGCTAGAATGAAGATATTTCTAGTTAAAGGTCACATATGTGACAAGGCCTCAAAAAGGATTTTAGAAAACGTCAATTTAAAACGAAAAGGAAGACTTTGTAGTCTGGATTACTAAAAAGTTCGAGGCAAAAATCTATGCTTGGTGCTTGATACCACTGAGAGATAACAATGATGAAGATATAACAAAAATAGGATTATTTAAATTAGTGTTTACCAAGCACTTTACATGGATTATGTCCTTTACTCTTCACAACAACCCTATGAGGTAGTGACTATTATGTTTGCACATTTTTTAGATGAGGTAACTGAAGCAGAGGAGGTTAAGTAACTGTCGGTCTGATTCCTGCATCTACACTTTTATTCAGTACATTATGCTGCTTCTCATATTTAAAACAGCTTTGGTAAAATTCTCCCACCAAAAGATGAACATGGCAGAATGTGATAGTGTAGCCACCAAACAACTACCCTCAATACAAACTTTTTTGATATTTAAAATGTCAACAGCAACAACTTAAATGAAACAGACAAATTCCTTGAAAGACACAAAACCAAAGTTCACTCAAGAAGAAACAGATAACCTCAATAGTCCTGGATTTATTAAGAAATTGAATTTGTTGTTAAAAGCCTTCCAAGAAATAAAACTCCAGGTTTTCTTATACTAAACATTTAAGGGAGAAATGATACCAATTCTACACAAATCATTCCAGAAAACAGAAGTGAACACCTTCCAACTCATTAAGAGAACAGCATTATCCTATATCAAAGATTAAAATATTACAAGAAACACTCAAAATCTCTCGTGAACATAGATGCAAAAATCCTTAATAAAATATTAGCAAATTGAATTCAGCAATATATAGATCACACATCATGACCAAGTGAGGTTTATCCTGGAAATGCAGGGCTGTTTCAGTATTTTAAAATCAATGATAGCAATCACAACAGCAACTGATTATAAAGAAGAAAAACCATAGATTATCTCAGTAGATGCAGAAAAATTACTTGATAACATTCAACAACCAAACATGATAAAAACTCTTACAAACTAAGAAGAGAATGTCCTTAAGATGACAAAAAGGATCTACAGAAAAGCCTACAGCTAACATCATCCTTAATGGTTAAAGACGGAATGCTTTCCCCCTAAAATCAGGTCTGTTCTCACCACACATATTCAACATCATACTGAAGTCTTAGTACAATATGGTAAAAAAAGGAATGAAATGCATTTCATAAATAAAACAAGACTTTCTATTTGCGAACAACATGATTGTTTACAATGAAAAATCTCAAGAAATCAAAAAAAAAAAAAACCACCTATAAAATACCTACGTATAAATCTAATAAAATATGAGCAGGGCTAGTATGCTGAAAACTACACAAAATACTGATGAAACAAATCAAAGAGGAGCTATGTAAATGAAGAGATATGTTATGTTCATGGATTGGAAGACCCAATGCTGTAAAGATAATTTTTCCCAAACTATTCTACAGATTCAATGGAGGCCCAATCAAAATCCAAGCAGGATTTTTTGGATACACATAAACAGGCTGATTCTAACACTGACATCTTTTCTATATCATTATTTTTCTGTGTTTGAAGAATACAACGAATGCAGATTATTTTGGTCACGTATTAACACCCCCTCCCCCGAAAAGCAAGCAAGATCAAAAAATCACTCTGATGCCCAAAATAACCATGAATACACACCACGGTATTAATGGAAAAAAAAAAAAAAAGATTTTGGTTAGGAAATAAGAGAAGGAATGAAATATATTTTATTTCACACCCTGAACAGTAAACAAAGTAGTAAAGGCAAATGAACTAGAATTGCACAAACAACTTTGAAAAAGAACAAAGTTGGAGAATTCATACTACCTGATTTCAAGACTTAATATAAAGCTACAGTCAATAAGATAGGGTGGTACTGGTGAAGGGATAGATAACCAGTGGAACAGAACTGAAAGTCCAAAAACATACATATATATATATATGGCCAAGAGATTTTTGACAAAGTTGCAAAGGCAATTCAATGGAGAAAGGATATCTTTTCAACAAATGATATTCAAATAATTAGATATCCATGAGCAAAAAAGTGAACCTCAATCTAAATCTCACACCTTATTAAAAAATTACCTCAAAATGGATCATAGTTCTAAATGTAAAACATGGACCTCAAAAAATTTTAAAGGCAGCATGACCTGGGGTTAGGCAAAAAATTCTTAAGACATGATACTAAAACCATTTAAAAAAATAGATTGATAAATTGAACTTCACCGAAATTAAAAATTTTTGCTCTGTTAAAGACACAGAATAAAAAGACAAGCCACAAACTGGAGAAAATATTAGCAATCATATATCCAAAGGACCTGTATCCAGAATATATACGCTCAAAAGTCAACAGTAAGAAAACAGTAAGCAAAAGACTCAAATAGACACTTCACCAAAAAAGATATACAGAAGACAGATAAATGTACAAAAGGATGTGTAATATCCTTTTGGATATAATCATTAAGGAAATGAATATTGAAATAATGAAATACTATGATATACCTAACAGAATGGCAAAAATAAGAGAGACTGATAATACCAAGTGCTGGTGAGGACACAGAACTGGAGCTCTAACACACTGCTGTGGCAATGCAAAATGGTACAACCAGTATGGAAAACAGTTTGGCAATTTCTTATAAAGTTAAGCACACACCATATGACACCACAATCCCACTCCCAGGTATCTATCCTAGAGAAATGCAAACCTATGCTTACACAAAACTCTATTCACAATTGCTCAAAACTGGAAACAATCCACAACTCAAATGTCCACAAATGGGTGAATGCATAAATAAACGATGGAATACTACACATAATGGACTACTACTCAGCAGTGAACAGGAACAAATTATGAATACATGCAACAACTTGGATGAATCTCAAAGGCCTCATTCTGAAAGAAGGAAACCAGTCTCAAAAAAGTTACATAGCAATAATGTATGATTCCATATATATGACATTCTTAAATAAACAATATTATAGCAATGGAGAACAGATCAATGGTTACCAGGGGCTGGGAGAAGAGATGGGAAAGGATGTGAATACAAAGGGAGAAATGAGGAAAAGGAAGAAAATGAGGGAGTTTTTTTGGGTAATGGAACTACACTATATCTAGATTTTTGGTAGTGGTTACATGAATCTATACATGTGTTGAAAGTCATCAAAAAAAATCAAGGGGGTACTTTCACTATACATTAATTAAAAATACATATTATGTTTTCAAAATTATTTTCTTCTAAAATGTTTAAAGGTACTATTCAAATCAAAAGGCAAAATATAAAGGATAATTTTAAACAGGCAAGGGTGGACTAGGGTATGGAAGACAGTGCATGCAAAACATACACTGGAATCTATATTATGTAAATGTCTTCATGTCCTTCATTCCCTTCTTTGCCCCCCTCCCTTCTACTGAGGTAAGAAGTTAGAAAGCATTTAAAACAATCTTACTCACTACCACAGGCAACACTGATGAATTTATCAAATATTTCTTTTGAAAACTTTTAGAATTTTGAGCTAATTGTTTTTAACACTCCTAATGATTTATACACTACCTATAAAACTGGCAAAATTAAAGGTCTGATAGCAAGCAGTATATATATATATGTATAGCATATATATATATATATATATATAGCATATTTAGTGATATGATTAACCAGTTGAGCTTTAAAATTTCAGTTGTTTCAAAAAAGGAGGCATATACATTTAGAAGTTTAGTGAGTTCTATTTTGTGTTTTCACCAGGAAAGCAAAAATGATCTATATTTTTATCCTACAGACTTATTTGCCCTTGCTATTGCACTAAATGTATACAGTAACCAAAAAGAGTTAACGAACTGCTCACAATATCTGAAGTGAAGGCTGGGTCAAGAGAAGTACCACTAAGGGTTGAGAGGTCATGGGAGCTGTCTGGCTGAGAACCCAGAACACAACTTGGATGATACCAGCTATGCCAGAAGTATTTTAATCTGGTTTTTGTGAAATTTCACCAAATAAGAAGAATCTGATTTTTGGATTTCTCAGGTGCTTAAGAAAAGAGAGTGTTGTCTGCCACAGTAAAGGCTCAATTGTCTTCCTAAGAAATTGTTCAATTATCAGGGTATTTTCTAAACACTGCTATAGCTTCAACATTCCCCTACATCCACCTTCATAGCCGACTTTTTTAATTTTAAAAATTATTTATTCTAGCACACTTCTAAATCCAAGAAAGAAAAAAGGTCATACAAGTTAACAAGAAGAGGTCTCAAAAGTGGAAGAGATTTCTGAAAATAATCAAAAACATATTTCCTCAAAATTTCTCTAATACACATGGAGCTATACTCTATTTACCCCTGTGAATATTACAGATTTTCTGGAAGAGCCCAGTGAATTATTACATATCTTTCTAGGCCCACTGCTAAATCTTCTGCATTAACCACCATCTTCCTCCACGTGATAGTATTTGAAGTCAAGTCCTTCTAAATTGGAGTCAGATTCAGGAAAAAGTTATACTTTTATTGTATTCC
Organism: Tapirus indicus; assembly: GCA_031878705.1. Taxonomy (NCBI): domain Eukaryota; kingdom Metazoa; phylum Chordata; class Mammalia; order Perissodactyla; family Tapiridae; genus Tapirus; species Tapirus indicus. The sequence continues at coordinate 136,892,273 of CM062917.1, read as the reverse complement.
TAAACTGTAATGCTAGATTTTTGGGAGGAGGCGCCTTGGTTTTGCTGGGAAGGTATGGCTAGATGGGAGATTAACTCTTATCTATGCTATTTAGTCTATGCTATCTATGCTATTAACAGTTGACAGGCATACCTCATAACAATAGCACCAACAAGTATAGTTTTAAGAAGTTAACCTATTAATGTACAGCTTAAAGTATTAACCTGAGCTAAAAGCTGAAAGAGCTATATTTTTTCTTTTCTTTCTCTTTGATCCAAACATCATTTTTGGATACATATATCCAATATATATATATAATTGGATATATAAAATATATAACATATATTTATAAATACATAATTTATATATACTTACATATAAATAAATATAAATATATAATATATACAAGTGACTATAAAGTTACTTATAGAGAAGATAAAGTAGTATACTCAAAACAATGTCCAAAATGTTAGCACACAATAACCCTGAGACAAAATAATTTCTGCCCATCAACTGTCTGAGATAACACAAATGTATTTACTCACTGTCAAACTTTTCTTTTTGTACTTTTCTTATGGGCTTTCTTCTCCTTTTTTTTGTTAAAAAAAAAAGCATTCTACAATTCAACCACAAAATTAAATAATGATAGTAATGAACAGCAACCCACAGAATAAAATAAGAATCCATGAGTCCTTATTGACATAAAAAAATGAATGAAGAAAGGGGTGAAAAGGGAAAGCTCTTCATTATAGTAGAAGTTCAACTAAACGAGGAAGGAATGACTGAATTAGAAAATCACCCTGTGTGACCACTACAGTAATTGTTGCAGGCAAAAACCATCAACAGATGCTAAAGTTAGTGGGTACAAGTATGGTAAAACAATAACAGGATATTTACATGGTCTGAAAGTATCTTTCCACACGATATTTAATCACAAAGGGATTAATAGTGATTTTACATTGAGGAAACCTGCCACACACTACCTTTACCAAATGGACAAAATTATCATGTGTAATAAGAAAAACTAACTTCATGTGCCTCCTAATAGGATATACCGAGGACACAACATCACTTCTGTGATACTTCGGCCCAAAATCCACAGGCTGAATCTAATCATGAGGAAAGGGCATAACAAACCGAAATTGAGAGAGAGTCTACAAAATAACTAATCTGTACTCTTCAGAAGTGTTAAGGTAATGAAAGACAAACAATGCTGAGAAACTGTTCCACATTAAAGAAGACAAGAGACATTACAACAAAATTCAATGTGATCCTGGAGTGGATCCTGGACAGTAGATTAGATAACAGTATTATATCGATGTTTAATTTCTTGATTTTGATAATTCTACCGTGGTCATGTAAGAGAAAGCCCTAAACACAGTGAAATATTTAGAGAGTGGGAAAAAAATCCGTTCTCTACCCTGAGGTTGTGGGGATTTTCCCAGATATTTTTTTCTAACTTTGAAGTTTTGCTTTTTGCATTCAGGTCTTTAATCTACCAGGGATTGATTTTTGTGTGTGATGCAGGATGTAGATCAATTTATTACATTGTCATGGATAAATAAAACAGCTCAATACTATTTGTTAAAATGTACTTCTTTTCCCCATTGGACCAAAGAAAATAAATAAAAGAAAAAAGAAAAAGTATCTTATATGTTCAGTACTATTTTTAAAATGTGACTTGCTTCTTTATTTCAGTTAAGGATATGAAAAAAAAAAAAATCATACTTTTTAATTCCAAAAAACCTTCTGAAAAGTGTCTAACGAATTTAGCAGTTATCATTCAGGTAATAATCACAAGAAAGTAACTTCCTCAAAGAATTCCTGAAAATATTCAATAATATCAGTAGGCAGAAATAAGAGATGCTATCCTATTATTATAAAGGCACTGGCTAACACTAAGAAAATATCTAAGTAATGTGAAATCAAATTAATACTCTATTTCTTCTCACAAACAACTTGTTTAAAGACTTCCAGTAATTATCTCGAAGTAATTAGTAATTCATTTTTATATACAAAAATCCTAGTAGAATTATCTAGGCACTGTTGCAGTTCACAATGAGCCAGTCTCCTTAAAATCAAGTTAAGCAATTTTGGTTAAATACAGGATTCTAATTACTTGAGTTCTAATTAAGATATGGATATGATCCTATCTACCATTTTTGTTTGTTTACAATTGTTTGAACCAACTGATGATTTTGGAGACTCAAAAACAAGTTGTTCTAGTTTAGACATTATAAAAACAAAGTCAATGAGTGCTTTTTTGATGTTTCGTCTATAGCTAAACATATTTAACTTCACTTTAAATTTTCATTCAACATCTACACAAATTGTGTTTGAGGAGGGCTGTACTTGCCTGATACAAATTTTCAAATGACAAAAAACTTGTCTTTTGTAAACAAAATCATTTACTTCAAAAGTTCCCTCTCATGACCCAGCAATTTCATACTTAGGTATAATGAATGCATACGTTCACAAAAAGAAGAACAGCATTATTCATAATAGCCCCAAACGTCCAACAAGAGGAAAATGAATAAATAAACTGGGGTACTGATACAAGTAACATCACGAATGAATCTCAAAAACATGTTGAGTAGAAAGAAGCCAGATACACACAAAAAATACATACTGTGTGATTCCATTCATATGACACATGAACCCAGGGAAAACCAACCTACGGTGATAAAAGTTAAGAGTATGGTTGGGAAAGGGTGACAAGATTGATCAGAAAGAGGTATGAGGGAACTTTCTGAGGTGACGTAAAATGTTCTTTATCTTATTTTGTGTGACTGGTGATTCCATGGGCGTATACAATTGTGAAAATTCACTGAACTGAACATGTAAGACTCATGCATTTTAAAGCAGGTAAATTATATCTCAACTAAAAAAATGCAAAAAGTTATCTGATATATACGACAGCATATCTTATATTTTATTCTTGTATAAGTGTTAATTTTAAAACTTAGCAACCATGATAATTAAGGAATGAAATATTATTATTGGCTTATTTTCTAATTAACGATTAACCACAAAACTTTTAATATTAATTTTTATTGCTGAAAATCCACAAAAACATATTTATCCAACTTTCTGCTTTTTAAATGGAAAATATAGTAAAAAAATTAAAGGTAAAATTTTAAAGAAACAAAAATTAAGGATCTTAGGCTTTCATTCTGAATTACAGAAAGTAATATGTTGGCATAAATCTATACTATCTCAGGCATTTTCCTCAGTCTCCCTAAAAAATACTGGGACATTCTTACAATCCCATTTACAATCCCAACAAAAATAGTAAAATATCTGGGAATAAATTTAACCAAGGGGGTGAAAGATCTATACACTGAAAACTATAAGACATTACTGAAAGAAATCAAAGACGACATAAAGAAATGGCAAGATATTCCATGCTTATGGATTGGAAGAATAAACATAGTTAAAATGTCCATATTACATAAAGCAATCTACAGATTCATCAACACAATCCCAATCAGAATCCCAATGACATTCTTCACAGAAATAGAACAAAGAATCTTAAAATTTATATAGAACAACAAAAGACCCCAAATAGCCAAAGCAATCCTGAGAAAAAGAACAAAGCTGGAGGCATCACAATCCCTGATTTCAAAATATACTACAAAGCTATAGTAATCAAAACAGCATGGTATTGGCACAAAAACAGACACAAAGATCAATGGAACAGAACTGAAAGCCCAGAAATAAAACCACACATCTATGGACAGCTAATCTTCAATAAAGACGCTAAGAACATACATGGAGAAAGGGAAGTCTCTTCAATAAATGGTGTTGGGAAAACTGGACAGCCACATGCAAAAGAATGAAAGTAGACCACTATCTTACACCACACACAAAAATTAACCCAAAATGGATTAAAGACCTGAATGTATGACCTGAACCATAAAACTCCTAGAAGAAAACATAGGCAGTACACTCTTTGACATCGTTCTTAGCAGCATCTTTTCGAATTTCATGTCTACTCAGGCAAGGGAAACAAAAGAAAAAATAAACAAATGGGACTACATCAGAGTAAAAAGCTTCTGCAAGGCAAAGGAAATCATGAACAAAATGAAAAGACAACCCACCAACTGGGAGAAAATATTTACAAATCATATATCCAACGGGGGTTAATTTCCAAAATATATAAAGCACTCGTACAACTCAACAACAAAAAGATAAACTACCTGATCAAAAAATGGGCAGAGAATATGAACAGACATTTTTCCAAAGAAGATATACAGATGGGCAACAGGCACATGTTCAACGTCACTAATTATTAGGGAAATGCAAATCAAAACTACAATGAGGTATCACCTCACACTCATCAGAATGGCTATAATTAACAAAGAAGAGAAATAATAAGTGTTGGAGAGGATGTGGAGAAAAGGGAACCCTCATACAACCACTGGTGGGAATGCAAACTGGTGCAGCCACTACAAAAAACAGTATGGAGAGTTCTCGAAAAATTAAAAATATAAATACCATACATTCCAGCTATCCCACTATTGGGTATTTACCCAAAGAACACGAAATTAACAGTACAAAGAGATCTATACACCCCTATGTTCATTGCAGCATTATTCACAATAGCCAAGACGTGGAAGCAACCCAAGTGCCCATCAACTGATGAACAGATAAAGAACATGTGGTGTGTACACACACACACACACACACACACACACACACACACACAAAATGGAATACTACTCAGCCATAAAAAAGATAAAATTGTCCCATTTGCAACAACTTGGATGGACCTCGAGGGCATTATGTTAAGCGAAATAAGATAAAGACAAACACCATATGATTTCACTCTTATGTGCAAGATAAACACATGGACAAAGAGAAGAGATTAGTGGTTACCAGAGGGGAGGGGGTTGGGGTGTGTGTGAAAGGGGTAAAGGGGCATATTTGTATGGTGACAGACAAAAACTAGACTACTGGTGGTGAGCACGATGCAGTCTATAAAGAAACTGATATATAATAATGTACACCTGAAATTATACGTTATAAACCAATACAATCTCAATAAAATTTAAAAAATATTGGGACATTCTTGCTTACAATTGAGGACTCTGGTCAGATAATGTTTTTACTCTACTCACCATTTCCTTTTTCGGTACACAATTTGTAAGAAAGAAATCTCAGTGCTCACACTGAATAAACTGAAGCTGACTGTTCTAAAAGCCACCTTCCTAAGAAATCCCACAGCAAAGAAATTTCTACATTTTAAACTCTACCAAGTTTTCATCAACTAGCTTCTGTTTGCAGGGAAGACTCAGCTGATAAGGACCGAGTATCCTCAGTTCATACTTGGTTGAAGTATGACGTAGACCAAGTAAGCCATACAAGGAATAATGAGTAAAAATCCTTACACCTCAGCTCTAAATCACTGCAATAAATTACACAAAATTTGAGGTGAAGGGGCCATTTCATTAGATTTCTTTATCAAAATAATGGCTGAAAGAGTTACTTAATACAAAACAAAATTCCTGTAAATATGTTATAGTCACATTTATCATCTTATGGGCAAAAATGTTAGAATTTGTTTTCAGAAAATTATATTAAAATCTCCTATTGAACTTAAAAAATTGGCTAACCTTCCATCCTGCTTCCAAAATCCTAAATGTCTAGCACTAATTTTTGTGTGTGTGTGTGAGGAAGACCAGCCCTGAGCTAACATCCGTGCCCGTCTTCCTCTACTTTATATGGGACGCCACCACAGCATGGCTGACAGGCAGTGCATTGGTGGGCGCCCGGGATCCGAACCTGCGAACCCCGGGCTGCCAAGCGCGAACTAAACCGCTGCGCCACTGGGCCGGCCCTAATTTAGTCTGTGGGGAAAAAAAAGAAATTCGGAGGGAAAAGAAAAAGAAAATCTGAGAGGGAAGAGACTTGCCTACATACTGCTGAATCTGAATGCTGAGAATAGTGCCTAGCAAATGGCAGGCTCTCCAATATTCGTTGAATAAAGAAACAATCTCCCTTCAAGGCAGGATCCTTGTTGCCTCTGCCCTATACACTGCACTCAGTAGATTCAACTACGTGTTGAATAAATCTATAAGCAAGAACTCTCACTTCTTTAGAATGGTCAGGGAATGTAGTATTTCAATGAAATAAAACATTCTAAGAGTTATCACTAATGCAATTTTCTGTATGTAGGCTGTTAATTTTCAAATAACCTATATCCAAAACCACAAAAACTAATGCTAACATAAAGAAGCAGTAAAGTGTATGATCTCTGGAGCCAGACTGACTGGGCTGGATTTTTATCTCCACTACTCATTAGCTATGTGAACTTGGGTGAATGAATAATAATATTAGCTGCTATTATTAGCAGTAATAGTAGTAGATAATAAGTATACTTGCATTAGTTGTTCCAGTATTCTTAAAAACATCTCTGGAACACAGACATTTTCACATGTTAGTTTCCTCGTGCCCTACAGTGGTACAAAGGTGGCTTATATTCACATATTTCTGTGTTGTTTGCAGTGCATTCACTTCCCACACACCCACATCCTTTCTCCTCACTTGGAAACCATCCCTTCCCTCTCCTATTTGACTCTGCTCACCTCGAAAACCAGTAATAGCAACACAGGAGAAAAAGCTAGTTTCCTCCTAGCTACATGGGGACAACGTGCAGTTTAAGATCTGGGTTTTTATTTAAGCTAAGACAAATGATCTGTACTCAAGTTTTGATTTTTTCAACATTTATAAACCTCCATTTTTTTACAGGTAAATTATGGGAGATGAAATATATCATTATTTCTTAACCTTTCAAAACTCTTGCCTCTGTTAGATAAAACAGAATATTATTTACAATTACTCTCTGAGATAGCTGTTATTACCTTTAATTGATGAAAGAGAAAACAGAGATCCAGAACTGGGATTTGAATGAAGTCTTCAGATGAAGTCCAAGGCTTTTCATAGAGCTGCCTCCCAATACAGCATAATCTTTCTATGATGGTTTGGAAGATAGGTTGGGAACAAAAGAAATCTCTGGGTGATCTCATCTACTTCCACTGCATCTACAATCGCCTCCTAACAAGAGCTCTCAAATCTATACACCTCCTATCACAACCTCTCTCAAGATCAAGATTTATTTTTCTAAGTATAACTTATTTATTAGAAATCTCCATCAAAATGCCTCACAGATACTTAGCCTGTCTCACCCAAACCTACTTCCTTCTGTCCTTAATAAAATTATCAGCACCACTGAGAAATCATTCCACACTTTTTCCTCTCTCCCAGTCAGTCACATGATCAATGAATGTCTGTCTCTCTTGCTCAAATCCAATCCCCCTTGCTTTGATTCCATTCCACTCAGACCCCATCACTTTGTTCCTGGATTGCTACAACAGCTGCCTTCCCTCTAGTCTCATCTTTCTCCAAAATTAATTTTCCACCTTGCCACTAGATTGATATACTTCAGTGCAAAATTCTGATCACGTTTTTTCCTGCTTAAAAATCATCCAATGGTTCCCCACTGCCAATAAGACAAAGTCCAAAGTCCTGAGCATGACATATAAGGCTTTCCCATATCTGAAGGCTGTAAAATGTAATTGTTAACAGCATAAACTCTAAAATAAGACTGTATGGACTCAGACTACAGCTCCACTGCCTATTACCTGTATGACCATAAGCAATTAAATTCAGTTTCCTCACCTGCAGTAAATAAGATAATATACTTAGAAAAGTGCTTGGCACAGAGTAAGCACTCAAATAATAGCTTTTACCTTTTTACTCTTTCTGCCACTTTCTAGCTTTTATAACCTATTCGCTCTTTTTTTCATCCCACACATACACAGTACTGGAGCCTCACCACTCTGTTCAGTCTTTCAAACAAGAACTCTTGTCTTTCATGCCTCTATATCATTGTATATATGTGATCTGGTCATCTTTTATCTACTGTGGTAAAACTGTACACAGCAGAATATCTTAAACTTTGCAAATTATCAGAAGAAAAGGTCACATAGAAAGGAAAACTCAAAGATCAAATTATGGTATCAAAAACTTCTTGATGTATTATTTAGTATAATAATCATTAGCAAATACTTTTGATAAAGGGTTAGTACTATTGAGACCTGTGGCATAGGCCTAAAATTAACGCCCAATAGTATGTGTGCCTTGACATCTGGGGAAAACTGGGAGGGCCTTGAATGGCCTAACTGCAAGTTCCCGTCTTTACTCTGCCCCTGCAGATAAGGTCCCCCCAGCCAGATAACCCTCTTTATCACAAGGAACAGGCACAGTTCCTGCTTATCCCTGAGTAGCAGCCTTCAGTTCCCTGCCAGCCTGCAGAATTATTCAAACAAGCCAGTCACAGCCCCTCCCCCAGGGAACTAGGGATAACTCCACCCTCTTGATATTACAAAGCTTGCCTCCCATGGCCTCTGCTTATTCACTCTGTTCCCGAGTGCAACTCCCATGTGGCCTTGCATGTGTGCTGTGTCTCCCTCTCCTGGGCTGTTGAGTATATGGGATTAATAAGCTGCTGTTCATCACATCTGTCCAGTGTCAGGTGTTGTGTGTTCAGCCATCCCCATAACCTTATGGCAGGAACCCCTCCCTCACCAACAGAGTGAAGAGGAGGCAAATAAAACAAGATCTCACTTATCTGGGAAGCCTGAATTTAATATATGTAATTGGGGACTAGGAAGCAAGGAACTCAGTTATTTAAAATATATTTTAAGCAAGCAAACAAGCTGATATATAGTCCAAACATTAGAAGGACATGAGAGAGATTCTTCATAGATTTCCTTTTCCTATCCTCCAATGGATGTGAAGAGAGAAGGGGAAAAGTTGACAGCTATACTTACAACATTAAAAAAGGGGGATGATCTGAGCCAATCTGGCAAAGGTTGCAGAAAACAAAGTTCTTTACAGAAACAAACAAAATTACAAATCAAGTCCTGAAATTCAGGAGCTAATGAAACCACTTGAAAAGAGAGCTCTAAAATTCTTAGCAAATGAACATTTATTTAAGAATAACTACAAGCTTACATGAATAACCTTTTCAGATGAAAATAATAAACAGGATTTTGAATTATGGGATGATGTAGATTAAACATTTCAAAACCTCCAGACTTACTGCAACTCTACTGAGTGATTAAGTAACTGGGAAAAAAAATCTTGTGGATGTGGCCAGTGGAGTGGAAGAAAATGAATTAGAGGCTCTTCCACAATTTTAGGCAACCTTCCTCCACTCTTCTCTGATCCTTGGCCTATAGAGAACTCCTTGCTAGTTCAGAAATTAGAAGATAAAATTAGTTTATTAAATACAGTCATATGCTGCATAAGAACGTTTCAGTCAACGATGGACCACGTATATGAGGTTGGTCCCATAAGATTAGTACCATATAGCTTAGGTGTATAGTAGGCTATACTATCTAGGTTTGTGTAAGTACTGTAGGGGAGCAAGAAATTTTCCTCTACCCTCCTAGGTTCTTCTGGCTGGTCTAAGAATTAAATTGACATGAGACACATTAATAGGAGAAAAACAAAAGTTTATAACATGTACACACGGGAGAAACCCAGGAAAACCGAGTAACTCACCAAAATGGTCAAAGCCCTCAGCTTAAATACCGTCCTCAGCTAAAGACAAAAGAAGGTGTTGGGGGTTGGGCAATTCAGCGACCTTTAAAGGGTTTGAAGGCAAGTCACAGGTAGGTGAAAAGAAGCAAACGTTTGGGAAAACAAGTGTTTGGCCACACAGAAACAGAAGAACACAGAGGGGAGACCAACAAATAGGCTTTTCTAGGCTCCTCCCTGTCTACCACCTAGTCCACGTTATGCTAAGGTGGTAGCTCACTTCCTGAGACAAGTTTTTTATCTGAATTCTTTTAGGCACTTAAGGGGGAGGTAACAAGAAAAACTTTGAGTCTTCTGTTTCTTAAAAATAATCAGCCTAAAATAATCCTCATTTTAGACACAGATAGACAGACATTTTGGGGTGGCAAATTTTGTTCCCCTTCAGTACACTCTATGATGTTCGCACAGCAACAAAATCTCCTAACAACACTTTCTCAGAATGTATCCCCGTCGTCAAGTGATGCAAGACCCTAGAGAAAAACGGTCTTTGATGGAGCAAATTAGAAGACTTGAAAGTGAAAGAGACTTCCTCAAAAACGAACAATGTGCCCTTCGGGTAGTTTATGACTCTGTTCAACCTTCTTTGGATCAGAATTCTCACAAACACTTGAAGAAAGTGGACAGAATTTAGTTGTAAATTGTTAAATTGTCAGACAAGGGAAAAACAAGGATATTCATCTTTCAATATCAGATGAAGTTGATTCCACTATTCTTAAAGAGAACTCCCCAAATCTTTCCCTAGGAGAGAATGACATCTCCATCAAGTAAAAATACAGTTCAATTTGATAAATCTCATAGGAAATTGTCACCAGCTTTCCACCAAGCACTACTTTCTTTTTGTGAACGTCAGCAGATAGTCATTTAGGATCAGCAGTGTCTCAGACTGCAGACAGAAAAAAGTATTATGTTAATGCCACAAATTGTTGCTCATGTGCTGCAAGCAAGAGAAAGGAGCTGATGTCCCTCATATTGTGTAGAGCATGCCTACATCCCGACCTTACAGACAGCAACTGGCTTCAACACTACTTTCCCATTTGATAGAGAGGCCAGATGACGAGCAGAGCAAATAATCCTGATGGGTTGTGTGGCATTTGCACATCATGTTGGACCAACATGTGTAGAAGCCAAACTTTTACCAGAGCAATGGGAAGCGATTAGTCACAATACCCAGAAAGATGACTCCTGTGACTAAATCCTGTGGATCACAGGTGCCTTACTTTTCTAAAGTTATCCCCAATTCCTTGGTTCTTTCAGTGTTGTAACAGATGTAAATGGAAGATAAGGCACATCTGGTATAAGAAGCTGTGATCAAAATCCTTGGTACTATTTTGGCATACACTGATGATCCAGACAAATATCAAGAGTATTGAATTGTTGCTCTTGGTCTTGGGTGATCCCTCAGAAAGAATAGTTAGTACAACACATCAAGTAGTTTTTACCATCCTATACTACCTGGACTACAGAATTTGGAAACGTTCAACCTTATCTTATACCTACACCATTGAATAACACCAAAAACTTCTCAGGGAAGAAGAACAAAGGGAAAGAGGGTTGGATGCATATAAACTCCACATGTACCTTTCTGCCTTGCAGTCCTTGATTCTGTCACTCTTTGCATTAGTGCTACAAAATGCACCTTTCTCAAGCAAAGCCAAACTTCATGGCGAAACGCCACAGACAGAAGTGACTAGATTCCCTTGGCCTACGTTGCCTCTTTAAGCTGTGCCTATTATTGGCAGAGGTGAGCACCTGGCAGTGCTACTTCAACTTTAGATTACCAGCTGGAACATGAAGGTACAACAGGGTGGGAGAGTTTACTACAGGTTGTCAATCGTTGCCACAATTTATAGAAATCGTTGGCAAAATTAACGTTACTTCCAACTACCTGTGCCTATGAATGCTCCAGATTTTTCTGATGCTTTTGCTGAACATTGTAAACTGGCAAAACTTTTACAAATACTAAAGTAAAACTTTAGTTCCAGATTTTGAGACTATCTGAAGAAAACATTGATTTTTCAGCAGGAAATGGAGTCCTCTCCAAAGCAGCTATAAATATATAAGCTGACAAGAGTTCAAAAATTTTTAAAAAGTCTTGAGCAACCAAAAGGAGATGAAAAGTATAAAAAGCAGACAATGCATGTGCATGGAAGCACACACATACCACAGAAAATAGCTATCTGGAACCATTAAATTTAGAGGCAAACAGCCCTGTACTCTACAGTAACCCAAAAGGATACTGCATGGGAAATACTTATACTAAAAATTATCTGTTATCTTAAATTCAAATTTAACCAGGCATCCTGTATTTTATCTAAGAACCTGACAACAACCCCTCTAATTTCTGTATGCTGGACATTATCCCACATAGTTATCTCCTCCTTGATGGAGGCAGAAGACATTAGGGTAGAGATTTCCCAAATCTGGATGCCTGTTAAATCTGCTTGGAAAGCTTTTGAAAAAATACAGATTCCCATGTTCCATTCCAGGCCTAATGAATCAATCTCCAGAGGACTGAGACCTAGACATCTGTATTTTAGAAAATCTCCCCAGGTGATTCTGGTGGGTGGCCAGATATTGCACCCACAGCCCTATAAGGGAGTGTAAGCACAAAATTTGAGGCTTTTGTCTTCTGAAGAAAAGAATCACAGGTTTCACCTGATTCTCAAGGAATGAGATACCAAAAAGGGTGACTGCCTCAGAGACGGGAAGGTAGTAAAGCTAAAAAGAGCTATTATGCATTTTTCAACTTCAACTGAAAGAATCATTTGACATTGTTTCCCAGAACTCTCTAAAAACTGCCCATGCCTTTTTGAAAGTTACAAGCAAAATAAGAATAGAAAGACTTTTTTTTTTAAACTCAGTCATATTTAAATAGTTTATGATCAAGTGATCACTACTGTACGTCTGTGTTAAAGACTAATTTATTTTGAGTATACTTACGAGTGTTAATTTGTTTTGATAAGTTTTCCTTACAAATTTTTTCCTTTATAATTATCATTTTGAATGGTAATTAAAAACAGGGCCCATATCACCCAATCTAAAACTAGGTCACCTACTGAATTCAACATCCATTTTTCTTTAAATATGTTTTTGCCATTTATTCAAAATATTAAGAAACCCATGAACCCAAAGTAGGCATTATCATTAACTGAAAAAGTTATATAAATTATTGTTTATCTTACATTTTCAATTTCTTTCTCTCCTCTAAATCATTTCGCTCAGCCCACAAACACTCCTAAATTTTTTCTATCTTAAAAAAAAGTATCTCTAAAATGAAATAGTAGGAAAAAAATGAAGTAGTAATACCTATTCTTTCTCTTTTGCTTCACTACCAGATTTTTTTTCAAGAATAATTTATACTTACTGTCTCCACTTCTTATCCTTTAGTCAACATTTATTGAGCACCTAATACAGTGACACAACCCTGGTAGCACATTCAAATCATCTGGGAAGCTTTTGGTTTTTTTTTACAAAAAAGTACAGAGGCTTCAGCCGTCACACATAAATGAAGCCTGTGCGTCCATGTTTGCTTATAATCTGATTCAGTTGATTCTAACTCGCAGCTCGAGTTGAAAACCACTGATCTATTATATGCCAGGCATTCTACCGGAATTACAATGAGTAATTCTTTGTACACAGGGCCTGCCCCTGAAGAACACAGGAAATAAGAACATCAAGTAAACCTACAAAATTGGTAAATGTTACAACAAAGGTTATGTACAAATTGCTAAGGGAACAGGAATAGCCAGGGATACAAAAGAAGATGAGGGAAGTGTTTGAAGGATGAGTAGTTCACTATGCAGACAAGACTGAAAGGGCATTTCTGGAAGAGGGAAAACATATACACACTTTCTAGATCCTGGTAATCTGGCTTTTCTCTCTGATCCCTGCTCCAAACTCTATTAAAATTGCTCTAGAGGCCACCAACTATCTTTAGTCCATCACTTAAATAGTTGGCCTTATCCGCACCAGTTTTCCCATCTGTAAAATGGGGAAAATAACAAGGTTACTCTGACAATTAATTGAGAGATTAATTGATCTAGTAAATATTGGCGCCAGCCCAGTGGCACAGCAGTTAAGTTTACGCGCTCTGCTTCTGGTGGCCCAGGGTTCACAGGTTCAGATCCCGGGCGCGGACCAACACATCGCACGTCAAGCCATGCTGTGGCAGCGTACCATATAAAGTAGAAGACGGGCACGGATGTTAGCTCAGGGCCCATCTCCTTCAGCAAAAAGAGAAGGACTGGCAATGGATGTTAGCTCAGGACTAATCTTCCTCACCAAAAAAAAAATATGTATATAGTAAATGTTGGCATATAGTAGATATAATTGTTTCTCATCCCTTTCTCTTAAATCCACAGGCTTTTCTCAATCTTATACTCCTCCTTAATCTCTCTGCAACATCGGCACTGCTCCTTCTGGAAATCCTCTTCAAGTTCTAGGACATGAGCACCTACACTGTGCTAGACATATACTTCTACTTCAAGGGTCACTCTTCACCTTTTTGTTTCTCTTCTTCTCTTAGTCCTTAAAAAAGTATATCCAAAAGTATATGCTCTCTGCCCTCTCCTCTTTGCTGTGTCTAAACTTGTTCCCCTAGGGGCTTATCCCATTTTGTGGCTTTAACCCACAAAGAGAGAATTTCCAAATCTACATAAAATCTCTGGGCCTGACCTCTTTTTCAAACTCCATTTCTATATTTCCATATCTGCTAGGCACATTCACACACACATTCTGCAAGCATCTCAAACTCAGTATAACCCAAACCAAACTCACCATTATTCCTCCCAGCTGTGCATCCTCTCTCCTGTGTTCTCTAGTTGTTAGTGGTGGTACCACTTCCCAGTCATCCAGATTTTAACATTCACAGTTATCTCTGATTCTTCCCTCTCCCCTATATTCACTCACCAAGTCCTGTTGATTCCAACTATGAAATCTGTTAGCAATGGTTTTTTTCTCCATATCTTGTGAAACTACATTAAGTTAGGTCCCAACACTTAACCCAGGTTCCCAACTGTTCTCACTAGCTCCAATCTGTTCAGATCTGTGGTTCTCAACCAGGGGCAATTCTCTCCCACAGGAGACATTTTTGATTGTCATGATGGGCCGGGGCGGGGGAGGGCAGGGGTTTGTACCAGCATCGTATGGGCCAAGGCTACTGTTAAACATCCTACAATGCACAGGACAGCCCCCCACAATGAAGAGTTATCTGGCCCAAAATGTCAATAGTGCTGAGGTCCAGAAACCCTGTGCTGTTTAACAGCACAAGTCATCTTTGCCATCTCTTACTTGCAAAGTACCTGAGATATAACTCATATCCTCTGCTCATTCCCACTTTTCTTTTTTTCCTTCCTACGTTGTGATCTCTGGCATGAGCTTGCACGACAACTAATGTCTACCATCCTCCAGTGCAGAAGCAATTTTTCTGCCTTCTTAATTTCCATGAAGTTACTACTTTTTGACCCTGTGCAGTATGTATGTTATATACGTCTGATTCATCTTTGAATCTTTAGTCTTGCAGTGTGTTTACCAAACAGGTGATCAAATCACCAAACTTCAGTGAGTCTACAACAGTCTATGGTGTCATTACCGCTATTCACAGATACTGCAATTCTCTTCTCCTTCCCTGACCCCTCTGAAATTAGGTTTACAGATGTAACTTGCTTTAGCTAATTGAAATCTGAGCAGTCTGAGCAGAAGTGTAGTGAGTCTCTAAGTGTGTGTGTGTGTGGTGGGGGAGAGGAGAGCTTTAAAAAGCAGTGTGCAATTCACTGCATCTCCTTCCCACTGCTGCGGGGACTATGGGAAAAGACCCAAGTTTTTTGTTTTGGATAAATCTGACATGTTACATTTTGTTAATTTAAGGTGTACAGCATGTTACTTTGATACATTTATATATTGTAATATGATTGCCATTGAAGCAATATTTATCACATTATATCATTATAGTATAATATTATTGTCTATATTCATTAAACATGGCTTATTTACTACTCATTACAAGTTTGTACCCTTAAACATCATCAATCTTATCCTCACACCACCCCCCATCCCCTGGTAACCACCATTTTATTCTGGGTTTTTTTTCAGGTTTGACTTTTTTAGATTGCACAAATAAGTGATATATAGTACTTGTCTTTCTCAGTCTGACTTATCTCGTTTAGCATAAAGTGCTCAAGGTCCATCCATGTTGTCACAAATGGCAGGATATCCTCCTTTCTTGTGGCTGAAGAATATTCCACTGAGTATACATACCACATCAAAACACCTATGTTTAGACTGAAGTCCTCCAATAGCCTGAAACTCTACGTGACTTTGCTGAGTAGGGCCTTTCTGCTGCTGACCCACACTAGACATATACAGCATGAGTGAGGAGATGCCATACAAAGGCGCCCCCATCCCCCCCATGCTAAGATTTTAGGTTGTTATTGTATTATATGATTGCTTACCCTGATTCACAGGGTAATTAATTAACGTAACATGCATAATTTTATGTCCCACTAAAAAAGGAAAAATGCTACCAATTAAATATCATAAGCCATTGATTGCACAATGCAGCCTGATTTCAGAGATCTTAAAGAAAATTATGAGTACTGAAATCAATGAAATATGGTATACTTGGTAAATGAATGAATGTGGAGATAGTTTTCTAAAATTATTTCCCTTCATTGTCAAAAGAACATTACAAACTAAAATGTGGAAGAAAAGTTCTCAGTCCATTAGATTCACAGTGAAACATGTAAATAAATATCATAAGAGTAAGGATGTAATAAAACTCCTGGAAGAAAATACAGGCAGTACACTAATTGACACTGGTCATAAAGGGATCCTTTCAGATTCCGTGTCTACTCGGACAAGGGAAACAAAAGAAAAAATAAACAAGTGGGACTTCATCAGACTACAGAGGTTCTACAAGGCAAATGAAACCAGGATCAAAATGAATAGACAACCCACCAGCTGGGAGAAAATATTCGCAAATCGTTCATCCGACAAGGGATTAATCTCTGTAATATATAAAGAACTCATACAACTGAGCAACAAAATAACAACCCGATCAAAAAATGGGCAGAGGATATGAACAGACATTTTTCCAAGGAAGAGATACAGAGGGCCAATAGACACATGAAAAGATGTTCAACATCACTAATCATCAGGGAATTGCAAATCAAAACTACACTAAGATATTACCTGACACCCGTTAGAATGGCTATAATCACCAAGACAAAAAACAAATGTTGGAGAGGTTGTGGAGAAATGGGAACCCTTATTCACTGCTGGTGGGTGCAAACTGGTGCAGCCTCTATGGAAAACAGTATGGAGATTCCTCAAAAAATTAATAATAGAAATACCTTATGATCCAGCAATCCCACTCCTGGGCATCTACCCAATGGATATGAAATCAACCATCACAAGAGGCTTATGCACCCCTATGTTCACTGCAGCATTATTCACTATAGCCAAGAAGTGGAAGCAACCCAAGTGTCCCCCGACTGATGATTGGTTAAAGAAGATGTGGTATATATCTACAATGGAATACTACTCAGCCATAAGAAAAGACACAATTGTCCCATTTGCAACAACATGGATGGACCTAGAGGGTATTATGTTAAGTGAAATAAGCCAGAGAGAGAAGGACAGACACTGCATGAATTCACTCATATATGGAATATAAATGAACACACGGACAGAGAGAACTGATTGGTGGTTACCAAGGTGAAGGAGGGTGGGGGTGGGCACGAGGGGTGAAGGGATGCATCCACATGGTGACGGACAAACAATAATGTACAACTAAAACCCCACAATGTTATAAACTATTAAGACATCAATAAAAAAATAATGAAAACTAAAAAAAAAAAGAGTAAGGATGTAAAGACTGCACATCTAACCTTCAAAATAGAATTTGTGAAATTCTTTTTTTGGCAACTATAGGTAGTTCTATGGAACCCCTAGTTTCTTTGATATGCATGAATCTCTTGCAACAAATTACTGCTTCAGGAAATTAAGCTTTTAGGTCAGCGCACAGAACCATAGGTCAAGTTTTCCCACCATGCTTTTCAACCTTAAAAATTACTTTGTACTCTCTGCTCTAAGTGTTTTCATATCCCATATTCTTACACTAAAATGCAATGGTCTATGTATATAACTATCCTTATTTTATGTAGAAATGGTTCCCAAATGCACTGAAAACGCATTACAAATTTGCTTTAATGTGTGAAGTCTGAAAAACTCCAGTTATGTTACAGCAGCTATCAAGTTTCTGCTTGCTGTAGGAATTTTTACACTTTACTGATGCAATGACAGAATTCATTCATCTACGAATGAATATTTTCTACATTAACAGCTTACTGGTTGAGTTTACTTTTTGGTTAATAAGAACACTACTGATTTTACATTAATTATGATGGAATATATAATGGTGGCTTACATTGTTTTTACATACAAACAAAATTTCTGAAACCAAATTATGATTGTGTAGGGAGGGAGAAGTATGTAAACTGCTGATAAAGAATATTTAGCACGTGTAAGTGATTCGAACCATAGCCAGTATCATCTGAAGCACCAGGAATTTCGTTTGACGATTTAAATCTTTAAAATCTATAGCACTATTTAGAAGTGAACAATTTAGGCATCTTAGATTTTCCCTCAGAAACTTGCCTTTTTATGCTACTTTTCATAAAACTGTTAATGTTTTCTCTCAATTTTGTGAATTCATGATTCCTTTGTTCATTCACTCATTGAACCATTCTATTCATCACATGCAGCGTTAATGACAGATGCTAAAAATGACATTATTTCTGCACTTAGGAATTCCACTAGAATAGGGGAAAAAAGACAGGTAAACAACTATTCTGCAAAACTGTACTTAATACTATATATTATATATAGCATTCAGAAGTGAGATTAAACTAGCCAGGTGATCTGAGCTAAATCTTGAAGGATGAGCACGATTTTCACCTTTCAAGAAAGGAGACAGACCAGGGAGCAGTACCAACATTCAAAGTGGATAAGTCATGAGCAGAGAAAAATAACTACGATTTATTGTGGGTTTAGTACATGCCAGGCACCAACCATTTATACCTACAGCAACTGAATGGAGAAGATACTTTCTATTATATCCCCACACTTCAGAGGAAACTGAAGCTAAGAGATTAAATAATTTACCCAAGGTGCTAGACATGGACAAGCATGCACATCTCTGAATTCACAGCATGATTAAATAACCGCATATATTGGAAATGTCAGAACTATTTAGGTTAGAATGGAATACAAGGCCATAATACCATTTTCAAGAGTTGAGCTTTCTTGTAAAGACAATGGAGGATGCAACAACTAAAAGCTTGGGAGTACAAAAACAACATATTAAAACATGGCTTAGTACAGGAAATTGGAGGGATTAGCCTAGAAAGTTTATAATAAAAGCCTAGCAGTGGTAAATATAACAGAAGGGAAAGACCAGATACGAGACATTCTTCTAACCCTACTTTTCCTCCCTTGGCTTTATTCCTTCCTCAACTGTGTACTCACAAAACAGGTAAAATCAATTTGCATTCTGTTCATACAGTAAAATTTTGTTACTAAACAACAGTAGTTAATAACATAACAGTAGTTCATTTAATAGCCTGGTCAAATGAGCGGTAATAAACCAAATATTAACACAAACGAATTAACTTTTTTTTTGAGGAAGATTGGCCCTGAACTAACATCTGTTGCCAATCTTCCCCTTTTTCTTTTTTCTCCCCAAAGCCCCAGTACATAGTTGTATATCCTAGTTGTAGGTCATTCTAGTTCTTCTATGTGGGACGCTGCCTTAGCATGGCCTGAGGAGCAGTGAGTAGTTCTGCGCCCAGAATCCAAACCAGTGAACCCTGGGCCACTGAAGCAGAGCACACAAACCCAACCACTATGCCACTGGGCCAGCCCCTGAACTAACTTTTTAAGCAAGAAATGCATTATTTGTATAAGACACATTTTGACGATGGAAGTGACAGATTTAGAAACTGACTGTAAGGTATAGGGCACAAGGAAGAAAAAGTTAAAATAAAGCTGAAGTTAAAAATAAGGATGACTGGAGCCAGCCCTAATGGCTAGTGGTTAAATCTCAGCACTCACTGCTTCTGTGGCCTGGGTTCACTTCCCAGTCACAGAACCACACCACCTGTGGGTCAGTTGCCATGCTGTGGCGGCGGCTCACAAAGAACTAGAACGACTTACAACTAGGATATACAACCATGTACTGGGGCTTTGGGAAGGCAAAAAAAAAGGGGGGGAAGATTGGCAACAGATGTTAGCTCAGGGTAACTGCTTCCCTGCAAAAACAAACAAACAAAAAACAAGGATGACTGTAATAATGGGAATAGAGAAATAAAGAAAAAACAGGCAGGAGGAGATAAAATTTCTGCCCCCTTTTGTGTAGGGAGAAAGGAGAGGAGAGTTGATGAATTTACTTTTAGCCAGGTTCCATTTGAACACATCTCATTAACTGTCTCCTGTGAACAGACCCAGCAGATAAAAACATGTGACCAGTGCTCAGGAGAGAAGGTAGGGCTGAGCTATGTACTTGAGACCTATCAACAAGGATATAAAAGTTCAAGCTATGGTAAGTGAAATTAGTCAGACAGAGAAAGACAAATACTGTACGATTTCACTCATATGTGGAAAATAAACACACAGAGGGGCCGGCCCGGTGGCGCAGCGGTTTAGTCCGCGCTTGGCAGCCCGGGGTTCGCTGGTTCGGATCCCGGGCGCCCACCGACGCACTGCCTGTCAGCCATGCCGTGGCGGCGTCCCATATAAAGTGGAGGAAGATGGGCACGGATGTTAGCCCAGGGCCAGTCTTCCTCAGCAAAAACAAAGAGGAGGATTGGCAACGGATGTTAGCTCAGGGCTGGTCTTCCTCACCAAAAAAAAAAAAAAAAAGAAAAGAAAAGAAACACACAGAGAAGGAAAACAGATTGGTGGTTATCAGAGGGATGAGGGTGGGGGGAGGGAAAAAGGGGTAAAGGGGTTCATATGTATGGTGATGGATGGAAACCAGACTATCGGTGGTGAACATGATGCAGTCAATACAGAAGCTGAAATATAATAATGTATACCTGAAATTTACACAATGTTATAAACCAGGGTAAGCTCAACAAAATAATAAAAAAAAAAAAGTTGAAGCTATGGGAGTAGATCACTCTAATCACTGGGGGAAGGTGGGAGGGGTTACAGAAAAAAAAAAAGATCCTTTCCAACCAATAACTAAGTGTCTTCCTTCTGGAACCTGGAGTGACTTCCTGGATTTTCTCATCTAGACAGGAGTTTGGGAATGGTTCTTTTCACTTGAGCCTTATACCACAATTTCATATAATTTCAAATTCACAAAAATGTTTTACTGTACAATACAGCTGACTCAGGAATGGAAAACATGAACTGTTTTTGGCCTAAAGTTTCTATAACTATGTAAAAAAGTCTGTAGAACACACTACAGCAAATGAGTGACTTTCAAGAACATCACCGTGCTTTGTCAGATAATTTATTTCCTCTTAACCCAGTGGCTGAAGGTGAAAAGGTTATTAAATTTCATAGTGGTATCCTCAAAAAGCAATTGTACACGATTTTAAAAAGCAAAGATATTATTCTAATTTCTGAAATGTTTTATCATAGGGCATATACAACACTATACCAGTAGCATAAAACTTTTACATATGTTAAACAATAATAAACTTTGTTCTAAAATGATCAAAACACATTAAATTTAGAACCCAACACTATTTAATATTTGGTATTTACAATTTTTATTAAAAACAAAAAGAACAATTGTTTCTCCTTTTTCAAAATAAGCAGTCAATAAATTAAAAACAAAGAGATAAACCCAGACGAGCGTTCTATTATCAACTGTTTAAGGGAGCGTAATGTGACAAAAGCATCAACTTTGGATTCAAACTCAGGTTTAAACACCACGTTTGCCACTTCCTACTTAGGTGTCCCTGAGTGAATTACCTAAAGCTTTTGAAACTTTATTTTACTTATCTGTGAAATGGCAAAAATAAAACCTACCTCAAACCCACAATAAATTAACCACTGTATTGTCTAACTGAGCCAGGCATATACAAAGTATGGTACTACAGAAGTCTTAACAGCTTCCCTTCCTTAGATCTGCAATCAATAATGGCAATTCCAAGAGCTTAAAGGTATTAAAAGCTTATGTCTGAAATTACAAACGAGGTGGCAGAAAGAGTAACAGATTCAAATATTAGTTTAAAAATATCACTTTTTAAATCCTATTTCTAATTTCATACCCAACGTCCTCCTCCCAAAAGATTAAAAGAACATTTAGATAACTGAAGTGATGAGAGCGTTAGAATTTCAATTAACCAGTTACCTGAATTTAACCCAAAAGTTTGGCTAGTATT
Organism: Tapirus indicus; assembly: GCA_031878705.1. Taxonomy (NCBI): domain Eukaryota; kingdom Metazoa; phylum Chordata; class Mammalia; order Perissodactyla; family Tapiridae; genus Tapirus; species Tapirus indicus. Next base: position 136,870,293 of record CM062917.1, on the reverse strand, counting down.
TTTCTTAAGTTATTAAATATAGCAATGAAATCTCTATCTAAATATCTACAGACTCGTCTTAAAAAACCTGAAATAAAAACACCAAATTTCTTCAAATTAGAATTTTCACTAATTTACTCTTAAAACACTGTTTTGGGCAAGTTTAGAGAATAAGACACACACCTCCACCTTTATGGAGCTTAATGCCCTGAGAGTGCCAGATAATAAGGAATCCTGCCATTGTCATTTTGAAAAAACTTTGCTATTTTAGGCCTTGACAACACATGGCAGGTCTAAAAACTCCCACACCGAGTACTCTCTCTTCGGCTAGATTTCTAGCCACCTGAGCTACCAATCACCACTTAAAAACAACAGAATATGACAGGGCAATGTCTTTAAAAAACTTTTTAGCAATAGTTAATTTTAAATGCGTGTGCGCGCACCCGCGTACATTTTCAGTTACCAACTTACGGTTATTTACCAATATTACACGTGAATACCGCACAACTTTTGTGTATACAGGGATCTGCCTACCAGGTCTATGGATTATCGAAAATCTTGTTGCTCTCCCCATTTTGTCATTTTATTGCCAATTTCACCAAAAAGCACGGACAAAAAAAAAAAAAGATTTCCAAAACTGAAGATGAGGCTGATTGCTGCACAATCACATTGGGAAGGAGACTGAACATTACATTCCGGTGCAAGAACACAGGATATAAAAACACTTAGAGCAGAGAGTTCCAACTGAAAATACTCTTAGCTTACATTAGGATTTCTTAAACACTATGATGTGTTTGTGCTTCATACATGGCTATACTGCTTTGGAACTTAAAAAAATGAACACTTAAATTAAGAGTGGATACTTCGAAAACTATCTTATTCACAGGTTATGTCGATTACTTCTCAATCTGAGAAATATCAAGGACCCTTCCAGAACTACTCAAAATTAGTAGGGTCTACCCCCCCTCACTGGGGAATAGGGCCTCACAGTACCCAAAGGAAACGACGAATTAAAGAGAACTAGTTCAATGATCAGATTTCTTACTTTAAATGCCTGAGAACTTAAAGTCGTTCATCTGGTTCCAATGCTGTCAACAGCATCTAAGATACAGTAAAAACGAGTTGCACAATCTCCCCTCTTCGGAAGAAGTCCTAGCAGGACGATGGGGCGCCACCAAATCGGCCCCCAGGGGGGCTCCTGCCAACGTGAGCAGGAAACAACTACTATGGGGGTGGGGGGTGTCTTTTTGTGAGCAACTCCGCTGCCTCCAGGGGAACACGGGGACTGCAAATCCTACAGCTAGAGAGAGAGAGAGAGACTTTCACGGGGAAAGGAAAAAAAGCGTAGAGAACCAGGAAAGGAAGCATTTTGCTTCTGGGAGGAGGAAGTAGAAGGGAGAAGTGAAGGTCTGCTTCCTAAGCGATTTTTTCCCCTTACCCCTCACCCGGCTACATTCTCCGGCCAGGCCATCAGGCTGGGCACTACCCTTGGGCCGCTCCCAGGCCGGGACCCAGACCCAGCTGCAGTCCCCAGACGCGGACGCAGGACCCCCGGGCCCAGGCGGAGGCAAAGGGTCCCCGCGGCCGCCGCCCTCCGCGACCCCCGCCCCCGCCCGCCGCGCCAGGCGCCGCCGCCCGGCTCTCGCTTCCTATTTTCGGAGCACACACCCTACAAGGAGCGAAGCGAGCAGGCCCGGCAGGGACCTGCCCCCGCGCGGGGCCTGGGGTGACTGACAGGGGCAGGCACTTGGGCGCAGCGACAAGAGGGGGCGGAAGGGCGGCCGAGGGCACAGACCAATGCCCTTCCCCGCGGGCCAGACTCCGGGCTGATACGCCGGGGCTCTGCTGGCTTCCGGCCCGACGGGCTCCGCCGCCCCCGCGGCTCTTACCTTCTCCTCATCAGACAACTGCTCCTCCAGATCCGCCATTTTCCTTCTGGCGACAAACCGCGGCGGCGGCGGCGGCGGCGGCGGCGGCGGCCACCTGACTTCCCCCTTTCCGTGCGGTCCTCCGCGCCGCGCGCCCCCGCCAAGGGAGGGGCCCACAGCCAAGGCCGCCGCGCACGCGCCCCGGGAGCCCCGCCTCCCTCCGCCCGGCCCTCGGGGCTGGAACGGGGCTGTGCGCGTGCGCGGGCGCCTCGGAGGCGGGGGAGGGGGGTGGGGCAGTGGAAGGGGGAGTAGGGAGGGGGCAGGGAGGAGGAGTCGCCTACGGCCGCCTGCTGCAGGCCTGTCAGCATCCTGAGTAGTATAGGATTCTTTCCCCACCAGTGACCATATGGACCCAGTCTGCGGCGAGTACATTCTGAGCCCTTGATTTTGTTCCCATCAAGTCCTGAACTCTGCCAGCTAAAATGTGAAAAAGTGTACAAATAGACGCTTTTTAAACATTCTGGTTTTTAAAAAATTACAAGAAAAATATTCAGCTTTCATTAAAATATGCACACACAACCCAGTCCATAATTGGAAGATTGTTCTGGGTATATTCATTTATTCGTTGGAGAAGTATTTGTTGGTCCTTTATTGTGTGTCTCCGGAGATATAGAATGTTAAGCAAAAATCAGAGAAACCTCAGTTCTTAAACTCATTGTCTACTCCCTAAACAGACGTATATTGAGCAGTTGGGGAAGGCACAGTACGATTGCAGGGAAATACAAAATTATGTTAGACAGGGATCCTACCCTTCTGAATAGGGTTGCCGGATTAAATACAGGAAGTCCAGTAAAATTTGAATTTCAATAAACAGTGAATATATATTTTAAGTATAAGTATGTCCCATGAAGCATTTGAGATATACTAAAAAATTACTCATTGTTTTCAATTTTTATTGGATGTCCACTACTTTTATTTACTAAGTCTGGAAGCTTCTGAAGCTAGTTCTGAAGCTTCAAATTTAGCAAGAGAGTGAATATATAGTCAAAGCTGTATATATGAATTGGCTTGGAATCTTGTTAAAATGCAGTTGCTGATTCAGTAGGTCTGGGATGGGGCTGGAGAATCTGCATTTATCAGATTTACAAGCTCCCAGGTGATGCCAATGCTACTGGTCTGGAGACCACACTTTGAGTAGCAAGGCCTTAGAGTTTAGATAGGAGTTAAGACTTTAATCATTATGTTGTGTACCTAAAACTAATACAATGTTATATGTCAATTATATCCCAGTAAAAATATATATATATATTAAAAAAAGACTTCATTCAGTAGAAAATAAGAAGCTGTTAACTTTTGAACAGTGACATGACATCATTAGAAATATGTCTAGCAAGATAAATCTGACAGCTGCATGTAAATGACACATGTGTGAGTAGCTTAGAGTTCGAATAACTATTCATATGCAAAACACTATTATCAAGCGATTTACTGAATGTTCATAGTATGCAAATCACTGTTTCTTCTGGATGGAAAGCAAACAGAAGCCATGCTATTCAAAAGCTCATAGTCCATTTGGGGAAAGAACAGAAAGGGGAAGCTTGCTGACACATGCAGAGAAAAGCAGGTGCTCTGTTGAGGATCAATGGTGCAGAGAAGACATGATAGAGAATAAACCATACATTTTGGCCAAGGACCTCAGTGGATGTAAGTAAATAATTTGTTTTCTCTTTTATAGTTTACAAGTCATTGCTTCATTGATTTCTCACTGCAACCTCATGATGTAAGGTATTTATCAGCATTACTATACCCATTTTACAGAAGACACAACTGAGGTTAAATATTTGTCCAAGGTTGCACAGCTCCAAATCGACTGAGTTGAGATTGGAACACAGGCATTTTATTCTATATCCCACATCCTTTTTACTTTGAGATCTTTCTTTCTCCCTCTCTAAATTCTTGGTGCTCTCCCACCAAATAAAACTTAATGAAGGTGATTTCTCTTCCATCCCACCAATTCTATTCCCCACCACCTCCTGCATCAACAGTGGTTCCTTTTTTTGTTCTTCTGTTTTTTGATTTCTTTTTACTCACCAACACCAACATCAATAATTTGTACACAGTGGGTACTCAGTAAATGTTGTTGCTTGACTAACTGGCTGCTCTCTGCCTCTAGAAACCTCACCCAAATACGGTAATGTTTGCAATAAGTTGTCAGACTATGTTTATAACTGTAACCTGGGTGATACTTTACATGTGGTTCCCCATAGTGACACAACTAGCAATTACGTATAACTTCTGATAATCCTTTCAAAAACCTCCCAATACCACCCTCTTGATACGGTTCAAAGAAATCATAGAATTCGTGTAACCTAGGAATCCTGGGAAGATTTCAAGCCATCACACAAAATGGGTATAAATATGGAATGACCATTATATGACTGCAATTAGGAATGTATTGGTATTCTTGATAATCAGTTATTTTATGATGAAGAGAAAAGAAACAAAATATTCTTCACACACACAATTCTACCTACTAAGTGAGAATTTCTACCCTTTTCTCTTTAATTCCCAAATTCACCTTTCTTCTACTTACTAGTGGTGTGATCTTGGCCTTTCCAATTAACTGCACCAGAACCTGATTTTTTTTAAAAGTTCTTCCTTTTGTAGTATTTGTTTTTAAGTTACTTGTGTATGTCTTAATCTATTTTCTTGTGGATGTGCTCTATATGTTTAACTAGATTTTAATCTTGTCAAGGTCAGAGGTTACCTAATTTCATAGAATCACAATCTTAGAGTCCATCTAGCATAAGCCTCTCATTTTACATAAGCCTCTAAGTTGAGCCTTAGATAAATTAAATGATTTGATAAAAATTGCACATCTAGCTGATATTATTTTAAAACCCCAGTGTTCTTATGGTCAAATTCATGCTCTTTCTTTTATTTTATACATATATATATACAAATGATATAATGGATAAATATTCACTTGGTATAACTGACCACTAAATGGTTGCACCAGATATAGACTTCCAAAACACCATATAATTTAATCTTTGCACTGGAAAACTAACATCTATAGATTAAAGTGTGGCTTACCTCACTTCTAAGAAAAACTACCAGTGTTAGACAACTAATATTTTGTTGTTTGTTACTGTCTCATAATCAATGAACACAACGGGTCTCAAATAATATTCTTTATGACAGTAAAAATGTCAAAAATCATGCATATTTTTAAAGTAATTGTTTTTCTAAATCAAATAATTCCCTAAACTCTTGGTTACTTGTAGTTGAATGTACCCTACCTATAGTCCATTTCCTCAGCCGGATTTGAAAAGGTCCACAAAAGTGGCACCCTGGAGAAGGCTGACATGGATCATTCTACAGCTACCGAGGAATGATTGAAGAAGCTTCTTTTTCAGCTCCTCCTCCCTCCTGAATATGCTGTCCTTCATAATTTGGTCCCTACCAACCTCACCAAAGCCATCTCTGCCACTGCCCCAAATGCACATGTCACAGAAACAAAGTGACTGACTTATGCATCACCCTCTCATGCCTCTGTGGAAGCTCTTTCTGAAATGTTCTTTGCAGCCTATCTTTTAAAATTCAGTTCAGTATCCCTTTTTCCATGCAACCTAGTAATTTATTCTTCTAGATTCCCACAGACAGTTTTCCATGGATTCTAGCCATGTACCTTAGTGGTGAAGTGTACAGATTTTATAATCAGTAAGTCCCGGGTTTTTATCTTGGTTCCAGCTCTAGTTAACTTGGGCAACTTGCTCTGGAAGCTTCGGTTTCTTCATCTATATGTTGGGGATCATAATGGTAGCTCCCTCATAGGGCTGTTGTGAGGATTTAATAAGATAGTGCAGGCAAAGTGCTGAGCACTCAGCACAGGCCTTGGCAAAGGTCTCAACAAATGTCAGCTATAATCATCATATTATAATACCAATCTGCTCTGTGAGGATGTGACCTAAGTCTTAATTAGCTGTCTGACAAATACAGAGACTGGCCCATAAGTGCTTTAAAAAGCTTTGTTGGAATCCAGATTGATTGAATGACTCTTTCATTTCATATCCTTAAATGGGAGCTGAAAAATTAAGCTAGCCACCCATATGGGGTTTAGAGATTGCCCTAAAATGCAGCTCTGGGACTCCAGAATAGGAGAGCAAACACTTTTCCCAAGACCTGCAAATCACACAAATACTCCTACTGTTTACTACTGCGTATTCAATCACCACTTCAATATCTCTCTCTCTAGTTGATTTCCCGTTCTTTAATTTGTCTGTTACTTCAGCATTTTCCACACAGTGTCCCAAATGAAGTACAGGGCACGAGGAACACCCAAGGTAATCCTTTATGGTGAAGCAAGGAAATACTAAAGCATCTACTTATTTCCATTTATTTATTTGAATTATTATTACAAAATATGTCAGATATACAAAAAAAGCATCGTTTACCCCTTCTAGACCCAATTCCCTTTCCTTCTTCCCATGGGTAACCACCAACCTGAATCTGTTCATCATTCCCATGCATGTTGGTTTGATAATGGCTCAACACAAGGTTGACATAAGGGAAGCCATATTGTAGAAAAGAAACCATACTATAATTTTGAATGTCCTCTGACTAACTAACCCAGCTGGATATGCGACCTCTAGGAGATATATGTGCTCTGTAGATTTTATGGACCTTGCTTGTGTGTGTACCTCCCAGCAGATGAAAACTTTGTTCTTTTGAGTTCCCTGGGAATGTTTTGACCCCCGACAGAGATTCTATGCTGATATCCACGACAGCTGAAAGATCCGGTGTGGCAACTCCCAGTCTGTAACACCAGAGGGTCAACATTCCTAACCACCCCCCCTGCGCCATAACCCACTGGCCTATATAATTGCTTCAAGATTCTGTACCCCCCCAAGATGGTTCTTTAGGACGCTAGTTCACCATCTTCCAATTTGCTAGCTTATTGCTTAATAAATGCCCTTTCTCTGCCACCCTCTTGCCTCTTGATGATTGGCTTTTGTCTTGCGGGGAGGAGATCATGCCCATTTGTGCAGTAACAGGTTCTTTTTCATCTTTTTTATCCACTTAATGTGGTACCCAATTTAAAAAGTATTTATGGAATTAATTAGTATGATTTCTTTGTATAGTCTTGAAAACAACATGGACAGAGAATATTAGACTAATTTCTCACTTTAAAAAGCCTCCCTATATGGCAACATCACACTCTCATGAGTGAAAAATTAAGTCCGGCTCTTGACCTGGAACTGTGAAGCAACACAATGAACAGATTTGCTGGTAGTAAGTGAAAAGATAGATCCAATATCTTTAATTTTTTACCCTTAATGTCTGATAATACTTTTAACTCTTATTTGGAATCAGTAATAACAGAATAGAAATATAGCAGGAAAAGAAGTTTGTCATTTGTGTTTCCCCAAGCCACACCAACTTAGAGTAAAATTATATTTCTCTAACTCAGGTCTGAGCCAAAGAATTGCAGGAGTATCTGCCCAAATTTCTTACTCTTGGTTCTTTGGGGGTGCCACAATGTGATATTGTGATATATATTTCATCTTTGTCCTCATTTCTGGCAGAGCTCCTAAATCCCTTGGAATTTCCTTCGTGATGAGAGATAAAGGTGTCTTTTGTTATGTTAATGAGGTGACTTTGGACCACACCTAAGGATGGGGCCTGGTTGCCAGTGGAGCCAACCCTCTGATTAGAGGGTTGGAATTTTCATTCCCATCCTCTGACCTCTGGGGAGGCGAGAGGGACTGGAGGTTGAATCAATCACCAATGGCCAATGATTCAATCAATCACGACTATGTAATAAAGCCTCCATAAAAACCCAAAAGGACGAGGTTCAGAGAGCTTCCAGGTGGGTAAACAGGTGGAGATGTGGGGAGAGTGGCCCATCTAGAGAGAGCAGGGAAACTCCACGCCTTTTCACTGTACCTTGCCCAATGCATCTCTTCCATTGGGCTGTTCCCGAGTTATATCCTTTTATAATAAACTGGTGATCTAATAAGTAAAATGTTCCTCTGAATTCTGTGAGCTGCTCTAGCAAATTAATCAAACCCGGGAAGGGGGTCATTGGAACCTCCAATCTATAGCAGGTCCATCAGAAGCACAGGTGATAACCTGGACTTGCGGCTGGCATCTGAAATGGGGGTGCTGGGGGCAGCCTTGTAGGACGGACCCCTTAACCTGTGGAATATGATGCTGTCTTCAGGTAGATAGTGTCAGAATTGAGTCAAATTGTGGGACACCCAGCTGGTGTCAGAGACTTGCTTGGTGGTGTGGGGAGAAACCCTCCCTACATACACCCACACTGTAATTGGTGATGAAGGGGAGAAAGAGCATTCTCTCCCCACTCTGGGTCCTTTCTGGCTGGGCTACAAATTAAATTGACATGAGGCTGAATAGCAGGAGAAAATCAAACAAAGCTTTATAACATGTATACATGGGAGAGACCTGGGAAAAATGAGTATCTCTCGCCAGAATGGTGGAGGTTCTCCTCTTATGTAGACAAAGGAAGATTTTTTGGGGGGTTGGGAGTGTCAGCCATGACGGATTACAAGAAAAGCACAGTAAACAAGAGTATGCAGATTTAAGTTTTCACCTTCTGCACCCACAGGAGCCCTAGAGATAAAGTCATACCCCCCCTTCTTCCTGGTACAGGGAAGGAGATACCTTTACAAATGGAGATTTCCCTTACAAATGTAAATATCTCTTAGAAAGAGTAACTTGTACTTGTTTTTCAGAGTTATTTTTTCCTGTCTGCAGATTTCAGCCTAAAATCTTTACGTCAAATAATCTTCACATTTTGGGGTTCTGATTCCACACAGTGACCAGAACCCTTTTACATGTGCTTCATGTGCATTCAGAAATGCTTACGCTACCATCTTCCTCTGTCCTTTGATATTGGCCTTTATCACCTCTGCTGTGCCCTATCTCATCAGACCTCTCCCAGTGTTCTAGCTCTGACATCTTTTCTAATGCTCACCTCATGGGACATATGGCTCAGTGCTCATGTCACCTCATCTTCTTCCTGTGACTTTAGCTTGTAGGGGATCCGAATTGGCCACCTCAAGATGTGTCTCTTTACCTTGCTCTGAAGGAGGCTTTGACCTTCACCCCCGCAAATGTCTAAAGGGATTTAGGATGAAGGCCTGTCCCTGGGACGGGCCATCATCTTGGATAACTCTGGGTATCGATAGACTAGGAGGGTCTTTGCTACACCCATTCTTATCAAAGTTCTGTTTACTAAACATTTACATTTGTAAGGGAAATCTCCATTTGTAAAGGTATCTCTTTCTCTGTACTGGGAAGGGGGCAGATGATCTCATCTCTACAAATTTGTCAGAGTGGAAGGCAAGGCCTTAAATCTGCATAATAACTTACTGTGCTTTTCTTGTAATCTCCCATAACTGACATCCCCAACCCCCTCAAAATTCTCGTTTGTCTATATAAGAGGAGAACCTCCACCATTCTGGTGAGAGATACTCATTTTCCCCGGGTCTCTCACATGTATACATGTTAAAAATCTTTGTTTGATTTTCTCCTGCTATTCAGCCTCATGCCAATTTAATTTGTAGCTCAGCCAGAAAGGACCCAGAGTGGGTAGAGAATGCTCTTTCTCCCTTTCATAGGGAATGACTGTAAGGGTGTTGGTGGGCAGGCTGATCTCCTTCACAGGCCTCTGCAGGTTTTGTCACCACTACACTATTCCAGTAAGAGCTAATGTCCCAGGGTCTTCAGAGAGTTTACTTAGGTCAGCCAAGTGTTGCCTTACCCAGACTCAAATTCTCGAATATTCCTCACAAACTCTGGGTATTTATAGTCTAAATGTCTCCTTACCACAGTTTCTTCTCCATATGCTCTTATCAATAAACCCCCAGCAGGGCCCCTCAGCAACTAGGCTACTGAGTTCTTATCAATGACAACAGATGAGATGATGACATTCTGATACAATTTACTTCATTCTTATATCAAAACAACTTTTTTGTCTTTATTTATAAACAAGTGGATTAAAACAACTTCATTTAAATCATAAACAAGTAGATTTGAAATCACATCAAACCAATACACAACAGATGGATGGAGCTGTAGCGGACACTGTAAGTACTCTGAACAGATCTTCTCAGATCACTTTGACTATTTCTGTGCTTCAGTGCTTTTTGTCTATGCTTCACAGAACCTGCAATTATCCTTTGAAGGACTGCTCTTATGTTGCAGGGGCTGCTTTGCCAGCAAGCACACAGCTGGGAATTTAGGTCTGTGGAGCAGCTTTTAACCAATAGCTGTCAGATGACTGAGTAAGAAAACCCATCTCTCCAGCCTCAGGTCAGAACAACTCTGAAGTATAATTTACATTTCAGATCTTCCCTGAAAGAGAAGGCCAATCTCAACTTGCCTTTCTCCTTTCAGTGGCTGAAGTGTTACAAAAAATTATCAGACTAGGAACATGGGAACAATAGAATAGAAGGTAGATTTTGCACATGAGGACACTTTGGTGCCCCAGACTGGGAATGGGAGGCCAGTTATCAAACTTGGGGCACCTCATCAGGGTTGGACTAGCCTTGAGGATGAGCCTCAAAATATTGATTTGGAAGGACGGTAACCCACTGTTGCCTCAGGAATGTTAGCCCTGGGAATAGAGTAGGGCTAATTTTGCAAGTGACTTTAAATTGGTGAGGAACAGACTCAGCAAAGCCAGGAACTCACTCAAATTGGGCTTGAAATGTGCAAAATAGAGAGGTGGAGGAGAGAGAATTTTAAACTGCAGGACATGATCCATGTCCTAAAGTAACTTAAGTTCTGGTTGTAAAAGGCTAGAACTCAATATATAAAAAGAAAAGCCTACAAAGCAATACGTGATAAGTGCAAAATAAATGGCACAAACGAGAAATGCTTTCTTTATGTATATGAGATTGGATGTAAAACATATTGAAACAATGGACAAAAGGAGGAAATATAGATTTTAAATTCTATTCCTCTTATGTATTTCTTAATCTGCTACACTGCCTATCTCATGATTGAAGTGTGAATTTAAGGCCTGTTACAATGTTAAACTATTAATATTTATTTTTAATCTAAATTTTAATATTTCCAGAGAAAATCTAGATTCTAAAGATAACTGTGCATGTGAGGGCTGCTATGAGTTTATATACCAACCACTTCTTAGATGAGTTGTCTTATCTTAGGAAACAGTTTCCTAATTTTATAATATTTGACATAGTAAAACAAAGTAAGAGATTGATGTATAGCAAAACATATTAGAATAGACTGTTTTGAATGGTATTAAAGAAAGGGATGTCTGCATCTTGGGAGAGTAGTATCCTTTTATAAGAAAGCATCATATTTTCAGTCTAACATTTCTATATTTTAACTTATGAGAGAATTAACTGTATGATTTCTGCCAATTAGTGAAGTCATTCTGAGTCTCAACTTTATTGTCTGTTAAAAGGGAAACAATGGTAATATTTACCTCACTTGTTTTGTAAAGATAAAATGGTGTATAAATGTTGCATACTTTATAAATGCATAAAGCATTGCTATTTGTAATTCACAGTCTGATGGAAATTGAATTCTGTTCATTCATCTTTACTGTGATAACCATAATAAATATATAAAATATTTCCATGAATGTTTCACTTTTCATTTAAATGAAATGTTAAAAAGATATTTCCCCCAGTTTGCTTTGACATTGTTTCACCTTGTAATTGTCATGGATAGAAAAGCCTTATTAAATATAGGAAAGAGATTGCCTTCAAATATCCAGATTTCAGGCCTGTTTTTTTCACTTTAAAAGTCCAATTATCTTGGTCAAGTGTCTTAACATTCTCATCCAATTCAAAGATTTATTGTGAGGCTTGTATGAAATAATGTATGAAAGGTGCTTTGTAAAATAAAAAGTGCTGGATGAATGTCAAGAATTATCATTAAAGTACATTATACATGTGGGATCAGTAACCTGTCATTCATCTTTCTTCTGGGTGTGTCTCTAGTGTACTCAAGTCTAATAACGCATGAGTATTTTTTCAAAAAACTTGTATTGTGCTTCTACTATATATCAGCACTCTGCTAGTCATTGGAGATGGAGCAATGAACAAAACAGACATGGTCTCTGCCTTCAGAGAGCTTATTAAGAGGAGAAGCAGGTAGTAAACAAATAATCACTCAAATAACTATGTAATTACAACTGTGATAGTGCAATGAAGGAAATATACTTGGTGATTTGAGTGTATAGGTTGGGAGATAATTCTCATTGGGTCTTTCATATTTCTGCATATCTTGCAAGCAGACTGACTACCCTTTCTTCTGGACTGTCTTTTCAAAGGAAATTTGCATAGCAAACAACCTTGGAAGATTGTTTCTCCCTCCAGAGCAAAGCATAGTCATGCTTACTTCCCATTATAAAAGATTTGGGTTCCCTAAGCTCAAGGTTCCTCTTCTGTAATGCACCCCATTACACATGCAGACTTCCATCTGGATCCATCTGTGTTGCCAAATGAGACTTGGGGACAAGAGAAACTAATGCAAATATGCAGATGCTCTTGTTGCGTGATGTGCCATGAGTAATAAAGCCCTTTGTCTCTGAGCAAGGGGTCTCATGTTTTCTGCCAGCATCCATGAAACTGTAGCAGGCTAACTTGTTAGCCTGAAAGTGGGGCAGAATCATGGACTCATTATAAAAGGGGATTGATTCTAGGAAGTGACATTTAAGCCTCTAGTCTAGCCTCCCTCCAACCCATTAAAAATAAATCTGATTTTACTATAAAATGCTTTAAATATGCAGACAAGAATGGAGATTAATATAATAAAATCTGCCTATTCACAGTCCAGCTTTATCAAATGCTAACTAGTGTCATGTCATATTTGCTTTAGATCTGATGTTTATGAATAAAGCATTATTTAAACAGTTGAGGTTCCCTGTGTTCTTTCCTCATCTCACTCTCCTCTGTCTATCCCTCCCTCTGTAAGATAAACACTATCGTGAACTCAGTGTGTATCATTCTGTGCTGCTTATTTCCTTCACTTAATATTTTGTTATTTTATCAACAACAGTTTATATGTAAATGGATGTGCAAGGTAATTAAGAACCTTGACGCTCAAGCATATATTTCACTATGTAAGGACAGGACAGTATTGCCAATGATAAATGAAGGTGTGGAAATTAACAAACAGAAAGCTCATTAAAATGGAGTCAGGAGGCCAAAAGATGGAGCTCTCATGCCCTACATCCATAGCAGAACCCAACTGGAAAAAGAAAGACTTCCTTTTCTTGACCTGCAAGAAGCTCAGCCAATGAGAAACTATTACAACTCAGCCAATGAAAAGCTACTACATCTAGAACTCCCAGTCTCCTCCAATGGACTCTTGGTTTACAATAGCCTTCCCAACTTCCTCTTCCCTTCTATAAAAGTTTCTCCTCCTCTTGCTGCTGAAGACTTACTTGCACATGGCTCACCACAGTTGCAGACTCTGAATTGCAATTCTTTGCTGATCCCGAATAAACCACATTGCTGGAGAAATAACTGGCTGTCTATTTGTTTAAGGTCATCAAAGACTTCTGGGAGAAGATCAACTAAACTGTCTCTAGGTTATAATCTGACTTCAGCATTTCTGTGAGTTTACAAGTGCTCTGTCAGGGGAAGTCAGGGGACAAGGCCATGAGTGAGTCCCAGGAAACACTGGGCCGCCACAGTCATCACTAGAATATGGGCCAGCTTTGAGACATCTGAGAGGAATGAGTTAAAGGGGAGGTGGACTTCTTTGTGTGTTCTGATCCTAGGCTCACAATGGCCAACCTCCTGCTCTCTGGATTAGGCTGAAGCAGGGTACTTCTGTGGGGTGAGACAGATGTCCGCAGATGGTCCTTGCCCTGGGCGTGGAGAAGAGAGCAGAAACTTCATCTGCACATGGTCAAAGCAAACCAAGTACAGACATAGATCTGAGCCAGGCTCACCTCAGCACTCAGCCCTCAGATTACAGCAGGCATTTTTATCTTGATGCCCCACAACATGTCCTATTTCTTGAGGCACACTGTGCTCCAATCTGTATTTGTCCCCCTGTTTGTCAGGTGTATAGGTATCATCTTGGTATCTCCCTTTCTCATTTGTCTGGAGATTCCTTTAGTACTATGTATTGAACCTGTTTGAGATCTCCTATTTTGTGTCAGATCTTCTATTTTCTGTATCCAATGACTTCTTATTTTTTGATTTACTCTTGCATTTATAGAACATATTGTCCAGAAGCTTCCTGAGGAAAAGTATCTAAGAGGTAAATTTTTGCAACTGTACATATCTGAAAGCATTATTATTTGACCCTCATGCTTGATTGCTAGTTTGGATGTGTATAGAATTCTAGATTGGAATTCATTTTCATTCAGAATTTTGAAGGTATTTTTCCATTGTCTCTAGAAATTTTTTTTTGTATGTGACCTTCTCTTTGTCCTCAGTGTTTTGAAATGTCATAATAAAGTGGCTTCTGTGGGTCCTATTTCATGCATTTTAGTGGGCCCTGTGGGTCCTTCCAATCTGGAAAATCATGTCCTTCAGTTCTGAGAAACTTAAAATTATTTCATTGATGATTTTCATCCTTCCACTTTCCTTGTATTTTTTTCTATAACTCCATTTATTTGCATGTTCTACCTCCTAGATTGATGCTCTATTTTTTAAAATCTTTTCTTTTCTATATTTACATATCTTTTCTTTTTTGTCCTACTTTTCAAGTAATAGCCCTAACATGAGTACTTAGTTTTTCCTTTTATTTGTTATCTGCTTATGTTTATGAGTATTTGGCTAACTAGTTGAGTTTTACTTTAGGAATATCTGATTGAGCCATTTTGTAATTCTCATCTTGTTTTGGTCAGAATCCCCAGAGCAAACTTCTAATCTCCTGCCAGAAGAGAAAAGGCCTGGCTAATAGTATTTTAGAAGCCAAGTTGAGGAAGAAGGCTGGATGTCTCAGCAGTCACCATCCAGATGTTCCTCTAATTCCCATTTTTGTCATGATATCTTCACCCTCAGCTATGTTAGGTATCCACCAGTCCAGAATCCTTTTATTTTACCTTCCCCAGAGAATAAACTTCCAGACTTCTACCAGGGTGGGGAAGGGGCAGTGGCTCAGCAGCTCAGAGTAGGGGAAGAGATCTAAGGATCTACCTGCTTCTCAAACAGGCGTCATCTAGTCCTTCTGATTTGGGGCCCAACTTCACCCCCATTTCCAGAGGTATTTGATGCTATCAAGTCATAGGCCCTTGAAGATTCCATGGGTACAAGTGAGGCTGATTCTTGGCTTAGGCACCGCCAACTCAAGATTTGGCTTTTTGAGTTTCTCAAGTCTGCTGCAATCCTTCGTCTGCTTTCTAGCCTCAAAATTTCTGGTGCTGTTTTATCCTTTCCTTTTTTCCACATTGTTGTGTGTTTATTAATTTTTAAAAAGTTCCTTTTGTTGGCACCACTCACATAAATAGTAATCTTTACTATACATATTAAAGATTTTGTTCTTATTACCTTTAAACTAAATCAGGGTATGGGGCATTGCTCCAGTCTCTGATGCACATCCAGTAAAACAAAATATTATCAGGAACCAAGGCCAGATGTCTGCCCCACCTGAAGACCAATTGCCTCCCCCACCAGGAGACCAGCCCCCTGTATTACTGCCCTGTAGTCTCTGTTCTGTGAGATGGTTCTTTCGGACATTAGCCCATCTTCCCCCTTGCTAGCAAGCTGTAATAACTCCCATTCTCTCCTACCACCATGCCTCTCGACTATTGGCATATCTTGCAGGGGGCAGATGGCCCCTGCCCCTTCGGTGGCAACACTTTTGGTGGAGCTTTCTGAGGGAAGAAAAATTAGATACATGTGTTCAGTTTATCAACTTTGCTTAGAACCTCCAATCCATCTACTATTCTGTAGCTGCATGGAGCATCCTGTTTTGGCTTCATGGGTGCAATATCTCATCACATGAGGATATTATTCATAGCGTTGTTTTTGTTTTCTTTTTCAGTTTTCCAAAACACTGTATTTTTCAAAATACAAATCTGTTAGCGTCACTCTCCCCATGTGACTCCTACTTTAGCAGCTTTCTACATAGCTTTTAGATAAAGATAAAATTTTCAAGAATGATTTTCAAGACCATATCAGGGGGACAAATTAATGGTGAAATATATATATGTTTGCAGTACAGTGTTGTTTTGTTTCAAATTCAGATGGAATTTGAATGCCTGCAGGCAAGGTTTATACTCTCCATTTTACCATAGGTTCTCCTACTCCCTTTTGTCATTTCACACATTATCTGCCCAATCCCTGAGGTTTTAGAGTCATTTACCTCTGCCTTGCATGTTTTGGCATCTCTCGCTCATGTCTTACCACACTTCCCTCATTCTCTCAGCTTCACCACACTGGCTTTCTTTTGGTTCTTTGTAAGCCCCATGCACTCTTCCACTGGGCCTCTGAATGTGCAGTTCACTCTGCTTGTAACCCCTTTTTTCTCTTTAATGCCACCTTCCTTCGGATCTCTACTCAGTTGTTTCTTCTGTCCTCTGACCTTCCTGACCAGGTCAAATCTCCCATCATAGGCTTTTCTAGCATCATGAGCTATTTTACATTTCTTTGTATGTTACTTGGTTGGTGTCCACTTCCCCCAACTAAATTATAAGCTTCATGGGATAAGATCTAGGTCTGTTTTGCCTTCTATTGCACTCACAGCGCTTAGCACAGACTTGGTTCAGAGTAGGTACTTAATAACTATTTATTAAATGAATGAGTAAAGCTGATACCTTAAGGATAAATAGAGATTATAAGATGAGGACTAAGGAAAGAGTCTCCAGGCCAAGAAAACACGTGAGAACAATCTTGGTGGATTTGAGGAACTGAAAGACAAGGACTGTGGCTAAAGCCATGTGAACCACGAGAGGTGGTGCTAGGTGAAGTTGGAAGGATCAGCAGGGGACAAATAACAGGGGGCCTTTTAAGCAATGGTAAAACTTGTGAACATGTTCTAAGGGTGATGAAAATATTATAGGGGAGTTACACACCCCAGGATACTACGTGGAGAATGGGTTGGAAATGACAAAACTGGATGAGGGGAGACCAGTTAAAAGGTTATTGCTTCAGTCCAGGCAAGATGTGATGGCTTAGACAGGGAAAAAGGTAGTATAGATAGAAGTATCAAAGAATATTTTAGAGGCACAAAATTTGATGATGGATTGGAGATGGGAAGTGAAGAAAAGAGAATTGTCAAAGGTGACACTCAGGTTTCTGGTCTGACCAACAGGGTGAACATGGGTACCATTTATTAGGGTGGGATTAGGGGGAGCAGATTTGGGGAGCAAGAGGAGAATATCAATTTTGAATGCTTTGTTTTAGATGCCTGTGAGCAGTCTGAAAGGATGCGTTGAGGAGATAGCTGAACACAGGAGTCTGGAGCTCAGAAGAGAGGTCCGGATTAGACACATTTGGGAGTTGTTGGCATATCGTTGCATTTAAACCATGGTAGTAGATGAGCTTATCCAGATAGAGGGTGGAGGAAGAAGATAAGAGGCCTGAAGATAAGCAACCTAAAGAAGAAGCTAAAATAGTAGGATATTGTGGTTCCACACTGATGTCTACATTAGTGATTTTGATGTGGGAGCAGGAGTGGGGGCAGGAAAAGACAAAATCTGAGGTGGGTGTGACTTTAATGAAAGGGTGACTGAGCTGGGTTGGAGAAGGTCACTTGGGATAAGGTTATCAAGTGAGAGGCCAAGATATTGAATGCTTATCAAGTGAACACTGACATAGATTAGGTTAATGACAAGAGTTGGTGGGGGGGGGGGCGCAGACTGAGAGCCAGGTGCTACAGACTTGAGGGAATGGAAAGGAGTGACCAACTCAATAGATGAAGTAATGAGGATGGGGAGGGGGATATAACTGAATATATAAGTCAGGTTAAAGTACTTTGTTCTTTTTCAGGAAGTGATAAGGTATTTTCATTATTTGACTTTTACAAATAAAAGGCAAAAAAAAAAAAAAAAACCCACAACAAAAACAACCCAACTAAACTAAAAAAACAAACTAAACTAAAAACAAAGTTTATTGCAATGATTTGTCTGGTCTTTAAGCATTCAGGCTTTTTCATTGAGTATAGCAACAACAAGCAAACATCAAATCCTCCAAAAAAGTTATAGTGAAACATAGTAATGTGAGACTGTGACAATATCTTCTCCTCACACACTTTGACGTTTAGACCCACCACACCCGAAAATTCTGAAAAATAAAATAGAAAGTGGAAATGTTGGAGGTGTATATAAATGGAAGTTCTATTTGGGATGATTAGTTTGCTTCTCTTTGGTGACAAATATTTAATTCTTTATCACATTGTAATTAAGTGGTATAGTGTCCTTAATGGATTGGACACCCCAAATTTACAGATCACTTATTCAAATTTCAAACATGAAAGTTAATATTCATGTGTTGTATATTCTGGTAGTCATCCTCAACAACAAGATAAAGCCACTGAATTAAAGGTTAAATCTCATTACATTATTAGTATTACCATTCTGTCATATTACACAAACTTAAGATATATGAGAACTTTGACTAATAGAATCATTGTCCTGGAAACAACCCATTCACACACACACATGCTTATTAGCACCAGTAACAAATCTGAAACATGATATATAAAAATAGGCTCTGTAACCAGTTACATAAAATGCCTCCCTACCTTCCTTCTAAACATCAGTGAAACTGATTTATGCTCTACAAACATTTGGGACTTTAAGGGGTCACATTTTAAAAAGGAAAACTCCTAACAGGGTCTCATCTGTAGATGACTATATCCCATTGAGAAAGCACACTTACTGCACCATGATTAGAATGGAAGGTAGGTTTTCTTTATTTTACATTTGTGTATCACCTAAAACAGAGTGGGTTTCTTCAAAAAAAAAAAAGGAGCAAGAAAAATGATCGAGAGTACTAAGTGTTTTTTGTTTGTTTTCATGATTGACAAATATTTACCGTGACAAAAATTAAATTCGTTTCTCTGCTAGTTATAAGTTTTAGTTATAAAGAACAGAGACAAACTGGGGTCACCTCGGTTCTGAGGTATTTATTACAAGGAAACTGGGGAACTAAGGAAGATGGGGATCTCCGTTAGGTGATGAGACCTCAAGATCAGAAACTCCCCCAGTTCTCAGAAAAATAGAGACCTAAGCGCTTCTTAGCCTCCTGGAGACCAGAGGACATGGGAGATCACTCCAGCTGGAGCAAGGCTGCTCTGGCATATAGGTTATCAGCTCATCTCATCAATCCCTACTCTATGTTTAGCCATTAATGACTCTGTTCCTGCTGCTGCCACTTCCAAAGTTATAAATCAATTAACTCACTCCCAATCCCTTCCCCCTTCTCAGTTGTCCGCAAAAGCAAAAAAATAAAAAAGATAAGCCAGAGAGGATGTGGTTGGAGGAAGACAAGTACCACTCAACTGGTCTCCTCCACTTCCCTGAGGGTTTTCTGGTTACTCAAGGATTTTGTTCCCTCACGATCTCACTAGTTAACTACTCTCAGTGTCTCCAGCTCAAGCTTGGCAAAAGAAACTGGTAGTACCTGTCATCTTTTCTGGGTAAAGATCTCATTCCATATGGCCTCACTGTCTACTCTTAGATGTCTTTCTCTGGCCAGATAGCTGGTAAAAACATTATTTCTGTGTGTTTATGAAGTGTCTCTGGAAGAGATTAGCATTTGAATCTCAGTAGACTGAGTAAAGAAGATCTCCCTTGTCAATGCAGATGGGCATCATCCAATCATTTGAGGGACTGAATAGAACAAAAAGGCAGAGGAATGGTGAATTCACTCTCTGATGGAGCCTAGACATCCATCTTCTTCTGCCCTTGGACATTGGTGCTCCTGATTCTTGGGCATTCAGTCTTAGATGGAGACTTACACCAGTGCCCCTCCCCCCCCTTCTCAGGAGTTCAGACTGAATACACCACCAGCTTTCCTGGTTCTCTAGCTTGCAGACGGCAGATCAGCAGATTGCAAGCATATTGGGACTTCTTGGCCTCTGTAACTGATACCGGCTCAACACAAGGTTGGCATAAGGGAAGCCATAATGTAGAAAAGAAACAATATTGTAACTCTGAATGACCTCTGGCTAACTAACCCAGCTGGATATGCACCCTCCAGGAGATCTAACTGCTCTGTAGATTTTATGACCCCTGCTTGTGCATGTACCTCCCACCAGATGATAACTTGATCCTTTTGGGTTCCCTAGGAATGTGATGACCCCTGGACAGAAAGTCTATCTGGTGTGGCCCCTCCCAGTCTGTAACACCAGAGGGTCAACATTCCTAACCCCCTCACCTGTAACCCACTGGCCTATATAACTGCTTCAAGATTCTGTGCCCCCTTGAAGATGGACACTAGTCCCCCCATCTTCTGATGTGCTAGCTTATCTCAATAAAACGCCCTTTGTCTGCCACCAACTTGCCTCTTGATGATTGGCTTTTGTCTCATGTCAAGCAGATCGTGCCCTTTGTGCAGTAACAATACCACATGAGCCAGTTCAGACAATAAATCTCCTCTTATATAAATACACCTATATATATCCTATTGGTTATGCTTCTCCAGAGAAGCCTAATATAGTAAGAGAAATTTTTCCTTTCATTGACAAATGATAACAGTGATTTTCATCTTGGGTAATAATCAATTATACAGTCACTTTGTTCTTGTTTTCTTGTCACAGACAAGGCCTAGTCTTCAAAATGTGAGTCTAGTAATTCTTTTGTCTGGTACAATTCTGTCAAAGTAATTCATAGGATGATAAACCTCCTGATTAAATCCAGTGCTTATGGGACGTAAAGATATGTATGAAATTACAAGGCACATTTTAATCAAGTCTAATCTTCTCTTGCCCCTAGCTATCCTTTCCTAGAGCTAAACAGAACTTCTGGGCTTCACTTCTACTTCTCTTGAAGAGGTGCTAATGAGTGCAAAAGAAAGAAAAAAGTACTTGAGTACTTACATAATTTAAGATGTGTAAACCTGGAATGTTCCAATCTTCTACTTAAGCAAAACAGTAAATTTATTTTTGTTAATTTTAGTGAAAAATAAGAAAGAATACATTAAAAAGTTATGAAATTCATACTGATGCCAGACTCAACATTGTAAATCAAGACAATGGCTCCACTGAGGTGAAGTATCTTGCAGGTTGGGTGTGTAATGGGGACTGATCTGGGGACCAGGGCAGTGGTTAGCCTGGGCCGGGCTCAGAAGAATTTATTGTAACTCAAATTTATATGCAAATCAAGCAGGCAACCCTGGCAGATCTGAGATGGGAACAAAAGATTGTGTTTCTACTCTTCCAAGTCACAGAGGAGGTTACATTTCATAAAATTATCCTGCATTTTACTGTACTTATCTTCAAATATAAAATCCTATTGTGAGGTAAACAGAATTTTGAGGAAGCTGAGATTCTATGTAACTAGGACTTTTTAAACATAGTTTTTGACTGCACATTTAGAATTGTTTTCACTAGAGTCCAGAACCTACTAGGAGACAAGAAAGGCCTTCTGAGGCTTTCTTTGGCTGGGCGGGAGGAGGCTGGAGCCTGGGGTGGGGGACTGGGGGAGAAGAGGGGAAAGAAGAGCCAGCAGAAAAAGGAAAAAGCAGTTTTTCTCCCCCTCTGTGGTTTACAGAAGAGGGAAACTGGGTTTCCCAGGCAGAGGGAGTAGAACTGCAGGGGAACCTGAGTTTCCGTGGTTAGAGCAAGCCGAGTGCAGGCAGAAGTGCCAGTGGCTTGAAATGTCTCTAACCCCAGCTTGACACAAATCCCCGAGACCTGAAAATCCATGCCCAAACACTGGGAGAAGTGTCTGTACACAAATCCAAGATGCAGAGTGAAGGGTGGTGAGGCATCGGAAGCAAGAGGACGACTGAAATGCGGAGTCAGTCAACCATTTGCGAGAACACCCAGTCGTATTTTAGAGTTTCTCTTTAAAAAGGGTTTTCTTTAAAAGGGCTATAAAAGGAAATAAATAAGGGAATGAGACATTAACAAGGTGAGACCACTCAGGGTGGCCAGGGAAGGGTTCTCTGAGGAACGGCATATGAGCTGACGCCAGGTGGGTGAAAGAAAATGAGCCCCCAGGTGATGGGGCTGGGGAGCAGGGAGAGGGAAAGATATGGTTTGAGGGGGGTCAGATTCCAGTTTACACTCTAACAGCCCCAGGTAACTTTTCCTCACAGCTAACTGTAGGAGTGGAAGGGTGAACAGCTATAAAAGAGTGTTGTGTTGGAGAAACGGGTAGAATTGTTTCCATGGACCAAAACATGCAATAAAGTCACCAGCCAGAGGAAGAGATACATAGGGTGAGGTCTCAAACAAAGGAGCTTCTATCCTCGTGGAGTTTGGGACCCTGCTCAATGGCCCGCATTCGCGTTCTGGTTCACCAACCCGGTAGCTCTCCGAACCCTGTCCTCCTGGGTTTTTATGGAGGCTTCAATACTTAGGCATGATTGATTAAACCATTGGCTATTGGTGATTGACCTCAATCTCCACCCCCTCTTCCCTCTCATCCTTAGGTTACCTCACTAACATAACAAAGACACCTTTATTGGTCTCACCACTTAGGGGATTCCAAAGGTTTTAGGAGCTCTGTGCCTTGACCTTGGATGAAGACCAAATATATATTTCTTATTGTAAATCACAATATCACACTCTCCAAAACAGAAAACAAAATTCACGTTCCTTTCCAGTTTCTCAGTATGGTTTCTCTTCTTGACTTTCCCAGTTGGGTGGTGACTGCTATTGTCCTAGTGATGTAAATCTCAAAACTCTGTAGTAACCTCTGCTTCCTCACTCCATTGGAGATTCAAATTCTGTTGCCAGTCATCCTTGAGTCCCTCAGTGTAATTTCTTCCCTCCCATTTTTACTGTTAATGACTGCACCTTTTGTCCTCCTTACTTTATGCATAGATGATTTCAATCGTCTCCTATTGGAATTTTCCCTGCATGTTCTCTCTCTTCCCCCCATTTTACCTTGACTTGCTTTGTGACGTTGCTATGTTTTCTTCCATTTCTCCAAAAGCCCTTCTCACTCTGGAAATCCGCTAAGACCAGTCATTCTCAAATTTTAGTGCCTCTCAGCATTACCTGGAGGGCTTGTGAAGAGAGATTGCTAGGCTCTAGTCCCAGAGTTTCTGATTCAGTAGGCATCAATAATTTGCATTTCTAACAGGTACTCAGGTGGTGCTGATGCTGCTGGTCAGAGACCACGCTTTGAGAACCATTGACTGAGACCACTGGCTCTTGGCTTTGGGTTCCACATTAGAATCACCCTGTATAGTAGATGCTGTGATGCTCTGCCCAGATCTCTCCTCCAGGACTAAGACCCTTATTTCCCCCTTCCACCCATCCAAGATGCTGGGTGTGTTGGTTCCTGACGGTTCACAGCTGAATTCCTCTCTGAGCATTGTCCTTATACACACTCTGTGTAACTACCACCCAAATGAGGATTTAAAAAAATAAACAAACATCTCTAGCTCCCTAGAAAGTTCGCCCATGTCCCTTTCCAGTCAAGTCACTAAAAAGTGACTTTGCCATAAATTAGTTTTATCTGTTCTTAAAATTTTAACAATTGAATTATTCAGTATATACTCTTACATCTGTGACTTCTTCCACTCAACAAAATATGAGATTCACCCATTCTGTTCCACATATCAGTAGTTTATTCTTTTTTATTGTGTGTAGTATTCCATTGTATTAATGTGCTACAATTTATTAATTCATTCTCCTATTGAGGGACATTTGTATTGTTTCCATTTGCTGGATATTTTCATTGCTAACATCTTCATTTAGTCTGTGGCTTGTCTTTTCACTCTCCTGATGGTGTCTTCTAATGATCAGAATATCTTACTTTTAATGAAGTCCAAATTATTTTTTTCTTTTATGGTTTTTTTTTTCCTCTTTAAGAACTCTTTGCCTGCACCTGAGGTTTTAAAAGATATTGATGCCCAGAACCCATCCCAGATCAATTAAATCAGGATTATGGGTAGTTTTAAAAAGCTCCTCAGGTGATTCTAATGTGCAGCTAGGTTTGTGAGCCACTGACTCAGGCTACGAGCTTCTTGAGGGTAGAGATGGTGACTTACTTATCTTTGTTTATACAGCCCCACCCACTGCCTGACACACTGGTGCTTGATAAATGCTTGATGATATTTGATGACTTTGATCCATCTTCCCCAGGTTATCTCAAATTCTATCTTCTCTTTGAAATCCTTTCACATCATATTGCTCCCAAGGACATGGTCTTTCTCAGACTATTTTGCCCTGTAAGTGTTTCTGAATTGTTTTAAGTATTTATATCTTCTATCACCAACTAAGTTGCAAAACTGTTAGTACAGAGAGTGTTGAGGGGGAGCCCTTATTCTCTTTTCCTCCTGTTTCTATGGGGAGATTAGCCTCCAATCTCTGAATGGAACAGTTTTGGAGTATTATTTCTACCTCCTCTCTCCATCCTCTCATTTTCCCTCTCCCCTATACTCCCTCCCTTGAGAAGTAACTAATATTCTTGGTGAGATGGAGAGAGTCCAGTGGATATCCCACTCCACGGACAGTTGGACAGCAATGGGATTCAGAGCCAGCCACTTTGGATTACTTCAAGATGGAGACAATCAAGGCCCGGCAGACTCAAGAAGAGCTTTTTATGTTCCCTTACCTGCCTAAAAGAATTTAGACAGAGTGCTGGTCCAGGAAGATAGGTATCACCAGAGATAACTACAAAGAATATGGGCTAGGTGTGGTAAGCTGAGGAGAGCTTGGCAGGGCTGCTTTGTTCAAATTTCTCTGTGTCCCATTGTCTCTGCTTGGCACGACAAGCATTTGTTTGCCAAACATTTGCTCTTCCCATCTTCCTGTGAATTGTCTTCCTTCCCTTTGAAACTCCAGACCTCTATCCCTTTCTCCTTAGCTCAGGATGGCATAAAAACCTCCATTGCCTGACTGTAGAGGAAAAAGTTTTCCTCCCCTACAATGTGAAAACCAGGATTTCTCTACTTCTTTCTCTTCCCGTAGCTAATGCACATAGTAGTAAGAATGCCAGGGCTCTCCAGTGGCCTCTTTCTCTATGTAGTTAGCCAACTAAACTTCTCCACCTGCTACTGGCTGAAGAAGTTATATAGATCCTTAGGTTTAGGGTGTCAAAGGATGATGTAACCCTCACTCAATACTTGAAATAATATGACGAAACTGAATTGACTGCTAACCATAGTAAAGCAGACATAGCTTCTCTGAATAGACTGCCAATAAAACTGCTGATATAGTTTTATAGGAGAAGCATGGAGTTCAGGGATTGCCAGATTTGCAGAAGCTTAGGGGTGAAGACATAATCTGCAGAAGCCTGGTTACTACGGTGAGGCTGTTGTTGATTGGTTGTCACATTGGTGTATTTATTGGGGTGAGTCTGTGATTGGCTGACTTTTGAATAAGGAGCTGATACTGATTGGTTGGCTTGTAAAAGCCGTTCAGTGAGGTAAGTTGTTGATGGCTTGAACAGGTTTCAAGCAGGCTCTGAGTGCTATGTTATAAAGTTCTTACTGCCATGTTATAAGGCAATCAGGCCTTTCTTAGGGGTGTGCGAATTTGTTTTTATTTTCCCATTCAGCTTCACCAGTAATAAAGTTGGTATTGTCCTTCTATCATTTTCAGGCTCCTTGTGTGCGTTTTTCAACTGGTTAGAAGCTGGAGAGAGGAAGGTAGTGACTAGTGCCCCCTAAACTTTCCCAGACAGAGAGGAGTAGTTAGGGCTGAAACAGGCCATGTTACAGCTGGAAGGAATTTGGGACTTTGTTCAGTTTAGAGAGTTTTCGAACATTTTAAAAGAATGCAACCACCTCTCTAAGAAGAAAACTTAGATGAAAACTTAGCATAACACAAGAGCTAGAGTCCACCTCCCTTTTCTCTAGGACACAGTGGGAAAGCAGACGTTTTGGTCTTACATCCCTATCAAGATGGTTATGGTGAAGCTGCTCTTTGGTGTCTTCTGATCTTCTGTGTTGATTCTGGCTCCACCATGCACCACGGCTCCCTTTGCTGCTGGTCACCTCCTCGAAGCTCTGGGCACAGGTCCTGGTGGGACTCGGTGCCCTCACCTGGGTCCAGGTTGGACAGGAAAACATGGCACTGGTTACTGTCGATTCTACTGCACTGTCCCTTCAGCCTCTGGAGCATCATCATGTGGGCGGTCAGGTTTTCAGACTTTGAACACAGGCAGGAGAAGTTAAAGGGCCTTTTCCGGAGTCCAACGGGAAAAGCACCATAAACGCCGGGTTCCCTTGAATTCCATTCCTGCTTCTTTTCTGGCTCCCCTGTCTCAGCATTACCTCTCTTTACCTGGGCTACTCCCCTCTTAAGGATATCCATTATCCTCAGGCATTGGTCTCGCTCCAGGGTCAGCCTTTTCTCTCTGTAGCCCTCTCTTCTCTACATCTGAATCATTTGGTCTTGTCCTATGCTTCACAAATGTCAATGTGCTTATAACTCACTCAGAACCTTGTAAAAATGCAGATTCTGACTTATTAGGTCTTGGGTGGGGCTTGAGAGTTTGTCTTTCTAACAAGTCCCCATCCTGTTGATCTGCCCCCCCAGGCTGAGTAGGAAGGTTCTCATAACATGCTAGGCAGCAAGGGATTCATCAGGACAAACAGGGAAGGCTACTGAAGTGATGAAGTTCCAGGACACATCTTGGGGATTTGGCGTTCAAAGTGGAGTCTGGACTGGGCTGGAGTTCTGCTTATCAGATCCCCTTTGTGACCTGTCACTGCTGTGAGCTGTAGGCATCAGGGCTGCATTGTGACATTAGTGGGCTGCAAGCACTAGTGGACTCCTTCCTCCACAAAAAAATGTGAAAAATTACATTTTATGATTGGGTTGGTACAAAGATGATTACAATCCAGGCTGAATTTATTATTGTACGTAATAAAATATTTTTTCCTTCTGATTTTAAAAGAAATGGAAATGAAAACATTTCCACGGGGACCTAAAAGTATCATGGGCCCTAGGCATGTATCTGTATCTAATGGCTAAGCCAACCTTGTGAGTCTGCCTGTTGGACCAAACATGCACATCTGTCGTGAGGAAAGTGCTTCTCAGAGACGGAGCTGTCTAAATTCCTGAGAAGGATAAAAATATTTTCAAACTGCCTTCAATTTACAAAGCATCTCCCCTTCTGTGGCACTACCTTAATATTCAGCACAGGAATTAATTCAATTTGTTCATTCCCCTCCCTGCTGCTTTCCAAATTGTACTCATTTCGATTTGTCATGAATTAAAGAAGAGGGTATAATATTTTAATGGCTGCACCCTTAATTACAAAAAAGAGGAGCTTTGAGAGTCTTACTCTGGGAAGAACTTGATTACATTTTTAGTCAAGGGCCTGTAGTTCTCTTCCATTTCCATCTACAGGTATTTTGTTGTTACAGTTACAATAATATATAAAACAGATGCAAATGGAGCTGCTCTGGTTGAAGTGGGGCTGGGGTCTTGCCTGCTCAGCTTCTCCATACCTCCTGGAAGGCCTGTGACACCTCTGAGGAATACCATGGCTCTGCCAAAGCCACCAATTGAATCCACAACCCCTACCACACTTTACAAATAAGGAACCAGATTCCTTTACATATAAGGAATCACCAGTGTGATTGTGTCTTCTGTTTTTTAAATCATAAACTTTGATGCCTTTCCAGGTATTAGAACTAGCCAGTTTATTTTAGAATTAGAATAGAATTTGCCTGCCTATTAGCTCAGATACTTGCCTTCCTTCCAGACAGAATGGTTAGTCACTTTGTTACTCTGAATGGTTTTGATCCCAGAACCACACCCTGATTTCCTGGAGAAAAAAAGAAAGGCCGGAATGGAATTGTCAAGACGAACAATGTCCTGCTACCCAGGAAGAGATAATAATAGCAGATAGGTACTTAGAACAACATGGGTCAGGCTGGTTCTAAACACTTGACACGTATTAACATGCTTTTCATGGTAGTGCTATGAAGTGGGTGCCATCTTTTCTGCAGGTAAGGCACAGAGAGTTTCAGTATCTTGTTCAGGGTTCCTGGTTACTCAGCTGTAGAGTCAGGCCATGGACCCAGCCAGTCTGCCTTTAGAGTCTGGCTCTTAACCCCTCTGCTATGGGATAGCCCTAAAATTCCCGTCCCAGTACTGATATTTTCTGCTTCAGAGAAGATATTTGTTTTTCCTTTCGTTTTCACTTAGCTTCTGCTGCCTTTCCAAGGAATTGAGAAATTTCCAACATCCGTCCTGGTCTAGTGATACTATTCACCTTACTTTCTCAAAATCCATCTGCAGACAAGAACTTCTGGTCACGATCCTAACTAGTCCCTATTTTTGTGCTCATGGGGGGCGGTTGTGATATAGAACAGTTTTGGGGACTCAGGACGGAGCTCCCGGGAGCTGCTGTGGAGCCAGAGTGAGAGTAATGGTAAGGCTGCCTCTGGTCCTTGGAGCCCTTGCCACCTGTCACCCAACAGCCTTTCCCACCAAGGCATGCCCTCCATGCTGGATGCTATGTCAGCATCTCAGCACCTAGCCCTCCCAACCTGACGAATAAGTCAAGCTGCATCCTTGCCCAGATGGCTGTGCAATACTCAGAATACACTGAGGTCGATGCTTTCCCATTTCTGGGGGACAGTCGAGTGTTCAGATGGAAGATAGTCTCTGGGGCCAACCTGCTTAGATTCAATGCTCACCCTATTACTTACTAGCTTGGAGACGTTGAGTAAGTGATTTAATTCACCTGTACCTCAGTTTTCTTACCAATAAAATGAAAATAATTATAGTACCTACCTCATTTAGCTAATTATAGCTGTTGTGAAGAATGAATGAGATAATGTACACTTAAGGCACTTAAAACAGTGCCTGATTCATAGTGAAGAATTAATAAACAGTAGCATTTATTATGAGTAGATGGTTGGCAGCAGGAGAGAAGACTAAGTGACCTCCTGTTATCATTTTCATATTTCTAGCATATTTCAAATTCTAGCATATTTCAAGACTAGGATTCTTGAGGTATCTTTCACCACCCTCTTGGACCCCTTTCTGATGTATAACCAAAAGAACAGACTTAGAATAAAAGTCCCCATCCATATATGTCTCTTACAGTTGGGTGGGGATAAAGCAGAGGCCAAATTAGCAACATTAGCTTCCTGGGAGTTGTCAAACTAACTTGCCCCCTAAGCTGACTCCACTATGTCTGTTAATCATAGTAGTGAGTTATATAGCCAAATCACATCTGATTCACTAGTTTCACCTCCACTAGCAAAAGAAACCCATGTATTACTCCATGGACAGACACTCCCAACTCTGTATTCAGTTTTCTTTCTCACCCTACCTCATCACCTTAGGTTCCTGACTTTGTCCTGTCTTGTCTGAGTTCTGTACCACTCCTAAATGATTCCTTTTACAGCTTGGCTTTCCTGCCTTACTCATTTTCTTTTCTTTTAGACAATTTGTATTGTGAAAAATACCACACATAAACTGGTATGGTAGTGGGCACTGTGATGTGCTGCCTGATCCCTTTCAGGAATAAAGGATCTAGTCCCAGCTGCTAGGAGCATGGCCAACCAGAAGCCCTCAGTTGTCAGCCCCCTGTGTGGATGGCCTCAGTTGAAGAGCTGCTTTGCTCAAGGTCAAGACCTTCTCCCAAGGGTGACTTGCATGCATCCAATGATTGATCACTGTGGGCATATAAAGACCTGTCCTCCACCACCAAATCAAGACAACTCTGAAGGGCCATCCTAGATTCAAAACTCCCTACACAGTTGGCTGAGACCACCACTGAGACTGCACTGCAGATCTTCTTCCCCTATCCAGTCCTGCTTCCTTCAATTCCCTTCCAGAGTTGTTGATTACAAGAACACTGCCAAATAAACCTCTTGTGTGATAATCTCCATCTCAGAGGTTGCTTCCCAGGGATCCCAACTTGTCGCTTTCCATACTGTACTCTTCGGAAGGAAGTCACAATGCTCTGACCACACATAGGGAGTGGGAGTTATACTCCATCTCTTTGAGAGAGGAGTAGTTACATAAACTATCTGGAATTCTTCTGCACAGGAGATTTGTGTCTTCTCTCCTCATTTATTTATAGATTCAATTAATCATTTATGTTAGCATCAATTTATGAATTAAAAAAATAATTTGGGTTATAATCAATGCCACTTTATTTTGTTACTTAAATTGTTCCAGCTTTGTTCATTGGGAACTCTTTCAGCTGGCTCCTGTGTTGCTTCTCATTGTGTGTGTGTGTGTGTGTGTGTGTATTAGCACTTTCTTACTTTCTATCACTATAAGACACTCCAGGCTCATCTTGTAAATTTCCTGCCCTGGTCCTAGACTTGGCCATTTCTCCAAAGAGCCCCGGTTCCTTTTTATTGAAAAATAGTATTAGAAACCAAGATCTGGGTGCTAGGTGTGCAGATAGATTTTTTTTGGTTACCACTTTATTTTATGTTGGCTGAGTCCTAGGGCTAGGGCTAGTTTTTCCTAGGGCAGTTAAACTAAACCTGCTTATCACAAAAAATGGGTACTGTAAAACAATATACCTATTGGGATATTGTATTGATTAGTTGTGCTTTTATTGGAAAGCAGGATGGAATTGAAAGCAATTGAAATTTTAAAGAGCTTTGATTCCTGCAGTTCCTCTTCTTTCCATAGAAATGAATATGTATTCCTATAGACCAGGGGTCTCCAGTGCTGGCTGCACATTACAATAACTTGGGAAGTTCTTAAAAATACAGATGCCTATCTCTGCCCATAGAAATTCTGCTTTAATTGATTTTAGGTGGAGTAAGTGTTTTTTAAATGCTCCCAGTGTGCAAATAGAACTGAAAACCACTGTTGTAGGGGGCCAGGCCGGTGGTGTAGTGGTTAAGTTCTGTGTACTCCACTTCAGTGGCCTGGGTTCTTAGTTTTGGATCATGGGTGCAGACCTACCCCACTCATCAAGCCATGCTGTGGTGGCATCCCACATACAAAATAGAGGTAGATGGGCACAGATATTAGCTGAGGGCCACTCTTCCTCATGCAAAAAGAGGAAGATTGGCAACAGATGTTAGCTCAGGGCCAAGGTTCTTCACCAAAAAAAACCCCACTGTTGTAAACCATGTGCCAATTATTTGGGTCAAAATGATTATGATTTTATTTTGTACAAAGAATATTTATTTTTAAAGATTATTACATGTTCATCAAGGTAAGCTGAGATCAAGAAAGCATACATAACAACATTAAACTCAGTGGAAATAATAAGGTGTGTGATATCTCAGTTGCTTCTCCTCACTAAGAGGTTGCCTTGCCCAATGATCCTGAAAATTAATCAGTCAGTTCCACAGCGGGGCTATCTGCTCTTCCTTTCTTCAGCCTGATAGTCTTCCAGTTTGTCTCTTTTATTCTATAGTTTTCTATATTCTTTAGCATTCGATGTTCAATTATGATATGTTCAAGACCAAGTGAATTATATATGTTCAGACTGTCTTGCCTGATTTTTGTTTTTTCACTGAATTGGGAGTATATTTTAGTGATAACAGGGTCAATAATCATCTCAAATTCATCTGAAAAAAACCCAGAAAGCCAAAAACCTCCTTCCTTAATTGCCTCCATAGGTAACCAGTAACACATATGTCCCCTCTCTCATTTATGGCCTAAAGTTTGATTTACTTAACCCCCACTCTCCTACAAATAAAACCACCCAACAAATTGCACGGACTACCTGGATGAATCATTTTCAGGGTAGTAGAGTTCTGTGATGACCCTCAGAATCACTGTGATAAGGACCAGAAAGCTGACTAATAGTTAATTACTGAAAGAGTAGAGCCTTTTGGAAAGTAATGGACAGTTTCATTACAGTGATGTTTCCTTTGAAATTTTTGGCTTTAAGTATTTGGCATCAAAAGAAGAAGCATTACTAACTGAAGAAGAGAAACTGTCACTGATGAAGAACCTAAAGAATAAGTAACACTTTTTGGAGACCTTCTACACATGTAAAAATATATATGATACTTGTCCTAATGCATTCTGTTATATACTATGTCATTCACTCACCTAAGACTGTGGGCTTTGAAATCACACTGCCGGATTCAGATCTTTGGCTCCATAACTTATTTTTGGGAAATCCCTTAATTTCTATGAGCTTCAGTCTACTCATCTATAAAATGGGGTAATAATATTAGGCTGAAATATGAAATTATTATTTTTATAGATTATAAGTGTCAAATATCAGCAATTTCCTATGTTAAATCTAATTCCTACTTTACAAGGTTCTTGGAAGATTACCTGAGATAATGACAGTCAGCTGCTTGCGACATTTGTAACCAGGTGCCCAGCAGGACCAGTTCCAACTGACCCCATCTCTTATCAATAGAGTGACTAGAAATTGTATTTCAGAAAATTTGCAAAGTCATGTAGCCAGAGCATGTGCAGAAGAGGGAATCTCGACCTGAAATGACCACAGGACCAAAGATTCTCCTCCCCATGGAACCAAAGGACCAGGACATGACCAGAACTTGAAAGTTGGACTCTCATCAGAGGCGAGGGTTCCATCATCCAGGAAGATCTGGTGTTAAAACCCCTTTCCCACCTTATCATAAGAGTATTAAACCTTACCATAAATGTTTAAAACCTTACCATAAATACTTAAAGCCATCCAATCAAAAACTGCCCCACCAGTTTTCCAGCCTGTTTTCTCTTCAATTTCGCCCCGAATCTTAAATTGGTAAGACAGATCTGAGAGCATATGCCGGCTGTCTCCTTGCAGATCAATCTCACAATAAAGCTATTTTTCTTTTCCTAAAAGCTGATGCCATAATAACTGGCTCTTTATGTGCATCGGGGGGTGAGCCCTTGCTTGGTAACACGTTCTTGGCACTTAGTAAGTACTCAATGCATACCAGCCAAGGTTAATATATACTATTTTCTTCTTCTCTGTAAGTTCTAAATATGTAACATAATTTAGAAACTACAGTTATCATGATTGGACACATGGATGGTAGGCCCACTTCTTGCTTGTCATACATACTATATGTTTAACTTAGTCTTGCCTGAAGTCAAGGGAACAGATCAAATCAGGGTCTGGAACAGAGGCAGAATGGCACAACGCTTCATGACACAATTGAGGAGCACCAAAAGACTTCACTCGCCAAAAAGATCTCCCTGACCATCCTGACCATTTGAATATCTTCAACACTTATTCTTTAGGTTTAGCATTGTGTCTACCAGAGTCCACTTAAACAGTTCAAGTATCATAATTATATAAACATATACACATAACAAGAGAGTGGGGGAGAAATTAATCAAAAAACAGACAGGATGAAGTAAAGATGAGAAGGGTGAAGAGCCAAAGCCAAACTTCTCCCTTATTAAGACCGCATCAAGCCAGCTCTTGGCAGGGGCAGTCTCAGAGCCCTTCCATCTTGAATTCATTGCATAAATAAATTTCTCGGAAAAGGAAGGAAAAAAAGAAGACAAAAAGCAAAGCAAAAAATTCCATCTGAAATGAACTTTTTAGTAAGGGCTACAGAGTGGTGACTCCATCCCTCTTGACTTTATGCAGCAAAGAGTTTTTAACGTTATCTCATATAAGGTGATTTTGAAAAAGAAGCCGTATATCAATAAACTATATTTTTTTCTATTCAAACAGAAAGGAAAAGCAGCCCTGCTGACCAGAACGAGGGCTGATTCATACACAGTTTAAATTACTGATTTACAAACATCACCATTAGAATCTGCTATGTCTTCGATAACAAAAACCCAAACATTAGCAAATATTTTCCTCTTCCAAAGAAGACACAGGGCAGTGCACAGAATCTGTAGTCTTCTGTTATGCTTGCAGTAGAAAACTGTTTGGTTTATGTGCTTCTTTGGAATCTACATGCCCTTGTTTACTTCCTGAAAATCTGACAAACTAACACAAATTCTCACAGAGTAATGAGAAGTCATTTTTGCATGGGAGAAACCTTCCTAGGTGCTTTTTAACAAAGATTTTATAAAGAATTTAAAAAGCTTTCTTTTGAGCACTTCCGCTCTCCTTTCCATTTTCTCTAGCACTAATATTATTATTAATTTTAACTTAGTATTTCTATTTTTCACTCTTTCCTCACCTTTCTCCTTACTATTACGCATTGGTTCACTCACAACATTTTTGGTAAAATTAAGTATCTCAATTATGTCTTAGAAATAAAGTGAAGTAAAAACAAAGAAGAAAAAGTTCATCTAATTAGGCAAAGAACAAACTGGAGTCGTGTGGTGGAGGAACGTGTTCTCAGAGGGCCATGTGTGGTCACTCAGTCTTCTTCCTCTCCCAACTCACTTCTGCATAAGCAGTTTCTCTGCTTAACCGGGAGGTCATCAACTACTGTACAACCTATAGCCAAAGTCACACTGCTTATCTTTTCTTCCCAAACGTGTATCTTTTCTTTGTAACACAGCATCTTACCTGGGCCCCAGCTACCAGCTGCACGTGGGTGAACCTAGGTAAGAGGCTCCTGGAGTCCTCTGTGTCTTCAAGCTTCCTTGGACGCCATGAAATCCTGTGCTCCACCACTTAGCATCTGCGTGACCTTTAGCAAGTTACTTAATGTCCTTGTATCTCAGTTTTCTTTAGCCATAAATTAAATTAGTATGATGAAGTACTTGCCTTACAGGACTTGTAATGAGAAAATACCTGTCAAGCACTCAATAAATGTTAATATGACATGGATGATTATGATAATGATGACAATGAAGGAAAAATTCCTGGGGCCACTTAGATTTTCAACTATATCTCTTAATTTGTCAGTGGAGAGAACTTGGCTCATGGCCATATTTGGTGTTTAGTCATATAGACAAATGGTTGATGTACTCATGGGAGGATGACTTTAGGGAAGCCAGATTAAAGGGAGGGCAATGGGGCCTCTGAAATAAAAATTCTTATAAGGGAGTAGGGAGTCTGTTACACTTAGGAGACTTAGGTCTAAGTCTGAGTTAGAAGGTAGGAGAAGGTTCCAAATAAAATGTGTGACTACACATGAATCCACTCTGACTTAGTGTCAACCCTGCCAGGCTGCTTTCATATAATATGAAATATCTTTAGGTGTCCAAAAACTCTGCTGTGGGAACCCCTCTAAAGAGCTTAACAGGAAAGAGAAGCAAGCATCCATTGGTCACTGCCTTCTGGGAGCTCACAACCAAGAACAGACACACAAGTAAGGGACATATAGATAGAGCAAAAGAAACATGAATGTATACAGTATTTATCCATTTACATGATGTGTAAATCGGTACTTTAGAAATGGAGCCCATAAGATTAGTGCCATAAGATTACCAAATGGATACTGGTTATGGTGAAAGACAGAGGTCAACTCTCATTTGGAAGGGGGAGTGCTTGGGACAAATTTATTTTAGAGCTTTGGATAATTTTATGTTAGGACTTGACCTATTTTAGATTAGGAGGCTGGATCAAGGGAAGGGATTCTGGGTGTTATGAGTTCAATTGTGTCCCTCAAAAAGATATTTTGGAGTCCTAACCCCCAGCACCTGTAATGTGACCTCACTTGGGAGGTCTTTGTAGATGTAATCAAGTTAAGACAGGTAATTAGGGTGGGTCCTAATCCAATATGATTGCTGTCCTTATAAGAAAAGGAAAACATCAGGTGAAGAGAGACACACAGAGAGAACACCCTGTGATGATAGAGGCAGCAATTGGAGTGATGCAGCTGTAAACCAAGGAACACCAAGTATTGATGGCCACCACCAGAATCTAGATGGAGGGAAGAAAAGATTCTACTCAGAATCTTGGAGCATATCCCTGCTGACATCTTGATGTTGGACTTCTAGCCTCCAGACCATGAGAGAACAAATTTCTGTTGTTTTAAGCCACCGAGTTTGTGATACTTTGTTATGGCAGCCCTAGCAAATGAACATCCTAGGATATGTTGATGGTAATGAGTATTTTTACCATCAATTCATTATTAAAGAGTGTTTTTTCAGGCAGACAGTCATAGCTTTTTTAAGCCTTGAATGTGCCTTTATAAATAAAAGTTTCAGTTAATAGTTGCTCTTGATAGCTATATTAGAATCTATTCTGTACCTGGCACAGAGATTTTATTTAACATAACAACTTTTTGCTGGTTAGCCTTTAATCTCTCCATTTCCTGTTTCCCACATTGTCACTTGTTTCTACCTTGGGGTGATTGGTCTTCAGTAGCCCATTCCAAGGTACCTACCATTTTGGTCTTGTAGCATTTCCCGTTGACTTCATGCTGTTCTTACTGGAATCTGTTGGATATGGGGTCTATTCCACTCTGGTGTAGTAAGTGTAGGCAGTTCCAGGTTCACGTTATTTCTTGTGTTTTCTCAAGCAAAACGTTTCATTACTGTGGGTCCCCCCCCCGCCCCAGTTCTGACATTTTAGGAGGAGTTCTTGGTTTTCTAAGATTTTCTCACAGTTTCATTAAAAATGCAAATGTAGGGTGATCTCCATTCAGTCAGGTCCCACCCCAAGCTAGGAACCCCATATATTGCTTTTAATCTTCAATGCTTTTGTAGGGCATTAACTCATGAGTTCTCACTTTGTCACTGCAAGATAAGCACAAAACAAAGACCGCTTTTCTTTGGGGACTGAGAATCATCTTGAGCCCCACAGACTCTTGAGGTTGAATCCTAACTCTTATCAGGGTGTCCTTTGGAAGACATTGCTCTGGTTCCTTTATATGCAAGTTATAATCACCACATCATTTTATGTAAAAATCAAGGCCTGCCTTAGTCAAAAGCAAACTGAACTTTGTCTCCAGTCCCATCCTTCCCATTTCAGGCTTCCTTTTCTATCAACAACTTCCTGTTTCTTATCCCTCTTACCTCTTGGGAGCTGGTCTCTCTTTAAAAATCTGACAAACTAACATAGCCAACAGAAAAATGAGAGTTAATTTTTACAAGGGAGAAACCTTTCTAAGTGCCCTTTAATAGGGATTGTTATAAAGACAATATGCTAACTTTAGTGGTAGGAAGGAGAGGCCTTAAGAAATGGGCAAGATTTTTGTTTTGTTTTGAGCAGGAGAAGCCTCATGATACAGTTTAGATGTACATCCCATTTTAGTCTTTCAGATATTTTTAGGGGATAAAAGGAAAAACAAAACAACAAAAAAGGAGGCGTATATTTATAGTGCTCTTCTACAGTTGACACCGACTCGGCAGTACCACTGTCCCAGCAGTTATTAGCGTTCACTGTATTTTCAGGCCCCACCAAAAGAACATGGAGCACCTCACTTCCTTTTAGCATCTGCTTGGTTGTGCTGCAATTCCAAGGACTATTAAAAGAACCGATTTGGGCATTTGGTTCAGGAATTCCAAAATAGCCTGGAGCTCTCATAATAAGCAGACTGCTGGCTATTTTTTTTTTTTTAAATCAAAGCAATTATAAGTTGCATGCAAAGTAACAGGTTCTGTTAACTGGCCATTTTCAAAGTGGCAAATGGAGGGGAGAGGCAATGTGGTGACAAACAGTTCTCACAACCGTGTGGCTTCCAAGTCTCTGAGCTTTGATCTAAATTATTAAGCAGGTTTTCAGAATATATAATTTCTATTCTTGCATGACTCCTTTCTGGTAATTATTAAAGAATAACAGTGTGACATCTTTCATTAATACTTAAAAAAATTTTTTTATTGATGGCATAATAGTTTATAACATTGTGAAATTTTCATTGTACATTATTGTTTGTCAGTCACCATATAAATGCATCCCTTCACCCCTTGTGCCCACCCCCAATCCTCTTCCCCCTGGTGACCACCAAACTGTTCTCTCTGTCCATGTGTTAGTTTACCTTCCACATATGAGTGAAATCGTGCAGTGTTTGTCTTTCTCTATCTGACTTATTTCGCTTAACATAATACCCTCCAGGTCCATCCATGTTGTTGCAAATGGGACGATTTTGTCTTTTTTATGGCTGAGTAGTATTCCATTGTATTTATATACCACATCTTCTTTATCCATTCATCAGCTGAGGGACACTTGGGTTGCTTCCACTTCTTGGCTTTAGTGAATAATGCTGCAGTGAACATAAGGGTGCATGTTCTTTGGATTGTTGATTTCAGGTTCTTTGGATAAATACCCAGTAGTGGGATAGCTGGATCATAAGGTATTTCTATTATTAATTTTTTGAGGAATCGCCATACTGTTTTCCATGGAGGCTGCACTACTTTGCATTCCCGCCAACAGTGAATTAGGGTTCCTGTTTCTCCACAACCTCTCCAACATTTGTTAATATTTGTCTTGGTAATTACAGCCATTCTAATGGGTGTCAGGTGATATCTTAGTACAGTTTTGATTTGCATTTCCCCGATGATTAGTGATGTTGAACATCTTTTCATGTGCCTGTTGGCCATCTGTATATCTCTCTTGGAAAAATGTCTGTTCATATCCTCTGCCCATTTTTTGATTGGGTTGTTTGTTTTTTTGTTGTTCAGTTGTGTGAGTTCTTTATATATTATGGAGATTAACACCTTGTTGGATATATGGTTTGCAAATATTTTCTCCCAGCTTGTGGGTTGTCTTTTCATTTTGATCCTGGTTTCATTTGACTTGCAGAAACTCTTTAGTCTGATAAAGTCCCACTTGTTTGTTTTTCCTTTTGTTTCCCTTGTCCCAGTAGACATGGAATTCGAAAAGATCCCTCTCTGACCAATGTCAAAGAGTGTACTGCCTATGTTTTCTTCCAGGAGTTTTATAGTTTCAGGTCTTACCTTCAAGTCTTTGAGCCATTTGAGTTAATTTTTGCGTATGGCAAGAGAAAATAGTCTACTTTCATTCTTTCGCATGTGGCTGTCCAGTTTTCCTGGCAGCATTTACTGAGGAGACTTTCCTTTCTCCATTGTATATTCTTAGCTCCTTTGTTGAAGATTAGCTGTCCATAGATGTGTGGTTTTATTTCTGGGCTTTCAATTCTTTTCCATTGATCTGTGTGTCTGTTTTTGTATCAGTACCATGCTGTTTTAATTATTATAGCTTTGTACTATATTTTGAAGTCAGGGATAGTGATACCTCCAGCTTTGTTCCTTTTTCTCAGTATTGCTTTAGCTATTTGGGGTCTTTTGTTGCCCCATATGAATTTTAGGATTCTTTGTTCTATTTCTGTGAACAATGTCATTGGGATTCTGATTGGAATTGCAGTGAATCTGTAGATTGCTTTAGGTAGTATGGACTTTTTAACTATGTTTATTCTTCCAATCCATGTGCGTGGGATATCTTTCCATTTCTTTATGTCATCATCGATTTCTTTCAATAATGTCTTATAGACTTCATTGTATAGGTCTTTTAGCTCCTTGGTTAAATTTATTCCTAGATATTTTAATCTTTTTGTTGTGATTGTAAATGGGATTGTCTTCTTGAGTTCTCTTTCTGCTAGTTCATTATTAGATTATAGAAATGCAACTGATTTTTGTAAGTTGATTTTGTACCCTGCAACTTTGCTATAGTTGTTGATTATTTCTAATAGTTTTCCAATGGATTCTTTAGGGTTTCCTATATATAAAGTCATGTTGTCTGCAAACAGCAAGAGTTTCACTTCTTTGTTGCCTATTTGAATTCGTTTTATTCCTTTTTCTTGACTAATCGCTCTGGCCAAAACCTCCAGTACTATGTTGAATAAGAGTGGTGAGAGTGGGCACCCTTGTCTTTTTCCTGTTCTCAGAGGAATGGCTTTCAGTTTTTCCCTGTTGAGTATGATGTTGGCTGTGGGTTTGTCATATATGGCCTTTATTATGTTGAGGTACTTTCCTTCTATACCCATTTTGTTGAAAGTTTTTATCATAAATGGGATGTTGGATCTTGTCAAATACTTTCTCTGCATCTACCGAGATGATCATGTGCTTTTTATTCCTCATTCTGTGAATGTGGTGTATCACACTGATTGATTTGCAGATGTTAAACCATCCCTGTCTCCCTGGTATAAATCCCACTTGATCATGGTGTATGATCTTTTTAATATATTGCTGTATTTGGTTTGCCAATATTTTGTTGAGGATTTTTGCATCTATGTTCATCAGTGATATTGGCCTGTAGTTTTCCTTCTTTGTATTGTCCTTGTCTGGCTTTGATATCAGGGTGATGTTGGCCTTGTAGAATGTGTTAGGAACTGTTCCATCTTCCTCTATATTTTGGAATAGTTTGAGAAGGATAGGTACTAAATTTTCTTTGAATGTTTGGTAAAATTCTCCAGAGAAGCCATCTGGTCCTGGACTTTTATTTTTTGGGAGGTTTTTGATTACCATTTCAATCTCTTTACTTGTGATTGATCTATTCACATTCTCTATATCTTCTTGATTCAGTTTTGGGAGGTTGTATGAGTCTAAGAATTTATCCATTTCTTCTAGATTGTCCAATTTGTTGGCATATAGTTTTTCATAGTATTTTCTTATAATTCTTTGTATTTCTGTGGTATCCATTGTAATTTTTCCTCTTTCATTTCTAATTTTATTTGAGACTTCCCTCTTTTTTTCTTAGTGAGTCTGGCTAAGGGTTTGTTAATTTTGTTTATCTTCTCAAAGAATAAGCCCTTTGTTTCATTGATCCTTTCTACTGTTTTTTTGGTGTCAATATCATTCAATTCTGCTCTAATTTTTATTCTTTCCCTCCTTCTGCTGACTTTGGGCTTTGTTTGTTCTTCTTTTTGTAGTTCAAGGTTGCTTATTTGGGATTTTTCTTGTTTATTAAGATGGACCTGTATTGCTAAGAGTTTCCCTCTCAGGACTGCTTTTGCTGCATCCCACATGAGTTGGTATGGTGTATTTTCATTTTCACTTGTCTCCAGATATTTTTTGATTTTTCCTCTAATTTCTTCAAGGATCCATTGGTTGTTCAGTAGCATGTTGTTTAGTCTCCACATCTTTGTCACTTTCCCAGTTTTTTCTTGTAGTTGATTTCTAGTTTCATAGCATTATGGTCAGAGAAGATGGTTGTTATGATTTCAATCTTAAATTTATAGAGGCTTGCCTTGTTTTCCAACATATGGTCTATCCTTGAGAATCTTCCATATGTGCTGCTGTGTTTGGATGGAGTGCTCTCTATATATCTATTAAGTCCATCTCGTCTAGTTTTTTGTTTAAGTCCACTGTTTCATTATTGACTTTCTGTCTGGATGATCTATCCATAGATGCAAGTGGGGTGTTAAGATCCCCTACTATTATAGTGTTGTTGTTTATATCTCCTTTTAGGTTTGTTAATAGTTGCTATGTGTACTTTGGTGCTCCTGAGTTGGGTGCATATATATATTTATATGTGATGTGTCTTCTTGGTGGAGTGTCCCTTTTTTCATTGTATATTGCCCCTCTTTGTCTCTCATTACCTGTTTTATCTTGAAGTGTACTTTGTCTGATATAAGTATGGAAACACCTGCTTTTTTTTGCTTGCCATTAGCTTGGAGTATTGTCTTCCATCCTTTCACTGTGAGCCTGTGTTTTGTCTTTAGAACTGAGATGTGTTTCCTGGAGGCAGCATATTGTTGGATCTTGTTTTTTAATCCATCCTGCCACTCTGTGTCTTTTATTGGAGAATTCAATCCATTTACATTTAGGGTGATTATTGATATATGAGGGCTTAACGTTGCTATTTTATTGCTTGTTTTCCGGTTCTTTTGTATTTCCTTTCTTTTTTGTTCCATGTGTTTTGGACTACTAATTTAGTTTGGTAGTTCCGTATGATGGTTTTCTTAGTTTTCTCTTTATTTATTGTATGTGTCTCTGTTCTGATTATTTGTTTAGTGATTACCATGAGGTTTGTATAAAAAAATCTCATAGATGAGAGTCCATTTTCTGATGGCCTCTTATTTCCTTAGACTAAGTTGATTCCATCCCTTGCCTCTTACCCTTCTAAGTTATTATTGTCACAACTTATTCCACCTTGTGTTGTCTGTTTGTGTTTAAAGTGATGAGGTTATATTTATTTTTGGTGTTTCCCTTCCCTTAATCTTTGGTGTTATAATTAAGTGTTTTCTAACCTATTCTGAAAGAGCATTGCAATTTTTCTGATTTTGTCTACCTATTTTTCTCCTTGCTCAAAGCTTTGTATCCCCTTTCTCTCTTTTTTTTCAGGTATGAGGGCCTTCTTGAGCATTTCTTGGAGTGGGGGTCTTGTAGCAATGAACTCCCTTAGCTTTTGTTTATCTGGGAAAGTTATTATTTCTCCATCATATCTGAAGGATATTTTTGCTGGATAGAGTTCTTGGCTGAAAGTTTTTTTCTTTCAGAATTTTGAATATATCATTCCACTCTCTCCTAGCCTGTAAAGTTTCTGATGAGAAATTGGCTGAGAGCCTGATAGGACTTCTTTTGTGCATTATTTTTTTTGTCTTGCTGCCCTTAATATTTTTTCTTTGTCACTGACTTTTGCCATGTTTACTATGATATGCCTTGGAGATGGTTTTTTTCATGTTGATATATTTAGGAGATCTATTGATTTCATTCACTTGTATTTCCAGCTCCTTCCCCAGGTTTTGGAAGTTCTCAGCTATTATGTCTTTGAACAAGCTCTCTGCTCCTTTTTCCCTCTCTTCTCCCTTTGGAATACCTATAATCTTTATGTTGCATTTCCTAATTGAGTCAGATATTTATCAGAGGATTTCTTCATTTCTTTTTAGACTTAGTTCTCTCTTCTCCTTCATCTGGAGCATTTTTGCATTCCTATTCTCAATATTGCTAATTCTTTCATCCATATTGTCAGCTCTGTTCTTTAAAGATTTCAGATTTTTCTTTATCTCCTCCATTGTGTTTTTCATCTCCAATGTTTCTGATTGGCTTTTCTTTATAGTTTCAATCTCTTTTGTGAAGAAATTCCTGACTTCATTGAATTGTCTATCTGTATTTTCTTGTAGTTCCTTCCTTGAGCTTTTTTATGATAGCTATTTTGAATTCTCCATCATTTAGATTATATATTTCTGTGCCTTCGTGACTGATTTCGGGGTGCTTGTCATTTTCTTTCTGGTCTGGAGATTTAATATATTTTTGCATAGTGCTTGAGGGCATGGGCTTAGTTTTCCTCATTCTGAAGACATCTTGTTGCAGCTTCCACCTGCTGCCACTGGGTGAGGGTCAAGAGCTGTGTATTCTGAGCCTGCCATGATCCACGGGCACTCTGGCCGACTGGCTGTGCTGGTGCTCCAGGCGGGGGGGGGGGAGGGTCTTTCTTTTGCCTACCTGAACCTGGGGGCTTCTCGCTCTTCTCTTGCTATCTGCTCTCCTGGGGTGCTAGCTTGATGAAGGCACCCCTGCAACAGTTCAGTCCCCTTTGTATGGGAATTTCCCACAGACTGTGAGAGAACTTGGAGAGTGGCAGTTTTCCCACAGAGGGCCCCCCTCCCCCTTCTCTCTCTGAGAGCCACGTAGTTCTGGAGGGGAGGGGCTGTCTCTTTTGCCTGCCTGATCCCAGGGGCTTCTCCTTCTTCCCTCACTATCTGCTCTCCTGGGGTGCTAGCTTGATGAAGACACCCCTGTAACAGTTCAGTGCCCTCTGTATGGGAATTTCCCACAGGCTGTGAGAGAACTTGGAGAGCAATGGTTTTCCCATGGAGGGCCACCCCTCCCCCCACCTCTGAGAGTCACATGGTCCTGGTCCCAGGGTCACTGTCATTGGGGAAGGAGAGGAGTTCTCCTTACCTCCTTCCACTTCCTCTGTGGGTACCAGCACCTCCATGCTCAGATGTAAGGTTGTGTGGGTCTCAGATGTTTTTTGCATTGTGTGAGTGTCCTCTGTTGGTATTTGAATGTCCTTTTTGTTGTATCTTAGGGGGGAGAGTCTCATGGAGAAAGCTCACTCTGCCATGATGCTGACGTCACTCTCTCTCCAGAATTTTTGAGGCACTGAGGCGACTGGGGCTGGCTCCCTGCCAGTGGCATCCTTTCCATCTTCCTCTCCTGGTTAAGTTGTACATTACTCTTCTCTGACATGGCAGTAATACAAACAACTGCTTAATTGTAAGTTTACAAAGCACATGCAGGTATGTTACTTTAACATCTTCTGAGATGGGGAATAGGTTTTACAGATGGAGAATTTGAAGAATAAGAGGAGCCAGCCCTGATGGCCTAGTGGTTGAAGTTTGGTGCTCTTACTGCTTTGGCGGCCGGGTTTGGTTCCCAGGTGTGGAACCACACCACTCATCTGTCAGTAGCCCTGCTGTGGCGGCAGCTCACACAGAACTAGAAGGACCTAAAACTAAAATATAGAACTCTGAGGAGGAAAAAAAAAGAGAGAGAGAAAGATTGGCAACAGAAGTTAACTCAGGGTGAATCTTTCCCAGCAAAAAAAAAAGAAAAAAGAAGAGAACATGTAGAGTTGATAAATGCTGAACCCCTGACTCTGTGTCTGCTTTGCATTCCACATGCTACGCTTATATTTTCTATCAAAAGGACACCATACCCAGTTTCAAAGTTATAGTAATGTTATAAGGTCAATGCTAGGCAATTTGTCTAGTATAAACCTCTCTGTTGAAAAGGGCCATCTACTTTACAATTTTGCCTGGGATTCATCTTGCTCATTTCTGAAAACCAGGAAAAAACTGAAAACTGTGATGATTTATAACTCACTGAGACTTTTACATATAATGATCTCACTTACTCCTCAAAATGACCTAGGGAAATAGGTAGAATAGGTTTATTATTGTCATGTTTGAGATAAGTTATCTGAGTCTTAGCAAGGAAAGGGCTCAAGGTGACCCACTTATCGAACACTGATTAAAAGCATGGATTCCTGGAGGAACACTGCCTATGTTGATTCCTGGTCCAACCATTTATTAGCTATGTAATCTTGGGAAAGTTCCAGAAAATGGGGATAATAGTAGTATGTACCTCCTCAGGCTATTGTGGGGATTGTATCTGTTAACCTATGTAAAGCATTTTGTGTAATGTTTGGCACACAGTAAGCTCTCAATAAATTAAAAAATGACTGAGGGGCCAGCCCAGTGGCTTAGTGGTTAAGTTTGCGTGCTTCACTTCAGCGGCCCAGGGTTCACGGGTTCGGATCCCGGGCATGCACCTACGCACTGCTCATCAAGCCATACTGTGGCAGGTGTCCCACATATAAAGTAGAG
Organism: Tapirus indicus; assembly: GCA_031878705.1. NCBI lineage: Eukaryota > Metazoa > Chordata > Mammalia > Perissodactyla > Tapiridae > Tapirus > Tapirus indicus. The sequence continues at coordinate 136,825,352 of CM062917.1, read as the reverse complement.
GAAGATGAGCACGGATGTTAGCCCAGAGCTAATCTTCCTCAGCAAAAAAAGAGGATTGGCAACAGATGTCAGCTCGGGGCTAATCTTGCTCACCAAAAAAAAAAAAAAGTGACTGAATCAGGCCTTGGACCTAGTTCTTCTGGCTCCAGCTCTGGTGGTCTTCCTATCATTCATGTTAGTCCTATTCTTAGAAAAGCAAGTTGAAACAAATTTCTTTTGAAATGCTCTTTTCAGGAGCATCTGAGGCCAAAGACGTCTTGTTTAGATTTTTACCTAACTCATAACTGGATTGCAGAGCAAAGATAAGAACTTAATGTCGCTACATCTTATGAAAGCACCAGACAGAATGTAAGTTTGGCAGAGAGTATGCTGAAGATCATATTATCAACATAAAGAGTTGTTCTTTTTCATTTTAATCATTTTCTCCAGAATTTCAGACCTGGAGCAAATGTGGCCACGTCTTTTTGTTATGACACATGCCTAGATTTATTGTATGTCAAAGGAGAAATCTCCTTCAACTTCAGATATTTAACATAACATTAGAGGCTGCATCAATTATTTATTACTTTTTCTGTCTCTTTAGGACTGTATCCTAGAAGAATAAAAGACTGGTATATCAGATTATATGTATAAGATGTTTTTTGCAGCATTATTTGTAATGCTAAACAAAGCAAAACAAAAGACCTGGAAACAACATGAATGCTCATGAAGAGGGGAATGATTAAATGAATTTTGAAACACCTGTTCTATAGGCAATGAAGACTGAGTTACAAACAGGAGGAATACCTGTGATATACTGCTAAGTGAAAATAAATCCTGCTGCAGATCATGTACAGAGCATGATCCTGCTTTTATTTAAAAACCCTAAAATCAACATATATGTATACCTTTCTATAAGGATGAGAGGCACGGAAATATGGAGGTGTGAGAATCTATTGAAACAGGGCAGTGCTAGAGAGGACTGTTAGAATCTGCAAGAATGATAGCTTAAAAAAAATTACATCTTGACATTATTTTACACACAGGAAGCATACATTACTTACAAAATAAAAAGTCTAATAAGAACAAATAAAAAATTTTTTTCTTTAGCAGTGGCCAATTTACACATTCACTCTCCCAAAGCCCAGGGATCTTGAGAACACATTTATTTTTTATTTTTGCTGAGGAAGATTGCCTTGGGCTAACATCCGTGCCCATCTTCCTCTACTTTATATGTGGGATCCCTGCCACAGCATGGCTTGATTTGTGTGTAGGTCGTACCTGGGATCCAAACACACGAAACCCAGGCCGCAAAAGTGGAGCATGGAAACTTAACCACTATTCCACCAGGCTGGCCCTCAGGAAACATTGATAAGATGCCTCAAAACACCCAACAGTGAAGCTGTCTGTCCTGTCCTACTGACCTTGATCTCAGTAGCACAAAGCTCCACCTGAATTAATACCCCGTTTACACACAATCGCAGCAAACTCAGAGTCTGCTTGCAAATTATATAAATACGCACTGACACAGGATCACACACCTCCTCAACAAACTAGATTTAATTACTTAATTATGTTAGCCTTTTCATTCATAAAAAGCATGATACTTAAATTTCAGTATAGTGTGAAGCTACAACTATAAAATCTCAACTTCAGATATAATAAATGTAATTGCCTTTTTTCCACTGATTTACCCGTGTTCTTTAAAATGTATGTTTGATGTCATTTAAGCCTATCTACTATTGTCACAACTGCCTATAGTTTTCAGCTTAGTGAAGTCTTTGAAATATGACTCTGCTCAGCAGAAAGGAATCTGCAGCACTTGGCATAAAGATTATAATCTTTGGCCTTCCTGTGGCAAGATTTACAACTCTGACCTTAGGCTGTATTTCTTTTGGAGTGTAGTCACTTTAAGTTACCAGTGATGATTGCTTTGAGTTACTAGGTCAGCGTGAATTGCCTAATATAATGTCAGATTCGTGCTTCCCAAGGGCTGGGCAGTGTTAGGGACACGAAACAAAGTGAATATTAATGTCTACAGAAGGCAGTGCTCTGATATATGAGCCGCTCCAGTAACAATGAATTTCCACGGCAGGAGATTTTAACATTAGTTCCTAACCTCTTCCATACTATCCATCCTCTAATTCATGAAATATTATGAGGTCACTTTTAATTAGGTGAAATAATCTGAAACTACTCAGTCAAAGAGATGAAAAGAAAGAGTTAAAAGCTAGCTCTACCTCAGGGCCAACATTTTCCTAGAATGATAAAAAGAGGGAGGTGTATGAGGGATGATGCAAAGCTAAAAACAACGCCCTCCAGTTCTAACTCACCACTACCTAGAAGTTGAGGCCTTGCTCTTGTTGCATTCCAAAATGAATATTTTGTTTGTTTAAAGTTCAGATCTATATCTGGATGACAAGCAACAAAGGTAGTTTGGTTCTTCCCAGTCAGATGTTGCCTAGATTTTAACAGGAGGAAGTCGCATATAGTATATGAAACCAGACCTTTCCTTGATACACTGCGTTTAAAAATGTTGCTAACACTAGATGGCACTCTAGGGTCGCTTTTTTGGTATCTTCCTCCAGTTTCAAGGTCCTTCAACATTAATTCCCTCCTTTAAAAAGAGCAAACATGCTATTCAAACAAAGGTCCCTGTAGTTGCTCTGTAGTTCTGTTTTTATATTTATAGTCATGTAATCAATATGTTGGAAGAGTAATTAATTTTTAACCTCAATCCATGGGGAGATCAAATGTTAGTGGAGTTAATGGATAGAACAGGCTTCATTATTCTAAAGTAACACTAATGATAAGGCAAGGAAGAAAGTGGAGGTTGTAAACAATTGTGCTTTCAAACACAATCATAAAGCAACAGTGCAATGTAGTCACGGGATGCTGACCTACTGCCCCCTGCTCAGTGCAGCTGTAGTTTCTGCTTTAGTCGACTAGACTAAATTGAAAGAGTCTCTGAACCTATCTTTTAAAATATTTCCTCTTCCAATCAATGCTGTTGGAGTTATTATTCCAATTACTAGTCCTGATTTTGTTACCCTTGCTGTTTTGAAAGCCTCTTGTGATTCCCCATCTCCTAATACCTTAGGGGGATATTAAAGGCCCTTCATGATTTGGGTCCTCTGCGCTCCCGGAGCATGCACCCTGGCTCTAGTTGTGCCATGAGATTCTTCATCCACAACATTTTTGCAGTGCTATGTGCCTGACTGTGTGGTGTGTTCTTCCAAGAGAGATAAAACCCAGTGCATCTTCTGTATTGCATCATATCCATGGGCACAGAGGGTTCTGGATGGACTCACTCCCAGGACAGGAGTGGGGTGGCATGGACAGAGCTGAGAACTGGAAGCCAAACAGGAGAAAGGACTTACCCTCTTATCTTGATTATATCCTCCCATCACCCAACCCCATCCTTGAATTTCCAAACTCACTTCCCAGGATCATGAGAAAATAAGAAAGATTATTCTGTTGTAGGTAGGGGAGGCTTATAGTTGATCATACACCAAGGCTCATTATCAATAGACACATTACTATTTCTTTCCTAAATATTATTATATTCAAATCAATCTCTCTTGTTCCTTAACCATTCTTCTTTTTTTTTTTTTTTTTGTGAAGAAGACTAGCCCTGAGCTAACATCTGTTGCCAATCCTCCTCTTTTTTGCTGAGGAAGACTGGCTCTGGGCTAACATCCGTGCCCATCTTTGTGTACTTTATATGGTACGCCACCACAGCATGGCTTGACAAGCTGTGCGTCTGTTCGCGCCCGGGATCCGAACCTGCGATCCTGGGGCCGCGGAAGCAAAGTGTGCGAACTCAACCGCTACGCCACTGGGCCGGCCCCTCCTTAACCATTCTTGTACTTTCCTGACTTCTTTGCTAATGTGATTGTCTCTATGTGGAATGTCCTTTTCCTGTCTACCCACCTGAACCCCTCTCCTGTCCATCTTCTTTCACAAAACCTTCTTCAACCCCTTCTATCATAATGAATCTCTTTATATGCTGAACTCCCAAATTTCTTAATTTATATGCCTATTACAATAACCTATTTCAGTGAGGATTTCTGTCCTTACTTTTTTCTAATAAATGTGTAAATTATGTGAGATTTGTAAATCTTTGTATCTCCTACATTGCCTACCCAGATACCTCATGCAACAGAGATGGTCCATAAATGTTGAATTTACTGAAATTAGATATGATAAAACTTGATCAAAGGACCCAGGATGGATGGCTGTGTCAGGGAGAGCTCACTTTTTGGGACTAATCATTAAAAGAGGAAGATTCTTAAATGGTTTATTCCATAAAGAATGCTGGTTGATAACAGTCGTGCATACACACTCTGAAAGAGACTATTAGTTGCCTATCAACATCCATTCTCCCTTCTTCCTTAACAGAACCTGGTTTTCAGCTGGGCATATTGGGGCCAAAAATCAAGGACTACATTTTCTAGTCACCCCTTGCATCTAGGTGTAGCTCTAAGACTACCTTCTGGCCAAGTATAGCAGAAGAGTTTCACAGGCCTTTTAGCAAGGTTCTCAGAGGATGCTGACTCAGTCTTTCCTCCTTCTTCCTGAAACTCAGGAAACCACCCAGAACACAAAGGTGACCTTGAGGATAAAAGCCTTGCACTGGGAATGATGGAGCAGAAAGATGGGAGCCTGGGTCTCTGACGACACCTTGCAGCCTCCCCACCAGCCCCCAACTATCTGTCTCCCAACTTGTTTTGTGTGAAAAAAGGAAACTCTTACCTCATTTAAGCCACAGTTATTTGGGGATTTTCTGAACCTAATCCTGATACACATATTCTAGATTAATTGTGGATCATTACTTTTTTCGTTTTTAAGGACTTTCTCTAAGTATTATAATGACCATATAAACTTACCATCTAAGTATAAGCTGGGGTTAAGGTGTTCAAAGTGAACAGGTAAATGCAGGATGCAGAATTTTCCATTTTAAAATGAAAGAAGACAAGCTTGGATATAATTTTTGTTAATTTAGTAATATAAGCTTTAGAGTAATTAGAATGAAACAATTCTTCAGAAGGACAGAGGAGACCCATCATTTGGGATTACTAGTTGATGTATAATGACTTGGTGTTTTTTTTTTTTTTTGTGAGGAAGATTGGCCCTGAGCTAACATCTGTACTGATCTTCCTCTACTTTGTATGTGGGTCACCATCACAGCTTGATGAGTGTTGTAGGTCAGCGCCCGGGATCCAAATCTGTGAACCCAGGCTGCTTAAACAGAGCACGTCAACTTAACTACTGTGCCACTGGGCTGGCCCTGCATAATGACTTGTTAGTGTATGATATTTGCTTGTTTATTACAGGCAGTTGGGGCCTATGTAAAATTGAGCTAAAATTTTTTTATTCCTCAGAATACATAGTGGCTCACTTCTCTTTTTTTAGAACAAGAGATTAATTATATTTGCATATCAGGAGTGGGTAAGCAGGGAGAAGGTTTAAAAAAAAAGGAAGAAATTAACAACTGTTGAGTGTCTTTAACTGGCTAGTAGCAAACAATACATAATTTTATTTACTCTTTCCAGATGGTAACTTTGCATTTTATGATGAAGTAAGTAACTCCTTCTCAATTTCACTTCCCTGACCTCTAACCATTGGATGGCCTGGGGTTTTATCCTTGGCCCACTCTAGCTTCTATCCCTAAAGGGTCTCATCTGGTTCCACTGCTTTATACCACCAAATGCTGATGGTTTTGTTCCTCTAAGCTTCAAACTTACATATTCAAATGCTTACTTGGCATTTCCACTTCTTTGTCTAAAAGCATCTCAAATTGACATGTCCGAAGTAGAACCCTTGATCCGACCTGTGACTCTCTCAGCTTTCTCTCTCAGTAAGCGGTGACACCATCCATCCAGTTGCTTAAACCAAAAATCTAGGAGTCATCTTTGATCATTCTCTTGTCCTCCTCATGCACATACAATTCATCAGCATGTTCCATTCATTTTATCTTCAAAATGTATCTCAAATCTGTCCACTTATTTCTACCTCCACTGCCTCCATCCTACTTCAAGCCCACTATGATCTCATGCCTGGAGTTATTCAACAGCCTCCCTGCTTCTCTTGCATTGCGACAATCTATTTTCACTCAGCAGCCAGACTGATCTATTAAACATAAATCATGTCCTCTCCTGTTTAACACTCTTCAGTAGCTTCCCACTGCTGTTACAATAGAAATCTAACTGCTTGTTGCTTAGATTTCCAACTTTGCCTCACACCACTCTTCCCCAGCTCAATATATTACTGCCATGCAGGTCTGTTGCCTGGGCCCTCAACAGGCAAAGCCCTTTCTTGCCTCCAGATGCAGCCTCTGCATTTGGTGTTCTCCCCGCCTTGATTGTTCCGCACCAGCTCTTCACACGGCTGGCTCGTTCTCATCTTCAGGTCTCAGCTCACATTTTGTTTTCCTGGAGAGGCCTTTCGTGATCACCCTATTCCAAATGGCCACTTAAATATTTATTTTTGTTATCCTATTTATTCCTTTCATAGCACTTGTAACAATTTGAAATGAACTTTTGTGTATCTAGCTCTTCTGTGTATTTATCTATCTACACATCTACCTATCAATCAATCAATCAATCAATCTATCATCTATCTACCTACCTACCTACCTATCTATCTATCTATCAATCTTTCTTTCTAACTAATCTATCTGTCTTTCTATCTTTCTCCCTGCTTTGGAATAAGTGCTCCACGGGGCAACAGTCTTGTCTAGTATACTCCCTGCTGTATCTTCCTTCCTTAGAACAGTGCCTGTCATGTAGAAGGCTCTCAATAACATTTTAAAATGGAATAAATGGACAACCACAGGCAAAAGGTGAGTGGATGGCAGAGCTGGGATGGGAACCTGGCCCTTTCTTGCTTCAAAACCTTATTTTCTCATTACAAGACCTTCCTACAAATCAACCAGGACTCAAAGTTCTTCTCTACCATTAAACCAAGGACTCTTTTAGCTAAATATACTGAAGAGTTACAGTATTGTTTGGTTAATTTGTGTTCCCTCCAAATTGTTTTACCTGAACTCCACAGAGGCTTCAGTTAATCATACATTTTTTTATTTGAATTATTTAAACAATTGCCTCAATTCTCACTTTTCTTTGCTATCGCTTGTTATTCTTTCTATGTATTAAGAACCATTTCCTTTTAAAAATAATGTTGTCCATACCCTTATGAACTAGTTAATTTTCTTTCCAACATTTTCTTTTGGGTCGTGTAGATATGACCTAACAGTCATCGCAATAATGCTGTTTTTTCAAAGGGTAGAGACCTTTTTCTTATAAAAAATTGAATGTGAAAAAAAAAAAAAACCCACCGTACACAGTGTGAGAATGCCTGTTTTTCTTGGTCATATTTCATTTCCTTAGCAAGACTATTTTCTTCTGCTTTCCATTGTCAGCAGACAAAAAAGATACAATTAAATCAAGGAAACCTGGCAGGGCCGATTTTGGAAAATAAAGTCAATTCAGTTTCTGATTTAAACAAAGAGCAATTTATTATGTTGGAAAAACACTGCCCTGATGCGATTCAAACTCAACATGTCTCGTGTTAGCTCAGGACACCACTTCAGATCTGCATTTGTGTTTGTCTTTGAGAAGGGGCAGTGATTTCACCCCTAAACTTTGAACTCCAAAGAGAACGTGGAGTTGTTTAAGGGTCAACTAGCAATGAGCACCCAGAACCCCCGTGCGGAGGCCCGGGGCCAGATCCGCGGCCTTCTCCAGTTCTGAGCTCATTGATTCTAAGTACAGATTTCTGTAGACAACTCCAGCAATTATGTTGGAGCAAATGAAGTGTTGGGGTTGGTTAGAGGAACTTTTATGAATCAGATGAATTCTAAGGAGGCTTTTGAAATAAAAAATATATTTTGATGAATCTAATAACTGCATAATACCTTATATTTGTATAAAACCTTATTATATCATTTAATATTTACAACCAGCACCGTGAGGTATAATTATCTTCATTCTTTATAGATAAAGAAAGTACAACTTACAAAGATTGTGACCTTGAAGGTCACACAGGTAGTAAAGTCAGACTGGACTGGGACCCCGTTCCTAATATCAGGCTCGTACTACTAACAAGGATGAAGAAAACCAGCATCTGTCTTCGGGACTGTTACCTTCACATATTTCTGGGTTGTGCCAAAATTTGGACCTGGTGGTAATTTTATTCTAAAGTCTTCCATGTTGTATACTTTTTGTGGAGCAAGGTAGGTTAATAATAATAATAATAATAATAATAATAATAATAATAATAATAATAGTAAAATTCAAGGTCTCCAGAAATAATTATTGAGAGTTTTGCATGCATGGTTTCATTCAATCCTTGCCCAATCTTATGAGGAAGACACTATTCGTATTTCCATTTTACAGATGTGGAAACTGATGCTTAGGAAGGTTAAGCAACTAATCCAAAATCACACTACCGGTAAGTGGTGGAAATGATTCAAACTTAGAGTGTCTGATTTCAAAGTATGTCCACCTAACCTCTACACTACAGCATTTCTATCCAGAATGAGAGTAAGGGGTGGGTCTGCCAGGTCACTGGGCTCTGAATTATGACTGGATTAAGTCAGTAATATGATGTCAGGCGATTCAGGTTTCCACATGTGGCTCCTTATGTAACGGACAAAATTAGGTTGAGTGTACTCCTGCCAAAAGGACAGTTGGAGTGAAGCAAAATAACTTGCTACAGTAAACAACCCATCTCTGTGGTGCACGTTTGCCACACGTTAAGTACAGATTCCAGTCAGTTAAAAGTTGTCAGTCAGCTGAAATTCTGAAATAATCCCTCAGAGAATGCTGCTTATCAGTAATGGGTGATTTACTTTTATTATCTAAATTTAAAACCCTTTATAGCTTCCAAGCAGTTTGGCTTGGAATACTGTAAACAGAACCAGAATTTTAGAAAAGTGTAATATTTTGCTGATTTTTTTTTTTAGTATATTGATTCTGCTTTGCTAAATGGAAATAAATAAGTAAATCCATTCTTTAATTTTTTTTATTAAGAGAAAACCATTTCAATCTCCTCTCTATTTAAATAAAAGTTAAGAAAATATTTAAAGAGTATCAGTTTGAAGGGACACCAAATTATAGGCCAGCTTGGGGGAGTGGGTATGTCCAAATAGCTGGTCTAGCCCTGTTTAAATAGCTCATATTAAAAGGGGAATATTTTTGGTGGGAGTTCAAAGTCACAGGGGTAAAGATACAGTCTCTTGACTGTGGAGATTATGCTGAGTAATAGTTTGGTCAATAAGATGGAGGCTTTTTTTTTTTTTCCCTGAGCTAACATCTGTTGCCAACCCTCCTCTTTTTGCTGTGAAAGACTGGCCCTGGGCTAACATCTGTGCCCATCTTCCTCTACTTTAGATATGGGACGCCTGCCACAGCATGGCTTGATAAGTGGTGCTAGGCCTGTGCCCGGGATCTGAACCTGCAAACCCCAGTCTGCTGAAGTGGAGCACGCGAACTTAACCACTACACCACCAGGCCAGCCCCCAAGATGGAGGCTTTTGAAGGATGTCCTGTAGTGTCTGGCTTAGTTTAGAACTGATGCAGGGTGGAAATTTCTGGAATACACAAGAAAGTGTTAACATCAGTTACCCTTAGGGACTAATGATGGAGGGTGTGAGAGAGTGGTCAGAGGATATTTTCTGTCCACTTTGTACCTTTTGCCTAATTAAAATTTTTTCCATGAGGATATATTTTATAGTAAAAATAAACAAAACAAGACATAACAACATAAAGAATTGAATTGATGCGGGGAACATCTAGGAATGGGCATAGGTATTCAAGCAGGAAAATGATGTAATCAGACATATAATTTTGGCAGCTGGTTTTAGATTATAAAGAAGAATTAATATGAAGAGGGCAGAATTAGGAAGTCAGTTGTTAGAATAATCTTGGAATAAGACGTTGAGTAATGACTTCTAAGCCAGGTATAATTTGGAGACAATATTCTAAAGCCCACATGGAGGATCCACACTTTCTTCACAACAGAGTATTTAAAATACAATGATTTAGAGCAATCATAATTTTAAATTTGATATGCCTGCACTAGAGGGAGTACATTTTTATTAACAGGTTAAATCTCTGTCAATAAAACATTCCATAAGTAAACATATCCTCAGAGTAAAAGTAGGAGATAGATGTAGGAAAGAAAAAAATTATAAAGGATATATATTTTTTCTGAATTACAAACAAGTTAAAAAAATGAGTAAGAGCAGCACATGACACATTTTTGCATTAGCTTTTTTTTTTTTTTCCCTGTGAATCAACCAGGCTTGATGCTGGCAGCTCTGATTTTTAAATTTCTGTCATTTTAAGCATCTGTTTACTAAACTAACAGCATTTCATTAAGCAGGACTAATTCCTGAGAGCATTACCTTAGCCCATTAGCTTTCAGACAGTCATCAATTCCTGTGACATGTCTCGGGATGAGATCATTATTATTATCATTATTATTTTTACCAATTAAGTTCATTTTCAGAAAAAATATCTATGTAGTTTTAACACTGGATATTTTCTTTCTGAAACATGCTTTTTTTTAAGTATCTTTATGATAGTGATTTCCTGCTTTATCCATGTGCTTCCATAGATCCTTTGGCTACCAACGAAGCTAATTTAAATTCCCTACGTTTAATTCTCATAGTCTAACTAAAATTAGAAGCAGCTTTGCCAAAGTATCCCTATAGGATATTTGGGTTCCTCTGTAATTTTTCTTTATTGGGACTTCTGAAACAATCTCTGAGGATCACATGACTGACTTCAGATGTGTGGGGCAGGATTTCACAAAGGCTCTGAATTTGGCATTTCTTGTTTACAAGGACTGTTGCCACTGATGAATATGGTGGTGGCTTAGTCACAGTTCTACAGAGGGAAAGGCCCAGCTTGACTATAATGGAAAGAGCAGATGTCACCGGAATACGGTGACAAACGTCAAAGTGAGGGCTTTGGCTGGCAGGGAGTGGTCTGTCCATTACCACTTTCCAACACTTTTAAAATTAGAGACAGAAAGAACACTCATAAAACAACTGTGAAAATTATAAACAAGCAAGAGAGGTAAATGAAACATGGTGCTTAAAAATTCCAGGCTGCCCAGTGAAGTGGGAACTGAGATGACAGAGCCCATGGACCATAATGGGGAACACAAATGGTTTGGGGAGCCAGTGAAAAACAGTTCTGACTTGTTTGGATGCCAAAGATTGTTAAAGTTGATCTCTTTTGGCCTGCTAAGATTTTATGCATTTTTGTCGTTCCAGCCCAGAGGTCTAAGGATTAGTGGATGTTTCTGCGAGGCTGGAACTTACGCAGTGAAAAGAATGTACACATGTGACAGTGAAGAAGTGAACGCATCAAGACAGGGGCTTATCGTCAAGAAAAGGATAAAAATTAATTATCATTGTAATCTGGGCCCAGTGTTTCAAAATAATGTTAAATTAGTAGTTTACTTTAATTAAAAATTTCTGTTTAAGCATCCTAAATATGGCCATTTTCATCTCAGAGTTGCTTCTTTCATGCTATCTAGTTTCCAGGATGCTTAACCAGGTAGCATTTAACTGCCCAGGAGAATAGGACCTGAGCCCTATTCTAAATTGGTCTATATGAGGAACTAGGTCTTCATTAAAAAATAATAAAAAAGGATTACAAGCTATTTGGATGCTAATTTTATACGGAACTAATTAATTCATATCAGTTTTTTTAATCTACACTGTTTATTGATAAGAGGGAAAACACATTCATCAGAATAGCTCAGAAGCATGCAATGGAGAAAAGGGAGAAGGTAGAAGTTCCTTCTGTTTCCAGCATTTGTTAAATATTCTCCTTGGAGCCAACACAGTATTTGCTGGACGACAGGACAGTGAGTCCTATTAATGATAGGCTTTTCATTACCGTAGATATGCTTTTGCAATTTTCCTAGATTTTTGCTCCAGGGTCACATGGTAAGTCAATAGTAGTTATAAACCTCTCAGCGTTGTGATCGATACCTTTGGCTGACGTAATCTAGACCTCTGGGGTAATTTACAACAGACGACAGTTTGGGCAAGCCTCTGTTTTATTACCTTCAATTCACCAACTGAAATATTTCACTGGTTTATGACTGAAGTTGTTTCCAATTTTTGATAGATAGGGAATTGAGACAGTTCTGAAGAAAAACGTCAAGTATGAAAAGGAAAAACATTTCATGGGATGAAAAGCAATAAGCATTTCTTCCTTTGGGCATAATGTCTGCATACCTATCTCCTGAAATTGTCTAAAGCACAAGAGTGACTCCTGTGCGTCTGTGCAGCTACCTGTGTATGTCTAGTCCTAGTCATACAGACGGATTACAATATTAATGAAGTTTTTCTTATCTTCCAAACACACACCATATAACTAAAACAATATTGTTCTTAGTCTACTTCTTCCTGAAGCTGAATAATCATTAACCATCCATTTGAGGAAAACAAGGAACAGTAATAATCTCTAGACATGAATACTGAGGATTGTGACTCCTGTCATTGTGCCTTCGTGCAGCTTTCCTGTAATGCAGATGGATTGCTTTTTTCCATGTCTGTTGTGTATCCTAGGTCCAAAGGCTAAACAAGAGAAAAGGAAACTAGTTATTGGAGACGTGATTAAAAGAATAGTAAGGAGTTTGGAGAAAAAAGAAGGGATGGAGGTATTCTTCAGCTGTCCTGCACTAAGAGGAAAGGTGCCACCATGTTGTCACCCTTGTCATCGCCCACCAGCACAGCCATATCAATACTCAAGGATGAGGTGGAATCACAGCTCTGTTTCTACTGTACAAAGCAGGTATGCGGTGAAGGATGGGGTAAGGATTTGGATTCAAACATCTATAAGGTCCCTTTCAGGCTTAATTTCCCTCTCAATGAACCACAGGCTACCTTTACATGGGCTTTTATCGTCCAAGACTGAAGAAAATAATACTATCACAATTATTGAGCAACTATGGTGTGCAGGTGCCTTTAGACACTATTATTTAGTCCTCAAACAACTTTGTGAAGTAAGTAGGATTAACTAATTTGACAGATAGAGAAACTTAGGTAGAGAGAGGTTCAGTATTTTGCCCACGGTAAGTCACAGCTTGATCTATTTTTCCAAGAGGCTTCACTTTGGTATGTTTAAACTATGATGCCTTCCCTGATTTCAAACTATATTATAAACCTACAGCAATCAAAACAGTATGATATTGGCATAAAAAACAGACACAAAGATCAATGAAACAGAACAGAGAGCCCAGAAATAAACCCATGCATATATGGTCAATTAATTTACAACAAAAGAGCCAAGAATATCCAATGGGGAAAGGTCAGTCTTTTCAATAAATGATGTTGGGAAAACTGGACAGTCACATGCAAAAGAATGATACTGGATCACTATTTTATGCCATACACAAAAATTAACTCAAAATGGATTCAAGACTTGAACGCAAGATCTAAAACCAAAAACTGCTAGAAGAAAATATAGGCAGTGAGCTCCTTGACATAGGTCTTGGCGATGATCTTTGGGTCTGACACCAAAAGCAAAAGCAACAAATGCAAAATAAACAAATAGGACTACACCAAACTAAAAAGCTTCTCCACAGCAAAGGAAACCATCAACAAAATGAAAAGGCAACTTACTGAATGGGAGAAAATATTTGCAAATCATATACTTGATAAGGGGTTATATCCACAATATATAAAGCACTCATACAACCCAATAGCAAAAAACCAAACAATCTAATTAAAAAATGGGCAGAAGTGCTGAATAGACATTTTTCCAAAGAAGACATACAGATGGCCAATAGGTACATGAAAAGATGCTCAACATCACTAATCATCAGGGAAATGCAAATCAAAACCACAATGAGATATCAACTCACATCTGTTAGAGTGGCTATTATCAAAAGAATAAGAAATAACAAGTGTTGGTGAGGATGTGGCGTAAAGGGAACCCTTGTACACTGTTGGTGGGGATGTGAATTGGTGCAGCCACTATGGAAAACAGTATGGAGGTTCCTCAAAAAATTAAAAATTGAACTACCATATGATCCAGCAATTCCACTTCTGGGTATTTATCCAAAGAAAATAAAAACACTAACTCAAAAAGATATATGCACTCCCATATTCACTGCAGCACTATTTATAATAGTCAAGATATGGAAACAAGATAAGTGTACATAGATGGATAAATGGATAAAGAAAATGTGGTGTGTATATGTATATATACAACAGAATATTATTCAGCCACAAAAAAGAAGGAACAACATGGATGGACCTCGAGGGCATTATGCTAAGTGAGATAAGTCAGAGAAAGACAAATACTGTATGCTTTCACTTATAGGTAGAATCTAAGAAACAAAAAAGAAATATGCACAAAAAACCAAGCTCATAGATACAGAGAACAGATTGATGGTAGCCAGAGGTGGGGGATGGAGGGTGGGAGAAATGGGTGAAGAGGGTAAAAGGTACAAACTTCCAGTTATATAGTGTAATGCCTCTTCAAGATAGTTTACAAATCTAAGAAATGATGGTTCTAATATTCACTAGTTGGGTAATTTTGCATTAAATTCCTTGGGGTGTGAGGGACTGTTTATTCTTAAATCCCCATTATCTAGCACAGTGCCTGACATATGTAGATGCTTAATAAATAGTAGTTGAATTAAATAAATACTAATCGATTCCTTTTATATAATGCTAACTTAGTTTCCTGAACTAAATTGGGTAGATTAACAATGCGAGATGTAAGCATTCAAACATTTGAAGTGATCTGCAGGTTTTATATCCCTTCCCCGTATTTCTTTAATGATGCAATCTGCTGTGTAGGTCAGAAAGAGCAAAAACATAATTGATGCCTACATTGTGAAGTGCAAAATCCTGTGGTAATTAAAAATTCAGAGCATCAAGCAAAACTTTGCAAAAGGATATCTTCTCTCTCTCTCCCTAGAAAGGTCCCCCCTTCCCCATGTCAGTGTTCATCAAACATCATGGGAGCTACGTAGGTAATAACTGTATCTGTGGTGATTTAAGTGATTGAGGATAAAAAAATCTTGTTTCAGTTCAGCAATTATTTGAGAATCTACTAAGTGCCGGATACTGGGGATATAAAGATGACAGGTTCTTGTCCTTCAGGAGCATGTAGTTTGACTGAACTTCCAAAGGAAATGCATCTCTTGGCTGGGAAGGAGTTTGGCTGTGTACAGGGATTGAATTTTCTCTCAGTAAAGAACCAACCCCCACTGTATTTTGTTGGCACCAGTTTAAACTTGGGCCGTTTTCTTTTTTTATCAGATTGCTCCAAAGTGCCACATGATTCTTAGATGACCAAAATATCACCTTTGAGTTCCCTTACCATTACAAGAATATTCACAGAGACAACCTGAAGGTAGTTTCTCTTGCAACTGGGGGCTCTTGAACAGCAGGAACCTGTATAGATGGAAAGGGTAGTTTTAGGGGGTAAGAAGGCCTCTCTCCTCCAACTCTCAACTAGGTATCTCTGTGCCAACTGTGCGGTTGCAGCTCCATTGTCATATCTTCTGGTTCAAGGATGCACCTTGCTGGAGCCAGGTGCTCTAGTGGTTGAAAGATTGTTGGAGAAATGCAAGTAATTTGGCAACTCACGGCAAACCACCCTTAGAAACACAGATTTCCTGAGATTCAGGGATGCAAATTCTTTTAGCTGCCCATGCATTAACTTGACTAAGGCTCTCACATATGGAGGGTCTTGATGCAGCCAGGTGAAATCAATCTTAGGCTTCCTCTGTCATTATGTAAAAGAAGTAGGTAATCAAGCATGACTAGCAATAACCAACTCTCAGTATACAAGACGATACATCACTTTATTTTAATTGTATGATTTATCAGAACAACTATTAACATACAAAGTACCATTCAGCTCAACTGCAGGTATATGCAGTGACAAGTATCTAATTCTTAGAAGAATCACTTACTCCCACAATCTGTGCAGACACATTAACCTAAGGACACGTTTATAAATAGCAAACATGATTTTCACATTGGAGCCTTCTCAAGCATATATACACAGGTGTGTAGTTCTTGATGATGGGTTGTTTCCACAAGTTCTATTCTTGAAGCATTCATTCTCCTGACATCGGTAGAAAGAGTTATTTCTTTCTGCAGAGCAGATTTTTTTTTGTCATCCACCATTTATAATACTCTCTGAATTAGTATTACTCTTTACACTTTTGAAATAGTAATATTTGAATTGAAATATCTCTGCAGTACAATTCCTTGTGTCTTCTGGTAAGTTCCACCACTGTCAAAGAGCTTTTGGTCGTAATCACTTTCTTGCAACAATAGCCCAACTCTACTATTGGGTTTTACAGTACACACCCTCTTTATAGCTTGCCATGTTAACCCTTGGCTTCAAGTCCTGGTGATGTAATGAGGGTGGGGTGTACTGGCAATCAGTACATTTCCTTATCACTATTTACAGCCATTTGAAACCATGCTGTTATTAATCCAAGTCTGACATACCTTTTCTGAAATGTTCACAGTGCAGTATTTTTGTGGCCTAACAAAAGTTTTCTTACATCATTAAAAATAAACATTTTTATAAAAATATAATACTTTAAATGTTTACATTGACAAAACCAGTTAGATTATCCTGTGCCACATGCACTATACAGTAGTAAGCACAAAATCTCACAGAGCAAAACATCACAAAAGTCCTGCCCGGGGTAACTGTTTATCCAGGTGAAATGGCCAGATCTTTCAATTGCTTTTTCTCCCCTAAAATGTATTTTGCTTAACACAAAACATGTCCTAATACAAAATGGGACTCCCCAAGTTTTATCGTCTCCAATTGTTGGTGGGGTGGGAAGCTGCCACTTGAGAGAGAGGCTAACATTTCCAGTCCATTGATCCTTTCTTTGCTCTACATATGAGCTGTTTTTGGAACCAATGAACCTTTTAGTCAGATGTATTCTGCTTTAAAAACATGCTGAAATACCTTTAAAATCACTTATCACCACAAATTACTTGCTTTATTTTCAGAGTTGTCATTTAAAAAAAAAAAAGACAAAACATCTAAATGTCCACATTCATTAGATCAGAACAGTATCATTCTCAAACAGTTGATTTTTAAATGGCAATTAAATATTTCATTGTGGCTAAGCTATTTTATGAAAACCTTCTTAATGTCGTCTGTATACAACACGTAAATATCCCTATTAATTTATAAACACATTTCGTGTTCTGCTGTTTTGAAAGGTTGACTGTGTTGCCTATAGATATTTCTCCAATAAAAGGAATGCATATGCAAACATTTAAAAGGGAATGTTTGCCTAATGGGCAATTGATAACACCAGTAATGAAAAATGTTAGTGACCATACAACACATAAAAGTTCTTTGAAACACTTTAATTCTAAATGAGTGGCCTGGTCCTAGGGCTGCCATACCTGTCCTGGACATTACCACTTCTTCTGAATTTTCTGTGTTCAAGAAGACTTCAAAATTCATTGCCTTGGTTCCTCATATGAAACCAGGTGGGATCCTGATTTTTAAAAATTTCAACCCAGAATTCAGGTATTGGCTTGACTCTGACAGGAGTGTCATCGTAGCTGCAGTGTTGCCATTGGTCACTGGCCTGTGGGACCAAGCTTCTGGCTCTGATGCTTTGTCAGATGAGAAATTTCTTAGAATCCAGTTATTTTAAATAACAATATAAGGTCCTATAATAGTCCAATTTCGGCAAAAGCAAAAAATATCTGGTGGCCTTTCAGTGGCCAGGCAGTGAAAAAAATATTGGACAAAGTGTGGACTGTTGTTTGGAAAGTTCTATGATGTTTCTCAGAAGGGGGCTGGTGGTGCATCCATCCATCATGTATCCCCCTCGCCATCAATATTCTCTTGTGATGACAACAGAGAAGGATATGGAGCGACACATTTCACATTCACATAAGTAGCGTTCACATGGACATAGTGCTCCCCGATGAAAGTAGAGAATATCGCTGATATCCTGGAGACCAGTTCAGAAAAGGATGGGCGCAGTTCAGCTTTAGGGTGCCAGCATTTTAGCATCACTTCATACCTGTTTCGGAAAGGAAGAAATGCTGTGAGAGACCCTTTCAAGGCAAGCGTGTCCATGTAAGTAAAGAACATAAGAGCTACAGAAGATTCTGTTGGAATTCCTACTTACAAGGCATCTGGGCAGTATTCCGGCTGTAAGAGCCTTCTGCCTTGCAACAAGTAAACTGTGATATCAAAGGTGCTGACATCAGGATAAGGTGGTGCTCCTCTTGTCATCAGTTCCCAGAGCAGCACGCCAAAGGACCACTAGCAAACAAGGGAGGGGAGAATCCACGTGAGGGCAGCTTGATTGTACAAATGGGAAAGGTGATCAGTAGGTCTTGACAACTAAAACTGGGCTTAGAATATTCAACACTATTGCTGTTTTGGGCAAAAATTTCCTTAGAGGCAATCCAGAATTGGATGAAGTTTAGATTACAAGTAAATGTAAAGTTTTCAAAAAGAATATCTGAAGTCCACACGATGATGAAGATTTCATCTGTAGTCGGTGGGGTACGACTTCCAAGGTCTCTCTTATGGGGTCAAAGCATTAACATGTTGCTATACTTCTCTTTGCCAATCTTTCTCTTTTCTATCCTCTCTTTTCACTGCAATTTTAGATTATTAGTAAAAGAAGACAGCAAATAAGGCTTCCAAAATTTAAATTTGTGGGATTTCCAAATGAATGTAAATAGTCTTTAAGAAATGTAACCATATTAAAAGTTAATGTTAAAAGAGAAGATCTAAGTCAGTATAAGTAAAAATCCATATTAAAAACAGAAGTAATAAAACTGTTAGGCAACAAGGCTCTCTACTGAAAACTAATTTCAATAAAATAACTGTAATTTGAAAATGTTAAAGTAGGAGATTAATATAAAGTGGCTATTTTAGTACTTTATAGGAAGATCGCAGGGACACGGGGAGGTTAAGTGACTTTCTAAAAATTCCTCAATAAATCTGAATTCACATCGGGATAAACATTTAAGAGTTCTTGACTCTTGGGTCTTGCTTGGTCTACTAAATTGCACTAAATATGTAATTTCTTGATTTAAAACACTCTACTTGGAACAGGTCAGGTCATACACATTATCTCCCCCTGGACGTGTGCCAAGGTGAGAATGACACAATGAGGGTAAGTCAGCACGTGTGGGTCACCCCCTGGCAGAGGACCCAGGAAATCAGTTCTTGCTTAACCAACACTTCCAGGACACTCACAGACTAAGAAGTATATGGGGGGAGAAAGAGGACCTGAGAAAAAAGAAGCTTGGAGGGGAAGGAGAACGCAGACCAGACAGATAGAGCAGGAAAACACTGAGAAGCAAGTGTAGCTCGTAATATTCAGTGAGAGGGGAAGTAAAGCATGTCTTTGAACACTGCGATCAACCGAAAGAAAGAAACCAGGTACTGTAGTTGTTGATACAAATCTCCATTAATGACTCTTTCCCTTTGCTCAAGTGCAAGAACCCTTCAAGACTGCCTTGATCCAAATTGAGAAAACAAACTTCTTCCCGGGTGGGAGCTAGGTAACTTTGCTGTCATCTGCAGCCTGTCAAAACCAAAGTTTTCAAAGCTTGAAAATCTTATGAGTCACTTCTGACAACTTCATTGTTTTAACCTTCAAGTTCCAGAATTTGCATTAAAATTTAAATCGATTAATAAGGATGTGCACAAGTAGGCTACTGTCCAAGTTACTAGATAGGCCCAAGGGCTGAATTGACAGGGTTGAGTATTGTGCAATTAACTGTCACATAAAGCAATAAGGTATCTTAACTGTAATACAGAGCAATAATAGAAAAGAAGTAGAAATGTTGTGAAAAGTCAAAGAGAAAACAGTGGGGTACTGAAAAAGGCTTCAGGAAGAAAGTGACAGTATAGTGGGCCTTGAGGAGCAGGGAGAATTTGTTTTATAGGTACATGCAATGCAAGGGCAGAAAGAGTGCTCTGGATGGAGGGAGTGGGCCCAGGGGTGGGAGGACTCATGTGTTTTTTTGAACTGTAAGGACAATAGGTCACTCTGCTTGACATGTGCAGTAGATGAAGGGACAAGGGAAAGATAAGGTTGAAACGTGACCATGCTGGGGAGGTTTTTGAATGTTGAAAGTGGGTTAAGCTGAAATCGATGGGACATGACTGGAGTTGAGCTCTAGGAGATTGCATCTGTAAACACTATGCTTTAGACAAATGAGAGAAGCTGATCCACAATACTGAGACCTGTTAAGAGGTTCCTGAACAAGAACAGGTGAGAGGTGCTACTGCATACTGGCAACACGGAAACCTGAGACTGAACTCCAAATTAGGGGGGTGGGAAGAGTATATATCATATAATGAGCTGGGCACGGGCATCATGCCCTTTAAAAAAAGATTATCTTATGTAATCCTTGTAACAACCCTGCAATGTAATTGGTTTTGTGGATGCTTTAAGGATGAGGAAACCAAAGTTCTGAGAGGCTGATTACTTGCCTGTGATCGGGTCTCCCTAAACAATAGCCTAGGCTATAAGTTTGTCTGGAGGCAAATTCACAGAAAAGGGTCAGAGTTGCATAACTTTCTGAGGAATTATAGGACTTGGGCAATAACTGGGTATCAGAGGAGGGTTGCAGGACTCATGGGACGGGAGGCAGTTTCCAGGAAAAGCACTGCACTGTCTGCATTCCACACCCCCCTTAACAGCTTGGCCTGACAGGATGGTGGGGGGAGGGGTGGTGAAGGAGAATGATGCTGACCAAGAGTGGAGGAGGGAGCGGGGAGGCAGAGAAAGAGAGAAAGGAGGAGGATGAAGGGGAGGAGGAGGATGAAGGGGAGGAGGAGGAGAAGGAGGGAGGGGGGAGAAGGGGAGAAGGAGAGAGAAAGAAGACAAGGGGTGGGAGAGAGAAAGGGAGAGGGAGGTTCACAATGCATGTGTATTAGGAATGATGGAAACAAGTCAATTTTAGTTTCAAGATAGGACAGCTCTGCCATTCACACTTACTGTGTGAATGGTCAAGCCTTTTTGAATACCTGACACCAGCAGTAAGCTCATCTAAAGATTCTCTGCCTAACTTTATCAAAGGTGACGACCAAAGCAGTTGTTAGAAGCGAAAGATTGTTATGAGCTATAAAAAACGATAGAAAGGGACACTGCTGAGGCAAGCAAGGAATAGAGACAGCCAAATATGAGCATTCAAAAGTAGGTAAATTGAGATAAAACACAATTTGTAGAAAATTACAACTGATTGAAAAAATGGATAAATTAATAAAATTTTTCAACTAGTAAATTGCTAAAATTTTTAATAAAATTTAAAACTTACGTTCTTTGAAAGATAATGGTAAAAAAAATGAAAAGGCAAACCACAGACTAGAAAAATGTATATGCAAAAACACATCACATACCTGTATCCAGAATATATAAAGAACTCTCAACAACTCAATAATAAAAAAACAATCCAATAAAAAACACCATTTTCTAAAATTTATTTTAGAAAATAAATTCTAAAACTTAAAAAAAAATGGACAAAAGATTTGAGTAGACACCTCACTAAAGGAGGTATAAGGATGGCAAATAAACACATGAAAAGATGCTTAACATTATTAGTCATTTGGGAAATACAGATTAAAAAGAAAATGAGACTCCACTACAACCTATTAGAATGGCTAAAACCCCCCAAATTGACAATGCCAAGTGCTAGTGAGGATGCTGAACAACTAGGACTCTTATATATTACTATTAGGAATATAAAATGATACAGCCACTAGGGAAAACAGTTGACAGTTTCTCATAAAGATAAACATACACTTATCTTACAACCCAGTAATCCTACTTCTAGGTATTTACCCAAAAGAAATAAAAATTATGTTCACACAAAAACCTTTCGGCAAATGTTATAGCAGCAATAATTACTTATAAGCAATTGCCTAAAAGTGGAAAGAACCCAAATGTCCTTCAAATGGTGAATGGATAAGCAAAATGTGGAACATCTTTACAATGGAATACTATTCACAAATAAAAAGGAAGGAATTACTCTGCTATGGAAAATAGTATGGAGGTTCCTCAAAAAATTAAAAATTGCCACATGATCCAGCAATCCCACTTCTGGGTATATATTCAAAGGAAATGAAATCAGTATCTTGGAGAGGTATTTGCACACCTATGTTCATAGCAACATTGTCCACAATGGTCAAGAGATGGAAGCAACCTAAATGTCTATCACCAGATGAATAGATGAAGAAAATGTGATATATACATACAATGGAATATTATTTAGCCTTAAAAAAAGAAACCCTGTCATATGCTACAACATGGATGAAACTTGAGGACATTATGCTAAGTGAAAAAGGCCAGTCACAAAAAGATAAATACTACATGATTCCACTTAGATGAGATATCTGGAGTATTCAAACTCTTAGAAACAGAAAGCAGAATTGTGGTTGCCAGAGAGGTTGTGGGGAGGAGGAAATGGGGAGTTATTCAGTGTATACAGTTTCAGTTTTGCAAGATGAAGAAGTTCTAGAGATGAGTTGCATAACAATGTGCATACAGTCAACACTACTGTACTGTACACTTAAAAATGGTTAAGATGGTCAATTTTAGGCTATGTGTTTTTTACCACTAAAAAAAGAAGAAGAAGAATTACTGATACATTGATACCGCTGATACAATAACATGGATGACTCTCAAATGCATTATGGTAAGTGAAAGGAGACAGACTCAAAGGCTACTTACTGTATTATTCCATTTTTTATATGACGTTATAGAAAAGGTAAAATTATAGAGACAGAAAACAGACCAGTGGTTTCCAGGTCCTAAGGAGAGGGTAGGGGTGACTACAAAAGGGCACAGGGGTGCCTGGGGTGAAATTTTCTGGGGTGATAGAACTGTTCCATATCTTGGCTGGGGTGGTGGTGGTCATACAACTACATGCATTCTTCAAAAATTGAAGAACTGTACACTAAAAAGGGTGAAGAGTTGTTATATTGCATAATGGTGATGCCATTAACAGAAATAAAGAAGTGAGGAGTTGACAGTTGGCAGGAAGGAATTTGACTTTGAACATGATAAATTTGTGATGCTGATGAAAACATCCAGAAAGAGAGATTCAAAGGTGACCGTTGATGGGAATGGTTGAAATCGTTGAGGGTGGCTGATACCTGAAGACCAAAATCCTAGGGGACAGTTGTATGTAGGATGTGACAGAAGGAAGAGAAGCCATCAAGGGTAAAGAAAACCAACCAAGAAGCAGGAGGAAAACCAGATGGTGCAGTGTCCCAGAAACCAAAGGAGGAGGAAATTTCAAGGAAGGAGTGGTTGACAATGTTAAATGCTGCAGAATGCTGAAGCAGGATGAAAAAGCCAGCTGGTTGAACAACTGAGAAGTCAATACTGACTTTAATGGAAGCACTTGTACTAAGTTTGAAACACTGTACAGTATTGGTATGAGTAATTCCAAGTATAGCAACACTCCCATTTTGTTTGAATGAGTTTCAAGAGTATTCAGACTTTAGCTGAACTCCATCTGGGCATTTGTGAAAAAGTGGACCTTTCTACAAGCAGGCAAGTTTTTGCTTGTAGGTTTCAACATACACACAGCTTACTACATGCTTTTGGAAATGTTCCATGCCAACATTCAAAAGATTGTGCTGTCCTGGAGATGAAACTTTATGCAAATTTATCCTTGCAATCAATAACCATTTGCCAAAGCAGCAGTGTGTATGGATTACTCAGGTTCCCCCTTTCTGTAGTATAATATAGTGTCTTTCAATGAGAGAGAGAGAGACACAGCACTTCATTTCTGCAGAAGCCTATGTAAATTTCCTGTCAAGTATCTGAGTGATAGTTGCTTGTGAGAAGTGTTGGCCTCCGTACTGAGTGTATATGATTGTGGAGGTAGTGGTGTGTGTGTGGGGTTGTCAAAAAAGTCAGAATCTCAACTCTTGCCTTGAACATCTGAAATTTCATCAGGCTCTTTTTGTTTTAATTTAACAGCTTTGCTGAATTATAACTTATATATCCTAAAACTTGCCAACTGTAAGTATATAGTTGATGATGTTTGTAAATTTATATAGTTGTGCAGTGATCATCACAATTCAGTTTTAGATCAATTCCCACATCCCAGAAAGTTTCTGCATGCCCATTTGTAGTCAATCTTTGCTCCCACTCTCAGTCCCAGACAACCACTGATCTGTTTTCTGTCTCTACAGTTTTGTCTCTTTCTAGAAATTTCATATAAATGGAATCATTCAACATGTAATCTTTTGAGTCTGCCTTCTTTCATGTGACATAACGTTTTTGAGGTTTATCCATGTTGTAGCATGCACCAGTAGTTCCTTTATATTGCTGAATGGTATTATTCCATTGTATAGATGTACCACGTTTGGTTTACCATTCACCAGTTGATGGACATTAGGACTGCTACTGGTTTTTGGTTATTATGAATAACACCACTGTGAACATTCATGTACAAGTCTTTGTGTGGGCATATGTTTTCATATGCTTATTAGTTAGCTATTCATATATCTCTTTAGTAAAATGTCTACTCAAATCTTTTGCCTATTTTTAAAAATTGAGTTGTCTTCTTATTGAGTTGTAAGAGTTGGTTCTGGTTCTTAATGGTAGACTGACAGTCAAGTCTGGGTGAAACGGATGTTCTTTGAGGATGGGTTAATTCGCCCTATCTTATGCCTTCACCTGCCACCATCATTAAGATGTCCCCAGCCTACCTCTCTAGTACCCACTTCTTTCATTTTTTCCAGAATCTTTCAGGATCAGAATCCCAGGCATTAAGCTCTAGCATGTGACATCACATTCTTTTATCAATCTTATCCACTCTGAAGTCCCATTCCTCCACCCCATCCTGTGTTGCACTTGTTTATTGAAAACAAAATCCCTGTCACCCTCAACTTATTCTCTAATGTCTCCCCCACTTCCTCAGGAACTGAAACTCTGCTTTCACTTGACGACCACAATATTTTTGAAACTCTTACCAATAGGGGCCACACCTCTCCCTCTTGCTAACTCACAGGGAGGAGGGTAGATGACTTCTCGCTTCCCAATGCCGCACTCAGATCCTTGTCCCCTGTTCTCTCTCAATAGCTGCCAATCCTTTCTCTTTTGAAGTCCATGCCCTCCAGTAACATTATTTTCTGCCTGCCTTGTTTGCTGATATCACCGGTTTACACTTCTCGCTTTTCAGTAGTTATCCTCAAGGACTGAAACATTAGTGTTTCTCTACCTCCACACATCACAATCCTCTTGACTTGCTACATGCAAATAGAATAAGTGTACTCTCCATTCCATTCAACACCCAGGCTTCTCAGCACACTCTAGACCTCCAAATCACTCAGGTCACTCAGTTTTCAAGCCCTTCTTGTGCAGTGAGTAGCAGTGGACCCTGCTGACCACATCCCATTTCTTCTTGAAACTTTCTCTTCCCTTGGCTTTCATGATAGTCTCTTCTCCTGAGTCTCCTACCTCTCTGCTTTCTTCTTCACTTCATATATGTAGGTTTTCCTGAATAATTGTTTTTGGACTCTCAACAGCCTACTTCTACCTTGACCTCTGCTATGGACTGAATTGTGTCCCCCCTCCTCCCAATTCATACGTTGAAGCTCTAACTCCCAGTGTGATGGTATTAGGAGGTGGGGCCTCTGAGAGGTAATCAGGTTTAGACGAGGTCGTGACGGTAGAGCCATCATGATGGGATTAGTGCCCCTATATGAAGAGACACCAGAAAGCTCGCTCTTGCTCTCTGCCCTACGTGAGGACACAGTGAGAAGGTGGCCACGTGCAAGCCAGGAAGAGAGCTCTCACCAGAACCCGACTGTGCTGGCACCCTGATCTCCCACGTCCAGCCTCTAGAACTGAGAGAAATAAATGTCTGTTGTTTAAGCCCCCCAGTCTATAGTACTTTGTTATGGCAGCCCGAGCTGACTAAGACAACTAAAGAAGCTGTACAAGCTGCAGACCCACATTTCCAATTGCCTGATGGACCTCTCTGCCCGGAGGTTCTACTCCCAAGTCAAACTCATTATGTTCAAGGCTCAGTTGGTATTTTTCTTCCTAAACTGGCTCCTGCTCCTCTGCTTCACATATCTGTCACTGCACCAGGATATAACCTTGCTCACTTTTGACTTTTATAAATTTCTTGCTAAATATTGTTAATCCTACCTCTGAGATGCCTTTCTTTCCATCTCTTTTTCCTTCTCACAGTTTTTATATTATTTCAAGTTCTCTCTCTCTTTGTCTTCCTGCATCCACTCCTCTCAAAACATCTTACAGAATGAAGAAAGACTGTAATCTGATGACACTTTAACATTTCCACATGGCCAGAGAATAAATTCCAGACTCTCTAGTTCGCTTTCCAAGGACATCTATGATCTAGTTTGAATATATTTTTCTCAATTTATTCTCATAACTCCCCTCTGTGCCTTCTATTTTTGCCAAATCACCCACTGCTTACTGTTTCCTTAGAACTTTAAAGATGTGTATACTTTCCTGCCCCCTTTGCCTCATGTGGATTGGTATTTCTTATTTCATTGCCCATTCCATCCTCCTTTAAGGCCCATTTCAAGCATCACCTCCTCCATTAGGTGGAAGGGCAGTGTAGTATCTGGCTGCCCAGGTGAGTGTCTTTCCCACCCTCAGCGCTCAGATGCATGCCTTTTGAAGCTGGTTATGTAAGAGAATGACTTTTGCAGATAAAGGAGCACATGTTTCTAGCTAGGTGCAGGGATAATGCCCTCACTGCTAGATCTGCCTTAGTTACAGCTTCCAGATCTCTTGCAGTGGAATTCCTGCCGCACTTGAGCTATGAGTGGCTGGACTAATCCCAGTCTTCTTTGTGTGATAGTTATTGATAGACATGCCGTCCCTCCCCTGCTGAGCCAAAGCTGCTGGAGGACTGGGTTCACTCCTGGTTCCACTCTGGGCTTCCTAAGGACCTAGCATGGTGCCCTGCTGGACAAATGGTTTTGAATAAATGAATGAATTTATGAAAACACACCATGGGTACCTATTAGACAATCAAGCCCATTTTTACTTATGAAGAAAACTGAAATTAGTAGTGTTGAAGGTTTACTTTTTAAAAAAATTAAATAGCTCTAAAACTACTAAAAATGTTGGGTATGAAAGCAAAAGAGAAGATCAGGGATGATAAATACGTTACCACATCTGACTTGGTGGTAAACTTCTGGGTTTGCAGACTCTCTAAAGCCATCCACTTTACTGGCAGTTTTGCACCTGTTTTGTTGTGTACACTATAGTATTCTTTATCATACATGTCTCTGGCAAGACCAAAATCAGCAACCTTGACAGTGAATTTTTCATCCAGCCTACAGAAAAAACAAAAGTTATTACTGGTAGCTGAAATAGAATAATTTACAGTGATGCTGACTATCTGTAGATTAGAACAAGCGACCTCAGTATTTGAAATCCAAAACTTCTGTAGGGAGGGCTTCACTGGGCCTTTATTGACTAACACTAAATTACAATGAATTCTTAAATAAAAATGCTTGATGTTGACGTTATAAATTCAACAGGCCAAAGAAAGAGACCATGAATGATGTGGCATAAGAAAATCCTTTTTGCTTTAGTGTAGATCTGGAGAAGTAGTAAAAATGGCCCCCCCTCAGCTTTCCTTGGTGGCTAAATTGAGTATGCCAACTGACTACCCATAGCATTCGCCAATCTTCATGTGTCAACTTATTAGCAATACTCAGTTTTATGGGGGACATAGGACTGTTATTTTACTTTTTCATTCTCAAATGGGCTAGGTTAGTACATAAAACTCATATATCCCACCACTGAGGTAAAGGAGAGATAGGATCCACAGTAAAGTATCTAAGAAAAACAGCAAGGTTCAACAACAATTTCCGCTATCTGAGGCTATGTATCCTTTGTTTACGCTGGCTTTTATGTTGTTACATTGACCAAAACCAAGGTAGGAAATTAACAGCACAGCTCTTTCACTCACACATACCATAAGTCATGAATCAGTGCTGTTCAAGGGAAAGCCCTGAATCAATTACAAACTGTTGACTGTTGTATTATACAGCCCAGGCAGCCAGACACAAATAAAGTTCTTTGTATATTCATTCCCAAATACCATTTTTGGTAGGGCTTCTGCAGGCAGACTTCAAATCCACTCTTGGGAAGTTACAATATGTTGGTATTTGTGTTACCAGCCCTCTCCTTTTCACTGTAAAATGCTGAATATCAAATTCTCCTCCTCAAACACTAATGCAGTGTGAAACCACAACATTGGGGGCTACTGGTGGGAAGGAAAAGAAAAGCAAAAGCACACAACAGCTGTTTAAGACCCCCTCTGGAGAATCCTTTTTAAATTTTCCATCTGATAAAGCCTGAAAGCCCCGCCTACATCCCCAGTGCTTATATACTGATTTAAAACTGTAACAGAAATAAAGGACTTTTGCATAAGAGAAAACATCCTCATTAGCCTCGAACAGTGGGAAACAGATTCCTCCTTGTCACTTAACTTGGACTGTGGGCACAGAGATTCTTATACTTACATACAGTTTCTTGCAGCCAAGTCTCTGTGGACAAACTTTTTGCTTGCAAGATATTTCATGCCTTTGGCTACTTGAAGACCAAAGCCAATAAGATCTTTTACAGTTGGGTTCTGCAATCAAAGAGAAGTGGAAATACATAAACTAAACATCTACTGTTCTAGCTATGATCTCAGAATTCTGAAGTGTTTATAAGAGTTATCTTGTTTCAAATAATAACTTGTGCCCTGTTGACAGCAGCAATCATTTATTAAGTATCTATTGTTTACAAAGCACCAGGCTAGATGTTTTTATAAATTCTGGCTAATTCTTATACATTTCTGTAAGGCAGGTGATACAGGCTCCATTTTCCAGATGGGGAAATAGAGGTGTTTTAAAATGGAGGTTTTATTATTATTCAGGTATGGTTAGGCCAACAGATGGGAGACAAATGCCATTGAAAAGACAGTTTGTTACTTGCAATTCTCAAGAGGAGGGGGCATGCCATGCCATGTAAGGCCACACGGGGAAGCACCAGGGTTGGTTAGGAGGCAGAGGGAGTGAGAGGAAAACATAGGCAAGAGCCTTTATTGTGGTTTCTGTGGGACGGAATGGGCGAGGCAGGGTAAGCAGGTTTAGGATTAGCTCATCTGAATAATTTCAACAGGCTCTGGGTGTAGAGGCTGTCCATAGTTGTCTGGTACCTGGCCCTGAAGTGATTAGGGCAGGGGAATAGTGGCCCAGAGTGAGAGTGCCGTTTAAAGAAAGGGTTGGGATATGGGCTTTGGACTGGCTGGTTTGCTTATGAAAGGCATGCTCTTTGAAGGTGACTTGTTTATTATCTCTGGGAATTTGCTAGACCTGGGAGGGGCAGTCCCTCCCAGGTCAGTAAGGCCCCAGAAGTCAGAGCATCAGAAATACACGGTTAATACAGGAAGTTCAGAGAGGAATAAATCATCCAAACCACTCAGATGGTAAGTGCTGGAGTTAGGATTTTAACCTAACTGTTAGGCTCCAAAGCCCACACTGTAGTGAAATGAATCACATCAGAAGCCATCCGACTGATACTAAAGTACCAGCCCACAACTCCAGTGGCCTGGACCCACACGGGAAATAGGAGATCTTGTTCTCCAGCGACTCCATCCACAAAATTGGATAGAGAGAGGAATGCCGTTAGTAACTGTATCTGAAATCACATAGATGCCACTGTGGCTGGTTGCCCTACTGGCGCCTGGCCATCAAGAACAGGGTGTCTCTTCTCCAGCAGTCACTGTGGAGTTTGTGAGCTCAAGAGGCAGACAGTGGGGACCCTGCAAGGAGGGCTGCAGCCCCCCGTTAATGCACACAGTGTGTGGAGACGTCAGCTCCTTGTGTTTTAGGCTTCTCTTTAGGACGCGTCCGTCAGTGGTTATAATAAGTATAGACTCCTTGGACTATAAAAGGCCATGGTACTGGATAAGAGGAAATCCAGATCATGCTTTAACCTTGGGTAATAACATCCTAGAGAAGGTAGCATATTCAACCAGATGAACTCATAAGGGTAAAGACAAGAGTTAAAGTGAAAAAGAGGGATCTGTCAGGGCAGTTTTGTGCTCTGTAAAGTAAATCCATCTTATCTGCAAAATTCACTGCCAGGGAGTACTTTATTCTTTTGGCTGAACACAAGATATTTCTTTACTGTCCAGAGCTTATTTCCTCTGAGAACCTGACCCTTATGAAGTTGTTTTTGATCAAGAGTAAAGCTACTCCATTAACTCCCACAGAGGCCCGGACACAGGAGCCAAGAGGTGCCTGAGGCCATCTGTGACTTCAGTTCTGGGGACTCCTTTCTCTTCCCTCCCTGGCCCTGACCTGGCCATTGTTTCCTCACCCTTTAGCTCCTGGCATGAATGTCACTGAGAAACGCTCATTTGCAGGAGCCTAAGAACCTCTTTTGTAACCCTGATCTCACTCATCCAACAAATATTTACTGACAGTCCATGTGCCAAACACTATTTTAGGTGTTAAAGCTACAGTAGTGAAGAAAATACACAAAAATGCCTGCCCTCATGAGCTTGCATTCTAATGGGGTGTGTGTGTGTGTGCATGAATATAGAGTTATTATTTATTTGTTTATTGCCTAGTACAGCACTGTTCAATAGAAATATAATGCAAGCCACATATGTAATTTAAAATTTTCTAACACTCCCATTAAAAAAGTAAAAAGAAACAGGCAAAATTAATTTTCACAATATATTTTTCAATCCAACATATCCAAATTATCATTTTAACATGTAATCAATACGAACAATTATTAATAAGATCTTTGCCTCCTTTTTTTATACTAAATATTTAAAATCTGGGATGAATTCTCCACTTACGGCACATCTCAATTTGGACTAGCCACATTTCACGCATGGCTTGTGGACACCGTATTGGACTGCTCAGGCTTAGTGTATCAGATGATGGTAACTGTGATGGAGAAAAATAAAGCAGGGGAGTGGAGACAGACAGAAGGCAGGAGGGTGGGGCGGGTCAGCTGCAATTTAGAGAGGTCAGAGAAGCCTTGTTTTGAAGATGACATTAGGGCAAAAAGCTGAAGTTGATGAGTAAGTGAGATATATGGATATTTTGGGGAACAGTGTTCCAGGCAGCAGGAACAGCAAGTGCAAATGTCCTGAGGTAGAAGATTGGGTGGCAAGTTTGAAAAATAGTAAGGGACTCATTTCAATTAATTCTTCAATGTCTTTCCTTCTAGAGTTAAAACTCCATGTGGGCTGAGGCTCATTCTGCTTCTATATCTCCTGTGCTGTGCTGTTTCTGGCATATGGCAGGCACTCAAAGATAACTAAAGGTACCTATCAGGGGGATGGTAGAGCAAGGCTGTTTGCAGGGCAGGTAAGAATCACTGCCCCCAGGAAATCCTTCTAGGTATCACTATCTTCCCACCAGGAGAGAGGATTTTCAGGTGCGAGTGAATTGAATCAGCCTCTGTACGCCTGAATGGTGCCAACACTTTACATGCACTTCTTTGGCTAAAAGCTTTTTAAAAAGGTTCAAAATAGGCACATCTTGGAAGGCTGGTTGGCTTACAGCTAGTTCACTATTTAGTAAGCTTGGTAATATACTTACGTGAGTCTCATTTCTAATGAAATTTCGAAGATCTCCATGTTTCATGTACGGTAGGACCACCAGTGGAGACCCCTCACTTCGAAGGCAGATTCCCAAGAGCGAGAGAACATTGGGATGACTAAAATCTTTCATGATGATACCCTCCGTCAGAAATTGGGAAACTTCTCCTATGTCAGTGATTCCTGAGAAATCCAGCGGTGGAGACATTAACTTCGTTATGGAACAATGAATACTTTGTCAAGTTCAGATGGGGAGAGCAACGGAATGTAAAACCATAGGGCTACATCTTGTCCCGAGGCCTCATCCTCAGAGTGGTTTCTGGAATACATCTGAGTAAATGATGTCACCCTGAGCTGGGCCTTCAAGTCACCACCTATACCCATTTTTGTAAGATAAGAGTCTAGCAATCAATTTCTCTCTTACAGAAAAAGGAGAGGGAAGCAGGCCAGTCCATTTCTGTACTGATTATCTAGGGCACGGGTTGGCAAACTTCTCTGTAAAGCACCTGACAGTAAATATGTTTTGGCTTTGTGGGCCATATGGTCTCTGTTGCGAATACTCAGCTCTGCCATTATCCTGCAAAAGCAGCCACAGACAAGTGGCTGAATCTCGAAACTTGATTTACGAAAATAAGCGGCGGGTCATAGTTTTCTGATGCCTGCACTAGGAGAATTTGAAGACTAATCATTGTCATACAGTCATATGACCATAATGTCATATCTAAGTAGACTTTTTTTTGATATAATAGTTTCTAATAATTTCCAGACAGAGATCCTGAGGGCCTGACACTAGTCAGCATTAATGAAGAGATAATAACCTTTAATTTATTAATCTCACTGGTAGAAGTGTCAGTGATGATATTCTGTTACAAATGGAACGCATTCTGAGACCTGGAAGTCCATCTGGACTGAATAGAGATCAATGCATACCAGGGACAGAGAAAGATTTCTGTGTTAGGATTGTTCCGAGTACAGCTGGCAGTGGGTGCTCTTTTATGAGGCAAATTTATTGACAATCATACTTAATCCATCACAGTTTGTAGTTAGGTTTCATATAAACTGTCCCTTTAATTACCTTGTGGTCAGACTTCCAACAAAATCAACCATATAGAACACCGCTCAGCACGGAGACTTATGTAAAAAAAAATTTAAAGAGTTCTGATAATCACGTATCTTGCAGGAAAACTTTCTGGTGTATTTAAAGTTTATTAATTCCAATATAAATTTATAATATAGTTGGTTAACATTTTTCAGGCTGCTGCAAATTACAAGCAGAAATTTAGAAAAGGCAAACACACTGACTTGACATGTGAGAACTGTCAGCAAAGGTGGAGCCAGGAAAACTAGAATGAGGAGTACACTGGGTTGTACGAGAGTGTAATTTATGCCCGGTCATCAGTAAAGACTTAGTTTATGTTTGGAAGCCCTCCCTGTTTCTTAAACAGAGTATGCATTACATTTTAAAAAGATTTTTCTCAATAACTGCTAAAAATTTTTTAAATGTCCTAGCATTAAAAGGGGGGTGAGTTTCACTTGTTTAAGAAATTTATTTATGTGGAATACCTCAATCCCCAAAAATGCGGATAAATGAAGTATTACCACATTTACGATTTTTAAATTTTCTGCCAGCATATTTTAATCCTGTTTGTCTTATTTCATTTTTTTATCTTTTTAATGAAAGTTGTGGTTAAAAAATAATTATAGTAATGCCTCTGGGTAAAATGAGTCATTACCATTCTAATGTGCCAACATGCTTCCAATAGTTTCCATAAATTTCACTTGCAAAACAAATATTATAAGCCAAACATTGTTAAATGATACTCAGCTCATCCAAGAACCTCATTTCTGCCCCACTCTTACTTATGAGGGCTCTGAGGATAATTTCTGAGGAAATATTTCAATAAGAATTTAGACCAAAAAAATGATCCATAATTTCAGCAGTACCTGATTTTTCCACAAGGGAAAGTGTAAAATTGATATTTTATTATGAAATATTTATTAGTTTGCAAACCACAAAATTATACACCACTGTTAAATAAAATGTAACTTACTATTCAAGGATTTCACAGCACAGTGAATTTTCTTGTCATCATTGTCCAACAAAGTCCCATGATATACACACCCAAAATGTCCTACATGAAAGAAGGAACTTGGTTAGTGCTGTATTACTTTCAATTATGCAATAATTATGTATTAAGTCCTTCATGATCTTCATTTCCTTCTTTTCTCTACATGGCAAAAAAGTGCATTGTTTCTTCTACTTTTGATTAACAATACCACTGTGTCTGTATATGTGTTTGTGAATATACATAGATGTAATACATTTCACCAAAAGACATACTCAGATATGATTATTTAATACATGGTAAAAAATTTAGGTGCTATACTGTTATTAAAGGCTAATATAATAAAACATTCAACCACAGTGGAACCACTGAAAACAGGAATAACATTTGCCTCATAAAAGAAATTTATTATTTTTAAGGATCAAATAATATCTTTTAAATATGAAGATAAAGTTTTACCCACATGAAGAAATGCAATTAAATAAGCTCCCTATATTCCAATAAACTGAAATGAAATAAAAACGCTACCATTAGAAATAAGATTAGCATTATAGAATAAGGATTTCCCCCATTAGTCACCGGTCAATACACAATCCAGGTTGGCAGAAACTGAAAGGCGACTGCCCAAATGAAGCCAATTCACTCTGAGTCATTTCGTCCAGTTCTCTCTGGCTTTAGCCACACCACTTTCCCAATGGTGGCCTTTCATCCAGTGGCAGTAATTTTCCCCAGAGGTGCCAAACGTCTGATAGCTGTGTAAGTCATTCATTAATTAATGCATCCAGCCAGCCAGCACTCCCTGAGTGCCTAGTATGTGAGTGTCAGGCCTGAGTCTACCCTCTTGTAATGCAAAGATGAATAAAATAAAATCTAAGCTCTTGAGGGCTCACATTCCTCTGGGAAAAATCATATAAACAAATAATAGTTAATATTTATAGAATCGTTAATGATTATTACTTCATAAGAGAAATAACTGCCATTTTAGCACCTTTCATGATAAAAACAAAAAATTACAATTTTACAATGTGTAGAATTAGAACATAATCAGTGAGGGCACACACTCTAAAACTGGTGGAATTCCTGGGATTTATAGGCCAGTAACAGAACTATATATTACTCTGATGTGAAACATGTTTGCTAATAGTGAAGCTGCTGTTAGGGCAGGCGAGCATGTTGAGGATTAAGATCCGGGGTATGTGACAGAGGGACGTGTGGACGCTATCACGGGAAAATGGCAAGGGCTTGTGTTCATATAAGGCATGTCGTCCCACCAGCTTCCTCTGCATCACGCTAGCAGATGTCTCTGCTACCTCTTACAGCACATATTGAATAAAAGGGATCAAAGGCCATTCGGTATTAAAGGTAAAAGCTTTTTAGAAAAAAAGGGGAGAGTGGAGTTCATTTCCTAGCCTCTAGTTGGTTTCTTTTCCTGTTAAATGTTTCCTCAAATACTGTGTATGTTAGCTATTACTGCTGCTCTGGCTGGCTTATTACAAATATTCACTCCTCTTTGTATAAGGAAATTGGAGTGCACTGTAGAGATGATGTATGTTGCTTCAGATAGGGGGATGCTATAAATTCCTTGTCTTCTGATGCTGTCCAGCAGTGTACAAACTGCTATAAACCAGGACTTCATGGAGTTAGTTACTGTTCTCACGGTAAAGAAAGGCTGGAGGGAGATATGAGTAAAAATATTGGAACTTAAAAGGATGATTTTTTTAGAAGGAAGTAAATGGCACTTTCCAAGAAACGATAGTTGCCATTATGAAAAAGGTGAGGAAAGAATTTGATTTATTTCTAATATGTTCAGGAGATTATCAAATTGCTTCCATGCACAGGGGAAAATCCCCATGGATATGATTTGCAGGGCTATATTTTTTCAGAATAGAAATCAGGAGCACTTGTTATCACTGCTCTGTCAGTGCTTTCACCATTGTCTAAATTCCTAATCTGCAAAGGCAGAAGATAAAATGCTTACTGGAAAATCGTATTTAACCAAAAGCTGAGTGGAAATACTTACCTCTTCCTATGACTTCATTGAAATGTACAATCAGGCTGCTCGGCCCAATCACTACGTGCTGGACTGCCTGGACCAGCTCTGGATTTAGGGCACTGAGGTCGATATGGACGGTATTTTGCAGTAATGGGCTGGATACATCAGAGTCCCCACTAGTTAGGATAGGGGATAGGTCCGTCAGAGGATACTGCATTTGTCTGCATGATCCGTTCTGAGACGAGTTAGGAAACTGGTCTGTAAGATAAAGCAAAATTATTTGAAACAATAGCAAAACCTCACTTAGTGGGGACTGCAATAGGGGCAGCAAACTAAATTAATAATGAAGCTGATTTTTAAAATTAGAGAAATGGTAGTTTTATAAATTGAATGAGGCTAGGAGAAGCCTTCACAAAAGAATGGGTTTAACAAAAACGATAAGTTGGAAAAAGATACTGGCTTATACTTACAACTGTTTTAAAAAAATGTTTATGAAGTTTCTTTTAAGTAGATTGTGCATTAACTGTGAAAGCTTGTTTACTCTCTTCGTTTCCTTTTTATGTACAGCAAAAAGCCATGCTTGAGGTTTATTTTTTAATTTACTATATTCTTAAGAATGGGAAGCAGCGAAAGTAGTCAAGTAGCTGCCTTATCTCACAAAAATCCAACTCAAATATAAGAAAATGAAACAGATGCCTTTTGAGAGACTAGTGTTTATTAATGGAATTAGTTAGTATTGCTTGAAACCTATATGGATTCTCTGGCCAAGGGAAAAAAATAGATATACACATAGTGAAATATTTTATATATATGATTAGAAATAAATAATGGCTAAATTTCCAGAACTTAAAGCTTTTCACGTTAGTGGTAAATTAGCCATCATGTGTAGCATCAAGTGATGGTAGCAGATTTAGTGTTATTGCTGTTTAGAGAAGGCAGGTTAGAACTGGGTTAGTGTGCCAACCCCATTGCTTAGTTGAGGGCCTTTGGAAAGGGATCAGCATTCCTTATAAGATGATCTTTACAACCAAAGCTCTGTAAGAGCCTCAGGTAAAGTTCCCTATTGCAAGGTGAAGCTTTTCATCTCAAGGGTAAGAAATTGTGGGGCTGAGAATAAATTTTATAATGCCAAATAGGGCAGAAAAGCCACCAGTTTCCTTGCCTTTTCCACTGGGAATCCATATATGTCAAGGAGAAGGCATGATATTCACAGCAATTGACTTAAAGATAAACTAGGCAGGGTATTGAAATGTATAAGTATATAACATGGGGAGAGGGGAGAAGGCTATGTAGGAGGTCCCCATTGGCACCAAAAAATAATATTGTTTGCAAATGAGCAAGAAAGTCAGAACTTGAGAGAGGGGCATTTTAAATCCCGTTAAAGCATTTTTAGCATTTTCCACAGTGGACAGTTTGGTTAATAACAAATCCATTTGGCCAGAGGAGTAAATCTCAATAGTCTCAGAAAAGCTTTGGGGGCCACCTATAGTTAATAGTAATCACTAGATGGAAATAAGACAAGATGAAACCTTAAAGGAAGCATGTAGACTCTCTGGGGAGTGCTTGGAATGTTGGATGGGTGAGGGAAGAAGGGAGCCTAGCTGGCTGCCTGTTCTTTTAATCCCAAAGAGTCTGGCTCTCCAAACCTCCCCCAGGGGTTGGAAATGCAAGTGAGCCTCTCTAAACCCAATTCCTTCACTTTCACTTCCTAAACCTTTGCACCAGGAGATCACGGTTCTGAATTCTCAGAGGTGCAGAGATTGAGGGAAATCCTTGGTGAGACACAGGGAAAAAGTCCGCTGGCATGGAAATTCTACTGACCCTTAGGCTAAGTTCAAACACGCGCACAAACCAATTTAAACCGTCCACGTGTGATTCCGGTGTACCACCACAAAGAATTCTAGGTCTGCATGAAAGACTGATGAGGAGGCTGTCCCCATAAAATAGAGAGAAAGGCTCTGTAGTTGCTTCTTCATTAGATACTGGCTGTGCATTTCCTCATTCTTCTCTGGATGACCTTCTTTTGCCTATATTCCTTCTCCATATCTCCAAGGATCAGGTCTAGTGTAGGAAAGGGGATGAAACTCAAGTTTCTTAACAATGATGACAGAGGTGTAGTGAGTAACAAGGTTGAAAGAAGATTACATAAGCTTTTTAAAAAAAATTGCTTGTGAGTTTTAATGATCTCAGATTAGAGCTATGAAATGTGAATACAAAACAATAAAGAAATCTAAATATGAAAACTATAAACTGGATTTGATTTGTCCACGTTGTTAATGGCATGGATTTTTAAAGGTGAATGAAGTCATGTGGGCAAAGACAATATTTACAAGATGCATCTCTATAAGAACTAACATAAACTTCAAAAAATAAGAGGTAGTTAAGTGTTGAAAAAGTTAAAATGTTAAGTGCCTCATTGCTTTTGCATTTGTTTTGATGAGCAGCTTCTAAGTTTCCCAGTATCCTCAACCATCTGTGACTCATTTTATTTGTCCAATGGTAAATATTCAACCAGGGAAATGCTTGCACTTGACTCACGTCCTGTAACTACTAAAGATAATGGAGCAGATACAATACAGACGTTTTGCTTTTACCAGGAGATTTTAAATAAAACAATGTGAAATGCTGTAGTCAACTTGACCATTATTAGGCCTACTGTTTTGTAAAGCCAATGATGTTAACCCCTCCTTTTTTAATAGCATAATTGAAGGTTTTTATTGGATAAGACTCAAAATATACTCAAGTCCTGGAATGCTGTGGGTAAAAGGCTGTGTACCAACAGTTCATTGAGAATCCTTCAAAGGAGTACTAAAGGTATAATTTAAATGGTTGAGAATCAACAGGCAAAAAAAAAGAAAAAAATGTAGCAGTGCCAACTTATATTTAAATAAATACAAGTTTGTATCTTAACTCTTCCTGGGTGGTTAAAGAGAGCTTCACAATTTCTTAGCATTGCACTCGGATGATAAACACCTTACCTTTGCTCAAATGATTTGAAAATTAACCTTTCTGTGAGAAGAAAGCTTAAAGACTCTAAAAATCTAATATAATATATAAATGAGTTCATTTAAAAAGAAGAGCCGTGTAATTTTGTGTCAGGTTAATATTTCTTTGGCCAAAGAAGAGGTAAATACTTCTTTCATATTTTCATAAAAATATAGAGGCAAAACCAAAAATAAACAACAATGCCATAACCCACTGAGGTATATGTCTAGGTATTTCTCAGAACAATAAACTGAAATATACCTTCTGGAAAAGTAGCTCGGTAGTCTACAGATTCATTTGAAACCATTTCTGTAGTTGGGCTTACACTTCGGGCACTTACAAGCCTATCCAAATGAGGAGTGTGTACTCTTGCATCATAGCGAACTAATTCACTGCCCAGATCTTAAAACAGAGAGAGAGAAAGAGCTTGTTAAAGACTTGGCTATCATGGGTCTCCGTAGACTTTGACCCAGTGACCAGAACTCATGGGTTTTATGGATTGCATATAAGACAGCAGACATGAATCTATGACAATTTTAAACTCTAATGACTGTATTCTTAAGGTAACTCCTTAAAACAAAAAATAAAAAAAAAATGTACCTTTAATTTGTTTTCTCCTTTTCAGCCACAGGAAAAGCCCGAGTAATAATAAGAGTATTATTGATATTGAGGCAACACCAACAATCAATCCTGTGAAATTCTGATCTGGTTGAACTATTACTTTTCCAAGGACGGTTGAAGAAACTGCTTGCTTCCACTAAAAATGACAAATAAAAGTCACAATTTAGCTATGGCAGATACAAAATATACTACACAGGTTGAATCACAGACTCTCTGTGCCCCAGATATCACCTGGTTATTACCATTCTAGAAGTGGCATAATTGACTTCAGAGTAATAAGATGTTCCTCAATTCTGCTTCAATGTTCAAATAATTAGGGGCTACTGATCCCTAAAGTACTTGTATTATACTTAGCTGTTTGTACTTATAACTAAGTATTAGGGATAAAAAGAGAAATAAAAAAGTCTCTGATCTTGAGGAACTGAAGTATAAAAGGGAAGAAAAATGCACAAATAAATGATACAAATTATAATACAATGTGATACGTACCATAAAAATATGAATAAGTAGTAAGAAACAGAGACAATAGGACATTAATTCTGTCCTGGAGGGTGGGGTGAAGGGCAGAGAAGACTTCCCAGAACAGGCAAACAATATTATCATTATGGGATAATAAAGCCTCAGAATATTCGTATTTCAGTTGTGATACATAGAAAAAAAATCTTTGAGGTCCCTTCCGGCTCTAACATATCATGATTCTTAGGATATATGGTCCTTCTGAATTCCAAACTCTGATTTCATGATTCAGCTTTAGGTTTTCTAACTTTTTTTCTACTTTTCCATTTCATAACTTTTTAGAAAACTTTAGGAACCCTTTAAAAAATCACTCGTTCTTAAACAAAACATAGTGTGCATATATATATACATGCAATGGAATATTAGCCATAAAAAGGAATGAAATGCTGACATAAGCTACAACATGGATGACCTTGAAAACATGCTAAGTAAAATAGACACAAAAGGACAAATATATGACTCCACTTACAGGAAATATCTAGAATAGGCAAATTCACAAAGACAGTAGATTAGAGGTTACCAGGTGCTGGGAAAGAGGAGGGAGTATGACATTTTGCTTAATGGTTACAGAGATAACTATTTTCTGTTTGGGATGATGAAAAATTTTTGGAATTATATAGTGATGATGTTTGCACAATGTAATTAATGCCACTGAACTATACACTAAAAAATGGTTAAAATGGCAAATTTTATATTATATATATTTGACAATTAAAAAAATTAATAATATACCCCAAACCATTGAACTATAAACTCTACATGTGTGAATTGTATGGTAATGTGAGTTATATCTCAATAAAACAGTTACAAAAAAAGAATTAAAAAAATCACTCACTCTGGTTCTAGGTTATCTGATTTAGCTGCCTACCTGACAGAAGTTACTGTAAAATAGTTTAATTCTTATTTTGCTTTGTCCAGTGCTTACATATTCTCTTACTTACAGGGGTCCATGCATTTGCAATCACTGTGGAGGGCAGGAGTATGTTGGCTCTGGCCTCCTGGGGTGGTGACTGTTGGGGAAAGGGGCATTCTCGGATGCGTCCTTATCCCTCCTGAGAATTACAGCAAATTTTGGCAAGAGTGTGGCATGATGGAGAGGCAGTGTGACTAGGAAGCACTTTTGACATCTACCCTCTGAAGCTTGGGAAGGAGACAGTGCAATAAAAAACTCACCATTTCTAAAATAACAACTAAGAATCAAAGCTGAACTGATGAGCTGAAGCCAACACACAAATGAGCCTTAATGATTTATTTTAAGTCTGCAAGTGACATAATTACACTGGCATCTTTATTTACATCATGACAGGAACGCAGGGATCCCACCTCTATATTTAGCTCACTGTTCAATTTCAGCAGGTCACTGGGGACTGTACATAAAACGGCTTCAGAATGTGAGTGTATATTCTCACAGCTCTTATTTCCAACTTTTAACACTTCACCTTTAACTGCTTCAGGGTCAATATCATTTCCCTGGAAGAAAAAAAAAGAGGTTGTTAACGCTTCACAATTCTGCAAGAATGCTAACAATTGCGAAGGAATATAAATATACTGCAAACACAAGCCATGATGTTTGCAAGGCAAGTGATTGTAGGATACTCATTTTCATGGGAATGTGGATGGCTGGAAGAGAGCATGACCATTTCAGGGCACTAATAAGCCATGAATCACAGCACATAGCTTTTCCATAAATTGGATTTTAGAGAAAAGGAAAGAGATTCTTGCTTCACATCCTTACATCGAATGACGTCTTATCCATAATTACCTTGTTAATGTCTTCGGGGGTACTGACTATTGACAAGAAGGAAACAATTTAGAGATTCAGTTGTTGCACTGCCTAACACTGCCTAATGCAGTGATACTCAGAATCACACTGAGAGCTTTCTAAAATACTGATGCCTAGGTTTCATTTCCAGAAATTCTGACTTAATTGATCTATGTTAATATATTCCTTTTGTGTTTGAGTTGGGCAGTGTCTTTTCATCCTTCTCACACAGTTGAATCCTATACATAAATGAATTCATTTTTAAAGAAATTCCTGTAAGATGCCGTATGACTTTCATTATGATTTGGGAGCATGATTACATTATTTTGAACAATTATATAGTTACACGAGGATTTTAAAAAAATTATTCAATTTAACATATTTAGTTAACTGAAGTTAACATCGGGCATTTAAAAAATATTAACGTTTTGTTGAAGAAACCAATAATAAGCTTTGAGAAAGAAGTGAAAACGTAGATACAACTTCTGATATCAAGACTTAATGAGTATAGTTATTTATTGAACAAGCTATTACTGGGGCCGGCCAGGCTGCGTAGCGGTTAAGTTCGCACTTTGGCAGCCCAGGGTTCATGAGTTCGGATTCCAGGCATCAGCCGACGCACTGCTTGTCAGCCATGCCGTGGCGGCGTCCCATATAAAGTAGAGGAAGATGGGCACGGATGTTAGCCCAGGGCCAGTCTTCCTCAGCAAAAAGAGGAGGATTAGCAACGGATGTTAGCTCAGGGCTGGTCTTCCTCACACACACACACACACACACACACACACACACACACACACACCCCCAAGCTATTACTTTGAGGAGAGATATATCAAAACATGTTACTATTTTTGTTATGGAAAAAGAGTAGCCAGTAATAATTACAATACTGCTACATTGTTTTATATAATCTTTAGTACTCAGCAAACTGCTTTTAGATACATAGTCTCATATGGATCTCAATAGATTGGTAGGTCAGATATCATTCTAGAAAAAGAAGTTGAAAGAAAATACTTCTCATAACATGAATCTGGAGTTTAAGAAAAAATGGATATAGACAAATCCTATCCTTATAATTTTTCTAGAGGCGGTATGTGTATTCCATTGAACCAGGTCAGCCACACAGGGCAATTCAATGTAGAAGCACATAAATCTAATAGGTCACTTTGGGGCTTCAAATGACAACTTGTTGGTTAGGTCTGAGGAGGGCCAAGGCATTCACTCACATATTGGAGGGAATTCAGGGAATGACAAAGAAAAGAGATTAAAGAGCTGGAGGGCTTGATTTATGAGGGAATGACTACAACGTGTCTTGCTTGCTTAGCTAATAATGAAGGCTGGGGGAAGGGATGAACATACTGCATTTACATTTCCAATACTCCTTCTAGGCTCAGGATTTCCTAGGATGTTGCGTAACAGCTTCTCTAAAACAAAAACAGGTCACATAGTGAAACAACGGAATCCTTTTTCATTTGTGCCTAGTAAGGAACACATAAGTGGTGACTTACATAAGAAATTACTATCAGCTTTGTATGTTTAGTAATTATTTCAAAAGTCTACAATCCAAGAAATCACAGAAGTGATACTGGCAGCCCACTATTATATAAAAGAGGGGCCTCAGTCAGAAAAAATAAACATAGGAATAAGCTACTTTTTGTCATTTAAAATAAACAGCTATATGGAGCTATGGAAAAACCGTATATGCTTAGAACTTTTATTATTTACTTTTTCATTATTTAATATTGAATATTATTAAAAAGAAGGACATATTTACAAAATTGGCTCAGTTCTTCAGTCATTAAAATGGTAATATATGGGTTTTTAAATAAAGCAACATAGAAGGAACTTTGTAGTCTTTAATCCCCTATACACACAGAGGAATTCAGAGTTATAGTTATCTCATTTATCCTGTAAAGACACCCCCTGAGGCAGGTATTATTGTTATTCCTACTTTACACATTGAGAATTAAGGTTCCTAAAGGGACTTGGTCAGGAAGCAAATCAAATTCCATTTGATACAAAATCTACTTACCATCTACTGTGTGTTAGACACAATTCTAGTTACTGAGAATATAAAGATGAATAAGATTTTCTTCCTCTCACTATAATGTCAAAATGAATACATTTCTAAAGTGAAAACTAATTACTCCCAACGTGTCATATCAAGATGTTCCTTGTCCCTTTCCTCTCCAACTCTGGCCAGGTGTGACACGTTTCTATCTGGGATTCAGGCCTGGGGACCCATGCCTGAGCTGGTTACAGAACAGAGTAGATGGGAGTGGAAATGGGTAGGATTTGAAAAATAGCATTATAACAGGAGGGATCTTACAAGTTTTCATACATTCAGGTGGCCACAAGATTGAGTCTGGGAAAGTCAGCTAAGCCAATGACGTGCAGGTTGGTAGCAGGACTCAGCCAGGCAACGGTCCAGGGAGGTTGGCAGCAGATAATCAATGAGTTGGTGGTAGTGGTGGGGAAAGATATTTATACTTTATTCAGAGGATACGAGTCCCTCAGTTTAGGAGCCAGGCCAAGAACCTTCACAGAAAGCTTCAAAACTGAGTCCACAGGATGTTAGCAGGCATTATGGGGGAAAAGTTCTCAGGTCATTTGAGAAAAGCTGGGTGAACCAAAATTAAACTGGTTTCTTCATTGGCTACTTGGGGCACTGTGAAACCACAGGTGCTGTCTATGTGCCCTGGAATGTGTTTTTTTTTTTCCCCACAGAATGTGTATTGCTATGTGCAGAACAGGGAAATACTAGTTTACGGGTACCATCAATAAGAATAGGTCTTGACACTGTGCCAAGTGACCTCTAAGAAAAGAGCCTTTACTTCCATCCTGTCTGGAGGTAGAACTGGCCTCACAGGGGCTGTGATTGGGATTGGGCCTATAGTTGCAGGTAAATAAGTCAGAGGGAGGAGGGAGACAATCTCGAGCTGGCTCTGGGCAGCAGGTGGACTGGATTGGCTCAAAACTACATTCCCCTCTACATCCTTCTGATGTCAGACACTGATGCAGACCTCTACCTGAGCTCTCAACCTTTGCTCTTGTGCTTGCAGTGTCATAGCCTGAGTGTCCGCTCCCTGTTTTAGCTGATCTTCCTGCTCCTCTTTTCCTGTTTTAGCTGACTTCTCTAGACTGGACTTCTGAAGTATCTCTATTGCCATATATACTAATATGCTCCAGAATAAGATAACCCCCGAGGGCAGTGTCAGGCAGTCCTTGTTCCAGCATTAAATACTGTACTTCTCTATTTTCCATAAAATATGCTCATGCACAAAAAGTCATATAATAAGATAATTAGGGAAAAATATAGGGTATCTTTAA
This sequence comes from Tapirus indicus, assembly GCA_031878705.1. NCBI lineage: Eukaryota > Metazoa > Chordata > Mammalia > Perissodactyla > Tapiridae > Tapirus > Tapirus indicus. Next base: position 136,780,476 of record CM062917.1, on the reverse strand, counting down.
ACAGAATTGACTTTTAGATATTTGTAAAGAGTTTAGAGCTATTTCACTTAAAGAATTGTACAGATATCTGCATACCATATGATAGAAAAGTTTCTCTATTATGAAAGGCATATTGGTATCCATTAAATGAAAGTTAATATGAAAAGTACTACGATTTAGTGGAAAGAAGATCAAATTTGGAATCAAGAAATTTGAGCGTGAGCCCTAGTTCTGCTGTTGGCTCCCTAGGTGACCCAAGACAAATCACCTAATCTTTTTAAACCTCTGTCTACTTGTCTATAAACGGGGATAATCATCATTGACCTCCCAACCTCACAGATCCACATTTCAGATGAAATAATATGTCAAAGTACTGTGTGAACTAAAATTCCACACCAATGTGAGCTGCTATTGACATGAGCATTGTGCCCTAATGTGTACTCCCAAAGAGATGTCTACTTCTGACAACCACTGTCCATAACTGGTACTGGCTGACTTGAAGCCGTGGTCATAAACTACCTCCCCATCAATGGGGTTTCTGGTTTGTTCCAAGGAGTGACTGATCCTTGGTCCTATTATGTTCTCTTGGTCTAAACTTGGCTGACTCTCTTGGCCATGATGTAATCACTGGGCCAACTGCTGACTTGGGCAATTCTTACAACTAGGGCTGGACACTATCACAATCTCTTTTTAGGCAAGGAATTCTTGTATGCATGGCTGCTTGAGGAGCATAAATTCTCACTGGCAATAAGGAGGAAATCTCACTCTATATGATTTTCTCATAGTGCTTTCACTGCTGGAATACAAACATACTTCTCACTCATGTTTTGGATGGTAATTGAACAAGCACAACATGAGATAACATGGTATCTTTTTTTTTTTTGTGGGGAAGGCCAGCCCTGAGCTAACATCTGTTGCCACTCCTCCCCTTTTTTTTTTTTGCTGAGGAAGACTGGCTCTGGGCTAACATCTGTGCCCATCTTCCTCTACTTTATATGGGACGCTGCCACGGCATGGCTGACAGGCAGTGCGTCGGCGGGCGCCGGGGATCCGAACTCGCGAACCCCGGGCTGCCAAGCGCGGACTAAACCGCTGTGCCACCGGGCGGCCCTACATGGTATCTTTTTTTGATAGAAACAGTCCACTGCTTGTCCAGAAGAGGCCTTCTCTTTTCTTTTCTTTTCTCATGCTTTGCTTTCCTTTGTCTCTGCCCTCAGAGGCAGAGGTTTTAATGTGATCAACTTTAGAGATAGATAAAGGGTTAAATTGCTGTTACACAAATATTCTCTTACACCTTAAATTTCCTCTTAAACATAAGAAAATGGAGTATCGGGAAAAGATTGAATCACGACACCAAAATATCCCCCTAAACTGGCCCTTTTTCTCCCAGATTGCCACTCTGTGACATGACAAGTGCTATACACTTGGTAGAGAAAAGAATCATCCTGTATATAGGCAAAAAAAAGAAAGTGTTTTGTGCTTATTTCTAGAGACCCCTTGGGCCTTGTTGGGACTAGCACTGAAAGGCACAGGATATGTCAAATCATGTTCTCCTTGGTCCAATAATTTTGTAGGATGTTGAATAATGGGTATTTAATTTACAGAAGAAAAAGTTTTCTCCTCCATATAAGACTGTGCTTGGAAGGGTAGATAAAGAACCATTTATCTCTAATCCTTCCATCATAGATACAGGAACAGAAAAATAGAATTTATCTGGGGGTAAAAATATTTGCAAGTAAATCTTTGTTTTCATCAAGGAAAACCAAATGGAATCCTTCAAATGGCAAACACAGTAATTGTTGAAAGCAAAAGGTCACACTAGATTAGTTTTATTGAAAAAAAAAAAAAAGAAGAGATAAAAGCTCTTTCTCCCTTTCTAAAACTAATTAGAGAAGCAGATGAAAGAACTTTGCTGTGGTAAACACACTGTTCATTGAAGCAGGCTTCCATTTAATTTCATGCTGGGTTTGCTTAATTATTGTACAAACACAATTGCAAGGTTAGTAAACTTGTATGAGTGTGAACGTGTGCATGGGTTTGGCTGTAGATAAAATCTTATTGAAAAAAATAGAAAAATTTCAGCAGAAATGTGTTACCACTTAAATGGAGATGATCTACGGGAACTTATGTTACATCTTAAAAAGGACTATCCTATTTGTGTTTGTTCACATCGCCATTCAGCCTATCTTTCAGGAAAAAACATCAATGTCTAAAACAATATGTTGAAGGATAAATACCTTGCTGTTTCTAATGACTGGGGCTATAGACAATTCAAGTCTTCACCATTTTGCCTGTTTTATTACTATTTGAAGTAAAACTGACTGAAGCTACATAAGAGAGCTGCATTCTAGTCTTTGTTCTGCCGCTATTTCATCACTTGTCAAAATACTTAACCTCTCTGGGTTTTGTTTCTTTGTTTGCAACAAGCTGGGTTAGAACAGATGATCTGTTCTTCTCCAATTAAATTATGTTTAGAGGCTGATATATTCCTCAGGTAGAGGAAGTCCAGCTCCATTTATAAATCAGCTTAGAGATGACCACACCCAGATACAAAATTCCAAGTATCACAAGGAAGTACAGAACTACAACTGATGCATTTATTTTCATGACTCTTACCTTTTATCTCATAATGAGCACATTTAGGTGTCAGGGGAAATACATAACATTGGCAGGATAATACATCACAGGCAGCCTATTTAATGGATTTGTGTCCCACATTTGCTACTTTTTAATATATACACAAGAAAGAGTTTTTAAATGCTTCATTAAAAAGCAGTCCATGATTATTCTTACCTTTTAGTCTTATGACAAAAAGATTTGTTTTTCCGAGCTTAGATATTTGCTGATGTGGCATAAGACAATGACTAAGTACAACAATTCTATTCACATAGCTATGAAGTCAATTAAGTTCAAGTTGTTGATTTAAGAGAGCATTTTAAGCAATTCTTACCTTAATTTCCAGTACATTTTCATTGCCTATTGAGATCATCACTGGCTTTTCAAAAGGCTTAAACACAGGATTATGTACATAAATGAGATCAAAGTATTTGGAATGGATCCCATCTAACATGAAAAAGGCTTTGGTTTTCAGAGGGAGTTGCAAATTCAGCTGTTGTAGTGAAGGAGTCGTGCAGCAGATTATCTCTGAATTAGAGCGATGTTGACAGGCCTATAGTGAGACACAATTATCCACTGTAGACAGAATATCATTTGACAATACCAATAGTAACTTTCACATTTCACTGCTTTCAGACCGTCAACTGAAAATATATAATCCTTGAAAAAGAATCTGCATTTAACTTCCTAATGTTGAAGAACACATTTCTGGAAACATGACAGATGCAAAATTATCGACAGATGCAAAATTATCCAAACTACAGTGTCTTTAAGGGAACACAGAGCTTCACCTACCTGGAATAAACTACGTTGATCTATCTGAAGCCGGCTCTCCCTCCATCACTTTATTTTCCTTAAGAAGACAGGACAATCACCTGGAGGGACTGCCACCTCATTTATGAAACAGTTGTGGCAGAGTGGGAGCTGGACTTTATGCAGTTAGAAGTCCTTGATTCACATCCTACCTTTAAACCAAGCTGTGAGAATCAGGGCAAAGCCCTTACTCAGAAACCCAGTTTCCTCATTTAAGAAGTAAGACTAAAATATTATTCACCATGTGGGATAGATACTACATGGTAAAGTGCTTTGTCAACCGCCAAGCACCATATAGTTCACATTATAATATCTATGTAGTTAGGTCATCTTATTAGTGTGTTTTAAGATATCAATTACTGAGTGCCAGGTTCTGTGCAAAATACTTCACAAGGTTGGTCTCATTTAATTCTGACAATAATCCTGTGAGGTAGGTGCTATGATTACTGACATTTTACAGATGAAGAAACTGAGCTTTTTGAGCTTATCTCGTTAGACCAGGTCACACAGCTCTGAGTGGCGGGGTAGGGAACATAAATCCTAGGCCATTGGCTCCAAAATTCACGATCCCAACTCCCATGCTATACGGCTTCTTGCTCACTCTATATTCTATATTGTTAAATCTTTTCCTATGCTCTCTATTTTACAAAGGCTCTGCTATTATTATTTCATGGCCTTTCATCTCTCATTTCAAATCTTCCCCTTTGGAATTCTGATTTATGGAAGTTTGGAAAATGTGGTTTCCTCTTGATAGTGCTTGGACTAAACCAGCAACACAAACTGGCACATTTAAGGTTAAAGGGTTGTATCTTTCCCCCAAGGAAAAGACAAACAAGCAACAACATCCCTTAGATTTCCTTTTCTTTGACAAGTAGAGTTGGAGATAAAACAATTACTTATGCCCACAATAGAAAAAGGACTCAGGATATACTAAACTCAGGATATAATAAAAAGCACAAACAAAATTGGGTATTTGATATTTTCTTTTAAAAATAATTTTAAAAAATTATCCTACAGGGGCCGCCCGGTGGCGCAGCGGTTTAGTCCGCGCTTGGCAGCCCGGGGTTCGCGAGTTCGGATCCCGGGCGCCCGCAGACGCACTGTCTGTTAGCCATGCCGTGGTGGCGTCCCATATAAAGTGGAGGAAGATGGGCACAGATGTTAGCCCAGGGCCAGTCTTCCTCAGCAAAAAGGGGAGGATTGGCAACAGATGTTAGCTCAGGGCTGGTCTTCCCCACAAAAAAAAAAAAAAAAAAAAATTATCCTACATTTTAAAATGTATGCTGTAAGCAGATAAACGAAACTGATACATAGATACAATATGAATAAAATATCATTTAGCTTTGTATCAAATTCATATTATAATGTTAAAAGCTATTTATTCCTATCATCTTGAAAAATGGAAATGAACAATTTTACTCCATTACAATAAATCTCTACTTAACAAGAAATTTGAAAACTATACAATAAACTGCTGGCTTCTGGGACATAATGCATATTAACAAATTAATATATATTTTGTTAAGAAGGTGATTAGTATTTTTATTTTAAAAGACTTGAGTTTGTTTGACTTAAAAGTTATTGTGGCTGGATCAATATATTTAAATTAGGCCTGACCAAGAGTTTTTATTTGTTAAATAATGAATGGGTTCAATTCATCATGGTCAGCTACAAATTCTATAAGCAGCAGGGAACGTGGAAGGAACACACAGCTCTTTATGAGGTAGTCTTCACAAACAATAGTCAAACAGACCCACTGAATTTTTCATTCTAGTCCAATTGCAATGCATACTTTTATTGTACTAATATGTTTGTGGCTAAAATAACAGAAGTTTACATTCCCAGGTATGTAAAGAGAGAAGATTTTTATCTTTTACCATTGTTTGTATTCTCCTTGGGATATATGACTCTATGTCTCACATTTAGCAGGTTTTTAATAAATGTTTGATTACAAATGAATAAATAAGCCAAGAGGAGTTGTACGTGTCATCATAATGTTGGTGAGGGAGAAGGAAATTTAGCCATTATTTAATAACGTAGGCTTGGTGTGAATTAGATAAGCTAATAATTTCTCAGATTTCTACTTTAAAAAGTCACATGCAAACACCAAAGAGGGTTACTGGTATTCTTATTTGGTTAATGAAAAACTGTTGTTTGTTCTGGAGAACTGATGTCTTTTAAAATAATAGCAGCGGTATTCTAACTTTGTTTGTGGCCGTGTGTGGGGATTGGTTTCAAAGCTCTCTACTTCATACGGTGACTCCCTGGAGTACAATCTCTCAGGAATATGATAAAAATCTAATAATACTCTTTAGAGGTGATGCAATGTGGCTGATTGAGAAGGTCAAGAAAAATCTCATTGGAGATGACCTTATTGTTTGGTGATCTGGCTTGACATTTTTAGCCTCAAATTGGTTTTTGTAATTAAAGAACATCGTGGCCTTAGTCTTCAAGAAATATTGGATGGGGAATCTAAAAGAAAGTGCCGTAATTCAATCTGTCACCCGCCCAATCAAGACCCTGCTAGAGAGGGGGCACTTAGAACTTTCATTCTAAGTTGAGTGCACAAGTCCAACTAAATTACAGTATTTTATATCAGAGAAAAAAATGAAATCTTTGTAAATAACTCCAACTTTCATAAGGTCTAAACTAAAACTATCATTTTAATGTGACCTATATAAATTGTTAGAGCACAAAATAGGTCAATTACTTTTAAGGAGGCATTCAGTTAAATTTTGATTGTCCTTGTAAATAAAAGAGGAAAGGCAGAGAAATACCAAACGACGTACACACTCTGGGACATAACATCAGTATTCTAATGCTCTTTCTCATTACTTGATAATGTGGTAACAAAGGGACAAAAAGAATGGTAAGAAGGGGGTGTAAGAGCACACTGTGTGCCTGCCACTTAGAAAGACAAGGATGCTGCTGCAAGATTAGAGGCTTTACCCAAAGGTTTTTTTAGAGCAAAAGTGTTGATGTTCTATGGTGTGTTAAAAGACGGCTGATAGATTGAATGTTTGTGTCCCCTCTAAATTCATATGTTGCAACCCTAATCCCCAGTGTGATGGTATTTGGGGATGGGGTCATTGGAAGGTAATTAGGTCATGAGGGTGGAGTGCTCATGAAGGACTAGGTACCCTTATAAGAAGAGACACACGAGTGCTTGCTTCCTCTTTCTCTCTCTGCCATGTGAGGATACAATGAGAGGATGGCCTTCTGCAAATCAGGAACGTTAGCCTGAGACTAGATAATATTATTTGTTGAATAAAAAATACTTTTGACCTCTGTTGCAAGGAAGGTAACTAGCAAACATTAAAGGCAAAACCAGGGCCGCCCAGTGGTGCAGCGGTTTAGTTCGCGCTTGGCAGCCTGGGGTTCGCGAGTTCGGATCCCGGGCGCCCGCAGACGCACTGCCTGTCAGCCACGCTGTGGCGGCGTCCCATATAAAGTGGAGGAAGATGGGCACGGATGTTAGCCCAGGGCCAGTCTCCCTCAGCAAAAAGGGGAGGATTGGTGACGGATGTTAGCTCAGGGCTGGTCTTCCTCACAAAAAAAAAAATAAATAAATAAAGGCAAAACCAAAACGTCCTATGTACCCTGAAAGCCAGTGGTAGAGGCACAGACGCAGAGCTTTAAGCACAGCCATCATTCAAAGGACTTACCACTGTAAAGTTCCTTCCTGCTTCATGCACATTTATTACCATCCTCAGGACACTAACCGAATTCAGATGTTTTCCAACACCTGTAATTGTGCTTCCACCACTGGCAAAATAAAATAGAAAAATAGCAATATGGAGAGGTTCTTTCCCTACCAAGTATTTTAAGAGAGAAGTTCAATTAAATCACATTTAGTGATTGCAAGTCACAGTCACAGTCAAAGTCAAATGGAAATTCAGTGGTAACTCTTCTTTGGAAACAACTTATTTAATTGGAAAATATTTTTAAAAATTCATATTTCATAAGCTGAAGAAATGCATTTGTCTTTTAATTCACCAAATATGCAAAAGAAATATTTTTTCTCTCTGAAAAAAAAATACAAAGAAAAAGGAACTATTGTTGTTAGACTGATAGAATTAGCAGAAACAAGGTAGTCTGAACCGGGTCCAATGAGATACTGATTCAAAGGGAGTCTGATATGCGGAAAAGCTGTGTGTAAAGCAGGCAGGGCAAAAATATAGTGAAGAATGGAGGAAAAAAAAGGTGATTTGACTTTTGGGCACTAAGGTGAGTACAGAATTGACATGTACATAATATAAGTGCATAAATACTACGGTGCCACATTAAACTGCCTTACTGAAATTCATTTAAAAAGTAACAGAATAGGATAAAATGTTTCTTGGCATGAACTAGCACCGATAAAGTCAAATTGTACTCAGACCTTGAATGTAGTTTTCACTCTTGAATTGCAAAGGCAGTCTTCAAAGGAAATGTAACAGCATCAAAGCCAGAGATAAAACTGCAATTTCTCTCGATTATTTGACAGCCAAATCATCCTTGTGTTCATTATTTTCTTATACCCATCAGAAGCTTTTACTTACCTAATAAAAGATTTGGTTGGATGAATTTCATAGACAATGGGGTCTTCCCGGTAACTAAAGCTGTGCATCTCTCGGTTGGCTAAGTCAATTTTCAATTTAATGGGAAACTCAGTTGGAGTGGTTTGGGCTGGGGTATAACATTCGAGAATAGTATCTGACACACTGAAAAAAAAATTAAGAAAATTAACCTTAGCTATTAGATACACACATATTTTAGAATTACATCCATTTATCAAAAGGATATCACTCGATGGCTCCTAAATAGGAATTTCCTGATGTGGTCTAGAAAAAGCTCGTTCTAAAGTAGGCTGTTTGTATTTGACTGGACCCCAAACTTAGCCTTGTTGTACATAAGCTATACTTGACTTCAAAATGTTTGAGATTTTAAGCAATTTTTAAAGTACCCTTTTGGTAGTTGATGAAACTGAGCTTTTCCAACTCTAAGAAGCAAAAACACAACTTCTCTCCAAACCCCATCTCCCTCATGTTTTTCACCCCTCCCCAAAATGATTTAGTCTAATTGTAAATCTTGATTGAAATGTTTATTTTAATTCATTGTCAATTATCAGAATCTCATAGATTATAGCATAGCTAGGATACTAAGATGTAACAGTAGAGAAAATGGATGCGAAGAGAAAATTTAAAAGTGGAATTAATAAACAATAAGGGAAGGGTAGAAAAATCCACAAAAGGGAGTAGATGGATGTGGGAAGGACTAAGTTTTGTAAGTAGAAGCGTAAATAATAAACATCTTGATATTTTTCCACAAAAAGAGAACAACCTTTTCCTGATTTGTTAGGTACAGATATTAATCTGACTTGACTGATGCAACAAAAAGTAAATTTACAACACCTTTTTAAAGTACATGTTTTTCCACCAATTGAAATGTGTCTAGAATTCCCACTGTTTAGGTACTTTCCAGTTAAAGTAAGTAAGGTGCCACCAGTCTTAGGACCATAACTTGGAGAAATACTTGTTATTATAGGATCCTGAATGGGAGATAAAAACAAAACAAAGTAACTTATTAAGTTTATAACTCTAAATAGATTAAGTAACAATTAACTATCTTAGTTCATGAGAAAAGTAATGCTTAGACTTACCACATAGGAAAATGTACTATATCGCGCTGTCCCTCGACTGTTCGAAATAATTATGGACATATTGAAATGCTCATTCCTTGCAGGACCAACTGTACATTTCAACCTGAAAAAAACAAAGTTTACTGTGTTACAAATCCAACGGCATTTTCTGGTTTGGCTGTTTTATATGAAGGGACAGTAACTCTAAATTGTGATCTGACTACTCTGAATGGCAAGCAGAGTTTCGTGGTAAGCATTAGGGCTGAAAATTATGTAATCCTATTTCTGTATTATTATGCTAAACTTTATATTGACTGTATTATATTATTTATACAGACAAAACAGGAAATGTTAAACCTCATCAATGCAGACCTCACCAGTTGAAAAGTTCAATCTTAGTCTAATCTAAGTCTAATGCTATAAAATTGTAGGCATGATGTTTGGCATACTTAAAGAAATGGTATTTCAACAGCATATGAAACAATAGGTTAATTATAAATAAGCCATATCTCTTCCTTAAAATATGCCAACAGGTACATTTCTGTGGTTATACTTGTCATGTGCTTATTTAAATTACTCAAAAGAATAATGAAATTGTGATGGGCTTTCAACAGAATTATTTTTGAATTACTAATCTTATTATAGTCCTGAAAAAGTATAAATAGAGTTTGTTTTATTAAATAAATTTTTTTTTTTTGGTAAGGAAGATTGGCCCTAAGCTAACATCTATGCCCATCTTCCTCTATTTTGTATGTGGGTTGCCACCACAGCATGGCTTGATGAGAGGTGTAGGTCTATGCCCAGGATCTGAACCCATGAACCCTGGGCTGCCGAAGTAGAGTGCGCTGAACTTAACCACTATACCACTGGGCCAGCCCCTTAAATAACTTTTTAAAGAAGAGAGTGAATTATGTTTCACTTTTGTAGGCTCTAATTTATAATGCAATGAGTAAGAATTTACAAGGGAAATTCCTAGAATAAATATGTTTTGCCATTAAGCTAAACAGGTATGACATTAATTGATCTGAACTCAGTAAAATGAGTAGATTTAGACCTTTGTGTAACTCTGGAAGGAATTCTACTAGGTATAAAATAACCACTTGATAAAATAGGTTCAACCAAAAAACTTGAAATGCTTGATGTTGTTACTACATGATAACTAAAAGTTTCTGGATTCTCCATTCATTATGGGATTCAAATCTTACAGAAGGTACATGTAGAATATAGTAGAACAAGCACAGGAGAGCTGAGTCTGAAGGCCTGTTCAGCTCTTTCTCTCTGGATTACCTCTGCCAAGCTACACTCCACCTCTCTGAACTTCAGGTACCACCTTTGTAAAAGAGGAATGGTATTGCTATCTCCCGGGATTTGGGAATGGCTAAATAAGATAACCCCTTACATTACAGTGCCAATAAATATGAGCAGAATATAAATGTAAAATCATCAAAAAAAAATTGAGTCTCAACAATGTGATTTAGCTGTTTCACTACATTTCTGAGGTTTAGAAAATGAATTTAGAAGAGAGGGTCCACACTGAGATGTGCACTGATTTTTATAGAAAAGCTGTTGGAGACTTTCCATATTTGAAGACTTTAAAGATGGAGCACTCCAACTAGTGCTACTCTCTTTCAAATCTAACTGGACAATTTCTGAAGAGTCGTTACAAAATGGTTGAAAAACTCCCAATGCTGGATTCTTCTTGTCTTCACCTAGGTAATGTCACCTTTCTTCCTCCTTAATCCTGGTAAGTAAATAGCATTAAAAAACAAACCAAATCCACAAGGATATGATAAGCCAGGACCCTTTTTAATTCAAGAGATGGACTTTTGGGGCAATTTTTACAAGTATTCACTCAAAAACAAAACCTGTTTTCCAACCACATCCCAGCAAAGCATTTAAAGATCCTTACATATTTGATGTGCTCTCACTTAAGGTCAAGGTACAGCTCTCATTTCCAAGGAGAACTCTGGTTTTCTTTGAATCAAGTTTATTATTCTTCCTGAATCCAAAGTCCCAGCCACATATGGTCAGCGTTGTCCCTCCTTCAAGAGGGGCACTGGTTGGGAAAACCTACAAGGACAACATAGAACTTTAAAAAAAACCCTAACATATTATTGTCTTTTGCACCTGTGGAAAACAAATAAAACATGTATCCTCAAATAGTCTGAAATTCTTTCATTTTCCCACTATCTAAAAAAATTGAATTTTCACTAAAGGAAAAAGGGTCACAGATTTCAGAAAATCTGGAACAAACATTAAAATTATCTGACATGCTGATGAAACAAGTTGTTTTCAGGAGATCCAGAGATGGGACAGAGAGCAGATTCAGCTTGGATGGGAATGAAGAGCCTTCTTGGGCCACTCTGAAGTGAATTCATCTTCTAGGAATCTTCTGGGCTGGAGGAGACAGACTTTGGACCCAGACTCTCACTTGCTTATAACTTTGATTATAACTCCTTCATGGGCCTCCAGATCAAACTGCTCAGACCTCCTTCAAGGACCCTAGAAGCCAAGTGCCAGTATATGCCTTGCTCTGTGCACTCACTGGGTGTGTGTGTTCCATTCTCATTGCTGTGGTATTCCCCATCCAGAGAAGAAAGTCACATAGTAAAAATACCTCTTTCGATATCCAGTGTTTTCACAGTTGCATTCAGCAGCTATCATAATATCAAACACATAGGTGGTATTCAATACATTGATGGCATTCATTCATTCAGTACTTATTTAGAAATCATCTACTATGTGCCACACACCAACAAAAGAATAAGTGAATCTATTTCTTTATACTCGTTAATTCATATTTATTACTGGTTTGTGATTTTTCTTTAAATATGGTCACTCTTATATATATACCAGCTAGTTAGTTGACACACTCAGCCTTTTAAAAATTATGTAATATTTAATACATACAATATATTATTTCTATTAGAAATAGATAAAAAAAGAACTAGAGAGAGATGCAAATGTGATCTGTATTGTAGCAATGTTTCTAATTATCTCCCCTGGCATTATTTTACATCTCATTTCTAGATCTGATTTTTTTTCCCCTCCCATATTCAATGTTAAATAAATAATAGGTTCATTTTTATTATTGCAGGCTCACTTTTGGTGTGTTAAAAGTAAAATTTGAATTTATTAATAAACTTTGGCAACTGTGATATAAGATAGCATTAAGCTATTATAAAGTCTATAAGACAACCGGTTTTAGGTCAAAACTATTAAAAACAAAACAAATGTCCACGTTAAAAATAATCTTCTCCTCAGCAGCTTTGTGACAATTGAGAAAGGAAATGCTCTTTTGGGGGGACACATTGTAAATTGTGCTGTAAAGTACAATGGTGGGAAAACATAGCACCACTCAAGAGGCAGCTCAAAACCCAGTAAAAGTATTTGCCAAAGGCCAGTTAGTGAAAGTCTAAAGGTGATTCTTTTACAATTTAGAAAGGCTTTTAGCAAAATTCACATTTGCAAACATTCCCATCCCTCCCAAGCAAATAATCACAAGCCAAAGTCTTAACTTACCCTTGTTACCAAACCCCTTTCAAGTCTTAGCTTAATGCTTTTATGACAGCTATTTTACCCATAAAATCCATTACACAGTGTGCCTTTCATGAAAACTTACCTCGTCCATGTCTAGCCAAATGAGAACTGCTAGGGAAAAAATATCTGTTTATTATTATGTTAGAAATCCAGTAGGAGAGAATGAGACATCTAACCCTCCCTGACTCTCCAGCTTGAGGCAGCCACACAGCTGCTGTTCCTTCATTTAATGAGGAGGCTTCCCCATTGAAAGCAGCTGCCCAAGGCTGATGCTGGCCTGATCCCACTGCCTGGATCTCCCCCTTTCTATGTAAAAATTGAAGTCTGTCTCTCTATATACATCATCACTTTCTATATAAGGAAAAGGGATTGGGTGATGATTCAAGAAAAGACACTGAGAGGTGTTCAATTGGTGCCCTGGGAACAGAAATGGATATTATAAAAACTTTGCTAGACTGTTAGGATTCAAAAGGCCAACTCTACTTAGCTTTTCTTTCCAGGCTGAAATACTAGGGCGGGGGAGGGCGGGTGGCATCTGAGCATTTTTCCCTTAGCTTATAGGGTAACGTTCCCTCTTCCAGGGGAAAAGGAAGGAAGCAGTCTTGGACTACACACCCTTGGATAGAACCAACAATGGGCCGGCAAACTCTGAGTTATCCTGAATGGCAGAGAAACTCTGTGGGAAGGAAATGAGTGTCCGCATAAGGCCACAGAGGCCAGGTCTCCCACCTGTCTGGATAGGGGAAAAATAGCCACAAAAGGAGCTATCGTCCTTTCGTAGGTGAAAATGATTTAAATGATTTTTTTCAAAATCCATCAAGATAATACATGAGAAAGCTAAAACAACAACAAAAACCTTCAAAAATTAAAATTTGCAATGTACCATAGTAATGTAAGATATTAACATTAAGGGAAGCCAGATAAGGAGTATGTAGGAAAAACAACAATAAAAACAAAACCTTGGAAAATGAAAATTTGCCTCTTCAGTAGGAAAAAAGTCACAAATATATTGGTGGCAGTGTATTGCCTGCACGACCCCTCCCCCTCCTAAATTATCACTGTAGCTTCTTATCTGAGTCTTCTGATCAATTAATAAATTGTTTTATTGTCTCACTGGGATTGAATTCAATCCTACAAGATATGACAATTTTATCCTAATAAGTTCAGAATACATTGGAAAATGCTCTTCCTTTTCTGAAGCATTTCTCATTGCTCTTTAAGGACAAGATCAGATAACATGTCTGAAATAAAATAATGGGCTTGCAATCCTGAAATCTCTCATAAGTGGAACAGCAAAGAATTTTAGCCACTGAACATCATGTACCTTGAAAAGCAGGTTAGCTTACATTTATTGGAAAGTGAAACTCTATACTTTAGCCGGGTTTTGGGCCTATAAAGTTTAGGACAGATAAGAAAAAGATGAATAATCTATTTTTTGCAGTAAGAATGCTAAATGTCACGCTCTAGTGCAGCATGAAATCTTTCTAACAACTATGAACCGAAAGGGATTTATGGACTCAGCTGCACCACTTTCCTTCTAACTGTGCAGCCCAAGCCTCACTGACTCATGCATGATGCAATGCAACCTTTTAAAATCGCCAACTAGAGTGCTGGAGTTAAGAAAGGTGAGAGAGGAGGGAGATTTGAACATTATGAGAGATTCCTTGGTTCCAGAAAATTCTAAAATATTTACTCTGTTTTTAACCATTTTAATAATATAGCTTTCACAACTCATAAAAGGAAGCACATTGGTCAAAATTAAATATTTCATTTGTACAGGTTCTTAACCTGCTCTTAATTTAAAACATCAGCTCGGCTATTTTTGAAATGAAATTGTTGTGATTTAATTGCACACACACAGACACACACACACACACACACACACACACACACACTTCCCATCTCTTTCATGGCATAGCTGAGTTCAGATTTCTAGTGTCTCAAATTGCCAAGGCCGTGTGTTCAAAAAAGTATAAAATGGCATGTAGTTTTAAAAGTATATTAAACAAAAAAGGTGCATAAATACTACAGTATAGATTTAAATTTGTTTTCTTACTATCTTCTAGTTTATTCTCTGGCTGATCAAGCTAAGTCTTACCAATTGTGTCACACCTAACAGAAAATAATTTGGTTTAAAACCCAGTCACCCAGTACAAATCTTGCCCCAAACCGTAACTAAATGAAAACAGCCATGTGCTTGGGGGCGTTTCTTGTTCTGACTTGCACACTTTGTTTACTTGGGCTTGAACCAGGTGACCGAGACCTTTAACTTGAATCTTTCACAAGAACCATTTACTGAAGTCCAACTGTTCTACATGCAGGCAGAGAAAATACATACTGGGTCCTCAGTAGGGAAGTATTTTCAAGCACAATGTTTTTGGATCAAGACATTTAAAAAAACTGCCAGGGAGATTTTCATAGTGCCAAATATATGCTTAAGCAAATAAGGCAACAGAGAGTTAGAGAGTGTGGCTACAATGTCATGGCTGAAGTCCCCCACCAGAAGCTAAGTTCTCTAATAGCAGGAGGCACTTTGTCTTGTTCAGACTGTATCCCCCCCAGTGTCTAGAAGAGTGCCTGCTGTGTGGTATGCACTCAATAAATATTTTTGGAATGAATTAAAGAATGAATTGGCTTACAGAGTATAGATGTTAGTATAGTCATCAGTTGCTCCTTTACTTCTCTTCCAGGAACTTTGAGAGCAGGCGCACAGCCACTCAGAAGTGTCAACCGTCCACTTGCCTCCCACATCACCCTGATAAGTAACCTCTAGTCTCATCTGTGAAGAGACCAGGCCACCATCTATGCATCAAACTTCTGTCCTGTCTGCCCCGGCAGGGCTGGGAGCTCTACCTTGCATGGTTCACCTTAGGGTTCTGGGATATGACATAAGCAGATCTCCGTGTGTGGTGGAGGCTCACATCTGGGCACCTGGTAGACAAGTGGGTAGCGTGGAATCAGAGAATGGGTGAGTCAGGAGGGAACAGGTTCCCAGTGTTAGGAAATGGGGAGCAATGTTGCTCACTAGCTACTGCTCTTTTATTCACATAGCACTAAAGGAGAGCAATTGCTCAAGGAGAAAATCTACTTAGTGAGTGTGAAGTAAGCACTTCCGGCGCAGGACTCAGGGGGATATGCCCAAATACCATCCTAAAGGAAACACCCAAGGGAGATGGGGCTTTGGCTGATGTCTCACAGCTAAATGAGTAAATTGATTTTTGGATTTTTTTTTCATTAATGAGATTTGTGTTTACCAAAAAACATACATGACAGCTGACAGAGATTCCTACCTTGTAAATTGTAGGCAGACAGATCTCTTGAGTCCATGTTCCGTTGGGGCATTCCTCCAAACGCACACATTTGTTGCGGCACCAGCCACACTGCACAAAGGGAGGGGCGGTGAGACACTGACTGCAGGACTGGAAATGTTCACAGCCCAAGCCACTCAGCGGGATCTTGGTGATCTGTGAAGAAAAGTGATGGAAAGAACTTCTAGAGGGGTTTTTTGTTTGTTTGTTAAATAAAAACCAAATACACCAAGGATACATGTAAATATGATTTTATGGAATCTACTGTGTGTGCAAATCATGTAATGATTAAGTGATTAAAATTAAAAAAATCAAATTCCTTCCTTTCCTCTATTGTTGGCACGGAAGTGATTAAAGTTAACATTACTGTCCAGTGAACACAAGCGTTGTCATGCAGTATTGGAGATTCTATTTATTAGGAATATTTTGCTCTGAGATAATTTTAAAATAACAAGAGAGTAAAATTTTAGCTGCTAGAAAACACACTTGAATCCCTGGGAAATTCTAAGTAAGTTTACATATCATTCTGGCATCAAGATCCACCTCCTTCTCTCAGAGAAAGGGATTACTGGCTGACATCAGATTCCAATGTATATTTCAGGACTTTGCCTGTGGTAGAGTTCTGCCATTAGGACTGGAATTCTCATTCTGTGTGCTTTTCTTATTGAGAAATACAGGACAAAAGCAGAAGTACTCATTATGAAGAAGCCCTCCCTTAGGTCCAATCTTCCCTGAATAAAAATTTAACTTGATGTCAGAAGATCTCTGGAATACTCCAGAAGAAACTGGATAGAGGTGAGGTGAATCCAAGACAAAGAGAGAAGTTAAAAAGGACCACATGGTGCTGGATGTAAATATCCATTCAGGAAGAACTGCATTCATGGGACCTCCTGTGGGAACAGGGCTTACCTTTTTCCCAGTGACAACCAGTGTGTAGCCATTTTGGTTTAATGGGTGCTCCACAATCACTTCTGGAGACACAGGGTGGGAATCCAGGCGAAAATTCACATGAGGGGTTGATGATCCCGATCGAGAAACCACAACCTGAGAAACAAAACAGAAAACACCCTAACAAGCTCAGTTTAAATATAAGTGGAAAAAGTGGATGATAATGGTAATAACAGATTAGGAGAGCTCATGGATGTTTGAACTAAAGGCCCAACAGTTTATTTCATTGTAAATCAATATGACATCTTCTAATTTTCTGCCTTGAAGACAATTCATCTGAACCCCCAGGACAGACTTTTGCCTATGATCTTTTAACAGTTTCTAGGGAAGATCTTCCAGTCAAGCAGCCAGCACATGGAGACAAATCCTCACGATTCTGCTGGGAACTGGAAGAGCCAAAACTGTCCCTGGAACAGAAGACCTCACTTAGGCTACAAGGATCGTGGATTATTTTTCAATCTAACCTCCCGACGCTCCCACCGGGCAGCTTCTCTTGACATAATGGAAATTGTAGCGGATGGGAAGTCTGGAGACCTGGATCTACTTCCAGCTTTGCTACTCTTAAGCCATATTTATAGATCTCTTGAGGTCAAAATAGGCCCTCAGGTAATTTGAAATGATGTGTTGTAGTTTTTATAAACCATTGTCCCATCATATGTTATTACTTGGATTATAAATAAAGTTCTGCTTCTTGGCTTGGTTTTATAATAAGGCCTGAGAGTTTTAACAATTCCTTGGAAATTGAGGTTTGTTGACTGGTGTCATTCTTGCTTTCAGGTATTTCAAATTTGGGATGTTTCTCAGCTATATAATTTCCATCTGACCTGTTGTTAGGACTGATTAATAATGAAGTCCAGGGATAAAATCAGGATTACTATCAGAGATGAACATTCAGATTTCAGGAGAGTTTAGAAGTGCTCAGAGAGATTTTTCCTTCTTAAATAGACCATAAGATTGCATCTACATGAGGGTACAGGAGGCTGAGCACAGCTCTAGGCTTGAAATTGACTTTGTAAAACTTCCCGACATCCCCAAATCCTTTTTTGTTTCATTGAAAGTACATTTATTTGCCATGGGTATGAAATCACAGGACAAACATGGGCATTTGTGAGATTAAGATCAGTTAAATATCTACTCCCTCTATCTCGGCTTTCTCATCTGTAAAATGGGAATGAAAATTACAGGAGTAATTAATTGCTTAGTACTATAACAAACTCACATACCACGTGTAAATGTTCTGGGGAACCAGCAGTAAATTTTTTCTTCAACATGATAAAGAAGTCAAGTAGCCTGAAACAATTTGGGAAGATTCTCAAAGTACCTAATTTGCTCCCAGAGAGTGGATTGTTGATAGAGAAACTAACCAAGCTCATATAGAGCCATAAAAGTTAAATATCATGATTTTTTTTTTCTAACATTTGTTCTAACCCAAACACTTAATACTTTCGAAACATCTCCATTAAGCAAGGTGGCTGCATGTGCAAAGAAGATAAATGATGGATCAAAGGTCATTTGGCCAGGGTGGGAAAGGAGGAAAACTACTGTTATTCTTACATTTAGGGCCAAATAGGTATTTGTAACTTTTGCAGGTAAAGCAAAAAGAAGTTCAATTACCAGTCCTACCTCCCTCTGGGTGCTGGTTACAAGCAGAGTATCAGGACATGAGACTTCTAAAGCTTCTATCCCAAATTATCCAGATTTCAGTTATCCAACATTTCAATCCTAACTCACTTCTAGTGCTCACCATCACTTGTTTTTCCTACCTCCTCCCCCCCATTTTTTCATATTTCCCTGGTTGATGCCAATCACTTCAAACTGCAAAGGTGAAAAAAATTCCTTCTGTCACACACAAGTCAAAAACAAAACAAAACACCAGCCTTTCTTAATACCCTGACTCTGTGCTCTACCTCACTCTGTGCTTTCCACTTCACTGAAGATCATTCATCCCTATGAACCTTCCCGTGGATATTTGCATTTTGTGTCTGTCTCTCTCGTATCTTCCATTCTATTCAGACCTGCTACATAGCAATCACTCCTAGTATGCTTTTTTCTCCTATCTTCTAGCTCTCTTTAATATCATTTCTCATATCTATAATAAGCAATCCCTTCTTAATTACTAGGTCATCATCTTTGACTTTATCAAATATCTGAAGTCCATTCAATACTCATTTCCCAGAAAAGATTAACCTTTCTCTGTCTTTTCATAAAGGAGCTCTTTGCACCTCTGGAACTTGGATAGATTGATTTGGTGTGTTCCCTGTTAAGACTTCTTGTCTGGAGAGCACCACATATATGGTACTCTCGTAATAGGTAACTGAGCCAGGCACTGTGCTAAGTGCTTTAAATGGATATTTCGTTTACTCTTTGCGGTAACCCTACAACGTAGGTACTTTATTTTCCATTAAAAAAATATAACAGAGAATTTTAGCTAGAAAATACAAGAGTCAGGTTCTCAAGGAGCTTTATCTAATGCCAGAATCTGTTTGCTTGACCTCTTCTTAAACACTCAACTGCTACACTTTTGGGGCACCAGAGTAAATACCAATAAAAAGCTTCAACTCTTGAGCTCCCAAAAGCCACTCGTGAGCCAAAGCATTAAAACAAATTTCACAACGTATTTGCCTTGCCAAATACTCCTTGTTTCAGTCATCTTGGCTGCACAAGTTAAGTGTGCCTGAGGAGAAAGACTCCACATCTAAATAGTTTTTGATGGCACAGGGGAAATGTTACCAGCACTGTAGCAAGCTCTACTTCTGATCATGAGCTGGGATGAGTGTAGCTTGGTATAGAAAATGGGACGACCAAGAGAGGACAGGAAGGCTGTGTTTTTAAAGTGAGATGACCATTTGGAATTTTGAGCAGAGGTTGTATCACAGATGCACATACCTTCTTAGTTGATCATTAGCCCTCTCTGTGCAGGAATACCTACTGCTATAAAATGCAAAGAATGCTTTTCTATCGTTAATTCCTCACTTTCTCTTATTGCCAGAATTCTAAATAATTGAGCAACCACTTTAACTTTCAAAATACCTCTGAAGCAATGTTTACCAGAAATTAGGAGTTCCTTTTGGTTGTCATGGAGATATTTCTAGGGATAGAACTGAATCTAGCTTCTAAATTTAATTCTTATGATGAATCACCTGGCAATCTTAGGACAATTAGTATGAAATAGAAGACTGGCAATTATTTGTGTTTCCACTGTGTTGACAACTAATCTTTAGTATTTAGGTTTCAAAATCTTTTCTTTAATGCTCTTGAAAATACAAGACCAATATGTTTTGGGGCAAGGGGTAGGGAGGAATCTGAATTTACTTGATTGTTATGGCTATGATCTCAAATTATCTGGGAGAAGACACAGGGAAGAAATCTATGTACAAATAAAATACAACCTTTGTGGCTAGGCCCCAAATTTCATAAACCTAAACAATTTTGTGTGATATATCTACAAATACATGAAGGCCAGATCCCCTCACACAACACATAGAGTGTTGTTTTTAACTAAGCTGTTTTAGAATTTAATACATATATATATTTGGTGAGGAAGATTGTCCCTGAGCTATCATCTGTGCCAATCTTCCTCTGTTTTGTATGTGGGACACCGCCACAGCATGGCTTGATGAGTAGTGTGTAGGTCTGTGCACGGGATCTGAACCTGTGAACTCCAGGCTGCCAAAGCGGAGTGTGCGAACTTAACCACTATGTCACCAGGCTGGCTCCTAGAATTTAATTTTTTAAAAGAATGATGAATATAATTTAACATAAGATATTTGCAGTCTCCTCATTTTTTTTTAAAGTGGACAATTCAATGGTTTTTAGTATATTCACAGATTTGTGCAACCATCACCACAACCAGCTTTGGAACATTTTCATTACCTCAAACAGAAACCCCACACCTCTTAGCCATTACCCCCACCCCCTGATTCCCTCATACCCTCCAGTCCCTGCCAACCACTAATCTACTTTCTATCTTCATAGATTTTCCTATTCTGGACATCTCATATAAACAGAATCCTACAAGATGTGGTCTTTTGTGACTGGCTTCTTTCACTTAGCATAATGTTTTCAAGGTTCATCAAAGGCTGCAGCATGTATCAATACTTCATTCCTTTTTATTTCCAATAATGTTCCATTATAAGGATATACCATATTTCATTTATCCATTCACCAGTTGTTGGACATTTGGATTGTTTCCACTTTTTGGCTATTGTGAATAATGCTGCTATGGATATTCATGTGCAACTTTTTGTGTGAGCATATATTTTCATTTCTTTTGGGTACATACCTAGGAGTGGAATTGTTGGGTCTTATGGTAACTCTAGTCTAACTTTTTGAGGGACTGTCGGATCATTTTCCATAGGGACTGCACAATTCTACATTCCCGCCAGCAGTGTATGAGGGTTCCAATTTCTCAATATCTTCACCGACATTTATTTTTCATTTCCTTGATTATAGCCATCCTAGCGGATGTGAAGTGGTACTTCAACGTGGTTTTGGTTTGTATTTCTCTGCCAAATGTTTTCTTAAATTAAGCAAAAGGCAAATTTACTTCTAGAGGTTCACAGCCTTCCGTCCATTCCTCTTCCCTGAGACTGAGTACTTGGGCACCACCTGCTGAGCCTCCCAGTGTCCTGAAGAACATCCCCTCCTGGTCAGACTGGACTTTTGTAAAACCTGGTCCTAGAGAGGCTGGAGGTGGGGGAGGGATAGAAGAGAGAAAAATGGATTCTCGCTAGGAGAATCAGCCAGAGTGGGAGAGGCAGCACACTCTCCAGGGGCTACTGTATTTTGAAGATCAAAGTGAGCTTTCCTTTTATAAGAACAGAAAAAAATACAGTTCTATTTATAGGCAAACAGAACTGAATGGAACCTTTGATATCATCTAGATTGATTTCTAACTTAAAAGTTAAGAAAAATACAGAACTTCTGTTAATAAATAACGAAAACTTTATTTTTAATGAAAGACGATGCAAATTATTGGAGTCTGAGACTCAATGAGAAAAAATGTGAGTTGAGAGAAAAAAATTGTCAGTGAAGGTGAGGACACCATTAATAAACAGACTGGGTTATAACTGGATGTGACCTTGCGGATCCAGGGAGTGGGTCTACTTTCCCTGTAGTTCCCTATTTTCCCTGTAGTACAGAGTCAGGCACATAGTAGGTTCCAAAGGCATATCTATTGCCTAAATATATGAATAGATCAAAATAAGAAGCTCACTTAAGCCTTGATGAAGGGATGGGCTTTTTAAATGTTTCAGATATTTAGATAATCTTCAAGAGTTTGATCTGCATTTTCAAGGGATGGCTTCTGATGGCTCTTGCTTCTTCCCTGCTGCAATGGACTGAATGTCTGTATCCCCCAGCAAATTCATATGTTGAAATCCTAACCCCCCATGTGCTGGTATTAGGAGATGAGGCCTTTGGGAGGTGATTAAGTCATGAGGGTGAAGCCCTCATAAATGAGATTAGTGCCCTTATAAATGGGCCTCAGAGAGCTCTCTTGCCCTCTTTCTGCCGTATGAAGACACAGCAAGAAGATGGCCATCTATGAACCAGGAAGCGGGTCTTCATGAGACACTAGATCTGCTGGCACCTTGCTCTTGGACTTCCCAGCTGCCAGACTGTGAGAAATAAATATTTTTTGTTTAAGCTACCCAGTCTATGATAATATGTGATAGAAGTCTAAACTAAGACACCTGCTTTAGGTTTACTATCTTCAGCATGTGAGAGAAATTCGTGTTTGTTTAGAAAGAAATCAGATATGAAGAGTAGAGTTATGTGTTCCAATCAAGCTAAACATCTAGTTTTACAGTGTAGGGAAAAAAAAACATTAGCAGGAAGTAGAAATTGCTGATTGGTTCTGACAGCTCAAAATTAAAAGTGGTAGGACAAAGCATCAGGTGGTAAAAACTGAATTAAATGAAGCTTTACTCGGTTCTTTCCTTCACTCTTTTTGGTAAATGGGCAGAAGTGCTTTTGCACCAACTTGATACTACAAAGGCCAGGTATATAAAAAAAACAAAACAATTTCTCTTACCATTACAATACTGATATATGTGTGTGTTTCAACTTTTTGAAATGAGTCAAAGTGAGTCAAAATGAGTCATTACCAGATTGAGATTTTTGTAAAAATTTCAAGCATCTAAAAACCAAACAAGATAGTAAATTTGTAAAAATTTAAAAATGACTAATACTTTCAAATCAATATTCAAAATACAATGATTGTAGGATTAGCCAATCTATACACAAAGTATATCTGTTTCTAAATTCTAAAAGTGATAAAAGTTCAAAAAATTACTGATATATATATACTTTATGTCTTAAAATGTCTCTCCACTCTTTTAAATAAGCATCCAAACAAGAAATCCCATTTATTTCCTGCTACCAAAACCAAGACAAAAGCCTAGTATTTTCCCATGGTTTCAAATATTTATGATGTTTTAAATTGTAACATCATTTAAATTGTAACACATGTAACAGTATATAAGATATATGTATTTCAAGAGCACAAGAGCATGTATTAATTCATTTTAGGGGATTATACATGAACTGGGCCTAATTTTTCATTATGGACATAACTGAAATTATTATTTATAATTGGTTCTTTTTCACACACAAAAAATTTCAGAACTAATGAGTATATTTTCTTCTAAAGAAATATGCCAAAGTTACCATTCTTTAGGGAGGTAACTAAAACAATGATGTACACATTTAAATAAAAGGCAGATGATATTTTTATCCAAATATTTTATAAAGACATATAGAGATGGGTAAGTTAGCAATCCCTAAAGAGAAATGCTGTTCAAGTTCAAGCTCCATTCGGCTGTGTCTCTGCTGGAAGCTCACAGCATTGATGAATTGATGATCTGTATCTACATACTCTAAAATAGCAGTAATCCAAAACATAATATACATGCCACAGGCTTCCAACACAAAGCACTGACATGCCATGGTGGTGGCACAGGACCCGAAGGAATCTGAAGACAGGAGGTCAACAGATGAATTGACTCTTCTTACTGGAAGTGAGTAATTATTCTCAAGCTCACTGATTACTAACATAATACTTTGAATAACGGTCATAAGGAATGATTGATCACGAGCTAAGGATGTCTTTTTTAGGTGAGTTCTACCTCTTTAAGTTTCTTGCTTAAGACCCAACTAGTTCAGTTAAGAGGCACAAGAGAAAAGGGGTGATGAGTAGCAACCGCATCAGGGAAACGGGAGAGTGGAAAGGGGGATGGGAGAAGAGCAAGGATGACGCCAAAGAACCTAACGACAGCTGTGAGAGTGCCCAGGCAGTGGCCACTGTATGCAGACAAAGTAGCTGCCCAGTGAATGTTTGTGGAGTGAACTTGAAACAAGTCTTGAAAGTGCCTTCCCACCCCCACCCTACCCGTGATCCACTCAGTCTCCCTGGCCTGACAGTCATGCACAAAGATTTTAATAGCTATGCCTTGCATCTAGAGATTAAAGGCGTTATACAAGTCCTGTAAAAAAAAAAAAAAAGAAAAAAAATCAAGCAAGCATTGTTTTTGGATGTAGATTAGATGAGGAGCTCAGATGGGGAGATGTGGGCAATCCCTGTGATTAGTCCTGTGATCTTCATGAGAATCCCTCTTCCCTCTCCCACAGAGCCCTGCACACTGCACTAATGTTCCAGAGCCTTGTTCTTTTCTACATCCCTTCCCCCTCCAAATTTGTAAGAAGGCACGTTCTTACTGTTTATTTATACAATCTCAAACGTTGCTTATATTATTTTACTTCAGAGCATCCCAAGAAAGTGATCACACAAATAAAACTGTTTTTGAAATCTATATCTGTATTAATATGGCTCTACAGATAGAGAGACTTAAATATATGTACACATTAGTATATTTAGACATAGCTGCACCTGTACTGGATAAGTTACACATGTTTAAATGTTAGAAACATGTCAAAAATGTCTTCTCTGCCATACATATAATATTGTTAGCTAAACAATATAATTCTTTCTAATCAAATAACCACTGTGAAATACCTGATTCACTCTGCACCCGACAGCTGGGGCTGTAGCTTGTATTCCCAGCCAGTGTTGAACATAAGCACAATAGGAAAGGCAGAAACAGCTGCAAACTCTTGGGAGAAAACATTTGCAAAGCAACTTTGCCTTTAGGCTTCAGGGTAGGAAGGAAGTAAAATCATTTTTCTGTTCCTTTTCATGTATGGCAGCTGTCTTTGGAAAAAAAATTATGTCCATTCTATTTTGTAACAGAAACTCCATAGTATTATTAAAACACGAGTTGTAGAAACTTAGGCCTGGCCAACAGATTTAGCACTTTAGAGCAGTCAAAACATTTACAGAACTAGGTAAGTAATTACTGCAGATTAAGCTAGAAGGCCCCAATGTCTTTGCTGCACTCCTGACTCCTCCTCCAACAGTATTTGCTGTAAACAAACTGGATTTCAGTAATGTTGATTCTTTGATCCTCCACATGCTTCAGGTTTATTTACAGAAAATTTTACCAAATGAAATTCTCTTAGGCAAGTATCAGAGAAATAGATCCTCTCTCTGTGGGTCTCAATAGCCCTTTGTATGTCTTTGTCTCATGTATTCTTGGTATCAGGTACATGTTTTTATCTCCCCTACTAAAGTTTTAGTTCCTTAAAGGCAGGTTCTGTGTCACTGCTTCCTTTGCTTCATTTATTGGCCTAGTAAAGCCAAATTAGTAAATTCCTGCTAAATAATTTAATGAATTAAGAGCTACCTGGTTTTTAAAAAAATCAGTGATGTCAGTGCTTTTCATAAAATAAATATCAACTATTTATCTATTTTCATCTGTAATGTTTTGGATGCACAGGTTAACGGGCATACTACAGCTTCTTTTATGAAAATACTGCGAGGCAAGAATAAAACATCTGTTACAGCATTTGTTATAATGAGACTGAAGCATGACATATCAGTTGGGTGGTAGAGTCTGTCACACAGCAGCGTTTATTCAGTTATTAAAGCTATCTATCTAAAAGTGGGATTTCATTTAGAATCTGGAAATAAGCCAGGAACCTTTTGATGTAAAAAAGTGTCAGACCTAAAGTGACTGTAGAAAGTTTATTAATATGAAACTGGATTGGCGAGGTAATACACAATTTAGAAAAAAAGATAAACAGAAATAAAGATAAGGGGAAGCAAGTCAATATAATGAAAACATTAGGAATTCAACAGATGCTAGCTTCTCTCATCCTCCTTCGAAAATCTTTCGGAATTCCACAGAATAACATCAATGTAAACTAAAAACACATAAAGACAACATTATACTACACATCTTACAAAGATAATAGATACGATCATATTTCAAATAGGTTAGTGTGCTTGTCTGTGTGGGGGGGACTGGGCATCCCTCCTTCAGATTTTGAGGAGTTAAGGACAGAATTAAATGGTCTGAGGTGGGTAAATAGGAACACTGAGCTCGGAGGGAGGGAGGAGGGAGAGAAAAAGTGTAGTTAACTGTGAAGCAGTGGGAGGAGGGGAGATTAAGTGGGGGAACATTTAGATAACAGGATCTATATGATACATTTTGAGCTGAGAAGATTTTATGACTTTGAAAAAATTCCATCATGCCCACTAGTACAAGAAAAACATGATTTAAAATAGGATGACGACCAATATCCAGACTGCTATAAAGATAGTGGTAATTTTTAAAAATATGTTTTGTAAAAGAATACAGATAGAGGATGTACAGACAGGCAAGTCATAGGAAAACATCACCATTGTCAATTGGTTTACTAGAAGTCATTGTCTGACTAGGATGTTAATTATATCAAATGATTATGAAATAAGCATCTCTCTTTAAAAGAAATTTCTAGTATTCGTAGAAAGTCAACATTTCCATAGATGCTGTTGTTATTCTGCATTAATCAAGAATCTACTAATGAATTCTGGTTGAAAGCGCTACCCAATAACTATTAAAGCAGTAAGACAGATCTAATACAAGAGCATTTTAATTTCTAAAAAGTGCTATAATTCTTGTATCTAGGAAACACAATAACTGTAAGTCTGAAATGTGAACTTTTATTGTATAGAAATACTGTTCCTATCCATTAAGAGCATTTCTTAAAAAAAATCCAGATGTTTTTCCCTAGCATTTGACCTTCTTTGTGTCTGACCCCATCATTTTGCAGAATCAGGAGAGCTGGAGTTACAATGGGATTTTGATGATAACGTCCCTTCCTAACCCCTGCCAATATTTCTCAATGATGTGAATGTTTCCTCTCATGGAGGCGCACGGTTCACACAATAGCTCTCCTTTGATCCGTAGCTTCCCTTGAAATAGGAAAACATCGCCTGGAAGTGCTTTAATTGTTCATTTTATTTTCCAATCATGTGATAGAAATCATGAATGGAAAAAAACAAAACAAAACAAAACCCAAACCATTCTGGGCAAGAAAATTAAAGCAACCACATCTAAACTGAAAGCTTCAAGAATTGAACAAAAATAAAAAGTGGACCATTCACTTCATAAAAAGTGGACCAGGCTTCATTATTTTGCTTTCAGTCTGTGTCTCTAGCTTCTACTGTGATTTTCACTTCACGCTATTTGCAAATCCCTTACTGCAAAAACAAAAACAAATTAGTTGCATATTACCAGATAAAACAGACACAGTCACTCTCAGAAAGCATTTACCTGCATGAAGCGACCCTCTGATGTCCCAAGATTAGCGATGGTGAGGTTTCCTTTAATGAAGGTGGATATAGATGTCAAGAGGACTTGGTTGAATTGGCCCATGAATAAGTCAACGCGCTGCAAAGCTGTGGTAAATTCCGTTCGATATTCATCACTGCGCACTTCACAGCCTGATGAATTTCTCAAAAGTGTCTAGAATAAAATTTGGTCACAGAATTAATGTGAGTTCAGATTGAGCAAGCTGGTAAGAAACTTTTCAGTCCATCTTTTCAAAGCTTGGACGGAAATGGGAAGGATAACCATGCAAATAGCTCCACATAGGCAGAAATATTTCTAGTGACCTAAATGGCTTCAGTATCACTAGGTGCTGGTGTGTATATATAGACTCTAAACTGCGGGCAAACCTTACTACCATAATTTGAACCGTGGTTCAATATGTGCATACCTAAAAATGGAACTTAGCTGGTGCTATTAAAAGAAAAACAAAATTATGAATGTCTCAGCCTTGGACATAAAGGTAACGCTTCTAGTAGGCAAGTCCAATGAGATGAATTTCAACTAAGATAAGCATAAATGTTAGAGTCACATTAGGACATTATATTTTAAAATGTGTGCCTCTGTGTGTAGTGAGGTGGTGGGGAATGGTGGTTGGTAGATAATTCATGGGGAAGGAGCAGAGCATAAACCCCAGATCCAAGTGCCTGCATCAAATCCTGGTCCCTAATGCTTATTTACTTTTTATAGTCCCTATAATCTCTCTGTGTTTGTGAAATTCACATTATCTCTGTTTCAGTTCCCCCATTTGTAAAATCAAGAGAATTACAGAAATATGCCTACCTTATGGAGCTGTTGTAAAGATTAAATGAGCTAGTTTATAGAAATTTCTTACAATAGAACCCAGCATGCAGAGAACATCACTTAAGTATTTGTCATCATTATGATGAAAGGCTCAAAAAATGTAAAAAGTTGTACATCAAATGCCTCAGTAACCAGCTTATTAAAAGGCAATTACCATTCAATCAAGTATTTATCCTTTAGGTTCAACTTTAAATGGAAGGATTTAAAAAAATATTGTTCAGTAATACATGACAATTGAGCACTGTGGATCCCTCCCTTCACCTTGACACTTCAGTCTCCCAGTTTTCCTCTACTTCTCAGATTGCAATTTTTATGTCTCCTTTGCAGGACCATCCACACTTGGCTTTCAATGTTAGGATTTCTCAAGGCTCCAGCCTAGGGCCACTCCTCTGCTCAATCTTCATACTCTCCCCAGGCAATCTCAATCTCCCCTGTGATTTCTATTACTATTGAGCTGACACACATGTTTGTACCTCCAGGCTACCCCTCTCCTCTGAGCTGACAGGCATATGTCAAACTGCCTATGAAATCTGCACTCAGATGTCTCAAAGACCTCAGGCTCAACATGACCAAAGCAGAAATCACAATCTTCCTCCATGCCTGATCTTACCATACAATGCATCCCAGAGAATGGCTCTACCATTCCTCCAAGTGCACAAGGCAGAAATCTGTCATCCCTGATTCCTCCCCATATACAGTCCATCACAAATTCCATCAATTGCATTTTTTATCTATCTCCTGGATCCATCCATTTTTCTCTGTCTCTACCATGTCAACCTTCATCCAAGTCACCCCATCCCTTTCTTGGACTACTACAATGGCTTCCTAACTGAACCCACCATATCCAACCTCATCCAATCTTTTTCCAGATCCATTCTCTACATTGCAGGCAGATTTTCTTTTTAAAACACAAATCTCATCATATTACTCTGTTTAAAACATTTAATGTCTCCCCATTGCTCTTACGATCAAGGACAAAATTTTTAACATGGCCTGTTGGGCCCTACATCGTCTGGCCCCTACTCAACTTCTCCAGTCTCACCCTGTACCATGCTCTCCCTTGCTCTCTATGCGCCAGTAAGCTGGCCTTCTTTCAGTTCTCCAAATATGCCATGTATCCTCCATTACAGGGCCTTTGCACATGCTGTTCCCTCTGCTTGGAATGCTCCTTCCACCTCTTTCACTTTGTTAACTCCTATGACTCCTTCAGAGCTCAGCTTGTCATCATTTCCTCAGGAGGCCTGCCCTGATAGGCCTCCTTAAGTCAAATGCTTCTAGGTCAAAGTCTTCTATTACAGACTGTCATAATACCTTTTATCTACGTGGCATAGCACTCGTTACAGCTGCAACTACTATTTGCTTGTGTGATATATGATTGATGTGAGACTTTTCCCGAGTGGCTCCCTGTGATCAGGGACCTGGGTTGTTCACCGCTGTATTGCTAGTAGTAGACGAAGTATCACTTATAGTAGACGTTTAATAAATATTATTTGAATGAATGAATAAGTGAAGCAATTATGGGTAGATGAGGAATGAGTATGGAGATATGAACCAATATTACTAGAGCTATTTTTTTTTCAGGAATAGGGGTAGTTTAAGAGTTTATAAGGGACAAACAGAGTGATAGCTCTTGACTGTTCTGACAAGACAGCTGTGAATTGGTAAATCTGGGGCAGATAACAGGGGGCAAGAAGATGTAAGGAAAACAAAGTCTAACTTGGAAGAAAAAGAGAGAAAAATTTCATTTTTACATATCTTTGTATGTAGCTACAAGTCCAGGAAAATGATCTGAAGATTAGAAATTCTCGTAACTGTCCTATAATGTTTATACTAATCAGAAAGTTGTCACAGTATATTTCAAATCAACTTTGTGTTTAAGAACAAACTGAAAAAAAATTTAGCTATCCTTATGTAAAATAACCTTATTCCTTAACGTCAAACTTCTGTTACACAGAATGCAAAGTTCTTATACCTATTGACTTTAAAGGTTACAAGTCACTGAAAATGCTGTTTTATATAGCAACAACTATTTCTTCATTTCAAATGGTGAAAAATGAGCAAGCAGAGAATCTCAGAGATGCTAAACCTGACTCTTATAATTAATAAAATGTTCTAGTTCTAGACATTTATTTTGATATATTAATGAATGCTATTTCACTATTTAATTAGAAGCTTTTCTTCACTAAAGTACTATGGATTGCTCTGCGGAGCAGCAGATAAGTGAGATGTACCAGCAATTCAATAGTAATAGATTAATTGGTAATTAAGTTTCCATTGGTGATCAATCATTCATTTTGCAGAGATAGCCAGAACTATGGGAGGCTGCTTAAAGGAGCAGAGACCAGTTTTAAATCGAAGGCCATCTCAAGTATTCCAGTATAGAGGTGACTGCTCTTCGGGGTCAGCTTCTGTGGTTGTTTTGTTCCTTCTCTTGCTCGTTCTTACTTTTTTTCTATGTCTAGGTGACATTCTGGGAACTTCAAAGCCTCAAGCTTCACCCGCGTTTTGGTGCTGGTGGAGATACGATGGATTCATTGGAATATAAAACAATTTGCCGTGTGTGGAGTAGAGTCTTGATTGTAAACTAATAGCAGACTTCAATTAACAAGAGGCCAGGAATTGTCTCACTCATCTTTTATCCCCATTGTGTATCATGCCCAGCACACAGTACGTATTTAATAAAAGCTTGCTGAAAAATTAATGCATATGCAAAGTAATCAGAGATAAAGCCCATCTGCCTACCCAGCTTGCTTTGTGGTCTGCCTTGCTGAACAAGGTGAGCTGGAGAAAGCAGGTGAGATGGATCTCCGAGTGTTTGCAAACCTGCAGGAACTCACTGATCTTTTCTTTCTTTTTTTTTCTGAGGAAGATTAGCCCTGAGCTAACATCCGTTGCCAATCCTCCTCTTTTTTGCTGAGGAAGATTAGCCCTGGGCTAACATCCATGCCCATCTTCCTCTATTTTATACGGGACACTGCCATAGCATGGCCTGACAAGCGGTGCATCGGTCTGTGCCCAGGATCCGAACCTGCGAACTGTGGGCTGCTGAAGTGGAGCGCGTGAACTTAATGGCTACGCCACTGGGCCGGCCCCTCACTGATCTTTTCCAAATGGCAGGAGAGCAGTGTGACAAGAACTTTAACCTTTATGTGTCTGTTTCCTCACATGGAAGGCATAAATGTAGAACTCTGCATCAGAGTTAATGTAACATTTATATTGCGCACTTCAAGGCTGCTCTTTCAGGAAATAGTAAAGTCTCTAAATGGTACCTCCTCAAGGACTGATAGGATTAAGTTATATTTCTATTTCCCCCCAAAACAAATACCTAAGTACAGAAACATTGCACAACGTTGGACTAGGATCTACAGAACTCCTTTACCTTGAAAAATTGTGCAATTTGGAGCAAAAAACAAACATCGTCTCGGGTTCAGGTGGCATTCAAATTCATAAACCAGAGGACCCCAACCTTTCTCTTTTTCATTTTCTCCATAGCTGAGATCTGTAGGAGAGGGGTAGGGGTATCAGCTCCCAGAAGAGTTCATTCCAGAGTTCACTGCAGGAGAGGGGACTGCAGGAGGACTACTCCTTGTCTCTTCCTGCTGAGAATCCTGATAAACCCAATGACTGGGGTCAGGGTGGCAGCAATTGGCTTACGGAGCTGCATGCTGTTTTTGAGCTTGAATAATAGAAATATATGAGAGAGCCTTGCAAAGGTAAAGCATTGTGCAAATATGACTAAATCTCAGTCTGATTCACTATGTCCCTTGAAGATAATGAGTGAATGTGTCTGTTGCTTATTTATGCAGGGAAGCTGGGGTGGCTTCTTCTCACTGTCTGACACACAGTTAGCTCCTGGGTGTGGCATTTGGGGTGGGATTCAGTCCAGCTGGAAGAACAACTACAGACCTGCTGCCAGGGGTCTCCTTGCCACTCTTACTTCCCTCAAAGCCAGGAGATCTTGTGCGTTGGGGTAAAACTAAGCAAGACTGGTGGAAAGACGTTCTCTGGAACAACAGCTGCTTTGGGGCACCACAGAAGAGCCCACAGAGAAGGTTTCACCCCAGCACCAGTTGGGGAGCCAGACTAATGCTCTCCCTTTAGTAACAAAGGGAGGAAGAAGGAAGGAAGGAAGGGAGGGAGGAAATAATCTTTACCCTGTACCTACACTGTGCCAGGCACTGAGCTGGGCATTTTCACATACAGCCAGACTCCCAGCAGCCACGTGAGCTTTTATCACACTCAGTTTTCAGGAGGAGGAGACTCAGCGCAGCCAAGAGTGTGGCCACAGTGTCCAGTTCACTGGAACTGGCACTAGAATTTAGTTCTCTATGATTCTCAAGCTCATGACTTTCTTTTGCTACTGTTTACTATTCTGGGCAAAGTTCTGAGAATTGCACAGTTACAAAAATGGAAAGGGTCTTAGAGACCATCTTACTCCAGCCCCTCATTTTATGTATTAGAAAACGAAAGTCAGGGAAGCTGTAACTCTCAGAGAGTTGGAATCATTGAACAAAAGTTATCCTTTAACATGTAAAATCCTACAAGTCTTCAAAGTAGGAAATGTAGATTTGCCTACCTTTGATTCCTTTTCCAAGAAAGGCTGGAATTAATCATTATTTTCTGGATAATGCCACAGAGATGACCAACAGCATTTTGGGCCATTCTAATCAGCTTGGCTTTCAAATTTAGCTCTCTTCGTTACTTATTTAGGTTAACAAATATTGCCATGTTTCCATCCACGTAACTTTGAAATTTTAGTCATCACCAATTCCTCTTTCTCTAGCATTCCTCACATCCAACCAGTTGCTAAGTTCCACTAAACTCTGCAGTGTCTCTCCTGTGCAGCCCTCCAGCCACACCTGCACCCTGCCCCAGGCTAGGTGTTTCCTCACTGGCCTTCTGGTCTCCTATCTCATCTGCCTTGCAGCAGTTATGAGCTGTCACTCCCTTCTTCAAAACCTCAGTTGCTTCCCAAAGGCCTGCAGGAACTCCAAACTCCTTAGTATGGCATCCAAACCTGCCTTGATTTATGTTTTCAGTCTTTTTTCCATTAAGGTGAAAGGTCAGGTGACCACCTAGGACATCAAATGAATCTCAGAGTGGCTATCCTGACACAAGACCCTTCCCATTCTTGGATTCCTGCATTTGCTTTGGCAGCTGATGCCCCACCTCTTGCTAGTCACTGACATCCACTCCTTGCTCACATAAACCTGAAGCCTGGCTGTCTTCTGAAGTCTCTCTTTACAAGGTCTTTTGAATGACAGAAGTGTTTTTCTGGGTGGGGGAGGGGAGATAGTGACAAAGAATAAGGTGGATATTACAAGGATACAGAAAGATACCATATAGCTTGAGATTTGAGTCAAGGGGAGAAAAGAAATAAAAAATTTCACCCAATACAATATAGTGTTTAGACGTATACACACGTGTAGTGTAACTACAGCAGGGAAATATGAACAATCAATTTACAATTCTTTACCCACTTTTCTGGGAAGGAGAGGGATGTGACTGAGGTAGACACACAGGGGGCTTCAAAGGCATTGGTAATGTTCTCTTTTTTAAGCCCAGTGGTAGAGAAATCAGTATTTGTTTTATTTTTCATACATGCACACGCACACACACACACACACACACACACACAAAATACACATACATTATATAGTACATGATTCTTTTATATATGTGAATATGTTATACAAAAAATAAATTTTAAAAGAAAACAGTGAATAAATGGGAAGTGAGAAAGTGGAGAAGGCCTATCAAGAACTCTCTCCACCCCAATTTCTTGAAGTCCTCAAGAGGTTTGAAACATTCTCAAGGCTTTTCTCAGCTCATAAGAGCTCACAAAAATAATGTTAAATAACATCTGCACAGTGAATTACGGTTTTCAAAGTACATTATCTCATCTGATTCTCTCAACAAGTCTGAGTTGAGTTTGTTATGAACATCATATTTCTACAGATGAAGGAACTGAGGTTCAGAGAGTCGTCAGTAAATATCAGAGCTTGAATCCTCCTTGTTGATTTCAAATCCTGTATTCCTTATACTGCATCATGCTACTTACTTATAGGCTCCTACAGTATTTCTGAGACAGACCCACACTCTAGGGATGGTCTAAGGACCTGGTAGGGAAGAAGAATGAGCATGCCTACAGGACGGGACTGGTTCTACCCCAGCTAGGATCTGATGAGTTGCGTGACCTTAGGCAAATCACTTGATCTCTCTGGGTCTGAGTTTTATTTTTCTTATTTAACAAACATTTATTTGTAGTGTTTATAATATGTCAGACACTGTCCCACAGCATTTTCCAAATACTAATTTACTGAATCCTCATAACAATCCTAGGAGGAAACTGAGGCACTGAGTAGTCACATAATCAGCAGTGGCAGGGCCAGGACTAAACCTAGGCCATGGCCTCAGGGTCTTCACCACGGCAGTAGGCTACATGCTCCTTGTCTGTGAAGGGAGGGGTTGAGTGAATTCATCTCAAAGTTCTCTTCCTGCTCTACCATACTCTGGATCTATGGATAGCTTTCCAAAGCTTCCCCTGGGCTTGGAATCACCAAACTGCCATAAGCCCGCTGTTGGAACAAATAATTGCTCAGAATGTTTAGGATGCCATGAGTAAACAGTCACTGTCCCCCAACCACCAGAGGCTACTCCAAAACATAAATAGATTCTGGATACATACGCCTATTCTAGATGAAGTTTTGAAAAGCATTTAATTTCTCAAGGTTTACCTTCTTCTAAAATATATGACATCAACTCTGAGAACCAATGGTAAACACACTGTTTTTTTCCCTAAAACTTGCTTCCTTAACTCAAAGGCTTATATACTGCCATAGGGATAAATAATAGGAATTACTTTAGAATCTGTAAAACTTGAAACAATAGTTTAATTAATTTAGTCTTTCTTTACATTTTCATGAGTACTTGCCAGACTTTTTTTACCTGACTCAGACATATACCCTTCTTTTATAAAAAGAAAATTGAGGTGCTATATAACTCAATGTATTTGATTCAAAATGTTTCCCCTAATTAACATTATGATGCATGCAGTGAATATGCAATTACATTTAATTCAGTATAATTAAGGATGTGATATATTTAAAATAGTGATTCTTTTAATTGATCTATAGGACGGATTTAGCTCATTTATAGATAATTTAAATCAATCTTCCAGATAGATTTTAAAAAATGTACTATCTTGCAAAGTCTTTGCCCGTTCACTCATATCAGCTCTCTTCCCTCCTTGCCCATGACTAAATTAACAGCAGCAATTTAATAAAAACTTTACTCATAATTATACTCTGTACAAATGCTGTGGTTTTCAGGGGGACACATATTTCAAAATAGAAAGTCCCTCTTTGCCTAGGGCTTTTCATATAGTTGGCTAAAAACTCAACTGCTTTAATTTCAGGAATTCTACTTAGCTTATTTCCCTAAATTTCATTCATGTGCTCTCTTCTCTTTATTAAGTGGGACTGGGAGGGGGATGGTGTGGAATTGACCGCAGCAGAGGCACAGAGCTTTGAACTTCAGTGTCTGGTTATGTTTCTTTCAGATAATTTTAACTTCTTTCAATCTGTACTCAGATATCTAAGATGTTAACATTGAAGCCTGATTCTCTGTAAAATGCAGAAGAGTCAGCTCTCTGATAAAGCAGGCCCTTCTCTTTGGGATCTTTAACGCAAGGCCAGACTGTTAGGGCGGTGTGGCCAAACCCTAAGAATCTGACTATGCTGTTTTGTGTGATGAAGAGGACTCAGCCTGATGCTGTGCTTAGTGCACAGTTTAAAAAAGCTTCCTTAATACTTCTACTGCCACGAACTCCCCTTGATGAGTAATTCTGCCTCACGGCTTCAATAGCCATGGGGTTCATGACAACCTGAGACCTCAATTGGAGTTCTAGCAGGTGAGCAAAGCTGATGGGCAGTTAAGGGTTGATTCCTCCCTAGGAAGGAAGAAGGGGGATCTTTTCTGGCTGTGTGTAGAACCTAAGATGGCCATGAACATAGCATAACCAGGCATCTGGCCAGCCAGCTGCTGGCTCAACACTGGTGATTCACGAGGTGATGGATGCTGCCTCGTGGTGACGACCTAACTTCACACACCCAGCAGCATTCCCTCTTCTGAGGACCAGCCCTGTCTCTGCAACTGCCTCCAGGCCAACTTTGAAGTGCTGTTGATGACATTCAAACTTATTATATTTCTTTCCAAACTGACTCCCTCTTCTACCTTCCTATTTATACATGGCATCAATAGCTACCCTCTCCCTAAATTTGAGGTCTCGGCTATCTTTGACTCTTCCTTTTCTTTTATTTTTATATCCACTGACCGATTCTTACAAATTTTTCTGTTGAATTAAAGGAAATCTCATACTTGGCCTCCTACAATCTGATTTCCTTGATTCCAGAATCTCCTTCCTCAAGTCCACTTCTATAACTTTTTAGTGTAATGTTCCCCAAACACCTCTGTAGTCACATCCAGTGGTAACCACCATAGCCTAGTGGAGAAGAGCACGGACTCAGGAGTGGCCCTGCCCTTACCAGCTGTGAGAACTTTGAAAGGATACTTAGATCTCCAAGCCTCAGGTCTTCACTTGTAAAACGGAAAAACACATACCTATCTAATAGACTTGTTTTGAGGTTTAAATGAAATGAATCCAGTGCCAGCAATATATTAAATGTTTACTTCCTTCATTCATTTAGTCATTCAAAAATATTTATTGAGACCTGTAGTAGGTTGAATAGTGTCCCCCCAAAAATTCATGTTTACCTGGAACCTCAAAATGGGATTTTATTTGGAAATAGGCTTTTTCATTTGTAATTAAATATCTTGAGATGAAATCATCCTGGGTTTAGCGTGAGCCCTAAGTTCAATGACTGTTGCCCTTACAAGCAGAGAGGACACATAGAAACACACAGGGAAGATGGCCATGTGAAGGTGGAGGCAGAGACTGGAGTTATCTGCTACAACATAAGGAATGCCTGGGACCACCAGAACTGTAGGAGGCAAGGAAGGCTTCTTCCCTAGAGCCTTCAAAGGGAGCATGACCTTGGCTGACACCTTGATTTCGGACTCCTGGCCTCCAGAACTGTGTGAGAATAAATTTCTGTTGTTTTAAGCCACCAAGTTTTGTGGTAATTTGTTACGACAGCCCTAGGAAACAAATACAAAACCGTACCATGTGACAGATACTGTTTCGG
The DNA here is from genome assembly GCA_031878705.1 of Tapirus indicus. Taxonomy (NCBI): domain Eukaryota; kingdom Metazoa; phylum Chordata; class Mammalia; order Perissodactyla; family Tapiridae; genus Tapirus; species Tapirus indicus. The sequence continues at coordinate 136,742,933 of CM062917.1, read as the reverse complement.
GTGCTGGGAGGACACAGCAGCAAACAAAAAGGACCTAAGTCCCTCCCCTTGTGCAACATAAATAGTTACTATTATTATTGCTGTTGATGGTCTAGTGATTCTTCATAATGCTTATAAAGACAAAGACTATTTCTAATTATTTAGATTAACAAGCCTCGGGTTCTTTGCCTGTAAAATGGAAACACTCACACCTATCTAATGGAATTACTTACAGCTAGTAAGTAGGGTTGGACCTGTTTGTTCACTATTATTTTTCATTATTCTCTAAAGCAGGGTTTGGCAGCCTTTTTTTGTAGAGGCTAGATAGCAAATATATTAGGCTTTGAGTACCATAAGGGTTTCTGTAGCATATATTAGTTTGTCTGTGTGTTATTTTTTAACTCTTTAAAAAATGTAAAAACCATTTTTAAAAAATGTAAAAACCATTTTTAACTTGCTGAATGTACAAAAACAGGGCACAGTTTGCCAACCCTAGCAAATGCTTCTACCTATAGTCCAGTTTGTTCCCTCAGTGTCCCTTGAAGGCACCATGCATATAGGGAGACAAGAGATAGACACACAAAACGGCTAACTAATATTGCAAAGTACAAAGAACATAGTTATAGATAAGTTCCAAAAACACTGGTACAGGTGGTAAATGCTATAACATTAGGAAAAGGATAAGATCAGTGTGGGATTTAACAGCTGGAGAAGGCTCATGGCAGAGGCTGAAGTTGAGCCAGGTCTTGATAGAAGTTAGATTAGTGAAGAGGGAAGAGATAAATACTTGGAGCAGAATATATTTTATGTATATGTGTGTATGAATTTATAAACGTGTACAAATTCATTTATATATAAATGAAATATATATCCACTCTCCTCTCAAGGTATCCCCAGGATTCAAAAGACTCAGAATTCTACAATGATAGGGGCTGTGGAATTCTAAGTGTTAAAACTTTTGCTTGTTTATCATCATTTCCTAAGGTGAATCAGATCTGAAACAGACCAAGTCCCTGTGGTTTCAGTTAGCAACCTTCATATTGCATTTCAGTCACAGCCAGGAGTGACAGAGTGAGTAATAAAAAAGTTGTTTCAAGTAAGGCACATTTTAATGCTTAGTGTATAGAGGTTTTCTGCTTTTCTCTATTTAGTTAACAGAAAACAAATTTTAATGTACTTACTCATAGAAATATAAGAGATACTCAGAAGACAGAACACCAATTATCCTGCACTAATCAATAAAACCTGTAGGTGATAAGAGCCATAGTCTGTTTATGTGCCTAACAGTGTCACGCTCAATAGAAACAGGCTGATGAATGTCTCAGTGGAGAGGTGAAAGATGGATGAAACCAGAGTCCTTCAATTGTGCCCAATATATTGTTTAAACCCATGACTGTATTCTAGCCTGCCATCACTCTCATCACCTCTTATCCTTCCTTTCCATCTTACCATTGTGCAGTGAGACTCTTTACTCATCTTCTCCCCTTGTTCCTGACCAGAACTGTTTATCAGAAACCTCGATCTGTGGGCCACTCTTCCCACTGGCCACGGTCCCTGAGGCCCTTACCAAACTCTCTTCTAATCTTATTGCATTTACATCAAGGCCAAGGTCAGGAAAGTTTCCGTCTGTACCCAGCATGTACTTGGTGCCTATGAAGTGGTGCCATTGTGGAGTCTAATCTTGTGGCCACAGTAAGGGTGGTATTAAAAAAGACCTGTGCTCTTAACTTCTTTTCCTTAATCCATACATTTTATTATTTATTTTCAACTTGAAATCATAGATTGATGGTCAATAGTGAAAACCTGTGGATTCCAAATGCAAACTTCATGGGAGGGCACCTCTATTGGTATCACTGCTGGAGCAATGTCCACCTGAAGGTGTTGTTTAAAGTCCCTCATCCAGACAGTATCACCCACTGATACTGAGGGGAAGCCCTGTTGACAGGCTCAAGAAAGCCTTAAGGAGCAGAGAAGTCATTCTGTTCTTTCTCCTTTTAATGGCTTTAATTGTGTTTTCCTAATTTTGATCACAATGCTCTGGAATTCCTGTCTATTCACCCTCCCTGTCTTCATCTTTTCTTCTCCTTTCATTTTTCTCCTTTGTTCTTTGATCCATTTTCATCCCAAACTGGAGGATGGAGGAGGGTGTGTGCATAGGTGTGTGTGTGTGTGTGCGTGTGTAAGGAAGGGGCATATGTAATGGTGAGTGGAACTTTCCAGAATTTCTTCAGTGCTAATTTAACTCTTGGAAACTCCCCAATTCTATCAATTAGTTTTTAGAGATTTGGGGGAGAGAATGAAAAATTGTTTTATCTAAAAATTACTTTTACTAATCAGCATTTTATTAGATTATTTGAAATATGGGGTCTTTGTCATAACTATTTACTCATTTGATAAATATATATTTTGTTCAAGCTACTGTGTTAGGTACTGGAGATGTGGAGATAAAAGCCATAGTCCATATCTTCAGGGGGCTAATGAGGGAACCAGTGAGCATATCACTACAGAGTGTGGTAAAAGATACGGTAGAAATAAGCAAGGGTGCTAGTACTAGAGTTCTCAGGAAAGGCAGCTTATCCAGGAAGGGGGATGAGAGAAAAGCTAGAGAAGATTTCCAAGAGAAGGAAATGACTGAGTGAAGTTGTAAAGAATAGGGAGAAAGTGTTAATCTGAAAAAATGAGCGTTAAAGGGAATGTGAGACAGATGAAGTGATATGTGTTAAGGCAGGGTTGTGAAGGAGACTGATGGATCTAGGAACGACAAGAATGATAGGGTGACACATATCCAATAAGGGGTTAATATCCAGAATATACAAGAAACTCATACAACTTAATAGCAAAAAACCAAATAACCCAATTAAAATATAGGCAAAGGACCTAAATAGATATTTTTCCAAAGAAGACAGACAAATGGCCAACAGGTACATGAAAAGGTGCTTAATGGGGCCAGCCTGGTGGCATAGCAGTTAAGTTCGCATGCTCTGCTTCTGGTGGCCCGGGGTTCACAGGTTCGGATCCCGGGCACGGACCAATACACCACTTGTCAAGCCATGCTGTGGTGGCGCCCCGTATAAAGTAGAGGAAGATGGGTACAGATGTTAGCCCAGGGCCAGTCTTCCTCAGCAAAAAGAAGAGGATTGACAATGGATGTTAGCTCAGGGCTAATCTTCCTCACAAAAGAAAAGAAAAAAAAAGGTGCTTAATATCACTAATCATTAGGGAAATGAAAATCAAAACCACAGAGATATCGCCTCACATCTGTTAGGATGTCTATTACCAAAAAGACAGGAGATAACAAATGCCAAAGAGGATGTAGAGAAAAGGGAACCCTTGTGTGCTATTGGTGGGAATGTAAACTGGTACAGCCACTATGGAAAGCAGTATGGATGTTCCTCAAGAAATTAAAAATAGAACTACCATATGATCCAGCAATCTCACTTCTAGGCATATATCCAAAGAAACAAAACCATTATCTCAAGGAGACGTCTATACTCCCATGTTCGTTACAGCATTATTTGTAATAGCCACGGTATGGAAACAACTTAAATGTCTGTCAACGAATGAATGGTTAAAGAAGAAAGAAGATATGGCAGATATATACACAATGGAATACAATACAGCCTTAAAAGGGAAGGAAATTCTGTCATTGGTGACAATATGGATAAACCTTTTATGCTAAGTGAAATAAGACAGATGGAGAAAGACAAATACTGCATGGTATCACTCATATGTGGAATCTAAAAAAAAAAAAAAAGTCAAACTCATAGAAACAGAGAGTACAAAAGTGGTTGCCAGGGGCTAGCAGGGTGAGAGAAGGGGGGAGAGGTTGCTAAAAGGGTACAAACTATCAGTTAAAAGATGAATAAGGTCTAAGGATCTAATGTATAATATTGGTGACCATAGCTGATAACACTGTATTGTATAAATGAAATTTGCTGAGAGAGTAGAACTTAAATGTTCTTACCAAAAAACAAACAAAAAACAACCAAAAACAGATAGATTGAGAGTAGGGTAGAATGGTAGTGGTGTGCTTGAGCCATCTTGCACATTATATATAGAGCCAATTACATAGATTATACAGAGCCACTCACAGAGAAATTATAGAAACAATTGTGAACATTTCTTCTTAATTCTTGTCCAGTGACTTTACCTTGACAGCTGGAAATTGGTTTGGTGGGGGTATTTACACCACGGAAATGGGCAAACACTACAAATCAGGGGCTTCTGCTCCCTCTCTCAGCAGAGTTAAACATTTACCAGCATACCACTGGAAACAGCCAGGGCCAAGGTAAGAAATCCTTAAACATTATACTGAAGAATTTGGATTTTACTCTGAAATCATTGCGGAGCCCTCAAATTATTGTAAGGGATGCAGTTACACAAATGGGTTTGTTTTCGAGAAAGATTACTTACTCCAGCAGCAGTGTGGAGACAAATAGACTGGTTGGGGATGAGGACGGAACCAGAAAGATCCAGTATTATGTTACTGGCATCATTTTCAACACACTAATAAAACAAAACCTGTCTGGAATGATAACATACAATTTTTTTGTTTCTGGTTTGTGTGTATGTAGAAGAAGAGAAGCAGCAAAGATTTTTAGACTTCATATTTACTACGAGTGAGACCAGGTTTTATTCTGAAGGAATAGAAGAAGCAGACTGAATTAGATTATGCTAATCAAGAAGGCTGAGATAGGCAGAATGATTTTTTGGAAATGTTAAGTTTCTTGATTAAATAGGTGTTGTTAGTTGCACCCAAACCAGCAGTTGGATAAGGTGCTTAAGAAAGTCTTAAATACGGTTTGTACACAGAATGAGAATGTCAACATGGGTTAATGAATGAGAGATGTTGTGTAAACTATTACTTAATCCCAATTGAGGGTTTCCTGAGCCACTGGGGAACTGGGCTGAGGTTGATAGACAAGAATAAGATTAGAAGGAAACAGAGCATTAAACAAACAATAGTTCAGTTTAACTTGTGATTTACTCAGAGTTTAAAGTATAAAATGAGAACCTTGGTAATAGCAAAAAAGGTAAAATGAAGTTATGCCAGCATCATCATTAAAATAATTGTCCAGCCATTCATGGAACAGAGATTTTATTATATATTGGCAGAGAAAATAGAAAATTTGAGTTTCTTAACTAGTTCTTGAATCCTTAGCATACAGAGTATTAAATAAGGCACTAGGAGTTATAACAGCTGGTTGTAAGGGCCCAGAAAATGCAGGGAAAGCTTTAATATCTAAACCTCATACAAATACTAAATTAATGTTTACCTATGAAAATTTAGGTGTTTACTTTCCAAATATTTCATAATCCTTCTTTTTTCATGAGTTCATCTGCATTCAATTGGATTGTTATCACTAAGGTCATAAGATACTCAATATCATATAGTTTACACCACAGCTACCCTAGATCCCATAATAATTTGGAGCTTTTTTTTTGTTAGGTGTGGTAAAGTTCTGGTGTGTAGTTTTCTATGATCTATAACTGTGCCACAAATGGTGAACCTCAAAATTTCAATACTGAAGTTAATATGTTTTCCTGTGCAGAATCTACTAAAAACAAATGGAGATAGGAGAGGAGGCATGGGGGTAATCAGTGTGCCACCCTGCTGCATACCCAGGATCATAAAAGTGTTGTTTGCCAAAAAAATCTGAAATTGCTGCTTATGTTTTCATAAGCATTTGACTCTAAAAAAGTATCTAGATAGAAAATATAATAATCATTGTCACAATTTACCATAATATATCATCTTTTTAAAGCAGGCACATATTTTAGTTCTCTTTGTACATGTCAAAAACCTGTACTTTGACTTTTCAATGTCAATTACAAGTTATACCTACTATTGTTAAACTACCACTTGACTATTACTCATCATTTTGCAAACACTCACTAATATTCTTAATATTGGGCCAGTAACAGAATTGATTTTGTATTTTGTCTGCCCAATTCTACTTGGAATCAATACCTTTTCTATGACTCTTCTAAAATGAGTGAGTTTAGCTGAGAGTAAAAAACAGTGCTCATTCTTTTCCATATCAGCTCTAGATAAACCTAACATAACTGGTGTTTTTTAAATCAGAAATATTTCTCAATTACTCTTACTAATACATTTACTGATTCTTGTTTACCATGATGTTGGAGCCACAAATAAGTTTACATTTAATGAATCATCAAATATATTATATTCTATTAAAAATTCCTCTTCTTTATTCATTTAATTCAGTTCCTTAAGTATCAGGATCACCTAATTTGACCTCATATTCACCTCTTTAATTGCACTTTAGAACATTTCCAGAGTCTTGGACCTTCTCATATTAGTGAATATATGAAGAAAAATAATCTCACCTCCCTATTATCTTTCCTGAGGATTTGTATAACCCCTACACGCAGTGCACTCCTATAAACAATCTCTTACATTCAAGATTCCAGTCACTCTACTGGAAAATAAATAGTCCTCTGCCTGTAATTATAGTCTTCAGGAAGGGGCAAGCCAGTGACCTCTCTGACTTGTAGGCACAAGAATAAGCCCTGGAGATTAAGTCTCCTATTCCCTCATCTTTTCCCTTGGCAAACTCCACTTCTTTCTTGGCCAAACAAAAGTGAACACAGTGAACACAGAAAAAGGTGAATATTTCTTTCGATTCCTCATACATATTTTTGCACCTGCATTTTAAATCTTCATGGTTTGTGGAGATGACAAAAACAACGCCTTTTATGATCCAGTCATAAAAATACATTTGTAGATTTTATCAAGGACTTTTATCCAAACACTTCAGCAATTCAGACGGTCTCTGTTTACTGTGTAAATAGATAGATTTCTTTTGGAAGACAAAATTTGTTGTCGAGTAAAATCAACACTGTTGTCTAGGGTCTGCAAAGCAGAAGCTTAGGTATAAAGTAGCATGACAAACTGCCTGCCCTCTAAGACCTTAAACTTACTGAGATATTTGCATGATTATAAATATATATAGATAAACATGATTAAAATGAAAGAGAAAGGCAAAATGTGTCTGCTGCTAGAGATGCATTAGAACAACACAAAGGAGGCGCTAACTAAGAGTAGGCCCCTGAACATTCAGTAGGTGCTCATGACATCCTCGTGAGTCCCGGGAGCATTTGTCTCTCACTTGGCCCTGTAGGCCACATGATTTTCATGAGAAGGAAATGGTCTAAGACGGACACAGTTGTGCAGAGGACAATACACAGATGCAGAAAGACAATATTACTTGGGTCCACTCAGCATCACATTCCCTTGAATTCTATCAACTTTTATAATTTTGATAGTTCAAAAGAGCTTATTTTGTGTATTCTCAGAATTATATGATTTATTCTGTCATAGGACTTACTGGTAACAGGGCAGTCTCTTCCACCCCCAGGAAACACAGGTTCTTCTGACAAATAGGGCCACAAGTGTTGGCCACAGAAGAAAGGAGAGGCGGACAAGAAAAGAACAACTTGGACTGATATAAGAAATATCTATTTTCAAAGAAGCTGATAAGGTGAGAGGTAGTGAGAGTGAGCACTACCTAAATTATGTCTTTAGCTTCTAGAAATCTACGCATTGTCTTCTTCATACTAAGAATCACTTAATTAAAAGTAACTTAATTCATTTAGAATCAAAGAAAAGACAAAGTTTGAACGCATTGACAACTATTCTTTAAACAGAAACTGTTAAAAAAGTTAAATTCTCCAGCATAGGTCCAATTCTTCTGATACGTTTTGTTAAGTACAAAATAATATTCACTGATGGCCAGAACCCACTTTGAAAAGCTAGGTACATGCAACAGCATTTAGTTAAGACCTAAAGCTTATGAATAGGTAATAATTATTAGTTTATTAAATTCTGGCTATGTACCTGTCCATGTACTGAAGACATATTGCTTTTTCTAAAATTTTGAGCTTATGTAAAAGTTAACTTTTAACCTTATGTAAAAGTTAACTTTCACTTTCTCAGGGTGGACTTTTGTGACTATACTACCAAATTAACATGTTCCTCCTCACTTACATTCACAGGTGTTTATTTCTCTCATACTATATTTCAAAAATTATCATGATGTATTTGTTTAGTGGTGTGACTGATGGTTTATTGTCATCTCCTCCCCTAGTCTGTTTGCTTCATAAAGACAAGAACCGTGCTTATCTCATTCACCATTGTAATACCAGCAGGCTTAGGCACTCAATAAAGAGCTGTTGAATTTCTTGTTGAATCTTGGTTGTATGAATAAATCCTTTCCTCTGTCTCTTGATGAAAACAATGATTACAAGTTTTTGGTCATTTTATGCACTAAATAAAATGGTTAGGCTTCTAGCACTTGGCTTAAACTAATAAGATGAAAGAACAAGCATGTAATTAGCTTAAAAGAAATGGAAAATATTGCACATTTTATTGTCAAGATAATTTTTAGAGATATTCATTTTTGCTATTGACTGCCACTGCATTAGTGCTTGTAATTTGCTTAGTGCATTAGCACTAAATACTATTGATTCACTCAGCTAACAGACCAATTTAATCTTTGCATTTTTCCCATTTCCTGAGCACCACTTTACCTATAGTTTAGTTAGTAGACTGGTTACTAGATGCAAGTGTTAATCGGATTTTAAATTTAAAATGTCACTAGAAAATTTAATATACAGATTTACACTTTTCTGGTACATGGACACAAATTCTAGCAAATCATGAATAATCCATGTATTTTGAGATGACAAGCCAGCAAACAATTTTTAGAAAATCAGCTCTAGAAAAGAACGCTTTACAAATCAAAACTGACCTTAATTCACCCCTTTTATCTAGAGCATGATTTGAAATACGACCTTCCATTTTAATGTCCTCTGATTGATGAACATTTTGGTGATTTACCCAAATAAGACAACTGAAGTCAGACTTTAGTGTGAATTCACAATTTTTTTTGTTTTATAGTTATACTATTCATAAACCATTTCCCCCATTTGTGAACATCAAGAATGGTTAAAATAAGCCTTTATTCTATATTTAATGTGTTTGTAAGACATTTTTCTATCCTCTTGTTGAAAAACTAGAGATTATTTTTGAAGTATAGAAGGTAGACACTTCTCTGCTCCACCGTTAGCCTAGGTCTAGGGTGAAGAGCAGTAAACCTCTTCCCCCAAGGCTTTTAGGATAGGAAGTCAACACTGCTCAGCAAGCAATTCATATGCAAATGAACCTGCCTGGAACATTTTAGTTAGAAAAAATATATAATTAGCAGACTGGAATGTATCCAGGATCCTAGAATCGCTTATCTCATTCACTATTATTAAAAAAAAAAAAAACCAAGGGAGTTTTAATGACTTCAAGAGTAGCTGAGCCCTTGGTTTCATTTCTCTGATGAAGGAGCCCTTTAGAGCTCTCCCTGGCTGCTGGAGATGTGACTTACGGCACACATCTGCACACTGAGTCATTCTGGACTCTGTGTGCCCACTGACTCAGTACCTGTGCCAACCCATGAATAAGCAATGGCAGAAATTCCCAGTGGGTCTTCCAGCCAAATTCTGACAGATCCTCATTTTTCTTATTAGAGTGAGGAGGTAAGAATCCAGGGTGGGATGGCTATTGATAAGATAAAAGTCTGAAGTAAGGGTGTAACACCCAAAATTTGATATATTATTCCAAGTAAAAAAATCCATTATTACTCCAGGATATTAATATTCTTATAAAAATGTAGGATCCCACACGCTTTCAGAAGTCCCTAATCATGTGTAGTATGGCAATGAAAATATCATGTATTAGAGCTGTGTCTTCAAAGTTTAACACTTCAGCTTTTCAAAAACCAACATCAAGACTTATTTTCTTTCCATGAACTCCTTTTGTTAGCTACACTTATTTTACCAAATGAATCTTAATGTAGAAATCAACTACTTAAAACACAGGTCACACTATTTGCTTCAAAAAACATTAAGAAGAATGAAGAATTAAGTTAAAATGCATGTGGCGCAGTTAACTCTTAAATACCCATCCATGTGGGAAATACTATCAATCACGTAATGAACCAATATAATCCACAGGTAAAAGCCCACCTACATTTTGGTGACAGTTTCAGCATTACCTGTGTTTCTTTGCTGTTAGCTTATAAAAACGTCTTGCCTTTGCTTTTTCATTCTTTCCTGGGGTGGACTTCTGTATAAGCTATGAAATGGTTTAAATAAAGGTTAGCAGGAGGAAGAGAAAAAAGCAAAGGCATTAATGGTTCACTCTGTAACACATTTTCTAATACCCCCAGGGTGTGCCCAGTGATCTCAAAGAGTGTTACAAAATTCTGGAAAGAAAATAATTTAAAATTTCTTTTAATAAAATAGTGCAATATGCCACTTTTCATGGGAAGAGTAGCATGGAGAATTCAAATAAATAAGTTAGGGAGCAGCGACTCCCTGAGCATGGGAGAGAATAAAGAAGATTTTACAGAAGGAAAGGAATCAAGTGTAAAATTAATGAATTTGTACTTAGATTTTTTAAAAAAGTATATTGAATCCTTAGACCTTAAAGATTTTCTTTCTTGCAAGATTTTGCTTTGGTAGCTATTACAGTTGGCATATGGCCAAGATATTTAGTGTTTAGAATGAAGAATCTTCAATAACATTTTTCATACAGGATAACATTCTCTCATTTCTGAGCACAGGAAGTAAAAAAGCCTCTGAAATCCGACTTCACATTTTTTATCCCTAAAACAAAATGCGTTCTCTTGAGAGTGCTAGATTATTTAAATAAGACATGCCAAGCCAGTATAATTACATGGATGTTATTTGCAACATTGACTCCACATTCCCAGTTCAAATGGTGTGGTGTGGGAGATTATAGATATATTGGCCTATAAAGAGTTATAAATCTTTGTTTATTTTATTAAATATTACAAGACATGCCCTGAGGATGACAGATCAATAATGGTCCTTGTGGTTTCCTGATGGAAGGCTGCAATTATTTTCTTCCATTACAACTTAAATGTAACCCAATTTTACTCATCTATCATCTTTATAATAGTAATAAAGAAACATCACTGTATGTTTATTTTTCTGCCTATTCCTATTATTCCTTGTTTGCATCTTGTTTTGATTTTGTTTTCATTTAAAATTGTTCTAATCACTTTGCTTTTCTTCCTTTGATGGCTCTGAGTGGTGACCCTTTAACTTTGGCACTCTTTGAAACGGAGATGGAAAATTACTACTTTAAGTTTCCTTTATTTTGGGAAGCAGTTGGCTACTCTTTGAATTTGAGTATTAATGATAGTTAAAAACAAGGAGGCTTGATACAAACAACCTGTGGGGTTGACTTTTTCTAAAACTGCATTATCTGCAAATTCTTGAATACATAGTATAACTTAAATTACATAAGCATAATATTTTATAGTGCCAGGGTAGTTAGAATTGAAAGTTGGGAAAAGGAGCACACCTTATAACCTCTGGCTTGACTATAGTACAATCCTGATTCAATTGTCTTTTTCTCTACCTCCAAATCACCACCACTCCCCACCTCTCCTTTTTTAAGAAGGACTTATGCATATTAAGCATTTTGGAGGTGAGTCTCTCATAATACTTAGGGAGGGAAGTGAGAGACCCTTGTAAGCAACAGAACCAGAATGTGACTCTTCCAGAAAACAACCCAATAAGTTGAATTTGCTTTTCTTTACACAAGTATTCTTACAATAATTGTTGCTGTTTATAATGTGCCAAGGACTAAGTTAGGGTCTTCTACAAACATTATTTCACTTGTTCACACAATAGTCCTGCACGGAGGAAAATGGGTTCAGTGAGTTTATATAATGCTCTCATGGCCAGAAAGGTAGGAAACGGTGTGGCCCAGATTTGAACCTAGATATCTTTGACTTCAGTCTCATTCCATTAGGCCAAGCTGCCTCCCAAAGAGCTAAATTTATGGTCGTCTTATTGTGCCAGGTACTTTTATATATATTGTCCCAAATTTTCACAAAACCCTGTCAAGTAGGTACTGTTATCTGAATATGACAAATGAGGAGACTGAGGCTTTTAGTAATGTGGCAGAAGTCACATAGCTGGTATGCAGTAAGCCAGGACTTCCATCCAGGTATGTCTGGTACCACACTGTATGCTTTTCCCCTTCAATTGAGCAATCACTGGTCACTAAAATGACCAAGATGTTGGTGAAAATATTTGCTATAAGTCTTCTCTTATTCTTTCAAATGTTTACATATAGAGCAAAACTTTGATAATGAGATTGCAAGAAAAAAGTGTAATGTGATAATTGTATTTTCTAGATGGTGAGAGATATTTCAAGAACTCTTTTTTATTTCAACTTTGATTAAAAATCTTTCCAAAATGTATTATTCCACTTCTCTTAGTAAGTATACTATAATTTAGAACAGGATCTTCGCTGATTTGGGAATTTAAAAAGTTTCCTTATTCAATATTGATTCTCAGATGTAGGAAATTGGGCCAATGTGTACTGATTCTAGCTTTTTCCTAGAATAATTGTCATACTGATAAATCCCTTACATGATACTGTTGGAGATTCTAGTTAATGCGCTTAAAATGAACTGAATTTTTAGTACTGTTTATCCCCCAATAGAAGGAGAAGGTTTTTTCCTCCCCAAATCTGGGGATTTACAAACTCTCCATATTATGGGGCATTTTCTTAATTACTTTATTTCGAATAATAATGTGCTATTTAGGGAAAAGACATTAGCCTAAAACAACTTCAATCCATACTAATTTAGGATGCTTACAGAGGTCGAATGATGAATGAGTAAAAAAGGCGGTGAAGATATTTAAGACTAAAGATTTAGTAATTATTTGTGAGTGTATAATCTCATAATTCTAAGCGTTGGAAATCACTGTAAACAAACCCTTTAAGAATCCCTTTCAAAAGCAACATAGAAAATGGTTACGTTGTGAAGATGAAGAGTTTATCCTTATAGAACAACTGAAATAATCAACACTAATATTGCAAGGATGGGTACCCGTGGCTTGGGATAAGTTTCCAGAAACAGCATCATATGTGGAATTAAAGAGCTCTGAAGCATACATAACTTAGAGGTGAAGATGATGTGCTCTGGAAACTATGAGATGACTCAAAAGAGGGCTTCAGTGATGTTATCAATATGAGAAGATATAGATGAAGAATTTGCACAGATGCATTTCATAAAATGTGAGAGTGGGAAAAGCAACCTAATATGTGATCTTCAATAAGCAATCAGGCCTGATACACCTGCTGGACCCCTAGAATTTAAAAGACCCTTTCCTGGCACTGTCTCTGTCTGATCCTGTGATAGAAACCCTTTTTGCACATGGTGGAAGCTCAAGGAGGGCCAGAAAACCCCTGCCGTTGCTGTGCCCACACACTGAGGACTGGGCAGAAGCCTCAGTGGAAAGTTACTGCTGCAGTTTTCTTAACCTTGTCCAAGGGCACACAATAGTCCCTCCATAAAGATCTGATGGATAAGAGATGTTAATAAAAAACTACAGTATATGTGTTTATTCACCAAACTTTATGCCAAAACAAAAACTCAGTTCCAAGAAATTATTAGAAGAGTCACCTGATATCCTTGCCAAGTAAATCTGCCAAGACAAAATGGAGCCATCTTATTGCTTAGAGTCTTTCCAGACTGGTTTGATCTTGTAAATCATTTTGTTTCTGTGTACACAATGGCTCTAGGTGCCTTCATTTTAAGAAGAAGCTGGGAAATGATTGTATGCTGATTATTGGAATGATCTGAGGTCTTTCAGTGGAACGGGTATATGAAAACTGAGAATGTGGGTAGTCTCATTCTCAGAAGATTTTGATCTTTAGTAACCAGAGATGAACATGCAAATAAGTACAGGAGGTTTGAAGGTATTCATCTTCATGGAATTCGGCCAGTACAAAAACTGGCTTCCCCTGTAAGAAGACTATGTTGGCAAGTCCCATCTTGCTTCCCACAAGAATTTTTGTGATGGGAGTGATAACGGTTTCAGGTGTGGTTGGTGCGTTTTGGACATTTTTCCTGGGCGATAAAACTGACCTGAATTTCACCGGATAATCCCACCTTTTTGTTCCCTTTGGAACACTAGAAAAGTTAAAGGGGTAGGATAAAGTTCAAATGTGTTTTGAAAATTTCTAGAACTGCTAAGTACTTTACATCTGGGGGCTGAAATGTACAAAATAAAATAAGCAGATATCAATAAACTCTTGTAAGGTAAAGTCTCTTTTTAATTTTTAACAGAACAAGATTTAAATAGCAAAGCTCATGTGCTCTAGAGGCCCTGGAGGAATTTCTAATAGACTCTTTTTAAACATGTGTTTCTGGAGCAATTTATTGGATGCAGGAAAAGTGCTCTCTTTGAAATGCTATTAATATTACACTTTTATTTCCTAATTCCAAGTTTCTCAAAGTCCTTTTGTTTCCTTTCATTCCTTTGCATTTTCTAGTGAAGAAAAGGGACAGCCTCATGAGGAATTCCATTGCTTCTTATAGTTTGCAACATATATTAAACATATTCATGGAGAAATAAGTCTTAGTTGGGAGATATATGTATGTATATTATGTATATTTATAGACTTCGGAGAGGGAAGGAGGGAAGTTATGTCTTTAGTTCACTAAAAGATGAATTCATTTTCTTGAAAGTATTTTTCTAGCTTTATAAAAAAATTACATGGAGTTTCCATCTGGAGAGGTATCCTAGACATTTTAGCAAACGTGAACCAAATGCTTCTGAATTCATATGCCTTTGGTACTCCTCAGCAAATTATATACTTCCTCTTATCAAGGACATGTTTAATGTCCTTCCTGCTTGCAATTATAACCTTTATTACTTAGACTGAAAACTGCTAGAGTAAGTAAGACGTACACTTCCAAAGTCAAATAATCTTTAGAAAAGCTACACTATTTGTTCATCCAATTATGATCACTAGTGGTCATTACGTTAGGAAGCAGAGCCAGGTCCATATGTTCAAACCTGGGTCCAAACCAAGAAAGCCCAAGACCATGATGGACTCCCAATTTGGCGCTCTTTCTCTGGCACCGAGTGACATGATAACTAGCAGGATAAATCCTTTGGGTATAGCTGGTAGCTTTTACTATATCTAAATCAAAGCAACAAAGAATTTCCCTAAAATCACCTGTGAAAATACCATTTCATGTAAGTACAAACAATCATCAATCAAAAATATTTATATCTATAAACATCAAATACCAACCAGGTAAAAATTACCTGATTAGAACTTGGTAAACACATGGCTATGCAAGTAGGAAGTCTATGATTGAAGTCAAGATCCAAAGGAGGGATGTGGCAGCAAAAATTTCCTCTCTAGTTTTTCAGTTTATTCAAAGAAGTATATTAACATATTTAACAATGTTTTATTTACTAACATTTTAGAAGAGATTTTTTTGTTTGTTTAGAGTTAAGTTTCTTTAAGTAATGCTAAGAATATAGACCATTCATTTATGTATCAGTGAGCAAATGGGGCCTCATAAGGAAAAAGGCTTCAAAACTCACAAATTAACTTGAGTGTCTTATTCTAAATGTTGTAAAGTCTGCATTGGGGTCTCAGTAATTGTTGTTTACAGGAACTGCTGTTCTGTTAAACTTTGTATAAACCTGACCAGAACTACTAAAGGTTATATGAGAAATAAGTTTAATAATGCGAAAAGTGTTGGCAAACATGCAAACCTAAATTGTCAAAATATTTTATATTTTCTTTTACTTACCACATTAACTTTTTCTCAAGCTATGATTTTATTTTTGTGTGTGTGTGTGTGTGAGGAAGACCAGCCCTGAGCTAACATCCATTGCTAATCTTCCTCTTTTTGCTGAGGAAGACTGGCCCTGGGCTAACATCCGTGCCCATCCTCCTCTACTTTATATGGGACGCCTCCACGGCGTGGCTGACAAGCAGTGTGTCGGCGGGCGCCCGGGATCCGAACCTGCGAACCCCGGGCTGCGAAGCGCGAACTAAACTGCTGCGCCACCGGGCCGGCCCCTATTCAACTCCTAAATCTTGGAAAGAATTTGCAAATATTTTGGATAAAGACTGTTTACCAAGCACTAAAAAGCCCTTGATATTCTTTTCTAGACTGATACCTATTCTGATTTATACCTCATAATTTGTAAGTGGGGAACCTGTGTGACTTACCCTATTGAAGCAGTGTTCATGGTGGGGTCCATAAAAATGCTGGAGACATCTCACATTGTTTTTGTTGACGATCTTGTTGAAGAATTCATTGACATATTTGACAGGGAATGCACAGACAGCAGAGCGTTTCATTGGTTCAGCAGAATCTGGCTTGCTTTGTGCGAACACCCCGTAGAGAATGTCATCATTCAGGTTGGCACCTATTTGCTTAGCAAGATGGGCCCCAGGCTTACTGACATACGCGGCTTGGAGAATATTAAACACTTCCTCACTTGTGGATCTCTTTCTTCTCTTTTCCGTGAGAATACACTCCAGAGGCATTTCCATGTAAGAGTGCAATCCCGAGTCTACGGAACAGAACCTGATTATTCTTGTGTGAAAAGTCTGAGCATCTAGAGTTTCTCGTTGGACTGTTAAAAAGTAAATAAAATCGTTGCTTTCAAAGGCGTGGACATACTTAATGGGATAAGAATCTCGGAACTCAGGTAGAACATCAATATAGGACTGATCTGTCAAAAACTTAAAACCATCCTGTGTTTCCTTTAGCCTTCTCACTGATATTGAATGCAATGAATGATCCGGAAAGTAAGAAGAATTTATGGTATTGCCCACAAAGAAGTTGATGAAGCGGGCCTTTTCAGACAGCAGGACTTTGGTTCCCAGGGCGCTCACCACACAGTCAGGACACTGGCTGGGTTCTTCGTCTGTCTGTGGGGAGTACATGCAATGAACCTCTGACTGTACGTCGGCAATATTGTCGGGTGGAAGGACGTGTCGCTGGCAGACCCCTCTGCGGACGCTGCCGCAGCTAATGAGTTGATCATCATAGTACGTGTCAACGAGCAGAGCCATGTTGATATTATCTTTCCAAATGCCACCTGATAAATTGGCTTTGTGGCTGCAGTCCTGACATGGGAAACAATCTGGGTGTTCCAGCACAGGCCCGGTCTTGTACTCAGCAACTTTCTGAAGGTCTTTGTCATTTAAAACATAAATGTAGTTAGTGGCACCAAGGTAAATGTGATGCTTGTGTAAAACGACATTCTGGATGGGTGTTTCCGCAGTGAAATTGGGAAGCTGATACTTCATGTTCACATTCATCTCGGACTTTACCAGTGCCTCTTTACACTCCCCATTGCTCTTCTGCACCAAGGTAAACAGAAGCACAAGGATGCCAGGTGCAAGCACAGCAGGTGCCTTCATGGTGAGAAGTTTATCTGCCAAAACATGTCCAAGGCAAGAGCAGTTAAGTTGTCATTAGAAACAAAGAAGAAACTCAAAGAACTATACCAGTTAAACTATTAGAAACAAAGCTTCCTAATAGGAATTTTTACATTGAGTGAAAACAAAAGACTCTAGCTGGTTTCACATAAAGATGCATTGTGCAGTTGGACATGACTCTACATAGTTTAATTTTAGAACTCAAGCCATAAACGAGTAATTTTAGAGAACCATTATGAGATGCAAACAATGTTCTGTATTAAGGACGATGCAGCAACTAAGTCAGACTCATTCAGCAACAAAGTCAGAAACATAGCAAATTTCTTTCTTAACCCCTTGCTGGTTATTTAATGTGGTTTAATATCTGTGGTTAATGACTAGGTTGATATTTAAACTTTCTCAGTTAGTCAAGTAAAGGAATTGTGGTTCAGATTCATTTATTCTAGAAATCACAGCAGGCATTGTTTCCTTGGGAGCATGTAGAACTGCTAGGCTAAATTTAGCTTCCTTTTGGAAGAAAACAATCATAAATTCTAGAAGCAATATGATCACATGCTGTTTATAGGATTTTGTGTGCAGAGGAAAGGTATGGTTATAATTTGGCTACAGTTGACTTATTGTTTTGGATAGACAAATGCTTAACTCAATGTAAGATTACTGGGAACATAAAAACAGCAAGCTGAAAATGTATAAAATAAAATACAATCTTCAGGACTAAAGTCCTAGAATTATTTCCCAAGGAAAAACAACATATTGTTCATTAGCAAGTCAAAGCCTACTAAATAATAAAAAGAACATTATTTTAACATTCCGTTGTATGCACATGGACAATATTTCTACTAGGGAGCATGAGTGGATTTGTTATTCAGCTTTTAAAAACTTAAGGAGCACAAGTTATAAACACAGGACTGTTAAATAAATATATGCTGAATAAATGAGTGAATAAAAATTAAGCAATAAGTTCAAAGTCACAGAACAGGTAAATATAGTAGTCAGAACTTGAATCCAAATCTTTTTGACTCTAAAATCAAAGATAATTTTACTTTACTAAATTGATAGGAATTGCAGACATTATTTAAGAGGTAATAGAAAGTCTTTGAAGTTTTTTGAGCTGGAGAGTCATATAACCAAGATTTTACTTTAGGAAGATCAAGCTGGAGGCAAAGTGGCTTAGAGCAGGGAGAATCTGGCAATGGGAAGACCAGATGAAGGCTATTATTATAGTCCATAACCAGGTAATAAGGGCCAGAACCAAGATAGCAGCCTCAAGAATAGAAAGGAAGGGATGAATGAGAGACATATTTGAACACAGAAGATTTGATACCTAAAGTGGTGGATCACAAAGGAGAAGGCAAAATGATAAGCAGTCATCTGGAAAAAAGTGGAACAAGTTACAAAACTAAAGTAGTCAGTAGGAGGAAGTTAGGCTAAAGATTGGGGACTATGATAAGTTGGTTTTAAACATGTTGAGTTTGATGTGCTACTGAGATGCAGCATTTGTGCCAAGCAACAGAGGAGAAAAGTGAGAAGGATTATTGAGGAGAAGCCTGCCCTTAACCAGGAAAGTGGCACGATCGGTCTTGGGTGAGACAATATGCATCTTGGATGAGACAGCAGCAACTGGAGGCATGCGTGCCAAGTATCTGCCATCTTTACACTAGAAGGAATGAAAATTCGGAACTTGGGTTGGCGAAGTAATTGGGATTCTAGTCGAAATAGACATAAACTTTACATGTTATCTGAACAGAGGTGATGGTTAAAATCAAGAGTATGTTCATGGAGGGACAGGGTAAAGGAAGAGAAGGCAAACGAACCAAATCTTGGGGAATACTCACAATGGAGAAACCAGTGAAGGAGTCAAGGAAGGTAAGTTCAGTGAGGTGTCAAGAGAACCAATATTGCACTGTGTCACAGAAGCCAGGCAAGGGGCTCAAGAAGGGGGACGTGGTCCACACAGAAGCTCTTTGTTGACCTTCACAAGAGTAGTTTCAGTAGATTCAACAGTGGTATCAGACACTAAATTGCAACGGAATGTGTGGTGAGGAAGTAGAGTGTCAAAGGAAGGACAAGCAGAAGGCAATATCAAGGTCAAGAGGAGTTTATTCTTAAATTGTAGGAAAGATATATGCTTATTAGTAGATCTCCCTGTCTTCTACTAACATTTATTGGATATCTATTAAGGGCCAGACACTGTGGTAGGTGCTGGGAACACAGAGACATGGTTCCTTTCCTCTGGAAGCTCACAGTCACTTGGTGGAGGCATGGGGGTTGACAGATAGTTATGGGAGTGTGTTGGAAGGGCAGCCAACCAGACTGGAAATGATGCTAGAGCTGAGCCTTGAAGGAGGATGAGGAATGGAAATTCCTAGTGGCAGACCAGTTTGTGCAAAGATATAGAGGCAGGAGGGAGCTCATGGCATGGTCAGGAGAACTCAAGTAGGTGAGCCTAGAGAAGTGGGAAAACCAAAGAGGGAAAATGAGGGAGATAAAAATCGTTGGAGCAACATTCCAAAGGAGCAGAAAAAGGCATTTCCAAGACCCCTGAACATAAGAGAGGTCATTCTTTTTGAGACAGCAGGAGAGGATGAGAAGTGAGAGGAAGATACAGGGACACTGAAGGAGTTGAGGTCATATGATCTCAATGTTCTAAAAACAAATTAGGGTATATGACCATCTGCTGAAATTGATGGTTACAGAGGAGGGACTAGGGACATCAGGGTAGAGAAGGAGGTTTAGAATACCTACAGCAGGGCATGCAGACTGAGGTCAACAAGAAATGAAAGAAAGGATTGCAATGGTAATTCTGAGGGCTCCTTTAAGATAAGACACAATGTATTATGACTTCCTCTTCACATTCATGAGATATGGAAGAAACCCAAGGCAGAAGGTCAAGGACACAATGATTTTCAGGGTCCAAATGAAGACATCTGAGTGGGGATACAGGCTTTAAAGGCTAGAAAATTATAGTTGGACCAGAGGGCAAAGTAAAGCTTCATTAAGGTAAAGAAGTGGAAGAGGTACAAACCATATAATAATAAAAATAACAATAACACATATTGAGTGCATGCTATGTGCCAGGCATTCTGCTAAACCCTCTGATTTACTCCTCATAAATGCCCTGTGAAGGAGGAAGTAGTATTATTCTCCATTTCCAGATGAACAAACTTGCCAAAAGTCACACAGTTAGAACCAGATTCAATCTCACCTCTGGCTGACAGTAATCTGGGCTCTTAAGTGCTTTATTCACACTGCAGCAGCTTCCTGAGCTAAGAGGGAGAGTGTTCTGGAGCAGAAACTAGACAGTCAGAGCTCTGATTCTGGCCCTTTCCCTCTCTAGCTGTGTAACCTCAGGCAATTCATCCACTTTTGAGTCCCAGGGTCCAACATCTACACATGACTGTTTTAATAATCAAAAAGAGATCTCATCTTTGAAAGCACTTTGTTATACAGTGTGTATAAACATAAATGTAGGGTGTTGTACTTGCTATTTTTATATATAATTCTCATTATTTTGAAATGTACTAGAAGATTTTTGGTGCTGATGGGGAGAATGACAAGGAATAGAAGAAAAGAAGGATTTAGGACAAGTTGTCCTATTAGAAGACAAATACAAACTGCAAATACGTGTCTAAACCTCCTAGAATATATTATGTGGAAAAATTGAACGCACTTCTCAATAGTATCAGTGTATCTTCTAAAATTGGGAACATTAGCCTAATACATAATTTATCACCATATTTTCTCTAGGAAAAATAATAAAGGAAGAAAATAAACGAACCATTACTGCCAAAAGAAAAAAAGCATTACAACCAATTTGCATCTTAGTTGATGCCCATTAATGTAGTGTGGAGGGCGAATGACTTTTTTTTCTTCTAGGCTTTTTCAGAGAGCCTTCAAAATGATATATTTTTAAAATTTTAAATCTGAGGTATTATATTAAATTATGTTTAAAAAATAAGGTTCTTATCTTAAGGTTGGTACATAATTCACTCTTGGTACTAAACCTCAATTAACTAGAATCCAAGAAAATGTACAAATGTACTAATGGGCATTTTTGTTATCTCACTTGATTAGATGGCAAATCGTAAGAAAACCAATAGGGAAGGAGGAAATTTCTTCTATTTAAGAAAAAAGACCTTGCAGAATATCCCTGGAGTTAGGAACCCAGTCTCCTACACCTTTTTTACATTTTCTTGACAGCAAATGGTGATGCCATTTTTCAGATGGAGAAATCAAAGAAAGGTTAATTTTTTTTTATTAAAGCAAAAAAATAGGACTAGGGCCTATTGTCAACAACAGGATTTTTAATTAAAATATGAGTTTCTGTTTAATCCTCAGATAATGAGAAAACTTAAACACCCTGTTTCCTTGATCATTCCAATTAAGGCCCTTCCCCATTAACAATAGTGTTGGTCAGATTAGATATTCTCCAGGAAGTGTGTGTCTTTCATAACAAATGGAGGAATACTTTTCTAAGTATTTGTTGCTAAGCTGTGTACCCTGATGACACTGCCAGTTAACTGAGTAATACCTGAATGGTCAAGTACACAAGCTGTGGAGACAGACTACAGGGTTTGAATCCATTCACCGTCTGTGGGACCTTTGACAAATAACTTCTCTGAGCCTCTATTTTCTCATCTGAAATATGGGAGTGATTATAGTACCTACCTCACTTGTGATGGTTACTCTGAGGATGCAATGAGTTAATGTATATAAGCCATTAAGAGCAGTGCTTGGCACACAGTAGGCCAATAACTGTTCTCTATTATTATTGTTTGTTCATGCCCTCAACACTTTTTGAGCATCTACTGTTTTAAATACTATGCAGAATGCTGAAGACACAAAAATAAACAAAACACTTTTCAATTATCAGTGAGATCCCAGACTAGTACTGGGGAGGCAGACAAACAGACCACAGTCTAAACTCAATGTGGAAAGGTCTATGGGGGCCCCTAAAGGGGAACTTAACCAGGCTAATGGAGTCAGGTAGGCTTACCAATCAGTCATGGTCCTTTCTTCATAATGCATTCACAATACTGAGGGCAGCATGGGGGAGAACCTGAGTTTTAGTTGTGGCAGTTTAGCTAAATAGTTGTATGACCCAAAGCCAGCCACTCAACTCCTTTGCTCTCAGCTGCTTTCTTATTTTTAAAATTACAGTGTTGAACTAGTCGTGTGCTGGAGCCTCTGGCATTGGCTCATGACAGCCTATCGTGTCCTATCTCTTCCCAACTTGTGTTCAGTGACCTCATCTTGGTAGCCTGATACCGGCCATGGTGGGAGTATTGACACAATAGAAATTGGCAAACACTATACAAATCAGGGTTTTTGTTCCCCTGGAGGGATGGTTATTAAATATTTATCAGCATACTCCTAGGTTGAACTAATGAACTTCAAAGTATTTTCCAACTCTAATAATTTTCAACTCTGAGATTGTTTTTTTACGATAACATTTTACTCCAATGCCACTGAGTTGGCACATACTGCTTTCTCTTCTCCATCTGTATAATCTGCCAGATTGGGCTGCGTGAGCAATTTTAATATTTATATTCGTAGTGACTCCAAAAATACTTTCACTTTTCGTATATTTTTGTCTTGATACATTTATTCCTGTGATGTGCCTGGATGAGGCTGCCAATATAGAATGTCTTTTTACTGTTTCTGTTTTTTCTTTCTTTCTTTCTGAAATAGTGCTGGCCATTTAACCAACTTGGAGTTCCTTACTAAAAGGAACATGTAAAGATGATTCAAACAGACTGACTAATTCATTCTCTTAAAACGTTGTGCACGTACCAGGTGAAACTGAATCATCCATAAAACATTTCTGTATTTCTTTTCAGTTGATAGTTAAGATAATCTCACTGGCAAAACATTTCCTGGGAGTGATTATCTCAATGGCACCTTGGTCATTAAACTATTTGTATTTAGGAGTATTTCCTTTAAAGAGTACTGCTCTATTAGCTGTGAATACCAGCTCAGTCTAACCTTAAGACCAGCTGCTCAACTCTGTCTGCCATCTATCTGCCTCTAGTTTTCTCACTAAACTAGCTTACATTGGTCTTTTCATCCCCTAGAAATCTAGCAATACATTTATATTCTCTAAAAATTACTGAATAGTTACCTATGCCTTTCACCACTACTACTGTCACCCATCACTGTCCTCACCAGCAATAAAAACCTGTTGCAAAAGCATATGTGTGTTGCATTCAAGGACTGATTCTTCAGGAAAACACACAACAGGTGTAATGAAGTACATTTTGTGAGAGAGAGATTTTCCAAACTTTAACGTAGGTAACTTTGCTTTCTTTAGGTATTGATTTTCTCAGAAATCATAATATTTTATAACTATATAGATAGTAATTTATAGTTTACAAGATATGCCAATTACATCATCTCTTCTAACTAGCATGATTTCTTACAAGGTAAGTATTATTCCCATGTTTTCAGATGACAAAACTGAGATTCAAAGAGGATAAGATACTACCTCAAATGTGAAAATGATGCAATCTAGTTCTTCTGAGTGTATTTCTGATTTTTTTTTTTAAAGTATGTTGCTTATTTGAACTGTTTCAAATTATTTGCATTTCCTGGAAAAGATTTTTTTGTGTGTGTGAGGAAGATTAGCTCTGAGCTAACATCTTTGCCAATCCTCCTCTTTTTTGCTGAGGAAGATTGGCCCCTGGCTAACATCCGTGCCTATCTTCCTCTACTTTTTTTCTTTTTTATATGTGGGACTCCTGCCACAGCATGGCTTGATAAGTGGTGTGTAGGTCCATGCCCAGGATCCAAAGCTGCAAGCCCTGGGACATCAAAGCAGATGGCGCAAACCCAACCACTACGCCACTGGGCCAGCCCCTTCTGGAAAAGATTTTTATTCAGAAGGCATAATATTTTAATAAACATGTTTTTACCTGTCCAGCCCCCACTGTCTCTACTACTGGTGACTCTTTTGAAAACTCTCCCTCCTCTATTTAATGGGGCTGTCAATCACACGGCCTACCTCCCTCACCACAAGGTGAGCTTGCAAACTAGGCTGGCCTTTCAATGAACTCTATTCTTTTGACCCAGAACTTGGTCAGGAGTGAGCATGTGACCAAAGCAAGGCCAATCAGAGCCTTTTTTGGAATTTAATACAGATAGTAGGAGAGGGTCTCTCCTTCAAAGATCACAAGCACTAAAGATGTTAACTTGGAGTGTCTGATGAGCATGTTTGCCGCTACATGGAGAAAGCCTGCCTGAGCATGACACTGACCCAAGGGGCAGGAGATCCCAGAAATGGAGAAAGGCAGGTTACTGATGTTATTGTTCAAGCATCTGGATGCACCATGTCTTAAGCTAATGCGAACCGGTAAAATTTTTTCCCTCTCCTTTCTTTCTTTTTCTTTTTTTTTAAATCCCAGTTTTATTGTGATTGTGATTCTTTTATTCCTTGCTCTTGAAAAAGTCCTGACCAAACAATGCCCACTTGAAGATACTACAAACCTGTGCATTCAAACACAAAGTCAAGTGCATAAAAGCAACTTTACATAAAATATTCAAGTAATTGGAAAAAGATGGTTTCCTTATTCACTTGAATAATTATTTTAAATATTCACTTTGCCTTTGGAAACATATATATTAGCTGAAATTTTTGAGGTGGTATACTAGTTTTTTTTCTGCTATATAATTTCAAATTCTCCTACAATATTTACTTAACATAATCTCAAGATAAAAATAACGTATCTAAGTGAAGAGTCAAGATATAAAAACTAGAAAAACATTTCAATCCTGCTTTTAAGTGTATAAAAGGGATTTATGATGATGGAAACTGCTGAGACCCCATATTAAGGAAATTGCAGTCATAAAAACAGTCATGGCTAAATCTCTAGGAGGACTTGCCAGAGTGAAATCCTAAGGAAAATTCTTAGCCCTTTCTACATTTATATTATTTCCATTAACTTTAAAAGTAAGCCCATACAAACAAAGTTAAGGAAAAAGGATTCCAATAGGAGATTCCTGATGACATTTAAAATACTGTATTTATAAACACTCACTGGTTATGAAGAGTCATATTATATTATATCACACAATATAAATCAAATATTTGTGAGCCCCCATTGCATACCATGCTGTTGTCTAGATACTGAGAGTTTCTACCCTCAAAAAGTGTACAGTCCATGGATTTGAACACAGCAAGATAAATGCCAAAAATTTGAATGTGTAACCTAAATTCAAAAGTGAATGGATCTACTGGGCTGTAGAGAAAGCAAATTTTAAACATGCTTTCTTGGGTATTTGATTCTTATGCCTAAAAATTTAACACAGCATTATGATCATCAAAAAGCCTAAGCTAACTTTAGAAAGATAAAACAATACACCATGTCAAAAATCCCCTCTAATGTAGCCAGACACTACCTTGACAACGATTTCTAACAGTAAGTCAGAGGAAAGAAGAAATTTTCAGCATTTTTCAGCCTATCCAACTGCTCTTTTATATGACCACATTTAAATGATCCAAAATACCCATGAGTCAATCTTATGTGTAATAATTACAGACTGGTTTGCTTGACAACATTCTTCCCAATAGCTCATAAAGCCTTCCGGAGAAGAGGTGGGGTGTAGTGAAGAAAGTACAGTCAGACAGACTTCGATGTGATGGAAATCTGGGTTTTACCATTTACACACCTCTGACGCTGAGTGTCTGTTTCTTGATTTAAAACATGAAGATAATGGTACACATCTTGTGGGTTGGCCCTGAGGGTTAGAAACAAAGTATGAGAGACACTGGCATCAATAAATGTAGCTACTATGCTTATCATCCTAAGTTGTGTTTTAGCCAGTTTTTGCCTGCCCGCATCAAAAATGAGGAACTTGGCACAGTCCACTGGGCGAGCCCACTCCAAATACTTGGTGACTGTTTCATCACCTTAGTCCTCTCATCTACAGTTTAAATAGTGTTATTTCTTATTTTCCCACCCTTTGATCATCTTGTAGTTTTCCTCTAAACTCATTTCAAGTTCTTCAAGTCCTTCTTAAGTTATCCTTCAAGACAAAGGCCATGGTAAGAGCTTTCCACACTAAGGAAGAACAACAAATAAGGAACCATTACTTTACCTCTTTAAAGAAGGGCAAACCCATACCTCCACTGAGGTTTAGCAAATAAAGATATAGGATGCCCAGTTAAATCTGAATTGCACATAAACAATGAATAATTTTTTTAGTATAAGTATGTCCCATGGATGCAATTTATGTGACAATCCTAGTTGTTAAGTAAATGGAGAAAAATAAAGGAATAATCACCATTTTTACTAACAGAACTTAGACTGAAAAGATTTTGACTGAACCTATTTATCTATTGGGGTAAAACAGTATTTTTAAGGTTTTTGTAGCATATACATGTTGCAAAACTGCATACAATTTTTTTCTGTTTTTGTTATTGTTCTGCGGCTGTGTGTCTAAAACATGCTGTTTTCAAAGTGATTATCAGGGTAAGCTGTTTCTAACAGGTGGTTTTAAATATCATGTGAAAGTATAACTCTGTGAAAGGGAGTAAAGATTTTTTTTTTCACTAAAAATCAAGGATTTGTGTGCTTGTGGAGAAAACTTATACTGTATATGGCAGTCTGTCACTGACATGAATTTCTGAAACAGAAAAAGTATTCCTAGATTGAACTGCATACTTCATTTATAATAAGCAAGCTTTATTAAAAATTCATATATATAGGTAGCTATGGGAGAAAACAAGTGAAACACAGTACAAGAATAATTTTCATGTGTTATAATTAAGGTTTTCAGGGCTCCTCTAAACACTATTTCTTGATTATTATACAGATGTTGTTTCTTTGAAAGAGACCTAAATAGTGCTTTTATTCAGATTCTTATCCAATACTGCATCTTTTCTTCTTCTAATAAACATTTTAAAAATTGAAAATGACTGAATCGTAGCATAAGAAAAAGCCAACTCTGCATTTTCTAGTTGTAACATATGATTGAGATCATTGTCCAACTCTGATATGGTAAGAGTAAAGATAAAAAGAATAGAATTCCATTATATTCTCAAGATCATCCCTCATACATTCATAATCTGTTAGTAAACATCTTTGTTCTTTTAAGAATGGCTGAAAGTATTCAACTTCTGGGAAAGAAGAATAAAAGGACATTTGTTTTATCATTGTGCATATTGTAAAAAGTCCTGTTCAGAAAATTCACTGAACTGTCAGAGTTCTGTTTGATGGACAGGCTTTCGTTACATTAATAAGTTGTAGGTCAGACAAGAATGTTTCATTGCTCTTGAAAATGTGAAAGTTGAACTTCCCCAATGTTAAGAAAGTGCTAAGATGCTTGAAATCCTATAAAAGTATTTAAAAATATTTTTCAGCCTAATGGATAGACGTAATTTTATAGTTCCGATTGTGTAGAAGTGCTACCAGATTTTGTTCAATTAACCCAGGAATACTGAATAACACCAATCCACAAATCACATTTGGGAAACATCTTTCTAAGTACATAAGTTAAAATAAAGTCTAGCAACCTTTTCCAGTGCATTCAAATACAGAATTTGAATAGGATAAACCTGACTGAACAGTCAGAATGTGAACCATTGAAGGGAGACAAGTTGGAGAGGAAGCTGGTACATTACTCACTAATGAATCAGACATTTCTCTCCCTCAGCGTTTGAAAATGTTCTCGGCATAAAGCATGGTAAACTGCAAATGAGGGGAACTGTGCTCAAGGTTGGGTTTATAAAATGAATCAGTCTCCTCTGGTGTTACCTAAAGCAGAAATCAAACAGCTGCAGAGGAATGCCAGTGGTGAGTGGACACCATTCTTGTCACGGTGGCTGTCACGTAAAGAAAGAGAAATCAACATCCAGGGAAGGAGACAAAGGGGAGAGCCATGAAGGTGCCAAAGGCCCGATGCTGGCCCTGAAATGTGGAGTGGTCAAACAAGGTGGGCATTCACCATTTTCTCTTAGTTCTTAGGGTATGTCTGAATTTTATTTTGCTCACACCTGAGAACTTTTTTTGGAAATCAAGGTTAGCAAGTAGACTCTCTGGTAGTGGAATGAACTAGGGATCTTTTTCAAGGTGAACTTTGTCAGTATATGACATTTCCTTTTTCAGGCAAAGTAGAAAAAAAAGCTCTAGAAATCATGAAAACATTGTGAATGGAAGGAATAGCCAAGCCTGGCCATATTTTGTACAGATGTGGATTCCTTGGGTGAACATAATGCAATTCTAATAGTGTTGGGAGAAAAATAAAAAACATATAAATATCACTATGTTGAGATCAATATGTAATTAGAGAATAAAGAACTCATATGTGGAAGCTAAAACAACAACAACAAAAAAACAAAAACGTAGATACAGAGAACAGATATGTGGTTACCAGAAGGTAAGAGGTGTGGGGGAGGGTGAAATGGGTAAAGGGGTCATTTGTATGGTGATGGATGGAAACTAGAATTTTGGTGGTGAACATGATGTAGTCTATACAGAAGTCAAACTATAATGATGTAAACCTGAAATCTCTATAATGTTATAAATCAATATTACCTCAATAAAAAAAAGAAGCCAAAACTTTCTACCAAAATCTTAATTACTTTTAAATGAATAGAGAATGCCAAGCAAAGCTATCCTTGTAAAAATAGAACAGCACAGAAAATAAGTACATAAGCACAGAATCCAATTTCTAAAACTCAGTAAACACTCTGAATTCTTGCAAAATCAATAAAGCAAAAGGTTAGGACAACTTAAAAACAACTGTGCCCGGGATTACATTTATATAACTGATTAATTCAAGGAAAAATAATTCAGGGCAGTGTGTGTGTGTGTGTGTGTGTGTGTGTGTAGAGGGTATGTGTGTTTGAGGGAGAGAGAAATAGAAAGAGAGAAGAGAGAGCAAGATATAAAAAGAAAAAAGAACTTTTCAACAATCTAGGTGTTGCCCTCTGGCTGGCAGTCCCAGCCTCCCGCCCCACCACACTCCAGGCAGTGCTGTAAAGACAGGTGCACACCCCTGGAGGAACAAAGAGGGAAGAAGAGCTAACTATGGCAGACAGAGGTGGGCCCGAGGAGTATTTCAGAGTGGAGATATTAATTGAGCTGGGTCTTGTAGGATAAACTGGAGTTGCTCAGGCACAGATGAGGCAGGGGATAGACTCTTGGGACAGAGGAGATGCACCTTGGGGAGAATGTGCAAGGCTGTTCAGAATGCTGTAACTAGCATAGACGCTGTGTGGGTTGGGCTGGGTGTGGATGAAGCTAGAAGGTTAGGCTGGGGCCACATCACAGCAACTTTTATATGTCCTGTTGAGCGGTCTGCACCTTATCTGCAGCAGAGAGTCATTGGGAGGTTTTAAGGAGACGAAAATCAGCATACTTATATCTATATATTAGACAATTTTGGTGACAATGTGGAGAGTGGATCTGAGTGGGAAGGAGCCAGAGGCCAAAAGACATGCCAGAACATCACTGCATCTCTTCAGGCAATAGAGAATGAAGATTAACAATAGAGTGAAGACTCCCAGATCTGTATTTTCATCTCTATCTCCAGAAAGTCCAGAAATCCATTTCTCAAGCATCAGTTTCATGTCCAACAGCTATTTAAGACTAAATTTGACAAATATTTATTGAGACCCTACTATGTGCCAGGTTCTTGGGATACACCAGTCAACAAAACAAACATTCCTGTTCTTGTGGAACTTAGTTTCTCAGAGGTGGATCCAGACAACAAATTATACATATAACAATTAAGTTGATCATGTAGTGTGTTAGAAGTTGATGAGTGTTACAGACAAAAAAAGAGAGGAGGGTTGGGGTATCAGGAGCACCCAGAGGGAAGGTGGTGGGAGAGGTTAGTAGCTTTGGAAAATTGAGAAGGCGGCTTTCAAGGAAAGAGTTAAAGGAGGAAGGGACCTAGCCATCTGAGATATGAAAAGAGATTTCTGGTCAGAGGCAAGAAAGACCAAACTGAGAGCATGCCTGGTGTGTCTGAGGCACAGCAAAAGGGTCAGTAAGCCTGGACCTTGATGACCAGAAGATGAGATCAGAGAGGACAATGAACCAGAGCATGTAGGGCCTGTGGGCCACTGTGAGGCTTACACTTTTATTGGTGTGAAATGGGGAGCCACTGAAGGGTGCTGAGCAAGGGAGTGATTATGTTTGAATGGAATCACCTTGACCGTGTGTGGGAGAAGACTGCTGGTGGCAGGGGGTGGGATAGGACAAAAATGGAGAAGTGAGGCCAGTTGGGAGGCTGCTGAGGTAGTCAAGGTGAGTGATGGGCCAGGGAGGAAGGAGTGAGTGATGGGAGGTGGCTTAACTCTGGTTATATTTTGAAGGCAGAGCTAACAAGATTTGCTGATGGATTGGGATATGAGATGTGTGAGAAAAAAAGGAGTCAAGAACACTCCAAAGACTCTGGCTTTTATAACTGGGAGAATGGCTTTGCCAGTTGCTGACATGGAGAAGCTAGTGGGTGTAGCAAGTTTGGCAGGGATATGAGAAGATCAGTAGTTTAGTTTTGTTCATGTTTGAGATACATTTTAGGCATCCAAGTGGAGCTGTTGAGTATGCAGTTGGATATTTGAGTCCTGGAGTTGGTCTGGACTAGAGATTTTAAATTAGGATGTTGTCTGCATATCGATGGTATGAAAAGAAATGAGATTAGATGAGACTATCAAGGAAAGGAGTGTAGAGAATGAAGAGAGGAGAACTGTGCACTGGGCACACCAAAGATAATGGGCTGGGGAGAAGAGGGTAAATGAGACAAAGAGACTAAGAAGGAGCAGTTGGATTTCCTTCTGGCACCTCCATTTACTCCCATGGAACTTGCTGTCCCACTTGGTATACTATTTTAGTGCTTAACATTTCCCACATTTCCAGGATATTATCCTTGACTCCCACCTACAGGTGTTTTAAATATGTCTATCTGCTTCCATCCTCAATGCCACTGATAGTTCAGGGCAGTGTCACTCCTTGCCTGGATTACTACAACAGCTTCCTACCTGGTCTTCCCTCTCCATTCTTGCCCCTGATCATTCACTCCCCAACATACTTGAGATATCTTTCTGAAATGACAAACTGATTATGTTACTTCTCTGTTTAAAAACAGTTCAACTCCTTAGCACAGCTTAAAAGCCATGCATGATTTGGCTTCTGCCTAACTCCCCAGTCCTGCCTCTTGCCATTGCCCCCCTAGAAATCTAGGCTTTAGCCACCCTGCCCTTCTCTGAAACGTTGAGGCAAACTATGTGCTCTCTCACTCTGAGTCTCAGCACATGTGGATCCCTCTTTATGGCACACTTTGCCCTGACCTTTACCTGGTTTACTTTTACTCTAGGTAACACTTCTTTTAGGAAGCCTTCTCCCATGCCTCTCTCACTCTCTAGTAAGAGATTAGGAACTCTCCCATGTGCTTATACATCAAACCTGCCTTCCCCTTATCTAGACTTTATCATCTTGTGTCGTAATTTACTTATCTGTATCTCCTACTAGACTGTAAGCTCTATTTTTAGCCCCTGGCATAGTGCCATTACATGACACCTGGTAAAGACTTGTTGAAGAATGGATAATGGAATGAATGAATACATAAAAAAATGATCCTAAACAAAGACTCTGGCAGTATGGATATGATAGAAAGAAAGGAAGAGATTAGAAAGATATTAAAGAGATAAAATTTATGTGACAATGATTTAACATAGATTTTGATCATAAGAAAGAACGAGAAGTCAAGGATGGCTAAAAAAAAAGTCTATCTTGGGTGTCACAAACAAAGGTAAGGAAAACAGTCAGAGAAAAGTTTTGGGGACAAAATAATAGTTCAGTTAATAACTCTGAGGTATGTGTTGGTCATTCAAGTGGAAGTATCTATAAGGTAGTTAACAACATGGTCATGATGGTCTAGAGCAAAGAAGGAGTCAGAGATAGCAATATGCGAACCACCGGTCCATCAGTGTATTTGAAGTCATGGAGGTAAGTGAGGTCACCCATGGGCATGTTCAGTAAGTAGAAAGGAGGCATTCAGATGGAATCATAAAGACCAGAATCTTTAGATTACCTTTAAGGTAAAAGGAAGAGTTTGAGTAGTATTTCAGAAGCTGAAGGAGAAATTTCAAGAAAGGAGGAGCAAGATGCACGTGTAGCATCAAATTTCACAGAGGGGTCAAGTGGGATAAAAACAAAAGTGTCCATCAGATTTGGCAATGAGGAGGTTACTGGTGATTAGAGTGAGGACACCTTCTTGGGAGTATGGAACAGACCATTTGAGTTGAATGAGTTAAGGAATGAATGACAGTAGAGAAAATGAGTTAGAAATTTATTTTCAAGAATTCTTTCTTTAAAGGATAAGGTAGAAATAGGAGTGAATACTTAAGGTAACTGTGTATTAAAGATCCTATCAGAATGTCTAACATATGTGTTTTCTTTCTTTCCAGAAGCAGCAGCAAGCTGAGTAAGGGCTGAATGAAAAAAGGTGAAGGAGATTTTAAAAGATGGGAGGGGTTGGTAGAGAGGACGGGACAGATGGAGCAAGGTGCTCAAAGAGGTGGGGAAGAATGGGACCAAGACCATAGGTTGAAAAGACCATTTCATCACTTGAGACAGAAACAGGGAGGTAATAATGGGTGACACGGAAACCATATGTGCTTCTGTTTACACTCTAAACTATAAAAAAAATATTACACTGAGAAGGAGGGGAGCCAAAGAGATTCAAGAGCTTGCGAGAACGGTGAAAGTCTGAAATCATTGTAACGGGAATGGGGAAAATGGGAAATGACCAAAACTACACTAAAAGTTCGCTTGAGGTAATACTCATCCTAATACACAATGCCCATTCTCAATGAGTAGCCAAGAAGTCAGCAAGGCAGATTTGGGAATTAAATAACTCCATAAACATGACCTCTGTAGTGAATTCTTTGTAACATTTATATAATTCATCAGATCTATGGGACTTTATTAAGAGGAAATGCCAGCATTTGATTATTTTTATTTCAAAACGAGTTTTATTGAAATCTGAAAGGAATAACTTCAGAGAAAAGAAAAATATATTGAAACAGATACTCTGCTCTCTTTTCAATAAAACCAACAGTCTAAAGATGTTAAAGAAATGAATCAGATATAATGATCATCTAACTCTGAAAATTAAAACCCATTTAGGAATTGTGAGGGAGGCTTGATCCTAAATACCAGCCGAGTTACTCATTCAGAATCTTTAATAACATTTGGAAAGTAATTAATCAACTTAAGACATAGATTCAAGGGCTGTCACCTTTCATTGTCGTTAATGAAACTGTCTGGGGTTTTATCTGCACTTTTCTGGTGATTTAAAGAACAATTTTTTTTGTAAGCTCTTTGAAGACCAGAAGAATGTTTAAAATCTTTGGATTTTGACAGTAAAATTTCGATGAACAATCCAACTATGTGTTAGTGACAGTGAAATAAAATTTAGAAGTATCTTAATTTTAACATGTTAGAAAGTGAATTTTTGAAAAGTCCAAAATGTGTATTGATTTCTGTTAGGAGAAAGCTTTTTTCTGTCAGCAAACTTTGCTTTGGCTATTTCATTATATAATTCAATGGAACTTAAAATATTTATTGTACTATTTTACACTCAATTAAAGAAAAAACAGCTAGGGTAATATTTTAAGCCCAAAGGTTCACATAGGCCCTAAATGATTCTGCTTGTCTGCTGTCTTTGTCTTAACTAGATAGTAGTTGGACCACAAGCTCATTTTGGACAGTGTAGCCATTGGCAGGAGCTGGAGGGATTCTGCCTGAATGTGAGGCCAGAGTCAGATGACAGCGGCTCACCTAAGACTCTCAAGAGGAACAAAAAGACAGGAAGTGAAGGCAGGCCCTGATACGAACTTTCCTCAAATCTTGAGACCACTGTCTGAGTTTGTGTTTAGAACATGAAAAAATGCAATTCCTATGCACACTCCAGCATGAACTCTGTATAATCAAGGCCCAAAGAAATGGCCTCAAGATAACATCTGCAAGAAAAACTAATATACATCTACAGTAGACGATATCCCAATGGAAAGTAATTATGGATTATAGTTTTTAGGGCCATAACTTTTGGTCCCAACAGTAATGAATGCATTGTAATGCTCTGATCCACTAGAAAATGAATATAGTCGGGAAAACAGTGTAAAACATTTATAAGTTTGTTTGGTTTTTCTTTTAATACTCTGATTTCCTTTGAGAACATGAAACTTCATTTAGAGTATTTGCAAGTAGCTAATAGAGTGCTTAGGACATGACTCTGACACTCTTTCTGCTTCTGCTACGCATTCCTGCATTCTTACTGGCAGCTGAGGGTAGGACAGACTAAGAGGCCTGATTTAGGAGTGGATAGATAACAGTCCAGTTCCTCCCAAAATCAAACCACATGCGACAGAGTTGGAGGAAGTTTAGACTTTGCTTATCATGAGCCCTACCATTTTCCTGTGAGTGACCCTTGATTCCCCAGTTTTGGCCAGCCTTTTTTCCTACTCGGAAGGTGGCGGACTGATTCCTAATGGGACACTCTCTTCGCCACTTGTAATGTACCCAAGCCCATGATACTTGAGCCTATCCATCTACCTCTCCCACCCCATAATCTCACTGATCCAATAAAACCTCCAGGTATGCTCCTTCGTTATCTATTTTCTCTACCTGTGGCATGAGAGTTATCACAAAAAATTTCTTAAATTGAACTACAGTTTTCAAAATGTACACATACAGAGGCATTTGATTGCTCATTTATCAAATTGTGAGACCTTTTAATTGGAGTTTAAAAAATCATCTAAATATGAATGTGTACAAACACACCGATACATGATTACTACTGATGGTTTGGTCAACTGTCGAAATAAAAATTTAAGCATGTCAAAACTATATAAATAAGTTATTCTTTACACAGAGCTATCTATAATAAAATTTCAAAAAAGCTTTAATGATGATATATCTATTCAGTAAAGAGTTCACCTAAGAGAATCTCTATTTCAAAACAATAATAACACAATTTTCCTTTTTCACCACACCAGGATTTAAGAAACTGCCAAATTCTGGCATCCCTATGCCACACAGAAACAACACACTTTTGATCAGGAAAGGTTTTCTGAGGACAAAACGTGATGAGCAGTACGAAATTCACAGCATGGGTATCAAGAAAGATTTCAATGCCCATGTTTTAGTACTATGTCTTCTATTACTACTTTATTTCTTTTGGAGACAAGGAGTTGCTGTCTCTATAGCAGTCAGTACTCTAATCATGTGCATTTCAACTGCACTTAGAGCTACATATTTGTGCCGAGTCCATATGGGAAGTCTAGGTACCAGAAAATACACAGTCATTAACAGGAAATCTAACTACAGTAAGAAGGTGTTTTTCTCCACACAACAGAGTCAAAGATGTGTCATCTGTGTAATTTGGAGTAAAATCCAACACCACTATTATTGTTGAGTACCTCTCTCTCCCCTCCCATATTATGGCAACTTATGATTATAGCATTACGTTTTCTATGCCTGTTTCAATTTGTTTACACATACATACATCTGCCCTTTTCTGTGTATAGCTTTCAATCAGTAAGCATGTCAAGGTGGGAGGAAGAATGGCAGAAACAGTAAAAGGGGAAAAAAAAATCAATTTTCAGAAAGCATATGGTAACAACTGAATATTTAATCAAATTAGCCTAGAAATTCCTTCTAGGCAAGGCAACTGCTTCATGGTACAGAATGAATTTCAATAAATGTCATATATTTAGTTAGATGGCTTATTTTTAAAATTTGTTGAACCAGGTCATTGACTCAGAATAGATCTCATTCCAAGACATGACAGATGGATATTGATATTGAATGGAAAGATTGACATTAGCTAGAAGGTTCCAGGAAGAAGAAAAAGTCATTCATCATTCCACAAAATATTTACTGAGTACCTACTGTGTACCAGGATAAAATGATAAATATTTGGATGTTATATTTACATTACAATAGAAAGAGGAGGGGTGCCAAAATAATTTCCTTGGGGTTAGTAAAGATTACAACTGAATACTACTGGTAAGCAAGGTCTTTAAAAGTTCTTATATTTTTCACATTGCATTAGTACTCATTCAAACATCCATTCTGTCATGGTTGCCAGATTTTAGACCTAACTGAGATTTTTGAAGATGCTGTTTACTGACCCTTAGCAAAAACCAACTTCCTATTTTTCTGGAACGAAAAGGGCCTTACATTGTTTCAAAGATTTCTTAGACATCAAAGAGCTTAGAGAGACATACAGTTTATGGGTAATGATTTAGGATTTAGTGAATCAAAAACATATGGATTAAATTTCCTTTAAAAGACCCCTGGGTTTAAATTTTAAAAGCTAAAATATTGGTCTAAACACGTTAGTCCCAAGCAAAGCCACAACTTATTTTTTAAGATAGTTGGAGTTGTCTTATGGACCCGAAACTTGGCTGGATTTTCCCTTCCTACATGATCAGGCCTCAAAGGAGGCAACCTGCCTTCTGCTAAACAAATTTACTCCACCTCTCTCTTTGCCTTGTGAAGACCACATTATTTCAAAGGTTTCCAGCTTTGAACACTCTTCTTGATATTGTCAATGAAATATTAAAAATGAGAAACATCCCGTGGTCTTACAGAACAACTGAAGTACTTTTTAATTCCTCCAAGTCAAGTCTTTCTTTTTTTACATACAATTTCAAAATCGGACCTGAGATTCTAGGTGCTGCCTCAGATTTCCAACTACTGGGAAACACGAGATCATTTCAAAATAGGTAAAGGCCGCTGATCTTAACATGTGCACTGTTTCATGATGTATTATTATATTTGCATTTAAAATAGTAGGAAGAAATACAGTACATAATCTTCCGTTCTAACACAATGGCCTTCCGGAAGGCTGCTAGCTTAGGCATTTCACTGAGTTTTTAGGATTAAAGGCAACAAGTTAGTGTACAACCTGTGAGCTTTTATTCCTTTGGAAAAATAGATTCTAACACTGATCAGATAATTTTTAAAGGGCACTCGAAACCAATGCAGTGCTCATGTTGAATTTCAATGGTAGAGGAATAACAACTGATGAAGTTTAGGCAGATCTAAAAAAAAAAACAAAACAAAGAAAGCACCAGCATTCCAAAGAGAGAGTGTATTCTGAATGAGAATTTGGAAATGAAATATGAAATCTACATATAAAGTTATGATGAATTTAGGTTTCAGAAAATGATTGCTTCAGTTTAAGAATGAAATAACTAGATTATCCTTTAGTTTAGAAATATACATAACTTGATAGAAAGTATGTGGGCTGATGAGTTTAGAAAAATAAGTATATGCCAATAGATGATGAATTATAAAATATCTTTTTCTTTTTTAAAATTGCTAATTTTCCAGAGAGGAAAAATATCTGAGAACTCCAGAAGATAAAATACTGTGCAGAAGTAGTTCTAGGGATCTTTGGCCATGCATGCTTGCTGCTGAATTCAACAGCACCTGAAGGTGACACAGGGGGAACACTTGGCAGGTACAGTCATGGCCAAGATTGCAAACAGGACTACCAGGAGGCAAATCTGGCCTGCAGACATCTTGTCTCTCTAGCTTGCACAGAGTTTTAAAGATGCTGAGTCAACATTTTAAAATGGAGAGATTTCTAGCTTCTCCTGAAAATTTGAAAGACAACGCCACATGGGCCCATGTCACACACTGGGCCTCAGGGCAATTCTGAGGATGCTAAGTGGTGGCTGTCCCCTCTTAGGTAGGGCTTTTTCTGAGCAGACTGTCAGCCCCTAGTGAAAGGGTTAGTTTTATTCATTAGGTTGCCTGTTTGCAAATCTTGATATAGGATATAGACAGGGTATAAAGGAGAAGGAAGAAAAGAGGAAGAAAATCCAGCACAGTGGTTTAACACTGGAAAGGGAAAAGGAAGGAGAGAGAGAGAAGGAAAGAAAGAAGTACACAGCAGACAGAAACTGTATACCATCAGCAATTACCTCCTTTGCTGTCTCCAGATTTATACTATGGGAGGGATCCATGACAAAAGCTATGGGTATTACTCTCAACAAATCCCATTGGGCCAGGCTCACAGTAGAGAAAATATAAGGAAAATTCCCTGAATGGAGCAATATCCCTATCAAGGATAGGATGGGAGGATGGGACCAGGCGAATGCAGGAAAATACCAAGGGTTCTCTTCTTCCAAACCCGTAAACCAAGGGATGTGGGCCACTCCTTTATCTTCATCTTTGAAACTGTAGTGAACTATGGTAGGCACTTTCCAGGTACTTCTCATAGAAACCAGGGACTCCATGTGCAGCTGTGCAGGCTGTGCACTGCACAATTCTAGAGAAAACAAAATGAGAGCGGCACTCCTGAGGAATGCAAAGTAGAAGCCCTGCTCCAGATATCCACATGGCTCTTTCTCTCATCTCCTTCAGGTTCTAGCTCAAAGACCACCTTTGCAGTGAGGCCTTCTCTGACCTCACTACTGAATTTTTCAGTCACCACCCTACCCCTTATCCTTGACTGCCCCTACTCCCCTTTACCACTTTATGCTTCCTTGTAGCTCTTATCACCATCTCACATACAACATTTTATTTATTGTTTGCCTTCCTCAACATAGAAGAGAGCATTATGAGATCAGAGACTTTTGTCTGTTTTATTCTCTTCTGCATTGCCAGAGTCTAGAATTATGCCTGGTAGGTACACAACAAATTATGCTAATAGCTAAATCCTCAATCACATTTTTAGACTACACGACCCTGGCTTTTACTAGAACCTGTGATTCTCTGACCACATTTCATAACTGCTCTGACCATATTTCATAATAATTCCTTGTTATATTAGGAGAAATACATTTTCAAATCCTATGGACCATTATATAATTTGTATGGCTCATAAGCTCTTATATAATTTCTATGGGCCCTACAGCTACATGATTTATTACAGAAATTAAAACAACAGGAGTAACCCACATAAACATACTCGCACAAATTCACACAATCACAGAAGAAATATGTATACCCAGGTATGTGATTAGCCAGTTAACTGTTTTTTTATTTCACTTTGCTTACACCTACTGCCGCAAATGCCACACGTGATTTTTCTCTAGATTACGTTTTACAGCTTATATAAACACTTTCTTCATTTTGTCCCTTGAAAAGCAAAGTACTCTGATTTTACTGGATGTTTTTATTGAAACAAATCCAAGGGGAATATACTAAATTGTTAAACACAGCTGAAGAGATATGTGAGAATGGGCTTTCTGATAGAAGAGTAGATTAGAAAATTACTCACAGCTCTTAATCTGATAATAGGAGAATGCCCCACACACATGAATGGAGCCTTTCTTGGTATGCTTTGCTACAAAAAGAGAAAGAGAGAAAAAGAGAACTGGGGAAAGAGAAGGTGAGAAAAACCTCAGAGACTAGAAATGTTATAGTCATCATTTATCACTAACCTAAGGATCCCAACCTATTTCTCAGTGGAAAATGCTTCAAATAGCTAACCTTCATTGACATCTGGGCAGAGGCAGTGTGGTGCTGCTGAGATATCATGGGGGCCAGGCTCAAGCACACAGTTTCCTTGTCTATAACACGGGGAGGTCAAGATTTTGGTATCAGCCTTGCCTATCTTGTAAGTTGGTGTAGTATCAGAAAGATGACATACTCAGAAACAGCTTGAAAAATTTTAAGAGGTCTCTAAGTTCCAAACTTTTGGTTTCTAAAAAATTTCTATTATTTAACAACAAATGGGATGACTTCTAATGTTGTCATTCTCCTGTGATGTCCCCAATAATTATGGATCCTGGTTTTATTTTCTATATGTGATATTTATCTGTATATCTAGATTGTAAACTCTTCAAGGACAGAGATTTCATTTCTTCCTTTTTAAAAATGTTCCCCTAGTACCAAACACATACAATGCTCAACATACAGTTCTTAGCTATTTTTGGTGAGATGAATGTGGGCCTGGCAACAACTCAGTGTCTGTTAGGAGCAGGGAATCAAAGTGATCCTGAGTTGACATTAGTCAGTATATCTACCATTTATTACTAAGAGGTGACTATTTATTTTGCAATGAGCAAAGCCCTTGAAGAAACTCTGCCCTGAAGGCTCAGAGTCAAAGACACCAGTTTCAACAAACACCAGGGAAGTAAAGGAGGTTAACTGCCTGGCCCTTGAGTTTCTGCATATTTTCTCCCCTTAAGGTGGTACAATTAGGATATTTGGTATTCCATGAGCAAACACAGAGAATATTATGGATGGTGGGAAAAGAAAGCACAGACAGTCTGCTGAGAAGCATTAAGCCTAATGACAGTGAAGAAGAAACCATGAAATTGGAAAAGCACAGAAGAGTTTGGAAGCAGCTCTGACCAAACCAAGGGAAAGTGATGAGGAGGAAGGGGGCAGAGAGATGGGAGCTGCTCTGAATGTCTAGGGAGCTGTGCACACATCACGGGTGTGTCACCGTAGGCACTGGTGCAGTCACTTAGAGAATGGTGAGTGTCCTGAGAGGATGTCAGCCCTTTTGAGTTATTCACTTTGTTTCGAGATGACTACATTTGAGAAAAAGTTTATTTGAGGCTATTATATGCATTTGTAAAAGGAAAGTTAGACTAATGCTATTTTGGACTATTTTTTAATCAACAGCTAAGGAAATTGATCTTTGAAATGTATTTCTTAGTCTAATCTTCATTAAAACAAATTTTTAGAAATTTCAAGATTATAGTGGGACATACACTTATACAGTCTTAACAGGAATTTATAAGATAAGGGTATTTCCCCTGCTTAGAAAAGTGTCATTTTTCTTTTATTGTGGGTTTAAAAGTCATGAAAATACTAGTTATGAGCTTTCATATTGACTGGTTGTGGTTAATCTTGTACGTCTTTATCATTCAGATAGACCTTATCCACAAATTCCAAAGGCACGGAGTGTTCATCTAACGTAAACCCCTATTGCGATGTATTAAGAACAAAGCAATCTTCGAAAAAGCAGTAGTCAGCAGATCATCTTCTATATGTCACAAATTCCATCATATTAAAATCAAAATATACTTAGGTCAATAACTATAGGCTTATGCACTGATAAGTTTGAAATGAATGGAATTTTAAAAACAGTATATTTTATAGGCAATCAGACACATTTTTGGTACTAGAAAAATTTCTTATGAGTGATGTAAATTTTACCTGTCTTATTCAGCAATTCAAAGAGAACGAACAATGAATACACCACAGATTTGCAGTCTGTGGAACCAAAGCACCTCACTTCTGTTCCATTATGGAAGTTTACATGTTAAAACAAAGCCCAATAAGCTTAGAGCTAGAAAGGAAAGCTATGTACCTGTAAATAATCCAACCACCACTTACAGTTTACATAAAAGCACAATTTATGTCCCAGTAGCAAAGAGAAACACGATGTACATCATTTCCAGATCATCCTCATGCAGAAAAAATTCATTAGTCAGCTACAACAGTTTAGCTGTAAAGGAAAATAATGTTTTTCTGAATCCATTTGCATGGCAATGTGCATGTGTCTGGCTCATGAAAATGACAGGATAAACCTCCACCCAACTCTACAACACGTTAACAGTCTTAAAATTCAGGAGAGGGTCCAGATAGTCTATATTCTCTCCAATGTCAGTTTCTACAATCCTCTTACAGTCATCGACCATTTTAACTTGGCAATTAATGTATTCTGATTATTTTGCCTAAGAGAGTTGACAATATTTCATTCTGCCCCAGGGCTCCTTTGAACATAAAACTGTTATAAGGTAAAATACACTGGGAAACTATTCATGCGTGAGCCACTGCAACCCTCTCCAACTGTCAAATTAGTAAATAACTCTTTTAAAACATAAGAGGTATGAAATGGGAAACCATACTTTGGAGTAAATTCTGCATTGACAATAGCTGGTGAAAATACTTGCGCTAGTGCTTTAATTATTGGGTCAGTACCAGTACAAGCCAGGCTGCCGACCTCTGGTTATAATCTATCTCACCTAATAAGATAGATGTCCTCCACAGAGTCCCAGCCAAGAAAGAAGGTATGATTGAAATAATGGGATCACAAGCCCTGTGTATTTGCTAGAAATGAAGACCTTCACAGAAATACCTGCCCCTTGGAAGGGCTCCCACGTAATAAGATAAAGCAGCGTCGCGAACAAGGAAACCGCTCGGCGGCTCGAACCTTGCCGGCGGCATCACCCTGGGACTGGGTGACCGGATCCCCTTTGTAAGGGCTGAGTCAGAACATAGCCTTGAAACTTGCCCGACCATAACAGTCATACATCACCCTCTACCCCGGCGCCCCTCTCTCTCCTGAGTCATACAGGTGGCCGTCAGAAGCAAGCCCCTAAAACGAAAGCCCCATTCTAGTTTCGACTCCCCCCTGGCCACGGTCCTCCAGTTTCTGAAGCCCCTAAACTCTCCCACCTCCCTGATTTTGTCCTCTGGAACAGCAGTCAGGTCTCTTAGGGGAACAAAAAGAAGCCCTGGGGCGAGGGGTGGGTACGGGATCTGAAGGGGGCTGTAGCTTTACCTTGCGGTGCCCAGGACCCAGCGAAGTCAGCCGCACTGGGACCACCCGCGCGCTCCGCGCCTCCTCGCAGCAAGTCAGCTGTCGCCCGGCATCTGGCTCGCGCCCTCCGCTGGTCTCCGCGTCTGGGCACAAAGCGCTCGGGGCGCTGCGAGCGGCGAAAATCTCCGGGTCACCTGCAGCTGGGCCCAGCCGGGCGCCCCGTCGGCTCACCGGCCGTGCTCCCTCCGCCCCTTTCCACCCGCGCGCTGCCCGGCCCGTGACTCAGCCGGGCATCGGCGCGCGCGGCCCGGGCGCGTTCAGGCGGGAGGCACGGCCAGGAGACCCGACCGCGGCGCTCGCCCGCCCGCCCCAGCACGTGTCCGTCTGTCTCGCTCACTGTCCGTCCGCTTCGTCCGCCGGCCCAAGGACCGATGAGGTGGGGACTGGCACCACCCAGAGGGGGAAATCGGCCCCCGCCCTTCCTGCCGCCTGCGCGCCGCGCCTGGCCCCGCGGGGGTCGCGTTTCCTCCCGCCCCGCCCCCGCCCACGACAAGGTGAAACTTTCTAGGTGGAGAAGTTTCCTCGCCCTGGCTGCGCGCTCTCTCCTCCCCCAGCTCGGGCAGTTTGAAGTTAGCACCACGGGAGATAAGCGGGACCGAGTCTCCCCCTCCTGGTGCTCGCGCGGCGAGCGTCACCCGGCGCGCACCCTCCGCGCTCCCCCGCGCGCGGCCGGCGGGAAAAGCTCGAGGCGCCCCTCAGAGCCTCTCCCACGGCTCCGCGGGCCGCCGGGCACTCGCCCGAGAGAGGAAGATTTGGGCACCACAGAAACAAGGCATTCATTGTCAGGGACCGAGGTAGGAGTGGATGGACAAATTGTCCCAATGATTTCATTATGCAACGATTATCCCCTACTGTAATAACTCGGATTTCTGGAAGGAAGAACAACAGAGGAGTTTAACCCCGAGGAAACTTCAGTTTCTTCAACTTTTTTTTTTCGTAGCAGGCAACAGGCTGATTAACTAACTAGGCAAATAGCAATGAACAAGCAAAACAGAACAAAAGTTTGATTCTTGAATGTTGAAATCTTATGATTTTTTAAAAAAAGGGTTTTAGAGGTTTGGTGAATTGTATGAGGATAACTATTTATATCTCACATGTCTGAATATAAAAGTTGACAACCTTCAAGAGAAAATAAACACTCAAAGGTAACAGAATCCAAGGAAGAGCATTGCCTGTTAGGTCGTAGCGTTTTCCTCTCTGACTCTCAGAAGGGCTTGTCAGATGATGGCATCTGGTAGTTATTGACAGTCACCGGACAAAACAACATTGACTGTGCAGGTTCAGGAATTATTTACTACAGAATGAAAAATAGGAAACTATAGTAAGAACAGTTACCGTTTTCCTGAGAGCTTACAATGTGCCAAGCACTTTACCTGGGACTACACAGGGCCATTTCCGTCCTCAAATGTGATTACCTCATGATTCCCCAATTTTATGGAAAAGAAAGTTCCTGTAACATAATACTGTGCTAGAGCCCTGCACTGAGCCGTTTTGCAGATGAGGAAACTGAGTGCCTGAGAGTTCCCAAGGGGGTCACACAGCTTGTTAGCAA
Source organism: Tapirus indicus (assembly GCA_031878705.1). Taxonomy (NCBI): domain Eukaryota; kingdom Metazoa; phylum Chordata; class Mammalia; order Perissodactyla; family Tapiridae; genus Tapirus; species Tapirus indicus. The sequence goes on along the minus strand of CM062917.1, from coordinate 136,698,555 downwards.
AAGAGGAGAGGTTAGAACCCAGCTCTAACATCCCAGTCAGGTGTTCTTTACATCATGCCAAGAGGCCACAGCCTGGCAAGGCTAAATAAACAACACAGTCCTACCCAAGATTTCCTGATATCACATGGCATAATTTCACAATGACTACGGTTCATATTAAAATGCTAATTTACTGGTTGGAAGGCACTGGGCCTATTTATGGGCAGATCAATTATAGATTTGGGGTTCAGTACCAACTTCAGTAAAAGGTGAATAAACTAATGAATTTATACACACACACACACACACACAGACACACACACATACACATGATTAGCCATAGTTGTCCAAAAGAATGATTAGAGTGCTGTTTCTATTTCCTGGTTTCCATAGCAATATGTTAACTGGATTTTTAGACTGCATTATGTAGTTGACTTAACAGGTTTTCTGAGTTTGTGTGCCATGATAAAAATATAAAAGAAAAAAATTACAATTAAAAGTGGTAGAAAGACCCAGAAAAGCCAGTGCAAACTGGAAAATAAAATAGATTATAAATGCAAATAACCTATTATATATTTTCAGCACTGAAGTTTCCCAGTTTTTAGTTACTGATAAATTTCAATCCAATTTTGAAACTGTATTAAAAGTTGTAATTTTGATTTATTAATTATAAATAAGGAGATATTAAAAAAATAACATAAGAATGGCATAACTAAAAGTATCTGAGTGTGTGAACATCAAATAATTAGTTTTGACACACTACCTAGATAAATTTGATCAAGAAAAGGGTTAAAAGTAATTTCACACACTTGGAAATGGAAAGAAGCAAAAAAAAAAAAGGCACTAGGAGTTCTACAATTCAATTTTGGTTTTGTGGCCAACTTTAATTGTTGCTGTTTAACTTTCCTTGGATCCATGGCATGAGTGACATGTATGATGAAGTTCTGTTGGTATTTTCCTAACCAAACCAAACCCCTGTGGCCAACTCTGTTGGCTGGCTAAGCTGGCACCTGTTCCCAACCAGATATTCTCTCCACTCTTGTGGCTGGAAAGGAGAAATACTTGCTTTCCCAGACTCCTTTGCAACCAGACATGACCACGTGATGTCGTTCTGGTGATGAGTTAAGCTGAAGCCTATTGGGGACTTCTGGGAAGGAGTTTAGTTTCCCTAATAGGCTGGTGCCACCCCTTCTCACTTCTTGCTTTCTTGATTTCCTATATCATGCCCAGCAAAGAGCTAACTGTCTTGCAACCATGAGGAGAGAAGTTGGGCTCTGACATTGCTGAGCTACAGCACCAATGCCAGTAGACACCTGCTTCCAGATTTCTTGCTTTGTAGAAAAATACTTGTTCCAGACACTGTTCGCTGGGGTTTCTGTCATCTGTGGCCAAAAGTATTCAAAACTGATATACCCCTCAAATGGGGATCAAGGCATCTCCAAGTTTAGCATAGTAGTTAGAAGTGTGGGTTTTAGGACCAGACAGCCTGGTTTTCAATCTAAGTTCTTCTGCTTGCTAGCTATGTAACTATAGGCCAGTGGCTTAAATTCCCTGTGCCTTATCTGTAAAATGGAGATAATAATAGGATTATTGTAACGATGAAATGAGGAGCTACAAGTAAAGCACACGGAATAGTGTCTGGGAAAATATAAGTGCTTGAAAGACATGAGCTATCCTTATCTACATACTTGTGGATAATATAGTGCTAAACTATAAACAAGATCCCCTCTCTGAACCCTGAGATGGGCCTAATGGTAGCCATGGTCAAGGGAGAGAGGAACAGTAGCGTCTTGCCCTAGATGTGCCACATCCTTTCTGCTCTCCATTCAACACATTAAAATTTGGATCTTTGAAGGTACTCTTTAAGTTCATTCACATGTTACTGTTTTTGAAACAAAATGAAAGAAATCTTAGCAGAGGGGCTTCATGCTGGCAACCTGTGGAGGGTAGGGCCCACAGACTTGCGTAAGCCCGCAGAATGGTTTTTAAAAGTTTGACTTGCAGTAGACAGAACATATGTTCTGCAGCTTGCCATCATCCTACCATCTTCTCTTGTAATGCATCCAGCCTACCTCTGATCTTGACGTCACTTTCTCCTCTTGGCATTAGGGTTTGTGAGCCCTGTCTTAGAGTATTTATTCTTGGATTCTCTCTCTCTGCTCTCTCCCCTTCCCTTGCCCCGTCACCCCTATTATTGTGCCTCTGGAAAATGTCTCCACAAAAGGACAAGAAAAAGAATTCAGGTGACAATTCCTCAAATCATTTCTGTGGGCAAATACAATTTGGCAATGTAGGACTCTTCTTACCTTTTTAGAGATACATCATGTGTGTTAGAATATTGAAGATTCTGAAAATTCACATGGAAAAACAAAACAGAAGAAAACTAAACCAAAAACATGCTTTTTTTTCCCTCATAACATCTTCAGTAGCCATTTTCTGTAAAATTAGTTTAATAGGTAACACACTTTGAGAAATCTTGTCTTGAAAGAATAGAAATGCCAGCTACAAAGGGTTAGAAGAAGGCTCTTTCGATATGAACTACTTCTGTGTTGATTTGTATTGGTCATTTGCTTGTGGCTGGGCTCTCTAAAAATAAAACATGCAATGTTAAGTTATCTAAAAATATGACCAAGCATATTCAGTATTGAGGACAAATACAAGACTGCTAGGCTCTTGAAGGTACAAGTATCATGCTTTTAATCAGAAGGCCTAGGAAACTGGAGGCAGAAAAATTAAAAATAAATTACCATCTCCAACAGGGTGCTGCAATTTTGTTAGTGATTTGGTTCATTTTCGCATCCAGCTTATTGCCTCTCTCCTAAAATCAGGCAAGGGTATAATGTGTCTAGCTCTCATTTATTAAATGTCTACCATGTACCAGTCACGTGTTTGAGTTCTTCTTATGTCCTCGTAATAAAACTCCAGGACAGGTATCATCCTTCTCAGTTTACATCCAGGGAAATGAGACTCAGAGAGTCACATAACTTATTCAGCATCACACAGCTGGCATAAGTCTGCAATGGGAACTCCCGTACTTCCCATTGCAACTATTGTAAACTGTCGCTGGTCCTATGATGAATGATGTAGTCATTTAACGTGGAGCAGCAGAACTTAAGACTTCCTCTTGTTTTCCTTTCTTCTCTGTCTACAAGTCAGCTGCAACTTAAGGCATGGCCACCCCACTGTTTGCTTGACACTCGGGGACTGGGTGTTGCAGTGCAGAATAAAGGTGCTGGCACCACCTATGTTGTCCATCTGTAAAACACTGCACAGGTTGGAGTGAGGGTCCCAGGCAGTTAGGGTGGCCTAGGTGGTGGGCTATAGGTGCATAGGATGTAGACCTCCCACATGTGAAAAGGAACTGGAATGCTCTTTCCCCAGTGTCTCTGTTTTCACAACCCCTGAGCTCTCCTTGGTGACCTAGGGAATGTGAAGGAGAGAGGGAAGCACCAGATGACAGAGAGTCAGGAGTTCTAAGAGAGGGTCTTTTGGAGAGTCTCTGTCCTTTCAGAAGACGGGAAATAAAGGCAAAGACTTGCAGAAAGTCCCAGAAGGCTGCCCTTGTAATTCTTTCTTCTATCAATACTTCCCTCCCTGAAGCTGTGTTAATTTGTTTTTATTGTCTTTTCCTTTTCTATCTTTTACCTTGTGGTAAAAGCATTTTAGGAGGGGGCCGGCCCGGTGGTGTAGCGGTCAAGTTCGCGCATTTCGCTTTGGCAGCCCGGGGTTCGCTGGTTCTTATTGTGGGCGCGGACCTACTCACCGTTCATCAAGCCATGCTGAGGAGGCATCCCACACAGAAGAGCTACAACTCTGCAACTATGATATACAACTCTCTACTGGGGCTTTGGGGAGAAAAAAAGAAAAAGAGGAATATTGGCAACAGATGTTAGCATGGGGCTGATCTTCCTCAAAAAAAAAAAAGCATTTTGGGAAAGAAAACGGGAAAAATCTTTCGTTTTTGTACAACATAGCATAGCATTATTTCCCAACTAGCGTATCTATTCTATTTGTTCATTTAAACTGTTTGGCACTGACACAAATGGATTAGCCTATGTTGGGAAACAATGCACAAAAATAAAGGTGTTTCCCTCATTGATCAGCATTTCTTTATGGATGGCCCTTTAAAAATGTGTACGTGAGTGTGCATGTTTGTGTAATTACTGCAGTTCTAGGTTTTACCAGTAATTTGATGAGTGCTTTGGCACTTAACCCCTGTGGGTTGGTTTCTTCAGCTATAAAAACAGTTCCACAGTCTGATGAAAATGATTAAAAAAATTAAATACCAACCAAAATTTTACTGCAACCAGTCCTTTTGGAGCAAATATGACAAATAATTTACTAATTATATTGTGTATAAAGGGACATTATATTAGAAAGAAAGTACTCCAGTATGTGGGTCTTATTAACTACTGCCTTGTCCAAATATGATAAAATTCTTTTTTCTATTCCAATGATTGATTGATTTAATAATTAATTTAGGGATAGTATGTTTGATGAGTCCAAAAATAAATTAGGCGATTTAGAAATGGCTACAAAATTTAACAGTTTGAGAGAGAATATATAGGTCTTAGTGGTATTGAAAAATAATAGAGTGTTTGAAAGGTTTGACTTGAATCACTGTAACTATTACACTTGACAAATGTATTCTGAAGTATAATAAAGATGGTTCCAACACTTTTGTGTCGGCCAGATTTTGACCTTTTGTTTAACAACCTCAGATCTAAACAAAATTATTATTTTCTGTTCAAAACACACAGAAGAGGGGATCTGCCCAGTGGCGCAGCGGTTTTGTTTGCGCTTGGCAGCCTGGGGTTCGCGGGTTCGGATCCCGGGCGCCCGCGGACACGCTGCCTGTCAGCCATGCCGTGGCGGCGTCCCATATAAAGTAGAGGAAGATGGGCACGATGTTAGCCCAGGGCCAGTCTTCCTCAGCAAAAAGAGGAGGATTGGCAACGGATGTTAGCTCAGGGCTGGTCTTCCTCACAAAAAAAAAAAAAAAAAAACCACACAGAAGAAATGGCAGTAACTCTGGATTAACCTTGCTTTGCCGATGAAGAATCAAAAAAATAAGAGCACAGACAAATTGTGAACAGTCAAAGGTCACGTTCAGAAAGTCAGCAGTGATGCGAACAGCTTCAGACTTCTAGTTCGCTGGTCTATTATAAACATTCCTGCCTTTACTTACTCTGAAAAACAAAATCCCACCAAACTACCCCCAAGAGGCAATTGCAAACTAACCTCTAGACAGAACTGTCAGAGCCAATAAAATCATCTGCAAACTTTCATGCTTACGTTGAAGGAACTTTCAAGGAGTGTGTAACCTGAATTAGAAAAGACATCTTTTTAAAGCTTTCCCTGAAGTGTCTGGGCCATCTGTTTTGGCCCAAGCTCCCTGTGTTAGAGCTGTTATCAAATACTGTCGGCTCTCCTGTTGCTACTGTTAGCAAATGGATTTGTCACCCCAAAGTTAAGAAAAACCAGATGTTTCCTTTGTTGTTCTATATTCCGATGGCAGGTCAAGAGCGTGTTTAAACAGTACCAGTGAAATTGAGATTTAGAAATAATCTTATTAATCTGATCAGTGAGGTCATATGATTTAAAACTGTTTCAAGATTTAGACTGAATTTCAATATTTGGCCATCTACATTTATCAGATTACCCCCAAATTAATCACTTTTTAAATAAATATAAACCTATATTTTATGGGAATCATAACTTGTATAGAAGCAGTTATAAATATGGAATAAATTATTTAAACATGTCGGGTCTTGTAATCCATCAATTAATTTCTTAACCAAATGTTTATTGAGCCCCTATCATGTGCCAGGGAAGTGTTAGTGTCTGGGGCTACAAAGATGAATGAGATATGGTCCTTAACACTGAGGAGCACGTAGTCTAGCACAGAAAACCTGCATGTAAATCAGCAGACCCGGTACAATGTGGCAAGTTCTAACCACTGATAGGAGAGTGTCATGGCCTAACTGTGGGGATCTGGAAGAGGCGAGGAAACATGGAAAACATTGCAAGGGAGGCCACATTTAAGCCACATCTTAAAGGATGAGCAGGAGTTTGGCCGGCGACTGTATTTGCAGGAGGATGGAGGTTAGGAGATGAATTCTTTGCAGAGAGAACAGGCACACGTGCTTAAAATAATTATATATTCAGGGTTCTGCAAGTAGTTCAGAACAGTTGGGGTACAATGTGTTTGGGGGCTAGAGTGGAAAATTAGGCTAACAAAGTAGGTAAGGATCAGAATATGAGGAGTCTTGTATACCACACCAAGAAAGAAAATCTGTATGGTAGGTGAGGAGTCACTAAAATATTTTAAGTAAAATAATTAGAATTTTGCATTTTAGAAAGATCACCCTGATTTAATGGAAGTTTTGGAGCAGGATGAGATTGGAGGCAGTGTGGCAAGAGGGAAGGCTGTTATTTTAATGCAGGAGAGCAATGATGAAAACTTCATGTAAGGCAGGGACTGCTGGGATGCAGGGCAGGGAGGAAAGTTTGATAGATGCCTAGGATATGGAACATACAGGACCACTTAGAGGTAATAGAAATTGAGCGATATTCAGAAAGTTTGCTTTTTGTTTGTTTTATTTATTTTTTGTTGTTGGGATACAACAATGCATTCATTTTGGACTTGTTGAGTTTGTGGAGGAGTATTTACATGTCCCTGAATAATGAGTTGTTGGAGATCCGGTAGGTAAGTCAAAATACCAAACTGTTGGATTGATCTATTGTCTACTTGGTTATGTTGGGGCCTAAGCTTTTGAGACTCTCCTTCTCCATGAAATTCCAGACTGGATTTGGCCCAAAGGGAAGCTGCGTGAGCTCTGGGAAGCAGAAGAGAAGCAGTCATCATTATGTTCTGGAGGTTATTGTCACCTGTAGGTGGTAAGAGACAGACCCAGGAGTGCCACTGGGTTCCAGTTTGTTCTTAATCTTCCCTTCTTCCTGATGATGCCCTTGCCCAACAAAAGTGACCCCAGGCCTCCACTGGACACTTTGCTGACAACTCACAGAGGTAGCAGCCATGAAGAGTCAACAACCTTCCATAGACTTCACAGTCCCAACCCAGTAGCAGGACGTGCTGGCTTCCAGAGCTCCCTGCAAGTTCTGACACGTTCATGACTTTTCTCTGTTCCTTCAGCTATGTTTTTTGGATCTTTATCTTCCCAGCTCTTCCCAGAATTGAGTAAGTACTCATTCTTATTGTAAATTCCTTCTTCCATATCACTCATAGTGGTTCTGCTTCCCTGATTGGATCTTTTTAAAGCTATGTCCAAAGTGTATCTTCAAACAGAACCCCTTAAAAACACTGCAGTTTCCACTCAACACTTTTATTGCTTGAAATTGTTTTGCTTTTGAGAGTCTGATTTTTTCACTTACTTTCTGAGAGTGATCAGTAGTACAGAATGATGATCTTAATGTGTCCAAATAGGAAAAAATGTCAGAATAGCTAAGAGGAATTTCAAGAAAAAACAGCATTCGGTTCTTACGCTGTTGAAAGAAATCATTATTATTACTTTTTGTATATGAACATTTTAATATAATCCAGTGCTCTAGATCTGTCTGGGGTATGGAGAGCCAGGCATGAAAGATCTCAGGTGCCTTGGAGACAGGTAGAGAGGACCAGGGCAGATTGTGGCAGGAAAAGAGGATTTCCTCCTGCTGGAACGTGGAGCCGTTCTTGGGGTGAAGTGCGATGGAGCCTTTTGTTGAAAAAGCAGCTGTGGAACAGAGGTCCTGATGCTATTGGCTCAATGAAGATCCCATTATGAGCAGGTCAAAAACAGGACTGAGTAGGGAGTACTGTCCACAGTTCTAGAATGAGCATTTGGGTTGCTCCTCTCCATCCATTCCTGCCCTGGGGAGAGGGTGGAGATTAAGCCCAAGAATGGTAATGAAAGGATATTGATTTTGTTGTCAGAATTGGGAAATGAGACTTGACCTAGAAAGGTGTGTGCTCTGGGGAGTACTTTCTTGTTTTTGTTCTGCTTTTTGCCTTTCTTCCAAAGCCAGCAAAGAAGAACATGAGTGTTTCCTACTCCAAGAAGAGAGTGGCAAAGGAAGCAGTATTGGCAGCCTTGCCAGCAAAGGCAATGGTATTGATATTGTTTATTCCTTCGGTGGGAATGGCCTTCTTTCTTATATTTGCATGGCAAACTCTGACTCATCCTTCAAGACCCAAACCTAATGTTTGAAGGCTTCCATGACTGGCCCTCTCCCACCCCACCCTGTCCCACACCCTGGGCAGGTTGACAGATTGCTTCATTTGTTTTCCAATGGCACTTTGTACTCCTAATTTAGCATATCTTGCACTGTATTACAATTAGCCTTTTTTGTTGACAGCATAACCCAATGATATATTAATTTGTGTGTTTCTTTTCTGTCTTCTACTTTGTGGATCAGAAAGCATTAAGGCAAAGAAAATGAGAAAAGGTGTCACTTGGGGTGGGGGGAGGTAGGAAGTCTTACATCTCTTAGAATGTTGTGTATTCAGAAGCGGCTGCCTTGCTGCAAATACAGGATCACCCAGCTTTACATTTGCTTGGTTAGTCAAGGAACCAGAAATAACACCATTTCAATCTGTTTGCCTAAAAACCTTCATATCTATGTATTTACAAAATTTTTAAAATTCATAAACTAGTGCAGAAATTGGGCTGTATCCTCTGCAGACTGCTTTGCAGGCATAGCAGCAGTTGGAGATTGTGTTCTAGGGGCAGAGCCTTCATATTGTAACCCCCTTTATGGGCCTGATGACCCCTGACCCATACCGTGTAATTAATAATCTTTCCCTTCTCCTGGGAAACAAATGGGATTAGCAAACTGTGACAGTGTCTATTATTCTTAAGGAAGTCACACTGAGATTGGTGTCTCCTCCCTAAAGTACATATTGTACTTATTACACAAACAGAGAGTCATGCAATATGTGCAAAATTCTTGTGACAATTTTCTCTTTGTTCAGAGACCATGCTTGCTAGCTATTTTCTATTAGATATTTGGAAGGTGTCCACTACTTACTGCCACAAGTGAGGCAAAGAAGTTGGGATTGAATGTGTCCATTAAACCCCTTACAGATAAGGTAAAGCATGTGATCAGTGGGTACCAGTTAACCCCTGTCATGGGCCTGGGGGAGGAGAGTTGCGCCTGGACTCATAAGACACCTGTTCTCTTGGAAATACTTGCTGATTCTGTCCCTGGGTATTGGTTGTAGGGTGGGAAGAAGCCCTCTTGCTGCCCTGGGACCAACTGAGCCATGCCTGCCAGGACTCCTGTTTTGCGTAGGCAGGCAAGACTCCACATCAGCCTGTTAGTCTCTTGATGTCTTGAAATTACTTTCTCATTATAATTAAAAGAAATGAAATGATTTTGGTAATATTCTAAAACATGCAGCAAAGGCTTGGTTTTTGAAGGAAAGCATAATCCTGCTGGAAGAGTGCTAATGTACAATTGCTGTGAACTCTTTCATGAGTGTATCAGTCAAGTCCCATGAGCCTTGTCTTGGACTTGGTCACTGGGCTGAAGTAACTCTGATAGAAGCCCACCCATGAGGGCTTGGATGCAGCATAAGGTCCTACAGGCTGGGACAGCTCAAATGAAAGATTTGCTTATTTACCTGTGATGGCCACGGTAACATAGCCAGAGTATCTGAATTCAGGTTGAAGAGGGGAAGACAAAGGTGAAAATCAGGAAGCAGCACTTGGTGTCAGGCCTGAGGGATGAGGCAAGACCACATCAAGGCATGAGCCAAGACGTCAGGAGCAGGATGATTGGCATTTCCGTCAACTCTCACCTGTTTCCCAGGTCCTCTGTCTTTCTCTTTCTTGGTTTACTGTTTCATTTTTGGTAGAACACTTCCCCCTGTAGCTTCCTAAAAAGGGGCTCATGTGACTAGAATTTTTTGAAGTCTGAATGTGTTTTTATTTTACTCTCATTAATTGATTGATAGTTTGGGTGGGGAGAGTCATTATCTTCTAGCCTCACTCTTGCTCTTGAAAAGTATGATGCTGTTTTAAATCCAGATTTTTTTTCCTCCTATTAATTTTCTCTGCTCTCTCTTCTGGGACTCCAGAATTGAGATGTGAAACCTGCAGAATTTACCTTCCAGTTTTTTTCATATGTATATGAAATATATACATATATGTGAAATAGGTACCATGCCAGGCATCTTGATATCTTTGAGCATCAACAAAGAGGCCAGTGTGGACAAAGAAAAGTAAGTGAGGGAAACAGTCTCAAATATACCTGTCCTAATTATTCTAAATAAGTCGGGAGGTCTTACTTTAATAAATGATCTTTGAAAATATAAGTAGAAAGAAAAATAAAACCTTTTTGGTAATTTCAGTAATTTTTCTCCCTTGCTCTGAATATTATCTATTTTATCTTTAGCTCTGAAATTTACTAAGGTAACTTATTGAGTAACTTTGGGTGAGTCACTATGGATTTTTATTTCCTGGATGTAAAACAAGCAGTTGGGTACACATAATCTTTCATATCGCATTTGGCTCTAAAAGCTGATCTTGCATTGGGTTATCTCAGTACTAATTAGTACTTCTGTTAGAAGAAGGCCTGGGACACAGAAAGGAAGTGAAACTTAAATCAGTTAATATTGCTGCTCATTCAGCATTTCCAGGAGAAGTGTTGGTAAGAAGTGACCCATACCTCTAAGGTCCATTTATAGATTCTAAAGTTCTTCTAAGTTTATTATATTCAAAGAGAAAAAGATCACAGCCACTACCCAGCCAACGTGGTTCTTATTTGCTAAATATAAGTGAGGTTTTAATATAGCTATGATCATTTCAAGTGCACAATTAATAAAACATTGGTAGCATTTACTGTACAATTATACAGCGTAGCTCAACATGAGCATTAAATGAGTACTCTTAGTAATAAAAATTGTATGGAACAATTTCTTAAAATCAAGTCCAAACTCAGGAATTTATATCCAATACTTTTTTTTTTTTTTTTTTTTTTTGTGGGGAAGACCAGCCCTGAGCTAACATCTGTTGCCAATCCTCCCCTTTTTGCTGAGGAAGACTGGCCCTGGGCTAGCATCCGTGCCCATCTTCCTCCATTTTATATGGGACGCCACCACGGCATGGCTGACAGGCAGTGCGTCGGCGGGCGCCCGGGATCCGAACTCGCAAACCACGGGCTGCCAAGCGCGGACTAAACCGCTGCACCACCGGGCGGCCCCTGTATCTAATACTTTTAATGCACATACTGCAAGCTGAAACAAAGAACAGTATTTACCCTGACCTATCTTTCCAAATTTATGTTCTACTACTTGGTCACTACATTCTACTTTATAATAGTCTCATACTCAGCATGTTTTAGACTTTTATGTGTCCTATGTATTTTGTTTCTGTTACCTGGAATCCTTCCATCGCTACTGCCCTCCCTCCCCCTTGTCACGGACTCCAACTGCCAAAATCCTACCCATCCATCAAGGCTCATGTTAAATATTTCCTTGCTCAAGCAGCCTTTCCCGATTCTCCCAAGAAACTCAACCTTTTTCTCCTTTAAAGTTCATAACATTTTATTTGTACCTTTCTAATGATACAGTACTTATTTATTCTCCTTGGAAATATACCTCCCTATCTTCCTTTTACATTATAAACTTCCTGAGGACAAGAACCATGTCTTGCTCATCTGCATATCTCCTGCTATACTCAGTAGAAGACTCTTAATAACTGTTGTTAAAATTAATTCTATATAACACATCTGCAGGCAAAAATCCATAGTCATTAAAAAACAAACAAAAAAACAACAAAACCTTTCTCATGTGTATAGGAAAACATGTATACATCTTTCTTAAAAAGAGTTATATTTCTGGATAAAGCTGTTTTCCATTCTATCATAAATGACTATCATCTTTTCTATTCCACCTTTATTATTAGCAGAAACTTTGCATGTTTATCAGATTTTGATGACCCGGATTCTTTTCCTTGGGTAAGTCATTAAAGTTAAATTTGATATTCCTTTGGAAAAGTACCCCCCACACCCTCAGAACCAAACAAAATAACCCATAAGGTTAAACTATTAGCTTTGAAATGGCTTTCATTATTTAGCTGGCTTAAAACTCTAATGTTTTGAGCGTGTCAGTCCACCAGAAAGGGTGAGCCAGGTGGAATGGAAGCCCAGTTCTCCCTCTTTATTAGCCTGGCTGGGATAAATGTCCTAGGAGAAATTTTCCAAAAATTTATTTTAAATTTCTTATGATTTAGAAAATCAGCAACTTCAAAAGATATTGAGGATATTGTCCTGTATCTTAACTTTAGATTGCCCTTGTTTGATGAGTTTTAAAAAATCTATTTAAGGAGTTTTTTGGAAAGATTACTGATGAAAGTCTGAGTTAAAAGTCATTGGTTCGTATTTCATCAGTCCTCATGCCGTTTGTCACCAGTAAATCTTGCATTGGACACTTATCCATTCCTATGAAAATGACACTCTTGCTTTATTTCTATATTTTAGCTTCCATTAAACTGAGGCTTAGATCTCATTTCTTTTTCAGACATAGATAAGGTTACCAGAAATAAGTGTAATATTGAAACTTCTATTTAGTGACTGAAATAAGTTTATCTGCCTCTATAAGGGACCATGGTTACATCTCCTTGTGTATTTGAAAAATTCCTTTGAATATATGAAAAGTATTTAATGAATTTATGCAATGAATAACAAAAAATGTAAAAAACCTTGAGATTTTAAATATTTTTAATATGTCAAGATGTTTCATGCCATACCAAAGAAGTTAGCTGTTTCGATAGCACATTCACAGTAATCATGTATTTTACCATCATTTTTATTATGTATTCATGACAACTCTAAGATAGGTTCAGATAATATGTGTAATATACATTCATATATAATTTGATTATTTCATCGAAAGAAATCTGATATGTACTTTCCTTTCCTGACATGTGAATTGAATAACTCTTTTCTTAGCAGCTGTTTTTTCAAATTTAATCTAGAAACAAATTGCGTCAAGCTTGGTGCTGAAAGTCTATCTGATGAGAATCTTTCCAAATTTATTTTTATATTTAGATTTATAGATAGAAGATTACACATCAGTCACATTTAAATTGAAGTAGCATTTCAAAATAAAGGGTTTCGTTTTATGTTTGTTTTAGTAATATAGTTTTGCTTGTATTAAATATAGGGTAATAATCATTTGCCAGGCTAGAAGTAGCTAAATACCCAATTTTCATATTTACATTGAATTTCCAGTACTGCCTGTTTAATGTCTTTACATGGCTGTAACCAAGTAAGCTCCATAGCGCTTGATTGTAATGTTCATCTGGCTTCCTGCCATGTAAATGGATGTATTAATACTCGGTTCTCGAGAGTGTTGTGAAGTTCAGTTAATTAATGTTTATAAAAGCTTCTTGAGATTGTCTGCTGAAAGATATTACATGAGTTAAAATTATATAAAAAGCAAACATGTAGAGCACTCTAGAAATTGTTGCTTAGCAAAGATAAAAGTGCCCTGAATATCTATTAGCCATGTCTGAATCAACAACTTCTGATTTCCTTAATTTACTATAGTATTTCATGGCTAATACATAAAGATGACTTAAAATTGCATCTTCTCTTTTCATAGCAATGAATTCTTTATGAAATTTTGGTCAGAGAAGTTTAGGAAAAGCATATCTGGTGCTTATTCAGGCAGAACATTCAAATCAAAGATCTTATATAAAATAAAATGTTAGGGAGAAGATTCATTCTTGCTCCCAAGTGAGTACACTTGGTGGTAGGCATTCTAGTTGTTCACCAGCATCTAATCTCCATTTCTCTCTCATAGCAGTAGAACGCCTAATTTCTTGCTGGGCACATGGCCAATCTGACTGAAGTCTACATATTGTCCGCCTTGCTTACAAGCTGGATGTGGCCTATGGTAACTGAGTTCCAGCCAATTGGATGTGAGCTGAATTCATCTGTGAAACTTTTAGATTGTGTCCTTAAAGGGAGGGCATGCCCTTCTTTCTTCTTTCATCCCATTGCTTGGGATGTAGATGTAGTAACAAGCCACTCTGGACATGTGGGTGAAGAAAACCACCTAAAGATGGAGGAGTAACAAGACAAAATGAGGTTGAGTTCCTGAACCACTCACAGAACAGAGTTGCCATGAACAACCTTATAATGTCTGCCTGTGAAAATGTTTAAGAGATGATTAGTTTGAATCTTGGTTATAAACCATCGACTATATCCTAACTTAGGGATATCTTTATAGAAAGCAAGAGGGGAAAAAAATGATTCGATTTTCAGATCTTATACCAAATTGCCCACTGATGGATCAGGTCTCATGGAAAAATCAACTGTAATTTTTATTTATACTCTGAGTACATTGAAAAGTTTGAATTTGGAGGTGCGACCCCTGATCTTAAAATGCATAAAGAAAAATTTTGTAGTTGTACCTCTGAACAGACTAGGGAGCTCTACTTTGAAATGACTTCATCTTCTGAAAGTCCTAAACATTACAAAAGTAGTAAAACTGAAAAAAATTTAACTAAATTGTACTATTCTAATATATTAGACAGATAAACTGTCTTGATTGACCGTTGGACTCTGTCCTACTCTGTCTCCTTCTTGTGCTTGTCAGATGAGTGGCTTAGTGACAGTAACTGATGTCTCTAAATGGTAAAACTGAACAGAGATAGCTGTACATTGTTAAAAAAAATAGGCGATCTCTCAATTCCTTCATAGTTCACAATTTATTCAGAGCTCAGGAAGGTGATACTACTGTATCAGACGCTTTTCAGGGATAGTTTTCATTTGCTTTGTAAACATTTTTTGCTTTTGTGTAAATGAAGAATACACCCTCCCCAAGTTTTTCACCAAATATTTATATCAATGACTCTGTGCAGATAGCTAGATAAACTACAAAGTCAAGTATTAATAATAAATACATTTCTGGATTATTGTACTAAATAAAGATAGTGGCATGTTCATGGTGATATTTATATTCTTCACAATTTTTGACCACTAGAAATTCATCTGTATTGACATTTCATTAAGGCATCATTATTTTCTTTCACTGAAAATAATTTATTGTAGTGCAGCAAACCACCCCAAAACTTAAGGCTTAAAACCATAACAGTTATTTATTTTGCTCACAAATCTGAAATCTGGGCAGTGTTCAGATGGACAGCTTGTTTCTGGTCTATGGGTCATCAGCTAAGACAGTTCAACTGAGGCTGGAGGATCTACTTCTAGAATGGCTCACTAAAATGGCTGGGAAGTTGGTGCCAGTATTAAGCTGGGAGGTCAGCCAGGGCTATAAGCCAATGGTCTTGGTTCTTGACCTCTCTATGATGCTGCTTGAATTCTTCCTCCCAATATGGTGACTGGCTTCCAAGAGTATGTATTTGAAAAGATGGGAAGAGGAAGCTGCCAGTCTCTTAAGGCATGAGCCTGAAAACTGGCACAGCACCATTTCTGTCATGTTACAGAGCCCACTCAGATTCAAGAAAAGAGGATATAAACCTCACCTTTTGATTGGATGAATGTCAAAAAATTTCTGACCATTTCTGATCTACTCCAGTATTAAACATTTCTAACTAGTAATGAAGACACTATAACAGAAAGAAAGATAGTTAAGATAATAAGCAGTAGCAGTTACTCTTCCTATGAAAAAATGACAGATTATCCTGAAAAAAAAAATAGAATGGATTGATGAGTGTTTTAGAAATGTTTGGAATCTTGTATTCCAGTGGCTCTAATCTTTTTGAGCTCCTGATTTCTGGTTGAGTAGCAGAATTTTTAGTAACGGTATGTGGCAGACACGGATGGTTGCCCACCCAGTATCCACTCTCTCCTCTTCCATATTAAGAGATCTCTGAATTTGTCAGCAATGTGCCCAGGTTAAAATTCGTACTTCCCTGAACTCCCTTACATTTGAGGATTGCCATGGGACACAGTTCTGACTAATTCGTTTTAAACAGAAGTCATTAGATACTAATTGTAGGAAAACACTTTAAGAGGACAAACTCAGCTTTTTCTTTTGTTCTTCATTCTTCCCCCATCTTCCTGCCTGGATTGAGGATGTGATGTCTTTGGTGCAATAGCCTTGTGAATCATCAGAGGTGATCACAAGTAAGAAAGCAACATGTTAAGGATTAATGGCAGGAAAGCTGGAAGGCTGGAAGTTTGGGTCTTTGATGGCCTTGTACAATCACCATCAAAGTCTTAAATACTGTCTACTCTAGATTTCTTGAAATGTGATATAAATAATTCTGTATGTGGTCAAACTAAAGCAACTGGGTTTCTGTTGCATAAAGTCACATCCATTTTCTGACTGAATTACTGCTGTAAAAAAGTCAGCAATAATTATAATATAATCACTGCTAGAGATTCAAATATATCACAGGATCTGTAAAAGCATCCACATATTCTCCTCTGTTCACTGTGTTTCTGTATGAATAGAGCAGTTACTGCTCTGACAGCCTCTCTTATACTCATGAGGGAAAGTTTTGGCATGTTCAATAAGTGTGGGCTCTCTGTCACATTATGACATGCTTCTTACCTCTAATTTGCAGCATATTGAACCCTGCTTTATAATGGGCAACATGGTCTACTCAGCAGAACATTCTATCTAAAAGACTGTGCTCTACTAGGTTATAGCAAAAACAAATCCAATGAAATGCTTGCAGTGTATCAGTGATGGAACTATTGTTATAACTGATGAGGTATAATTTTGGCTAAGTTTAGAAGATATTTTGTATTTCACAATTTTAAGGGCTACACTCAAAGAGTGTAGTAGTATTGGTAGATTAATATATATTCTAAGTAAAGGGTATGGATTTGGCTGCTTTAACAGAGACCAAATAACAGTGGCTTAAACATGATAGTTTATTTTCTTTCATGTAAAAGTCTGAGTTGGTAGGTGGTTGAGGAAGGGAGGCTACACAGCTCTAGTTCACCAGGAAATCCAGGTTCCTTCTATATCATTACTAGGCCATCTCCTAGACTAGAATGTTGTCCTTATCCACATAGTCAAAGCTGGCTCACTACGACCATGTCCGTATTCTAGATTTCAGGAATGGGAGAAGTTAGAAGCAATGGGACAAGTAGTCTCTCATAAGAATCTGATCCAGAAATTGTCCACATCCTTTCTGCCTACATCTCATTGGCCATTTGTTAACCAGCCACAACCAACTGAATGGTCTGTTAGGAAATGGCTCTAGGCGGGACCTCATGTACATGGCTAAAAATGGGGAGGTTCTATAACTTAAAAGAAAGTGGACATGGATGCTGTGTGACAGTTACCTGCCTCTTTCACAGGAGTATGCCGTCTGCCTTCAGAGGAGGGATGGTCTATCATGCTGGCACTGTTAGGCATTTGGCTTTTGTAAGGAGTTGTTAAAGTGAACCCTTGTTTATTTGGTATTGAAGGCCTGTGAACCTGCCCTCAATCGGCATTGTTTTTTTGCTCTCCAGTTCTCATTAATACCAGATGGCTTACAATCTCCTGATTTCCCCTTTTTCTTGGCTTCTGGATTCCTCACATTCTGTCACCATCTTGCTCCACTGCCATCTTGACCGAAACTTAGCACTCTTTACTTTCAGTATATGTATTGAAATACTCAAAGTAGTTATGAGTTTAAGAAGACTAGGGATGGTGGTAGGTGATGAAGGATTGCTTGTTCACAGAACCTTTCACCTTTTGCTCTTCCTCATTTCTCTTCCAACCTCAGCTCTTCATCCAATCATTTCCTAATTACCCTAGGAATCTCCAAATTCCTTTTTCCCTATTAGGCAGAACTATTTTCCTGTTCCTCTCAAGCTTTCACAGACCACACCAGACTCTTAGAGGGTTCTGCTTCTACCTCAAGTGTTATTCCCAGTAAAAGTTCTTTTCTCCCTTAAAAGAATTATGGTGCTGGTTGTTGAAATAATAATTTTTCCCACCTCATTATAAGATGAAATCAACTTCTGCATTTGCTGTAAAAATGTTGTTGAGAACATTATCCATTATGTCATTCATTGCTCCCTCTATAAAGCTCCACATCAGAAAGTTCTTTTAGATTTCAGTGCCAGAAAAAACTTTGATTCTCCTAAAGCTGGCTTCCTCCTTTCTGATAACAAGAGCTATATAACTGATCGTGCTTTCTGAACTGTACAACTCTGAGCCAAATTTGCAGCTCTACCCTTGCAATTATATTCAACATACAATTAGCATATTTGTATTTCCTTCATTTGCTTGGGCCATTTTATATGTCTATCATATTGGTCTGCCTTTTGTTATAAGCCATTTCAAATCCTTTTAAAAAACAATCAAGATAAAAATAAGTTGATTGTTAATAAGTAAAGTAAATAAGCGGCTTAGAGGTCATGTAAGGCAAGACTATGCAGTATTTTTGACACCCCTTCCCAAATACTTAGATAAGATGAAAGGCCCTGTGGACCACCTACCCTACTCATTCACACTTTCCAAGGTAAAAATAACTCAGTGAACATGCTACCTTTAGATTAAGAATGAAGAATTTAATGCTTACAAATTCATGTACTAGAAGTACCAGACACTTCCATACCATTTTAGATCCTTTCAATGTCACTTGTCTCCAAGAATCTTTGGTCTCTTGTTCCACTCCGGTCGCCACTACAGTGACCATCTCGGTAAGGGTTTTAACTGATTTCAAGAGAGTACAACTCAACAGCACCTCTCCTTATGCTTGCCCATGCACTGTTCACCTTCTTCCTGGGGATTCCTTGTTGATAGTGAGGAAGAAGACACTCTGAGATCTGTTTGGTGCCCGCATATATGCGACCTAGAAATGAGGTGGAGCTAACAACCTGTGGAAAGAAGAGTGTTCCTTCCCTATGGAAGGGCCACTCACTAGGCAAGACTGCCAGGCCATCCAAAGTGCTGGCCAAAAATGAGGGGATCTAGAATGGATAGTGGAGGGAGGAAGGTGAGATGATGAATATCAGTTATGGCTTTATTATGGGACCAGCAATAGACACAGGAACTGAAGCTGGCTCCACTAATTTTCTGGCTGTAAATTCCCTGCTTTGCTAGGTTGCACTCTGTAATAAAGTAGGTGCACATATGCTTTAGCTTCTGTCTCTGCTTTCTGGGGAGCCTGGGTAAGATAGTAGGTTTTTGAAACTGGTCCTTGGTTATATATCCAAATGAAAAATCTATGGAGGAGCACATCGGAAGAGACTAAGGAAGGATTTTTGTCCTTTCTTGGCCCATTAGGAGAATCCTCATTGCCCAGCCACCAGTGAAGTCTTGGTTACCAGGGGCTTGAAAAGTCTGAGGGACTCTACCATTACTTCAAGCAACTTAAACTCTTGGAAATTTAATTACAAACAAGCACTATTATTAATGGAAGCTACTGCAATAAACTAACCTAGATGGAAAGACCCGACTAACTTTTAGGGCTTCTCAAGCAAATCCAATTGTATGTTGGTATTAGAAATGTCCCAGTTAAAAGCAAAGCATATCTAGTACTTTTTGTAGCATTCTTTCTGATCCATAAATATCAATGGTTTGCAAATATGTTATAGTTAGGTCTGTCTGCAATAAGAATGAGTTATATTGGATGCTTTCTAATCCAGAGAGATTGGACTTTAAAATAGTTAGTGAATTTTAATGAAGTTAGGAATAGTAACAGATGACTCATTAATTACGCATATTAAGAGAATATTCTCTTTGCTATATCTTTAAGAGTAACATAGACCTCATTTCATGGTTTAGTTATATATGTATCAAATCATATCTTCAGCCACCTTAAACTGTGTATATTTAATGTTACACAGAGCAGCTGTAAGAAATACAGAAGGATTTATATTTACTACTGGAAATCTTTTAGCTCTAATCATGGAAATATTTCCCCCAGAAAATGTCACTAAACATTTTGTGGGATAACTTTTTTAAAATAATCAAATAGAAAACATGGCATAGGGATAGGTTATTCATGTGTGTTAATTTTTCTGTAAGTAAGTCTTCTTTTTCCAAAAATGATAACATTCAAGAAGAATATTATTAGGATTTACTTATATTTTTCTTTTCTTTTCTTTTTTTTTACAATTCTCAAAGATTTTTCAATAGTACCTCTCCTGGTATAGGTCACAATATTCTTAAAAAGTCAACTTCAAATGGCACTATTGATTTTTTTTTTTTACTATGTCAAAAGACAATATTTTCTGCAAGTTTTCACAAGGTGAATTAAATCTGTAATCTAATTTTAAAATATCTATTGGGAGCAATTTTAGGAATCTGAAAAATTTCATTAAATGATACCATACCTTAACAGAAATATTGTCTAGATAGGAATGCCTCAGTTGATGGAAATATTTGGGTAATATGCTGTTTTGTTTAATTATTTTTTTATTTTTAATTTAACATTAAGTGTTTCACTTTCATTTCTTACTGAAAATCTTTTAAAAATGTATTCATAGTCTTTACTGTCATGGGAAGTACAAAAAGTATATTGATCTTTCTTTGGCCCCTGTGAATTTCCAGTGTCTGATATTGATCTTTCTGAATGTCAGTAATCATTGTATGTCAGAGGTTGGGATGAATGTATATAGCTTCAGCACACGACCCAGGAATTTATTATTTGAATAAATCCTTGATATAAACTTCCTTTCTCAAGATGTGCTTCTTTTTCCTTCTTCTCAAAATAGAATTCTAGCCACTAGGCTTAGGATTGGAAATATTTAATCAGGGGCTCTAGATAGTTAGATATTTGTTAAAATGGGATTTTACTGTATTCTTGACAGGATTTTAGTGAGTGCAGGGGTAGATTGCTGTGGTCTAGTCCATATGTTGGCAGTGATTCACTCAACAGGGTGTAGCTCATGGTTGTGGACTGGATAGGAGGAAGTAACCTGGATACAGAGAAGGGCCTTGAATGAAGGTAGTCTGTTTAGCATCCAAGCAAAGTCACAACCTCTGACTTGACTTTGGAAATGGGAGTTCAAATATGGTGGGACTGCTGCAACCAGGAAATCTGACCAGATGGACTGTGGTTGATTGGTTCTGGAAGACTTTCGTATAATGGTGCTTGTGAGTGGAGGATTCAGCCTGGGGAAGAAAGGCTAGGAGACATTAGGGATCATAGGTATCAGCTGGATTTAGAATAGGGTCCCAGTGCCAAAGGGGGACTGGGAAAGTAAGTAGGATCACCAGATGTAATTCTGAGGTAGCAAGTCAAGGCAGAGACTTCCTATCAACATGGTGAAAGGAGATGACAGTGAAAGTCTCTTCTTCCTGCTCCTGGTTATGGAGATACTGGAAAATATGTACATTTTTAAAAGTAAATAACCAAGCTTGAAAGAAAGAAAGTAAAAATCCCTGGTACCAGAAATGAGGAAGGAATATAAAGTCAAATTTGCAAGGAGAAGATGAAGCCATGGAGGCTCAGAGGGGTTTCCCAACCAGACTGAGATTTGAGAGTTGGGACTAGAGTCCACTTCAGAGACAGGAGATGAGGCCCCAGGCTCACGTGAGACAGACACTGGGACAGTCCCCTGCATCAACAGGCGTCTTGAAGGGGACTATATGAAATGGGACTATAGAAACTCTACCCTCTGGGGCATGCGTCGGATGGGTTGGGTAAAGAAATCTGCAAGGATTTGGAAACTTAAATCAGCGCAAACAGGTGTGAGTCCTGAATTTACACCACTCCTGGGGTGCAGGAATCTCAAATTGAGAAATTAACACCAGTATCGGCACTAGAACTCACGAGCCTCTGAGGTCTCTGGAAGAAACCGGAGTGGAACAGCTCTGAAAGGATCATCCCACAAAACAGAGCACGTGGGAATTAAAAAAAAATTAGAATGCAAAACTCCATGAGGGAGAGGGAACAGCTGCAATAACCAAGAGAGTTTACACTCCAAGAGCTGGAGATTATAGAATGATCTGAAACATAATAGGCGCATTAAAAAGGCTAAAAGAGATAAAAAGGAAGAATAAAAATTGCAATACAAAAATAAACAAAATAGTATTGAAAAAGGAATAGTTATAAAGTACATATAGTAAGTGAAATGAAAATTCAATGGAGGTTAAATAACAGATTAGGCCTAGCCAAAGAAAGGATTAGTGAATTGGGAGCTATTCTGAAAAAAATCAATCAGAATGTAGCACAAAAGATAAAGAGATATAAAAAAATGATGACGAGAGAGGGAGGATAGATAAGAAGGCCTAGCATAGGAATTCCAGAAGCATAAAACTGAGATAAGAAAGAAAATGTATGGTTGCAAATTTTCTAGACCTGAAGCAAGACTGGAGTCCTCAGTTTGACAGAATATACCAACATCTGAGTGAGATAAATGGAAAGAAATACAAATCTAGGCTCCTCAAAAACAAAAACAAAAAATCTTAAAAGCTTTCAGAGAGAAATGGCAGAAAACGTAAAAGAAACGACTAATAGACTGAAAGCAATTTTCTCACTGCAAAACTAGATTCAGGAAAAAATAGAATGCATTTTTAAATGTTGACGTAAAAAGGGGGTGGAGTGTGTTTCTCTACTGCTTGATTCTGGGCTCAGCCATGTGACTTGCTATAGCCAATAGAATGAAGTGAAAGTGACAATGTACAGCTTCAAACCTACGTCTCAGCTGTGAGTTTCTTTTGTGCTGATGCCATCACCTTGGGGAAGAACATGCCTGGGCTACCCCACTGGTCCCAGGAGGAGGATGAGAGACACGAAGAGCAGAGCCACCCCAAATTGAGTGTGGAGGAGATAAGCTGACCCACACATCCACAAGAACAAATAATTGTTTCTTAAGTTCTTGAGTTTAGGGGTGGGTTATTCTATTATTTTCCTATTACTGATGTAACAAATTAACACAACCGTAGTGGCTTAAAACAACACAAATTTATTCTCTTACAGTTCTGGAAGTCCACAATGAGTCATACAGGGCTAAAATCAAAGTGTTGGCAGGGCTGTTTTTTCTGGAGGCTCTATGGGAGAATTTGTTTCCTTGACTTTCTGGCTTCTGGGGGCTGCCTGCATTCCTTGGCCCATGAACCTTCCTTGTGTCAGTCTAATCTTTTACTTCCATCGTCACATCTCCTACTTTTGTAGTCAAATCTCTTTCCACCTTCCTCTTTTAAGGACATTTGTGATTACATTTAGGGCCTACCTGGATAATCCAGAATAATCTTCCCATCTCAAGAACCTTAACTTACTCAAGTCTGCAAAGTCCCTTTGCCATATAAGGTAACATTCACATGTTCTGGGAGTTAAGATGTGGCTATTTTGGGGATTGGGCTTTATTCAGCAGACCACACTTGTTACATAGGGTTTTACTTTTATTTTTATCTATTTTTTTAACAAAAAATACTTTTTTTTTTCACTGAGGAAGATTCACCCTGAGCTAACATCTGTTGCCAATCTTCCTCTTTTTTTTTTTTTCACTTGAGGAAGATTAGCCCTGAGCCATCATCTGTTGCCAATCCTCCTCTGTTTTGCACGTGGGTTGCCACCATAGCATGGATGTGGAGTGGTGTAGGTCTGTGCTCGGGAACCGAACCTGGGCCATGGAAGCGGAATGCCCCAAACTTAACCACTGGGCCACGGAGCCAGCCCCCAAAAGACACTTTTTAGAGGACTAAAGTTCAGGAGACTCACAAGGCAGAGATCAATACTGAAAGAACTACCAGAGGTTGTAGTTAATAGATAGCATTAGTATAGTGATAAAACACATGGATTTTTTAGACAGACTGCCTTGATTCAAATACAAGTTCTGCCACTTTCTATCTGTGCAACCTTGAGCAAGTTACTTACCCTCTTGTGACTCAGTTTCCTCCTCTGTAAAATGGGAATAATCATAGTAGTATCTACCTCATGGGCTTCTTATGAGGATTAAATGAATTAATATTAGTAAAGTGCTTCGAATATTTGTAAGGCTCATAGTAAACGTATATAAATGTTTGTTAAATAACAAAATAAAAGGGAAACAACCCAGAACAAAGGAGTGAGATAGATGAATCATTTTACACCCAACCTGGTAGCAAAATTTAAAATGCCTGACAACAACAAGTGCTGGAGGTACTGTGGGGAAATGGGAACTCGCATAGGTGGGAGTAATTGTATAAATTGATACTAATTTCGCAAGCGATTTGGCAACATTATACCGAGGCAGCAATTTTGGTATATACCAAGCAATGCCTCGCAAATCTGCACACGGAGACATGAGGATGGTCACAGCATTTTATAACAGTATTTATAATGAGGACCCTGTCTGAGGTGCAGTTCCTCAGGAGTGGAGTCTGAGACAGCAGTGAAGGTGTATGCCATTCATTGTGGGTATTCTCTTCAGGAGAAACCTGTGAAGTAGTGAGGGAAGCAGGGGCAAGGTGGAGAAATGCCAGGCAAGGATGTGGTCTCAGGTGAAGAAGTCTAGTTTTGGTTAGATCCGTGAAGGGTTCTGGGACATAAATCACATTGAAGAGTTCCTCCCTTGAGGTAGAAGGGTCGTTTTGTACCCCTTAGTGTCATAACTGCGGTGTGTACATGGGTTGGGGTGGTGTCACCTTCAGGGAGAGATAGCTTCTGTCAGCCAAGAGGGATCTCTGGATAAAGGGGCAGCTGTGAGCCGTCAGCAGCCAACACTCAGAGCAGCCGGGGATGAATGCACCACCTGGGGAAAAAGGATCTGAGTGGGGCACTGCAACTCCCCTCAAAAACTCAATACAACAAAACCTAGTGCTCATCAATAGGAGAGTGAATAAAAACATTGTGGCATATGCATACAGTGCAATTCTATATAGAAGTTAAAATGAATGAATGAGATTTACATTCAATGTAGTGCATGGATAAATCTTGGAAGCACAATGTTGAATCAAAAAAGCAAGTTGAAGAATGGTTCGTGTAAGTGGTATCGTTTATGCATATTAATAACGCATAAAAGAATATTTGTGTGTTGCTATGGTTGCATAATATGGAGTAAAGATATTAAATTTTGGATTCACACTGACTTTGTTAGGATAGCAGTTACCTTTCATAATGAAAGACTAGGAACAGGATTAGGAGGGATGCAAATGGTGTTTCAGGTATATCTGTAATGTTTTATTCAATATGGCACAATGTTAACATTTTGTTAAGCCATGAAGTGGGCTTTAAAAATATCATTATCTTCAATTTGATGTATATTTGAAATCTTTTATATAAAAGAAATAAAGAGAAAAAAATTCAAAGAAGAGGACCAGATCTCTGGGCCATGCCAATCTGGAAGGGGATTGAGAGGGTATAATTTATACACACATAATTCTGGCTCCCGGCACCCAGCTTGCCTATCAAGGAGACTGTGGGTACCTGGAAGCTATGTTTGGGCCTCTAATCATATCTTGGCTCTGGAAACACTGAATTAGGAACCAGAAAGGACCAGACTTAAATGGTCAATCAGTGAATCAACTTCAGGGACCTGAATGGGAGAAAAAAGGAGAAAGGATAATGAGACAGCAGTGTAATGACAATATCTTAAGTAGAAATGTTTAGCAAATATTTTTGAGTCCTTAGTATGTATCCATCAATGTGCTAGACTGGAGAGTCAATGATGGATGGCACTGCCTCTACCTTAAGGGACCTGAGAAGTGGAAATCTTATAAGAGAGGAGAGCCCAGACTCAGGAGCATCTTTCTTTAGAGGCCAACAAAATATATTCGTGGCAAGAGCCCTTTGTTTCTGAAACAAAAATCCCCAAATGATTTCTGTGTAACTTGAGTCGTTCAGGATGATCTGTGAAAAAGGGCTTGTATAGTCAAACATTTTAGGAAATACTATATGTCATATTTCCTTCTTGGAAATTCATAAGGCAATTAATATATGAAAATTATCAAGATGAGTTATAAAAAAAAAATGTAAAGAAATTTCGCATCTCCCAAGATTATTTGACACCAAAATAAATTTTCTGGAGTGGGAGGGTAATGCCTATAACAGTCCTTTAGTGTTTTGTGGAATTCATTTTGGTCTTCTGTTTGTATTTACATTATTATTTTCCTAACTTCTTTGAAATATTTCTAAAAGTTTTTTTAAAATTTTAATTAAACCTTCTTTCCAGTGTTTCTATTTAAGTGTTTAAATTCTAGCATTGTGCTTAAAATATTAACTAGTGGTTTAGTACTGTTATTTTGTTTGACTTTGTAGGGAGAATTAATACCATGAAGGTTTCTGCAAGTTATTTTAGCTCTTCAGATTAACAGTAGGCAGAGCATTTATGATGGGCATATAGACCATTGTACTTTTTGCAGTTTGGTTTTATGGTACCTCCTTTAAATGTCTAATATAATGCTCAGTCTTTTGAACAAACATATCAATAGCCTTAGCAAACTACCATGCTAACATATATTACTGTGTCACAACCATTTGCAGCTACCCACTTAATTGCATCCTATAACATGAACCAGGAGGTATAAGTTTACAAACATAACATCTGAGGTGGTGGTAAGATTAGAGCTAAATAACACGTGTAGTTTAAATGCTCAATAAAGTCATGAAGGGCTGTAATTTTAATATACTGCTGACAAGGGGCATCTGAGGATTAATGTGCATTCCTAATAAATATTTTTAGTATTGGAGGACATAATACAGCTTCAGTTTTATATATAATGCTCTCACACACATTTTTTTTTTTTTGCATCTTTTGCTGGAGCATGGGAATATTCAACTAGTATATTGTCTAAGTTTAAGGAAATAATAAAACATTTCACTCCATAGAATAATTCGTGGCACAAAATGGCTGCTCTGTGACTGTTTATTTACTGTGTGGTTGAAGTTTCTTTTGTTTGATTGATCTAACCCTCTCCTCTCAGATATTACAACAGAATTAATTAAATTTGGGATATGGAACTAATTTCCATTTGATGAAATATATGGTTGCTTTTTCGTTTGCACAATTATCTGTTTTTAGTAAGTCTCTCAAGTTAGCAAAAATTTCTCTTGTATGTGTGTGACCTTGAGTCTGCCACTTATGACTTGGGTGACCTTGGACAAGTTATTTGTCAAGACCTCTCAGTGTCTCTATTTCCTTGTCTGTAAAACAGGAATGCTATTAGGATTATTGTGACTAGTAAGTTAATTTAATATATGTGAAGTATTTAGAATACATGAAAGTGCATGGCTCATAGAAGTATACCATAGGTGTTAGCTATTATTATTATTATTATTTTGAGAGTATACTGGAGAGACCGTACATTATTAGCAATACACTATTTCTTCCACCAAAATCTATGATCATAGGTAAGCATGATCAATCTATTAGCCTAACTCATAAAAAGAGTCTAGGTTAGATCTTATTCATAGTTACTTATTTTGTTCTTTTTTTATAGAAAATTTATATAAAGAAATTGGGTAAGTATTTAAGTTTGGAGGGGAGGGGAAGGCTATTGTTGCATAGGGAACATAGATGCTGAAAATTTTCCTGTTCTTTGGTCTGCTTTAAAGTCTGTGCATTACTTTTTAGTTAGTATCAAGAGTACAGGAGCCCACTAGCTTACCACACAAACTTCCCTCCTCTATTTCCTTTTATATTTTAGCCTTGTTTCTATCTCTCTTTAACAGACATTCCTCAATTCTCCTTTACCTCCCATTGGCAGGTAGGCCAGTAGGCGGAATCAACAGGCATTGGGAAGTAGGTGGGGGTGGTGATATAGGCAAGGACTGTATAAATGGTATGTTATGATCGAGAGCGGAGCTGGGAGAAAAAGGTTGCCTTTTTTCATCCTCCCATTTAAATCTCTGAACTTATCAAAATGTTTCTTCACATATTTTATAGTCGTCATAAGTATATATATATATATTTATATTTTCAAGGCCATACTCTTAGAAGAAAAGGCAGACAAGTTATACAGAAACTTTGCTCATAAATTTTAAAAGAAATTAATAAAGTGAGACTATCACTCAAAAAAAGTAGAGCAATAAGTAGAAATAGTGATGGCTATTTTTTAAAAGTTTAGAAAAGCTGGATTAGAAAATGAGCTGTGCACAAATATACAAAGAACCATAAAAATATTTCTTACATATATTAGGCAACATGTTCCTTAACTAAGTAGAAAAAGAGAAGAAAAACTGATTCCTACAATAATATGTATTTGGATATACTGTGCATCAAATTGTGTCTCTACAGTCATAAATATATACTAAAATATACTAACATATTAATTTCAGGCCACTGTTCAAGACACACTAGGAGTGTAGGGAAGAGCTTGGGACAAGAGTTAAAAGAGGTGGTAAGATAAAATGTTCTAATCCTTATACTTTCTTTCCAACTCCATTCTAAACCCATCGAGACAAGAGTAGGGCAGGTAGTATACATATTAGAAGTGGAAAATTAAGCTAGGATTTGGAGGACCTGGCCATAAACTATAAAATAAAATAAAATAAAGCTTTATAGGCTCTTTAGCATAGTAATCAATGAACTAAGTAATTATAGTGATATGAGTTACCAGTTTTGAGAACAGAGATTGGAGAAGTTACTGAATTGCATGCGCACACACGTACACACACAATATTAGAGACATATTTTGCAGATAAGGGGGAAAATATACATTAGCAAGAATATAAGTCATGGAGAAATACACATGACAATAATTTTAAAAGTGTTATGCTGTCAGCACAAGCAATACTGACCTAGGTTCTTATTATATTCTTATAACCAAGCAGCTGACCTGAGTACAAAGTCCCATTCAAGGTCACTGGAAACTTTGAACTTGGATTGGCTCCAGGAGAACATTGGATAACACAATAATTGTCCTCCTGAGTGCCAGAAGTTTAGTAAGATTCAAAACTGGTAAATATTTTTGTAGAAACTCCACTTACTGTTTCCTACCATTGGGCTATTCCAAAATTTACTTTTTTATAAATTAAAACAGTGACTACAAAAAAAGACATGATACAGAGGCCATAAGTATGAGTTTGCTCTTTAAAACCCTTGAGAAGCTAATTTCCATGCCCAAGATAATGTTTCAAAGGGATTTCTTTTCAACGTGTTTTCTTAGGAGGGCAAGATTTCAAAGAGGAGAATTAGCAAGGCAAGGTAACTGTGATACTGCCATCTGGAGTTTTCAATTAGCATTTCTGACTAATACTTTGGCAAAATTACTTGCAAATATTTCCAGAGTTGAGAAATAATCTTATGGCACTTTCTGTTCTTACTTTAAGGACATCAAGGCATGTAAAAATAATCCAAAGAGGTTTGTAAAGTCCAGCTGAAGGGAGTTGGAAAAATGTGGTTTTACTATCATACTTAGTTGTTCCATGTTGCTTGTATGTAAAATAACGTATTTAGAAATGGTAAGAGAAGTGATTGGCCCCAAATTCTTGTAATTCAATGACTCAAGGATGATTAACGTATACAGTTGTGTAAAAATAGATACACTAGATCAAGAGATGATTTAAAACATATTATTATTGGATATTAATTTTTAAAAATTAAACTTGTTAACATGAGCAAAATGAAAAACCTTAGAAGCACAGATTATGGAACTGGAAAGGGCCTCAGAGAATGTTTCCAATCGCCTCATTTTACAGGAGAGAAATCTGAGGACCAGGGAAATGAAGTGACTTTCCTGGGGTCACATCGAAAGTCAACAGCAGAGCTGTGATGGCACTCAGATCTCCTAATCTCCTGGCTATGCTCATTCAGCAAGAGTGCTTCAAAGAATGTTTACAACATTTAGTCACAGTTTATCTTTTGGTTAATTCCATATTTACTCCTATTTTTGTGGCTGCAAAAATAGCCCAGAGTGATATAATTTGCTCCATATCAAACAGATATTAAGAAAAAAGGCAAAGCTTTCACTAGTCATACTTCTCATGTGTAGTTCTTTATTATGTGTGTGCATATATGTTTATATGTGTGTGTGCATGTGTATGTGTGAACAATCTGTTATTCACTGTTCCCAAATCCCAAAAGCTCTGAAAACTAAAAGTTTTTTCTTATTTGTGACAAACTCCATTGGTGGCAAAACCTGATGTGAGGCTACCTATAGACTTCCTATACACCGAGTGTGACATACATTTCATTTCAGAAATAGTCATATGTTTGATTATAGGGCACCACCCCAGACTCTGGAAATGATACATAACATAGGCTCTGTATAATTTTTTGCATTTTCAAACCCTGAATAATTCTAAATTCTGGCCCCAGTGGTTTTGGATAAGTGATTGTGGGTCTTCAATTTTTCCATAATATAATTTCATTACATTAGTTTAAACAGTTTTGGCTCATAACCAGGCAGTTCAGAAAACCCTTTACATATATGATTCCCTTTGGCTTAAAGTATATGAACTGAAGAGAATTAAACGAGATAAGCAGAGTGCTATCTACGTGGGAGTAAATATATAAAAATAAGGAGCTTAGTTTCGCCAATATTATTTTGTGGTCAGGAAGCCCAAGACAAATTCAGTGTTCAGTTGAGGCAACTGCCTCATCCCAAGTTTCTGATAAGATTATCTGTGTCTTTTTCCTTTTCCTCCTCCTTTTTTGTAACCTTCATTTTATAACCTTCTTTTAGATGTGTTTCTTTATTCTAAGCTGCATTGAATGTTAACATGTAGGTGGGGAATGAATTAAAGATTTTCTACCCCAAGTCTCACAGTAACTCTGTGTTCTATCTACTCAGTAGTGAAGTTGAAGACTAATCAGTCAACTAATGTTTACAGTTTACAGTTTAGAATGTGTATGTTGAGTAGGTTAGAGTTTAAATGGATTTGACCATACCTAACATAATATATTCTTCCTTTATATTATAACCTTTATATTTAACCAAAATCTAGATAAAATCAGTGTCCTGATAATCTGTCCTCAGCTTAAACAACATTGACTGCAGAGCCCATGGCACTGGATTTTGTCCCAGCTGGAGTTGCAGCTTGACCAACAGCAGATGGAAAGGAAGGGGCAGTCATTAGGGCAAACTCACAACAGGGCCAGCCCTTTCCTTGTTTGCAGGAAACTTCACCAATTGAACATTTTGACCTGTCATACACTGTCAGGATAAACACACGCACGCACACACACACCAGGTGGATAAGAGTTGACAACATCTTAGATTTTTCCTTGTCTCTATTCAGGATCCTAAAATTAAATTTCATAGAGGAAAGTCATGCTTTTTGGTAAGCATTGCTCTCATCATAATTTTGGGTGTGTTCTTAGAGACATAAGTTTAATTTCTAGACAATCAAGTTAAATGGAAGACATTTGCTTATTTCAATGTATGCAGATTTCAAAGGAGGAGGATTTTCCCTCTTTTGGTCAACAGTCCCTATAATATGGTAGTTGCTTAGATTGTATTGTTTAAAGGGACATGTTTGACATAATCTAACACTCTCTCTTCACCCCTGGGTCAAACAGGAAGAAAATAGTAGGATCTAATGGAAAGATACAGGACCAGAAATCAGGTCCCTCCCAGCTGCACTGTGACCTGGCTGTGTGACCCCAGACAAACCATCAGCCTCTCTGGGCCCCAGTTTCCTCTTCCATGAAATGAGAGGACTGTACTCTGTTCAGCTCTAAACTGTTACGATTCTGTGAGAGGTGGCCATCAATAAGGTTCATAGTACGTTTTGGATCTTCACCGAGAGGAGACCCATCAGGTAGCAAATTTCTTCCAAGTTTGAAGCAGCTATTCTTTGCCTGAGGAGAAATTTTTAAGCATGGGACTCTAATATGGCTGGATGGGAAGGAAGGAAGAGACTTGCTGATGAGCCCAGTTCAAGAGCTCCCTTCTCCCTAAGTGCAGGCATTGTGGTCTTGTGACTGCTGAATGACCCAGGGGGAGGGGCTCGCGGCTATGACTCTGCTTGGCCAACTGACCAGCTGGCTGACTGGATTCTGCACCTTGGAAGAGCCCATGAAAGTGACCATGCTGAGCCCCAGGGCCGGAGAGGAGCAGGCAGAGTGGGCACTGCCTCCTTTGTGACAGAGCCAGCTCTGGTCCAGGAGAGGTGGGAATGGGGAGGTGGTAAGTGAGGAATTTACGAAGGAACAGGATGATAAACTTTATATAAGTGGTGGGTGGAAAAATCGACTCCAGACAATTATAAAAGAGTAAATCCCTTTAAGGCAGAACCCATTTTATAGATTACATCAGATGTAATGGATATCCATTAGGTAATGAGTAGAGATAGACTGTTTTATTTATTTATTTACCATAGTAACAGCACTTAATTTTTATCAAGTACTATTGCCAGACACTCTGGAAGGTGCTTTATATCTATTGTCTTTTAATTATCATTGTAACCATATGAAGTAGGAACGATTATTTCCATTTGACAGATAAAGAGACTGAGATTTAGGGGACTCAAATGATGCCCAATGTCACACAGCTAATAAAGGCTGGGGGTGGGGTCTGAGGTTTGAACCTAGATAATGTACTTCTGCTGTACTGCCTTCCTATTCCCTGTTTTCGGAGTATTAGAGGCAGGCTGTATTAGAGGTATTAGAGGAATAGAGGAGTCTATTCCTTTCTCCTCTCCTCTTCTCTCTTTCTCATTTTAAATTTCTCTCTTTCTCACTCTCTCCTTGTTTCCTAAAAGCATCATTATATAGAAGGTTGATTGTGTTGTTGCAGGGTGGCAACTTCTCATATTTATTGCAGAACATAATTAAGGCAAGTCTTCTTTCCTGGACATTCTTAATGATTATTTTCAATTATTCCTCTGGAAAATGTAACATTGAGATGCAAAAGGATTGCTCAAGTCAATTAATAGAAAGTTCACCCTCCATAAACTAACCCCTACTGCTCTCTATTAAAGATATTCTTCCTCATTATTATCCAAATGATTTTAAGAGCTACAGACCAAAGTTAGCTATAATCACAATCATTAAAATATTGCTAACTCATGCTCCCCAGAAACAAAATTGAGATTTATGCTGTCATTTATATAAATAAGAAGATATGACGAGTTATTTTTTCTCTTCTTCAGGGGAGAAAGAGAAAAACAAAGCCATAAAAGCCCTCTTATTTTCCTCCTATTGTGGAGGCCCTACTCTTTCTGTTGGCTTTCAAGATAAGATAGTTCTACCTAGAGTTCCCATCTTGCCTAGAGAGAGAATAGCCTTGTGAGATAACCCCTAGAAGCTCCCTGGCTTCGTAATTGTGTTTGGGTTAGTTCCAGGCATCCCCACTAGTGATGAAGGATACTACCACCCCCTCTGGAATCAGGCTGTTAAAGCAGCTGAAGCACAAGGCCAGACAGCTGGGGTCACAGCTGATGCTCAGAAAATGAGATGAGATCCATAGCCACAATCTTGTCCGTGATGATAGACTGCAGCTATGCCTTTTGCAGGCTTCATTGCCATTGATACTGGTTCTGGTCTTTTCTAGGGCATTGTGATTCTTCAAGGTGCTCAGGGAAAATTCCCACCTTCCTATGCTTCCTCCACTCCTCCCCTCCCAGCCCCTTGGATTCATTTTCAGAGCCACTTCTTTGTGGCACAAGCCTGATCCAGAAGAACAGGGCTGGGCAGTCTGGTTTTAGTCTCATCACAAACCCAGAACTATCATTCCCACCTGACTCCCTGGGTCAACTCATTGTGCCAGGCTTTACTCTGCCACCAAAGTCATTTATTTTATTTTAGGGATCTGTTGCCTTTTCCTGTCTTTGGGACTTGGTTGAAGCCATGTTGGTCTGTCACAGCCTATTTCAATAATTTTGAATCTTAGGAGAAGGTATTGAGCATTGAGCATTTCTTCCCAGAATGCCCTGCTCTCAGGCCTCTATTCCTCTAGTGTCCCTCTCAGTACCCTAACTTCTTTCATGGGGATGGATGGAGCTCCTGGATCCCAGAGCATGCACAGGCAGGAACAAAGACCCATACCTCATACATCTCTCTATACACCTTCCTTTACCGATACTTCTAAGCCAGGTTAGATGTGGCTTTAGGTCAATGCAGGGCCTATTCTCCAGGCTTGTAACCTTCCCCCAGCTGCACCCCGGTAAGTGGCCTACTTGCTGAAGCATTCTCAGGTACTTCCTTTCCTATCTGGGCATTGTTATAGCAAACTCCTTTCTACCACAATCTTAGGATACAGAAGTTATAGCACAGAGGATGGATTAGCTCACTCAGCCTCCAATCCCAACCACCTCCTGTCTTACTTTCCTGTACTATGGGTGTTGGAAAACTAAATACTCAGTCTTCTTAGTCATCTGGTCAGAGGAGGCCATGGGACACAGTTCTGGCCAAAAAGATGCTGCAGAAACTGGAAAGGATTTCCTTTTGTGAATGAAAAAACAAAGCCATAAGAGGAGAAGGTTTTTGACTACTTCATCTTCAACTCTGTTTGGAATATGAGCGTCCTGCAATCTCTTAAGATCATTAGAGAGAGAAGAGGAAGCTATAGGCTAAGGATGGGAGAACAAAAAGATAAAAGGATTCTGGATATTTGATGACATAGGCAGCAACATCTGCCCTCAACTTCCTACTTCAGTGCTTCTTGTTATGAGAAAGAAAACAAAAGAAACTATTTAAACCACTGTAGTAGGATTTTCTTTTACAAGGGGCCAAATGCTTTCCTGAATGATACTATGGGAATATCTGCTTGATTGTTTTCGTTCACTTTCTCGCTTATCTCCCTTTCCATACATCACAGGACTCTTACGCTCAGGGTTTTTCTTCTCTCCTGTGGTGATAGTTTGAATTATCGTGCAGCAAATTTCATTCTCCTCCTATTCCACTGGGGGCAGAGTGTACTTCCCTTAATCATTGATATGGGGCTTGACCATGTGACATGCTTTGGCCAAGGAATATTAGTGGACATGACATGGGCAGAAGCTTTAAATATGCTTGTGCAATGTGGCTGGCCTCTTGCATTCTGATGATCCACCATGAGAAGAACATGCCATGGCAAATTGCTGCTTCCTTAGCCTGAGCCCCAGCATGGGCAGACTTGAGCAAACTTGAATGAACCTACAACCTGGAGCACAGCCCAGCTGTACCTCAGCCTGAAGCACAGTCACTCCCCTGAGCCCAGGCTAAATTAGCTGAACCACAGTTGACCTACAGACTCCAAGAAGATGAGAGGAAGTTCTTATTGTTGTAAGCCACTGAGATTTGAGGTGGTTTGTTATTCAACATTAATGTGACCATAGGTGACTAAGATATTGTGTAGCAGGGACTTCCCTTAAGACATATCCTTTACTCTCTTCCTTTGGCTTAGTGAAACTGAAGGTACCAGTCAGTCAAACTTGGCTGTTAATATATAAATGGGAATTTAAGTAATTAAAAAAAAAGTTTCACTCTGCCCTGCTAGGCTTCAATGTTCTGGCCTTACTCGGAATCGAAACATTTTATTTTGGTAGTAGCTAAGCATTGATTTTTTCTCCCTCTGTTCATATCTGCTAAATAATTCTAATCCACCCCCAAGGCAAATGGATGCCTTTGACCAATCAAGGAGAAGGTCAAATAAAATGAAATGTGAAATAAAGATGCACATGAATACATTTCAGAAAAAAAATGTAAATTATAATTTCTGGTTACTGGTGCTTGCTTCTGCTTTTTAACTCTTCTGTGACATCAGTAAGAAGCCTCATAGTCAGCTATGGTCTGCAGGTCAAATCTGGCCATTTGATTTTGTATGAGCTAGTAATGGTTTTTACAGATGAATATTTGCAATTGATTTGATGATACGGCACTAACTTTTATCCCCTAATTAAGTGAATTATCCCCCTAAAAGAGAATTTCACTCTTCTCATCAGTAGACCTGTATTCCAAAAAAATTGTACTCAATTATTATCATCATCACTATATTTTGAATTTTGCCAATAAAAATTTTGTGGAAATATGCTTTCTCTTTTGTTGTATATGTATTGACATGCTATCCTTGATTTTGCTTCTTGTCTCAAAAAGGCTAAAATATTAACTATCTGGCCCTTTCCAGAAAAAGTTTGCCGGCCCTTGTCCTAAGATATTCTATTCTAAGAGATATCTCTGTTCTGCATGTCCTGAAGAGGCAAACTCTGTGGTGAGCTGAGGATAACTTCTCTCCTCTTTCTGTCATTGACAAAGGGCAGTTTTGTTCCCAGAGAAATTTTAGAGAAAAGACAATGCCAAACAGTTTTCATAAATCTCTGTGTGCCTTTTACTATTCTTATAAAAGCTTTCTTCTGGAAAACCTAAGCAGGACTGTACAGACATTTACTGGGCTGGTGCTCACACTGTTATGCTAAGGAAGTTAACGTGTGCCCAGTTAAATCATAGTTAGCAGTAAACTCAGGTTGCTGAGTCAAGCACGGGTCATATCACTTAAGTAGAAATAGTTTAAAGAGCACCTTGACTAATTTACAATTGGAATTCAACTTTTTAACTTATATTTCTCAACATCTCAACATATAACTCAGGTAATCTCTTTTGTGTCTGTGATTTTTTTCTAATCACTGTTCATATTTTATCACTTTAGTTAGCTGTGGTAATTACTAGGTGTGTTCTTTCTTAATCTTTCCTTAATTACTCATATTTCCTTTTAGTACTCCAAACAGTGAAAGGGGTTTTGTTTCCACTTTTCACATCATATGTTGATCCATTTAAATGTACCTTGGCCTTTGTTGTGATGAAAATAAATTTTTTTTGTTTATCCTTTTTAAATATCATTATAGTTATTTCATGGTTGATATTGTATAGATTGGTTGTACCGATTTGGTGCCTGCATAATCATAGAATTGCTTCACATTCAAGTTTTTAAGTTTTTTATTTAAGATATTTTTTAGAGTTTTATTTATTTTCCTGCTGGGATCTTCAAAAATCACTTGTGATTTATATATCATTTTTGCTTGTTGTTATTTTACTTTCTTAGCATCTGTTTGGTAATAGTACTACTTACTGTAATAACATTTTATTCACTCCAGATTTACCCAGTGCTCAAAAGCAGGCTAGAAACTCTACCAACCTTGCAGAGAAATCTCTGTGAGAAGAGAGAGTCAGGGGATGAAGTTGGTAAGTCTGCCCTGACATTTCCTGAGAGTTCCTTAAGAGTTCTGTGCTCTCAACCTCCAGAGACTGCAGTTCTGATCTGAAGGGAAAAATTAATTTAACTCCTACATTTACATTTTTATGATTATGTCTTTAAATCTTATTACCTTAATAATACCTCCCATATGCCCACTGTTTTTTAGAGCCAGCCCTCTATGTTTATATTTTGTAATTGAATTTTCTCTTTTAGATGCCTGTCATTTTTCATGGACTTTTGAAGTTTGATACATTAAGGAAAGATTATGCTTGTAAAAAAGCTGAACACAGAGCCTGACACCTAATATGTGCTCAATAAATGGTAGCTGCTGTTATAATTTGATTTTATATGGCTTAAAATCCCTATGTACTTTTATCAAAGTTCATTGAGATTATTTTTACATTGAAATTCAAAGGTCTGGTTGTAAGACTGAAGGTCTGTGATTGGTAAATTTCTGTATGTCTCCAGACGCCTAACTAGGGGATGCACTAATATCACTCTAAGCATGAAAGAGAATTGTTCTGATCACTGTTTTATACACGCTTTCTAGAGATATTCTTGCCTGGATTTGTTCTATAATAAAAATAGGTTATTTTAAAAAAGCTACCTGATTAGAATACCTATTTCTTGGTCCGAGTGGGTAGCTGAAGTGTTATTGTGTATTTATGCTGTGTGGGTAAGCATTAATTTTAGGGATCTATGTGATGTTCTTGAAGGCTGCACAGAAAGGCCCAGAAGGAGATTCACGCTTTTTCTGGATGAGAGAAATTTTTCCCACATATTTGCCTACTATTGTGAAGTCAGCACTGGAGTCCCAGGAACCCTGGATCTCAACTTACTTCTGTAACCATGAGTTCACAAGACCTTTCATAAATGCCCTGCACTGGAATTACAGTTAAAAAAAAAATCACCACTAAATTAAATCACCATTAAAAAAGAAGTATTCTATACTACTCAGCCATAAGAAAAGACAGAATTGTCCCATTTGCAAGAACGTGGATGGACCTGGAGGGTATTATGTTAAGTGATATAAGCCAGAGAGAGAAGGACAGACACTGCATGATTTCACTCATATGTGGAATATAAATGAACACACGGACAGAGAGAACTGGTTGGTGGTTATCAAGTGGAAGGGGGTGGGGGGTGGGCACAAGGGGTGAAAGGATGCATCCACATGGTGACAGACAAAAAATAGTGTACAGCTAAGACCCCACAATGTTATAAACTATTAAGACATCAATAAAAATGAAAAAAAAAAAGAAGTATTCTCATTAATAAAACTGTTCCACTAATGAAGTTACAAGGTCAAATAATTAATGACTCTCAAGGACTATAAAGAGTTTGGTGATCTCATTATTTTCTCTTTTTTTCTTTGTGATATCAAAACCCTTCAGTAGATCAGACCCAAAGAATACTTGCTAAATTCATCTATTTTGGTAAATAGTTGCCTCCCACTTGTCTTACAAGTGAGGTGTGGTTGGGTTTGAGTCCAGAGGATACCTAGCGTGCAGCCAGGACAATCTTCAGCAGGACATTTCCAACAGGATCAGTCCTGTCTTAGCCCACAAGAAAGCAATTTCTTTGCCAGTCAGAACAATTTACATGAAGATAAAAAAATAACAAATGGCCGTAAACACCATCAGGAAAGCTTTATTGGAAACTCCCTTTGAGATAAAATTCTCACTAGCTCAGCAAATGGTCTTTTGGTCTTTTTTGGCTGCTAGTTATTAACTGTTGCAAAGATAGATAGTATGTGGGTGGCTTGGCACCTACTTCTGCCACATTACTGAATGTAAATTAGCTCAGGTCCCATGGATTTCGCAAATTTCTCAAACTGTATTGTCTCTGAGAAGCCATTTTGTCCATTGAGGCAAACACAGGCCATTGTTGATTCATTTAACAAGTATTTATTTGGAATTTGCTGTGTCGGGCACTGTGGCAGAGGTTAGGAAAACAGCTGTAAGTAAGGAGAGAGCCAACAGTGTGATAAGTGCTATGACTGGGGAGATGGATCTGCTCCGGCTGATGACTGGATCCAAGTGTTGGGTGGCTGAAATGTCGCCAGCTTGTTCTTATGGGCATTGATTTTTCCCAGAATTATGATTCTGGGTGTGGATGGAGACAGTGTGTCCCAGACTTTGGTGAAAAGAGGAAAGTGACTGGAAGCTGGTAGATAATAGGAACCAGGAGAGGTAGCAAAATGCCATGAGCCTCAAAGGAGCGGGAAGGTTCCCGAAGACACTGACCCCACCTCCCAACTCAGCTTGAGAGGGTGTGGAGAAAGCACTGTTCTCTTAGGCAGGCCAGGAGGTGGAAGGAATGTTTAGTGAGGAGGCTGGTGAAGTTTGTTAACCATTAAAAGGAGTTCTAGAGGTACCCATGGGAGGCTCGGGAGGGAGAAGAGCAGGGAAGTTGGGTCAGTGGAGAGGAAGCAAGGAGTATTTGGGGATTAAATATCCTGGGACAGGCAAATGATTGGAGAGGCTTGTATCTTGGAGGGTAACTAAGATTTGCAGGAATGTGAGGCACAGGGACACTCAGATCCCTCTGGCATCACTGGGCCAGCGGGGAGGAATGTCAGTTGGATTGCACTTCTGAGGAACACCTGCTCTTATTTGGGAGACTCCCACCAGGGTCTGGATGAATTGTGTAGACATGGCGAGTGATTAGTGGCCTCGTCCATCTGGCCTCATGTGACAAGGAGCTTGAAGGCACTGAGAGTCCTCCATGACAGTGTGCTGGGTGGGCATATGAGCTCACCATATCATGTCTAAATCTTGCTGATGCGAGAAATTCAATCTGAAAAGCTTATGCTTTTCTTATTTGTACCTGTCTTCAAAAGGGTTTAGAAATCATTATAAAATGATTTATAAAATCATTTTAATAAGTTTCTCCAAAATTGTGATCTATTAAGTAATTAAGGGTGTAAGGGAGAGTCTGTAAAGCAAGCATTGGAGAGGAGAAAGAGAGTGATAAAAGCTGTGAAAGGAAAGACCAAATACTGGCAAAAGCAGCATAAAGCTGAGATAGTAGCAAGCAAACTGCAGGCTACCTGTATCAGTCATTCTCTGTGAAAAAGTACTTTATGTGAAGTTCAAATTAGTACAAAGCTCTGGAGGAAATGGAGGATTAGGGTGGATCTGTTTATTCCCAAAGCCTCCACACCCCTCCCGAGGCTGCCTTTCAGGTTCATGTACCACATGTTGCAGCCTCTTTAGAATGTCTGCAAAGTGCTCTTGGCAAAATAGAGTCTCTCAGGATTAGTTTGGTCTCTGCATCCTGAGCTGAGTTTTTTATGTTTCCACCCTTTCTTCCCTAGGCTTCTGTGAAGGGGAAAAAGATATGCCATGATACTCGATTGCTAGTGCTAATATTAAGCATCTTGAGGTAGATGAAACTCTCCTCTCTTCCTTCCTCCCTCCCTCCCCACTAACCCAGGACCTGGCTTGGCTGGACAGTGGTCTGCAACCTCTCATCCAGCAGTGTTGGATGTGACAGA
This sequence comes from Tapirus indicus, assembly GCA_031878705.1. Classification (NCBI taxonomy): domain Eukaryota; kingdom Metazoa; phylum Chordata; class Mammalia; order Perissodactyla; family Tapiridae; genus Tapirus; species Tapirus indicus. The sequence goes on along the minus strand of CM062917.1, from coordinate 136,658,170 downwards.
CTACAGAGAAGTGACTTGAGATCCTGGACAGTTGCTTAAGGACTGTGTATACTTACCAGCCAGCACCTGCTTACTTTCTGGTCACAGTATTAATAACAGTAATAATAATAATAGTGATAACTCTTTCTATGTGCTTCATGTGCAAGGCACTGTTTTAAGCCTTGCACATTTTAGCTACAATATAAAGTCTATGAGGACAGAAATTTTTGCCTGTTTTATTCACTGTTGTATCCCAGGTGCCTAGAATGGAACTTAGTCCACAGAAGGCAACCCATAAATATTTTTTGAATGAAATTATATTGTCACTACAACTATCTGAGGTAGATATTATTATTGTCTCCATTTTACAGATGAGAAAACTGAGGTGCAGAATGGTTAAGTTTGCACAGCTAGAAAGTGGCAGAGCCAAGTTTTGAACCAGGCAGAACTGCTGCTTTGCAAAAATGTGAAAGCAGTTTACATAATAATTACAAAAGAAAGTTGGGCTGTATGCAAAATGAAATGCCCTTGGATAACTCACTTTTGGATAACCAAGCATTGAACAAATTATATTGAGTCCTTTACCATATTTTTGCCACATGCTGAGTTAACTTAATACCCTTAGTTGTTGTTGTTTTTTGAAGTAACTTACATTTTTTGCACTAACATTTTATGAATTGTGAGCTGTTTCTCAGACCTTAAGAATATACCTCATTTTGTTAATCCAGATGGCATTTCTTGAGATGCCAAAATACACAAACATCATAAAAATATTACCATATCATTTTTTAAGAGAAAACTATCTCCCCTTCTGAAAACTCAATAATTCAAATTCTAGAAGACTAAAAATGCAAATTATTAGCAAGTTTGCTTACTGGTCATCAGAAAGACATGCCCCTTTTAGAGTATCACATTCCAAAACACACATCTGATTTCCAAAAATGTGGAGAATGAGAGGTTCTATGCTTTCCCATATTTAGAAGTTTCCAAAGACTACATCACAGCAGATGTTACAAGTAGGACTGAAAAGATGAAGTAATTAAAAGGCCCTTCTTTTTATCTGAAATTCAAGATGAGTTTAGTGTGTTCTTAGAAAGATGAAAAAATATCTGACAACTGAGTTCTGGCACCTCATGGAACAATGCATCTTTCAGGGCACTCCTGTCATCAGATTTCTTTGTAGCAACCCAAAGGGATTAATAAAATGATTTCAACAAACAGGAAAACATTCCAGAACAATCTTTGTTCTTAGCTCTGGAATACAGAGATGAGAGATACTCTGCCCGTTCCTCAAGTAACTCATATTCTAGAGGGGGAAGCAGAAAAGGAAAGCAAACAGAAGCATAAAATCCAGATCATAATAAAACACAATGCAGGCACTATGGCTGTGGAACGCACAGAGTGCACAGAAGCACCGTGAAGGAGTGGCTGATGCCTACAGGTTTCTTGGTGGAGTTGTCATCTGAACTGGGTTTTGAAAGACAAACCTAGGTGTTTCTAAGATGGAGCACTTAGTAAAAAGTATAAGGCAAAAAGGAGGAAATGGTCAGTACTTAGGTACGACTGGAGCAGGGCCTGTGGAGGGAGTGAGCCTGGAGAAGTGATCAAGAGCCATATTGGGAAGGACCTTGACCAAAGGCAGGGAGACTGAATTTTGTCCTGGGGATAACTGAGAAATAATGAAGGGTGATAAGCGGAGGAGGGACCAGTTAAATTTGCATTTGTGCTAGGATGGTTTATTGAATGTCTAGTGGGATAGTATCTTGAGAGTTAGCTATGTTTTATTTTCTCCCTGCATTTCTTTCTTTCTCTACTGTTTGCCTGCCTTTACCTGCCAAATTCAGACTGCTGGCCCTGTGCTCATTGCCTTAGAGTAGAGCAAGAAATAAAGTACCAAAAGTCTGAGTAATTATGTCTCTGAAACCTAAACCTTTTATTGAAAATTTTAGATGAATTGTGGAAAAAATGAAAGAACTTCAAGAGGATATAGCATATATTAAAGATGTCTTGGCCAGAACCATAAAAGGCTGAAGATTTTTTTCTAGACTAGAAAGATTCTGACCTTGTGTGAGATACTAATTTGTGTTTTGTTCTCCATGTATCTCTCTCCTTTTTTTCTCATATCTAGAAAGTGGCCAGGATTTTGTGTTTCTTGGCCTGAGGGAATTTTGGGTCTTAGTGTCTAAAAGCAGAGTTGCCAGAAAAAATAAATCTTAGGAGGAAGGCTTACCTTGTTAAGGGGAGGGAGAGGAGAGAAGCAGGAGGTCTTCCAAGCTGGGGAGGGGTGGAGGTCTTCAGGGCCCATGCAGACCTGTGCTCCAGTCCCTTATAGTGTCCTTGGAAGCTAGTACAGAAGGCTGAACTCAGGGTAATGGGTCTAACAGCTTCAGCAAAGATTCCTATGCTTTGGGAGAACAAGCTGTGCCACCCACCATCAAAGGATCATATTTTAATCTACAGAGGACTCTTGAGATCCTCACACAATTCTGGAGGGAAGGGTTGGGGAGATTAGAAGAAACTCAATAATAATTAAAAATAAGATTTTCTGCTCAGAGGTAGATTTAATCAGGTTTTAGGAAAAATAATTTGATATTTCCTCCACACTTGAATTGGTGGATCAAAATTCACACCCATTGCACATTATAGAATGATTTCTGTGGTGTAGGAAGAAGTACTAGAAAACATCTAAACTGGAAGTGAGAAATTGCTTAGGAGGCTCATGCTAAAAACCAAACTAAGAATGACGCGGGTCTAAACTCAGGCAGGAACTCTGGGACTGGAGAGAATTTGATAGATCTGAGAGATGCTCAGGAGATAGAATTGAGATGGGGAGGGGTATCAATCAGGCTTCAGTTAGCAGACAGAAACCACATAGTGATTTGAAAAGGGAAGGTTTAATATAAAGAATTATTATCTAATAACAGGGGATTAACCACTAAGAGGTAAAGAAAACTCTAAAGATTATAGGAATAGCAGATATAAGGAGCAGCCACTGCCCCTGGGGATGAGACAGAGCACCCAAGGAAGGAACAAAATTGGAAATGCTCCTACGCACCCAAGGCTGAGATTCAGATCTCAATAGAGAGGGTTCTGTAGCCCACTGAGAAGTCTGCTCAAGTATGGCAGCCTGAGGCTGGCAAGCAGAAAACCATCTGCTAGGGTACTGATGAAGCTTGCCATAAAACTGGCTTCTGGGTGCTGGTGGAATTTGTTGGGAAGCTGTCTGGAGGAGTGTTGCTAAACTTGCTGGGGAGCCACTTCATGGCTGACCTCACTGGGAAGCTGGTTGTGGCACCAGTAGAACTCACTGGAGAGCTAAACACATGGCTGCTGAAACTCTCTGGGGGTGAGCACCACTGAGTGTTCTTCATACTGGACAGGCAACACAGGAGCAAGAAGAGAGAAAACTGCAACCAGGAAGAGAAGCACCTTCCTTTTGCAGTGTCCCTCCAGTTGCCTCCACTGACAAAACTTAACTCTGGGCCAGCTGGCAAAGGAGAAATGTTCACAAGGTCCAGCTTCAATATCACAAGCAGGGCAATGAAGGCTGGATTTGGATCTCAGAGGCAAAAGATTGATAGCTGGCTTGAGGTTGGGGGAACTTCTAAGATGACTCACAGGTGTTTGGCTGAGTGATTGAGTTTATGTTGATGCTTTTCAATACGGAAGAAATAGGAGGTTGGGGGGAAGAATTTGATGGATTCATGTCAAATTTGGTGCATCAATAAGATGCATGTAGAATGAAAAGGGGACGTGACTGATAAATGAAATATGAGAATACCAATATTTTAGAGGTAGATGAGGGAGAGAAGAAGGAAGGCTGTAGGAGGTAAAATTAAGAGGGAGTGTTGGTTATGGAAACCAACAGAAGAGAGATTTAAAGAAAGAAAGGATAAGTGAATAATGACAAATTCTGCAGAGGGACCAGAAAAAATTTTTTAAAAAGTAAAAATAAGAACTAAAATGTATCAATAGGATTTAGGAGCTAGATCTTGTGTAGAACATTATCATATACAGCGTTAGTGCTAAAAGTGGATAAAGGAGTCAGGGTATTGGACCTTGGAGGTTGAACAAGTCATTGCTCTAGAATTTTGTAAAACAGAGAGATGTATGAGATGCTAGGACTATTTTCAGGGAGTTTGCTTTAGAAATGGAGGAAAGGCATATACAAATAACTACAATACAAGGTGTGCTGCAGTGAATGTTGTATGAAACAACAAATGAGGTGCAATTGGAACGCGAGGGAGAGAGATCTTGTCTCATGGTGAGAGCATCAAAACAGGCTTGATTTTAAGGAGGATGCATTTAAGTTGGGCTTTGTGGGATAGGCAGAGTTTCAGGAGGTAGAAAATGGAAGAAGCAAAGACACGGAGGTGGAAAGATGAAGACAGGCTGGAAGACCATGAAGTTTGACCTCTGTGTGTTTTGTCTAATGGCAAATAGTGAGAGTATTACTATAAATGGAGGCACAAAGAGAGAAGTTTTGTATGACTGTTGACCATTTAATGAGTAATGGAAATGGAATGCCATGAAGGTTAAGTTAGGACTTGACCAGCACTGTGCTTAGTAAGATTGCTGGGAGCAGTTGCATGGAGGACTGATTGGATAAATGATAAACTGGAAAGAAATATACCAAATCAGGGGGCTACTGAAGTAGGCAAGGGACTACCCCAGCCAAGGAACCAAGAACTTTAATTGGAGAGTAGCTGAGGAGATGGCTCAGAGGGGAACTAAAGGAGTTAGCAAAAAAGTGACAAGAAGTAGTGCTGAGATGTTGGTATCTAGTTGAGGGGGAAGTAGAAAAGACCCCAGAGTTTACTGAGATTGGTTTGGGGACTGGTGACACCTTTAGTAGAAATGGAGAAGAAAAATATGGGTAATTTGGGTTGGGATGAGCTTTAGTTCTGGACAAATTGAGTAATCTTAGGAGAAGAGAAAATTTTGATTCTCCTCTTTCCAGTCTTGAACATAGTAGCTACAACCTACTGGGTGTTTAATATATGCTATCAACTGCGCACAGGACTTTAAGAATGGACTCTCATCTAGTTCTCAGGACTACCTGTGGTAGTATTTCTTCTGTTTTACATGTAGGGAGATGGAGACTTAGAGAAGCTGTTATGTGACAGATGTCCTACAGCCAGTAAATGGCAAAGCCAGCTTTCAAGGTCAGGTTTCTCTGTCTCCAGGCCCAGGCTCTTAACTATTACATATGACTCTACTTGTGTATATGTCTTCTCCCGTCAATCAACTAACCTCTAATTCCTAGTGACCAGGAGCCACGCCTTGCACTGTTTGATAGCTGTCAGATTACTGAGGACAACACTTGCTCAATTTAAGTATAGTCCTGAGCCACATAATGACATTTTGATCAACAATGGACAGTATATATGACGGTGATCCCATAAGATTAGTACCATATAGCCTAGGTGTATAGTAGGCTATACTATCTAGGTTTGTGTAAGTACATTCTATGATGTTTGCACAATGACGAAATGGCCCAATGTAGTCCTCAGAATATATCCCCATTGTTAAGCAATGCATGACTGTATTCAATTAGTATCTGTTGAATGGATAAATGAATGCTGAAGTCCACTTAATGGTCCCCGAGGGGCTTGAAGAAGTTGAGACTCCTATATTGACCACATAAATATGTGCTTGGACTTAAGAAAATACAGCTGGTTAACTCAGTTGATTTGAACATGATACTAATGAGGCCAAGGTCATAGGTTTAATTCCCTCGCGAGCCAGTTCACTTTGCACTGTTTTCATGCTCTCAATCTTAAACAGACTTTCTAGCAACTGCAAATACATGCACTTGGTCCCAAGGGAGCCAGCAAAAGAAAGGAGAAAGAATGAATCAGTGCAAATCCGTCACTGCTATCGGAAAAACACCTTGAATAATATTACCTACTTATGGCTGGTCACCGGTGTCACTTATGTTTACATATGAAGAGTTGCTCATAATTATTATGTGCCCTGCTTGAATTTGTTATACTGAAGTCCAAATTAGGACATGTACCTTAAGTATAAGAGGATTTAATAATTTAAACAAAACATTATTAAAATTACTTGCCAAAGAATTTATAGCAGAAGAATACACCCTTAGTTCACTTAAAAATTAATTTGATTTATACATAAGAACACCTTTAATAAGTTAAATGCTGTATTCCTGAATAGTTCCCTAGCCATTGTGACATAAGAAATTTGCTCTTGGAAAAAAGGAGAAAAGGAAGAAAGAGAACTTTAGGGAATGATGTATTGTGGTGGAAAGGTTATGATGGCTGTTCAGGGCAGATATTCCTAGGTTTGAATCCTGAATATACAGCTTATTACCTGTGTGATCTGGGACAAGTTACTCGGTCTCTCTGCGTCTCAGTTTTTTACATGTCAGATAATCCTATAGACCCTACAGTGTTGTTCTGAGGCTCTAGTGAAATGATGTAGGTAAAGCATCTTACACACAGGTGGGCTTAAAAAATATCGTTCCCTTCGCTGTTTATTTCTCAAAACTTCTCTGACTTTCTCCGAATTGTAAGTGGTATGAATAGTTAGAGAAATTGTTGTAAATAAAACGGTAGCATTTAAAAAATATCTGTTATCATATTAACATCAAATATATCTTTTAAGGGGTTGATTAATTTTTCCAAGAAATTTTTACTTTAGTTGGTTCATGTTCTATGTGTGGGAAATATTTGTTTTAGAAATAAGGAAGTACAACTTCCTGTAGTGCTTTTGCCTTTTCTTTGGCAAAGGTGAATTATATGTTTTTTTGATGTAGTATAAATGGAATTGCAATTAAATGGTAGATCCTTTGAGGAACAATAATTCTTTTTGAAAGGGACTGTAGAATACAGAAGTTTTCAAGGCATTATCTACTGGAAGAATCATCATTGTGAGTCATCCTACAGTGCAGAGTTTAGTTTATCCCCTGTCTGTAAAGAACAGATTGCAGAATCAGCCTTTACGTGTTTGCTGGGGTCAACCACCTTCTTTGTAGCACTAATATCATTCTCCCCAACAAACAGGCAAATTGGCATCTTTGTGAAATTAGATTAGTCATAAACTCCAAAGGAAAACGTATTTATTAATGTAAGACCCAGTGCTTCCTAAATAAGGTATTTGGAAACATTCATAAAAGGAAGGAATTGGCCCACATTTACCTTTGGATACCAGTCTCTCTGGGTTTCTAATATGCTTCCATTCTTCAGTTTAGAACACCCATTGTACTGAGCCCCTGGCCTCTAAGTGGTATCTATTAATCTCTGTTACTCATATCCTCATTTTTCTGACTGATGTTGCTCTTGTCTAAGGAAATTTAGCAGAAGAAAGAATAAAAATGTAGTCTGTGGGGGGAGGATGGGGACAAATATATGAAATAGATGGAAGAATCAGAAAAAAAAATCAAAGTGGAAGCATTAAGATAAAGAATTTATGGAGTACAATTTGTCATGAGTTGTATTGACCAATAAAGAAAATGAGAAGTTTGTGGATTAATATTTTAAACTCATACCCTGAATTAGAATCCAGCAAATCAATGCCAGGAACCAGCAAATGTACTTAGCAATTAGCAGGAGGGGAAAAAAATGTGAGCTAGTTAATCAGCTTTGGAACCTACCGTGGTTCAATTTTGCATCCTGATTAAACAGTTTCAATCTAGTTGTCATTTACTTTTAAAGTGCTGGTACAAGGAGTTTGCTGTAAATAGCAGTACTAATTGCATAGACTTGAGCCAAGCACACATACTGCATGCTGTGCATATTTGTCTTTTGTTGTGTAGCTCTGCCAACGAACCTGCTCCTGCTGCTCCTACCCTTTCCTTTCTTGGGCACTGCACACCCATTTACTAAGTTCTCTGGTGTGTACGTAGGTGTGAATGTGTGAGTGTGTGTGGTATGTGTGTGTATATTCTTATAACTGAATCATAACATGAGCATTCAAAACAATGCCTTTTCATTTACTCCTAGGCCTTCAAATGCCATTTTCCCAAATGTGAAAACCCACTGTGCTAGCCTAATGAGCCACTTACATCCTGGTATCACTTTCATTCTTTTATAGATGGCTTTCGTTTCTCTTCAGTTTCATTAATTTCCCTAAAAGTATAAAGGGATTAGCCATTGCATTGCTGTGCATTCCCATCTCTCTCAAGCTGCTGCTTGTCACTGAATCACTGAGCTATAACTGAGAGAATGCTTTATACTAACTCGATGGAATTGCTGATAATCGGGGGACTGGTATGTCAGATCTCAGGCTGGGGCAAGACCGAAACCTGTGCTGAAACTGAAAAAGCCATAATCACCTACACCTAACTGTATATATACTTCCAGGAAATTCTTGGAATGTGAATTGGTAAGTTATGAAAAGAATTGTAAAGAAATGGTTTACACACAGCATATACCAATTGGCAAGAGATATGTAGCATTCTTTTCTTTTTTTTTTTTAAATCGAGCTTACTAAAAGTATTTTTATAATGTGCATTAATTGCAGCCCATCAAGAATGAACAAGCACATGGGTGAATTAACATCAAACCTCGTTTTGACTATTGATGAGGAATGTGCCCCTATTCCCATTCCCCCATCAGGGAAAAGGTTAAACTTACAAAACAAATGCATTAATTACTGTTTATTTCAAAAGTACTTTATTTTATTATGATGTGTAGCATTCATCACCTAGACAACCAGCTCCTTGGGAAGGCCATGCCAGTAAAAGAAAGTCAAGATAAAGCTCAGAAGTCAATATTGAAAGTACAGCATTCAAATCAAATTAAAGAAACACTACTGAGGTTGCCAACCATTTAACTTGTCTATTGTGTAGGTTTCAGACACCAGGGAACATGGGGATTTCTTTTTGATATACACATGTGTCCCCCTTAGATGAACTGTCTGTATTTACTGAGTCCAGAATTGAGTTCTCTCTGATTATTAATAATCTCAGATCTTTGACACTACCTTCATCATTTAAATATATTTTTTCCCTTGGTTTACCCTGGGATCATAGAGGAAACTCCTAACAAACAATCCTATCTGGGCACAAAGAAAACACCAGGCTCATGAAGAATATTCTCCTGCTATTCTACTCCCTGGTTGACCTTAGTGAGCAGCCTGTGCACCTGCAACCTCAGCTTGGAGAAGGAGCATCGTCTTTCCTAGTTTATTTGTTACTAATTGGCAGGGAAGGATTCACTTTGCCATCTTAGCCTGGGCAATGTGATAGTCTAAGCCACATGTTTAGGCAAATGAAATATGGCCTTATTCAGGTTTTCTTATTTAGTTGGAACTGTTAGGTAATCCTTTTTCATTTTCCTGCTCTACTCTAAAGAAAGATTATCTGAGAGAATCACAAGCACAGTAGGAAGGGAAACCAGGGCTGAAAATTTAACTCTCCCATCCAAACCTCACGTATAATTTGAACATGAGCTCAGGCACTGGACACGGAAGGGATGATGGCATCTGTCCCATCCGACACATCATTGTTTACCAAGGGCCGTCCTGCTTATGGTTTTAGTTGCATCTGAGATGCTATTACTTTGAAAAGTTTGAAGCTGCAAAGGAAAAGGGCAGGTGTGTTTTTTTAAACAGTTATTTAGGGGAAAGCTGTGTTTTGTGACCCAGAAATTAGTAATTTGAAAATTAAAATTATTTTCCCCCTAGCCATTCACATTTGTGATCAATATATGCAGTTTTATCAGGAGTATCGTGTCTTCATATACAGGGTCTCTACATAGACAAACATTCAGGAGAGCATCTCAATTTCTCTTCATTTTGTAGAGCTGGTTTCATGTTGCTCAGTGTGCAAGCCCAGACTGTGTGTAATTGAATGAATTAATAACCCATACTTTTAAAAAGTCAAAGCACTTAATTTTACTCTTTCTTTCGATGATTATAAATAATATTTTTCTAAATTACCTAGTACATTTAAATAATCCACATTTAACATCCTCATTCAGAAGCAGTTCTTCCATTGCTATCCATTAGCTTTCTATATATAATGTATCTTTTAGTCATCACAATGTACTTACATACAGAAAATAGTTGAAGTCTTTTCTTTTTGTTCAGGTCCTGCTGCCTCGGTAGCATTTGACACAGTGGACATCCACCCTGTGCTCATTTAAGTTATATTCTCCATCCTGTGGCCATGACACTCTTGGCTCTTCCCTTATTCTTCCTTTGTAAAGTCATTTTAGCCATCTGCAGTGCCTCTTTACTTGACAGAGAAGTCCAGAGCAGAGGCGGGCAGTGGGGTGGAAGGCACTGGATGACCACAGAGCCTTACCAAATCCTTACCAAGGTGGAATGACCATTGCCCGGAACCTTGTGAGATTAGAAATCTGATATCAGCTTCCAAAACGGATTTAGTAAACCTTAACCTCATGGGAAATTTCACCAGAAACTGATGCTTATAAAATTGATTAAATTAAACGGCAGTGAGATATGGAAGGGCCTCAGGGGATGGATACTCCTGTCTTCTGGTCAATTTGTTCTCTCTTTAAGGCAAAGTATAAGGAAGTCAAGTTACCTACAGCAGGTTGCATAGTGAGGCGAGGGCAGGAAAACAAGGAGCAGATTAAGTAATTGATCTTCACAATAGGGATGTATATTCTTGGTCTGGATTTAGAAAGGGTGAGATCGTGGGCCAGCGTTCGTTCTCCCCATGGGTAGTGTTTGGAACTTGGATGAGCACTGCCACTATTTTTCTCTGTGCCTCTCTTTCATGTCTGCTTCATTAGCTGATTCGTATCATACCATGACCCACTTTGTGCCCACCTCACGCCTTGTACACATCCCCACACCTTCATTGTTTCTTATGAATGGTTTTTCTTTAGGGTACAGTCATATCTCAACATATATGGGAATCCTTCTATCCTCTGAGTTATTAAAAGCAGATGATATAAAAGATAGCTAATTCAATTTATAGAAATGTCATTTGCAATCTTATTTCCATGATTTCTAAGGGAAATAATGATTGTCATAGGTGCCTCCTTCCCTTCTTTCTTTGTGCTATCCCTCATGCAATGTTGTCACATGGTCAAAGGAGCATAGATTTTGCAAACACAGAATTTCAAAGGCAGGTCTCCTCTCTGCCTCTGGCTAACTTTGAGGTCTTGGGTAAGTTATTCACACCAATCGAGCTTCAGTTTTTTCATTAGTAAAATGGATTATAATAATATCTACCTTTTAGTGACTTTAGCAATGTGGCTGATTTCCGAGTTCTCATCTTTAGCTTCCATCGTTCTCCTGAGGTCCAGAACCATGTAACCAATTGCTTATTAAGAAACCCTACCTGGAAGTCTCACTGGCAACTTAAACTCAAAATGTTCTGAAGGTAGATCTTCTCTCCTTTCAACCTGATGCTTTTTCTCTGTAACAGAATGGTATTAGGTGCTGAGTGGGACTTATTTCAAAATTGTAATTAAGGCCCAAAGTTGGAAACAGAAGATTCTAAGTAGTCCATATTCTAAATTCAGAGAGCATACTGTTGTAGGAGTCAGGCACTTTCCCTCGGGGCTTGGTAAATTGTTTCAGCTGAATCTGCTATGTGCCCAGCCCTCTCCAACTTCCCAATCTTTCTCCAACCTAGTCTCCATCTTTGTCATAGCAGCAACAGGAAATTGTAAAATTTGGTCTTAAGCCATCAAGTAACCATACTTCTGCCTCCACCATCCCTCTTCCCAACTCTAAGACCAGAGGGGAAACACAGGCAATGGGGGTGGTGGCCATATGTGAAAGAGGCCATGCCCCAACCTCCACCCCAAGCTGCTAGAGTTGCAGGTCTAAAATGGCAGAGTGGGAAAGAGGCATTCAAAAGACAGCTTTAAATCCATGTGATATTGAGGTTTCTAAATTACCAGGACTGAATTTAAAGAAGTAGAATAAAAAGTGCCAGAAGAAAGTTGGATACTAACTGTTGGAGAGAACGTGAAGCAACAATATCTCCAATATCTTGCTAGAGGGAGGTAAATTGATAAACTGCTTTGGAATTATCTTATGATGTTGAAGATACGTACATTCTATGACTCAGTAATTCTGCTCCTAGATGTATATCCAAGATAAACCCATGAATATATGCACCAGGACACAGGTACAAAAGTGTTTGTAGTAACACTTTGTAGTAGCAAAAACAAACAAACAAAAATCTGTGGATAACCAAAGTGTTCATGGCAAAAAAGAAAAAAGAAAGGATAAATAAATGGCAGTTTTTCACACAATGGAATATTATACAGCAGTGAAAATAAATTAATTACAGCTATATCCAAAAATGGGGCTGGATAATGACAATATGATGTTGAGTAAAAAACAAAGCCAGCTCTAGAAGATTATATATAGCTTGATCGTTTTGTTCTAAACTAGCATTTGTAATAAATTATTTTTTAAAAAGCAGGGGAATGATAAACATAAACTGGGATAATAGTCATATCAAATAAGAGGAGGCAAGAGATAGAATGGGAAAGTGAACATAGATGTAAGTTTTTGTCACTGTTCTAATTCTCCAGTTGGGTGGTTGATTTATGGGTATTGATTATATTATTAATAAATACATAATAAATAAGTCAAAAGAGGGCCATGAATGATGACAGTATTTAATGAAACAAGTATTATGCTTTATCCAATGTTGTTCTCCTGAAGTCCATTACAAAATAAATAAAAAGAAAAATTATGAAGTCAGCTGGGGATGAATTCAGTGAGAATGAAAGGTGAGTGACAGAGAATAGCTGAAGGCAGTTACCGGAAAAAGTTAAGTTGTATGTTTACTCCCCAACAAGTTGAGACTTCTCAAAAAAATATTTTCAAATGCACAAAACCATCCTTCTCCCGATTGCCCAGGTTTGATTCTGAGTCATCTTCTTTATTATCCAGTCCAGTGTTTTTTAAACCACAGGTCAAGACCCAACAGATTACAAAATCAGTTTAGTGGTTTACTCTTGGCTTTTAAATAAAAAAAGAAAGAGAATAAAAAATAGAAAATATTAGAGTGCATCACACATAGCAAAGGGCATGTCTTTGTGAAACTTCTGTTTCCATTATTTATGCATATGTGTATGTGTTGAATTACAATGTGATTAAAGGATGCATTAAAAAGGTACTTGGTGGCCAAGTTATATAGGTCTGTTTGCAACAAATCTGTTCTCTCCTTTAATTCTCACTGCCCTCACCTTTGGGCAGGTTCTCCATTACCTCACTTGGGTGTAATGGCCTTCTAGTGGTATCTTAATTCCAGGCTATCGTCTCTTCAATCTGCCATAACCTCTGGAAGAATCTAACTAAAACACAGTTCTGATCATCACTTCCTTGCTCAAAATCCTTCAGTGATTTCCCTTTCATTATTTGCTGAAGTCAATAGAGACCCCCTCACCCTATTAAAAACCCTCTGAAATATAGTCCAGACACACTTTTATAGACTTATCCACTGATACTCTTCTTCCTGAAGCCTCTCCAGATACACTCAATTTCACATCATTCTTGTAGCATTTTTATTTTTACAGTAATAATTTACATACATGTTTTGTTCTATTATTTGGTTTCAAGCTCCTTGACATCAGTGCCTAGAACAGTGATTTGCACATAATAGTTGTCCAATAAATATTTGTTTATGTGAGAATGAAACTTGAAATATAGGCTTGGATTTCTATTTATTGATTGATTTTTAATACAAGAACATCCATAGCAGCTTTATTTATAGTAGTCAAAACCAATGCAGACATCCACCAATAGGAGAATGTAAAGTATGCTTTTGTATATTCATACAATGAAATGCTTCTCATCAGAAAAACATAACAAACAACTGATACATGCAACAACATGGATGAATCTCAAAAACATTATGCTGTGAATCTAAAACTGCTCTAAAAAGTAAAGTCTTTAAAAACAACAAGAAAAAGAACAAAAAGCCCCATTGAATGGTACACTTAATATTTGGGCATTTCATTTGTATAAAATTTTTCTTAAAAAAAAAGCTATACACAAATATTAAATTAAAATGAATAATGTATATGCTGAAGCATTTAGGGAGAGGATATTAATGTCCACAGCTTACTTTGAAATGCATCAAAAAAGATGGAGTGATGGATGAGTAAAGGGATACATGGATGGCTAGATAACAGATGAAGTAAGTGTAATAAAATATTAATGGTAGACTCTAGGTTGTACAGGTGTTTACTATAAAAATTTTCAAATTTTCTGTAGTTTAAAAATTTTTACAATGAACTGTTGGGTGAGGAGAAGATAGGTAGAAAAGTTTAAAATGCTGTGTGGTTTATAGCTCTTCATTAGTAATGGATTTTTCTCTCTCTATGATATGTCTGCCTTTATAGTACCTGGGAAGACTGGAGGATGGGATGTAAGGAAAGTCTCTTCAGAGACGAAAAGGGGGGTGTCGGATGGGGAAGAGGAGGGGAGGCAGATGGCAAGAATGTTGGGGAATGTATCAGTTAGGGATCAACTAGAGAAACAGAACCAGTAGGATAAATAAGTGAAGAGGTTTATCACAAGGAATTGACCTAATGCAATTGTGGGGGCTGTTGGACAAGTCCCATATCAGTAGGGCAGGCTGTCAGTAAGGGTGGGCTGGAAACTCTTAGGCAGGAGCTGACGCTGCAGTCCAAATGTAGAATTTCTTCTTCTTTGCTCTCAAGGTTCTTAACCGTCTAAAATTTGAGTTATTTCATTATTCAGAGCAGTGGGAAATCTTTAAATGAATTTACCCAGTTATAAATTCTCAAATTTGCTCCTTATACAATTATATTAAGTGACTTGGATGCAAATGTCATCTGACTTTCCCAATTATTGATAATTTACAGTGCATATAGCAAGAGTTATTAAAAACAAGAAAAACCCTAAAATTTTTGCAGTGGATATTGTATTTACATAGGTAAAATAAAGTACAGGACTAAAACAAAATTACAGAAAAATGCAAGTACTAAAATATTTTAGGTGAAATAGCATTTGTATTGATGAATTTATTTCTTTTTAACTTATCTGGATTGACTATTTGATTAAATTATTTGAAAGTCACTTTCTTTCATTTTGTCTAAGTAGGAGAATATCTAAGATTTTCTATTGTAAAGTTGTTACAAATACTCCAACATTTTTTCTTCTTAACAAACAATAACAGAAGAATAGTGAAATAATATAAAATAAAGACAGAGAATCTGGAAACCATGTTTGTGTTTGGACTTTTCCAATCAAGTAACCAAGTAATTACATACAGACTGAGTAGGAAATTTGAGCTAGATCTTCTCTTGCATTCCTTACCCAAACTCAGTGGTTGAGACAAAAAGCAGTAAAATGCCCAAAACGCAGCCAAGGAAAGAAGATTCCAGAAACACATGTCCTTAAAAAAATCTATGATTTGGATTATCAATTATTAAATCACCAAGAATTGGCTGTATTTAAATCTGATCAATTGTGAGCTTAAAAAGAATTAACTATGTAATCTGCTTGTTTTTCTAAATCATTTTCAGTTCTGTTAACTAAGATTTTGCAGTTTGTGTGGTAGCATTTCAAAGTGTTTTTATTTTGGTTTACATGAAAATTTTCTGAATGATTTCTGGGCACCAGGTTTTTCAATTAGATAAGAAATTATTTAGCTACCCAGCCTTCCTTTTGTCTTTTGAGGAAAAATAAACATCATTGAAAGGACTTTGGCAGGCATTTTTATACAGACTTTAAAATTTTTTCCAATTCTGTATTATAGGCCAGCTATAAGTCAAGCTATTTCAGCTAATGAAATTTGCTTTGATCAGAGGAGGCCAAGCATCCTTCAAAGGATTGTTGTGTTTGAAATGCAAGCAAGTGCCTAATAAATTGAGGGTGCTGTAGCAGCAACAGATCAAAATAGAGGTTGATGTTTCATTAGATCACATTAATACCTGACAAAAAGAATGACTACAAATCAATGGGGAAGCCTTCTACTATGTGGGTCAGTGTAGGGGGAAGGCAGATTTTCTCCTCCCTCTCCTTCCCGACCTCTCTCCCACCTTTCCTCTGTCTCTTTCTTCTTTTCTCCATTTCTTCATCTATTTCCCACTTTTATCAAAGTATTTTAGACTACAGAAGTAGTGACTTAAGGTCAAGTATTCTTTATCTTTCACTAGACATTTGAAGTGCTAAATATTGCAGTGGGCTATAGGACAATAAGTGGGTAGACAAAACACTTTAAAAAGAAATACTGTAATAATTTTTATGATTACATAAAATCTTTTATAATGCCTGCCCCCCCAAATGTATATGTATCTATTTTCTTCTGAGGAAAGAGTCTTTAAATGAACTTTTTCAAAAGATGCAGATTCCTCATGGAAAATTTCAAATATGGCTTTTATAATAAATGATGTATCTTTTCATTCAAAACAGGGTCAGATGACCTCGATAAGCAAGATTGGGGAAATTCCTGTATTACGTTGTAAGAAAGAATTTTCTGTGGGTTTTTTTTCTGATTACTAGAAATACAGGTTACTTCACAAGTCACAGAGCAAAGGATACCACTTCATTTTAGAGTTATCTGTCTCTGCCCCTGGGCTTGATTTAGCTAGTTAATTAGTCATTGGAGTTATTCTTTTTTTTCCAACAACAACCAATTCTCTAATTCTCTGACACCAACTGAGCGTCCTAGAATTCAATTCAATTCTGACACTAACTAGCTGGAGTTAGCGCAGACCCCACAAGTTAAGGGCTCAGTTCAACAAGACTGCCTTCACTTCAGAGACCAGCGGCGGATGGGGTCCCCAGGCTACCCACATTTCTGTCTGGTCAGCTACAAATTGAGAGGTTCCCACGCTTCCCCCTCAAGTTCAATAATTTGCTAGAACTACTCATGGAACTCAGGAAAGTGCTATACTTACAAATTACCATTTTATTTTCAAAGATACAACTCAGGAACAGTCAAATGGAAGAGATCCATAGGGCAAGGTATGAGGGTAGGTGGTACAGAGCTTCCACACCTTCCCTGGGTATGTCACCATCCTAGCATGTCCATGTGTTCACCAACCAGGAAGCTCCCCAAATCTCATTATTCAAGAGTTTTAATCAAAGTTTCATTGTGTAAACATGATTGATTAAATCATTGGCCATTGGTGATTGAACTCAATCTCCAGCCCCCAGTCCCTTCCCCAGAGGTTGAGGGGTGGGGCTGAAAGTTCCAACCCTCTAATCATGTGCTTGGACTTTCTGGTGAGTAGCTCTCAACCTAAAGTTATTTAAGGGCCCCACTATGAGTCACCTCATTACCAACTCACGTATGGTAGAAAGGGGCTGACTGTGAATTACAAAATATACTCTTATCACTCAGGACATTCCAAAGGCTTTAGGAGCTCTGTGCCAGAAATCAGGGGCAAAGACCAAATTATATGTTTTTTATATACCACAGACTTACATCCTTCTTGTAGAGTCCTGGTGCTATTTTCTATTTTAGATTTTAAGGCCTATTCCCTTAGCTGGCGCCACTTGAGATCAGCTCCACGTATTTATAAGAGGTGAGGTTAAGTTGGCCTGTGACCTAAGGCCACAGGGTGGGTGGGGTGGGGACTGGAGGGAGGATGATACCAGTACCTGCCTCATAGGGTTGTTCTGAGTATTAATGAGCTATTGCTCAGAACAGTGCCTGGTAGATAGTGGCAACTATACAGGTGTTGGATATTATTATTATCTTTTTTGTTATTATTATTGTCACCACTGTCTTCATTTTGCACACGAGGACACTGAAGCTCAAGAGGTGAAGTGACTTGTGCAAGGCCCCAGTGGCCTTTATGTATCTGAAGCCCAGGTATAAACTCTACTTTCTGGATAAGAACTGGAAGTGGCACTTTTAAGAGCTGGATTTCATTTGAGGGCCTCATTTTGGCCACGTTCTAAGCAGCTGCAGAAATTCACATTATAGCACTTATTAGGCACCACATGCAGAGAGCTGTTCATGATGGGATTTTATGGCTGCTCTCCGTGTGTACAATCGTTGAAGTTGCGTAATCACTGTGTTTGGAGCTCTGTAGCAGAACAAGAATTTTCCTGCACTGGCTGTTAGAGTCTCATGCTAAAAGCCAGTAACTTGGACTGTGGTGAAAATGAGTCTGTGATGATGGTAATTTAATGGGAAAGTTACACTGGAAGCCAAATTCCCTTTCAGCTGCCTTAAATTTTACCTTTATTGTCTCATTGCCTTTTGCATCTGAGCTTGGCAGTTAATGGTCTCTGTAATAAATTCAAAGAAGAGTGTTTAAAACAATGGGGGCTGAATTTTCCTTTTTTTGAGTCTTTGTAAGATCGTCATGCCGTTATTACTTAGGTTCTGCCCTAGCAATTTTCACAAACTTGATCCTTTTATCTTTCTGGCCATATAATTAATAGTTTATTAATTAAAATTTGGGTTGGATACCAATAGCAGAGAGCAATTTACATTTAAGAATTTGAGTTGAAGTCTCTTTGTTCTGTTCCTGTTTTGTTGCTACTTCCCTTACTAACTTCTAAAACTTCAAAAAATACAAATTAAAGTAAGAGAGAGACTCATAGCTGCAACCTCTTATTTTGTGGCTATTAAACTTTACTTCAAGCTCATGGAAAGTATTGAAAATGGGAGCTGTGTTGGAAAGATTGTTGCCTGGTTAGAAATGCTTTAAAACTACCATTCTGCTTAAACTTCCATTCCTTAAGAGGAATAGAAGAAGAGATCTTCATTTTAATACACTGAATACCATATCTTAGCTATGTTCATCCTGTCAACCATTGCCACTCACCTCAATCCTATGCCTGATTTCTTTAATGCACAGCAATACATGGAGTTGGAGCAAGAGAGATGATGTACCCAATCTCTGGCTGCTTTGATTCTGTCTTTCTCCTGACCTTCCAAACAGATATGAATAGCTTCGTATGCCCCTCCCACTTTCTGTGCTTTTTCCCTTCGCTTTATCCTCTCCCTGTCAGTTAGGGATATGTGGGCACACATTCCAGTTTTCTTTTTATCTTCACCTTAAAATGATAGTCCCAATTAAAGAAAAGGGCTATAGATAAACCACACAGACCTGCATCATAAAAACACAACTTACTGAAAATGAGGACAATTGCAGCCTTTGTCTCAGGTTACCTTTAACTGACTCTGTCTGTGGAAAAATCATTGCAATGTTTTGTGTTTATTGGACTTCTCTTGGTAAATAATTGCCAAAAATTGTTTTGCATGAATGAAATAATGTGCTCAGATGTTTAGAATTCACTGGGAGAAAGATGCTCTATAAATCAAATCGATCACTACTACCACAGGTAACATAATTCTCAAGCTGAAAGTTGGTCTTTCATTGAGGCATTGTGCTTCCACTACCTCTGGAGAGCATTACTGAGTAGCCATCACAGGGAGGGCCCGGAAGGGTCACCGTGGGTGGCGTGAGGGAGTGTAAAGCATGATCTCTGCTCTGAAGGACCTAGCTGGGGAGACAAGGAACGCTTTAATCACAACACGTAAATCAGCTCAGAATTACTGTGAGGGTGCCAGAAATGTTCTGAGTAGGTATGTGATTTGTTGGAGGCAGGAGGAGCCTGGGAAATGCTTCAGGGAAGAAAAAGCAAAGATATTAAGCAAAAGATTTTCCTGTATTAGCCAAGGTACGTGGTTGCTGGCTCCTCTGTCCACCATAAGCAGAAGGAAGTTCACTGGACTGATGTATGAGTTGAGGAGGGTAGATATGTAAAATTTAAGTTGTATTTTTATGATGCTGGTCTGTGTGATTGATCTATAGCTTTCTTCTTTAATTGGGACTATCATTATGTCAGTATTGGAGGGGTGGAGGTGTCAACTTGCAGAATAACACAGGACTAAAGGGCTAGGCTTGGAAGAGGAAGAAACAAGGGAATTTTGGAGGTGTAGGTTGAAAAGACCATGATATATAATCAGGATTCTCCAGGGAAACAGAACCAATAGGATATATGGGATATGCGTGTGTGCGTGTGTGTGTGTGTGTGTGTGTGGGTGGGTGTGTGCGTATAAACAGAATGTGGTGTGTGTATATATATATCTCTTGTGTGTTTATATATCTCTCTCTATCTATATCTGTAGATCTCTAGCCCTATCTATCTATCTACCTATCTGAGAGATTTATTTTAAGGGATTGACTCACACGATTGTGGAAGCTGGCAAATCCAAAATCTGCAGGGTAGGCTGTCAGGCTGGAGACCTTCGGAAGAGTTAATGTTGCAGCTTGAATCCCAAGGCAGTCTACTGGCAGAATTCCTTCTTCCTCTGGGGAGGTCAGTCTTTTTTTTTTATTGAGGCCTTCCATTGATTGGATGAGGCCCACCCACGTTATGGAGAGTAACTTACTTTACTCAAAGTCTGCTAGTATAAATGTTAATCTTATCTAAAAAAATACCTTCATGGAAACATCTAGAATAATGTTTGACCCAATATCTGGCTACTATGGCCTAGCCAAGTTAACACATAAAATTAACCATCGCACAGGTCCTTTCTGCAGGCGTGGTCTGATTAGCCTGCCATCATTGAGACCTGTGAGGAATCTGTCAATCAAGAATTGAAATCCTGATTGGCCACATCTCAGTCATATGGCCATCCTGCTACAGCAGGGTGAGGAAAGAGAGGCTCTTGCTCCTTGGTTTCTATAGTGAGAGGCTGGCAGTACTTCTGGCCAGGGGTTTCCCTTAGACCCTCAGGGGAAGGGAGGTGCTCAGGGGAAGGGAGGTGATATTCTGGGTAGCTGAAGAACAAACGTCTACTTCACTTCTTTGCTGTGTGACTCCATGTTTAAAAAGTTCTTTTTATCTAACCTATTTTTTTTCTTTGAATCCTCAGAGGCCATAGATATTATTTATTTGCTTGTTTATCATTTAACCCCCCCCACCAGAATATAAGCTTAGGGGAGGGATATTATCTCTTTTGTCCACCCCTGTTATTTCCAGTATCTAGAACCATGTCTGACACATAGTTGGTGTTCAATATATATTTTCTCAATAAATAAATACATAGATAAATATTTGAATATGGACAGTAGACAGCCTAAGCTGTAGACTGAATTTTTGTGTCCTCCCCAAGTTTGTATGATGAAACCTAAACCCCAATGTGAAGGTATTTGGAGGTGGGGCCTTTGGGGAATGTGATTATGTCATGAGAGTGGAGCCCTCAGGAATAGGATTAGTTCCCTTATAAAAGAGACCCCAGAGAGCTCCCTTGCCCCTTCTACCGTGTGAGGACACAATGAAAAGATGACCTTCTGTGAACTAAGGAAGTGGGCTCTCACCAGGCACCAAATCTACTGGTGCCTTGATCTTGGACTTCCCAGCCTTCAGAACTGTGCAAAATAAATTTTTGTTGTTACACGCTACCCCATCTATGATATTGTTATAGCACCCTGAATGAACTAAGACAGTCTATAAATAAAAGTATATGGTTACAAGTCTGTAAATACATGTATAAGATAATGTGTCCTGCTTGACTTTAATTTCTTGCCACAATGATAGAAAAAATGATGAAAAAGAAGAGGAAGATTGGCAACAGATGTTAACTCAGGGTGAATCTTTCCCTGCCAAAAAAAAAAAAGATGAAAATAAGGATATCAAAAGTTTTGTTCTTATGTTTAGTTCCACAGAACCAAGAAATTTAATAGAAGTTTATTTTGTTACATAGCCATAAATTCACACACACAACACATATATGATATATGACACACCATATATGTTGAAGAGATAGGAAATATGAAAGCCAATCCCATATTTATGAGTCTTTGTCTCACACTTCATAGACTTATCTAATCTTTTCCACAATTTGGGCAGTTTCTCATCACTTGTGCAGTTATCTGCATAATGGGAACTATTTATTAAAAGTTCCAAATGTAACCTAGCCCTAGGAGAAAACTGTTTTTGCCTCATAAGAAAATGAAAAGCGTCAGTAAGATACTGATAAAGCTTTTTCCAGATGATCAGTGTTTTTCACTAAAGAATGTTTTTTATATTTTCCATGGCAGAGAATTCCACATCCAAATGTTCCACTGTAGCCAGTAAAAGTTTTCCTGGCCCAGGACGAACAATACTCAGTTAACAATAACCTAGTAATGTGTATATTGAGTCCCTCAGCCAAAAATTATAATGTGAGAGACTTGCACTTGGATGACTTATATGACAGAATGCACTTTCTAGCATTTTCATGCTTTTTGTCCAAAAACTGCTTTCTAGGGTGTTTGATCTCCTAGCCCTCCTGATGAATTTCCCTAGGTTATCTATTGCTGCATAACAGGTCACACCAAGCTTCGGAGAGGTGAAGCAGCAACCATCTTATTGTGCTCACTGATTCTGTGGTCAGGAGTTCAGATAGGGCACAAGCAGAGATGGCTTCTCCATTCTTTGGTGTCTAGGACCTCCGCTGGGAAGACTCAAATGGCTGAGGGTGACTGGAATGGCGGGGGCTGGAATCACGTGGAGGGTCCATGCCGGGCATCCCTGCTGGGATGACTGGGAGGCTGGGTTCAGCTGGTACTGTGGGCTACAGCGCCCACTTGTGGCCTCTCCATGTGGCTTGGGCTTCTCACAGTATGGCAGCTGGGTTCCCAGGGGGAGCACCCCAAGAATGAATGTTCCACATTTTGCATCTCAGAGAATCGTTTTCTTTGAGGCACATTGCATCGTGTAATCAGACATGGGTTTGAATCTACTGTCCCATTAACTAGCTGAAAGAACTTAGGTATGTTTTCTCTTTTTTCCTTCTCTTCTTTGTTATTTTATAACTTCTCTGAGCTTCAGTTTCATCATCTGCATAAGGAGAGTGTAGCAAAATGGAAGGTAAACTTTTTTTTCTTCCCCTGTGAGATGAATAATTAACTTTTTGGGAATAGAGTAGGTAATTTTGTAATTTCACATAAGGAACCCAGAAGACTTCTGGGAGGGAAGGGGCCAAGATTACTCACTGCCCCCCAATTCTAATGTTTCTGTGATTCAAGTCAGCGAACCTATCGGAGTGGACCAGCGTTACCCTTAGCAAGGCCCAGGGACAGGGATTGGTGATATGACTCCCAGAATAACATAATGATGAGTGTAGAAAGAGAGGACCACTGGGCTGGTCACAATCACTAATTGGAGGAAGCAAAGAGGAGCTTGCTTTTGTTTTTGGTGAGATTTCTATATGAACCACTGGAAAGGGCTGCAAGGTTGAGCCTGGGCTACTTTGGCTCAGTGTCCCTGTAGCTGACCTTTGCACCAGGAGAGAGATAGACAGTTATTTTCTCCTTTTCCTTGACAGAGCTCTGGGATGTGGAGCATGGTGGTGGCAGAAATACAACCACAGACAAAACAGAAACGATGCCCTTTAGCAGTGGAGAGGCTCTTCCAGCTGTCTGCTCTTGTTGTTCAATGGCCTCTCATTTTTGTGGCAGCACCAGGAGCACTGATTTACTCTAGAGCTTCTGGTGTCAGTTATGAGATTCCTCAGTCTTTAAATGGCTCTCTTGAGTTGTAGCTCCAAAGAAATCTGTAGGTCTGAGCCTTTGAACACTTTAGATACTGGCTGAAAACTGTGAGCATGTCAGGGAAGGGAGTCTGGGGGTGAGTGAAAAGTGACAGGTAGGGGTTAATGTGCTGTGGACTCTCACACTTACACAAGAAACCACAGTTACAGATGTAAAGCAGAACAAAATACCAACTGTATCTGTTGTTGTAAAGATTATATAAGAAAAATAAATATATATGTAAAGTGCCAAGCATAGTACTTGGCCTATATTAGGACCTCATTTAAAATTATGTTTCCTTCCATTCCTCTCCTTTTCTCATCTCTTTCTTTTTTCTTACAGGGGAAAAGCATGGATTTTGGGGTCAGACAAACCTGATGTTTGAATTCTGACTTCTATCTTTTGCTAGTTGTGATCTTGGGCCAAAAAGACTTAGTAAGTCATTAGTAAAATGGTTTAAAAATAATTATTTCACGGGTTGAGTAAAATAATAAAGTTATGTAAACTGAATAAAATATTTCCATTCCTTTTCTAAATCTTTCTCTTATCTCCCCTTTACTACACACTGAACAAATATCCATGGCCATTTTGTAGTTCCAACTTCCAGGGGAATTTCATATGTGTTCCTCTCTACCTTTCCTGATTGGCACTGGCCTTGACAAGCATTTCTTTGGGACCACCCATGTTTCCTAGAATGAATTTCCCCAAATCTCCCTGACTGAACACCCAAGGGGCCATACTTGCTTCCTTCCTTTATCCAGGAGCAAGGTCACCTCCTGTAAATTTTGGAATGTGTCCATTTGGGGGCTACTCAGTCTTTATGTTCATCATTCGACTGACTTCCTCCTTAGAGGAACTAGATAGGCACAGAGTTAAGCTTGAGTTTTTTTTCCCCACTTACATGGGCAAAGTATTATTACCTTCAGGGATAGAAAAAACAGTTAGGTATCCCACAAGGAGCACCCAAGTTCTCAGCATATGCCACCGTATTTATTGGGTGACCAGGAGCTGAAGGGCTCCCTATGATCAAAGTACTTGAACCTAAGGGCTCAGACTAACCTCAGAGTTTACCTGTCCCCAACCTCTCCATTCAAGAGTTTCCTTGAATTGGTAGCAACTCCAATCCAGAATCAGGGCCTCATAAGGTAGAAAATCCACTCATGCTTTTGAATTCTCTATCTGAAACCCTTACGAAGTTTTAGAACTTTTCATAACCACCCTACTATTGGACTAGGTTTGTTATATAGCATGTAATTGATACTAATGGGAATTCAACCTCCTGCCTTTGTTCTAGCTCCTGTCCAAATGTGAATCCCCTGAGATACTGCAAATTGATGACTTATCCTAGCAGTTACTCTGTCTTTTATTTTGGTGTTGACCTCAAAGAAGAGTCTTCTAAGTATTCAGATGAAAAGTTGTGGTGCATGAAAGGTGTTAGAATGACAGTGGCATGACAGACACTGGCTTGCATTATGAAGAGATGATTTCATTATCTGGGGCTATTATCTAGTTTCCTCTTATAATTACTGAGCTCAGGTTCCACGAAGAACAGTTCACACACACACACACACGACCTTAGGTGGAGACCAAGCAGCAGGAAACCTGTCCACTCTCCCCAATCCTTTCTTTTTCTGACACTATGACTGAAAGAAGAGTGTTCCGCTGATATAAGGGGCACATGCCTTGAGGTCAAGCCCCGTTGTGGGTTGTTCAGGATCTCTCATGTGCTATTAATAATAATCAGCTGAAGGTCATTTAGGAACCTATAAAGAGGACTAAGTTGATCTGTAATTTTGAACTCTCCAAAAGGGAATTGGAACAAAGATACCCAAATGATGTGAATTAATAGATTGATATCCCCTGGAAGAGAAGTTTCCGCTGGTACCATGTGATTTTGTCCTTTGCCTGTATTTCAGGAAAATAAATAGAGATACATTGGATGAGAGAATCAGGAACCAAAAAGGTACTGACAGGAAGGAGTGATGAGCCAAATCTCACAAGATTAAAGGAGATGGTGATAAATGTAAAAATCTGTGCTTGGGTTTAAGAACCCGATTCTAAGGGGATTGTTTCAGGCAGACATGACTTAGCAATGGCATGTGTGAGAAAGTGTTTTGTGTCAAAAGGATGATAATGTGGCAGCCATGTAGAAAGTAGATAAACAGAAGGGGTTGGTCCTGATTTACTCTGAATTGGTCACACGATGCCTGTGATACTCATTACAAGCCTGGAGAAGCAGAGAGACAAGCAAGTTGAAGCAAGCTCAGAAGAGAGTGACTTGGGTGGTGACAGGGCTTGAAATGATGTCATGAAAACAGTCAAGGAAACTAGGGGTGCTTGGACTGGAAAGAGAAGACTCATGACTCATGGACATGTTAGTATCCCAGCTGAGAGACTGTTAATGTGGAAGTTTAATTTGACTTGTTCTTCTTGGCTCCGTGTGGTCCATGATGAACAATGGATAGAGCATCAAGGTGATAGATACTCAGTTTACTTTAAGAAAGGATGTTTCATAACTAAAGATGTAATGGGTGATCTGAGAGGTAGTAAATTTTCTTTCATTGGGGATATTTACTCATGAGCTGAAAGATCAATTATAGTAGAGATGTAGGCATAGAAAGCATGGTTGGACTAATAACCTCTAAGCTCCTACTGAAGCTGGAAATCCTGAATATGTGATTCTAACATTTCCATGTCTAATTGAACATTTGTTTGTTACCTGTGAAACATTTGAATCATCATGATGAAGAAGGTCCAAACTCAAATTTTTGCATGTCAGATTTAAACATTGATCCGGGTAATTTAGCCCAAGATTGTTGGTAATTTGGCAAGTGTGATGGAATTGTATTTTACTGTGGTTGTTCTGAGTTCTAGCTCTGGTCCATCCACTAATGAGCTATGTAGAAGTTCGCTAGAACTGGCTCTCACCAGCTTGTGAGAATTGACTGTGTGCATTTCTTCCCAACTTTGCATTCAGAGACTTCATGTTGGCAGCTTGAAATTGGCCATACTGGGAGTACTTACACCATGGAAAGTGGCAACACTACAAATCAGGGCTTTTTATACTCTCTGGAAAGCTGGTTGTTAAACATTTACCAGTAGAACCATTAAAAAATATGCTTTTATATGAACTCCAATGTATAAAACAAAAGGAGAATGAAGCTAGGGGATTGGGACCCTAAGCCATGCTCATGCGCTTCCCCCTTGTCAGTGCATGTCCTTCCTCCATAAAAAGCTCTAAGGCACCTCTGTGGCACCCTGTAACTCCATGGGATTTAAAACCTCCGGATAAATAATCCCTTCTGCTCATGCTATGACTATATTCTTTTAACCATTATTTTCCTTTTCCTAGATCTAGGAACACAGACATAAAACAGCAGGGTTTCCCTCAGTTTTATGAGAGTGTTTTTAAAAGCAATGCCAAAGGGATCAGTCTGAGAACATTGGAAATCTGATTCCTATAAATACAAGAAGAAATGTATGTAGGAAACAGTGAGATTCCTCGCTTTGTAAATGTTCTTTATGTAACTGTGAGGTTTCCCTCGTGATGCAAGGCCAGCCCTATGTGTAGTCATAAGTTTACATGTTGTAAAGGCTTCCAAACCTTTCTATTAGCATATTACCTTTTTTTCTTTGTTAGACTAGAAATTTGATATCCTAAGGGAATAACATTTGGTGGAATGTTGTAATGTGTGGAGGGTAGGGGCTATGGAATGATCAACAGACCTTCGGATGGGCTCCTAAGAAAGGCGACAGGACATTAAGAGGGTAGCTCCCCAAGGGAAAACTTCGTCCACTTGCTGTTTTGAACTGTGGCCTGTTTCCTGCAGTACCTGAAAGTGGCCCTAGAGGGATCACATAGGCTGTCAGGTAGCTGGAACATAAGTCTGGCATTTTGCGTGATATGCTTGAGGCAACACTGATGTTTCCAGGTGTCCCTAAGTAAGAAAATAGGAGAATGAGCGGCATGATCTGCTGCAAAACTTATCAAGTCAAATTGACTTTATCACTGCTTGTGGATTTCCTTTTCTTCTCAAGTGCTAAAATGATATCATACGCACTTTTTTTGGTTTAAATATTTTCATCTGAATTTCTCTTGTGCTATGAACTCTGGTTTCTTTAATCTCACCCTTCCTATTTTCTCCAGAATTACAATGGATCTATTTTCCTTTCAAGGTCTTCTAATTCTATCACCCCTTCCCTTGACTTTGTCCCCTGATTTCCCTCATATCAAGTTCTCATCTTCAGAGGGAGAAGCAGAGTCATGGCTGGCTAGATTGTAGCCCTTATCTCTACCCACACTCTTTCCTGTTCCCTTCTCTTGCCAAGCTTCCCTCTTCACTCTGCCCTTCAGCCCTTGAGCTGCGTTTTGGGCTCAGAGCCTTTTCTGCCCCATGCCCCTCATGTAAGAACTCATCTTCTAATCTGCACAGCCATGAACCCTCCTTCCTCTGCCTAAATCCCTCCCTTGTCTCACTAATTTTCAACCTGCTATATTATCTTCTGCCAGATGGGATTAAATTTCCATTTCTTGCCTTACATTTGTGTCGTTTCCCTTAAATTATCTAAAGGAAAGGCTTTTATATTTGCACTGGAGCTATGTCACCTTTCAGATATTAAGCACACATCATAAGATGAAGCATAATGCCACTTTAAGTCTCTTTACAGTTAAGCATTGAATATTTTGGTTTCTTCTCAAATGCAGAAAAGAACGATTAACAAGTAATTAACAAAAATTAATTTAGACTTATGAAAAGTAAATATTATTCTCTTCTTAGACTACAAATCAGAAGTAGGGACTGACTAGTTATATTGCTCCAATCCACATGGACAACAAAGTCAAGCTACTTCACCATGCAATATCATTTTGCAATGAATTTGGGAAGATAGATACTTTTAAATCAAATACATAAAAACTCTGTGTTCAACAGGTTTAACTTTTCAAATCTAATGATCTGAAACTTGATTTTGAATACTGCTAAATATTTTACAAAGTGTATTAAGAGAATCTCCCTTTTTAAAATTCCATTTAGTTTCTCTATATACCTTGTAAGATTTATTCAGGCTACAATATAGTCTCAGGATAGATATAACTTACTCTTTGGGATTCAAATTGCAAAATAGGACTTGAAGTCAGGAGGCTGGGTTCTAGTCATGGAGCCAACTAGCTCCTGTGACCTCATGCAAGTTATTTTCCTCTTTGAGTCTGTCTGAATGCTCTCATTGGTAAAATGAGAGTCATAGGCGATCTTATTTATCTCTAGGTCCTTTCCAACTCTAGCATCCTATGAGATCACTTTTTAAAGCAATGCATATGTATGCCAACTCTATTTTGAAGCTTGGAATATGTTCACTCAATAAAGTAGCAAATAAAACAGTTGTTAATTGGAGGAGTATGGTTATTCTTTTGCTCAAAAAATCTGTTGTTACAAGTTATAACAAAAAACTAAAATAGGATTTTAATGATTTATAGTAGCCCTGTTAATAGAGTTTCTGTGATGATGGAAATGTTCTGTATCTGCACTGTCCTGTACTTGGCACTTGAAATGTAGCTAGTGAGACTGAGTAACTAAATTTTAATTTTATTTAATGTAAGATTAATTTAAATTTAAATAGCCACATGTGGCTAGTGGCTACTCTCTTGGACAATACAGATTTACTGAGTATGGAAATATGGGGATTTCTTCAATTTGGGATTGTATTCACCAATATACTTAATTTGCTTTCGAAATTGGCTCTATATTACTCTTGTTATTCCACATTCACCAGTTCTATTTTTTGCTGGAATCTACCGTAGAATTGCTTTAGGATTTGTTCCATATGGTATCTTCTCTCATGGTTTCAGTTATATAGATCTGGCTTAATTGAATTTAGGTAAAACAAAGGTGTGTTCTCTGGCTCATGAACAAGGATTAAAACATGCAAAAACGTTGAGAACACTTTGTAATGCTTAGTAAGGGTAAATTTCAAAGCATAACCCCTACTGTTATTTTTCTAAGCTAATTCTTGGCATTTGAGAGTTCAGGTTAAAAACAAGCTAGGAGTCTCTTGAGATATCGAAATATATTATTTTCTATTTATTATGGTGTCTAAAAAGAGATACAAAGACAATTTTTAAAAATTTTATTTAGCTTAAATTTTACCTTTCTTAAAATCTACCCTGAAAACACTCTAGGATTTTGAATAGAAACCTCATCCCATTCTATTCATTCTAAATTATTTATTATTAGGTATACTTTATCTTGTGCTCTTGCAGTTAAAATTAAACCCACTCATCTAACTCTTTCATTAGCACGTAATCTGTCTTGATTTCTATTGTTGGCATCATAGAAGACAATTTAATTTAACCCCTATTGCCAGAT
This sequence comes from Tapirus indicus, assembly GCA_031878705.1. Taxonomy (NCBI): domain Eukaryota; kingdom Metazoa; phylum Chordata; class Mammalia; order Perissodactyla; family Tapiridae; genus Tapirus; species Tapirus indicus. Next base: position 136,628,412 of record CM062917.1, on the reverse strand, counting down.
AAACAACTCCTCCAACAACACACATACACACACACGTGCGCATATACATAGACACAGACATTACACATACATATTCACAAACACATACACATCTATATTCACACACACAAACACACACACACCTTTCTAAGATTCAAAGTGACTGGGAGCAATTTATTATATTGTTGTTGAAAGGGCTTCTCTAATGAGGTGCATATGCATGGGAGGATCTGGTCCAAAATAAGTAGAAAAATGACATGTGGCTTATGAAGGTTGGTTGTAATATCTGTAGTAAATTTTATCTTTTCCTCACCTAAGCCTTCCCTATCCTAAATTTCTGCCTTATTATAAAATTCCTATGCAAAAAAAAAAAAGAGTTGTCACTCCCATATGTACATCAAATTTCAGAACTAGTTACTTTTTACATTTTAAAATGCAAAAACAATGTATTTTTCTGCCATCCAATCAAAGGATAGCACTTATCTATCCAGAGTAACAACAGCTCAAAGCTCAACTAAATATATTTTTTATAATATTATACAAAAATAATTAATGTTTTCAATAATGACCACAAGGCACTACAAAACCCTGAACTGCCTTCTGAAATGAAGATTGAACTTTATTTATGAAAAGTTCAGTATTGTCAATGTGATTGAGTTCAATTTCTTAAAAGTCAGTAAGCTGCTGTAAATGTATATAATTGCACACATACTTATAATGTATATTTTCAGAATATGTGATTAGACAGAATGTCCTATTCTGCAATCATTTTGTGAAAAAGGAAGTTCCACTTTTACTCAAACACGTGAAGCATGATATGAGTTATCTCTGCTCTCTGATCATATCAAGGAACCACAATTTGAAAATCATTTTACTAACATGAGTGCAGCAATTCTATATTCACCAGAGTGGCAAACAAACATTACTCTGCAGGTGGAAATGAAAACTCCTTAGTGACAAGTATTTCTAGACAGAATGTTGCTATGACTGCCTGTTCCACTTATTTATTCCATGTAGCCATCCAGATACTTATCTTTATTTTTAAAATTAATAACATTTGTAATGTGCTTTTCTTCTACAGATGCTGCTTCAGTCATGAAATGCACTTGGTCCTGGAGCAGGTTAACTAGTTTTATATCATAAATATCCAGTAGATGTCAGTCTGTGCACTAGAATTCACAGACCATCTTCTTAAACTCTAACTGCAGCTATTTTTTATCTGCATTTTGGATGAAGTTTCACACAATGAGATTGTGAGTCAACTTTAAAATACTTCCTTCTTCACTATATATGGAACATGTATCTACTTTTTTGTTTCATTTTGCTTGAAAAAGATTCTGGCATGGTAAAACAGAAGCAATTATTAACTTAAAATATCCAGAAACATTGGAATGATAAAAGCAATAAACCAATTTTTTGTAAGTTTTCTTGACTTGTTAGAGGGGAGCGGATGGGAGGATGTGGCCAAGATGCTGTCCTTCACATGTGACCAGCAACATTCCAGATGATGCTTTGTTCTTCTAGAAAGTTTTCACTACCTGTTGAAGACAGAACTTATGGCTAATTGTAGGAATTGTTATTAATGTTAAATACTGCAAAATTGCTGTTATAAAGGCTGCCAATCTGATTTTTCAAAGGGGAAGTTTTGGGGGAAAAAAAGAGAGAGAGAAAATGACAATGGAATGTTTTCCTCTGAGGGATAGGAATTTCCAAGGGGACTTTTGCCTTGGTGGTTGTTCCTGTCCACCTCAAGACTTGGGCAAGATAAAGAACCTATCCTGGTCCACGAGAGAGCAGACAGAAAGAATCACTGTTTCCGGAAGTCAATGCATTCAGAGCGTCTATTGGGGGTTTGTCAGGCCAGAGATAAGCAAGTGTTAGGGCTGCTGGAGGTGGTATGGCTGCTGATGCTGGAGGTGAGGCTGCCCAGGTCAGAGGAAGGTCAAGGAGAGACCTTTCCTGGTCAAAGGACTAGGAAAGTGCCAGGTGAGGTCATTGACTCTGGTTGAAGCCCAAGAGATGTGTGTCCTGATACAGAAGAGCATGTAGTGAAAAATCAGGGAAGGTGAAAGGAGATGAACCAAATACAAGTCTTCACACTTGACATTCATTCGACTCTCAATGCTCCTCTCCCTTTTACTTTTCACCAGGTTATCATCTTCTCAGTCTTCATGTCTCAGCCACATAGAAACATTTCTTCAATAAATGAATGAATGGATGATCATGTAGAGAAGATTAATATTCCAAGCCCAAGAGTTCAAAGGTAAACAAGAGGCAGCAAGTACAGCCGCGGTAGTGGTAGCAGGGGAGAGCTCTTCCATGGGAAGGGTAGCAAGCTCTTGCCACCCTGAGAAAAGCCACAAAGTCTCTGTGGCCCCCAGTAAGGAAGTGTGGAGGTCAGGATGAGAGCTTGGGAAGAGATCAAGGCAATTCTGCTTCTGGATATTTATCCAAAAGAATTGAAAGCAGGGTTTCGAAGAGATATTTGTTCAAAACTGGAAAGCCAAGAAGAGGAAACTTGGTGCTAAGAGCTAACATTAAGAACTGTGCTGAGATTTTGACATGAATTAACTCATTTAACCCTTACAACCTTATAAATTAGACACTATGATTATCTCCTTTTTACAGATAAGGAAGCTGGGATTTATAGAGAATAGGCAATTGGTTTTGCTGGACTTTGAACTCAGACCATCTGATTTTAAACCAGTAGTCAGGGAGCTTTAAAACAGACTGATACCTGATTTTACACCTAGAAATGCTCATTTAATTGGTCTGGGGTGTGGCCTCAGTATTGGGATTTTTACAGACTTCTCAGGTGGTTTTAATATGCATCCAGGGTTTAGAACCACCGCACTAAAGCCTAGTTTTCTAACAACTACTCAATCCTACCTTCCATGAAGGCTAAGGTTCAGAAGACAGGCAGTGCTGGGGAAGCTGAACCAAAGAGCAATGATGGAGCAATGAGAAAAGGTCTTCAGGGATCACCATGAACGTGGCCACGTGCTGCTGCTTCCTTCTATTGTCTACGGACGATAGTTGACTCAGACAGGTTTAGACATGGGTGATCAGGACAAATGCCACTGGCCTTTTACTCCCTCTTCTAGTCCATCTTACCCTGATGTCATGTTCTACTTGTACATGAGGCTGAGTGTGCCTAGCTCTGTACCCGCCCTTCACAACTGGGCTGAATCAAAATCAGGCCCTGGTCTCTTCCAGAATTCCTATCTTATAAAAGTTGTCCTGACTTAAAAAAAAAAAAAAAGACCCTCCTCCTTTCTCATTCAACTTTATGCTTTTTGCCCTATGAAAAGAGACAGAACCAGGGCCTAGATTTCGAGATTTTACTTGGGATGGTAATAGTTTATCATTTCTTTAGGAAAAATATATTAGTTATACATGCCTAAATGAGTTATTTATAAGACTGCACACCATCATTAGGTAGGTAATTCCTTTTGTTATTTTCTCTAAAGAACCTCAACCAGGTACTATGAAAGCAGAAATATCCACACTTTGGATGGACCGCTCAACCATCCATTAACATTGGTACTTTAGGCAAGAACCAGTTGAGTCCTTCAGGTTCCCATCTCTGCAAACAGTGCTTAGACAGCGCTGGGTGTGAGTACTTCCCAGAAACCAAATCTTGTGCAACGGCTCCAGAATGTGGTCCATCTATAATCATGAAAGCCATGTCTTACAAAGGCCCAACCTCAGATAAGTTGGCTACGAGTCCAATTCCTGTTGGTGGATGCAGGAGTTTCCAGAAACTTCATTCTTCCTTCAGATTCAAACTTAAAACAATATGCAATCATTTTCAGATTTCTAGTACTTTTTGGTTTCCTACAAAGTTAGAGTTTGAGTTGATAATTCTGTGGTGCTGGTAGAAACACAGGGATAGATTCACTCTCTTTTGCTTCCTTGGCTTGGAGAGAGTTTTTGAGACAGCCTCCTGGGGTGAGGGTAGGGTGACATCTCTGGCTATAAGACAGGGTGAAGCCCTTGGTAGTATTTGTGAGCCTGGCCTCATCAACACTGGCTCTGAGCACTAAGTCAGGGGTCAGCAAACTAGGACCACAGGCCAAATTCAGCCTGCCACCTATTTTTTTTCCAGTAAAATAGTTTTATTGGAACATAGCCAATGTGTGGAATGGCAAAGTTGACTAGTTGTGATAAAGACCATATATCCTGCAAAGCCTAAAAATATTTATTGTCTGGCTAAGAAAAAGTTTGCCTCTTTTGGGGTCAAGACCAAACCCAAACAGGTGACCACTTGCTTAAATGTGGTACCTCTGTAGTTTGGAGTCAGTCTCTTAAAGGCTGTTGGCAGTGAGACACAATGCTGGTCTGTAGTCGGCACTAACAGTTTTTTGTTTTGCAAACACTCATTATAAAACTAGGCTTATGTTTTTCCGAACTCATTGGAAATTATAAACTAGTTTTTGGTGCAGTTTGGATTTGTGCTGTAGCAGAAAAAAGAGCTTATTGGATGCCTCCTGGAAAAGTTTTCCAGGACTGTCATTTTTTTATTCAGCCTACAGGAATGCTCGACTGTTTCTTTTATTTTTAAATTTTTTCTTTGAGAACTCTCTTGTCCCCTTGGATCTTATTGTTCTCATATATATTTTTTTAAACTAGTGAGTCAGAGCCTTGCTACAATGAGAAAAACGTTCAGTCTCACAGGCCTTTGCTAGCGTGAGAGATGGCGCTGAGGTGCAAAGATGTCACTGGATTGGCTAAATATAGGCCCAGCAAGGCACTCCCAGGCCTAGCCAGTTCTGTTGACGGAGGCCTGCTACGTGTCAAGAACCTCCTCCCCCTTTCTTTGCCCTTGCCTTTTGCACTGCTCTGAGGAATCTTTCCTCTCAGGGTAGGGCTGATGAAGTGTTCCTAAATTCCCTGAGGACACATGACACTGCAGGAGCTGCATGAACTCTTTTCTGGAGGAAACAAGCTGGTTGTGGTGACCAGGCACAGAATCTGTGAGCCTCCAGACACCCTGTCAGAGCATTTTTTCCCAGTTTTTAAACTAATTAGCTGCTAAGTGTGGTAACACCAGAGGGTGGAACTTTTCAATTTTCTTCTCTGTACAAACAAGTCAGATAATGTAGTTTACAGATTAAACAATGGGAATATGCATTTCTAATGACATGAAAATACTGATGGGATAAAGTCACTTGGGAGAGAGAGTGGGCAGTACTATGTTTAAACCAAAAAGGGATTGTCCAGCTGATTTTAAACTTCCTCACTTGTCTAAGGCTAGTGGGTTTAAAGTCTTCTCAATGGTCTACGTCAGAAGGTAGGATACTGATTTCATGACACTTCTCATGATTAGTCCTCTACCTCCCTAAGCACAGAGACTAGACTCCATCCTGCAGGAGGAGAGATGCCCCAGCAGAAGGAGAACATGAATCCTTGCTTTGCCTCTGACTCACCATGTGACCATGGAAAATTCTGATTATAAAAAATGGAAAAGTCAAAGTTTTTCCCTTGAGAAACATCTCCTTGATAGTGTCTCCCACCCATCTACACATCCTATATGTCTAAAACTTCCTCCTTGGGCAGTAAAGAAAGCTGGGACATCCACAACTGCGAGGGAGAAGGGAGCAGGTTGCAGACAGCTGGGGTAACCAACGTGGCTGGGAGCCTAGCCTTTGTCGTGGGTGGCTATGTTGGTTAATGTAAGTGCAGCTGCTGTAACAGATAAACCCTGAAATCTTAGTAGCTCAGCTTTTACTCATGTAAAAGCCCATTAGTGTTGGAGAGTGGGGTGGGATGGGGGATGGCGTTTTCCTCTACACAGTCTTTGGAGGACCCAAGCTGAGAGATGCTCTGCCATTTCAACACATGGTTTTCATAGATTCCCTTGGTCTAGGCATCTAGCCAAAAGATGGAGGAACACGTGGGAGGTGTTTATGGCTCAGGCCTGGGAACAGAGCATGTAATTTCTGCCCAAATTCCTATGCCAGATCTGAGTCACATGGCTACTGCAAGAAAGGCTGGGAAATGTAGTCTAGCTACATGCCCAGGAGGAAAGGTATAAGAGTTTCGTGCACAAACTAGCCAGTACCTGGCACAGTGGTCAAAGTCCATTTCCCAGCATGGCTGATATTGATGCCAGGGACCTGGTGGGTCCTGTGTTGCACCTTGCTGGTCTTCAAGCAATGAAGAGACTTGAAGTCAGAGGATGAGATGTACCTGCTTCCCAGAGAGTGTGTAGTTTGAAGAGGCCAGTGTCAGAGACATGGAGAATAGGTTTCAGTCCCCTGAGGATGGGAACAGAAAGCTTAGAAGAACTAGGCAGCGTTGCAGGGTGGAAGATCGTAGCCAAATGATCTGGGCCCAAACAGATTTCAATCCAGGAGAAACCAAAATGATCTCAGGAAATCCAAGGTGGAAAGTCAGTCATGATTCCTTGGCCAGTGAAACAAATTAGGAGAAGTCGTAGCCTGGGCTCTAAGGGTCTGGGACAAATGTTTCGGACATGATGAGGAAAGTCAAATTCTAGACCATACAGGGGTCTCTAGTGCTCTACTAGACTCGGTGGAATTAATTCTGGAGCTGAGTAGGGCAAAGGTCTTGAGTTTCTTCATTTGGTTGGGGTTGAGGAATGCAGAGTTACATATACCCGTTTGCTCTTCCCTTGAATCTAGTTGACATTGTGGTTGATTCTCCAAGGTCTGTTTCACTGCAGATCTAAACCCATCTTGGTAATTCCATTCATTTAATTGGCCAGGCAACTTGGCAGAGCCAGGACCTCCCACGTGAATTGTAGTTGCACGATTGATGAGAAAGTGTGGAATTACCAGTCCCCTTGATAGCCCTGGGGAATTGCTCCACACCTAGGAGTAACACCTCCCTCAGGTGGGGCATTTCCCAGCACAGGATATGGAGGTGCCATGGATCTGTCCATCTCAGTTCAGTGAATTCAAGTGACCATGGAACTTTAGCAAATCTTTCTCCCTCCCAAGGTGGCAGGGTTCCAGGGAGCAGGACTGATATAACTCGGGCACCAGTCCAGGGGGCAGAAGTGGGAGGGAGGGCCTAAGAGGCCGAGGACTGCAATTGGCCACTACCCTCCCTCCAATTGGCTGGGGACACTGAGGCCAGAAGAGAGGGCTACTTCAGAAACCGTGGGGGATCTCATGACCCAGAATTTCAGCCTGCGAATTAAATCTTGGAGGAATAGATTTGCAGTTAATTTGGAATATGTGGCTGAGGGTTCAGAGCCAGGGAAACTAGCATAGTGCCTTAAAATCTGCCAAAATCAGGGCTTTCCTCTTAGACATATGCAGACTTTGTTCTCATCACAAAAGTTGTTGAAATCTTGGGACAAAGAAAAAAGATTTACCCACTCTTCATTTACTAACAAGCACTAGAGCCAAAACAAAACGTTAATCACACTGCTTTCCACCCTCAGCTACCCAGGGTGCTCAGCTTAGGACTAGCATTGTCCCCAAGGTGAGTGTAAGTGGACAAGGATGGAGAGGATGCTGTGGCTTTTCAGATGAGTCTCTGTAGGATCAGGCCACCTGAGCAGATGTCAGCACTGCTCCACCCATAACCCTTGGACCTTTCAGTATTTGCATCTTGGGGTCTGAGGGCTTTTGGGGGGAGGGAGTGGAAACTTCTCTGCCTTAATCTGCCCAGAGGCAAGGCACGCTGGAAGTGCCAGGGAGTTAACACCTGCCACCTCCACCCTGAGCCCCAGCAGCCAGCTTCAACCAACTTGGGAATTGAACATAAATGCCTGCTCTCTTGCCCCTTGCGTGTTGCACCATTTCCCTGAGTTTTCCCATGACATAAACTGACCATGGTAGCTGACTCTTATAGCTACCTTCCCTTCCTTATATCACTTTCTTCATTCCCAACTGATGTCCCCTGCTCTTCTTAATAAACCATTTGCATGTGAATCGTTGTCTCAGGATCTGCTTCTGGGAGAGTGCAAAGTAAGACTCTACTTTTCCTGAAAATAGCCTGGGCTGTGTGAGGGGGTTATTCTGATACTTTAAAAATAATGTTTCCCCAGGCAGATATTTTGAGCTCATGATGGAATTTACTCCCAACCTTTCTTTCTAGCTAATCTTGATAAGCACAGGGCAATTTCCCATTAAAACTTTCTTTTATTTGGGACCCAAAGAAAATTTATCCCCACATAAATTGTGGTAATGGCTTAAAAGATTTCTTTTGGTATTATCCTAGGTAAAAAATATGATATATATTGCATACTATACTTGCATAACTCATTGCACACACACTCATCAAAGTGAAACAATTCTTACTAAATTCATCCTATTACTCTTGCTATCTGTGATCTACTCTGATATTTCTATCCCATCCCATTCCATCTCATCCCATTCCATCCCCTCCCATCCATTCCATTCTACTATATTTTCATTAAAAAATGAAAGCCATTAGCTACTAAATCAATTTTATAATTCTATAATAGGTCAGCACTCACAGTTTGAAAAACACTAGCTGAAAGAGACACATTTCAAAGTAGAGAACAGCAAAAGAGGGTTCTTAAGGGAAGAAAGTTCAAGAAGAGGATTTGCAGAACTATTATTTGTTATCCCTCAGGATAGCTGTGCAGCAACCTTTTTTGTTGGAATCCACAATTTATTAACATCCTCTGTTCCTAGAAGAAAGAAAAAAATCAATACATTGCAGGCACCAGGATTCTTCATGTGGGAATTTTTCCAAGTATCCCCATTCCAGGGAGAAGAAACACTGTGGGTCAAATGGAACAAATAGATAACTGGAAATTGGGAGGCTCCTAGATGTTTGGAATAGCACTACTGGGTTTGCACTTGCTTTTAAGAATGGCTCCAGTGTTTTGGCTGGCTGGAAAAACCAGGAGCAAGGCGTGCACAGGCTGTGTGCTCACTATGATCTCACACATGTGTGGTTATCTATAGCCAGCTCTGTGGGTTCACCAGAGGCTTATTTGTATGAGAGATTTAGAGGAAAGACAATGAAGGGAAACACTGCACTCCAAGGTTAAGACCTACGACTGGGAAGAAGGAAGAGTTCAAACCTCTCAGCCAATCAAGGGAAGAACTCTTCCGAAACGAGAGCCATACTGTTATATTCTCTGTAATTGACCTTTTCATTCTATAGTACTAACAGAGGGATACATGGTGTGTGTGTATGTGTGTGTGTGTGTGTGTATTTTTAGAGATCATCTTAGTGGTGGTTAGTTAACTTTTGAAATACTGGGCTAAGGAATTCACACTCCAGAGATACTCAGCTAGCATTTGAAAAACCATATCTGCAATTCTAGTATAACTTTGTCTCCCATGAGCATAAGAAGATTTCCTAGTTAGCATAAGGGATGCCAGAATAATTTTTCATTGGTGAAGTCGTTGGTGATCAAATTATGTAGATTAGCTGGAAATATTGTACAGGTACCGCTGCCCTTGTGTGATCGATAGGGAGTAAGAATCCAGAGACAGCCCTGCCACCTACCCGCTTCACAGGGGCCTTCTTGTACCAGGGCTCCATTCAGTCTTCGTTCAACTGCTCAAGAGGATCCTGTGGCCTGCCTTCTGACCTGAAGTTTAGCTGAATTCTTCACCAGAACACTGAGGCATCTGCCTTGAGTGACCCTTTTATACATGGTGTTGCTTGGGACCTCATCGCACTTATGGTCTCAGGTTATCTAGTTGTTTCCAGGCCTGCTTGTAACAAGTATTTGAACACATGGCTTCTTTGGTCTGAAATGTGCTTTCATTATAACACATCACTCAGTAATGAGATTGTCAGGGAGGGGAGTTATAATTCTCACCTGTTCATAGCTACTGGAGGTGACCGATGTCTGCCAGAATAACATAACACTCATGAGCAACCAAATTTGCTAAAGTCAATTCCTTAGGTAAACTCACTTGATCAAAGAAAATCGTTTGATGGTTGGAGAGAAGCTCTGGTTTTTGTACACAGTCTAGTGAGTGTACCTGGACTTGTCTCCAACTCAGCCCTCACAATTCTATGGAGAAGGGGGCTGTGAAAAAGGGTGAGTCAAATAGCCACCTCACTATGGCCTCTATAAAAAATGTGGAGTGGAAGGCAGCCCTGCTTTGACACACAGTCATAAAATGGGTAGCAGTATGATTTTTCTTCAAAACACAGGATGTGAGTAATACTACATTTCTTTCCTTTCTCTAAATAAATTTAATATGCTCCAAATCCCCATTCAGCCTAACTGGTGGAAAGGTCAAGCTTTGTCATGATGGAGTCCTTCTTGGTGCCATCTGAATGCCTGAGGGTCTTTGTATTTGGTCCCCAAAGATCACAGCTGATGTAGTCAGTGCTCAGAGCTGTACTGTTCCTCAGGGATGAAGGCTTTCCTGGGGCACTGCCATTCTGTGGCACTGGGGTCATTGCCACAGGAACTCTGCTGTCCTCCAGTCTTGGAGAATACTCCTCAAATTGTCTTTTGGTCTTACTTCTTTCATTCCTTTCATGTCTGAGTGGATTGCATATAATCATTCTTCAAGGGGCCTTTAGAAATACAATGTGAAATCTCCTTAGAGAAGTGGCTGGGAAAGTAATATGCCAATACTAGTTTTTTTCCTACAAACGCAGATCCTACAATGTAACTCTGTTGTGCCAACAGCCACATTCAACAATGTCAAAAGGTGGGTGGGAGGATTAGCTGCCAAATTGTCACTTGAAGCTATCCAACAAGCAGGATGTGACCTTAGATATGAAGTGGCAGAGAAAAAAAGTGGAAATCAACTTAAAGTGAAAGAAAATAATTTGACGTTTTTTTTTTTCTTTTTGTGAGGAAGACCAGCCCTGAGCTAACATCCATTGCTAATCTTCCTCTTTTTGCTGAGGAAGATTGGCCCTGGGCTAACATCCATGCCCAGCTTCCCCTACTTTATATGGGACGCCTCCACAGCATGACTGACAAGCAGTACATCAGCAGGCACCTGGGATCTGAGCTGGCGAACTCTGGGCTGCCAAGCGCGAAATAAACCACTGTGCCACTGGGCCAGCCCCTAACTCAACCTTTTTTTAGGGGGTACATGTGTGTCTTTACTGTGCAAGAAAATATGTATTTACTTATTTGGTAATAACTATGGTAATAATTATTTTAAAATATTTAATTCAAAGTGAGTAACACTTTTAATAAAAATCTATATTTGCTTAGCATTATATATTTTCATGCATGTGATCTCATTTGCTGTTGACCACATTCTGGGAAGGAGACATGGTAAATAGGATTTCCCTATTTTGCTGCTAAGAGAAGTCAAGTGCTTTCCATAGTAACTGAGCTCCAAAGTCAATCAGCCAGTCAACAGTTGAGTGGGACTAGAACCCAAGTAGATTGTTTTTCCACTTGACCACTCCACCCCAAGCTGTAAGACTGGGAGTGAAAATATGGTTTATAGATGACTCATTCTTAAGCAAATCAGTGACTTTGAAGTACATTTTTCGAATTAGCCACAAAAAGCTTTCCTCACAATGTCTAGCAAATGACCAAATTCTCTCTTCCTTTAGACCACATATTTAACCCTAACTGAGCCAAGTAAATTAGTAGGTATTGAATGCTCCCAGCATTGTGCAGCTGAGAGCTGTTTGGAGGGATGTAGGTTTATGGAAGGATTAGGTATGTGCAGTCTTTCATTCGGAAGCATTCAAATAGCAGCTACTATGTGCCAAGCATCATCCTAGACTCCAGTGCTGCTCTGTTCAGTATAGTAGCCACGACCACAAGTGGTGATTTAAATTGAAATTAAATGAAATTAAATACAATTTAAAAATTGGGTTCTTAATCACACTAGCCACATTTCAAATGCTCAATAGCCACAGGTGGCTAGTTGGTACTATTGGACAGTGCAGATACACATTCTTGAAAGAAGAAAGTTCCTTTAAAAGCTTTCCATTTATTATAATAGAAATAGAACTTTTCTGTAAAAGAAGGTTCTATCAGAGAGCAGTGCTCCATAGTTATAAAGATGTAAAGAGATTAGACTTGGTCTCTCCATTTTAAGAATTTATAATTATTGATTGCCTATAGCAGAACCTAGAATAATCATGGTAAATTCTATAACAGAGTTATTAGTTCAGTTTAGCAGATATTTGTTGTGCCAGTCACTACACTAAATTCTGTGGACACAATGATCGCTAAAAATTGGTCTCTGCCTCCCAGCAGCTTACAGTTCAGTGGAGATATGAATAAAATGCCTCAAGGCCTAGAGGACCAGAGCAACTTTCTTTGCCTGGGAAAGTTACAAGAGGAAAACACAATTACGCCCATTTCTTCCAGGTACGTGCCTTGTGTCTTGAATAACACAGAAAATGCTTTAATAACTGTATTATGCAATAAGCAGTTATTAGAATTTTGCATTGCCATTCTCAAAGCACTGGGCTCCCTTTGCTCTATTTTACAAATGAGCCTGGACTGTAGGGTGGGAACTGTGACAACTCCCAAATTTACTTGGCAACATTATTCATAAGGCAGGCGATTAGGCCTCATGCCAATGACTCTTCTCTTTGCACTCTGCTGCTTAAAGCTGAGAGAACCTCCCGTCCCCTCCCCACCACCATGGGTCAGGTGCAGAAGACATTCATGTTTAATAATCTTCCCATGGTTCTAAGAGCGGCCGGTGGTGATCTTTTATTGAAACTTGTGGCAGCAGCTGTTTTGTGTCTCTTCTCTCTTTATCATGTCTCATTTAAATTGCACAGTGAAATAGTTATGTCCTTTGCTGTAAGATAACTCCTCATTTAATTTGCAGGTAGTGGCTAAATATTAACTGTATTTTCTGAGACTTGTATGAAAGGGACATCCATTCAGTGGCTGAATTGTGGAGGGTGGAGAGCTCTTCACTGCCATCTAGGGCTGGTGCCAAAGATTTAACCCTCAGATTCTTTCCTGACTGGCATTAATGTTACTCTACAGAGAGGAAGTTGCCCAGGCGTGAAATCACGTTGCCCTCGAGACAGAAGTCTATTTCAAGCAGGTTTATTCTCTTACTTTAGTGACCTTGGGTAGTTCCTTCTTCTGTCTGTGCCTGCGTTTCTGCCTCTACAATTGATATTGATACAGCATTTGTTGCACTTGCTGTATGTTTAGGAATCTTCACAATCTTAATTGTTAAAGAGAGACCAGGCAGCCTAAGCTCTCAGAAAATCTGACTTTATTTCTTCCTCCACCAGTCACTCATTGTGACCCTATTTAAGTCATTTGTCTTTGGTGCTTTATTCTTCCCATCTGTAAAATGGGATTATGAGGACACCTCCCTTCTTATTTCATGGGAATACAGGAGGACACAGAGTGGAGGAGTTTGGAAGATTAGAGTTTTATGGATATTTAGATTACAATAGACATGTTTGCCAGTTTGCTGGTCACATCTCTGTTTCTAACTAGCTTCGCCTTCCTTTCACAGCCCCTTGAATGGGCAACCTTTCAAACCAGGTAACTTAGTTACCATAGCTGCCACTGATTGAACCTGGACAGAAAATCTAGGAGGAACCAATCTTTAATCTAGTCTGGGCCAATCAGATGTCCACCTTGACTCCCTGAATATAGAGACACAGAAACAGACGTCAGACAGTGATGGATTCTGAAATCAAAGGTCACGTAGACTTTGGGCATTTTGACTCAGTCTGTATTGGTGAACACAAGAAGAAATTTGGTCTACGAAGAGTCAAGAGAATGGCTTGGATGTGTTAGGAAAAGCACATAAGTGACCTTGAGGCACTAGAAAGTGAAACAGTGTGATGGAGAGAGGGGCTGTCTGAAACTTTCTAATTCCTATGAGGTCTGGCTCTGTGTTAGGCATTTTCACATTTTCATTCAAAACACAATCTAATGAGGTAGGAGGCATTATGGCTGCCTGTTTAAGAGAATGTAGTCAGTCATGTGACTTATCCAGGGTCACACAGCTGTTTCTGAGATTGGTTGAGGATTTGATTACAAGTTCCTGCTTCTAAGTTCAAAGTTTTTTCTGCTACAGGATGGCTTATTATTTGCATTTATTATTATTTAAAGCTGAAGGTGAAATAAGAAGATCTAAAGAAATGGTTCTAGTCCAGTGTAGATACTGAAGGCTGATATTTTATTTGTAAATTGCCTGAGCAATATTTGACGTCATCCTGGATATTTGTCCTAATGCCAAAAACCATACTGTTAAATTTATTTCCTCCTTGGGGATATAAATCATGCTACTACTTTCTTCCTACTCATCCTACTCAAGTCATTACTCATTTCTGTTAGAACCAGAGTGTGAGAGTTTGCAAAGCTATCATATATTTTAATTGGTATTTATTCATGGTTTTGATAGATATTTTCTGAGTTTGGTCATCTCCTCAGTTGAGCCTGCATCTTCAAAAAATATTATTAGATCATATTTGAGTGATAATCACAAAAGCAATCACCAACATTGCATTTAAGATCTAAGTAGGTATAAAATATGTATTTATTTCACCAAATCAATCAATTGTTTTCAAATTTTCTTGATGATGAAACTATTTCGTCAAATAAAATATTATGCTGAAAAGTCATATGAAAAGAAATTAAAATGGAGCTTGTCTATCTGAGGGAAAGTGGTAGATACTATTCCTCTCATCTCTACCCTTAGCTTACCTCTGTCATCTTAGGGGAGCAAGTCAATACTTCTGGATTCTCTAAAGCTGCTGTATTAAACCAGGAAGTTTACTGTCAATTTTTGTTTTACAAAACGTTATTTTCTCAGCAAAAAAATAGCAAAATATTAATTTCATCTTGTAGTTGCCTTCACAGATGCTTCACTGAGATTCCTTGAAGACAAAGGCCTTTATGTTACCCATCTTTGTCTTACTTATTTTTTTATTCCCTATTATACCAGATAGTTGCTCCATGAATGTCTGTTGAAGGAAGAAAGTGAACAACTATGTGATCAGAATCTTGGACTAGGGAATACATTATCTTCATGGCTTTTAACTATTTATTGTTCTTTTTTTCCCTTTGATGACACACCATGGTATCGTAATACTGCCAAAGGTGCTCCACTTTTGAAATTTCTTTGAATGTAGTGAGCTTTTCCACAAAGGAAAGCTTTGGAGCTAATAGTCATGGGTGTTAAACTCACTGGGTAACCTTGAGTAAGTTATTTAATCCCTCTGAGTTTTTCTTTTCTGATCTCAAAAACAGAGCAATAGTATCTACTTGACCTAGATGACAACATGTAAGCCATATGGCTGTTATAGAAGTAATATTTGTAAATGCTTAGCACATTGCTTGGCATGTGGTATGTGCCCAATGAATGGAAGCTATTTTTATTTTGAGGGCAGTACGAAAGGCAGTGAAGCAAAGAACAAAATCACGGTGAAAATGCAAAGTCAGTATCAAGCCAAATTACATCCGTCAGTGTGAACATTGTGCTATGCGTTTAATAGAGCTCTTACTTGTGTTTAACAGCTGACAGAACTTTCTGTTTTACAGTTGGCAGGTAACTAAATAACACCTTTTCTAAGAGGTTGTGCAGTGTGACGAAGGATTTGAGAAATATCCTCTCAGAAAGGACTTTGACTAATCCCTGGTATAGTTATTATCTCATTAATAGCTGGCATTATATTAATGAAATGAAGGAGAGGAGTAGGTTTCTTTGTTGCCCATTCATAGAGTGGCTCAGACTGGCAGCTGTTGCCTTTTTTTTTTTAATAACTGCCTTCTTCCTGTTGCAAATACCACACCTTTTATACCAGTATTCACATGTTTTTCAGTTGTTCTGTTAAAGTACTGCATAGGTGTACAGAAAATCACTCAACTTTCCATAGCATCAAATACCTCATTCCAGTTGATTTTATTTGCTTTCCCCATGTCAAACCCTTCCCACTCTTCTCTCATCGCAATAAAAACAAATCCTTCTTCCTTACTAGCTCTGTGGAAGTTTGAGTGACTCATCACACAGCAGAATTGATGAAGTCAGCAGCTGCTGGAAAATCATCTTTTTCCTTAATAACTGTATCAACATCTGTTTGCTATTATTCAAGTAAGAAAAATATGTATATCAAATATCCACTATAGTCCTTGCTAAAATTTTCATTGGGAAAACTCATGTTTTGACATACCAAAATGTTCAAATGGGTACAATAGAGAAAGTTTTGATGGGGGAACAAAATCATGGAGAAATAATGTGAAGTGGAAGAAAAAAAAATGGCAAGTATATTGTTGATAATGCTGTAATTTATTTCAGAATGGGTTAGGTGACTTTCTTCACGACACTATTAGTGGTAAAGCAGAAATTTGGCACCTCATGCCTTCATAGTTTTCAGGATAGTCGGGCCATCATCCATCCCTCCATCTATCCATTCAACTATCCAGAAAATCTTTATTGAGTGTCTATGATGGCAAAAATCTCTGCTTTATGGAGTTTACATCCTAAGGCGGATAGGGACTAAAAAATTGTAAACAAATATAATAATCACTTAGGATGGTATAAGCTGTGAAGGAAATAATCAAGAGGTTAAGATAGAGATTAAGAAGAGTGGACTTGCTTCAGATAGGGAAGACATGGAAGACTTCAGTGACATTGAGGCTGAGACCTAAGGGATGAGCAGGAGGTAGCAAAGTAGAGAGGAAGGTATACGAACATTCCAGTCAGAAGGAAGAGCTGTGCGAAGTCCTGTGACCAAGTAGGGCTTAACATGTTCTTGGGACTGAAAGATCACTGTATCTGGAGCACAGAGAGTGAGGAGATGGTGGTATGAGATAAGGGGGGAGAGATAGGTAGGGGCTGGGTCATGTAAGACTTTCTAGGCCTTGGTAAAGGGGTTAGATTTTATACCGAATGTAATGAGAAGTCATTGGAGGGTTTAAAGCTGTTTGTGTGTCTGTGTGTGTGTGTGTGTGTGTGTGTGTACATATGTATGTGACAATTTGTGGTGCTGTATAGAATAATGTCCAAATGAGTTAGATGGGGGGCAAGAGTGGAAACAGAAAGACTAGCTAGGATAGAACATGATTTAAAGGATGGTTGCTCACACTGAGGTAGTGACAGTGGAGATGAGGCAAGAGTTCAAAAGCAAGATACATAGTGGAGATGGAATTCACAGAATCCATCCTATGAATCAATAATAAAAGATAAACCATTCTAAGAAAAAATTGCTAAATGATGTGGGAAGTCATTTCACAGAAGAGGAAACACATATGACCAATAAACATATGAAGAGATGCTCAACCTCATTGGTAATCAGAAAGTTACAAAACAAGACTAAAATAAGATACTATTTTATAGCCATTTAATTAGCAAAATTTTTAAAGTGTGCCAGTTCCAAATGCTGGTGGGAGCGTAAATTGCTATCATTACTTTGAAAAGCCATTTGTCATTATCTAGAAAAGTTGAGGATATGTCATATGTCAGGACCAAACAATTCAGTCTTGATGGTAATTCCTAGAGGTACTTAGGCCCATAGCCCCCTCAGCAGAAATGTAAGTATGATTATAGCAGCACCATTGGATCTCAAGGACCCATCAAAAGGCAACTGGATAAATAGTGGTATGTTCACACAATGAGCTAATACATAGTAGTGAAAATGAAAGAACTAGAACTATATTCAATAATATGGATGAAACTTAATTAATGTTAAGTGAAAAAAAATCAAGTGTCAGAATATTACACTCCTCCTGATACCCTTTTTAATTATTTTTATTTTTTTTGTGAGGAACACCAGCCCTGAGCTAACATCTGTTACCAATCCCACTCTTTTTGCTGAGGAAGACTGGCCCTGGGCTAAATCCATGCCCATCTTCTTCTACTTTATATGGGACACTGCCACAGCATGGCTTGACAAGCAGTGTGTTGGCGGGGTCCTAACCTGCGAACCTCAGGCTGCCAAAGTGCTAACTAAACTGCTGCACCACTGAGCCGGCCCTGATGATACCCTTTTTTAAAAAGAAAGACAGAAAAATAGCTAAAACTATGTAATTTTCTGCTTGGGAGATTGTTTATATCTAAAATATATATATTTTTAAAGGTAAAGAAATGATAAATACAAAATTTAGGAGAGTGATTATCTCATATGGATGAAGGGGGACAGGTGAATGGGAAAGAGAAAGAACAAATGTGTGGTTGTGAGTTCTTATTACCGTCCTAGTTCTTTGATTAGGTGATGAATTCACAGGTGTTAATTAATGATAACTAAATAACAAAAGAAAAGCAAATAAAAGACAGCCATACAAGACCAATGATGACATTGACCTATGACTATGCTGATGCCTACATCTGGCCGTTTGAAGTAAAAAATTATTTTAAAAACTTATTTGGCTTAAAAGTACAATTATAGCTAGGGTAATTTGATAGTGTTTAATATCTATAGATTTTTTTTTGAGAAATTTGGCTGTAAAAGAAAGTAGAGAAAATTTTTGATGGTTGGAGGAGGATCTGATGTCAAGGGAGGGAGTTTTTATTTTATTTTTTTCTTTAAAGATTCTCCCTGAGCTAACATCTGTTGCCAGTCTTTCTATTTTTTTCCCCCCAAAGCCCCAGTACATAGTTGTATATCCTAGTTGTAAGTCCTTCTAATTCTTCTATGTGAGCCACTGCCATAGCATGGCAACTGACAGACAGGTGGTGTGGTTCTGCTACCAGGAATTGAACCCTAGCCACCAAAGTTGTGAGTGCCGAACTTAACCACTAGGCCATCAGGGCTGGTCAGGGATCTTCTTTTTTTTCAACAAGAAAGATATACATGATGTTTGTAGGCTGATGGAAATAATCTAGAATACAGGGAGAGATTGATGTTAAAGGAGTGAAAGGAGATAACCAAGGAGCAAAGATCTTGGGAAAATAAGAAGGAATGAAGTTCAGAACACATTTGGAGGGAATGGCTTTTTATAGGAGTGGGAAATCTTCCTTCATTTTAGCAGAAGGAAAAGAGAAGAATGGGAGCAAATATAAGTAGATTCCTTGTGCATTATGGGAAGAAGAGAGTTTGTTTTCACGGCTCCAGTAATTTGGGTGAGGAATAACACTTAGAGAAACTCATTATTGCTCAAGCAACTGGCAGATTTGAGAATGCATATGAAAGTCAAGTAAATGACTGGATTCCTAGAGGAAAAAAACATAGAAGTGTTTTAAATCTTAATGGTAAAATTGTTCTGTAAGTTATCTATATCCAATCTGATTCCATTACATTATTAAATTTTTGTCTGAATAAATATAAACATCATGATTCATTTAAAAGAGTTTGTATTTCTTTGCATCGTTGAAGTCTCTGTCCTGGAGTCTGTATGTCAATTTGCCACTTAATCACTTTATGGTCCTGAAGGTCACTAAGCTATAATGTGATCAAATATACACTATTACAAAACACTTTTTATGTTGTAGAAACTTACATTTAAATCTTTAAATCAAAGATTTTGGTAAATCTGTGAGTAATTTTAATTTTATATGTTCAGTGTAAAATGTTTTAACTTGTTTCCCATATTGTTGACTTGTTCTCAGTAGAGGCACAACTTGCTTTTCTGGTTTTTGGCATTATCGCTAACTCTGTGGTTTGGTGCCATGGTTCAGGTCCCAGGCTCTGGAGCCAGATTTTGTGTCAGTTACTGGCTGTGTGACCTTCGGCAAGTTACTTAACTCTTCTGTGCCCAAATTTCCTACCCTGTAGAGTTGAGATGATAATGATAGTACATACCACATAGGGTTATTGGGAGGATTAAGTGAACTAATATATTTAAAGGGTACAAAACGATGCTTTGCATGCAGAGATTATTGAAAGTTTTAACTACTGTTACTCAACTATTGCTAAAGTTTGCTCCAACCCTGCTCACATTACTTGCTTATTATGTGCATAAAGGTGTGTGAAATGATTCTGCAAACCAGTAGGAACAAGAAGCTTCATGAAGAGGAGGGAGGCGGAGGGCTCGGAAACCACACAGAGCAGGAGGACAAAGGAATGGATGGAGCAGGGTTTAGGTGTCAGACACACCTGGATTAAACAAGAGCTCCGATGCTTATTAGTTGTGTGAATTGGTGACTCACCAAAATTAAATCTTATTTGTAAAATGAGGACATCAATATCATTTTGAATCTTGTATAAATGACATAATGCCTGTAAAACTGTCTGATGGCTACTTGGAAATGATGCAATTATTTAATCCTCCCCTTCATTTTTTTTAAAACAAAAAAAGTAGCAGCATATCTTACATACAGTTTTTAACTTTACTTTTTAAGTTAACATTATATCATGAACATAATTCTATGTCATTAAATATTCTGATACATAAAAATATTTAAAAGCTAATACCTGTAGTAGCCTGTTAAATGTATATACCATAATTTATTTAACCAATTCCCTATTTCTGAATATTTATGTTATTTGCAATATTTTCTACTGTTGACAATCAAATAATGAACATCTATGATAATAAACCTTAGTATGCTGCTATTTTTATTTAATAAGTGAAGTTGTTGGATCAATCATATATACATTTAATTGTCCTCCAGAAGGCTGGTACCAGTTATACTCACAGAAGCAATGGATGAATGTGCTTGCTTCCCTGCACCCTCACCAACTGGGATATTATTTTTATTTTTGATCACTGCAAATTTAGGCAAAAATGGTATCTCATTGCTTTAATTTTTATTACCTCATTACTAATAAGTTTTTTCATATGATTGCTGTGCACTTCTTTTTGTGAATTATCTTTTCATATCTTGCCTATTTTTTCTATTGGCATGTTCATCTTTTTCTTGATTTATGAAAGCACTCATATTTTAAGTATACTATAATGCTTTGCATTATATATATGTTGTGTATATATATATATATATCAAATGCTTTCTTTTAGTGCTCTTTATCACTGTTTTGTATTTGTTTCTACTCTTTTTGAAATATAGAAGTTTAATATTTTTATGTATGCAGAGCCATGATCTTTTCTTTTATGATTTTACCTCTATTTCTCCCCTCCTCTCCCAATTTTATACATATGGATAATTTAAACACCAGAACATTAAAATATCAGGTCCTACATCAGAGAAGTTACGAGTCAGCTATTCAGATCAAGTCCTACTCCATAGGTTGGTGTGTATTATTATGTAACTAACATTTACAAAATGTGTGAAGTATGAAGATGTTGATTCCCAATTTTACTCTTTTCTAAGGCCATTTCAAAGAGTAAAAGTTGTCTGAACCATGGTATTTATTTGTGCAACCAGAAATGGAATTGTCTCACGTGTGTGGCTGAGCCAAAATATAAATAAGTAAAATCTTGATTTTGTTAATATGCATCCATTTAGAAATTCAAATAATAAAGCCAATAGAAATATAAGCCTTCTTCAAAGTCACTTCACTGATCCTGCTTGAATTGGGGGCATAACTGTGGCCAGGATCTCACATGCTACCATGGTCAAAGGCATGTTTCTACACAGTACACTAGAAATGGATTTGTTGGGTAAACACAAATACCAGACTGGGTTACTAGCTAAGCAGCCTCAGTGCTTGCTTGAGAGTCCAACAAAGAGAGGGACTCTAAATGGCAGGAAAGGAATTTCAGGGTGAGAGAAATTAGAAGATCCCCTTTGCAAAATTTTGTTTGGAAGCTGTGATGGTTAATTTTATATGTCACCTTGACTGAGGTGCCCAGATATTTGGTCAAACATTATTCTAGGTGTTTCTGGGAGGGTGTTTTTGGATGATATAAGCACTTAAATTGGTAGACTGAATAAAGCAGATTGCCCTCTCTCACATGGGTGGGCCTCATCCAATCAGTTGAAGGACTGAATAGAACAAAAAGGCTGATCATATCCTGAGTAAGGGAGAATTCCTCCTGCTTGACTGTCTTTGAACTGGAATATTGTTTTTTTTCCCTGCCTTTGAACTCAGACCAAAGCATCGGCTTTTCCTGGGTCTCAAGCCTGCTGGTTTTTGGACTGGAACTGCACTGTTGGCTTTCCTGGGTTTCCACTTGTTCACACACCCTGCAGATCTTGAGACTTACCCTCCATAAACTGTGCAAACCAATTCCTTACAATAAGTCTCTTCATATATGTATTAGTCCTTGTATATACATGTCATAAAAATATATATTTCCTATTAGTTCTGTTTCTCTGGAGAACCCTGACTAATATAGAAGCCCTGATTTGAAACTTGGTCAAGGCCAAAAATAAATTGTTTCTGAAATATGTCTTAAAAAAAATTCCAGTTAAGACATGGCAAAATTCAAGGTGATACCCCGTGAATGTGTCATTTACCAAGGAAGAATATTAATATCCATCATACAAAGTTGTTGGGGGCTCAAATTAGATGACATATAATAAAGCATTGGGTAAACTGTTAAACAAATCTTTCTTAATTGTAACTTTTATCTGAAGTAATTCATGAATGGCGATGGCCTTAGAGGAAAGATCCCACCTAAATGACGTGGTAATAGTTGAAAAGTGGAAGATCACCACCCCCACAAATTCACTACAAAAATGTGCACACACTATGTACATGCTCACTACACACACAGACACTGACACATACACATCTATTTTAGGGAAAAATATTAAAAGCTGACTGTTGAACTGTTAAACATTTTTATTGTGCAGACTTGTAACCTTTTCAGGACATGCAGGATAAAAAAGTGTAAAATATATCAGTAAGCATATAAAATTTTGGCATTCTGGACCAGCACTTGATTTGCACAAGGGACTAAGCATCTATGTAGAACAGACATGTCTTGGGATACACAGTTTACAGAATGAATCACAAAGCAACTTCCCAAGTGATTTTCCTCATACAAAGATAAAAATATCTTTACACTTAAAAAGTATGCAGTATAGTACATTTTCAGTTATGTACACAGTTTAAAAGAAAACTATGTCCATGCCAGTGTCTGTTTTAAATGCAAAAAATCAAAGTAGGTAACAGGTTGATAACTGAAGTGTCAGGAAAACTGGAAGAGGCCAAAAAAAAAAAAAAAATCAAGCAGAGTTCCAATAGGTGTATGAAAATAAAAATAAAAGGATAACTGAAGGTTGAAAATAAAATCCCCAAGGGCAGAATATTAATATGAGCAAGAGGAATAAAAAGCTTTTGGATGTACCAGGCAGCTTTCCGTATGACTCAGGTTTACAGGTAAAATTCCTCAGTTTGAGTTCAAAAGAATTTGAACTTATTCCAGCAAAATTACCTCAATCTTTTACTACTGTCTCCTCCCCCATCTTCTCTTTGAGCAAAGTGATGCTTGGATTAGGTCCAAAGCTCCTGGCAGGGGGAGGGTCCTTGTGTCACAGCATAACAGACGGTTGCAAGTGCTCTACTTTGAAGGGGTCACATTTGCAACATCTGTGGTAGCCTCACACAATGGCCTCCATTTTGTGAGCCCTTCCCTGGAGGCCCACTGATCAGCTGAAAAGGGAACACAATGTTCAGCCACTAAACCACCCCAGTGACGGATTAGTTTGGAGTCAGGAAAGCGTGATTATTCTTGAAAATAAACGAAGCTGAATAGACATGCTGACCTCATTCAGCTGATGAGAGGCAGGGAAAGCTGGCTTCCACTCCTGCCAGCTCAGAGAGGGCTCAACCCCATTTGTCCACCTTAATTCGTTTCATGGCTGACGTGAACCATACGTGACATGGATAAAGATGTTGCATGATCAAGTGCAGACATGAACTTCTTCCGACACTGTATCTCAGAGTCAGAAACAAGCATGGAGAACTAGTTAATGAATTCCTAATTTTGGTCTTCTGGGAGGCTGCTGACCTAATGAAAATTGACGAGTTGGATCCTATTTGAAAAGGAAAATGTGAAGAACAGGAAGGCACTTAGGTCTCATTATCTATATAACAAATATTTAGGCACAGAAAATATTACAGGTTAAAATTCCAAGAAGGGTAAGACATTAATCAGACCTTGTGAATGCAGATTATGTTTTCTAACTTGATAAAGATCACTAGAGCCCATCGGATCATTAAAAAGAATGGCAGCAATCCACTAACACTTCAGATGGTGGGGAAAGAGTTTGCTTAAAACCTGCCCCCATACCTGTACACTTAATGGCCATAGCCTGGAATTCTTCCCTTACCATAAAATGATCAACATTTTAGAATAGGCAGTTGAGGTTGTTGGTTCGTTTCTTTCCTCCTCAGTTCTCCATATTTCTCTCAAATTATCTTTCAACCATAGGTTCACATCTCAGCCAATAAAACAATGATCCACATGCAAATAAAAATGTGAGGAAAAATTTTAAGGGTTTAAAAAATTCAGAGCATCAAAAAAAAATAGATGAAATAGCTCAGAAGAGACAAATAATAGTTATGAAGACTGAGAGAGTGATTTCTTTGTTCTGAACCAAGAAAATTCATTCATATATTGTTTCTGTATTAACAACTTGAAACTTGAAATTGGCACCAAGAAAATTAAAAGGAAAAAAAAGAATCAGGTATACTTCTATCCTTGAAATGTCATTTATATTTCTTTCTGCATGTTGATGCGGATATTGCTGAATATTTTGCCAACAGCCTCAAAGAGTGGGTCACAGAAGGTGTGGACGTAGATGGAATAGACACGACTGATGCACTGAATCTCAATCAGGAAACTCTTAATGCACGGTACAACTGCCCAGATGTGCAGGAAAGAGAGAATGGCAAAGTAAATGCCCCAGATGAGCGCCATTGGGATGCCAAAGAGGGCAGACAGCAAGCGGTAAAACCAGTACTTTGTCACAGTGAAGGTGGTGAAGCTGGCCTTCCAGATGCCGTCGAAACTGTGTGTCCCTTCTGGTTCTGCAATCACATCTTCAAAATCAATCTAAAGGGAAGAAGTGACAGAACATGAGCTTAAAATAGAAGAAAAGAGGAAAAAAAAATCCATTACTGAGTATCTATAAATATATATTAGCTTTTATGTACAGATTCTGTGTGAGATGCTTGAAGGCAGCATCAGCATCACTTGGAACTTTTGGAAATGCAGATATTTGGGCCCCATCCACACCTTATTGCATCTCTAGGGGTGGAATCCTGGGGAACTTTTAACATATTTTCCAGGTGTTTCTTTACCACATGAAAGGTTGAGAACCACTGTTTTAGGGGAAACCAAAAGGACATGATAAAATTCCTGCCTTCAAGTAAAATCCAGCAACATGGATAAATACTTATCAAGTATTTATTAAAGGCACTCAGTAAAATGTAAATGACACAATCTAAGTTAACTGCACTTCAAGACAACTACACACACAATGTAAAGGGGTAGTTAGTTTGTAATTCATTATCGACTCTTGAAACACACAGTTGGTAGAATTTCTTCAGGAACTTAGATCACTGTGAGCTGTGAGGACTCAAGAAGTCTTCATGGGGTGGTGAGACTTAGCAGGGCTTGGAAAAGGGGGTATGATTTAGAGAGGAAGAAAGAAGGGACCTTGGGAATGGTGTGAGCAAGGCCGCAGGGACAAGAAAGGATGATACGGTGAGTCATAGGCAGATGTGTGGCCACAGCCGGAAAGACAGGTTGAGGCCAAACTCAGTTTTATCTTACATACAGTTGGGGTCTATTGAAGATGCTAGAGTTAGGGAATGCAGCCACAATCAATGAGGTCATTTATCAAGATGAATTTGACAGCAGTGTGCAGGCTGGGGAAAAGGGAAAAGAGACTCAAGGCAGAAAGACTGTATCTCAAGTTTGAGATGGTAGGGTCAAACTGGAATAGTGTCCATGCAAAAAAGAAAAGAAAAGAATGAATTTCAGAGACAATAAATGAAGAATCTATAGAACTTCATTAGTTCAAGGATAGGGAGAGAGAAAAGCCTAAGAGGAGCTTTGCGCTTTGAGATTCTGATCTGACTGCTAGGGAGAACAGAGGTGACACGAATAGCAAGAAGAAAATTAAAAAGCAAGGCAGTTAAAAAAATGTTAATGGAGAGCTTCACTTTTGAATTAAACAAACAGGGTAAAGTTTTGAATAAGGACAGATGCAAATATCAGTGGTCCACACCTAATGAATCCCGTAGTAGTCCCTTTGTGATGGCCACCAGGAAGTAATCAAAAGAGTTTGCAGTCACATAGCACTTAACAGTTACCAAATGCTTCTACATGCATCATTTCCATGTCATCTGGGATTTCAAACCAATCTAGGAAGGTAAGTTGTTATCATTTTACAAAAGAAGATACAGAGGCTCAGAGAGGTGAAGGTGAGTTGCTAACCTCAAGCGCATAGCAATGGTGGGACCAGAATGCAAACTCGGCCCCTTTCCCAATAGCATTCTTTCCCACGGTACATGTTCACCTAAACAATGAATGCTCGGTAGCTTTTATCCCTCTGGAAGGATTTTTATAGACTAAATCGAAGTATAGGATTAAAAAGAATTACCAGCAGAAGAGTAGGACAGAGCCAACTCAACTGCTTGGCAGAGGCCGCTATAGGAAGGGATCTAATATAGTTTGAAGTTCCAACAAGTTGATGACTGCCAGCAGCAATCCAGCTGAGCTCAGGATTAGAGCATGAGGACTTTGGTGACGGATTCTACGAAGTCTCTCAGTGCCAAGGAGCCACCTTTGATTCAACACAATAAGACTTCTTTTGGAAAAAGTACCTGATGCTTACCAATAGTTAAAGTTTATTTTCTAGAACATTTTGTTTCTTGATCTATTGTCCGATGTCCTAATAATGTGATATGTAAAAATGGTATGTCCACAATTATGTAAATGAAGTTAAATAGATTTATTGTTGTTCTAATTTTTTCTTTGCTCATTTAGATCTAGGCTCAGAGGTAAACATTTGCTTGTGTGTTTTAAAAGGTTGCACAAAATATGTGGCAAGTTAGGTCAATCCTTTAATGAAGTGGCTGTGCAACTTATTTAATTGTCTACTATGGGGCTTTGTTCTGACACTGCATTTTTCCAAAGCTATTAAAAACAAAGGCCTGCAGTTTTCCTTCATTTAACTGTAAGATACCCATAGAATTTTATTTTTTAAAGATGACTTTGTTTTGTAAGAGGATTTGCTGAAGTCAAAATTAATACACTAAAGCAGATGTTCTTAATATGGGGTCAAAGGATGGGCAATGGTGGTCCATGAATGCCCTGAAATGGGTACATACATTTGGAGTGTATAATGGGAGAGGGCCCATTACTTTTATTAGAAAATAAAAAGAGTGTATTACCAAAAGAGGGTGGGAAGCACTTTACTGGGGCAGGGAATTCCCACCTCTTAACAGAGCAGACTTTAAGCACATCTGCCTTGAGATTCTTTTCCAAGGGAAGGGATAGTAACTTAACATTTGTTGACTGGCTATTGTGATTCAACACTGTTCTCACTTAACTCACAGCAACTCTGAATATATTATTCCTGTTTTTAGAAAAAAATGTTAGGTTCAAAAATGTTAATAAATTGTCCAGATAAATAAGAGGTGGATTTTTGGTTCGAGTCTGGTCTAAAAGATAGCGACTCTTTTTTTAATACCACATCACTTTAAAAAAACAATTTTTCAAATTTCTCCAAGGCACTTATAGTATTTCATAATTAAAAAGCACACTAACAAAAAAGAATTTGCTGACTTTAACCCTCTGGGTAATTGTAAGAACTCCCACGGCATGGTCTCTGAGGACAGTGTTAATGATGAGGTCATATACATCACGTATGCAGTTGGTCCTTAGTGAAGATCTGTGAACAAATGAATGTGTATAAGCTTTCTTGATAACAACTTTATTTTTCTCAGCATAAATATAAGTGCTTTTTTCAACGAACATATCGGAAATTCTTAAACTTTCTTCTAAGTTGCTTAGAAAATTTCAGGGTAGCTGCTTTTTCAGTGCTTTCCAGAAACGGCCAGTGAGCATGATTTATCCTCAGATATCCAAGTGAATTTAGAGCAGGTCTCCAGGGGTGGAAAGCAACATGACAAAAATAACATGTTATATAAATATATTCGGTTAGTTGCTGCTCTAGTCTTGAAAATTTAAGGTGGCTTAAAAGAATACTACAAGTGCAGCCAATTAGATGTGGCTGAGAAAAAGAAAGCAGAGCAGGTTAAGGAAACACAACAGAGCCAGAAATAAAGCTTAGTTTCTCTCTACCTCCATTTCCAAAACAGTAATAGTAATAGGTTTTTGTGAGGAGTACACGAGATAATTTATGTAAGCTGCTTAGCATGAAGATAGAGCAATATAGTAAATGCTCAGTAAATAATAGCATTAAAAAATTCCTTGCTGTGGGGGACTAAGCTTTTTAATAGATAATTGTAATAAGAGAAACTATCAGCTGCAAACTACATAGTGGCTGTGAATTCAAACCCCACCAGTAGATCAAAAGAACTTCCATTTGTAATCATCTTTACCCCAACCCTCTGAGATACATCCCATTATTTCCATTTTACAGATGAGGGTACTGTGGGAGGTTAAGAAATTACTCAAGGTAACACAAATGCTAGGTGGCAAAGCTGGAACTTGTCCTACTTCAAGTCTGACCTCTTTTTGCTTATGTATCCCCAGGACTACAAGCCCTTATAATAGTCTTACTCACTTAATCTTCACCCAGATAGATATGCTTCCTAAAACATTTGCATTTTGATTATTAAAGGAATTACTCTTAATGTTTCCATTTTAAGTCAGGACATCTAGTAACTAGGATGTTTTGCATTTTTGGTACTGATTGTATTTTTGTGGCTCTGCACAGTATGTTCTCACAATCCTGGGCACTCAGCCAAGGACTCTCACTCTAATTGGCAGATAAGGAAACTGAGGCACAGAAATAATTAAGATGGGCCAGACATTCTCAAGGTCCCAAGTGAATCAGTGGAAAAGCTGAAATTAGAACTTCCTGATTCCCAGGCCTAGGTTCAGCCCTGTGCTGCACACTATTTCTCTAGGAACTTACATGTCTCTCCCCACATCCCTTCTCCGCCTACCCCGTTCATATCTCTAGGTCTCCCATAAGTCTCTTATTGCCTTCTAAGACATTGACTTGAAATGTATCTCTGTGTGAGGTTAGGAGAAATGTCTTTTTCACAACATGAACATGGACATTTCTGTATATCTATCTAGGGTGAAGGAAACTGGAGGGAATATTTAAAAAATATCCTCATTGTATGTTTCAACATGTATTCATAACGCACTGAACCCAACAAAGTTCTGCTAGTAATCAGTCATTCCATTTAAAGGCAATTCAAAATTCCACATCCATCAAAGCACAGTTGCTTCAGCAGAGCAGTAGATATTTAAAGTTGAAGGCATCCTTAAAGAAATGGAGTCCCATTTGAGATAGAGAAATTGATAGCCAAAGCTGTGAGATGACTGGATCAAGGGTACCTTCCCACTAAATCGCAGACACAGGATTGGAATTCAGTCTTGGGAACTCTCCTGGGCTCTTTACTGTCTGCTATCACCACACATCCTCAATTAGTCTGGCTGCTACATTCCATAGCCAATGCAAAAGAGAGCTAGGCTTGCATCTGAACTTGAACGTCGTTGAAGGAATTATGGTGCCTGTTTCTGACAGTCCCCAGTGTGCTCATCGTTCACATGCATCATTGGTTTGATTTATCCCTCATCAAAACTATCACTCTGGAGCCCCATTTCCTCAGGGTTGCACTTCTCTTACCCCTCTAAAGGAGGGCAGGTCTTGACCAGAGCAGAACTTTGTCTGCTCACTTAGATCTGGAGCAGAACAGGAATTAGAGATTTGCTTTAAAAAAACAAAAAACAAAACCAAAAACCAAGAGGTGCAGGTGCCATGTAGTTTCTTAGAATGGAATACCTCAGATGAGGTTGAGCTGCTCTTCCAAGAACAGATTTTCTGTTCTGCAATCCAGGGAACAAGTTGCCCTTCTGGCAAGAATCATTATGCAGACCTCAAATCAAAGGCATAAATATGCTTCAGTGATATTTCTGTGTCTTAATAGATGCTTTATAAGGAGTCAACAGTTTATATTACTAGATTTTTATAACTGACATTAAATACCTTTGTGCAACATTGACTTATGATACTACAATTTTGGAAACATAAGTTAACAAAAAATCTAGCAGCAGACGTCAAGAAAAGCAATCTGTCTTGTGTTTTGATACTACTTGGCTAATGCAGTAAATTTCAGATTTTATCTTGTTAATTTATCTAATGGCAATATTTAAAAAACATTTTATATGTACACGGGATTAAAAAACATGGGGTCATTTTTTTTCTTAAAATCTGGACATTTTATTTCTGAATAAGGAATTTTCAAGATGGAAACTTTAAGTACGTTTGGGATTTCATAAGCAATGATGCTTGCAT
This sequence comes from Tapirus indicus, assembly GCA_031878705.1. Classification (NCBI taxonomy): domain Eukaryota; kingdom Metazoa; phylum Chordata; class Mammalia; order Perissodactyla; family Tapiridae; genus Tapirus; species Tapirus indicus. Next base: position 136,598,254 of record CM062917.1, on the reverse strand, counting down.
ATTCTGTTTCTATGGGAAAATATCTTTTTACATAGTTAGTGGAAACTGTGATTGTATTGGATATATAGAACACATAAATAACAACACACCAGATGTTTACAGAAGACATGTGTTGTCTGCCCGACATTCACGGTCCCACTTCTCTGCCAATAGAATCTTTATTTATTCAGTTAACAGCAATAATCCTTTGATTTCAAAGATAAGTCATGATCGGTTTAGACTTGCCATGGTAATGTTAGTCTCTTTGGTGAGTGACTAGTTTAGGGTAGACATTCTGGCCAATGAGATCTAAGTGGAAGTCTGTTGGGTGGGACTTCCAGGAAAGCTTTATCTTCCCTATGAAAAGAGACAGAGGCATATGGTGTGGCCCTTTGTCCCTTTCATCCTGCTTAGAATATGATATGTTGCCTTACCGTAGAGAAGTCACCTTGTGACCATGAGGTGACATCCATGATTAAAAGGCCAAGAGAATAGAAGATGCTGCCTTTGCCATTACCAAACTTCTGAAACAATGCCAGCAGCTGTCCACCTCTAGACATCTCCTCATGTGACACATATATACCATTATTTTTAAGTCACAGCTATTCAGATTTTCAATTACCTGTAGCAGAAAGCATTCCTAAGTGATACAGTAACTAACACTCTTTCTTGTTGGTTGGCATAGTAAGTGTACAGCTCCTCATTTAGAAAACCTAGTTCAATTTATGACCTCAATGTATCTTTCCAACACTACTAGACTCTACTCCCAGAATATGCTGCCTAACATGTACAGAAAATGTTTGCTTTACATTAACATTTAGTTTTAGCAAAACATAAATAAGGTGATAAATTGACTATGAAAGAAATAAATTAGTGTATTCTGTTATAGTATCTAAGATGGCTCCCAGTGATTCCCCCTCCCCTACTTCTTGGTATTCATGCCCTTGTGTAATGCCCTCCCCTTGAGTGTAGGCCAGACTTAGTGATTTGCTTCTAAATAATAAAACATGGCAAAAGTGATGAGGGGGAGTGTCACTTCTGAGATTAGGTTACAAAAGAGTATGGCATCATCTTGCTTCTTTTCTTGCTCTCTTGCTTGCTTGCTCTGTTGGAAGTCAGCTGCCATGTTGTGAGTTGCCTTATGGAGAGGTCTATGTAGAAGGAACTGAGGGAGGACTCTGGCCAATAGCCATTGAGAAACAGACCTCCATTCAACAGCCTGGGAGGAACTGAATCCTGCTATTGGCCATGTGAGTGAGCTTGGAAATGGTCCTCTCAGTTGGGCCTTGAGATCATTCCAGCCCTGACACCAGGATTGCAGCCTGTGAGAGGCCCTGAGCCAGAACCACTAAGCTAAGTCACACTTGGATTCCTGACACACTGTAAGATGATAAATGTTTGCTGTTTTAAGCCACTAAATTTTGGGGTGATTTGTTATGCAGCTTAGATAACTAATACAATTTCAGAAAAATCACCTTGATTTTGATTATCATTTCTTGTTTTCTATTTTTTTGCCCTTTTCTATTAGAAAATTAAATTTTCATGCTTATAGGAAAATGCATACAATGAATGTATATAAATATTCTGGAATTTGGTTTTGGGGCAAAGTACAGAAATATATGAGAAGGAAAAACAGTATTTCAACTTTCTATAAGTCAGGTCAAACAGAATGTTAGAAAAGTTTTAGGCTATTGATAGTGCTATCAGCTCACATACCTTGAGCGGCTCTTGGCTTTATGCCCCGATATGCACCAAAGAATAAGGGCCAGCTCCATCTAGAAGCTCCATCACTGAATCTGGACTCTTGACTATAGTGCTCCTGAATGCACTAGCACAGGAGTCCTCAGTTCCAAGGGTTCTCAGCAGGGGCATGTGGCAAAGGAATCAGCTAGAGGGAGGGGGTTTGTCAAAATGCAGATGCTCAGGCCCCATTTCAGACTCAGATCAGGCTCTCTGAGGTGGGGCCTAGAGAATGTACTTTTGACAAGATTTCTCCTCTTTTCTCATGCAAAAGACTAAACTAGAGTATGCTGTGCCTCTTTGGATTTAGCAACAGCTCCGTTTTTTTCCATGCCACTCTTTCTCCTCCGTGCCTCGAAGACATAGTTTGTCTCCTGCTTCTTTCTAGGAGTTCCCCATGTGCTGGATGGCATCTGGAAGGTGGTGGATAATGAATGGAAATTCTCTTTGAAAATGTTTTCCTAATTTAAACCTATAAATATGTAATATTGAACAAGGATGAATGACTATTATTATGAAAAACACAAACTGGCAAATAGAAATCCTGATTTATTTTCATGATTCTAAACCCAGTGTAAACAAATGTATGTTTTAAAAAATCAAATATGCAATTCTAAAATCCTAACTTGTGTACCAACTCAGTCATACAGAGAGGGTTTAGACTAATTTCCAACTCCCTTCACTGTTCTCACACATATTTCCAACATGTTGAGCAGTCTTTGAAGTCAATGGAATAAATGTGCACGAGTGTGTGGGTGTAGAGAGGGTTGACAACTAGCACAATTAAATGTTACCAGAACACAGGAACTTTGCTCTGATGCCCATGTGTTTTCTCAGGGACAAGGGCAAATACCCATGTGTTTATTGGACAAACTGGCACTGTTAGGGGAAAAAGGCTGCAGTGTTCTTGCGGCCCTGACTGAAAACAGGAGGCCTGGATTGTGTCGTTAATGCCTGTGATTACTTGGATTCCCAGAGGATCCACAGACCATCCTAGGAAAAATGTAAACCTGGGGTGGGAACACTGACATGTTCTGGGAGTGGCAGGTACTAGGCAACTTCATCTTGCAGAAGAGCACAAGATTGCTTCTTAGGGAGGGAAGGAGAAAGCTGCATTACTAATCAGGGTTTCAAGCTAGAAGAGGATAGAAAGGTGGGTATTTACCTACCTGTGTGAGCAAGAGCAAGGTTGGGGTGCAGGGAGAGGGATGCGGAGGGCATCTGCAGTCCTTGACCTGGGCCTCCAACAGGGACCCTCAAGTATCTCCTTTTGGACTTCTTGCTTTCCAGACATTACAGAAGCCTCAGAATAATGATATTTTACATTTATGGTGCTTTATTTGACTCATCTGCTTCTCTTCACAAACTTATGAAGTTCTAGATTATCTTCATAATAAGAATGGAAAATAGTCTTTTATTTCCCCACTAAGGAAAGGTCACTTAACTAATAAAAGACTAGACCAGGGGGCCAGCCCAGTGGCTCAGCGGTTTAGTTCACGCTTTGGCAGCCGGGGTTTGTGGGTTCGGATCCCGGGCGCCTGCCGACGCACTGCTTGTCAGCCATGCTGTGGTGGCGTCCCATATAAAGTACAGGAAGATGGGCACAGATGTTAGCCCAGGGCCAGTCTTCCTCAGCAAAAAGAGGATTGGCAAAGGATGTTAGCTCAGGGCTGGTCTTCCTCACACACACACAAAAAAGACTAGACCAAACCAGGACTTACGGTAGGTCTGTGTCTGTTGCACAAATATCCTCCATGATACCTAGTAGTACTATGCACACATTAATTAGCCAGTTAATATTTCTTCAATAAGTATAATATTTTAAAGGAGGTAAAATGTCCATTGAAAGGATGAAGGCATATATAACATTTCACTAACCATCATTTCATCTCTCATGAATTCTTTGCTTGGTATCTCAAGTGCACTTTTATTTATCTATTTATTTAATTTTTTTGGCATTCCTATTTATTCAAAATGATGTTCTTACTCGCCATAGCTCTATAATACCATGACCATTCTGATTAAGATGAAGTGGAGGGTTAGCTATCATTTGGGTTACTTGGGCAGCATGGAAAGCCTACAGAGGAGGGGGCAATTAAAACTCAGAAGTCCTCACCTTTCAGGAAAAATGATTTAGAAAATATTAATGAACGCATAGTTTTGTGCCAATGATCTGAATAACTGCAATTGTGCAGACCTGGCCCAAAAGCAGGGGGCATGCACTGGATGATGATGAGGCCTCTGAGAGGAAGCAGGAGCAGCAGCCAGCCCAGCCCTGCAGGGGACCAGCAGAGCACCCCGCTGGGGGAGGGATAGGGTGAGGAGAGTGAATTTGTTCTTTGGTGCCTCTAGCCTTCACTTTTCCTCATGTTTTCTCATGTGCACACGCATGCATATGCCTGTGTGTGTCCAGTGCAAGAAAGGAGGCCTATAAGTAATTTGTACCTTAGAATGAATTTAGGTGATCATGTTTTCTTTTTTGACCGGAGTTCAGAGGGGTGCACAGAGCAAGGCAGAGAATCATCACCAATTGTCCTTTATGTGTAATTAATGGACTTCAGGTATCAGTATGGCAGATATATTGAGGCAGGACACTTTTACAGAGGCCTTGGAATAGCAATGACTTAAGTTATAGAGCACTGTATGCCTCAGTGGGTTCACATTACGTCCTGTGTGTGAGGACCTGCAAGGCAGGTATTATTTTTCCTATTTTACAGACTAGGAGACTGAGCCTCAGGGAGGTTGTAATCAGTGGCTGGACCAAACCCAGGATGTAGGTCTCTCAGTTCATCATTCAGTTCTCCCTCCATCACGCTGCTCTCTTTTACTGCACACCGAAGTCCTCGCCCTGTTTATGTAACCTTGCTCATTCACACAGAGTCACATAGGGATTGCTGAGTCCATATGCTCTGGTTGCTCTCCCTTGCCTGCACCCATGCTTCCCATCCAAACTAATAGAAAACACCCCCTGACTCAGCAAATAACCATTTCCACCAGCACAAGGCATGTGATCCAAGCAAGAGGATGTGGCTGGCCTCCTTCTGTTGTCAAATCTCCATGCTCAGCATTATTTCATTCCCCAGCAACCAAGCTCCTCTGGCCAGGACCCCTGCATCATTTGACTGACCATTGGTTACCAGGGTCCCCACTGCCTTGTCATCTCTCCCTGGCTTTTCCTGGGTTACCATAACACTGTACCTTTCCCGTATTCCATTTGTTCAGGGCCAGTGGTTCTTAAACATTAGTACACTCAAGAATTTTCTGGGGAATTTTGTTAAAATGCAGATTCCTGGGCCCTGGGATTCTGAACTGGTGGTCTGAGGGTAGGGTCCAGAAATCTGTATCTCCTCCTTCTGTCTTGATGCAAGTAGTGTGGGAGGACACAGAAAATAAAAGCTGTTTTAGGCTTCTTTCTCAGCTAGGTGAGAGGATCTGGAAAATCTGACACTCAGATCTGAGTGGGTGTGTTAGTAGGTTAGTTACTGTATTGCTCCATACTTTTGAAAGGCAGTATGGTACCCTGGTTGGTAACGTGGGGGTTAGGTTTGAATCCCAGTTCTGCTGTGTTATCTCACATAAGCTACGAAACCTCTCTGTGCCTTAGTTTCTCATCTATAAAATGTTGGTATAATAGTACCTACCTCATAGGATTGTTCTGTGTATTAAATGACAACTTATGCAAAATGTTTGGGACAGTGCCTGGGGGCAACAGTCATTGCTACATCAGGAGCTTCTGGCCCAGGCGCCCCAACTACAAGTGGGGAAATGTCAGAGATTTCAGTAACAGTTTTGGGAGGATGGAGGAGATATTTCGGAAAAGGAGAACTTCTTGGCATTCTTGAAATCATTTCATTCAGGTGACTGCTTATTTTGCATTCTGTCATTAAGCAAGCAAGAAGAATTAGCTCACCTCTAGCAAGTACATCAGCCTTCTGAAGCTGATTATAAACATGAGGCATACAGCAACCAGATATGTCCTGGGGGAGAAGGTGCCCCAGCTGACAGAGTGCCTGGGTGTGTCAGAATGTGGCACCAACATCAACTAGATGGGACTCTCTTTGCTTTAGATTCTTTTTTGCCTTATTCTTCCTTTCCTTTATTTTGAAGGCAACCACCAGGTTTCTTCATCTTTTGTTTTTCTTAGGAGGAAGAGTGGATTACCCTAGGATTTGTATTACACTTTGAAAATTTAAGCTAAATTTCCCTGTTTTGATAACAAAGATATACATTCCTAGTTTACATCCTGCTATGCGTTGAATTGTGTCCCCCTCAAAAAGATATGTTGAAGGCCTAATCTCCACTACCTCAGTGACCTCATTTGGAGACAGGGTCTTGCAGATGTAATTATGATGAAGTCCCACTGGAGTAGGTGGTCCCTCATGCAATATGGCTGGCGTCCTTATTAGAAGATGGCAATGTGAAGACACACAGGGAGGAGGCCATGTGATTGGCGTTATGCTGCTGCAAGCCAAGGAATGCCAAAGATTGCCAGCAAACTACCAGAAACTAGGAAAAGACAAGGAAAGATACCCTTACAGATTTCAGAGGGAGCATGGCCCTGCTAATGTCTTGATTTCGGACTTCTACCCTCCAGAACCGTGAGACTATAAATTTCTGTTGCTTTAAGCCAGTTGTGATACGTTTAAGGCAGCCCTAGGAAATTAATATACATCCTCTTTGAAATGGCTAAAAACTATCCTGAATGATGAGATGATATTGGGGTTCCAGAGCATTTTTATACCTTCTCGCGTAGGCTGCCCACCCTTTCTTATGGAGATCCCAGGCAAGAACCTAAAACCACATTTGGTGCACCTGAAACCAATTGGCCGTGAGCCTTCTTCAGAAAACTGGAACTCTCTCTCCTGTCCACACGGCTTCACATTTTCATTATCATGAAAAGTACCTAGTTGCGGATGGCTTGGTACAAAGCAGGCTGCATATCTTTTGATTCCTTTTTTTTTAATCTTCAAGCTTCTGTTATTGATTTGGTGGCACTTGTTGATGTTGAGTATCACCAAACAAGAGACATGGAACAGTGAACAGTGAAAAATAGGCCACCCAAGGGCCAATGATAGGAGCATTGAGACTGGAGCATTGGACTTGAACAGGGAGGAAAGATACCTTCGGGGCACTTAGGTTTGCCATCCTCAAGGAGAAATAACTACAGCTCTTCAAAGTGTTGACAGTTCTCTTCTCAAATAGAAAAGCACTGCATTGTTCAATGCACGGAAATCTTATTTTATCCAAATACACAATTATAATGATTCATCCAGAGGCCTCACTCGCTCACGAAATTCTGTGTTTACACTTGGGAGTTTGTTATTCTTTGAACTTCTGGGCGTGTCACGGGACAAATATGAATGATTACTGCACTAAAGAAAAGAAAAGCTCTTTCCATTCTATCAAAGACACAAGAAACGGAAATGTCTTCACCATTTTCAGGACCCATTGGTCCATATAGACATTTGTTTGAACCAGAGCTTTTTAAACACTATTAACTTCTTTTTTGTTTCTACAGTTCACTTCCTGATGGCAGAGGTTGTTTCCTACCATTCAGTTAAGTCAAACTAGGGTTACTAATAGCTTTCATCTTACCTCACTGCTGGAATATTTTTCCCTCCAGTGCTTTGAGTCTGTTTATTAAACAAATAGAAAATGAACGAAATAAATCTCTGCAGGTTTGAACATTGCTTGGCAAGTGAGGAAAAGGAAATACACTAGGGTTCTTGTAAGGTCTAAGCAAGAATAATCACAGCCCATTGTGTGGCTCCCAAGACACTTTCCCCAGCCTCTACCATGGGGTTTCTCCATCTGGGCACTACTGGCATTTTGGGCTGGATAATTCTTTATTGAAGGGGTGAGGGTAGGGGTGGTGTCCTGTGCACTGTAGGATGATGTAGGATGATTATCAGCATCCCTGTCCTCTACCCTCTAGATGCCAGTAGCACCTCCTAAATTGTGACTACTGAAAAATGTCTCCAGACGTTGCCAAATGCCCCTGGGAGGGGGAGCAAAATTATCCCTAGTGGAAAACTGCTGCTATAGAAAATCAGAATATGCTAAGACAGGACCTGAACTTTAGAAATATTTGTAGTCTAGAATGCTTGCTTATTTTTTGCAGGCACTTTTGGTTTGCAGTACTGTGGCCTTGTGAGATCATTCATTCATTTTTATGAAGCACCTACTTTTTGAGGATGGAATAAGTGAAATGAGGAAACAGAGCCAGGACAGGGTTGATGAGCTGGCTATGGGTCATTGAAAAGGGGACAGTGCAAATAAAATAGAGATGGCCTCTGGCTGCTCAGGCTCACTTAGGAATCATTACCGAGGAGGGGTGATGTCCTTCCATGGTGCATTCCCTTACTTTTAAGATCTTAGAAGTCACTTTCTTGCCCTTCCCCAAATCACTAAACTCTTGAATTTAGACTGGAATCCTGAATAATTTCTCCCAGGACAATGGCCCAAGACTTTTCTTGCTTTGAGGCCTTCCACCTGCTCTTGGTGTTAACACTCCTTCCGTCACTCTTCACCTGGCTGACTCTGAGTTATCAGTAACGTCTTAACCTGAATATTCTTTCTTCAAAGACTTCTTTCTGGTCCCTACTCCTTTTCTCACCTGGACTTTTTTTTCATCCAGCCTATTCCACACTTATTTAATGGTGTGATTTTGTGTGTGTGTGATTATTTCTGCTACTAGACTGTGAGATCCCTGGAATACAGTAGTTACTAAATTAATATTTGTTGAATAAATGAATGAATTAGTGAATGCTGCCATTTGCTAAGTTATATTCCTCTCTTTCTCCTATTTACAAGAGCACTAACCTGATAAAATCTCCTTTAGGAAAGAAAGTTCTGAATGTGTTATTATCTGGCCAAATTGTATTCATTGATTGCATTAATTTATTCTAACCCAGTCATAGTAATTTTGGTAAAACAGTGAACAAAAGGTGACTGACAGGGAATACAGGTCAATTCAGTCTTTGTTTATCATGAAAATTGGGCTCAAACCTACAGATTTAGACACAGCTTTACTTAGGGAGCTAATGAGTTTCTTAAGAGGGTTCAGGTGGTCTGGAATTCAAACAACTTCATGTTTACCTTCAGAATCATACAGCTGGGGTGTTAAGTGATGGGATTAAAATTATACAGAGCCCTAAATGCTAAACTTTATATGGGTCAGAGAGAAACAAACTCTTTATGGCTGGATGATGGGAAAATCTGACTCAGAGTAATACTGCTTCTGCCCTGTAACTCTTAGTCATCTGATTCTATTGCTCACAGATGGGCTGGTAAAAGAACTTCAGAAATGTGGTCTCATGAACTAGGTGAATTTGACAACTGTCAGCACTCAGAAAGTCTGAGCATTTTCTGTTTAGTTAGACCTTTTTAAGACCATTGCTCTAACTAAAGTTGCAAGTAATTATGCACTTCTCTGTTATGTGAACTAAGAGGAATTGTCTAGTTACAAGAAAAAATTACTGAAAGTTTGTAACCAACTTTGGAACTGATTTTTTGATCCATCTCAGAACAGAAACAGCCAGTTTGGAGGCAAGGAAAATATAAGGGAAGACTGCAGAATTCTGAGCCCAGATGAGAAGGGGAAATGAAGTCCAGCTCTTGGTCTTCTTCAGTCCCAAATGTTTATTTCTGGTATATTTGCATTCAGCACACCATCTGTTGTTAGCTCAGTATTTCAAAGATGATTTAATTAAACTCCACAGCCTGAATGTTGAGTGAGAATGACAATTGGTAAAATCTAGGAAGAAGGCAATAAAAATAATATTGATGAAGGGTCTCCTACCATTCTCTCTGCATGGACTTTTAGGTACTTCTACAGGCTTCCACTCTCTTATGTATACTGATCAACTAGAATCACAGATTTTAGAAATGAAAATGACTTAGAGATCATCTAGTTCTACCTCTTGATTGCTATAGATGCAGAAACTGCTATCCAGACGGTCCCAGTGAGTTTTCCAAGGCCCAGGGTAATGCTCAGGGTCAGCGTCCAAGAGAGGGCTGGAATTCAGGTTTCCTGTAAGGCTCAGTTTCCCCATCTGCTGTGAGGAGTGACTGGCATCAGTAAAGCACTTCTCGGTGACTTGGGGTCTCTCCTCTGTGCCAGGCACTGGAGAAATGAATGACACCTGGCTATCCCTAGGTCCAGTGAAGCTTCCTGTGGCCACCACACCATCAGGAGAAAAACCCGTGCATATCATCAGCCCCATTCCTCATATGCCTGGGCCATGAACTCAGGTAGGAAAAGAGAGATGGGATGACATTCTGACATACTAACCAGCTGATCTTCCTTTTGGGGAGAATAAAAGAATGAGCAAAGGAAAGGGAAACACAACAGGACTGGATTACATGAGTGACATGAAATTTATTCCACATATAAAGTCAATCTTATGCAGTTGCTACGCAGAGTTCCAGAAAGCATTTTTTGTAACAGGAATTTAAGTGACAAATATCATATTCCAATAAAAATGCTAAGGAGTCCCCAAAATGAGGACTAAAGAAGTGATAATTTCCCCACTGTGGCCCTTAGGGTCCTGAAAGTTTTATCATGGTACATAGTTTTATTATTAAGAAATTCTGAAAGCCTAAACTGGACTCAATTCCAGCTGTACATTAGCATCACCTGGGGAGCTTTGAAAAAAAATACATAGGCCTGGGCCCTATCATAGACCAATTCAATCAGAATTTCTATGGATGAGGTGTGCACAACAGTATTTTTAAACATTCCCCAGATGATTTGTAGCCAGGGTAAAGAACCACTGGTCTAAAGTCACAAAATAGCCATCCTTTGCAGAAGTCACACTCTCTCATGAGTTTAAATCACACACACAATAGGGGTTTATAGAAACTGCAAAATTGTGTGACTATGCAATGTGTAGGAGGCAGTGGATAGGCAGGCTTGCCATAAAGATAATGTTTCATACTGACCTTTTCGTACATACAATGCATGCATTTTGCAGCGTTCTACTTTCAGATGTTTACCACTTGCATTCTCAACCACTGTTTAAAACAATGCCACATAACTCCTCTTTGCCTCCAAACAAACCAGGTATCCTGCTGGAATAGAGGAAAGCGTTCGTACATATCCTCGTGCTTAATTATGAGGCTGTGTGTCAAGGTTGTTACACACCAAATTGTAATTGTAGAGGTAGAAGGACTTGAGAAGTTACATAGACAAGTAAGGAATTTAAAATACCTACAACTATTACAAAACCTGTGTCACCTCTTGCGACACATTCCTGAGATTAACCACTCTTATTATTTGGAAGTTCTTCTCCCATGTAACCTAAAACTTTTTTTTAAACTAGATGTACACCCCTTCCTCCTTTTTCCTTGTTCTGAATGGTGATTGTGTCTGAGCAGTGTTTTTCTTGTTAGTCTCATAATACCCTGTCAATAACCAAAGGCAGTTGTCATTACATGTCCCCCTCTAACTTCTCTAACATATTATCCAGACAAAACAGTCCCTCCCCAGCCATACCTGGGGGCTTCTCTTCACCCCTTATCTCCTTCCTTTTGCTCTTCCCTAGGATCTCTCTACCATCTCTACCTCCCTTATAAGATCAAAATAGGAACCCATTCTTAAGAAGTCTGATCAGTAGCAAATAAAGTAGAGAATCTTGTATATGACATTTCTTTTTATTGCATTGTCCTTTTGATTCCATTCATTATGCTTCCTGTAAAATATCATTAAATTATTGAGATGTTTAATGTTCAGGAACAATTGATAGACTTAGTTTGGGTCCCCTATTGCCCAAAGGATATGGAGTGTGCTGGATTCATTTAAGGATGTGTTTATAATAGTGATTCTCACCCCGGAGATCTTGGTCCCTTGGGGGTTGTGAAATTATTACTGGGGTTTCCATATCCATTATGCTCACCAAGCATCTTGGTTTTCCACAAAAATGACAATCCTCTCCTGGCATTTTCTTATTTTTCATATGTTTACCTATTTGTTTCCTGCTTAATATCTATACATTTTATTTCTAGTTGTTTAACATTATCTCACTTTGTATTGGTCTTTATTTTATTTTTATGGGCTATTTGTAGTTTGTCAAAATCACTTTGACGTTATTTTTATCATGGATGTTAACAAAGGCATCATGATTGGTGTCGTTTGTAAGTTGAAAGTCCTCTTAACTTGCTCATTCCAGTCACTGATAAAATATTAAATGTGCTAGGACTGTGCTAGCTGTATATTAGATACGAGTCACACCTAAAATTCACATTACACATTATCTTCCCTTTTTGATGGCTACTTCCTAGTCCTACCTATTCTTAACTGAATAATGATCCTGATTTCCTATACATAGCTTGTTGACAGGGAAACTATTTAGGGTCAAATTGACAAGTCTTACTTTTATATAATATTACAGTAAATCTACCTCCTATCACAGGAGACCAGAGAAAGAAGCATATTTGGGAAAGAAGCTAGCATTCTTTTTACTTGGCACAGACATCAAGAATGAAATGAATGATGTCTGACCCCTTCTAGAGACACTTAAGCATTTTGCCTGCTTTTTTTTGTCCTGAGAAGAGATCTGAGATCTATGAGACACCACCTCTGAGGTACAAAGAAACTTCTATGCTGTTGGAATAATGGATTAACGGTCACTTCCCAGCTAGTAAAATTTCATAGCTCTGTGAACTTAACATCTAGAAGTAGTAAAGCTAAAGAGAAGGAAGAGGCTTGGGTTTCTCAAACCTGTTGTCTCCTATAGGCATGGAAGGTTTTGGATTTTTCTTCAGGGCTGTCTCCTGACCTAGTCATTCTCTGATGTTTGCAGTTGTCCAGGGGTCTATGGGGGGTTTGACAGGGAGTCCTTCTACCCTTCTCCTGGTGGGGGTGTTCTCATGTGGCCTGAGATCCACTCTCGGCCTTCATGCTCTGGCCCCAGGGGGCAATGCCAAGCAGCACTGATGGCATCTTGGCATTCTGGGAATTTACTTGCCTTGCCTGCCAAAAGCTTAGGAGATTAGCCTTATCCTCCAGGCCCCCGGAGATCATCCAGGTGCCACAGCCTGCTTACTGGAAGGCTCAGGAGAGACATATTTGTGTCCTCCTCAAACTGGAGATTAAAAAAACATTCTTCCATGACCAAGTGGGATTTATACCAGGGAAACAGGGATGGTTCAACATCTGCAAATCAATCAGTGTGATACACCACATTAACAAAATGAATAAAAACCACATGATCATCCCAATCGATGCAGAGAAGGCATTCGACAAGATCCAACATCCATTTATGATAAAAACTCTCAACAAAATGGGTATAGAAGGAAAGTACCTCAACATCATAAGGGCCATATATGACAAACTCACAGCAAACATCCTACTCAATGGGAAAAAACTGAAAGTCATTTCTTTGAGAACAGGAACTAGACAAGGTGCCCACTCTTGCTGCTTTTATTCTACATAGTAGTGGAGGTTTTGGCCAGAGCCATTAGGCAAAAAAAAGGAATAAGAGGAATCCAAATAGGCAACAAAGAAGTGAAACTCTCACTATTTGCAGACGATATGATCTTATATATAGAAAACCCTAAAAAATCCATTGGAAAACTACTAGAAATAATCAACAACTACAGCAAAGTGGCAGGGTATCAAATCAACTTACAAAAACCAATTGCATTTCTATATGCTAATAATGAACTAATAGAAAGAGAACTCAAAAAGACAATCCCATTTACAATTGCAACAAAAAGAATAAAATATCTGGGAATAAATTTAACCAAGGAGGTGAAAGACCTATATACAATGAGAACTATAAGACACTATTGAAAGAAATTGATGATGACATAAAGAAATGGAAAAATATCCCATGCATGTGCGTTGGAAGAATAAACATAGTTAAAATTTCCATACCACCTAAAGCAATCTACAGATTCAATGCAATTCCAATCAGAATCCCAATGACATTCTTCACAGAAATAGAACAAAAAAATGCTGAAATTCATATGGGGCAACAAAAGACCCCAGATAGCTAGAGCAATCCTGAAAAAAAGAATAAAGCTGGAGGCATCACAATCTGTGACTTCAAAATATACTACAAAGCTATAGTAATCAAAACAGCATAGTACTGGTACAAAAACAGACACACAGATCAATGGAACAGAATTGAAAGCCCAGAAATAAAACCACACATCTATGGACAGCTAATCTTTGACAAAGGAGCTAAGAACATACAATGGAGAAAGGAAAGTCTCTTCAATAAATGGTGCCGGGAAAATTGGACAGCCACATGCAAAAGAATGAAAGTAGACCATCTTCTATCACCACACACAAAAATTAACTCAAAATGGATTAAAGACCTGAAAGTGAAACCTGAAACTATGAAACTCCTGGAAGAAAATATAGGCAGTACGCTAATTGACATCGGTCATAAAGGGATCCTTTCATATTCCATGTCTACTCAGACAAGGGAAACAAAAGAAAAAATAAACAAGTGGGACTTCATCAGACTACAGAGCTTCTACAAGGCAAATGAAACCAGGATCAAAATGAATAGACAACCCACCAGCTGGGAGAAAATATTCACAAATCGTATATCTGACAAGAGATTAATCTCCATAATATATAAAGAACTCACACAACTGAACAACAAAAAGACAATGAACCTGATCAAAAAATGGGCAGAGGATATGAACAGACATTTTTCCAAGGAAGATATACAGATGGCCAACAGGCACATGAAAAGATGTTCAATATCACTAATCATCAGGGAAATGTAAATCAAAACTACACTAAGATATCAGCTTACACCTATTAGAATGGCTATAATCACCAAGACAAAAAACAACAAATGTTGGAGAGGTTCTGGAGAAACGGGAACCCTAATTCACTGTTGGTGGGAATGCAAACTGGTGCAACCTTATGGAAAACAGTACGGAGATTCCTCAAAAAATTAAAAATAGAAATACTTTATGATCCAGCAATCCCACTATTGGGCATCTACCCAACAGACCTGAAATCAACCATCCAAAGAGGCTTAGGTGCCCCTATGTTCATTGCAGCATTATTCACTATAGCCAAGAAGTGGAAGCAACCCAAGTGTCCCTCGACTGATGGCTGGATAAAGAAGATGTGGTATATATATACAATGGAATACTACTCAGCCATAAAAAAAGACAAAATTGTCCCATTTGCAACAATATGGATGGACCTAGAGGGTATTATGTTAAATGAAATAAGCCAAAGAGAGAAAGACAAACACCGTATGACTTCACTCATATGTGGAATACAAACTAACACATGGACAGAGAGAACTGTTTGGTGGTTACCAGGGGCAAGGGGGGTGGGGGGAGGGCATAAGGAGGAAAGGGATGCATTTATATGGTGACTGACAAATAATAATGTACAACTGAAACTTCACAATATTATAAACTATTAAAACATCAATAAAAATTAAAAGAAATTCTTAATAACAAATATATACAATATTAGAACATGTTTTCTCTTTACCTTAGTAAATAGAGTGAATGTTTTTGGACTTCTTTATTAATTATTTGAGTATGTTTTGCCTTACGAGGTTTTAAATGTAGCTGCTATAGAGAAAGGGACAAAGGAAGACAATAATGTAATCCTACTGTCTTTCATGCACAGCAGACATTATGTTACTTGAATAGATTTTCAGATTCTTTTTGGCAGATTAAAATCGGCATCCATTTTCTGATGGCAGATTCAGTGTGGGGCCTAGGAGCGAGCACTGGGCAGCCACAGTCCTTGGGCCACTGGGGGCCACTGTTCTGCTCTGAAGGACTCATGCACAAAGTGGGAGGAGACAGGGAGAGAGAGGCATGGGGATAGAGAATTGGAATCCTTAGAGGGCTTCGATACGTGCCAAAAAGAAATAAAACCAAAATGTGGTGGGAGCGAAGAGAAGAGAGGACCAATTCTGCTGAGGGCGATCAGGGAATGCTGACAGAGGCCCAGATGCCTGAGCTGAGCCTTGTCTGATGGCTGCGGTTCTGTCAGTTGGCAGGACTCATGACATGCTCCGTGCCTGGTGTGGAGTAGGTGCTTTGTTGAATGGCCTTTCTGGGGAGCACATTATCGGAGAAGGACTCTCATTCCTACCTTTATAACTAGTGTAATAGAGGAGCTTACCCAAAATAGTTTGGTGAACTGGTGGTTGTTAACTGTTTTAGAAAAACAATTTCTCTCCCTACTAAAAAGCCTGACACTCAGGATTAAGCGAGGAGGAAAGATCTATCAACCTAACCAAAACAACTGATGATGAAATCCAACGAATGCAATTCCGTTCCCTTGCCATATTTTGGTATGTCCATTTCCAGCGATATATTATTACTGCTAATATAGAAAAGGCAAACAGTGAGCCATGATTGATGGAACATTTTAATTGTTCTTGTGAGAGGTTAATAGTGCCTTGTAAAATGCAGCGTTAAGTCTGTTCCTAACTTCTGGCATTTGTTTTTGAGAACAAATACGTAAGTCGTAGGGAGGAAGTCTGAGAGAGACTACTTTCAGGATTAAATGGGCACTTCGCCCACTAGCATAAAACTAAGGTTTTTCCCAGTTATTTCCTGTTTTTACAACGTATTGCTGTAATGGCATGAATATCTGTAGGAATCGAACAGGCAAACTGAGAACCTTAAATGAAACTGTTAAATGCAAAGTGCCTGTCAGGATCTGCTTCCTTCTCTGACACCTACCTCTCTCCCTGCACACTCTGCAGGATCAGCCGCACCCCAGGTGTGGGGGCCGGCCTGGGCAATCTGGGTGCTTTAAAGACTCAGGTGATTCAACACAAGCCAGCATTGCAGCTTGATGGTTCTGAGTGCATGTTCCACTCCAAATCACTGAGACCACACCCCTACTTTGTACTCTACTTCTGGTCTTTGGGACATGACCCTCCCTACCTAGATGGAAACTCACCCAGCATACACATTTCTTGAGATCTGGGGTTTTACCTTAGTCTTTACATTGGTTCTACCCCTTCCTTCCCCAACCCACTTGCCAGGATCTAGAGGCTGACCTTAGAACTGCAGGCCTGTCACTCCCAACGCAGACCATGTCTGGAATCCCCTGGCACATGCTGCCCACCCCCTATGAGAACACAGTCATCTCTTTCTGCACTAAGGTGACACCAGTGTCTGCTTGGATCATGACCTATTACAAAGAGGCACTGGAGTGCAGTGGTTAAGAATCCAGCCCTGGGGTCTCACTGTCTGGGTTCAAACTCTGACTCTAGCACTTCCTAAGTATATAATCCTGAGTAAATGGCTAAGCCTACGTTTCCTTATCTGCAAAGTGAATATGATTGTGATAATTATAATAGCACCTACCTCAAAGGGCCATTGGAGAAGTAATCTATACCACCAAGCTAGCCTGTACAAAGTGCTGGAAGAAGCATCCCACCTCCTGTTTCACTCCCACCTATATATCTAGTATCCCTTGGTTTGTCCCATTGCACCAAAGTTAGCCCTTTCAATTAGTAAAGGCCATATCTCATCAGGTCATTTCCTTGCCTAAAAACGCCTCTGTGGGTCGCCGTGGCCTACAAAGGGAAAACGCCTTGTCTGGGCACAGAAGGCCCTGGTTCTGGCTTGTGTCCCTTGCTCTGGCCACACTGATCTGCCTCTGTTACCCAGAACATGCCAGGTGCCCTCAGGTCTCTGGGCCTTTGCTCCTGCTGCTCCCTCTGCTGGGAACCCTTTCCTGCCTTGAGTGCCTGGTGAATACATGCTTGGCTTTGGAGACTGCTGAGAACTTTCTGCTTTGTGCCCAACTGACCTGTCCCCTAGTTACAAGATTTGTTTACATGTGTGCTTCCCCGCTAAATTCTACACTCCTTGGGGGCAGGAGCAGTGGGTTAATACTCAGTCAATGCCTGAGCCTGATCGTGTCATCAGACATGGCAGCATTGTGCAAAGCAATGGATGTGGGGATCCTGGAGTTGGCGCAAGTAAAGCCTAGTCCAGCACAGAGCAAGTGGCAGGACAGGGAGAAGGGGCTTTATGGTTCTTTCTTTATCTTTGCTTCTTTTCCTTCTAATCTCCTACTTTCTCACTATTTTGGTCCAGAAATCAGTATCTTTTCCAGTTATTCATTGTAAATGAGAAAATGTAATTGTGTTTGATACCTGCAACATACATGAGATGACCCAGTACAATCTGTAGACACAATTTATCTTTTTACATAGAATCTATCGATGTTCATTTGTATTGTAATGTCAGCTGGGCTCCGGAAAGGTTTATATATGTAATGAACCTTTTTAAAATTTCACTTTTAAATGGCTGTGAGATAGCATATTTAGCACATATATACACCATCAAAACTTATTTAAGCCTCCTCAAAATTAAAAATGCCTGGGGGCCGGCCCAGTGGCGCAGCGGTTTAGTTCACGCTTGGCAGCCTGGGGTTCACGGGTTCGGATCCCGGGCGCCCGCCGATGCACTGCTTGTCAGCCATGCCGTGGCGGCGTCCCATATAAAGTAGAGGAAGATGGGCACAGATGTTAGCCCAGGGCCAGTCTTCCTCAGCAAAAAAGAGGAGGATAAGCAATGGATGTTAGCTCAGGGCTGGTCTTCCTCACCAAAAAAAAAAAAAAAAAAAAACCCAACATTAAAAATGCCTGTCTCTTAATTACCTAAACAGCTAACAATGGCTAAGGGGAACTCGGTTGTGTCTTTAGGAATATGTACTTCCTCTGCCATGAGATAATGACCAATAAGAGATATCTTCTCAAGGTTCAACAAAGAAAACAAGATGTATTTTACATCTGAAACATCAACATAATTCTCGTGAGGGGCAGGAAATATGTATTCTGTGTAAGTCTATTCTACTAATTAATTCCCTTGGTAGTTGCACAGTACGTGGATCATGCAGATTTCCTTTAAGACAAAATTAAAAACACTTCCCCCACTCTAAACAATGGTTCATGTGAAAGTATACCATTTTATGTTTCCTGGACTAACTGAAAAATAGTTAAAACTGTTTTAAACATTTAAATATTTGATTGAGTAGTTGACAGAATATGTGATGGAGGATGTCAGTTTCATTAACCCTGTGTTGCAGGGAAAGAAACTAAGGTCTAGAGTAGATTGGCGTGGAAGAGCCCCTCTTCCAAGTTATAGTGCAGCTTGATGGCTGCGATGAAGGGCAGGAGAGGGGTGACACTGGAGAGTGGAAAGGAAAGAAAAGCATGACATGCTTGGCACGTTGAAATTTTGCTCATTCTGCTAAAGAACAGTGTGCATAGGGACTTCCATGGTATTCTGGGTAGAAGAATCAGTGACAGGTCCTTGCCAATCCATTTGTGACCATATTTATAATTTTTCTTCCGAACTGGATCACTTCTGAACATGAAAGGGGCAGTATTAATAGTGGCTCAGGGCTGACCAGTATTAACTGGCCTGTATGGGACAACCTAGAACATACGGCCACCCCATTCCTAGGTCACCCTGAGGCTCTAAGCTTACAGTTGGCTGTAAGCCTGAGTGGCCTCAAGGGATGGAGGACCATTGAGCAACGTTGATTTGGGAACCCTCTATGGTGTTTCAAAACTCCCTGGCAGGGTTTAAACTGGCCCGACCCTCAAGGTGTCTTCTGGCAGGAAGAACATTTAAAACTATACAGTGTGACACCTCTGTACTCTTAGGGTGGAACCATCCAGGGTGTATATCTTTAAGTCAACCTTGGGTACAATCATTTCTAAACCTGACTTCACAACGTAATCATCTAGGGAGCTTTGAAAAATACGAAGCCTTAGGCCCATCCCAAATATTCTAATTTCATAGATCTGTAGTGGGCCCAGGCATCTGTATTTTTAAAAATTCCTCTGGTGATTCTGATGCCTAGCCAAATTTGTGAGCCCTCTTCTGTTTGTAAAGGGCTGTGAGGCTTAAAAAGGGTGAAAAATTTCAAAATTTCAGTAATAAGGTTAGAAATTGAGCACCAATATGGGAAGAGAGAATAGAGCTGAAATATTTTCCATAATTTAATTACAATTTTTTATAGGACCAAAATGGGGGCAAATTGTTTAAAAAAAATGTGTTCCTTATTTTGCCCAAGCGTTCTTTACTGGCTCAGGAACAGTTCGAGGCATTAGAGATGTGGCATTTTTTGAACTAAGCCCTGAAGGTTATAAGGTTTGAACAGACAGTAGAATTTGGTAAAGGAATTTCAGCAAAAGTTTTCAAAGGAAACTGCATGGAGAGAGGCAAGGAGATAGCCATAAACTCTGGATGGGCAGTGCTCATATCTATCTTGTTCCATATTGTAGCCCCAGGCACATAAGAGTAGATGTATAACAATCATTTATTGAAAGATGAATGACTTTGTGGGGGAACGCTATTATACGAGAATGACTCTAATTCTTTTCTTTATAGTTAGAGAAACTGAAGCATAGAAACATAAAATAGCTTGCCCGAAATATTTTTAGGGCTGGTGTTTTTTAACTTTTATTAGCCAAACAAGTTTGCTCCCTATTTGCAAGCCCAAATCTCAAGGACTACTGAGGAGGAGAAACCTATTGCCCTCACATCCTTCACCCCTCCTTTCTTGGTGTCCAGTCCCACGCTAATGGGACTAGACACTTTCTAGTTGAAAGTGATACGAAAGCATTAGATCCTTATGTTGAAACCCAAACTGATCTGATTACTATGTGCATACCTTTTCTTGACTGTTGGAGGAGAAGAATTTTGTGTCTGTATATTTAAGAATCACTACACTCAAGTTTTAGAGAAGAAAGTTACAAAAGCTGCAAGAAAATCTTTTCTTATCTTGGCACAATACTCTTTCCACTCTATCTGGGAGCCTCTGAGCACCTGTGTGTTAGGCATATTTCTGGGGGCTGAGAGCTTCTTTTTTAGTAACTTTTTTTAAAAGAAGTATAGTATGCAAATCTTTTTCTCCAGGGCTTTAGTGTATAGTAATGAAGATAATATATGTACAAGGCCCAGAGAGTAGAAGAAGAAAGGGTGTGTGTTTCTTGGCATAAAGCGTCTTTGTATGAAAACAGCAGCCTTGCCCTTTCCCTACTGCAAACCCAGCCAGGAGGATCATGAAAGGGTCCAGAACCCCACAGGTCAATGCACACAGTCCTGTTCTCCTATGGACAAGCTCTCTCTGGGCATTTCATCATAGAGAACCTATGCTGAAAGTGGGGCAAACTAAAAAGCAGTTTCGTTTGGAATATGAAAGTGTCTGTTATTTTATGGACTTGAGTGGGCAGGATTCATAAGCAGGTGGTTTTTGAAATTGCTGAACTTTCCAGATGCCGCTTACTATTGCAGCTGTTCTAACTTTAAGACCCTTTAAAATGTAGCCAACACTGCTGTTAATTGGAAGAATAACCCACATCACGAACTTTTTCATAATTCAAAGATATCTGGTGTATCTTGTCTTAAATTTTAACGCATAATATGAAATTTTATTCAGTTAGAACCAAAGTTGAGCTAATTCTTCAGTGTTTTTTGACCACAGTTAAGATGGAGAAGAAAAAAAAAGACTTTCTTTTAATAAGCATTTAAAATGTATACCATTGTTGGCTGAACTTCAAAGTATTTTAGATGCTTAAGAATGAATAATATCCCCTCCATCTTAGTATCGTTCTTTGCTCAGTGATGTGAGAATAATTTCCCACCAAAGATGACCTTAATGCTCTTTTACAAGCTGGGGATTCTGAGTTCCATGCATGATCTCATGTGTGGCAGAATATCAGTCACCATCTTGTGAAGCTATCTCCTAAACAAACAAGCAAAACCGATACCAATTCCAACAGAAGAGAATATTAACATGGTGTTGAGTGCTTTGAGACAATCTGATCTTTTCAATCTTAAGCTTCGATTATAAGTATATTAGATAAACATAAAATTAAAAATTACTATTATATTGATATTGATCACCAATCACTCTAGAATGCTTTCTAGTTGCAAGGGATCATGGAGGCATTAGGCTGTTATTTTGAAACCAAAACTGATCTGATTACCATGTGTATGCCTTTTCTTGACTGCTAAAGAAAATTTTGTGTCTGTGTATATTTAAGAATCATTATATTCAAGTTTTAGAAAAGAAAGTTACAAGTCATATTTTTATTTTCCAACAAAGATCTCCTCTCAGATGTCCTGATTTGTCTCAGAGCTAACTTCAGAATCATCTCAACTCATTTTTCCCTTCGTGAAAATAGTCCATGAAATCACATAATCTTGCCTATTCTTCCCTTATGATACATTTCAAAATATCTGTTTTGGGCAGTAACCATGTGAAAACGTGGATAAAATTTTAAACTTCTTTAGCCCTTAAATTTCTCTTAATGTTAAAAAAGAGGAATTGGAGGTCAGCCTGGTAATCCTATGTTCCCTTCCAATTCTAAAATTCTGTCATTTTGTGCTTATATGGTTTATCCCTCCTGCCACTACATACTGTCCTTCTCATTTCATGTCTGGACCACCATGCAATTACATCGTAACTGTTCTCTGCTCATCCAGACTGCCTACCTTTTATTACATCCCGTACCTTCACCAGTCATCTTCCAAAAAGCCCACCTTCATCATGTCATCCTCATGCTTGAAGTCTTCCTGACTTCTCACTGCTGACAATTAAGTCCAAACTTATCATGAGTCCTGAATTCAGGACTCTGCCATCTGGCCACAGTCTTTTCATCTTTATGACCTACCACTCTGCCACATGAACTCTAATTCAATAAAAGTGGGCTACTAAACCTTCCAGGCTCATGCCCTGGGTGAGACATTTCCGTCTCCACGCCTTGCTCATTTAGAATGCCCTCCTGTGCTTTTCCCAGCTATTTGCATTCCATCTGTCCTTTATGATCCAACTCAGATTGCATCTCCTTCATGCCCTTCTCCATTAAACTATCTATAATGCATCCTTCTTCTCTCACCCTATTGTATTCCTCAATAAAATTTTTCAAAAAGTGAATGATACTGATATGAAGTGTTAGGGAGCACTTAATATCAATACCATTCACTTTTTAAAAGACTTTATTAAATAATTGACAAACAATTGTAAATATTTAAGGTGTACAGCATGATGGTTTTGATATACATCTATGTTCCAGAATGATTACCAAGATCAAGATAATTAGTATGATTCACTTTTTAAAAACCTTTTTATTATGCAATATTCAATACTACTTACTTTTGATTTATTATAGCATATACTTCATCTGCTTCCAAAATGATGATGAGAAGGCTTACAATAGAGACCGCATAAATAGCATGCCAGTTGAAAAAGAAAGTGAATATTCAAAACCATATGTGAGCAAGAATAAGTAACATGGGTTAATGAAACAAAATCTAGTTATATGTTTCCCATCAGTCAAGGCAAAAACGACCCATAAGTTACCATTTGGCAGTGACTTACTGTTGTGATATTGTGTGTGTGTGTGTGTGTATGTGTATTTTTTATAACTTTCTATCTGTATGCATCTTTTCTCACTAACTCTAATCTTTGTGATCGCTAGGACTTATTTTAGGAATCACCGTTTGTAATACATAGCACAGTGTCTAGTCTGGCATATGCTAAGAGTTTAATAAATGAATTAATTGATGGCTACTGTGATATCAGAATCATAAATTTGAAGCCATTTTCTTTGTCTAGAAAATCCAAATAAGTACATAATAAACTTATGAATGACAATGTGAACAAAAGAAGAAAACATAGAAATCTCAGAGGGAGAAGCGAGGGTCTCAAGTTGTTAGCATTTTAATTAGAGGAAATTTAAAAAAGCATTCATAAGCCACTGTTTTTTGGACAAATGTCTATGCAGGTATCTCATAATATGGTGCAGCAAACCTTTAGTAAGATAAGAAACCATTTTATTAAAACTAAATTGTATAGTCTAATTTATGCCATTATCACCAGTGGAATATGTGATAATACTCCACCTTCTTGAAATATAAATTCATGGCACACTCAGCTTCTGTGTTTTCTTTCTCTCCCTAAATAGCTGTTTCATAGAACTAAAAGGATACTGTGCAGATACACAATGCTGCTCCTTACACTGTACATCAGGGTTTCATTTCTTCTCCATCTAGAGTTATTTTTCTAAACTTGGTATGGGAACCTTTTTAATATGCAGGGAACACTCTAGTCTGACACTGTCCAATAGCAATTTCTGTGACGATGGAAATGTTCTATATCTGTGCTGTCCAATACAGTAGCCACTAGCCTCATGTGTTGAGAACTTGAAATGTGGCTAGTGTGACTGAGGAACTTAATTTTAAATTGTATTTAATGTTAATTACTTGAAATTTAAATTGAAATAGCCACAAGCGGCTAGTGACTACAGAATTGGACATAATTCGCATCTTTTATAGAGCTGCTTGCTTTTAGAACAGACCTTTCCTTACCTGTTTTGGTACCTTTAATAGTAATTCAGTTGACCACTGTTTCTTTATTATCATGTGAAATTTTAAGCTACTACGCATTAACAGTGAAACTTTAGGTCTTTATTATTTTAAGAAGTCTATGTCATCAAAGTAAAATTTAGGGAAATTTACTACTTACTGTCAGGTTAACGTGGAGAGGATCATCCCTGTTTCTATCATTAATGTTTATGCTTGGACTCAAAGAAAAAGATTCATAAAATAGGAGTCTCCATGGGGCATAGGCCCCCATTCCTGGCCATACTGGCAGATGGCAATCTTTGGGGCTCTCTCTGCAGGGCATTCTCAGGAGTCCTTTCTAAGCGGGACATCTGAGTAAGTGGGCCTACCAAATTCTTCTCCAAGTGGATTTTTAGCTCTGACTGTCTTATGTTGCTCACAGTTCTATGAGCAAGAGGGCGCGGTTTACTTTCTCTAGGCCAGCAGGAGCTTGCTCTAACTCTCCCTTTTAATTTCTTTAATATGAAGATCCCCACACTTGCTCTTTGAAATGCTATTTTGTAAACTACTATTTCCTCTAAGCCTGTTATGCCTTTTTTCCATCTGTGTTGAAGTCTCTTTTCCCAGTGGGGCCTTTCTTTCTCAACTTAGTCATGCTCTGTGTGGAGACCCACATCCACACTGCTGGCTTCTCTGACTCATCCTGGGAGGTTCACTTGCTCCAGGAATCCCACTCACACTGCAGTGGAACAAGAGGGAGCTCGGATGAAGCCAGCCCTTTCTGAAATCTGCCTCTTTTCCTGGCACCTCTTCTTCTTGTCCAAAGCTATGTGAGAAGGGAAAAAAGCAAAAATGCCCTTTCTCCCTTTTAAGGGAATGTTTTTAGTAAATAGTTTTTAGCAATTCTAATTTCCAGTTTGTAAACTACTTTTGCTATTGCTGCTGCTTTTAAATATTCCATAATCTGGCTAGTAGAAAAACCTGCTAATACTCCAATTTTCCTTTTTCCTCAACTAACAAGCCAAGAGAGTCAATTCTGACAGTTACATTTTCCTTCCAGTTACAGATTAAATTGTTCCCCTTTTTGAAATATATTATTCATAAATGTGAACAGTCTCTGAACTATAGCTCCTCCCATCCACGGATAGGAGACTGAGTGGGTGGAAATTTCTCATCCACCCCATTGGCTGTTCTGGGGTTGTATAGAACTAGGTCTTCATACTCTAATCTTCAAGGGCAGGACTTTCCTTGGCCCTCCCAGCCCCTCAAACAGAAGCCTTTGCCAAGGGTGGCTCAGGCCCATGATTTCCCAATCAAGATGGATTCAGACAATAAATTCCTCTGCTGAGATTTGTTAAAAGGGTCAAAGTTGAATAACATAATGATAATCAAAAACTGACGACCAAGACAGATCTAAATTTGGCCAATAAGCTGTTCAATGAACCTATTTTTAGTCTCACCAAACACATCCTGAAAGTGTAAAAAGGAACTCCACCCAAATGTCCCATTAGTTCAAGGAAGGCTGACCCAGGTAGTTACTAAAGAAGCAACTTTCCAAACCTAACTAGAGATGTCTGTAGGAGAAATCAAGAGGTGAACATTAGTTTTGGTTGTGTAAATTTGCTTAGCTGTACACAAGTGCCATGTTTTTCCAGTTAAAACATCCTTCATATATATATTATATACATTATATATATATATAAAATATAGTCTTTATCTTTAGTTGGAAGCATTTCCACCCACTTTATTATTTTAAAGAAAATCCCTTCAGGTTATCTTAATTTTAGTTGGAGGAACCTGCCCAGTCTGTATACCGGCTCTCACCTTTGGTACAAGACCTTCCCAAACGGTCTTACTGCTTTAATTCTGTGTACAATAGGGCACCACCCTTCAATAGACTTTCAACCTGGGAATGGAGAGAGGGTGACCTGCAGTGTGACCATCTCACCCTCCCAAGGGGTGCGGGTCTGTCTGTTGCTGAGATAAGGAGGTTCATTTACTAGGACAAAAGTGCAGTTATATGACCGCCTACAAAACCCAAGTTTGCTAAATTCCAGCTGAACTAACCAGCAGGAGGGGGGAGGGGAGAAGTGACATTTCAGACGACTGAGGGAGCTCCCACATATCAAGCCCAGAAAACCGTGTGTGTGTGGCAAAGGTAGAGAAGGATGCACAGGCTGCTTGCCAGAGAACTGTCCCAGCCCTGACAGCGTCCCCTAGAGGGGCGTCCTTTCCTCGCTGGCCGCCTTACCTTACCTTGACCACATCGTCGTTGAGATGCTTGGGGTCGCGGTTGACCAGGTCGATCTCCTTGGTGTGCGCGTCGTACACTTGCTTCTCGTTCATCTCGTCTGCCATGGCCTTGTTGTTGGGCTTGTAGATATTGCCCTGTTCCCGGATGGGAACCGTATAGAGATGTCCCTGCGGAGGGCGGACGACCAGCAGGGGGAGGGTAGCACGGGCGGTGGGAAGGAAATTTCAAAAAGGAAAACAAGCGATCAGAAGTCAGCCAGGCTGCGGGGCAAACCTCGAGGCTCAAAATCAAACTAACCGCTTCGGCAGCGGTGGCTCAGCGCACAGTAAACTCCTTGGCGCCGCAAGCTTTTTAAGAGGATCGAGGAGAGGACACCACACCCCTCGGTACCAGGCAGGGAGCTCCTGCCTCCCCCGCCCGCCGCCAGGGGTCAGGGCAAACCCCGCAGCGCAGTCCGCCCGGGCCCCCGCCCTGCGCTCGCCCTGCCGGCGGTACCCTGCGGAGACCTCGGCAGGGGAGGGGACTCGATCTCTGACTTCCCTCCAGCCCCTCTCTCTGCCGCGTCGCCCTCGCCCCCAGTGCTTCACCTGCTCCATTTTCCCTTCCCGGCCCCCATCCCCCCTCTCTCCATAATCCCTTCCAGCTTCATCCTTAAGATTCAACTTGAAACCCCTGACCCATGGAGTGTCCCCATTTTCGTTGCTTCTTGACGGCGTCTCTCTCACACCTGCCCGCGTCCCCCACCCTCCCTCTGCCCTCTTTGTTCCTCCACTGCTTCCCCCGCCACCCCCCGTGGTGGTCACAGTCCCGACTGCCCTCGTCTCTGGGCTGAGTCATGTGTCAGACCCCCTAAACTCTCTAGGGCGATATCTCACCTGCACAACTCCCGCGACCCACCCTCAGGTCACTCCCAGGCTGCTAGCCGGTGGCTGAACCGCCGCTGCATTTGGGAAAACGAGGTCTCCACACCCGGGCGGAGCCCGAGCGCGGGAGGGTGGTTGGAAGGTGTGGTGGTAGTTGGGGGAGGAGAGGTCCACCCCTCTCCAAACACCCCTGCTAGGCTCCGAGACGCAGGAAGAGTTCTTGAGATGGCCCAAGAGCCTTGGAAAGTGCAAACACAATGCGCGCCGCCGCCCCGGGGAGTCCAGGCGCCTGGCGGGGAGTCGCGGGGACTGTCCCGAGGATTGCGGGTGAATGACCTCCCGCCCTACCCTCCAGCTCCCCTCCTCCCAGCAGGCAGGAGCCGGACCGTGGGGGTCCCGCAGTAAGGCAGCACCCCGGACCCATCCAGAAACGCGTCTTTGGTCCGGCAGACCCAACTTGAGGACCCCTACGACCCCCTTTTCCGCGTTCGTCTAGCTTAGGGGCTCCCTTGGCCCGCTTCCCAATAGGAAAACAAAACATCCCTGCCTCCTCTTCACCTCCCCGCCCAGGCCCATTCCTCAGCAGTGCCAGCGCGAGAGGAGTGCTCCGAAGTCGAGAGAGGGCTAGGGCAAGGAAAGCAGTCGGAATATTTGGAGTGGGAGATAGCAGAAGTAGGCACTCCTTGCGCACCCCGGGGCCCGGCGCGCACCACCCAATCCTACCTCGGAGTCTACGTATTTGCCCCCAGACATGCTGCCCGTGGCTGGATGAAGGCTCTGAGGAGATTTCCCTGGACTGTGATTTAAGGGAACTGAGGAAGGAAGATCTCGTATTGTATGGGGGAAAAAAAGGCGCTGGCGGGGGGCGGTGGCTGGGAGGGAGCCTCCTGGCGAAAGGCCAAGGGTTTGTTCTGCTCGCGGTTGGCCAGGACGTGCGCTGAGCCGAGTCTAGGCACATCCCCAAGGTTCTGGCAGGAGAGGGCGGGGAGCGCCCGCAGGGAGCACAGAGCAGTGAGAAAGCGTTTCGCCCGCGCTGAGCTGCTTAGGCGGATATTTTAAACCTGGGGCAACGTCTTCCCAGCTGTGAACCACCGAGAGGAGTCCTGGGGAGAGCGAATGTTTTCGCAGTGCATCATCCCAGCAGGGGTGGGGAGTGGATAAAGCCGACGCGCCTGCGGAGATGCCCAGTATGGGCACCCGAGCTTCAGAAAGAATTCTGCCCTGTTCTAAACCGTTTCTTCTCATCGTCCACGTTCCATCGCTGCCTAAGACACAACTATCTCCCTGTTTCACAGAGGAAGGGATGAAAAATGGCCCGGAACCTTTAGGTGCATTTCACATCTAAACACAAGGAAGGAATTTGTGTGGGTGCTCTGTGTTGTGTGCTTTTGGTGACACTCAGTCGGTGCGGATGGAAACTTGGAGAAGCAGGCATACAGAATTTAACGTTGCCCAGCCACTTCTGAAATGTCTCCCAAATGCTTTGAAATAAGAATTGAGAATGTTAAACTTTACTGACCTTTTCTGGAACAAAGGAGCTTCATGCCAACAGGTTATGCCATATTTGCAAAATACTAAGATATTTACAATTGTAGAAATATTTAATTGGAGCTTCAAGTTTACCAGAGAGGGTTTATTTTTTAAAAAATGTGCTTGGCTGTGAGTTAGAGGAGGCTTGACTTTTCTACTAATTTGTTAGAATTGAAAAAAAAATGTTAACAATTAAAATATTTTATCTCTTCCTGAATTTGGGGCTTCTTTTTTTACTTTATTATAAAGCAGCATAAGACAAATTAAATAATAAGCAGTCATTTTACATTTGGGTTATAAGTCAAGAAATTCACTATACAAAAATGGAAAGGGCATTTTACTTAAGGATCCATATGCATTCAATTTATTCATTCAAATTATGACTTGAAATAAAAAAGCTGGGAATATACCTGAAGGGGCACAGTTTACATTAAAAATACTGGCAGTCTGTATATTGAGGGGGGCACAAAAGGAGGAGAAGAAGGTGAAATAGAGGATGGAACTCTTAAAGTGGATTATCAAGTTGAAAGGAAGACATGAAAATATGAAAGAACTACTAGGCTATTGTTGATAGCAAAAAGGCAATGCAGTTTTTGAAAAAAAGATCAGTTTCACTATATGGCAGAGAAAATGTCACAAATGTTGGCATGACTTTAATCGTGCTGGCTAGTCATCATTAGGATACTAAAGAGCTTCCCCAAATTGGGTTTTCTTAATTTTATTTCTGCCAAATTTCATTTCTAAATTCTTTGCACAAATTGTGTATTAACAAACGACGTGCTATTAGAAGGTGGTGTCAGGTTCAATGTGTTGTATGGTGCCCAGTCTACCTCTGCTGATTGCTGAAAGATTGCTGTTCATCTAACTCTTTCTTCATAAATGTTGGCTGCAAAGCAGTTGGGGTTCTGTTGTATGGAAAAATGTGGAAACCGTTTCCCATCTATTGTTATTCAGTCTTCAGCTGGCGATGAGTAATCTTGACTGTGAAAAAAAGTCAACAGGAACAGGGAGAGAGCATGTCCTGCATTCCAGCAAGGAATGGACTTTCTGGGGAGGCCTGTCAGTGAACGCTTAACTAGCACTCAAAAGAGGGAAAGCAGCCTCACTGGGGAAGTCCATGTCCAAGTCGAATCAACAGCAGCATGTGGAATCATAGTGATCAGTGAAGCGTTGTCAATGCCCAAATGAATGTCTAATGAGAGGAAAACCCACAACTCTTCATTAACCTACCTCAACAAGTAGCTGGCACCAAAGAGAAAAAGGTCTTATTCTGGTTAAGAATTGGCTCCAATTTTACGAGAAATAAAGAAAAGATGAAGAACATTGTTACCATAGGTACAAGATTTGAATTGAATAGGTGATATAAAAAAAAGATAACTTTGATATCCACACAGATAACTTTAGGCTTGGAGGCAAGTTAATAACTTTCTCCAAATCATTTACTAAATAATGGGTAAATGGGAACTCATTTGCCCTCTTTTTTTTTTTTTTTTTGAGCAGCAGCCTTAAAGGTCAGCTCATGCATTATATGTTACCAAAATTATGAAGCTAGAAGGGACACACATCATCCAAACCAACCATCTTAGAGATGAGGAAACTGAAATCTAAATACATGAAAATGATTTGTTAAGGAGTTTTGTGGGATATTGAAGCATTTTAAAGTTGATAACTAGATCACCTGTTAACAACTTATGGGACATGAGCTTCTTAAGTACTCTAGTGAGGGCCTGTTCGTGGCAAGATTGTGAAGCTGGTTGCCTTGTGTTCTCTCTCATCTCTTTCTCTAGTCCTCTTACCCCCGGCACGGCCTCTGCTTCTGGTCTCCACCACCGTAGGTCCTCTTCATACTCAGCTGGCCCCATCTGATTCCCACTTTCGGATTAGGAGTCTAAAGTTTGACCACTTATAATGATGTCAAGGTTTTAAGAAGCAGACATCTTTCCATTTCCCAACACTCGGAAGCCTGAGACTCCCCAAATGTGCCTTTGTCCATGAGTTCAGAAAAGGGAGTATAGCTTGGTTTATAATAGGGATTATCACTTGGTGTGATAAACAAAAAAATGTAATAACCAATATGGCAGAGCCACCCAGCAGTCACTCCAGACTTGGGTCACAGTTCTGGAGCTGTGTATTAGAGTCCTGCTGGCTAGTTGCTGGCTCATGGGGAGATTGGGGGCCCTCGGGAAAAGGGTGAGAGGGGAGGGGGTGCATTTCAGAGCATAACTATTTACATGCAAGTATATAAATGTAAATATTTTCACAGTCTTTGTGTTCAGCTGAATATTTACCCTGTTTTTCACCACCATGACCTCACACACCTTCCCCTATTCTCCCCGTCTGCCAAATTCCCTTAGGTCTTCTTCCCATACCTCTCATTTCTCCTTCCATAACTGCCATTTTAGACATAGAAATGGCTTTCTAGAGGAAGACTTGTCTCATCATCTGATTTCTTCCTATTCCTGTTTTGGCTTGAAGGCCCTACTGGAATCTTCCTCGGTTTGGGTCTTTCCATTTTGAGTATTTTAAATGAGTTTTTTTCTAATTATTTTCTTTAAAAAATTAACATCTATTTCTACATTTAAAAGATCTTCCTGTCCAAGATGGCTGAGAACGTACTCTTTTTATGTTGTTTCTTTAAGTTAGCTTCACTTTCCTTATTTGTAAAATGAAAAATATAATTGGTATTTACCTAAGAATGAACACCCACCGTCAAGCTTGATCAAATAATATCATCTTACCTTATTTACTTCAGATTTTTTTAAAGCGGAAAACATTATAGGTACTATTGAAGTCTCTTGTGAGATGTCACTTTCTCTTTTTCTATAACTAAACTTAATTTCTTTTACAAATCCCCATTCCTTCAGGTGGCAGAACCTCCACGTCAGTCAGTTCATAGTTTCTTCCATTTTGTTGGGTTTACATCTAAATTCCAGGGGCTTATGAATTGCCAAGGAATCTCAGGGTGGGTCTGTGGAGGAAAGTCTCTTCCTTAGCTGTGCATGTTGGATCTGCTGATAAGTACATCATCCTGTCTGTCCTTGGTCATTGATCCACTCAGGAAACTGCTACCCTGTCCTACAGGCTCGTTCTATATGACCCTTAGGGCTAGAGATACTTTTTACTACTTCTGTCCTTTTCTTGGGGCTCTGTGCAAGTCTAATGAATCTGAGTGGGCAGGCAGAATGCAGTGTCACAGAGCCTCCCCTGGTGAGTGTGGTGTTGAGAGCAGAATAACGCCCTGCCATGGTGCAGAGAAACTCCAGGGAGTTGCTACCTCCATGGGTGCTACCCAGAGACAGAAGGCACAAGTATCTTTGCTCCTAGATCCTCCTAATTGATCTGGGCCTGTGATAGGGACACACATGTGTCAAAAATTACTCTGCTCATTTTCCCAATTTCTTCTTCCTTGAGCAGAATGCCCTGCTCTTATATCACCCCCAAATTTTTTTATGCCCTGAATTCCCCCAGGACCAAGGCTTTTGGAATCAAGAGAGAGCTTCTCTCTGCTTTTCTGCTGTAATAATCCTTCCCTAGGCATGGGGATGGGTAGGGTAGGGAAGTTTCCAAGGATGTCCAGAAAAGAACATCAGCAAACATTTCAAAAGTGTTATCATTCACCAGTTTTCCTGTTTCCCTTCAACCAAATCCTGTCAAGATTTTGTCAGTAAGATCTCTTAGGATCTATCTGGTATTTCTGAATTATAACAAACCCTCAAATTCAAATTCCAAAGATATGATTTTAGAACTTCTGCCAATATTTACATTTCATTGATAGCCTTGCATTAAGGCTTTTATCCTTCTAATTAACTCAAAATATTAATAGTGGAATAATAAGTCGGGCTTTTAGCTCTCACTGTCAGTTTACTTTATAATTTTCTTATCAAATCTTTTCTTATTCAAGAACAAATCAATCTGACTGGTTACTTAGTATGATTGAAATAAGGTTAATTCTTTGGAAAACTTTTGAGTAGCAAACCTTGTGTCGAAAAATACAATTCTTTTCAGTGTCCTAACTAAAATTGGTATAGTTGTATTAAAGTGAAATCAGTGCAGATGAGGCTTTGTGGCCCTATCTGAGTGATATCACAATAGCTAATTAAAAGTGAAAGATGATGTGAACTGGCACTTTTTTTGTCATCATATATCCAACACATATTTTAAAACTGAATTTTAGGGTGTATCAATCAATTATTGCTACAATAATTTGGCACAAGTAAACTATTACAAAACTCAGTGGCTCTAAACAACAACCCTTTATTCTCGCAGATCTGCGAGCTGGGTGGCTGGGGCTCAGGTGATCTAGGCTGGGGTGGCTGGGGCAGCTCTGCTTCTCACTGCAAGTCTGTGCTAGCTCTGGTCCATATATTTCTCATCCTCCTTGGACCAGCAAGCTAGTTCGGGCAGATTTTTCTCGTGAGCCAAGAAATAGCAGCTGCATAAGAGGATAAGGAAAAATATGCAGGGATCCTAGAAGCCTAGACTTGGAAATGGCACACTGTCACTTCTGCCCTGTTCTGTTGGCCAAGGCAAGTCATGTGACCCAGCCCGAAGTCAAGGGTTGGGAAAGTAAATTCCATTAATGATGAGGCCATGGCAAGGATGTGAATGCAGGAAGGTGTGAAGAACCCAAATCTATATCAAATCTGTTGGTCATTAGGAACGAGTTTTGGATTTCAATTTTCCATGTTTTAGTCTAATTTTTGAAATATATATACCCTTTTGCCATTTTTAATTTCATTCTAAGAAAGCTTTAGTTAGTGTAATAAATATCTTTCCATTAAACAGTTGGTAACAACAAAAAAAATCCCTTAATCTTAAATTAAATGCAAACTTCTATATGAAGATTCTCAAATGTGATGCTTGACAGAGGGCCTCAGAGAGAGGGACCCCAGGTCACAAGATAAATTCTCTTGCCTAAGTTAGAATGTGATTTTCAAGGCAGTTAACAATTTATCTCACTTTTATAAGGTTAGGCCATCATCTCGTTATCATTGTCATCATCATTATTATTGTTCTGGTTAGAACTAAATCTGATGAAACTTGTGATTTCCTTTGAAAACGTAGCAAAATTTGTCTCTAAAAGTAGGTAAAAACCAGGGCCTAACTTTTAATTTTATATGTAAAATTTTCTTCTTTGAGATATTTTCTTTCACAAATTACATTAAAAATAAAAACAATCTAATTTGTCAGCTTAAAAGTAAATCTAAATATTGAGAAAATGCTAAATGATAAGCAAACACAAATCACAGTGAGTTCTTTTTTATTTGTGCTTAGAGTGCATGCAAAATTCCAGGTTCAATACAGCGTCATGATGACATGTAAGAAATCAAATTAACTGCCACGAAATAGGGTGATGTACCTACCTTGACTATTTTTGTGTGTGTGTGTGTGAGGAATATCAGTCCTGTGCTAACATCTGAACCCATCTTTTTCTATTTTGTATATGGGATGCCACCACAGCTCGGCCTGATGAGTGGTGCATAGGTCGGTCAGCACCTGGGATCCGAACCTGTGAACCCTGGGCCGCTGAAGCGGAGTACACGAACATAACCACTATACCCCAGGGCCGGCGCCTACCTTGACTACTTTAATAACTGAATTATAATAGCCCTACCAAAATAATTGTTCTAGCATTCTTTTCTTTTTTGCAGGGAAGACCAGCCCTGAGCTAACATCTGTTGCCAATCCTCCCCTTTTTGCTGAGGAAGAGTGGCCCTGCGCTAACATCCGTGCCCATCTTCCTCCACTTTATATGGGACGCCGCCACGGCATGGCTGACAGGCAGTGCGTCGGCGGGCGCCCAGGATCTGAACTCGCGAACCCTGGGCTGCCAAGCACGAACTAAACCGCTGCGCCACCGGGCGGCCCCTGTTCTAGTATTCTTTAAATAGAGAAAGTCTTAGTCCAAACTTAGAGCCAGTACTAATATAATCAAGGGATAATGCATTCAGACAGCATGAAATGAGAGATAAATATTTGGCTCATTTTTTCATCTGGGTAGATTTATATCAATAATAAAAGTAATAATTACAGTCTTATCTAATCCGAGACTGAAAATATTTAACATAAGTCTTGGGCATAGCAATTTTCAGAAAAGTTGGGGTCAAGTGGTGAACCAGATTACTACATTACATCTAGTTGAGAGAAGTCGAATAGTCAGATATCTGGACAATGACTACATTTCCTCCCATTCAAGTGAAACAAAATTATGACCACCCTTTAAAAATATGGAAACTTCATAAATCTTATCCAAAGAATGACTCAGAAAACCTAATAGGACAACAAAATATAATATGATAGGATATAATGTAATATAATATATATGAGATATTTACCATTTTATAGTATACTAGTAGAGTGTTTAATATTAGAACATCACATATTTTATTATTTATTTATTTATTATTTTTATTTTTGTGAGGAAGACCAGCCCTGAGCTAACATCCATTGCCAATCCTCCTCTTTTTTGCTGAGGAAGACTGGCCCTGGGCTAACATCCATGCCCATCTTCCTCTATATGGGACGCCGCCACATCAGGGCTTGACAAGCGGTGCGTCTGTCCACACCTGGGATGTGAACCAGCGAACCCTGGACCGCGGAAGCGGAGCAGGCGAACTTAACCGCTACACCACCGGGCCGGCCCCCCCACATATTTTATTTTAACAAATAATTTTAAAATTCCATTTTAACTACAATGAAATGATAAAAAATGAAAATAACATTAGCCCCTGAATGCTACCCAAAATTAAAAGGAGATATAAACTTCTATATTTTTTTTAAGTTAATGTAAATATTTGGGAGCAGTCCTCCACAAAAGCCCTTTGTTTTGTAATCAACCCCTCTGGCTTTAAGTCAGAGCTCCATTATTTAACAAAGGAAACTCTCTTTCCTTTTGGCTCTTTCCCTAGTAAATAAACTATTTACCAGGAGTTGCTTTTACCTGGGGTAAATTTTTTTCTACAACCACTCCCTTCAAGGCAATGATGCTTAATCAAAAAGTATTTCACTCTTTAAAATGTATGTATAAGTTCATATTGACCATTCATTAAGTGGTTTGGTCTTTATAGAGAAATTTACTTTCTTATAATCATATGATGAGTTTGGTTTTTCACTAATTTCAGAGAAAATCTGTGATTGCAACATCGGCTTTTGTACATACTGGGTGTTGGGCTTAATTCTGCACTGCTGGCTTTGCCTTCAATCAGTTCAGCTTACTTCAGAGGGAAGGCGAATGTGTTTTAAAACAGGTGTGGGGGATTATAGTTATGGGACAGACGGCAAAATCTTTTCATAGGGCCAAACAAATGATCTGTCAGTTTCTTCTTTTCTCTATCTGCAGCTACTTCATCTTCATCTCTCTCCATGTCTTACTCAAGCTAATTATTAGGTCTTTGCTAATAAAAGTGTGGTCTGGGGGTCTGCAGCATCAGCATCAGCATTGCCTGGGAGCTTTTTAGAAATCAGAATCTCAAGCCCAATTCCAGATTTACCGAATCCAAATTTGCGTTTTCACAAGATCCACAGGTTATTCAGATGCACATTAAACTTTGAGAAGCAGTGATCTAGAGGAAACCTGAAAATGCACATTCTCTGAAGGCATTTTAAAAGGCAGCAGTTATGCCAGCAATTACCACTCTCCTATATAAGAACCATGAATGAAGAACCCCTCCCCCCAAATACATGCATAAAAGGGCCTTTACATCATGGGAAGAGCAGTAGAACTGAAACCTGGATGACTTACAGGGAATCCCAACTCCACAAGAGGAAGTAACATACTATTAAAGAAATATTTGTAAGCAAATTGAAGGAAGCATCATTTAAGGGGGAACCCGACAAGCTAAGTTGGCCAAGTTGCTTGCAGGGAACTGGCAGTTCTTTCCTTTTCTATAAACTGAAGGCTTCTTGGAATGTGAAATCAAAAATTACAAACTAGGCACCAGCCAAGACGATATGTGTATATATGTATATTTTTGTTTGTTTGTTTGTTTGCTACAAAAGGGCCTGAGCTATATGAAACTCTCCCATTAGCCACATGCAAAAGGTATTGGCCGGTGGCAAGAACTGAGGCTGCACTGGCCTGTCAACTTTATAAGACAGAGCAGTTTCTTAGGGACTGCTTTAAAGTAGCCCAAACCCATCCTGCACCATGAAGCGTTTCATGCTGGGCAGACTTCATTGCAGATTTTAAGGCTGGGGGAATTTTCCTTTCCAATTCTGAATATTTCTTCAGTTCTAAGAATCATAAAATCATGGAAATCTTTAAATGAATCCCTAGTTCATCATACAGCACAGAGCCTGCCTGCATCTGATCTGTCCCAGATAGATTAATGCTCATCAATCCCAAAGTTGTTCTAGGAAAAATATTTTGCAGTCTTCTTTTTGCCGTCTTCTTTTTGCCATTTCTCCTTGTTTGAATATATTTATGATCACAATTCTTATTGTGGGCCTACTTTAATAAAACTATCACTTAAGAGAATTCTGCTTAGGCTTTCTCTGTCTCAGAAAAAAATAGTTTTAATAAAATTGTTCTTTGTGCAATATTTTTCATGTTTCATGTGGCCCTTTAATCACCTTTAGAATAAATAATACCAACATCTCTGGTTCTTTTTCAGGGGTCTATTTCTAAGTTTTGATCATCATAGGATCTTTTGCTCATCTAAATAAAATGTATGTGAATTCAGTTGATTGCTCACTTGTTTCTTCTACACGATAACAAATGATTTTTTTATGTTTTATTCCCAATGCTTTGATCATACCCCTCCCACACCCCTTCCACTCCCTGCATGGCCCCTGCATAGGGAGCCCATGAAGTTGATTGAATATGCTAGAAACTGTGGAGATTTTTTATCTTGTTTATATTATTTAACCCTAAATAATGTGTGTTATTCCTGTGACCGCCTCAGCAAGGTCATATCTAGACTGAAGAGGAAGGGTTGGTTGCATCTTATGTTTCTTTTTATATATTCCAGTCTCATGACTTCTCATTTTCAATATTGCTCCCTATTTTGATATTGATTAGTTTACTGCTGTTATTTTGTTAGAGAATATGTACGTAAAAAATATTTGCCATTGCAGACATGTTCATTTGATGATTTACTTCGGTGCATTGTAGTTTACAAAGTTTCAATCCGAAAGAATATTAAACTTCGTTAGATCGTTTAAGACAAAGTTCTAAAGATATCAAGATCATATTGTATGGTTCAATTAGTTTTTCTTTGTATTATAGCAAAACGTTGTAAACCTTCATCCTTCAAAGCCATCTAAAATAATCAGTTCACTGAACTGGATGACAGTGGGGAGGAGGAGAAAGAGGAAAGGAAGAGGAGAAGAGTAGGTGGATCTTATGTTAGCCATTGCCAATCCTGGGAAATATAAAGTCCGCATCCTATGATAGGGGGCCAGTGTAACCATTATTGCAAAGCACAGACAGCATTACTATATTAGATCTAATAGAATGAAAAATTAGGGGGAAAAATGAGCATTATTACTATAGAAAAATGTTTATTAAATTTTTATATGTGTGAAATAGAATACTATAATGTTTTATAATACCACCTAATACCTTAGTAAAAATTACATATATATACATATATAACTTTTACTGATACACATATATACATACAAATGCTGATAATGTATAGAGAAACAATCACACATACACTGCTATTGCAATTACAAATTGTACAAGCCTATTGAAAAGCAGTATGACAATATAAAACCAAGCCATTAATATGTTTGTATACTGCAATCCAGTTTTTCTGCTTTTGAAAATTTATTGTGAGAAAATTATCCTCTAGGAGGAAAGTAAAGTTATATATGGTTTTCCCTGGGATTTTCAAGACAAAATAACTGTCGATAAGATTGGATAACATATTAAAATGTGTACAAACTGACAAGAAATTTCCAACCAAATGAAGAAAGATACAAAATATGGTCACTGTCTAGAAAAATATATGCTTAGTCTAAATAGACATTATTACTGTAATTATTAATATTTTTTGTGTTAAGGTATCCAGGAGAAACATCATCATTGTGCTTTTGATACATATTAAGGAAGTCTTTGTTAAAGATAGTGAAATTTTATGAAATTTACAAGAGATAGGAATAATGGCATTTGAAAAATATTTTTCTGACCTAAGCTGGAGTGTAGGGCCTAGAGCACAGATCATAAAGGGAAGGAAAGGTTGTGTCCAGGAAAACAGGGTATAGGGCTGGGAGAGGGCTCAGGGATTAGAAGGGGTTTAGAGCGAGGAGGGTACAGGGAACCCAGGTATCAGCTTGCGGGGAGCTCTCACCACTGAGGACTTGGAACTGACTCCATTGATGGGAGAAAGGACAAAGAGGTCCCTGTCAGAACAGGGAAGGTGACATGACTGAATGATGAATGAAAAAGAAAATTTTGGCTGAAAAGGCAAACAAGTCATTAGAACAGCCATGCACACATGCTAGAAATAGCAAATCATCTCTGTAGTGATTAAAAGCCCGGACTCTGGTGTCAGATTCTCTTGGTTCAAATCCTGACTCCCACTGTGATTTTGGTAAAATTTCTCACCTGCAGGGCATCAGTTTCCTCATCTGAAAAATAGGGATGATAATAGAACTCACGTCATAGGGTTATTGTGCAGATTAAATAAATGCCCAGCAGGTAATGAATGTTCAACAATGCAAATGTTATCGTTTGTACCAGAGATCAGAATTCTCCCACTGATATAATGCATGAAGGATTCCAACCAGTTTCCTCCTCAGTCAAAGAAGCATGTTAATCCTTGCCACTTACTTGTCTCACTGGGAAATGGTGTGCTTATCCCTGCAGCTTTCCAAATGACTCCTTGTTTCACTGTCCCAGTTAGCTGAGCCAGCAGTTGGCTGGAACTGGTGTGCCATTCAGCTAGAGAAGCAGGTCCTGCTTATTGCCCTTCTCTCCCCTTTTGTTACTGGCAGGTGCTTGATGACAAGTTACTCAGAGGCAGGGAAAGAAAAGAATGCTCCAAAGATGACCCCTTGCTCCGATCTTCCTGATCCATTTACGTCTGGGAGAAATATTTGCCCTTGGTTACGTGCAGTTACCAACTCTGAGTCATCTCTCTTCCTTTCTCTCATCATTCTCCACCCCTACCTTTTCCTATAATGGCAAAATGACTTCTCCAGCCATGCAGCCAAGCTGAGTGACCTAACACGTCCAAGTGCAGGCAGATAGGTGTCTCTGTCCTATTTTTGGATAATTGTTGAAGTGGTGTCCTCTGATTTCTCTGACTGCTGCATGGTCTTCTTTCTTTGCCACAGATACACTGCAGTAGTCAACAGCATGGAGAGGTGACGTGGAAGAGAGACAGACGGTCACAAGTTGTAGTTTGGTTTTCATTTTAACTTTTGCCTTTCTGCATTGGATTTAGGGCACATGGTTCTAGCAGAGCCCTCCTGCCCGCTCCCAGGGCCCTTTTCATTCAGTGAGACATAAGCAACCTTCCTTTATGAAAAAAAGTCTTTAGCTGACTTCAACTCCCACCACCCCTGTTCACTTTCCATTGCCTCCTTCATAAGGGTTTGGGGCAGAGGTGTGAGGGGTGAAGACTGTGTCATTGG
The DNA here is from genome assembly GCA_031878705.1 of Tapirus indicus. Classification (NCBI taxonomy): domain Eukaryota; kingdom Metazoa; phylum Chordata; class Mammalia; order Perissodactyla; family Tapiridae; genus Tapirus; species Tapirus indicus. Next base: position 136,557,982 of record CM062917.1, on the reverse strand, counting down.
AGCCTCCTGTTTTCCCTTTTCTGTGCTGATTTTCTCTCTAGTGGCATGTATTTTAATCAGTGTATGGTGCTTTCACATGGTGCTCAGCTCAAGGCCCACATGCTTGGGTCCCCTTCTCAGATCATCCATTCACACTGAAGTAATGGATGACTGCTAATGCCCCACCCAAGGGTATCTTTCACTTAAGCACCAAAGTGTAAGGTTCCAATGGTGGCAGTTCAGATATAGTCTGAAGAAAGAAGCGGAGGAGTGGATACAAAAGTGATTTTAAAATACGACAAAGGGTGCCTTCTTTTGCTCATTTTGCTATTTGGGAGTGAACAGGGAGAGGAAATTGGGTTGATTAAATTATGGAAGCCCAAGTTATTTTTATTCCTAAAAAATATAACCTGAATATGTAGTACATCCTTATCCTCTGCTTCTTCCTCCTTCAATTCCTTCCCTGTCTCCCTACACACATATATACTTAGAAGGAAGGAAATATACCAAATCCTGATAAATTGCATCAGTGGTGGTATTTTTTTCATTGCAGCACTACCTACTATTCCTATTTTTTTTTGTAGTTTCTTAAAGTAATGTGTAACCTTATAAAAATTCTTTAAGCTCTTGTTATCTTAAATAAACATTCTAAAATGACAAAGTTGCAAACTAAAGAAACTGAGCCATTACTTATATGACTTCTCCACTATGCTATTTAATTTGTCCTGGGATTCAAATGAGACAATGTATGGGACTGTTTTCTAAAATGTAAAACTCTATAAAAACAATCTTTTAATATTACAAATTTCAAAATGGGAAATAGGATAGTAAACAAAATAGAAACATTCTAAATCACCAGAAAGTATGTTTCCTAATAAGTTTCTAAGTGCTCGTGTTTCCTACCCCTAAAGATGTGAAAATAAGTTTCCAATAAGAGAATTGAGAGTAAAGACAGGCATTACCCCAAAGGATAAAATATATCTGATATGCTTTACATTCACTTTAGTTTTCCCAACTTAATGATTCATGAGTGAGAAAATGGTGAGAAGGAAAATCTTATTAGAATCAGTACATTTTAGATCCTTCTTGCAAATGAAGAAAATTAAGTGAAAATGTGATTTCCCCCCAGCTCTGCAATCATCCCAAGTTTTCTTCAATTGTTTATTCATATAGTCATTCATTCAGAAAATACTGATTGAGCTTGCTAAGTGCTGGGCATCATTTCAGAATCCCAGTAAACAAAGATGAACTCACGTTTTTGGTTCTCAAAGGCTTAACTAGCAGTCCAGAGGGTTAGTTAACAGGGTTGGTTTTACCATATGGTAAGTGATAATAGGGGTTTGCGCAAGATTTTACTTGAAGATAGTGAAAGCCTTGTGTACATTGCTCAAGAGTTTGGATTTTTATTCTAAAGGCAATCACATACAAGCGATAGTTTTACTATCGCCTACATACATGGGAGTCTTGATGGGATCACTTCTTTTTGAAGGTGAAGATGGAATGGAGATGATCATAGTGAAGGTTGGGAGTGAGGCCAGTTGGGAGGCTGTGGCAACTAGCCAGGCAAAAGATGAAGATGGCGATGATTACGGTGGTATACTAGCAATTCTGGTAGAAACATCTTCAACTAAAATACATTTTAATTAATTTAAAATATAGAGTAGCATATTATTTTTGGAGAAAATGTCACAATAATAAAGACTCAGAATTGTTAGAAATCTAGGAATCTTTGTCATGAAGAATCAAGGCCACAGACACAGTCTCACAATCAACTGAACAGTGAAAAGTGAATGCATTAATTATTGTATTTATAGCACATCAGCCCTCTAACTGAGAGAAAATTTAAGACTTTTAAAAATTCCTGGTCAGAACAGCTAGATTGGTTTGCATATACACAGCCAAGTCTTCATCCTACTGAAGTCACAGAAAATAATGAGATGGGAAGCTCCTGAGAGATCCTTTAGTCTAATCCTTTCATTAAAGATAAAAACTGAGTCCCTGAGATTAAACCATTTGCAAGAGGTGACACACCTCAGTAATGGCAGTGCTGAGACTGGAATCCAGATGCTTGACCCGGAGGGCAGGGATCTTTTCACTACCCTCCAACAGCTCCCAAGAAAGGCATCTAAATAAATTAACAAGATGTGGATGACTATTGAAAAATGGAACTTTTAAAGTTCTTTGAAACCATAAAGAACATTTTAAAAAGCCAAACACCTGTTTTATTATTAGAGGTTGGTCATTTTTCCAGATAACTGACTAGAAAATGGATGCCAATATCAGCAACTACTCTTCACATACTCATTTGCCAAAAATAATTTTGGAACCTAGTCTGGCTTCATGGTACCGGTATCCAAGTACATGTGATTTATATTGTTTTACTTTCTTATTTAAAATATTGAAAACAGAAATACCACTTTATTTAGGATTAGCAAGAGACTTTATTTCACAAAGATGATGAAGTATAGTGGGTTTGTGAACAAGCTATTCTGCACTATTCATCAAATGATAGAAAAATTTACAGGGAACCTCTTTAAGTGCTGGGAAAACAAAGAATTAAATTACCAATCTCATAATTTTTCACAAATACATTCCTGAATAAGTAATAACATATATTTTCATTTATTATGAGTTTTTAATAAGGTAAAAATTAGTTTAAAGAGGTTCTTTATTGATCAGTTTGATTATCCAATGTAATAAAAGCCATGAACACATTTTGTGGGTTTTTAGAAAGTTTATTATGGATGCTGGGGAAGTCTCATCACCTACCTCTCCCCCACCCCCAAATAAAAGAACCAACATGTTTGCACATGAAACCTAGATCCACTTGGTACAAAATTTCAGTGTTCTAAATAAAATGGTTAACGGCAAATCTCAATAAAAATTCATTTTGAAAGTAATCAGTGCTATTCAGAAATAAGGAAATCATATGTATCACTTGTTAAAAGTCAAAAGTTAATGACTATGTGGTATATTTTGGCTTTAAAACTTGCCAATAGCTATTTGAAAAGATAGAAGCTCATAATTTATTTAAATATATATTTTATTAATCAAATACTTTTGGCCAATCAACATATCCAAATATTTTTTAAAAACATTTTAAATACAAGGTATAACTATAAAGTCATGAGACTGATTGACCTTTTTAACTAACATAATAAAATCTATACAGTCAAATGAATGGTAGTGCTTTAAGGTATTGACCCTGAGTCTTTTCTAAGGATATTACAATGGCCTAAAGCAGTTTTGAAAAGTCTCTTCTGTAGCTACCTTCAAAAGGATATGAGTTTCATAATTTAATCATTTGTTTGCTTTAGTCGCCAATAGTATTCCAGTTCAATCATCCCTTATATTCACCAGTCCTGGCAATTTCAAAAAATAAGATTTGTCATCTATGAAGATATTCAAAGGAATGTTAATTCAGGTTTCTGATAGTAATTCTGAAATTTAAGCATTTACACACTTTTAAGATGTGTAAATTATAGTAACCACTTATATCACAGATATCTTTTGTACATGCCTATCATTTTGGAATAATGAAATTTTTAAAAGAAACAGTGACTCATAACATTGAAATAGGACTCTACGGTTCAAAAATGATAAGAATAATTTTATACTGTGTAATAAAACCCGTATTGGACAACTCAGTAGCATGGAACCAACAAGTTGACAACTTTCCTGTAAGTCTCTCTCCATGAATCACTGTAGTTGAAATCATACTTAAGTGTCAGAAATAGCCTTTATTATAAAGTGTTATTAAATAGCACCAGTATTACTTGAAGGTAAAGTGAAACAGTAATAGGACTGTAGAATACAGTTTTAATTTCTAACTACAAGAGAGAAAGCATCTTCTAGATGAAATAACAATTAAATTTTGATTATTTTAAGATCACAGCCAGATAAACATCAGCTATAAAACATTTCAGGATTTTGCTTGAAAAAGTTAGCAAGAAAAGCCTTGTATATCATTCTTCTACATTCTATTCCCCCAAGATATATATGCTTACATAATCAAGACAGTGCAGTCTCACCAATGAAGTTCTTATGGGAGATACATTTTCTCATTCTATATATTAGTTCAACAAGATAACAAATATAATAAAAGTGCTTGAAAGCAATCTGATTAGAGCAACATTTACATTAAGTACAAAATATACAGTAAAATGAAACATCTTGTTAAATAGGCCTGTAGGTTAACAATACCTTATTTAAAGGAACACATTTTCATGAATCTCTTTTCACATTTATTAGTTTTTTTAAACTTGATAGTCCCTATCACCACTGTATGCTTTTGTTACTGCAATTTCTAGGATATTTGTAAATCTTATCTCTAAGTATTCCCATGACTTTATCTGCAAAGGTAATTTAAAAAGTATTACTTTCAGAGGAAAAAAAAAAGAAATCCCATATTTTTATAAGCAGTTGTACACAAAACTGTTGTAGTGTTTGAGAGAAATGTCCCTTGATCATTATAAATTCATCATTATAATATGTATACTTTCGTACTAAAGCAAAAACTGTCTGCCTTTAAAATTAAGTGTTGCCAACCTGCTGTATAATTCTGGTTATAAAGTTAAATATGAAATCCTTGGCTATTAATTAGAAAAGCAATGTCTGAAAAGATCTGCCAATAAACATTTCTAAGTGTGGTTGCCCATCTTTATAGTTTTCTTAATTAGAACAGTTGGGGAATGAACAGAACAGTAGTGCTTTTATGTTATAACAACAAAGAAGTATTACAGTATCTGAATCTCCAGACCTGGGGTCCCAGTGTTCAGTCGTGGCTCAGTTGTAAGCTGACAGAAGAGAAGCTGCGTCCCACGCTTGTACACAATGGGGCAATGACAACATCTGTCACACTCTTCCATACTGTCTGCACTGAAGGCAGGACCATTAGGCAGGTCTTTACAAAAGGCATTATAATCCTGGAATGGAGGAAGAGAGATGTGTGTGGATTATTAGTGTTACCAAATAAGGCCACTGACTCACACACATGCATGAAAAGATATAATAATGGCCTAATTCACCTAAATTTGGTTGAACACTTGAAACAAATAAATGAACAGTGACCCACATAGTGATAAGATGCACAGAAGATGTGTTGCTTAAAAAAATAAACACGAATGTAGATAAACACTAACATTCTTTCTATTGGTGGCATGCTATCTGAAAAAGTAAAACAAAAAATAAACAAAACAGTAAATTTATTTACCTGATCTCTGCCCCTGAATATTAACCTGCTTAACTCTTCATATTTCCCCGAGCGTCTACTCCCTGGTAGCTTTTCCTGTCACCTCATTCCACTTCCCTCCCCACTGGACCAGGCTGGACTGGATACTCCTTTTTTGTGCTTCTAAAGTACTAAAGCAAACTTCTTAATCCTCAAATTTACCAACAGGTATCACAAATAGATGCTTTTATTTTTGTCTTCCCTATTAGAATGTAAGCTCTTTAAGTGAGGACATCCTGGAACCTTAGTAAATGTTTGAGCTGAAGTGAATTTAGCATTCTATTATGCTTCATATTATTAATTTTTCATAGTGATTACATACACTGAAAAGGGCTGTGTGGTATAGTAAAAAGAGCCCTGCAATTATGTCAGAACTCCTAGACAAGAAAAACTAGACTATCCTGAAATTATTTTTTCTGTATGTATTTTCTGTATGAAATTATTTTTTCTTAAGATAACTGCATATTCTCATATTCCTCAGGCTGGTTAATTTTCTATGTAATCCTCTGAATAATGTTCTCTGTTGTAGTAGTGCCCTTTGAGCACAAAAATATTTGTGAATTCTCAGTCATTGCTGGTGGCCTCAATGGAATTTTTATTATTACCTGGGTGGGCACAAGGAAGTAAGGTTGATTTTCTTGGTTTGCTATTGAAATGTGAGTTAAATAAAGGTCTGTTGTACTTAGCCCAAAGTGAAGAGAAGATCAGGCAACTGTCTGAGTGATTGAGATATTTTTAGAATACTGAATTCTTCATATCGACCATTTACACAGATTATATTTATCTTGTGTTTTGTTCCAAGTGCTAAAGACTTGAAGCAATTTTTAAAGAAAATTAATTACTGGGTGTTTCAGAGCTAAATAGTTGAATAGAAACCTGAATGATGACAAATTTTGACTTCTTATCCCATTATGTTTCTTACTTGATATGTGGCCTTGGGCAAATCACTACAAATTAAAATAAGAACAGGAAATCGTACAGACTGGCTATCAGGATTAATACTTATTTTGTATCATTGAACTGTCCATATGATGCTGTCATTATAATGAATAATAAATACAACTATTCTGACGTCAGAATATATAAAGAAAACAATTATAACAAAATAATCTCAAATTGACATACTACAAGACTGAAGTTTAGATTAGAAAGCTTCCTAACCAAATCTCCTTCACTCAGAATATAATGCACTTTCCAAAATTAGGCACAGAACAAAAGCAGATTTTCCACTTCAGCAAAGTGTGGTTGCCCACATTCGAGAAGTTCAGTTCACAGAATGTGGTGAACTCATTTTAATTTTATTTTCTTTAAGTTGTTCTCTCAGTTTATTCTCTCACAGAGGATCCAATGATCCTCTGATACCAAACAAATTGTGTTCTCAATATCCCCAATAGTTTCCCTTCTGAAACTCCAGGCAATTTAGAATGACCCAAAACTTGGTTGAGGTCCAATGTGGCCAACCAAACACTTCTTAAATAAATCTTATGGTTTATAAGATTATATATTCCTCATTGGATAATAAAGCCCTAAGGACAGAGATTTTTATTGAGTTTTGTATTAACTACAGTGTCATGCAGATTGCATCGTCATAGCAATTTACTGTATTAAAAATGTCTTTTAGAAGTGAGATTGCTACCACTGCATTTCCATCAGTTGGACCATCTATCTGAATTGCATCCCAGCAAAAAATAAGGGGTAAGGGAACTCCAGCCACATTTCTTTGGTATGATTTACTATTTCCAATAGTCTGCAGTTGCCAAATGGCTATCTCAATCTGACCGTGCTATGGAATCAAACCAATTCACTGGTTCCTAATGACTTGTACTTCTGGCCTAGGATTCAACATCATCAGACTGAGTTCTGGGTTTTCGTTGTTGTTGTTATTTGTTTAAAGAACCTAAAATCAGGTCCATTGTGACGATGCAATGTGGTTCAAAGATTGCATATTTTGATAACTTTGGTCACCAACTTCTTGGTAAAACAATAAACATCCCCACCCCCTGCCAAAAAAGGAAGAAAGAAGGAAGCTTACTCAAATGGGTTTGCTCTTCTAAAAGGCTTCTCCTTAATCTGGTTTTACCGTGTCACGAGAATGTAATCTATTAATGATAAATTTTTTTTTATCAAGGTATAAACTAACTTTTAAGCTTTTTTTTTGAAGTTACTCCTCTACTTGCAGTCATAGCTGCCTGATGACAAATGTATAACGGTTAAATATTAATGTCTCACATGAATGTAATTTGAAAAACAAGCTGAAGTTCAATAATACATATTATGTGGCTGAAAAAGAAATGGTTTGATGATTCACCATTGGAAGCACTACCCAAAAACACGCCTCCCGTTCTTAGGAGAGCCAGGTGGAGAGAAGCATCATTTGGTTAATTGTAGTTTTACTTATATCTTTCCACCATTTAGTAAATGAAATCCTTTTTGTTTTCAATTCTTCCACAAGTGCTTTAGGAAAGCCCAGCTTTGTTGACTATAAATATGGCACTCTATATTTCCAAATAGCTTCATAGCCAACATTTCACAATATGCTACGTGGTCACTCAGTTTTTCACATTTTTGAAAGTGAGAAAACAGAGGTTAAATGACTGGTTTTAGTTAACAAGGAATCCAAAATTTTATGTATTGACTTAGGCATCTTTTAAAAAATCCATGTGCTAATGTCAGAATATGAGCTCACTATACATCTGACCTTCGTGGATCTGCTCATGTATCAACGCAAAGACTTTCATTCCTCTGGCGGCCTTTTGGCACTTTCAACATAGTTTAGTTGTTTCCAAGTTTTAGTAATCAAATTAAATCGATGTTCATTGTTTATCCTTTACTTATTTGATGAATTTTTATTTATCCTTTAAAAGCCTTTTTAGACTCTTTTCTCTCTACAAAGCGTTCTCTGTGCCTCCCTGCTCCCCAGCAGATTTAACTGAGTTTTCCTCAGCATTCAGCTCTGTACCGAGCCAGCTTCCCTAGTGTGCTGTAAGTAACCTGAAGGCAGATCCTACATCTTATTCATCCTGGGTCCATGCCCAGCACAAACTAAGCACTCAATAAGTTTTCTTGGTTGAACTAGCTAGCTAGCTAACTGGCTAAAGAAACTGATTCAGATGGTAAAGGGGAATGGAGAATAATTTTGTAACTTCTAGCAATGAGCACAGCATGTGTCAGGGTGGGGCAATACCACATAAAATGATTAAGAAAGACATGGAGGCATCTGGGATTATACATTTCACCAGGACTACCCTAAAGCACAAGCTTGGCAACTGTTTCCATACTGGGGATGATCTGAATGTTCTTCCGCTCAGAATAAAGTGGATATCTTTTAAAACAACAACAACAAAATTTCTTGGTAAAATATAACATTTTCCTTAAAAAATTTTTTTAATGCTTAGAAATGTCCTCCAAAGCTTTATGATGCATTTTGAGTGTGAATAAAGTTAGTCAAAACATCCTATCAATGTCCACTAGGTTTCTATATTTATTTTCCTTTTAACTAGATGGCACTCTCATTCATGTCTTATAGGTGAAAAAGTAATTTGGAGTCCTTCTCATTTCATTATCCTGCAGTTGAGTTTTCATTCATTTGTGCTGGGAGCCCCTCACCTTAAATGCACACACCTCCCATCTCCTGTGGTCTCATCTTTGCCATTTGCCAGTGGCAGGATTGGAGCAGCCCCTCCATAGCACTGCTTAACCAGGTCTGACATCCCTATCCAATGATATCTCACTGGCATTCTGCTCAGAGATCATTTTTGTTTTACCCCAAGCACAGGTGGTGACTGAATAAAAGGTGATGAAAGAAATAAGAGCCCTGCCCAGAACCACAGGCACAAGTCATAACATGGCCCTATGAGACAGCAGCCTGTGGCAGGAAGCATGGCCTCCAGGTCTCCACCTCCACAGTCAGCTGGGCCTCAGCATCCAAAGGAAAATCACACCCGAGGACAGAGGGACATTCCTTCTGTTTAAACTCCGAACCCAACCTACGATTCTAAAGAAAGCACACTGCTTTTCAAGGTCTCCCAGTTCTTGCTACTGCGTCGGGAGCTAATGGGCATTCCTCCCCCAACAGGCCTGCCTGGAAGAAGGGGAGGGCAGGGGGCCGGTGGCAAAGAACATTACTACGTTTCAGAAAGTGGATCCACCCCAGTGTACCCCTTCTCACCAGATGTGCAGACAGCTGAGGGTGGCAAAGAGAATTCCCGCAACGAAGGCCAGGGGGATAGCAAGGAAAAAAGTCAGGAACTTGTAGATTACGTATTTGCTGACTTCAAAGAGGGCATGGCTGCAGATCCACACTTTGTCAAAGGAGTGAGTAGACACGGGCTCTGCGATTACATCCTCGAAGCCCACCTGCGGAGACAAGACTCAGGGATCCCTAACTGTCACCCAATCTGCCGCCTCGGGAACCAGGAGCGCTCGAGGTGGGAGAAGCAGAAAGGAAGGACTCGGCTGGGGTGCCCCACCTTCTCTCAGGGTCACCGTGGGCCCACAGGAATTTGGCCAAGAATTCCTGGCTACGCAGGCGGCCCCGCGGAGAGTGGATTCCGGGTCCCAAACCCCACAGGGCTGACCTAGTGGCGATGGTGGAGACTGGGGTCAGGGCGGTGGTGGAGGAGGCACCCACACCCCCTGGCCATTGCGGAGGCTTGAGCCAGCCTCAGGCCCAGGTTATGGCCCGCCCTGGGCTTCACCTTGAGATGCGAGTTGAGCCGGTGGGGATCCCGGTCCAGGCCGGAGTCCGCAAACTTCTCGGGGTCCGCGTAGTCGACGCCGCTGTGGCGGCTGTAGGATTCGTCGTCCAGAAAGAGCTGGACGTCCGCCTTCTCGGTCTCCAGCCCCATCGCGGCGCTCGGTGCGCGGCGGCTGCAGCCGGGCTGGCGCGGCGCGGCTCCGCGTTCGCACGGCCTCCCCTTCCCGTCGCGCCCGGCCCCGCCCCGCGTCGCCTTGCCCCGCGCGGCCCGGGCGGAGACCGCTTCCCGCTGCCGGCCCCTGCTCCCGGCCTGGGACCGACCCGAGCCCCGCCCCCCGGCCCGGCCTGGGGGCGGGGGCCGGACACAGCCAGAGAGGTGGCTCTAGCCCCGCGCGCTCCGCTGCGCTTCCCTGGCCCGGTCCTGGTCGGCCCCCCGGCCCGGAGCGCAGGAAATCGTCCCAATTAGGCACATCCCGGCTCTGCTCAGGCGGGGAGACCTGCCACGGGGATAAGGACCCGCATTCCGCCCACAGAGGACGCCCAGAACTGTGATGCTTAAGAGGTGGCAGGTTGACCCAGAGATGATGGACTTGCTGGCGAGAGGCAGTTTGGTGGTGAAGAGCGAGGGATATAGAATCAGAAGGTCTGTCTTCACTTCCTGGCTCTACGGTTTACCACACGGTGCTGAGCCTCTCGGAACCTCAGCTGCCTCCTTATAAAATGGGAACGATGGTACTTGTTTCACAGAGCTGCCGCGTGAAAACTGAGTTAATTCATGTAAAACTATTACCTGGTCCCTAACACACAGTAAGCTTCAAAACAACGTTGTTGCTGCTGCACTATGAGATAAGGAGCCATAACACACTTGATCGTCGGGAGACCACCCCCCCCTCCAAGTGCCAGGGGACCCTGCAAGCCCATCAGCTATTCAGCTATCTCAGTGCCCACAGAGTATGTGAGCCGGCTGGTGGCACGGTGTGGATATGGAGTTGGGTAGGCGAGCCCCTCTCCCGCCCAGAAGTTTGCGCTTTCAGACCCGGGTGGGAGATGTGATTTTTTTTTTCCCCTCAAAATTGTGACTCTTGCTCTTGTTTGAATCAAAGACTTCAAATAAGAAAATTTCAGATATCTCTAAGATGCAGTCTACATTTGCACCTACCTTGTGGGAACCATGTAAACAAACTTCCAGCATAAAGCCACAGTGATAGCTGAACCAGCCTGTTGACTACTCACTCAAAAGCTTTTAGAAGGGAGGAGTTTGCAGGTTCATAAAGAGTTTAAGGTCTGGTGGACTTAGACATGGGTTTGGGGGAGGAAAAGGAAATAGTGAAAATTTGCCAAAAGCAAAATAATCGGTCCTAGACTTGAGGGGGTGCCTGCAGCTTGCTCAGAGACTAAGACGGAGTAGGCCTGCAGTTAAGTATTGCTGAATACAATGCATTTGGAACTCGCTGCACATATCAAATCCCCTGGTGTGAACTGGATTTGAAGAATTATATCCTCTGAAAGGAAAAGACTATTTTTGAAACAAAAATTACAAAAAAGAGCAGGATCTGCTCTGGAAAAATATTTTGGAGTCCAAACTCAATATTTCTAATAGTTAAATAAAGTTTACCTACTGCTACTGCTGCATATGGATGGCAGTGTTGTAACACTGTAGAGTGTTACTTGGTTGAATCTCATGACCACTGTGCCTCTTCTCTCCCAGAGGTGGTCCTGCTTGCCCATTCCCTTCTTTTCTTACTTTTCTTTCCCAATTTTATTTATGTTCAATTAATTCCAAAGTGATGACTTAAACATTCTTCTTCTTGCTTTTTCTGTACTTCTCTACCTCTTCTGTTTGCCTAACAACTGTTTATCAAAGAAGTGAATAGAAGACATTAACCCTTAAGGAAATCTGTAATATCGATTACCAGGAAATGGAAAAGAAGTGAGTTTACAGCTAAATAACATTTTGTAAAAATTTATTTTCCTTAAAATTATAACCCCAGATTTTAATATGTTTCATCCAAAGAAGACAGTCACTCCCATAGTGCTAGAGTGGGTTTAAGCAATGGCTGAAAATCTCGTGTTAGGGCTTCTTTCCTTACCGTTCTTTGTCCTCTGATCACATTTACATTTCCAGTGGGATTAGTAAAACATTTGCAATGGTTATCACAAGTAGGAGGCCAAAAAGAAGGTGAAATTAACATGGTCTTAATGGGACAGCTTAGATTATAGATTCATTTGTAAAATGTTAGGTAACCATGAAAAATATCTCTAAAATCTCTAAAATCTTTTAAAAGTTAAAAGAAACCCATCTAGGTTTGTTGTATGTAACACAGAACTTATAAGAGGAGGATGCATTCGTTCATTCATTTACAAATTTTTATTGAGCACCCTACCACCACCACCCCCCCCAGCCCCCGACGAGTTGGGTCTGAATGAGGTTCTTATTTTGATGAAATTATTGTTCATTTCGCCATTTTAACACATGAGATTTTTTGAGAAGAGCTATAAAAATGATTTTGCTTATCCTATTAGTAAATGTTTAGAAGATATTAGCTACTATCGTTCTCAAGGAGTTTAAACCAGAGTGATTACCACAGCAAATGGCATCCAGTCTCTAGTAACTGGAGGGGAGATTTACCAGGAAAGGGAGAAGAGAGGAGGTGGGTTGGAGCTTTATAAATGACTGAGCACACTCTAGGATCTCCCAGACCACAGGGTTACTCTCCAATAAGCTTTCTTTAATTTTTTAAAAATTGGCCTAAAACCAGGAGAACTAAAAAATCTCATAGTAGATCCTTACTGGTGCATTCATCTTCTGGATTTTATCATAGCTTCTGAAAAGAGGGCTGATTTTCAGATGGTATATTAATATATTTGAAGAATAACAACTTAATAATAGATTAATATTTGTGAATAGGGTAGTTTATAACTTTTGTTCTTCACTTTTCTCAGCATAGTGTCTAAGAAAGAGGGTTATTCTTCTGGGTCATTGAAAATTGTATGTACTGTCTTTTATGAATAAAAATATCTAATTTTTTCCCTTTTTTTTTTTTTCAAATCACAAATGTGTCATTCTTTTCCCTGTATAGCTTACATACAATTTTAGGCAGTCTGTTTTTCAAATTGCCTTTGTGCAAATAGGTTATTAATGAAAATAACAATGACCTCTTAATTTTACCAATATGGTTTAATAATATTTAAAGCATTTGGATTAGACCAAGGTTTCTCAGTTTCAACACTATTGATATCTTGGACTCGATCATTCTTTATTGTGGAAGGCTGTCCTGTGCACTGCAGGATGTTTAGCAGCATCCGTGGCCTCTACCCACTAGATGCCAATAGCACTCCCCAGTTATGATAACCAAAAATGTTCCCAGATATTACCAAATGTCCCAGGAGCAAAAATTGCTGTTCTCGGGCGAAGAACCACTGAGGAAGACGTGGTGGAAACAGTTCTTCATGTGAATGGGAAAAATTAAGCTCTGGCTGTCCATTTACAAATCCATGCTTAAATCTCAGAATTGTAATATCAGTTTGTCAAAAACTCCAGGGATTTTTGAAATTAAGCTTAAGGCTATGTATTTGCCCTGTAAAATTTTCAGAGGAACCCATTATCATGGATTAATTGCCACTTTTCAGTACAATGCTGGTATTGTTTGAGGGACACATATACCTCATTAAGAGACCAACAGGAAGCAGCTACTAGGCCCTGTTATCTTGCAGTCTCCTACACTTTCTTCACAAAGGCCAGGACTGTTTGAATAATTATAGCTGGAAAAATGGAGATTTGGGACTTCTTGATTCCATCTCAGGATGTAAAATTTAGTAATGGTTGACACTCTTCAGCAACTGAATTGCTTTTGCAAGTTTTAGGTGACCCAAACTGAGAAGTCCATGGACTTGTTAGTACAACAGCCAGGCAGTTGCTTACCAAGTCCTCAAGCATCCCTTCCCAGACTTTCTCACTGTCAGAAAGGACAAAGTCTGAGAAACATGGAAAGACCTGCAGTGTCCTGTACAAGCCATTCCCTCTGTGGATAATGGGTTTTGCATAAACTGTTCCTTGCATAACTCCCTGTCCCCTACTCCTTCTTCGTTAATGTATCTTTTCATCTGACTGTCCCATCCCCACCCTCCAATCATCTCCTCCCCAATGCACAGGACAGCCTCCCATAAAAATTTTTAAAGGAACAGATTAAAAAATATCTGTTATTAAAGTTATTCAATAATCAACTTTTGTGGAGTGGTGCCAGATAGTTGTATGGCATTTAATGAAAGCTTGTTCATTTTTTTTTCCCTTACCTATCACTTGTCTTTTTGTCTACATTCTTGGTAAAATTAGCCTTGTACCAGTGAACCAGGGAATTTTTAGTTTAATATTAAGGCACAGTAGCTGGTCTGTAATTGGTGCCAGTTTAATCTTCTGGTTGTTTCAAATAGCACCTCCTCTGGCCAAAAATTTTCTCATACAGAAGAATTTCCAGAATTAACTTTTGTTTGGAATGCTTGGCTATTAGAAATAGACTAGGAAAAGATACGCTCTTGAAAAGTCAATGTTCATGATTAGAGCTAATAGGATGTGTCATTCCATTCTCATTCAAAACAATGTATGACAATTAATTTTAGATTTATTTTATCCTGTTTTCTGTAAGTAAAGGATGTTCCTGTTTAATCTTTTGAGTATTCCATTGATTTCTGGAATACTGTATGTATAAATAGGACATCTCCATAAGCTCACTTTTGTGAGCACTAACTTTCAGGTTAAACTCTTAATAAGTACAACTTCTTCTATATTCAGATGGGAACATATTTCTGCAAAGCTGCATAGTTACATGTTTTCCAAATACCAACTGAAATGTGCACAGTAAGATTACTAGTTGCTAAAACAACAGATCTAGAGGTTGTTTTCTTGATTTGGGGTTTTATTTTGGACAAAAAAAAATTAGTATAGCTCGATTTGAAGGCTTTGTTGTCTCTAGTAATTCTTCTTTTTATAAATGTTATTCTACTTTCATTTAGAGTAAACGCCAACTTTTAAAAATAGCATAGCTAATCTGCATGAGTCAAGAGAAAAAAGGCTGGGAAGTTTCGTGTTTTTTGTTTTGTTTTACAAATTTTAGTCTTATTGCATATTTCCAATAGGAGAATAAGGACAAAAACACAGAATGCCTTCCACCTGGTTCTTGTATATTACTGTTTGGGTGTCTACTAGATGACCTTTAATGCTTGGGACAGTCATTTGGAAGTCAAGAGCAAAGGGAACCCAACTGCAAGGAGCAGATGGAAGACTGGGATGCTGCCAAGAGGGTGGGCAGAAGAATTTTTAGGTTATATTTTCCTATCAATAAATATCTGGGAAGAATTTTGTTTCCAGAGAGTTTACTAAAAGAATGTTTGTCTATTTCTGTTTCATGGTTACACGAAACCGTAAGGCAGATTTCTACACTACATAAAAGCATAAAATAAATTAGACAATTTAGGTGTCTGTACCCACTCTTTCTGGGCTACTGAAGCCCAGTTATCCCTTACTGTCTGCTAACTGAGTATTAACTTCTAGATTCCTTGTATATAGCAGCGAGAGGATTGGACCTAAAGGTAGATATTAAAGAAGTTACCCTATTAAAAACATTATATTAGGACTATTGACATTCTTGTGTGTCTAAATAAGGTAATTCTTCTCTAGTTAAACAATTAGTAAACATACATGTCTTAATTCAAAAGCCACTTTAGTAGATGTTTGCATTTTCTTAAAAAAAAAGATAGGAATCCTTCAGAGCATTCAGAACATTCTCATCATACTAACCTCAAGAGAAACAACAAACAACATTTTATTGAAATATGCACTGTTTTCTATAACATCTGTATTTATGTCACTGTCTCGCTTTTGGAAAATGATAATAATTATTTACTAAATAGACTGGGTAACCATTTTCCCCTTAATAATAGTGAATGAATATAAAATTCTGCTTGCAATTTATTATCAGTCTATATGCAATCACATAATTACACATTTTAGTAACAAGTATGCTTTTTCCTTTTTAAAAATTATTGTGGTCATTGGAAGCTCTTGGATAAACAAGTCACTGAAAATAAACTTAGATAGTAAAACACTGTGGTCCTGAAAAACTGCACACTACTTTATTTGGAAATAGTAGAATTTGCAGAATGTTGCTGTAAAGGGCATGCTACTCAAATTACTTGGTTCTGAAGACTCTTACTATGAAAGCAAAGTATTTTCTGAAGGAGTAGAGCACAAATAGCTAAATGTTTGGGCCAAAAAATAGAGTTATTATTTTATCACTTTGGAAAAGCTTCTCCAATTTCATCATGTATGTATTGCAAGTCTTTTGTGTTAGAAATATAGCATATAGAAGAAATGAGACGTGACAAATAAATGACTGTTAGGTTTAAATTATAGCTATAAGATGCCAATTACCTATCAGAGTTGGACTGTCTTTTAGGAAAAGATTAAAATGTAAGTTCCTTTCAGGTGTAGGGAGACGTTTTGGGATATTAAGGCCTACTTTAGAACCCCACATTCCTGCCATGGATTTTATTTTCGCCTAAGTTTTTTCAGTGTTTTTGTTCCTTTTTTTTCCTGCTAGAGAAGGTGTTTCCATGATAGAACTGTTTCCCTTTTTCTCCCCTTTCCTCCCGTTCTTTCCTGTCTCTTTCTTGCTCTCTTCCTTTCCAAAATATTATTTTTCCCAGTCACAGCCTTGCTCATTAAAAATATCTCAAGGTTGGGAAGAACTTCAGAGGTTCTTCATGATCAACTCACGAATGAATCTTCAGAAGTGACCATACAGGCTCTTTTGGAATATTTAGCAATGGGGAATTACTGTATAAAGCAGCCCAAATATAGTTGTTATAAAATTCTTCATTATTTGTACCAGGATCATCCATCTATCTGAAATTCTGTGCAACTATCAATTATCTTTTGCCTTCTACAGTTTAAAAAAAAGTGTGAAATGTCAGCCATTGAAGTGTTTGAAGGAAGTTTTTAAACTCCAATTCCTGTCTCTATTGAAACCCCTTTTCTAGCTAACAGATTCATTTCCTTCATGTGTCATGTGTCACTGTATCCAAATGCTTCTTGCAATTTTCTTTTTCTCTGAACCTGTTCTGTATCTCAAAAATCACACATAAAGTATAACACTTGGTCTGGGGTCTGAGAAGTACAGGGTAAGGCAGGACTACTCTACTACCTTCTTTGATTTAATCTCTAGACTGATTTTTTTCGCTGCTCTATCCTAGTGCTGATTCAAATTAATCTCATTGGATATTAAAATCTCTAAGTCTTCTGTACTTATTTGTATTTTGGTCAGGTCACACTGCTAATATGAAGTAATTGATGATTTGAACCTAAGAAGATGAGTATATTCTTCTTATTAAATGATATCAAGCTTTGAGTGGTTTTCTTATTTTTGACACTGTTTTCAGTGCATTACTTTACTGTTAATCTGTGATTTTTCTTATACCTTTATCCATAGTCACAGATAAAATGTTGAATAATGCAGAGTTGAGAATCGAGTTGTGAAGCATTTCAACGTAATAGCTATAAATACCATCCATATGCTGAGAATTTCTAAATTTATACCTCTACTGTGCCTGTTTCCAAGCTTCAAATTCATATGTCCTGCTGACAACTTTGACATCTCAAACTTCATATATCCAAAAACTTGGCTCTTGGTTTCCACCCCCAAATTTGATCCTCTGGTCATTCTCATCCACTGTTGGTCAAACTCAAAACTTAGGACTCAGCTTTAATTCCTCCATTTTCCTCATTGCCTCCTTCCCCATAAAGCCTGTTCGTTCTACTTGCAAAACTAATGCTTTTCACCTTCTTCCATTTTCACCTCCTCTCCCTGGTCCAAGTTCACATCTCACTTGAACCATTCTCAATAGGCTCCATGTTTGACTCTGCTTCCACTCTTCTCCCAGAAATTGTTTTCTTCACACAACAGCCAAAGGATCTTTTAATTTAGAACATGTCATATGATCCAGCAATTCCACTTCTGGGTATTTATCTGAAGGAAACAAAACGTTAACTTTCAAAAGATATCTGCACCCTTGTGCTCATTGCATCATTATTTACAATAGCCAAGACACGGAAACAAGCTAAGCAGACCCATCAGCAGATGAATGGATGAAGAAAATGTGGTACATATATCCGGTGGAATATTATTCGGCTATAAAAAGAAAGAAATTCTACCATTTGTGACAACATGAATGGACGTTGAGGACATTATGCTAAATGAAATAAATCAGAGAAAAGACAAATACCAGATAATCTCACTTATGTGTCGAATTTAAAAAAAGAAACCTAACTCATAGACACAGAGAACAGATTGGTGGTTGCCAGGAGTGGGAGGTTTAGAGCGGGTGAAATGAGTGAAGGGGGTCAAAAGGTACAAACTTCCAGTTATAAAATATATGTTATGTGAATGTAATGTACAGCAGGGTGACTATAGTTAATATTGCTATATTGTATATTTGAAAGTTGCTGAGAGCAGATCTTAAAAGTTCTCATCACAAGAGAAAAAATTGTAATTATGTGTGGTGATGGGTGTTAACTAGACTTATTGTGGAAAAAAAAAGAATGCATAATTTAATGAATATTCTTGTTAAAGTATCACACAGAAAAGTGACCAAATCATAAAGATACAGCTAAATGAGTTATCACAAGGAAAACACACCCTATAACCTCCACCCAGATCAAGAAATAGAATATTACCAGACCTCAAAAGTCTGTCTCATGCCATATCTGTCACCACCCTCATCTCCTCCCCCCAAATAACTTAACTTTAACATGATGCATTAGACTTGCCTATTTTAAATTTTACATAAGGGAAGTCATACATATTACCCTTTTTTGAGTCCAATTCATTTTATTAAGCATGACTGTGAGATATATCCATGTTGTTTAGAGGAGTAGTTCTTTCATTTTTATTTCATTACTATATGGTGTTTTATTGTGTGAATAAACCACAATTAATTTATTCATTCCAATGTTGATGGATATGTGGGTTGTTTCCTGTTAAGGGCTGCTATGAATAATACTGATATGAACATTTCTGAGTATGTCTTTTGGTGCAGATATAGACAAGTTTCTGTTGGATTTATATCTAGGAGAAGATTCACTGAGTTAAAGGGTGACAGTGTGTTCAATTATAGTAGATACTTCCAATTTTATGAAGTGATTATACCGATTTACATTCCCACCAGCAGTGAATTGAGAATTCCTGTTGGTCTACATTCTCACCATGTAGACATACAGCTTTGATTTTAAATAGCAAAAACAATTTTAAAAATTAGATAATTCAACAAGAATAGAAGAAAATATTGAGGTCAGCAACATCAAGAGTAAAAGGTGACAGATCCCTGCAGTTATTTTAAAATCAGGAGGTAGATGTAAGGCAAAATCTAGTACTGGTTTGAGACTGATATTCTTTCCAAGGAGTAGGTCACTGGAAAACATATACTCATAGGAACACACAGGGGCCGAAATAATCAGCCTAGCTAAAATGTTGCTTTGGGGAGTGGAAGATGCATTCTTATTCCCTTTGCTTGCTTCCTGGGAAGGGATAACATCAAGTGTTGGAGGAGACATCTTGCTTTTACAAACTGTCTTTTAAAACATCTTATTATGAGTGAGTGAATTATTTTTCTCTGAATATGTTGACACATCCAGTATCACAATTCTTCATCTACATGTTCATAACTTCTCTATTTCTCTTGTCTTTGCTGTCTCTTCAGTCTACTCACCTGGATTTTATCTTCCCCAGACATTCCTTTTTAACTTAACTTCATACAACTTTTTAAAAATACAAATTTGTAGCACATTTACATCTCTACAATTTTGATGTCTAGTGATGACAGTTAAGAAGTACTGATCTAATTCCTTGATGATACAGATTAACCTTCATGCTGTAAAGGCAGTGTTAACATTGAAGGTCCAAACCAAAACATTTTTGAGAGTGAAAGCAGGGGCACTGTTGATAATCACATCAGGACAACCAGGGTAGACAGAGACTGTCCTGGGCAAATTGGGACCTATTGCCATCTGAGCTTGACAACAGTCTTCAGACCATTATCCCTCATGTCCAGGAGCTATAGATAGTGGACACTAATTTGGTTGCCTTAAAGGGATGGGAGCTGTTCAGGAGATCTAGGAAAGCAGAAATCTCCCCAAAACTGTTAATTAGTGGAAAAAAACATGAGTTTAGAGTTAAGTTTTAATTCCTGTTCTAGAAATCACTAGCTGTGTAACTTTGGTTGTTACTCAATCTCTCTCATCATTGGGCTCCTCACTGTAAAATGGTGATGACATAAGAATGAACCAAAATGCCAGAGAAAGTGGTTAACTCTGCCGTTACCAGAAAAGATACTCAGTACATTTTACTCTCCTCAGAGGGTCAGTGCTTGCAGATAAGAACATAACCAAAGGGAAAGGAGGTGACCTCTTATTGAATAAGGTCCAATTCTCCCACCCAGCTCATTATTCTTAATATTGTATATGTCTTTTATATTTTTCTCCAAGTAGTTTTACATTTGCTCCTAAGAACTATCCTGTGAGATGGACAGGGCAATTGTTATTACGCCCACATTAGAGACGAAGAAACTGAGGCTCAGAGAAGTTCATAGATTTGACAAAGTTTCCACGGTTATTAAATGTTAGGTCCAGGACGTAAGACCAAGTCTCTTGAGTCTTGGTCCAGGACTTTTTTCAACATGTCAGGTTCTTCTTGCCTCTTTCAGGTGAATGGATGGAAATTAATTAACTGTGGTCCCCAGGCTTGAAATAGGGCACTGATTTGAAAAGAACCTTTAAATAAAATATTTAAGGTGTGTTTGTTTATATGATACGCATTGCTTCAGTTTTTGACAGAAGTGAGGTGTTGATTACAGCTCTGGAAGCAGCTAAAGGATGAAATCACTAACCTTTCATTATCTGCACATTACACATTTTATGGTTATTCTAAAACAAATGTTCAATTCTGCAGTTGCTTTTCCCTAAATGCTAGAAATACCTCAGATAGTTTTCCTTCTACCCTGTATTCAGTGAGAGCATTACGCTCTGGGAATGCTGATATTCCGTCCAAAATGGAATTAATAATTTCAATCTGTGATAAAAAGCACATAAATTATTTCAAAGGCAAATGAAAAGTAAATTGTGGGCCAACTATTGTTTAGAATTATTCTCTACTGCCTTCTATAATTGATAGCATAAGAAAGCTAGAATTAATCCTAAAACCTCTGGAGCTTTAGTCAGAACTTCGTTAGTTCTTCAACAACAAAGGAAAGAAGAGGAAACAGGTGGACAATGTTCCAAGTCAACAGGAGTGGCTCATACCTCTCCCAGTGGGGTGGGCTGACCCTGAGCACAGCAAGGGAAGGGGCCACCCACATGGCTGCAGGTTCAGCTCTAAAGTGCCTCAGAAAACACTGGACTAAAAGAGTAGAAAGAAATACATGTACTTTGCATGATTTGGGAGAATGGTCTAACTGGAAGAAAGAATCCACATGGAAAAAGTTTAGCCATATTTTAGTTTTCTTTTTTTAAGAAAACTTTATTGAGCTGTAATTCACAGACCATACAATTTACAAATTTAAAGTGTGCAATTCGATGGTTTTTGGTATATTCATGGAGTTGTGGAACCATCACCACAGTCAATTTTAGAACATTTTCATCATCCCAAAAGAGACTCTACACATTAGCTATGCTCCCCTAATCCCTCTATTTCCTCAGCCCTAGGCAACCACTGATCTACTGTCTGTCTCTGTAGATTTGCCAATTCTGGGCATTTCATATAAGTGAATTCATACAATATGTGGTCTTTTGTGACTGGCTTCTTTCACTTAGCATAATATTTCCAAGGTTGTCCATGTTGCATTATAAATCAGTACTTCATTCCTTTTTGTTGCTGAATAATATTCCCTTTTAGTAGTGTTATCTATTCATCAGTTGGTGGACATTTGGGTTGCTTACACTTTTTGGTTATAATGAGTAATGCTACTACGAGCATTTATATACAAGTTTTTTGGAGACATTTTTCATTTCTTTTGCATATATACCTAGGGGTGAAATTGCTGGGTCATATTGTAACTCTATGCTTGGTCCTTTGAGGAGCTGCCAAACTTTTCAAAAGTAGCTGCACCATTTTACATTCCCACGAGAAGTGTATGAGTGTTCTAGTTTCTCCGCATCCTCATCAACACTTGTTTATCTTTTTGAATATTGTCATCCTAGTGGATGGTAAGTGGTATCTCATTGTCTTAGTTCTTTCGGGCTGCTAAAACAAAATACCATAGCCTGGGTGGCTTATAAACAGCAAACATTTATTTCTCACATTTCTGGAGGCTGTGAAGTCCGGGATCATGGAGCTGGCAGATTTGGGCCACATGAGGGCTTCCTGATTCATAGACAGCCATCTTTTTGCTGCATCCTCACATGGTGGGAGAGAATAGGGAGCTCTGTGGGGTCTCTTTTATAGTAGCACTAATCTTGTTTATGAGGGCTCCACCCTCATGGCCTAAGCACCTCCCAAAGGCCCACTTAATAGCATCACATTGGGCATTAGGATTTCAACATATGAATTTTGGGGGAACACAAACATTCAGACCATGGCATTCATTGATTTGCATTTTCTGATAGCTGTTATAGATTTCATTTTCGTCCAGAATATTGCCTAATATATATGCCCTTCAGGGGCAAAATTGGACTTCTAAAATGCAAATTTGAACAATTTTATCCCCAAATATTTTCTTCATTGTGAAAGTTCTTTCTTCATTTCGTATAATTCATATTCCATAGTTATGTCTTTCCCCTGAATTTTTCATATGGCAATTAAGTTATAGTGTATTTATTATATTGCAGTATATTGTGTTGTATTTAAATATTGTATTAAGTTGTGGTGTATTGTCTTATTAGTTACATCTTTTCTGAGGGAAATATATAATTTTTCCCAGGAAGACTGAAACTCTCAGAAGATAAGGTCTATGCCTTTTGTTTACTCTGAGACCCTTTCAGGACCTAATACAAAGATGAGCATGAGGTTTGGGCTCACTAATAATTGTTTATTGACTAGTTCAGTTGATTGTTTGTTTCTGCTAGGCTGGTTTAAAATAAGTCTTAAAGTTAAAAAGAAAATAACTGAACCAATATCCTCAAAGAATAAACTTCATCAAGTATTGGGTAATTGAGATTTTACCAAATTAATTTTTTTAATCCATAGCTTAACAGAGCTTGATGATTAAGTAAAATATCGTCCTTGTGGTAAGGAGATTGGGGCGATTCCCTTTGGAGGTGAGGGTTTTGCATAGGGGCCCTGTGCTGCTATTATATAGAGTTATGTGGGGAATTTTTCTCATCTCTGTCAATAGGACAAATAGAATCACATCTATAGATTCTACTGGGGACTATTCAGAGGCTTATCAAGGGTTACATGAGCAAAAGTACTTTTATAGGTATCAATTTTCATTTGTTTGACTTTCATGTGTACTTTACGAAACTTTGCTTGGTAGCTCATCTGTCATTTTCCTTTCCCACTTCCCCTTTCAAAGTTGCTCCTTTTCCATTTTCTACCAAAGAAATGCGGACTTCTTACCCATTCTGAACTTACCACACTGCTGTGCTCAGTGCTGTAGAGGGGGAAGAGAGAGTGGGGAATGCACAAATTCAAAATACTGGTGTTAGCAAAGTCTTCTTCAACCAAGGAGCCATAAGCAAGACTCCTAATCCATCTCATCAAGATAAACATTTCCCATACATTTTTATTTTTATGTGTGGTAATTAAGCACTAAAATCTGTGAAATATTTGTATTGTCTTGATCATTTACTACTAATACTTTTAATAGTTATTATTATTATTATGTACTACTACTAATCGTAACAATATGTTTCTCCAGAAGGAAACTTATGATTCTTAGATGTTTGAGATCACAGTCAATAAAAGTTAATTTCAATTTATAGACATTTTTGTAGCAAAGAAGTATGCTAAGGTGATCAAAAGCACTTATGAGCATAAAAAATATATTATTTTCAAATCATATTCTGTAGATACTGTAGGGGAAGTAACATGGAATAGTTATTTCAAGAAGAAAAAGGACGAAGACAAATTTTTGACTAGTAAAGAAAAGCTTGTCATGTATTTGCTCATATATTAATAAAATAGGTATGATGGCATCAAATTGATGTGATATTTATATTCCACTGGCTACATTTAAAACAGTAATGTTAGTATTTATAATATTCTGGAAATTACATTCTTTGCAGCTATTTTAAACTGTGGTGAAGAAGACATTTTATATGTCAACCTAGAAATTTACAAAGGGGTGCATACTTTTTCCAAATTTTTTCAGGGGATATTGAGCAAAAAAATAATAATAAAGTGAAAAACATCGCTTTAGTTCAAGGTAGGGTACTTTCCAAATGTGCAGGCTTTGTTTTTGTAACTTATTTTCCCCTCTGATGCTGTACATTATATTAATTTTGATCCTGATTTTGCCTGAAAAACCTAGTGTTGAGGGAGGGTGGGGGAGCAAATAGAACAGCAGTGTCCAGTCTCTGAGCACATTCTGCTTCTGAAAGTCGTCCCAGAAGATGCTCCTCAGTGATTCCAGTGAGATGTGAACCAAGTCTGCTTTTCAAGACCTTCTGAGAAGGCCCTTCATCTTTCCCCTCAGAATAATTTTCATCATTTCTTAGGGGCATTTTGGTCAAAATATTAAAAGCATTTAAAAATATTTTCAAGTTAAAAGAAAAACCTAGTTATGCCTAATTATAGCAGGTAAAATTTCAGAAAAGTGGTTACATTTAAACATTATAAGAGTGTTACAAGTTGGTAAGTATATTGCCAAGTTTGATTTGGCAGCTTAGAAGCAGAGCTTTAACTGAGGGTAGGATTTTCATCTTTTCAAGCCAAATATGGTCAGTTTTTAACTCTTGACAAAGTCCATCCATATATAGGTCTCTGTTTATAGTGTGACTTGGATTAACACTCATACAACTTGGTCCTCCATGTGGCAGAATGGGGTTTTCCTGCCTTTGATCCTTTCTTGTGGTTTGGCACTTGCCCTGCTCCCTCTAGGGTCCAAGCCCATGAAAAATTAAGCTAATAAGAGAGTATCTTTGTTAAAATGGAGGAAGGAGACAGGGAATCTGTGCAGTTAAGATCCTGGAAGGCAATGGGTGGGGTCATTAAGGAGAGTATAATGAGACACTATTTCCAAGGGTGTGAGATGGGTAAGGGAACCACCAACAATAGTGGAGGCCATTGCCAAACACAGGCCAGAAGGGCAGAGAGAAGGGCTGGTGACCACGGCCTAGAAGCCACCTGAGAGTGTGTCCTTTGGAAGATGAATACAGCTATTGGTGGGTTTTGAGGGACTAAAAGCCAGATTCATTCTCCTCTCCTCCTTTGATCTTCTGCAGCTAGAAGACAGAGAGTGGGGGTGCCCTAGATGCAGTCCATAAGGCCAGCTTTCTGGGGCACAGAGCAGGGTGGGGAAGGATGGGGAGTATATTTGAGGAGCACTTGGAGAATATCCAGCATGGTGAGAAAAACAATACACTAGAGCTGTAAGAGGTTGCCAGTGTAAGAGAAACTTGTGTCTTGTAGCTGAATTGCTCCTAGGTTTCTAAAGGAGTTGAGGGGTGTTATGAAATGCATGCTTACGCCGCCCCTCCCCGAATTCATATGTTGAAGCCCTAACCTCCAATGTGATGGTATTAGGAGATAGGGCCTCTGGGAGGTAGTTGCGTTTAGATGAAGTCATGGGGGTGGAGACCCCATGATGGGATTAGTGCCCTTATAAGAAGAGGAAGAGACACCCGAGTTTCCTCTCTCTGCCATGTGAGGATACTGTCGGAAGGAAGCCATTTGTAAGGCAGGAAGAGGGCCCTCATCAAGAATCTGACTATGCTAGAACCCGCTTCTAGGACTTCCCAGCTACCGGAACTGTGAGCAATAAAAGTCTGTTGTCTAAGCCACCCAGTCTATGGTATTTTTTTATGAGAGCCCAAGCCGACTCAGACAAGGAGTTTGGAGGTCTTAAAGTTGCCCTCCTCTACACAAGACATACACATTCCTTGTCTGAGAGCCAAGACCCTGGGGAAGTCACAGACACAATAAAAACTTTTAAGGCAGACATAGTATGGACTGATAAGGGGATTGATAGAGAAGGAAGTGAACTGTTTCGTTTCACTCTCTAGGGACTCTGCTTTATCACTCAGTAGTAATATTTTCTTTCTCATAATGGATTCTTTCTCTCCATCTTTCCAAACATTAGAGGCATAGCTAAGAAACTATATATGTATATATATATATACATACACACACCCATATATATATATACATTTCTAAATAGTGATTATTTTTATTAAATTTTAACTTTAAAATAGGTTTTATTTCAAAGTGTTTAGAAACAGTTTCTATATTACTTCAAAGTCTTATGCCATAGGGTCAAAACTATATAGTTCAAAACTATATTTAACTTGTTTGATTCAGAACTTCTGTAATTCTGTTAAATTAAACTTTAACACTATTGATTCTAGCATATATACATTTACAAATAGATAATTTAAAAAGAAATAATAAGGAAATATGATTTCAGTATAACATTGAAACAAGGTCAATGATAATAAGATGAATTTATTTGCTCTTGAATAAATATAGTTCCTTTCTTTTTTTTTAGAAAATATGATTTAATAGAAGTGAAAGAAACTGAGTATTAAGAAGTCTCTCTAGTTATGGATATTGGAATATTCTCTCGCCACAGAAGGAAAGAGACAAAAGGTGTATTTGTGAGGATGTATCTTCTAGCCCTCTTGTCTAGTGGGAAGATGTGAATAATGGTGGCCTTGAGGCAAGATATAGTTGAGAAGCAGGAGCATCAATTGTTTAGACAGTTGGTGGAAGAGTTATTTTGTTAAAAGCAGAGTATCTGTTGAGATTTTAATTTATGAGAAGAAAATATACATACTGAGGGAAATACCATTCTGGTCTTATTTCAAACTAATAGGAAAGAACAGGCTCATAAGCTGGAGGTAGTGGGGACCTTAACTGCACATCTTGGAATCATAAAAGCAAAGCAATTTTTTCCTTGGAAAGCAGGTTACAGGAAGGAGAAGCTGAGTATGACCAACTGACTAGAAACAGCTAGACACAATATCATAATTGGAGTGAAATATCACAATTGGAGTGAAAAAGAGTAGAAACCTAAATAACCCAATTGCACGTCGAGTTATGATAGTAAGCAAGCACGTCTGCATTAAATGGAACAAAAAAGACATAATTAAAGAGAAGTGAAACAAGGGTTAGGTTAGAGACTAAAACAAGATGAAGCTTGAGGAAATGGATAAGGACAAAATAAAAAAGTAGTGAAGGGCAAGGGGGGGTGGTTAAAGCTGAATTTGGTGCGAGATGATCAACAAAGTGAAATCATCTGCCTTCTAGATTGGGGGAATGTAGGTAAGTTAAGTAATGCTAGAGAGAAGACTGAACATCCAGGATTCTGTTTTACTTCTGTCTTGTCTGTCAAGGAGAAGTTTAAAAAAAATAGGTAAGAAGCTGTTGAAGCCCTTAATAAATGAAGACAAAGTGTGGTGTTGAAAGCAGGAGTTTATGAAATTATTTATCCTTTTTTTTTGAGTTATAATTATATGTGGTAAAATGCGCAGATCTGAAGTGTGGAGTTTGATGGATCCTGATAAATGTGTACATCTGGGTGAACATTACCCCAATCAAGATTAAGAACATTACTGTTTTAGAATGTTCCCTTGTGCCCCTTTCTAGTCAATTTCCATCCACTCTTGCCTGCTGAGGAAATGACAGTTTCAATCTCTATCACCATAGATCAGGTTGGCTGATTCTTGACCTTTATCTAAATGGAATTCTATTAACATGTACTCTTTTTGTATGGCTTCTTTTGCTTACCATAATGTTTTGGAGAGTTACCTATGTCGTTATAAGAGGAGCTGTGTTTGAGTCCCAGCTCAAATACTCTGGTGATGTGAGTGCCACAGAGAACTCAAGCTCCATGAGGGCAGGGATTTTTATCTATTTTGTTCAGTCTCCCATGCTCAGTGCCTAGAATAGAACCTGAAACATAGTAGCTGCTCAATTTCTTAACTGTGAAATGAAAATAAAAGTAATAATCTCCTATATCTTTGTTCAAAAGGATTTGTGAGGCATAAGTGGGGAAAGTATCTTAAATTGCTTTGCAAACTCTATAGTACTTTCTAAAGGTTATCTTTTATTACAAACAGGCCATGGATTCCTTGAATACAACCACCATTCCTTATTGAACTTTGAATTTTTCACATCTAGCACTTTGGAACCTATTCTCCCTGACTCTTTGTGGAGTCCAGTTTTACTCTGGCATCCCAAACTTTAATGGCTTTGAGAGCTTTGAGATTCAGCATACCACACAGATTTTGGGTTGGTGGGTATCGTCAGTGGGGGCAGTTGTGAGGTTCTTCAGTGAGGTTCAATGAAATGGGCAGAGAGAGGATGCTGGATGCCACTAGGAGACTATAGCTAATGAGGATTGGTCAAAATAAAATATTGGTGGCATCCACTTGAGAGTATTAGAAATAATCAGGAAGCAGTTTGAATAGGTTGGCATTCTTAAGGAAGCCATTAATTTGAGTGTGCATATATGTATAGATACATACTGGTGAAACAAAGTGATCATTCGTTTGTACAATAATAAGTTTATGTGCATCTGTGTATAACCTAAAAACTATGAATTTCTTTAAATGATAAATTTATTATAAAATGACTTTTAAATTAATTAAATATAAATGGTTATATTTGTTGTCTAGGACTCATGGGACCTTCAAGTTTAGTGTTTAGCCAGAGGTGACTGTCCACAACCAGTCATAACATGATGGTAAATGTCTTCGTTGAAACATTTAAGTTGTAATTACAGCACATTGCTTCAGGTAGCAATTTCTGAAAGAAGTTGCCATATAAACTTCACCTAGTCTGAGTCTATACTTACCATATAGTTACACCCAGGAATAAATCCTGTACCTGGACCATGTTAAAAAACAAAAAGTGTCAAAGACCAGCTCTAACCTCCCATAGTAGACAATTAGAAAACTGAACAAGTTAATGAAAGAATTGTTTTTAGTGGTTGAAGAATAAGAAGGACTGTGATCCTTGTGAGAAAGGAAGCAACTATGAATCCTTCGATCTTCTTGGCTTTCAGGCTAAAGTCAATTTCCAATTGTGGGCACAGGGAGGGAAACCCAAACAGATCCTGGAAGCATTGCTGACTTGAGAAGATGAAGATCAGAGTCTGGGGAGGCTGAGGCAGCTGGAAATTACAGGGCAGAGTTTTAGAAAGGGGGGCACTCTGTAAGAAAAGAACTTCATAAATCTGCATGGGGTCCCCTCTAGTCTTTGTTGAGTATTAGGCTGCCCACATGTAGAATAAAGCTCCACAAAGATGGACAAAGAATGACCATGGAGCTGTAAATGGAAATATTCCCAGAGCTCACAAGGGGCAGGAAGACATTTGTGCTTTGACGATCCAGAAGGGAGAGTCCTGGATGATCATCCAGGAAATTTGATGGAGACCCGGGAGTCTTGCCCTAGAAGTAGGGGTGAACTAACACTGGAATGAAGGCTATTTTAGATGCAACCCAGCAAAATGTATCAATAGACCTCAAAGTGATGAAACTGATCTGCAAGTTACTTAACTCTGTAGAGGAAGAAAACAATATCCAAACACTTAAGAACAAAACATTCACAACATCCAGCATCCAATAAAACATTAATAAACAAGCCAAGAAGGAATATGGGGCCCCAAAACAAGAAACAAATTAGTCGATAGAAAAACCACAAAGATGACAGTGTTAAAATTGGTATACAAAGATGTTAAAAACGTGAACATAGTAAGGAGAGAAATGTAAACTATTAAAAAGAACCAAATAGAATTTATAGGAATAAAAAATACAATATATGAAAATAAAGAAATAATGGGTCCAAATTTTCCAAATTTGATGTAAATTATAAACCCACAGGTTCCAAAAGCACAATGGACCCAAAGCAAGATGGACACATACACACTAACACAAATACCTCAAGGTATACCATAATCAAACTTGTGAAATTAATTGAAAAAAATATTTTAAAAGCAACCAAAGAAAAAAGATGTATACAGAGAAACAAAGATAGAAATTATTGCAAATTTCTCATCTGTAATTATAAGTCAGGGGACAGTGGAATGCCACTTTTAATGTATTGAAAGAAAAAAAAGCCTATCAATATAAAGGTCTATAAACAGTAGCATTGATTGCCAAATTAAGACATTTTTCATTAAAAAAATTGAAAAAGTTTGTTTTCCGCAGACCTGAACCACAAGAAAAGCACAAAAGTTCTGTTGTTCCACACACTTGCCAACACTTGGCATTGTGAGTCTTCTTAATTTTAGCCATTCTAGTGGTTGAGTAGTGGTATCTCCTTGTGGCTTTAATTTGCATTTTCCTGATGACTAATGATTTTGAACATCTTTTTATGTCCTTATTGACAATTCATAAACTTTTTTTAATGAAATGTCTGCTCAGGACTTGTCACTTTTTTATAATGGGTTTTTTGTCTTCTAATTATTAAAATTTTAAAGTTCTTTATAAAATCTTAACACAAGTCCCTTGTCAGATATATGTATTGTGAATATTTTCTCCTAGTCTATGGCTTTTCATTTCATTTTCTTATTGAGGCCTTTCAGAGAGCAGAGGTTTTAAACTTTATCCAATTTATCAAATTTCTTTTACGGTTCATGTCTTTTGTATTCTTCCTAAGAAATCTTTGTCTACCCCAAATATATTCTGAATATATTCTCATATATTTTCTCCTAGAAGGTTTATTGCTTTTATGTTTAAGTCTGTGATCCATTTTAAGTTAATTATTGTTTATGGTGTGAAATAAGCATCAAGGTTCATATTTCATATTTTTCCATGTGTATATGCAATTGTTTTAGCAACATTTGTTGAAAAGAATTTCTTCCCATTGAATTATCTTGGTGAATTTATTAAAAAATAATTGCCCATCTATGTGTGGTCTCTTTCTGGACACTCTTCTGTTCCATCGATCTATAGTATATCCTCACACTTCACTGTCTTGAGTAATGTAGCTTTAAGTCTTGAAATTAGTTTATGTAAGCCCTTCGACTTTGTTCTTTTCCAAAACTGTTTTGGCTATTCTACGTTCTTTGTACATATGTATGTTAGAGTCTAACGTGTGTGTGTGAGAATCAGCTTGTCAATTTCTGTAAAAAGCTTCTGGGATTCTTGAATGCAATAACGTTGAATCTATAGATCAATTTATGGAGAATGGGCATCTTAATAATATGGAGTCTTCCAATCAAGACATATGGCATATGTCTCCATTTATTTTGTCTTGCAGTTTCAAAGATCCAGCACATCTTTTGTGAAATTTATTCCTGTTTTATGTTTTTGAGGCTTTTATATGTGGTAATTTTTAAAATTTCATTTTTGATGATTTGTTTTGAGTATATAGAAATAAAATTTATTTTTGTTAATTGACCTTGAGCTTTGAGTCTTCGATAAATTTAGCACTACTTCTGGTAGTTATTCTGTGGATTTCTTAGGATCTTTTATGTACTCAAGCATAACATCTGTAAATAGCAACAATTCTAGTCCTTCTTTACAACTTGTATATATTTTATTTGTTTTTCTTGCCTTGTAGTACTTCCAGTACTATGTTAATAGGAGTGGTGAGAGTGGACCTCTTGGCCTTGTTCTTGCTCTTAGGGAGGAGCGTTCAGTATTTCATTATTAACTATAGTATTAGCTGTGGGTTTCCCTTAGATGCCCCTTATTAAATTGAGGAAGTTTCCTTCCATTCCTAGTTTGCTGAGAGTTTTTATTTTTTTAATCATGAATGGTGTTTAATTTTTTGAAACCTTTTTTCTTCATCTATTGAAATAGTCATATGATATTTTTCTTTATTCTGCCGGTGTGGTTAATTTATCTTTGAATTTTGAATCAACCTTGCATTCCTGGAATAAATACCACTTGGCCTTAATGAAATATCTTTATTATATTTTGTGGCATCTGACTGGCTCATACTTGTTGAAAATTCTTGCTTCTCTATTCATGAGGGATGTTATTCTATTGCTTTTGAGATTGAGATTTCACAGTTTGTTTACTGTGGCATCCTCTATCTTATTTTGCCTAATCCAAATGCTGATCTCTTTCAGATTCTTTGATTTTCTGTTTCAATTTATAGCTTCCACTGCAGATTCTATGCTTTCCCCACCTAGTGTTTAACGCTGGGATATTGCTTCCTTTTTGATTTTCTTTCCTTATTACCATTTGTAAAAAATCCACAACCTCTATCAATATCTTTGCTTAAAGCGTACATTAAGAACTAAGATCTTCACTTTACGCATCTCAACCTGTTCGCTGCACTCTAGATTTAGGATTTTTAAAAATGTCTTACACATAATAACTCTCATATCTGATATGACAGATTTTCACTTGGACTGTTACACAAATACCTTAACTGTTTCCCTCCTTTGCCTCAGACCCGATCATCTGCTTCTCCAGTATTTTCTATCAGTTATTGGCAACTCTATACATTTTATTGCCCAAATCAGAAGAATGTAGTTCTCCCTTTCTGTCACTATCTATTATTGATTCACAACCAAATCTTGCCAATTATATGTCTTAAAAATCCCTCAAATCCACCTCCTCTTCTGCATCCTCTCTGTCATTGTCTTCAGATGCTGACCATTTCTCTCCCGGATTACTGAAACCATCCTCTAACTGCCTTCTTTTGCCACTGCCAACTTGCCCTTCACACTGCCATAGTTTGACCTTTCTGAAAAGCAAATTTGCTTTTCTGCTTAAAATTATCTACTGTCCCCCTTTTTTGCCTTTAGAATAAAATGCAAACTCTTTAGTACAATTCCCAAATTCTTCAAGATCTGTTTCCTACTAAAGAAATGTCCAAAATGGGTTTGAACTGAAAATGAATTCCACATAACTTAGTAAAGTGAAAAAGTATAACAACTTCTGTGCAATAACCCTAGTCAACTTTCTCCAACCATAGCACAACTAAGAGTTTCACTCTTAGTTTAGTACAGCTAAGATGGTGGGAACCCATCTTGTTCCCAATATTGTGTGGGCTAGTAATTATGTACTCAAATTTTTTTGTCAAGATATTCACATATTTGGCTCTAAATCTATTTTAGTTTGAGTGAAGCAAAAAGTCCCTAGACCCTTTTGGAAAATTCTTCTTAATTACATGTAGAAAATTAAGCTGCATTTGATGAAATGTCAATGATTGAAATTAAACAGTTATTTTAGCTCAAATGTCTCTTCATTCCTAATTGCTTACCCTGGTTCTGAAGTCAGAAATAATCCATTCTTCTT
Organism: Tapirus indicus; assembly: GCA_031878705.1. Lineage (NCBI taxonomy): Eukaryota > Metazoa > Chordata > Mammalia > Perissodactyla > Tapiridae > Tapirus > Tapirus indicus. Next base: position 136,524,676 of record CM062917.1, on the reverse strand, counting down.
TTGTGCTCTCAAAGCCCCTTTGAGCTCACACTGCCTTGATTTGCATTTTTTTTTCTATATGTGTTTCCACAAAAGGTTGAAGTTTTTGAGGCAAGGACATAATAATGTCTTATGCAGAGTATGGCTCAAAGATGTGAGTTAATAAATGTGAATCAAGTTCAAGCCAAGACTAAATGTATAAGAGTACAAACATGGAGCTATTACAAACAAAAACACTCTAGAAAAGCAACTTTAGAACCTCTGGAAGTTTACTCTGTGCCTCCCTACCATCCAAATCCGGAGTCTCATGGATCAACTATATGTCATTATTAGAAATGCAAATGCAAGAATATAAAAAATGGCTTCTTAAATGTGTATTAGTTAGACTTTGTTACTTGTCTATATTTAAGTAATTTTTACTTAGGTTTTACAGGATAGTGCTGATGTCTTGCCAACAAAGCTAGTTCATCTTTTGGTTTTTCTATCCCTTTAGAATTCAGATATTTGATTTTGGTATGCTATTATGTTTTTTGTGTGTGTGTGTGTGAGGAAGACCAGCCCTGAGCTAACATCCGTTGCCAATCCTCCTCTTTTTCGCTGAAGACTGGCCCTGGGCTAACATCCGTGCCCATCTTCCTCTACTGTATATGGGACGCCGCCACGGCATGGCTGACAAGCAGTGCGTCGGCGGGCGACCGGGATCGGAACCTGCGAACCCCGGGCTGCCAAGCGAGGACTAAACCGCTGCGCCACCGGGCCGGCCCTGGTACGCTATTATATTTTATCGTTTGCTATTATTGGCTTAATTTTGATGTGAGAAAATATGTTTTAACTCATTTTTAATTTTGCCCGACAACTGATGAAGTAAATTAAATTGAGTTTTTTCATATGGATGGAGAAAAATTTTAGTGAGCAATTTGAAAAACATTTTGCATGTGGCCAACATATTTAAAAGCTTCAGTTGCTGTTTACTTTAATTTTGGATATAAAAAAGTCATCATAAAAGTAGAATATGAATAGATGCTGGATCACCCTGTGTGGTTTATGAGCACAGATCACTCTTGACTAATACCAACTTGTTTATTATTTCCATTGAGGAAACTTTGATGAGCAGAAAGTCAGATCGTGAGCCAATTGTAGCTTTCCCCCAAAATAAGCAATTTGTGTTATGGTACAATAAAATAAAAATGCAGATTTAGTTAAGGCATATCACTATACTAGATTTTCTTGAAATCTTTTTCTGTCTACCTCAGAATCCTCTTTGATTAGTCCAATTGTTAAAGACAGTAAAATGGAACTCCAGCACATGTCATTCTGGCATTAAGCAGGCAAGTTGCGTAGGTTAATATTGGGATGAAACTACAAGATTTAAACTATCTAATAAATTTAGAGAACATAGACACTTACCTCTGTGATATTTAGGAAATTGTGCTTTTATATCTTTTCTTTTGGATACACTTATTAACTGAATGGTTTTGGGCATGTCTCTACATTGTCACATTGTCTCTGGGTCTGTATTTTTACCTGTGAAAGGTAAAAATATGTCTGCCTCACCTACCTTAGTTAATCCAGTAAATATTTATTTAGCTCCTATTATGGGACATACACTGTTCTAGGCATTTATGTTACATAACAGAAGAGACATGAATGAGTAAGGAAACACACAATAAATAAATAAGCCATATAGCAAGTTAGAAGATGGGAAGTGATGTGGAAAAAAATAGAGCAGAGTAGAAAGTCAGAAAGTTCCTGGTGGGAGGGGTGGGCTCATTGCAGTTTAAAATAGAGTTGTCAGGGTAGGCTCCATTGAGAAGGTGGCATCTGAGAAATGACTCAAAATAAAGTCAGGGAGTCAGCCACCAGGGAACATTCCAGGCTGAGGGATTCACTAGGGCAAAGGTCCTAAAGCACTTTTGGTGAGTTGGCAGAACAGCAAGGAGGCCAGTGTGGCTAGAGTGGAGTGAGGGGGAAATGGTAGGAATCAGAGAGATAAGGAAGACCAAGTACAAATAGATCATGTAAAGTCTTGTAGGCCATGGTAAAGATTTTGCTTTGATTCTAGGGGGAGATATGAAGACTTGGGAGAGTTTGATGAGGAGTGACGTGATTTGAATTGGGTTTTAAAAGGACTACTCTGACTACTGTCCTGAGAGTATATGATAGAGGACAAGAGTAGAAGAAAGGAGACCATTAGGAGGCTTTTGGAGTGTTCTGAGAGAGCTGATGTTGGCCAACAGACCAGCATCAACCTGGGGTGCTAGGACTGGAGGTGGAGTGAAGTGCTTGAATGTATATATGTTTTGAAGGCAGAGCGAACAGCATCTCCTGATAGATTGGATGTGGGATGTGAAACGAAGTGAAGAGTCAGGGTGGCTCAAACAATTTGACCAGAGCAACTGGAATGATGGAGCTGACATCAACTCACATAGGGAATCTGCAGGTGGAGTATGTTTTAGGAAGGAACATCAAAAATTCAGTTTTGGGTATGTTAAGATCGAGATGTCTATTTGACATCTAACTTAGGATAATCTAAATTACGCTACAGTTAAAATTAAGTCTCAAAATGTCAGTGGCTTAACACATAAAGGGTTACTTGTCATGCACAGTCAACATGAAATGTGGGTAGTGAGGGCTCTGCTTCACACATTCCCCCAGGGACTAAAGGTGATGGAAGCACCACCATATAGTAACTGCATTGAAAACATATGACTTCAGGGTCATGAAACGGGAGAAGAGAAAAATTAGAGAGTCATGCATTGGCTCCTAATACTGTATATCAGCCCAATGACACCAATCGCTTCCTCTCACAGCCCAGTGAGTAAAGCTAGTCACACGATACCACCTAACTGCAAGGGGGTGGGAAATATGGACTTTAATATATGAGCAGGCATTCAGGCAAGAGGTTTGTGCTTGTGATATGAATTTGAGAGTGGTTGGCCATGTGGATAGTATTTAAATTCAGGAGATTGCGGAGATTGAACAGCATTGGAGGAGAGAAAAAGAAGAAGGATTGAGTTCTGGGGTGCTCCAGTGTTGATAGATCTGAGAGAGAAAGAAAGAACAGCAAAGGGGACTGACAAAGATTATCTAGTAAGGTAGGAAGAACACCAAGAGACTGAGGTGCACTGGAATTCAAGTGAAGAAAGGTTATCAAGGAGAACAGAGCGTGATAGACTATGACAAATGCTACTGATATTTCAGTAAGATTAGCACTGAGAACTGACCATTGCATTGGCAAGGTGGAGCTCACTGATGTCTTCCATGTTTTGGAGGCTGGTGAAAACCTGACTGGAGTGGATTAAGGGAGAACTGGAGGAGAGGGATTGGAGATACTAGGTTTAGGCAATTCTTTTGAGAAAATATGATATAAAGGGTGAGAGAAATGGAGTGTCAGCTAAAGAAGGAAAAGGGATCAAAAATAAGGTTTTTTAAAATGGGCAAAATAGTAGCACAAGTGTATGCTAATGGATAGAGAGGGAAAAATTGATGGTTCAGGAGAAAGGGGCAAATGTTGCCGAAGTGATGCTCTTGAGCAAGGGAGAGTAGATTGTCTACTGCACAAGTGGAAGATTGATTGGCTTTAGCTAGGGACGTGGAGAGCTCATCTTTAGTGAGAAGCAGCAAGGCAGAATTGAAGAGTGAAATGTGATGGGAGTCTCTGTCAATTTGGTGAAGCTTGTGTGCGGGTGTCTATGGAAGGTGTGCCTTGGATTTGGCATGAACACCAAATGAAAAGAGCTCTGAAGTAATAGACAAATATATTATTATTAACTTGCTATTAGCTTTTAATAGCTTAGCATTATTAAAAACTGAAGCTGCCAATAAGAACTAACAGGAATACAGGAGTCCAGTCTTGTCTGGAAGAAGACAGAGCCTATCTCGAGGCTCTTGGCAGTAGAAGAGTATGCAGACTTTCTGGACCAATCACTTATGCAGAGAAAATGCTCTCCAGAGGAACTTGAGGAGAGTGACGATTACCTTGAATTATTTTTATAGAAAGATGAATTAGGAATTGATGGGTATGGACCTATACTTCTATTGCTAGACTGTGTTTACATAGCTGTGTTAGCTCATAAACTAATCTACAGCTAATAGTTACAGTAATTTGTTAACTCAGCTACATAGGCCTCATTTGTATGTGTCACATACAAGCCAGCAGCAGCCATTCACATGTGTGAATGCTTTGGGAATCAGAGGGCTACATTTAGAACTGCACTTTCTGAATTATACCATTTACATTTTTACCTGCTAATATTTACATTCTGTTTTGCAACAATAATTAATACCTTCCTAATATGGGATAAAATGAACTCTCTCCGGCCCAGAGTGCTACCTAGGATCTTACAGGCTGTTGACACTTCTGTTGCCTTAGGAATTATTATTTCCTTCTGGAACTGAACAATGCAAGAGATTTGTTTTGGGGTGTGCGTGTGTATTCCTGATTAATTCAAATTGGCAATAATTGACCAATTAACTCAATGAATCATTGGAACTTTTCTAACTTTTCTCTAACCATTTTCTCTTAAATTATTATGTGTTATGAAGCTGCCATGTTCTGGAAAATCAAGTCACTTTTGCTGCTACGGTTCTAAACATGTCCAAGAATACTACAAATCACAGAATTACAGAGTGTTCCTACACTGTAGAGATTTATACCTGGAGGAGTGAAGGAAAAGATTTTGGTGGCCATTTGGTAGCCCATTGCCATCATCTATGTTGCCCAAAGAAGGGAAGGACTGTGAAATGGAATTGCCACTGGAACCTCTCTCTGGTCTTGTCAGCACGTCTTTTATGAAAAACACAGTTAATTCATTCTTCCACTCCAGACCTTTTAACAGGGTAACAGCTGACAAACTGCCAGGCTTTATTGCCAGAATAGAAACAAACATCACTATATCATAACTCCTTGGTCCTAAACAGGAGCTTCTACATTCTCTAATGCAGCATTTGAAGGTTCTGGGTCTTTAATGCATTTGCCTTACTTCCCCACCCTGCATATAAGGCTTCAATTATTATACTGAACATATAGAGATATTCAAAAGTCTTTATTTTTTCTCACATACATTGAAAATTATTATAAACATAAAACACGCCCAGATTTAAAAATAACATATAGAAGAATTTATAGGTAAAAGGATCAGCCCCCTGCCCCATCTTTTCCTACCTGTAATTCTGTTCCCCAGAGGTAACAGTTTTTTTCTCAAGTGTTTCCATTTTAAACTTTGCTAGTTAACTTCATATATCTGTATACTGTATGTACCATGTCACTATTTCTTAATTTTCCACATAGATATTACTTATTGACTTTCTGATAGATGAAGATTTAGCCAGGGTATCCCTTTCACACCCTTGCCACCACCACCACCTTCCAGTTTTGTTACAGCAATATTTTATAACTTTTTTTGGTTATTCGTGTTGTCTGCTGATTACAGACTCTAGGCTCCTCACCTCACGAAAGGACGTTAGTGGCCCTACTCTTGATCTAAACTCTCTTCCTTGTTTCCATCTCCAAATTGCATCATTTACACTTCCACTTATACATGTCAAGTTTAAACACATTTGCATTGTGTTCTGCATCCATAATTTACACCTTTTTGATATATATATAGGTTGATTTTAAGAGTTGAAAATCAACATATTCTGTGCTGTGAATCTTCTGGCCAGTTTCACTAGTTATCCCATTTTATTCTACTTTTTATCTCCAGAAAATTCATTGAAAACTCTTATTTGCTGATGGTCCATCTCTGGTTCTCTTTGTTTTTGTGTTCTTATAGTTTTATGTCTTCTTTATTTCTTTACGTTTAATAAAATCTAGAGAAGCAAAGAGGATACACAAGTGTGCTCAGTCCACAACTTGTATTTTTTTTTCCTGGTACATATGCAACAAAAGAAAAGTGTTGTACCAGCAATAATCTAGCTAGACTTTCATATTTTTTGTAATGCACCATTAGAACTACATTTTACACATACTGTCTTTTTACTTCTGCCATTTAATACTTCATTATGGCTTTAAATTGAGGAAGGAAAATGTTTTAATCCAAAATACTCTGAGATAGCAAATTGGAAAGGCAAACACAGGCTTTGGAAAATTTAAAGAAGCACAAAAAAACTGACCATAGGTTTTAATTCAGTCTTTTGACTCTGACATTCTTAAAAAGTATTGAAAACAAAAATGTTCCCTTTTAATGTATTGGCATGATATCTTGATTCCTTATTTAGTCTCCGCCAATTATAGTTTATAATATGCCTGGCAGGCAATTGCCTGTTTTGATATCTTCATCTGCAATGCAGGATAAGATAGTAACATGCTTTCCTCTTTCCTCTGCCTTCTGTAAAGCCTGGTTTACTATTTTAGTAACTCCTTGGAGCAAGTTACTGTACAACATAAACATATATTCCTGTTTATTCAGAGTGACAGTTTTGTTATTGCTGTATTATGAAAACAATTGTGATTCTAAATAAAATATAATCATAAATTAAAACCAAGAGATCAACTTAACTACAACATATACACAGTTTATAGTCCCAAGAATTGGGTTTCACAAAATTCATCTAGCCTGAAAATACAATAAAGGCAATGTCTGCATGATTCATTTTTTAAGTATGTCAAATTTAGGGCTCCCTGTTTTCTTACTGATTCCTAGTAGTATAGTCTTTTTGGATATTTCCATTACCACTTTGTGAGGCTCAGGACATGTCTTGATGTGCCCGCAGGACAGACTGCTTTGTCCTGGACTGAAGGTGGCCTTTGGAAAAGCTGACTTCAAACAAAGAGAGGTAGTGTACCTTCGTGGTGAAGGGGCCTGGCTTAGAGGCCAGGCAGTAGGTGCCAGTCCTGGCTCAGCCTCTTACTGACTGAGTAAACTTGGACACTTGATTTGCTCTCTCGAAGCTTGGGAAATGGGAATAATAATAAGACTTACCTTAGAGAGCTGCCAAAGGCTAAAATAAAACAATGCATGTAAAACATAGCAAAACGCGCACATTTACTAAGTACACATTAAGGGTTAGTTATTTTTATTCTCACTAACACGACTTGTTAATTATTCAGAAGTATTAGTCCTGTCTGAGCACACAGAAATACTTACACATGAATTTCCCCTTAATTTTGGGGGGACCTAAAATACATTCTGAGGACAGCTTTTCAATATTAGGAACTTTTCCTTGTTTCACATTAGGGGCATGATTCATAAATTTAGGAATTGCTTGCACAATGTGCAGATGGAAGTATGAAGTCTAACTTTTCCCTCATTTAGGAGGTCAAGCTTGTGTATAGCTTATTTATGTATAAATCCCTGTTTTTATTAAGGTAACTTTAGTGGTTTAACATAGAGATTAGTTTCATACAGCCTGAAATGTCAAGTTAAACCTGTTTAACTTTCACTTGACATAGCAAACAAATCCCTAAATTTCTAAGAGGGAAGTTTTTGAGTCCTTAATTAGTTAAAGGAGAGAAGATGACTCATGGGTAGGGGAAATGCTAAAGACTCGATTTAATTCTGACTAACTTTCTTTGTGATTTAAGACACTTTATTTATTCAACAATTTGTGCATGTTTATCCTCTGCTATGTTCCAGGAACTAGAGTACAGAGAGAAATAAAATCTCTTTCCTTAGGAAACACACAGCTTGGTTTGGAATGGACACTTGGGTTACTTCTACCTTTTGGCTATTGTGAATAATGCTGCTATAAACATGGGTGTATAAATTTCTGTGAGACCCCGTTTTCAATTATTTTCAGTATGTATTCAGAAGTAGAATTGCTGGATTGTATGGTAATTCTATTTAAAATTTTTTAGGAAATTGCCATGCTATTTTCATACAGTGGCTGCACCAGTTTACATTCCCACCAAGAATGCCCAAGGGTTCCAATTTCTCCACATCTTTGCCAACACTTGTTATTTTCTGGAGTTTGTTTTTGTTTTTGTTTAATAGTAGCCATTCACAACTGAGGGATTTTTTTTTTTTTTTGCTTGAGGAAGATTAGCCCTGAGCTAACATCTATGCCAATCTTCCTCTACTTTATATGTTGGTTGCCATCACAGCGAGGCTGACTAGTGGTGTAGTTTTGCACCCAGGATCCGAACCCATGAACCAGGCCGCCAAAGTAGAACGTGCCGAACTTAACTGAGGAATTTTAAGCAGGTTAGTCACTTAACAAAATATTTATCCTTGGGAAGATTATGGAGGTAGTGGTGTCGAGAAGGAACTGGAGCAGAACTCGAGTGGAAGCCAAGAAAGCCAACTGGTCCCTGGGCGGTCATCTAGGCCTGAGGTGTTGAGGGCCTGAACTAAGGCCATGCAGTAGGAGGAGGAACTGGGAAAGGATTTTTAAATACTCAGTGGAGAGGATGTGGAGGGGAAGAAAAAGGGAGGAGAGGAAGAGGGAAAGGGGAGGAGAAGGGTGAATGGTGAATTCTTATCTCTTGGAATCAATTGGGCAGGTCAATGGGTGTGACTTTTGGGGGGGGGAATTTAATGTGATACTAGAAAGCAGAGGGATGGGCTGGGAGGAAGGGGATACAGAGTGGAGGAGCAGTGCAGGGTTACCAGAAGAGATAGGGCAGGTGAGTGGGCAGATAGAGGAAGAAGATGTTGGGTGAGAGTAGACTTGGGTCTGCTATGAAGACTCAAATGCAATGCCTTTAGGCTTTAAAATAGATGAAGCTGCCCTCTGCAACCATCTGCTGACTGGTCTCAATGTGCTCCATATGTACCTTATGAAATCTTCTATTACTTGGACTATGCTAAATATAATTGATGTAAAGAAATGATTGATTACCATTGATCTCCATTCTATTCCAAATTCAATAATTAGAAAATGTTCACAAGTGCTTAAACAGGATTAGTTCATCCCCAGAATTTTGTCTTTTTTGTGTGTCTTTTGCTCTAGGGACACACATGTAAGAATTTGCTTCATTTTTGCCCTTGTATAAGGCCCTTTGGTACAGATTAATGTGCTAATGAGATGTAGAAGAAAGGCAGCTGATTAACAAATCGTTTCCTCTAATGTATTTCCAAATTTTGGATTATTCAAACAATGGCTTTTGGAAAGTTCCTCATGAGTTTTTATAAGATTTTTCTAGCACAACGCCAAAAGAAGTCTTTTTGCTTTTAATCTGATTTTTCAAAGACATAGTATCTTTTCATTTAACATGCATCACCCTAAATGTGACTTTCACTACTATAAAGGAGAGTATACTATTTTCGTGTATCAGTACAGATACTGAAATAGAAAAGATCTGAGAAAAGTCTGGAAGAATGTCTTTCATATATGTGTTTTCTAGTGGTTCACAGTATGAAATCTTAAGACATATCTTAATTAAGCTTTTTAATAAAAACATGAATTTTACCTTATGCCAAAATTATTTAAATGTATGTTGTTCATGTCTTAATTATTTAATGGATGGATAAGACTGACTATAGGCAAAATTGTGATAAGGAATTTTGGGGCAACTCATTTATACTTGGTGTGTCCTACTTAACTCTAGTATTCTTAGAGATCTCATGTTTTCACTTCTACTTCCCAGCTGTACCCTATGTTATAGTGCCATCAGCCCTTCCTCTTTTAAGAATACACCCATTCTGGACATTGTCTGATGCTGCAGTCTGATAGGAAAGAACCAGATATATTGAATGTAAAAGACCGATAGCTGTTTAATGTGTAATTCCTCTAGGTGCATTTATATTTTTGCATAATAACGCTTGGAAAGGAAATAGGGTATTTGCCACCCGAAATGAGGATATATTTTTGACAAGAAGCAATTCTGCTTATAGTGTTATATAGTCATGTATAGGACTAACTCTGTGTGTGGTATTTAAGAAATTTATTTAGGTGATAGAAAAGGGGCCCAGGGATTAGTGCTACCACTACTAATAATACATATGCCTGGGATTTTAAAAGAATTAGAAAGAAAAAAATTAAGTTATAAGTATTTCCATGTTTTCCCTTTGGCCACATGTAAGAGAATCCTGTATTTGGTAGCTTGGCCTTAACTTCTAGGAGATATATTGAATCTGCCATCTTGGTTCCTGGACTTATGCACCACAGAGTTAGAAAATGAAGAAAGAAGAAGAAAGGAAGAGGGTTTGCACTGGAAGGATTTATTCAAGGGGAAGAAAAGGAAGAATTGAGGAAAAAGCCAAAGAATGAAGAGAAAGGTTAGGAGCTGTATGGGTTTTGTTTATTAGGTGTTGAGAGGGAAAGGTAGAGAGACTGAGAGATTTAAGACAGATGCAGGGTGTGGCGGATATGGAGAGGAGTGGGGCAAATGGAATTTTAGGAAGTGTTGCTTAAGTAAAGATTGGACCACCCTAAATATCTTTGAAAAATGAAGGCAAATATTGAAATTACTTTGTGTAACTGTACTGTCTTTTTTGTGTCTTGTATTTTTCCTACCCCAACTTGAAATCAGTCATTTCTCCAAGAATTCTTGCCTACTCTTAGTGGAGAATGTTATTTAGAAACTGAGATCTGGATGCTAGATGTGCTCATGCTACTAGAGGTTCCTTGCTTCTTGGCCCCTTCATCAGACAGAGCTAGGAAATAAATGCATATCCACACTGCCCCACACACATATATTTATATACACATACATCTATATCTAATTATATTTATGTAGTTATCTATCTACCTATATTAAAAGCCTACGTGGTTTGTTCTAGCATTCTCCCTTTTCATATTTGAATTCCCCTCTCCAACAGTGAGAAGCATGGCTCTCATTATGCTTAATGTCTTTACTTGTTCATCTCCTTATAGCTAACCAATCTCCCTGCAGTGTGGGCCAACCTGCTTGTCTGGACCCTGCTTTACATCTTGGCTGCACAGGCTAAGTTCTCCTTGCCACTGGGCAGAAAGCAGTAAGTGTTGACATGAAACCAAATAAAGCTTCATAACCCCCTTAAAATCATCCGTAAGTGTTGGACATTGTTCAGTGTCAACAATCCAAAAGAAAAATTATTTATTGTCCAATTTTCCTGTTTGGTTGACAGTCCTGCAATATATAGTTTTTTGTTCTTTTCATTGCAAATATATACAATTCTGGTAAAGATATAGACCCTTGAGCATTATGGGAAATGTATTGATTATTTATAACACTATTACATGCAAAAATATTCTCTAAATTTCATGAAATAATTTAAAATTTAACTTTTGGAATATCACCTTTTTGTGTGTGGCTACCTCTTGTTTCTGTACTAAAAACATGATTTCAAGGTCACTTTCCCCAAGCCAGGACTGCTTTTGGAAGTTGCCAGTGCTGTTTTTTTTAATCACCTGAATGTGAGATAACTAAAAAGAAGTGTGTGTTTCTCCAAGTAAAAATACCCCTAACATGTTTGGGTTTGATGTAATAGTTAAAGGAACATAAATCCTTGCCATCCATTTAACAATGGGCTGAAAGAAGGTATACAATGCTAATCCTGGGAATTTACTCTGAAGTATCCAGAAATGGACTGACTAACCAATATACCTAGATGTAGAGGAAAATTAAATTAATCAGTCAATCATTTAGAGAAATATAAAAGAACTATGTAAATGTGTGTGTGATGTGTGAGTATCTGTGTGTGTACGTGGTATGGTGTATGTGTACGTGTGGGTGAGTGGTGTATGTTTGCATATGTGATTGTGTGTGAATATATGTGGTATAATGTGTGTGGCTACTTAAATTTAAAATAAAGTAAAATAAAAGTTCAGTTCCTCACATGCTACCCACATTCCAGTTACTCAATAGCCACATGTGGCTACAGGCTTCTGTATTGGACAGAGAAGAAGAGAATGTTTCTATTATCAGAGAAAGTACTACTGGATAACACTGTTCAACAGAGCGCTGCTCTGTAAAGCAGACAAGTATACTTGTTGGGAATTATATTTGTTCAGTTGATCATGTGAAATCCACAAGTATAGACTCCATTATCAACTAGAGCCATACCTTGATGGACACTGATGTTTACCCTCTTTTTTCACATCGGCTATTTTTTCCTTTATGGGTTGACAGACTACGTAGATCACTGCTTTGTTCCTGTGAAATATCTCTGTAGTCTTAAAGACAGCGATAGTTTGAATAGCTTCCATTCATTGAGGACTTAACTATATTCTAGGCACTGTGCTTAGCACTTTGTCTGCATTATCTCATTTAATCATTATAACAACTTTATGTCATAGGTGCTCTTAGTCTCTCTGTGTTACAGGTGGAGAAGCCAAGACAGGGAGGCTAGATAACTTGCTCACAGTCCTATAATAGGTGAGGAGTGAAGCCATGATTTAATTGTGGATGAATAAGGGAAGTGGAAGAATATGTATTTTTGATATTCCCATGGGAAACTTTCCAAATATTAAAACTTGGGGACAACACTTTTACTTTCATGAACAGAAATATAGCACAAAAGAATTACATAGAAATTAGTCACATCTTTTTAGACCATATTAAAAACTTCAGTTGTGTATCATGCCTTAGTCACATAAATTCCTGATCTAGGAGTGTTTGTGGAAAAATATTTGTACTCTCCTCCCTCTTTCACCTCTCGCAGATGCCAAACTTCCTTTCAAATTACCAGCTTCTAAATCACAGAACATCTTTCTAATTCTGACCCACATCACTCTCCAGACCTAGGGCCCCTCACTCTATTTTATACTCTTTTAAAAGGATAATTTTTTGTTTGTTTTTTATTTTGTATTTAATGATGATTTACTTTTTTTTTTTTTTGGTAAGGAAGATTAGCCCTGAGCTAACATCCATTCCCAATCCTCCTGTTTTTGCTGAGGAAGATTGACCCTGAGCTAACATCTGTGCCCATTTTCCTCTATTTTATGTGGGACGCCACCACAGCACAGCTTGATAAGCAGTGCGTAGGTCTGCGCCCAGGATCTGAACCTGTGAACCCCCGGTGGCTGAAGGGGAGCATGGGAACTTAACCACTATGCCACCAGATCAGCCCCAAGATGATTTACATTTTAATATCTCACACCAAATATGCATCTCCATGTTTTAAACTTCTTTATTCTACATAAAAGAATTGCTTGGTTAAATTCATTTACTTTCATTCATAAGATTTCATCTTTTTTATTAGCACGTATTGATTTTGTTTTTTCATGGATTGTTCCCCCACCATTACTCTTTCCTATACTTTTTAAGGTTATATGAAAAATGTTTCAATGGTAAGTTTCCTTTTCTAAGGAAGTGACCCATCCGAGAGAGGAAGCATGACGGTCACATGTGGAAGCTGGAGCACAGAACTACTTTCTTACTCTGTTTTTTATCTCTCAAGTACTGTGCCCCCTCTTGCTACCATAAAATGTTTCTTGGTGGTCTCAACAGCTCAGGTTTCATCAGCTCTCTTTGGAAACAGAATAGACTGCACTGACCGCCTAAATCTCCTTTAGATCGATATTTGTAATGAAACAGTAACATCTGTAAAATATATTTTGCTCAGCAAAGGAAAGGATGAAATTATTATTGTGACATACTTTTTCTTAGATGTGAATAGAAGAAAAAAGTTCTGAAAGATTCAAATAATACAATAAGAGTATTTAATTAAATTTTATAAAACACCAAAAAATGTGGTATAGTTAGAAATACAAGTAGAACAAAGATTTTACAGTGGCCTTCAACCTTAAGTAAATGAAGCGAACTTGTCCTCTTCAAAATGCTCTTTGCTTATTATATAGACATCATATAAAAGAAGAAAAATCTGCAGGGAGATCCTGTAGGTTCAAATCACTGAACTCTATTCATTTGTATTTAGAGATAAAAACAGGAGAGCCCTCATAATTCCATCATGAACCAGAAGAACAATAGTTTTAGAAACATGCAAATTTCCTTTGATATTCAGCTGCAAGGAGCTCTTTGAAAGAACTTTCCAGCCATTCTTATTTTGGAAATGCAGCTGGATAATTATCCACATGTGGCAGAAACAGGAAGGCCTCATTTCCTCAACATTTTCCCACTCTGCTTTTTCAAAGAGAATGAGAAAATATTTTTGTAAAAGGATGGGATTCCCTGGGTTTCCTAATAGTAGAAATTAGTTAATCTACATTAAAGTGCTACATTTTTTCCCCCTGGGCGGAGCACCTGTGTTTCTACTATCTCAATTTTTTTTAAATTCACAGGAACTTTTTATGATTACTTGATGAATGAGCATATTAATATGTAAAATTGTAGTAGACTTTTGTGAGGCTCACAGCAGATCCATTTACTACCTATTGAAAGAGTCAAGGGGAAAAGTACCTTAAATAGAAAAATTAGAAGAATCAATCATTAGTCTAGATGAATTTCTACATCAAGGTAGCATCACCTAATTTAGGATGATTCATGATTTACTTCTTTTTCTTTTTACTTCTTTGTATTTTTACTTTGTCAATAATGAATAATTATCATTATTTGTGTGATAAAGAAGAAAGAACAAGAAAGTAAAACATTTGCCTGTTCCATTTTACTCACGAGACAAGGAAGGCACAATTTAACAACCTGAAGAACGTCAGTCGTTCTTGAACACGTCATTCTCTCTTATAGATACTGTTAATACCATGTACATCAGCATTGTCCAACAGAACTGTTTGTAGTGATGGAGACAAGCATATATGTTGCTCAACACTCTAGCCACTAGCTGCATGTGCCTCCACTGTAGCACCTACAATGTAGCTTATGAGACTGAGGAACTGAATCTTTAATTTATTTAATTTTAATTAACTAAAATTTGTATAGTTATGTATGGCTAATGGCTTCCATATTGGACAATGCAGACTTAGATATATCCAAAATACAAATCAGTCACAAGCATCTAAAAATCGGTCACAGTACTAAAAAGTATTGTAGCACTATTTGTGATTACACAAAGTTCCATTTGTTATTTACACATAGTTCTTTGGATGTTTATTTTCTTTATAAATGATTAGATATGTTTATGAAATGGAAGTCCATACTTACCAGAGTAAACTAGGATTTTGCTACAACACTATTGGTTATAGGAGAAATTAAGAATAATGCAGGTCAGAACTAAAATGAAATACTACAAGAATCTTAATAATCTCCAAGATAGTCATAAGCTGTTGTCCTTGATTCTAATATTTCAGAAAAGCTCAGGGGTATGTTAAGACATGTTAGACCCTCAACAACACTAGTAGGAGGGGAAGGACATAAACTAGGAGTAAGCATGATGGAGATTGGTGAAACTCCCAGCTGTGGGACCTGACCCTGCGTGAGCAGTGAGAGGGGTATAGCAAGACTGACCTTGGTTTTAACAGGAATCAGAATCGACTTGACAGCACTAATGACAAAAAAGCTACTATAACTAAAGCAACTAGGAATTGAAATTTCTGAGTATGGAGACTTGAATCATTATTTTTGTTTCTGGTAGGTATGGTAGGTTTTTTTAAGTCATAAAAGCAGAGAGTTGGAGAGAGATAAGGCATGAACACTTGGGAGTGGCTGAGTGCTTGAGGAGTAGAGCAGGCTAAGAATAGAATTTATGCTACTCCCAGAGGGCCAATGGACATCGTTCCAGGACATATTTGGCCAGTTAGAATGGTTTGCATTTTTTTAATGTTGAGGGGAAGGGGAGGATGGTGGCGATAGGAAAAAAACAGCAGTCTACATTGCTAATTGCCAGTCCGTTAATCAATTTTTTTTTAAAGTAAGTTTTATGAAGAAAGAGAGTATATGTCTGGTTAACTTCTATATCTCCAATACCTGGTCCAGTGCCTTGCACGTTGTTGGTACTCTACAAATATTTATTGGATGAATAAATACAAGTGCTTTTTAAAAGAATTTGGATGTCTTAGAGAGGATGGCCTCATGCATTGGTCTGGATGTTGGAGTAGATGACCTTTAAGATCTTCCAACTCTGAGATGACATGATTTTATGTATAAACAACACTTGATATTTTAGCTCCAGCCAAAATGTCTGGATATGAAGCTAACATAATTTCCTAGAACTCTAAGCATTATATGCTAGAGCCACATAAGTATAGTTTGTTTTTTAAAAAAATTAACATAAAAATGTTAGGTGACTTTAATAAGGCATCATGTTTTCAGGATCCAAGTGAATCAACAGATTCTGGCGTTATGCGGTTCAGTGTTTTGTTCTTTATTATTTTTCAAAACCCTCTAAAAAATGAATTAGGTATTTCTAGTGATCTGAATCAGTTAAAAGAAAAATAGTAAGGGCAAGTTGTTTTGGGATACATTTTGTTCTCTTTAACACTTCTTTCATTTCTTTATCCGCTCTTGTCTGTCAGGAGGCACCCAATACTCTCACATTTCCTCCCTTACCTTGTAGGACCAACACTTATATGAGAGATCTCTTCCATTAGCTCCTATCATGTCAGGTCTAACTCGTTAGCTTTGCTCACATGGCCTTCCGGGATCTGAGCCTTGCCAGTCCCTCTGACGTTGCCCGAAGGCAGGGCCATACTGAGGCACCTTGTGTTTTCTGAATCAGTGTGCCGTACTGTGTCACAACTCTTCCTCTACATGTGTTGTAATCCCTTTTTTGTTCATTGAGAGCCTTTATTCTCCTCTGCCTAATACCAGTATGCCTAACAAATTCCATTTCATCCTGGAAGCACATCTTTTTTAAAAAATTATTATTTTATTGAGGTCATAACGGTTTATAACATTGTGTAATTTCAGGTGTACATTATTATATATCAGTTTCTGTATACACTGCATCATGCTTGCCACCAATAGTCCAATTTTTATCTGTCACCATATATATGTGCCCTTTTACCCCTTTTGCCCACCTCCCAACCCCCTTCCCCTTTGGTAACCACTAATCTGTTCTCTTTGCCCCTGTGTTTGTTTATCTTCCACATATGAGTGAAATCATGCAGTGTTTGTCTTTCTCTGTCTGGCTTATTTTGCTTAACATAATACCCTCAAGGTCCATCCATGTTGTTGCAGATGGGATGATTTTGTCTTTTTTATGGCCGAGTAGTATTCCATTGTATATACATACCACATCTTCTTTATCCATTCATCAGTTGATGGGCACTTGGGTTGCTTCCATATCTTGGCTATCACAAAAAAATGCTGCGATGAACACAGGGGTGCATAAGTCTCTTTGATGTTGATTTCAAGTTCTTTGGATAAATACCGAGTAGTGGGATAGCTGGATCGTATGGTGTTTCTATTTTTAATTTTTTGAGAAATCTCCATACTGTTTTCCATAGTGCCTGCACTAGTTTGCATTCCCAGCAGCAGTGCATGAGGGTTCCCTTTTCTCCACATCCTCTCCAACATTTCTTATTTTTTGTCTTGTTAATTATAGCCATTCTAACAGGCATATGGTGATATCTTATTGCAATTTTGATTTGCATACCCCTAATGATTAGCGATATTGAACATCTTTGCATGTGCCTGTTGGCCATCTGTATATCTTCTTTGGAAAAATGTCTGTTCATATCCTCTGCCCATTTTTTGATTAAGTTGTTTGTTTTCTTGTTGTTGAGTTCTTTATATATTTTGGAGATTAACCCCTTGTCGGATGTTGGAAGCACATCTTTCTCTCTAATCATCCCTCGTTTTCTTGCTCCTGTGATACCATATATTTCACTATGATAACACTTATCACAGTGTCCTGCAGTTGAAAAAATTTTTCTGTGTGGGACTCCAGCTGTACTGTGAGGGTGTGAATAAGTTAAGGGCAGGGAAGATAACTTAGTTATGGAGCTCAAATGGCCACTCCAATGGAAACACTATGAGGGTCCAGACTGGGTCTGCTTTGTTTGCTACCATAACTCAAGAACTTTGAACAACGTCTGGCTCACTGCAGTTGTTAAATGAATGTATCTAAACATCCAACACCTTTCATAATGGAGATAATTAATATTTGCTGAAACACCAAATGGTTCAGAAGTTCTATGTTCATTCCTGGATCTACTGCAGTCTATGCTTGATTTTAAGAGTTAATCTGGCTGTGAAGTTTGCACTGAAACTTGCACGTGGAAATACTATACCATACACTTTAGATAACATAATTATAAATAATTGTACCACAGATTATTTAAGACTAGAAAGACCTTTATAAAGGCTTTCTCTTTTTGAGGCATTGACAATGTGCTAGGCACTGTTGTAAGCTCTTTACATTTATTAACTCACTTTTATTAATTCATTGTTACTAACTCATAACATTGAGAGGTAAACAATATTATCCCCATTTTACAGATGGTGAAACTGAGGCATGGCAAGTCCACATGACTCCGTAAGATCATACAGCTAGCGAGTACAGAGCTGAGAGTCAGCCCAGGCAGTGTGGTTTCAAAATCCCTTCTCTAAATCTCCATATTAGCTGCTCCTTTATGACGTGTTTAGTCATTTTCTGTTAGCCACTTCTTCCTATGGGGATGCCTTCAGTTGTAAGTTTTAGAAAACCCATTTAAAAATGGCTTAAATTATGGAGAGGATTTTATTGGCTCATGTAACCAAAATGTCCAGGGATAGGTCAGACTCTAGGAGAGCTCTGGTTTGGTTCCCTATAATTCTCACTGCTCTGCCTTTTTCAAGATGTCAGCCTCATCCTCAACTAGATGGAAGATCTGGTAGGGAGTGGCTATAGTTGTTCTAGATGCCACCATCCAGAGGAAGAGAGTGTCTCCAGTTGTGTCCCAGAAGAGAAAGCTTCTGTTACAGAAGCCCTTGCAAATACCTCCTCTAGCCTCACAAATAGAAATTAGGTCACATATCCTCCTGTACCAGTGGCCAATGGATGGGCTTGTGCAAGTCACTTTATGCCTGAACTTCCTGCCTCATCTCTCGATCCAGTGATGGACTCAGCTTTCCCTGAAGCACACGAGTCCTTTATGGGACATGTGAACAAGCAAATTGAGAGTGGTTGCTACCAAGAGCTATGGGAGTAAATGGTAGGCAGGGAACCCAATGCTTGCTACATCCCTCATTTTTGAGGATGCAGACCCTCAGAGATGCTGACATCACAAAGTTCGTTAGAGATCCATTTACCTTTGAGCTATAAACTTCTAAATCAAATTCTAACAACCGCTTCAAGGAAACTTTTAAAATCATGTCTGACTGAAACTCTTCAGGGGAAATAGCATTTATCTCTAAATAATTTTTACAAAATATGAAATAATCAAAGTACTAAGAAATTAGAATATTTTAGTTAATTATGAAAGAGAAAACAGTCTGAAAATAGAACTGAGTTTTTAGCTCTCATTGTGTACTTAGTAATACTTTATAAAAACAGTATCCTACAATATAGTACAATCTGCAGCATGATTTACTACTTTGATTTGACTTTTAGTTTCTCCGTGAGCCCATATGCAACTAAATATGATAAAAAATCTCTCTGAAAAGTAAGAGGTTAGGATATATCACAGAACGTCTGCTAATTAGCTCATTGCAATCTCAGTTCTCTGTTTCACAAAAATTGTATATGCTGCGTTTAAAACTGACCTCAAAGCTAACTCCAACAGACACACATTCATCTGTTCATTTATTTAATGAGTTCTGCATTTATTGAGGGCCAACTACTTGGGGATAGAGTGGTAGGTACTTGTCAGTTGTTGTATTTGAATTCTCTGTGGATTCTTGGGATTTCTTTCCTGAGAGCCTTTCTCCTAATTTGATCTTCCCTCTTGGACTGAGCCTTCTTACATCCTACTAGCAGAGCAAATTTTGTAAAACTCAAATTCAATTATACCTTATTTCTGCTTAAACAACTTCAATGGCTTCCTGAGACCTATAGGAAAATATTCAAAATCTTTAGAATGACTTAAAAACGTTTTCACAAGATAGCCTGGACCTGACTTCCTAGCCATATTTCATGCCACTTTCTCACACATACACCCCTAAATCTACCCTACTGAATTCCTCGCTGTGCTTTAAATACATTTTTTAAATGCCATGCCTTTGTATGTGCCGGCCCTTCTTTCTGGGAGATCCTTTCCCACTCTTCTCCACCTGCTTAAATCCTACTCATGCTTCAAGAACCAGCTCAGGTATTACTACTCATTCTGTGGCTGCTTCTGCAAACTCTCTAGGCAGAGTTAGTCATTCTTTATTACATTCACATAAAACTTGCTGTGACTCTATTACTACACTTAATACATTGCATGGTAATTTTTTAACATATTTTTTTCATGAAACAAGTGATAGTGTTGATCTTTCTAATCCTAAATTATCATTTATCAATGTATCAGTCTGACCAATACATTGACCAATGAGCATTTTCTTACATTGTTTCTAAAAAATATTTACTGAGTACTTTTTCTGGGCCAGGCACTGAGTTGGTGTTTAGCTCCAAAACATGGCACAGGTACTTCATTTTATTTTAACAATCCAGGTGCTTTTTGGACAGTTTGATGTTTATTTTGGCTTCGGTAATCTTCCATGATATATCAAAGTGAGAACTGCCATTTCCAGAAGTTGACTATGTACTAGTATTTTTTTCCCTGTATATAGAAAGGTCCTGATAGGGCAGGTGTGATTTGCTATCCTTCCAACATGCTATTTATGACGGCAATTCAATACTAAAATAGTTGGCTTTTCCCTCCTTTCCTCCCAGATAATTCTTATGCCTCTCATCTAGTTGAATGTAACAAATGTTTAATTTTTCACATTCGTATCTGCAGATTATTGATGGCAAAAGTTCCAGGTTAAAAAAAATAAAAGTATCTTTGTTTTGAATTAAAGCTCTTACTTGGTCTTCAGACTATAGCATTTTATTAGTAGCTTTAGTGAATTACTCCAAAGTTCTCTGATTAACACGTGAATCTGAAAAATGTATTTCATAAAAGGAAAATTGTGGTATATTTAAGTGATGTTTTAAAAATTCCATTGAATAATAAGCCTTAGGATCATAACTACTAATTTTGAATCCATCAAGGCATGCTGCTTTTGTTCATGAATATTCTTGTTTTAAATATGCACAATGCATGAAAAGCTTATGTCCCTTTCCCATTATAAAAAGAATTTATTATGGGCATCACAGTCAAAAATTGTTAGGTGATATTTCAGAATCAGTTCAATCATTTTCCAGTTACTATGGAATGTATTCACCATTCTTCTACTTAATAATTTTAGGAGTGGAAATGGACTTTCTTTTCAAATTTTCAAGCAGTATTTTGCTGTAAATGGTTTTCTTACAAAGAGGGTTTTGATTCTTCCTTCTTTACAATTACTGGTTCTTTGCCTGGAGGATGAATATATTCCATCAAAGCATAAAGAAATGCTATCCTTACCAAATAATTATTGCATCAAATAAAATTAGGACAATACATGCCATGCTTTTGGAGAGACTGGGATTTTAAAACAATCCAAAGCCAGGTTAATGCTGAGTGGTCATTTTACAAAGAATATAATATCCCTCTGATCGCCAGCAGGGAGTCTAAGCAAGGCAGTCTGAATTTTGATGTTAACTAGAGAGAATTTTATCTTCCTATTCCTCTGTAAATAGACTTGAAATACAGTGCCCGTTGAGTTTTGTGTTTGTTAGTCCTGAATGGTAGAGAACTAGGGTGTGACCTTTTGGGTCTCTCTCTCTCTTTCTGCCAAGCCCTGAGGAATGTGGTCTTGCAGTACAAAGTGGAACATTAAGACAATGAAAAACAAGAGTGTGACAGACATGATTGTTTAAATTTGTCGCTACCAATTGTCACTAACAGGCCTTAGACTGTGCCTTTGTCTCTAAGAATGGGACTAAAGATCTCACCACAAAAAAAGAGTTAACTGTGTGAGGTGATGGATGTGTTAATTATCTTGATCTTGGTAATCATTTTGCAATGTATATGTACATCAAATCATCACACTGTACACTTTAAATATATACAGTTATGTCTGTCAATTATTCCTCAATACATCTGGAAAAAAATAAAAATAAATAAAATTTAGAAAAAGGTATTAGGACAAAGGAAAGATCCTTACAGGAAAGATAAGAAAAAAAAATTTAACGTTTCATCTATCAGTTTCATCACAGACGATCCCAGCCTCTCCTGAGCTGAAGAATTGGCCCACTCAAAGCGCTAACTCTGCTGTCTCTACATGAAGACAAACTACAGCACACCATGCAGATCAAAGTTTATGATTCCAACCCATTCAGACTCAGGCTGAAGGCACATTTGGGATGATCTCATTCAGTCTCATTGCAGAGACAGGAAATGTATGGCAAGATGCATAGGAAGTATTAAGTTGTGGTGGAATAACAGTTCAAATACTAACGAATGTGAACTTTCTTGTTTTCCCTGTTGAACTGCCACCTTCTCCCTATTGGGCAATGAGGGAGGGGTGCACTTGTTTGTTCAGGGAGGGAAGATCCCACAGGTGAAAACAAAGAGCTTCTACATTCTATATTGCAAGCTATATTTTAAGCTTTTACAGTCAAAAGACATCTCAGTTTAAGACCAAAAAGATTTGATGTAGCTCCACTGACAGGGTGAATAGGTGTGTCTTTTTGCCCTTCATACTAGATAAAGGAACTTCACGAGAAGTGGTGAGTTTAGAAAATAAGTAAGTTAGAAGAATTGTGGGGACCGTGTGTTCTGCCACTCCCCACATTAGGAGTCTGGTGTGTGTGCGGGTGTGGTATGGTGAGCACATGATATAATTAACTTTAAGTAGGAATATGAGAATAAATGGTCTCGTGCCCGACTACTCATCTAAAATCTTGGAAGGCAGCAGCCTCATAGATTTGGTTCACTCTACTAGGGGCAGCAAAGTAGTGTATCCACATCTGAGAGAAGGGACAAGTTGGCCAAGAGGTCTTGGGACTGGGAAGGCAGTAAGCAGAGATGTGAGTGGACCATACCAGCAATGGATAAGAAGGATTGGCAGTGCTAAAGTGCCAGGTGACCTACCCACTGGCAATGGCCCTCTGAGAGTACAATATGCTTCACACATGCTGTCCAGTTTCACATGAGTCAAGTTACATTGTTAGAAAGGATCTCAGCATAGGATGGAGAAAAAGGGAGACTGAGAGAAAGACTCCCTGTTCCCAGCACCACCTCAGGGTGGCAGTTCTCTAACAGTCACCTGCCCTCTTGACTAAGAAGTATGGGTTAAGGATAAAACAGGAGCTCATATACCTTAAATGTGAATGAATAAAAAATTGGGATTGGTTAAAAGGAATCACTGGATTGGACTGAGAAAAATAGATGTTGACAAAATTGGGATTTTTTTTAATATCATGCAGATGATTGATAGATAATAAACTTGTTAGAGGAAATAAAGTTATGTTTTTACAACACTGAGAATTTTGTGGATCATTGTATCTGAAAAATGCACACACACGTAGAGAGCAAGATGGCAGATTGTGTGTGTGTGTGTGTATGTATATATGTCTATCCAGAATAATCGACTCTGGAAAGCAAGGGTTTTGTGAAATATATGTCAGGAACACTGTCAGGATCAGATTAAAACTGGACATTTTTAAGGTACATATTTATAAAACTGTTTTTGGCATTCTGAGCCAGTTATCTCTTTTCCTTTGCCATGTTTCTGTTGAAATATGAGAGTTTTTTTTTTTTAGCAGTGTTTTTCCCTGCAATGAAGGGTAGTGAGCATAAGTGTTGGCCCTGATGACAGAGAGAGAGAGACAGGCAGACAGAAACAGAGGGAAATAAGAGGTCTTAGGAGCAGCAGGAAGCCCTCAAACCCAGAAGATATGCTGCTAGCACTCTGTGCTCTGCCTGGTAGCATAGGCCATACTTCCTCCATGATGACCCATTGCAAAGTGCTATACTAAACGCCTGCAACCACCAAGAAGCAAAAAAGGGATTCTCAAATATACCAGGAATCACCAAATAATTGAGAAAAGTCAAATTGAGAAAATGAAACTAATGAAGAAAACAGAAAACTTAAAAAAATTATTAATATCTGCAGAGACATTCAAGAGATAGCATATCAATAAAACTAAGAACAGGAGGTTCCAAGAAATAAACAAAAGATTTCAAAAAATAAAAAATATAAGTATTGAAATAAGTATCAATCAATGGCTAATGAAGTGTAGCAATCTTAATATCAGGTAAAATATAATCTAAAGAGTATATTAATTCACCATCACTTTTCATTTTATCCTTGTTCTAAATTAATTCTTCACACACTATTGTACACCATGGGACAGAATCTATCTTGTTCCCTCTTGTATCCTAGCTAATTACCTTATACTTAATAAGTACAGTAACTATTTAATTGAATTGAATAGAATCTAAATCACATGATCTCTTTTTTTTAGTGAGTCAGACTGAGGGGGCATGTAACTTAGGTTTCTGCATGTGTATCATAGGAAGATAAATGTTAGTGAAAGTTTTGAACTCTTTTGTAGCAATTTCATGTGTATAGTGAAGCCATTTTTCTAGTTGTATGCCCCATCCATATTTATTCACTTTATAATAGAGTCTCAGCTATCTCCTGGAATGCTATTTTAAATTTATCTTTATGATTGTACTCCTGAGGTCACACGACTCACAGCTACACTGGGTCCATTAAGGCTATGGTGATCCTGGCTGTAAGCCCAGACAGAAAAAATATGTCTTTGACTTCCAGGGAGTGGAATTTCTGAGTCACACATCCTTACCCTGCTTCATATGCAGATGCATCCTCAGAAGATGAGAGCCATTCTGAACAGGCATTTCCCTGTTTTGGTCAAAGGTCTCCAAAACAATGAACTAATTACATAATTTATTCAAAAGGTATTTTTTGTCTTTGTGCAGTATTATAACAGGTTCATTTCAAGGCCCTTGATATATTTATCGCATAATTTTCTAATGAAATTCAAAAATCCTTAGGAAACTATTTTCCAGGCCTCAACTTTCTATTCCCTGAGGAGCCAAATGCTACCAGTGAGGTTGTGGGAGAAGGCTACAGAAGCTTGCTATGTGATGACTTTATTGTGACAATGTTCTTAGTTCTCTTGAAAGCCAAATCTATTCAATGAAATTATATCATGTACACAAAGGGGTAATGACTAAAAAACACAACTATCCAGTGAAGGCAGTCGATCTTTGTAATTTAGGCAGACTTCAAATTTAGAATACCCACATACTGTGTCAAAATGCGTCTAATAGCAGATTCGCAGGTCCCTGCTCTACTATATTTATGATCCAATATATCCTAGAATCCCAGAACTTTCTGATGGGTTCTCTTTCTTCAAATCTCTCAGACTGACATTTCTCTTCATTCAATCTAGATTTATTGCTGTCTGCTATGCACCAAGCATGGCTCTATGCATGAGGGATGCAATAATGAGTTAGAAACAACTCTGTGCCAAAAGGTCTCTGGGGCTGCGTCTGAGAATATAGTCTTCTACAGGGGGGACAATCATGAACAGATAACTAGAAACAAAATCTGCTGGTGCTGTCATAGAAGTATGCCCATGGAAACATGGAACTACCAAGGAAGAGAACTTCATCTGAATTGGGGATTTAAGGAAGACTTCCTGTTGGACATGATGATGGAGATGAGTTAATTAGCTGAATAGTGGGCAGGTGGCCATTCTAGAGAGAGTAGACTGTATGTATCAGTGCATGGAGGCAAGAAAGGATGGTACGTGAGAGATTTACAAACAGTTCGT
Source organism: Tapirus indicus (assembly GCA_031878705.1). NCBI lineage: Eukaryota > Metazoa > Chordata > Mammalia > Perissodactyla > Tapiridae > Tapirus > Tapirus indicus. The sequence continues at coordinate 136,499,180 of CM062917.1, read as the reverse complement.
GGGGAATACGGGAAGACAGGAAGTGATAAATGATAAACCTGGAAAGATGGAGGGCCATATATGTAATAGTAGCTTTAACCTTATCTTGTGAGTTAGGTGGACTAACATGGTCATATTTTTATTTTAAATTCCCAAATATATATGTAGAGGATGGATTTGAAGTCCTATTCTGGAGCCAGGGAAACCATTTAAAAGACTCCCACAAGGGACAATGAGATGCTAAGCTAAGGATGGAGAAGTCGGGTGGATTGGTGATATCTTTAAGATGACAGCAGGACTTGGCATTTATATGTGGGGTATATAATGCAGAATGTAGACTCAAGAATGACTCTGAGATTTTTAGTGTGGGTGACCAGATGGATAGTAAATTAGATACTTGAATATGGGCCTCTGAAAATAAGTCTGAAATGGAATACTATTTTAAGTTTCATAAGCATGTAAGTTTTAGTAGATTTCATCACCAAGAAAGAAATTGGAGACCTTCATCTTGTGTTTCAATATATTTTCCAGAACTTAGATCTGTTGGATCTTGATGATCATGATTTGAGAAAAACAAGGTTATTCTTCTACTCAACTCTCATACACTGCTGGTGGAAATATACAAAGGCACAACCACTTTGGAAAACAATTTGGCAGTTTTTTAAACAGTTAAACAAACTCATCATGTGATCCAGTCTTTCTACTTTTAGGTATACCCAAAGGAAATGAAAGCATGTATCTACACAAAACCTTGTACACTTATGCTAATGGTAGCTTTATGTGTAAAAGTCAAAACTGGAAATAACCTGTGTTCATCAACTAGTAATGGATAAACAAACTGTGGTATATCCAGGCAACAGAATACTACACAACCAATAAGAATGAACTATTGATACATGCCACAACATGGATGAATTTCAAATAATTATGCTGAGTGAAAGAAGCAAGACAAAAAAAGAGGACATAGTATATGATTTCATTCATATAAAATTCTATGACGTGAAAACCAATGTGTATTAGCAGGAAGCAGATCAGTGGTTGCCTGGGGAGGAGTGGAGCAGGAGAGAGAAATAACAAAAGGACACAGGGAAACTTTTGGAGATATAGATATATTTATTATTTTGATTGCCTGATGGTGTCACAGATGTATACTTTTGCCAAAACTTTTGAAATTATACACTTTAAATATGTGTAGTTTATTGTATGTCAATTGTACCTCAATAAAATTGTAAAAAGAAATAAGAAAGAAAAACCCCACCTGGTTCCCAACCAATGGCTACCTCAAAAATACCATATTGAATTCCATGAATGAGAGTATGTGAACTATTTTCCCAACATGATAACTTATAATTCCTTGATTGGAGTAGGAAGACAGTATATTTTGACAAGAATATAGCCTTCTTTTTTTTGGTGAGGAAGATTCACCCTGCGTTAACATCAGTTTCCAATCTTTCTCTATTTTGTGTGTGAGTCACTGTCACAGCATGGCCACCGATGAGTGGTGTAGGCCCATGCCCTGGAACTGGGCCCAGGGCTGCCGAAATAGAGGATGCCAAACTTAACTACTAGGCCTCTGGGGCTGCGTCTGAGAATATAGTCTTTGATAACAGTTCTTTTTAAAAAGTGGAAGATTCTCTCAGGTATTATAATGAATTTTTAAAAAGTGCACCATGCTGGTACATTGGTCATTTTTAAATAAAATGTTAGTATGGGTCTTTTCCATGTGGGTTGTGGGAGGAGGGTGACAGGATAAAAGAATATATCCTCTGCTCTTATTTTCTCTTTCTTTTCATCTTCCAGAAGGCAATTTGGACAAATTTAATACTTTCTTAAAATACCACAGGTACACTGAACTGGTTAAGAGTGTGGGTTTTAGCTTTAGCCTCTTCGAGCTCAGATCCCAGCTCTGTGATTCACCTTTGTCAAATGAATTAATCTCTCTGAGCTTCAGTTTCCTCATCTTAAAAATGAGGATAATGGTATTGCATATCTCACAGAGTTGTTTTAGGGGCCAAATAAGATAACACATAAGAAAACAGCATAGTGCCAGGTATAACACAAAAAATGTCAGCTATTATCCAAAACCCTTGAAAAGTTCCCACAGACTGTGGGGAAGCCTAGAACTGAGCAGCCTAACATGGTAGGAGGCAAAAGAGGAAATTAGCAGAGACCACTATAAAATTATACTTTGGCACATTTCCTTTACTTAGAGAAATAATACCACACCACTGGTGTAAAACCAGAGAAATAAACGTGGAGGGAAGTTGCAATGTGAGAAATAATAGACTAGCTAACATCTGTGCAAATAAATAAGCAACCTAAGAAAAAGACATCAGAAACACCATTATCTGTGTTGCTAAGGGACTACTTTAAACTGAAGAGATCTTTTTTGCAGGGGGAGATGGGTGGAAGGTTGTATTTTGAGAATAGGTGGAGAAAGAAGAGGATTCAGAAGTCGGTTAACTCTTGTCTATTCTTTGGTTCCACACTCAGTGACTCATTCAGTGGGAGCCCAAGTAGAATCTAATAGAAAATGGGACAGCCAGATTCACAGGCAACTCCATGTCCTGTGCTCAGCTACCTTCCATTGCTTCATCTACTACCCACATACTCCTAAGTTAAAATAAACTTCCTATAATAATCCAAATGTTTTCTTCATGAACTAGTTTCTCGTGAAAACTTTAAAAGGCGAGGCTGAATTCCTTACATTTCTTTTGTCTACACCCTGATTTCTTTGGCATAGCATCAGTTCTTAGGTTTTGAACATTAAAACATATGTTAATAATCATTGATTAGACTAATCCAGCAAATATGCTAAAAGATGGCTAACTTCTTTGCAATGGGATGATAATGAACAAATACAGGAAATTTGTAGCATCTTTCCTTCTAATATGAAGTGAAATATATTTTGACAGTTATTCTAACCTTTCCCAATGACAGGATATTATTATTAGATTTTTCAATTCTTCCTCCCCCCATTTCATATTTACACTTTTAAAATGATTTAATTGATTTTGGTTTGAGATTTTATTTTGGAAAATTTCATGAGAACTCTTTGGATCCCTCCCTCTTTGGAGAACTATTTGGGTAACAGTGTGTGTTCCCTGATGATGATGCTTTTCTTGTCTGCCTATAACATTGCTAAATGTGGACAGTTCAGGTTAGTCCTCTCATTTGAACACAGGGATTATTTACTTTTCATGAGTACTTATAATGTGCCAGGCACCAAGTGAAATACATTATCTTTTGAATTTTTTTTCTTTGCCAATATCTTTTCTATGAGCTTGTGAGCAGCATCTAATTTGGAGGAAGGTTTTTTTTTTTTTCTTTTTTCAATGGGTATTTGCTTCCTGGGATGATTGTCTATTTAATGGCACTCTGCACAAATCCCTGGGAATGATAAGTCAGGCAATCCTTTTGCATTAGACTGTAGAAGTGTTTTGGGGAGTGAAAGGGGAACAGATTGGGCAATAGAATCCATTGGGGACTACGTAAAACATAATTTTTTCTGGCCTCACGTGGCTTGTGGCTTAGGGCATATTAACAGTCTTTACTGAAGGCACATTGGAAGGCAAAACAATAACCAAAATAAGTACTAAATGCATTTGTAATTGCATATACAATTGTTCAGTTAATTTTATGTGAGCTAATTATACATGTAATTATATGGTAAGACATGGCTTTCTTTTCCACCGCAACTCTGCATCATTTGGTAGGATGGAAAATAAGTTTGTTAGAAAAATAAAATGACAGTTCCAAGTTATGCTACAAGGCAGTAATATTTACAAGAGGAAGATCTGTTTCTTGTCCATGTGTCACCCTGAAGATCATGAGGTCATAAAGTCCCTTCCAGGGATATGCAGGATTTGCAGAATATAATTCTGCTCCTCTAAGATAGAGCCAGGACCCTAGAAAGAGAGCAGGGGGGAGTAATTCAGGCATTGGTGCTACTAGAAGGATGCATATTTAACATGGTTCGTGTGTTCTTTTGTATGTGTATTATGCTAACAAAATATCTTTCTCTTTAATCTGTTTTACTGAAGACCAGGAGTGGGATTGGGGTTGGGGACATGGAGGAGAAAACCAAATCGTCCCACACAATTAATGTACACAAAATACCTTTATCCAAGATGGTGAGAAAATTGCTCTGAAGTTTAAAAAAATGTATTAGTTAATGCCACCATCTTAACTCTGCAATTTATTTACGTACTGTACTTAATTGGGAATAGGTTTTATGTAACATGATACATGGTTGAAGTGCGTGCGTACTCTCCGAACTGGTGTACACTGAGTGCACCACATTCTTTCACAGTCAACTCTTTTAGGAGTGTTTTGTTGATTTAACATTCAAGAAGATAAGATGAATTGCTTTTCTAATATGAGACATTGCAATTGTTTGCTCTGAACACAAACACAACGACTTATTTCAAATTGGCAGAATGAATATTTACAAACACTTTAAAAGAAGGATTTCATGTTTTCCAAGCCTTCATCACATGAAAGAAAAGCCATCTCTTTATTATAAATATTGAGAGTGATTAAGTTGTTTGGCATGTAGTAGGTAGTTCCTAAATTTGATGATTGAAGTGGTGAATGAATAAGAATGTAGAAACACTAAGGAGCAGACTAAGTCAAAAAAGGATTTTCTTTGACAGTAAACATGCTTCTAAAAGAGCCCTTAGCTGTGCTGCTGGTACAGGTCCTCTGAAAATGGTTTTCAACTGAAGTTGCTGTGGGAATAATGTTTTCCTTCCCCCCACTCCACCTCACCACTTTTTAATTAAAAATACCCGAAAGTCAATTGATCAACATGTTTTAAACTAATTAATGAGTGGAACAATGTGCGAACTACGACTAACCTCTCCCAGGCAATGCTAGTCTAGTTTCCTGATTCCAAGGGAGATCTGCCTTTGGAAGTGATCCCTTCTTTCTTTCAGAAAAAACTGCAGCCTTTTCCCTGCCACCCTTGTCCCAGTCTGGCTCAGTGAATGTGGAGAACATAGGTGCCAGTGTCCCATCCTCCCAAGTTTAGAAGGTCCACATTCCTGGTCTCATTTCTACTCCCTCTTTTCATTCCTTGCCCACCGCCCAATACTTAGTTCCTGATATGGCTCTGCCAAGCAGCCACTTCTGCTGTCTGGTCCTTTTACCATGTGACCCACCAGACCAAGGGATGGTATTTGTAGTTGCTTATCATAGGGGTGAGCCCTTGAGATGTAGGTGATTGTGAAAGGGCCCAGAATTGGGCATCAGGAACCTGATTTACAATCCTGGCTTTGCCACTCACAAATCATAAACCCATAGGTGAGTTATTCAGCTTCTGTGGCTTTCATATCCTCATCTGTAAAATAAGATTTAATGCTAGGTAACTACTAAACTCTCTTCTGGATCTAATATTCTCTGCTAACATAAAAGAGCCATTTCAAGGAAGAGAAATATAATTGGAATTTTTTTGATGCATAGGTTGTGGAACATCTATTTGTGTTCATTTTGCATAAATATTATGAAAACTGTTCTGTGAAAAATAAGCTATTGTTAAATAGTACTGCAGTCTTGCTTTTAAAAAACCTTTTTTAAAGACAAACTTGTGCTTTTGAACATTGCCTGGTATATTCTATGATTGTCAACAAAGGGTTTAAGAACCTTGTATAATTAACAAAACATTCCAAATTAATGAAACCCCCCCCTCAATATAAATTAGGAGAAATGAATGTCCTGACTTATTTTGTTCCAGACTGAAGACTAAAGTCTGAAGAATACGTAATTGAGCAAGCAAAATAGAACCCATTGGAAAATCACATCTGTCCACTATCATCACACAAAAAGACACATTGTGTGGTCTTGGGAAAGATTGCACAGAATCCAAGGGAGGAAGCTCTTTCTTTAAAAGAGAGATGAATAACTAGAAAAGCAAAGAGTTCTCTGAGAAAATTAAAGACTGGGTGGGTAGAGCCGGAATTAGAGGAAGAATTGAGGCAAGAGGAAAAACCAAGGACAAATAGAGGTTTTGACTGGACATTTAGGCTTACAGGCGCCATCTGCGATGGCAAAAGGAAAAAAAACATTGAGCCTGGGATGTGACTAGGATAGTCGTATTGTGTATGCTGAGCAAAATATAACGAAAAAATGAACATGATGATTGAAGAGGGAACATATTTTTTTCGTTCAGCTTCCTTATCTACAGTTTAGCATTTGAATTTGAGTAGAGAGTATATAACCTGAGTATAGAGTATATAACCTCTATAATAGCTGGATCATACCAAGCAGGGTGGCTAGGCATCTATGGATAAAACTGTAGGCTCCCAAAACACACAACATGCTCAAATTCTATGAAGCAAGGAAGAACTCCCTAACTTATAAGTAGACAGTGATATTAGAATTTGGGTGTTACTCAACAGGCATTATATGCTTCCTGGGTATTTCCAAGAAAATAAAAATAAATGGCTAAGTTTGAACCTGGGATCCCTTCTGTGGCAGGTGTTGGTTGGCTTGCCCAGCACTTAATCTCAACTTTTTCTTCCCTTTAAACCCCAATTATAGAGACTGAAAAAGTGAAGTACTTGCTTTCCCAGGCTCCCTTAGAAGTGAAAGTGGCCATGTGGCTAATGAGAGATAAGCAGACATCTACTGGGATCTCCCCTCCTTCCCCTGTTCTTTCTGCTTGAATGAGGACATGTTCCCTTAGTTGTGGCAATTATCTTGTGACCATGAGGGAAAGGGTGACTGAATCAGACAACACTCATCACATCACTAAGGCACTGACCCTGCCACCAGCTATTTACCTTTAAACTTATTATCTAATAAAAATAGTTTCCTGTTTGTTTAAACCCCTGTTAACCAGTTTTACTCTTTCTTGTAGATGAACACATCCTAACACACCTTCTGGAGAAGCAAATTCTATGCTATGCTTCCACATTATGCACTATGATTCCACAATGAAGTGAGACTTATTTTGCTTCAGGTCTCTTATCCTCTTTCCATGAATAAATAGAGTTCCTTCCCAGGGCATCTTGGCAGACAGATACAGTGCTTGCCGAGGTCACTCTGGATGTGTGACGAAGGGAGTAAGGCTAAAGGCTAGTCTCAGAAACATAAGCTCACTGTTCTGAGCGGAAGCAGACTAGGGCCCTAGCACCTACCATGTTCCTTCCTCTGCACCTCCCTTCCTCTCTCATCCATAGGACAATCGGAAAGACAAATAGCTCAGGGTCTTTCTATGCCTAAGGAACTGTGCTGTGTGTGCGTGTGTGTAGTCATCTCTACGCTTCCTTCACTCCCACTAAGTAAGGCAGAAAATGTAGGCGTGGAGCCCAGTACCACACCTACAAGGAGCAAAACTCACCTCGAGATCAGCAGTGGTGGTGGTGGTGGGGGGACTCCAAGCTTGCTGTGAAAAGCAGTAGTAAAAGGAAAGTTTTGGTGTGGCTTGTAAAAAGCTATAGAGTGGCTTAAATGTGATAGATGATCCATAAAAGAAACTTGAGAAAATTTATGCAGAATAATCATTTTGGGTGGGAAAGTAGGGGATGTTCACAAGAAAGAAGAAAGTGTGGAAAGGTTATTCTGGCCTCATTTTCTCTCCTAGTTGCTTAGATTATGTTAGCAATGAAAGTAACCGGTCGTGAAGATGAAATTTGTACAAGTGAAACACGAACCACATTGTATATGTAGCTCTCATGGAGACGTCTCATGGAAAGTCTAATTGGTAGAATCCCCAAATTGGCAAGAGACCTTGAAAATATTAATGGAAAATATATGGACTACTAGTTCAGCCTGCAAAAGGGAGAATAAATTTGAATGAAAAATAACACTCACTGGAGACATCTGTCCTCCATAACATCCACACATAGTCTTAACAAGGGTAAGAAAACCTTTGCCCCAGCCTTCTGAGATGTTGCTTAATAAAAATTATGAAATCTGTGGCAGAGACCACTGTCACCATAGGACAAGCAGAGTTATTTAGGTATCAAGCCATTAATAATTAGTAATATTAATATTAAATTGTAACCTGACATGTTATTTGTGCTGAAATAAGATGGTATCTAATGATATTAATACAGAAGATCTGGTTTACTTCATTTAACTCTTTAACACATTTAAGCTGAACTTTCTTAATCATGAATGAAATGTCACTTCACTTGTAAAGAATTGAGTCCCTATGATCTGAATTGGAGATCAGATTTCCTCTATTAATCATGAAAATTTGAAACTATCTAACCCATACATTCTAGAGAATTGAGACAATTACAGATATGAATTTTGACTTTCTGCCATAGAAATTGTAGCTTCAGTGGTGGTTTGGGAATTATTACAAATCATTTATTAACCATCAATATACTTTTCTGAGAAAATTAAGTGGATTAATATATCCACTGATATTGGGAGTTAGAGTTGGGTACTTCTCATTTCCACTTTGGCTACCTGTCATCTTTACTAGTTCTTCCTGGCTATCATTAACTATTGATGAAGGAGGAGTTTATAAAGAAAATAAATCAAAACCCAAAGAAGTCTGCTGTTGGGGGCAGCACACATATTTTCTCAGAGCACAAAGTTGAGAAGTGGAAATACAAAGCTTGGTTAATATTCTGAACAGTGCAGTTTAATATGACCCAGTTGATGGATTTTCCATTGACTCCCTAGAGACTGAAAAAGTTTGACTGTCAGGAAACTTTTCTTGTTTTTATTCCTCAATTTTCCTTTTCATATTTTCCAATTATCATTCCTTGTTGAATATCCCTCTGTGGGCCACCTTAAGTGATTCCTCATTTTAATGGCATTTATGCTCTTTTTCTATTTCCTGATTAGTTGCTATCCTGCCAAATTATGCATTTTCTTAATCTTCACTCACAGCTTAATTTCTCCAACAACATTTCAATGCTCATCAAACATTTCTTTAAATATGCCTCTGTTTTTAAAATACCAGATATAAATGTAGCAGTGTCACCAGCATCATCTAGAGAGTTCTAATTTTGTGGAAATTGTACTACAATGATAAAATTTGACATTCCATATGATTTTTCATTATTATATTTAGCCGCAAATTCGTATTTAAGCTTGTCAACATTTTTCTTAATTTCTTTCAGTAGAATTCCCCCTGAACCAAAAACTTTATCTTTACATTCTTTAAAATGACTCATTTTCCCTGATGAAGGTCTGAATTGTTTATTTAACATTGTATTGTGTGTGTTGTCTGTATCCCAAACAGCAAAGTCAACATACCCTTAGCATTTTTGACATATTTCATACCATTGCAAGCACAGTATTTCCGGGGTTTCCTCCTGACATATGCAGGGATAATCCTGGGGCAGTTCTTTGGGGAGTACTTGCTATTCTTCTTTACGGATGACTGAAAGAGTCTCATATACCAGAAAAATCTCTGTTGGAGGAGGATTTTGACTGTTTGCTTAGTGACTAGTCTCTGATAGGAGAACCCAATGTTTGATATATTAGATAATTTATCAGAGAAAATATGGGGCTCCTAAAATAACCAGAGGGGAATCCCTTTGGTCACCAGTTGTATTGAGAAATGTTGTGACTCATTTTAAAAGGAGTTTGGTGATAATAGTGTCCCAGGTTTTATTCAAACCAAAGAGGTTTGAATGAAATATATAGCTATGAGTGATCTCTTATCTTCTTCTTCTAGTCAGAATAATCTTAGTCTTATATTTCAGTGTTTTAGGTTGCTAGCCATGAAATTTGGTGAGAAAAAAAGATTAGGATAAAACAGGACTTATTTACTTCAGAAAACAGAAAGTTGGTTTTCTTTGTGGATATTTGTCACCCCTCTTCTCCTTAGGCCACCAATATGGTGAATGATCCTTCCAGCCAGGACGAGTAAGGGATGATTGTGCCTCTCCCCCAGGGATGCCATCCAGGTCTTTGGCTAGCACAGTGGCTGCTACCACTGTGAGGGGCTTTGGAGACCCCCTTGAAGATGTCACCATTTACCTCTTGACATCAGGCATCTTTCATGATCCCTCATTAAGACATAATGCATTTGGTTTATAATTGGTGAAAACAGAGCATATATTTTTAAACCAGGTAACACCTAAGTTACATAACTCCAGAATTTATATAGAAAAAAATTAAGTGATAGAGATATTTTGAGGGACTATAGCATGGTACTAGTGAACTCTTAGTATATCTGAGAATTCTACAGAATTAAGCTTTATTATTCTAAAAAATGACCAAAGCCCCAGGAAAAGCTTCCTTTGGCTGCTAAGCATTTTACAAATCTGGGGAGTCTCTGTGTAAAGTATCACTTGCTTATTTATTGAGTGTTACCCTAAATGACTAGTGTCATCTCCCAATGGTCATTAATATTCTTCTCCAAAGGTTCTATCTGTCAGAAATGGTGAAATGTGATCCAGTATAAATAGGATGAGGTATTTTCATTGGTTCTTGTGGTCTACCATGGCTTGCTGCTGCTCCCAAGGGGAGACAGAAGTTCTGCTCACACAGCTGGAAAGTTTCTAGCCTCCAAGTGTCAAACCAGGAGCAGAGATGCAGCAGTTTTCAAAGGAAAACAAAATAAACGGCTGATACATTGATCTCCTTCTCTCTTCTAGTGCATATTCTGACACTTCCCTATTTAAATTTCACTCTCTCACCTTTGTTTGAATCAAAGCTTGTGTTCATTTTGAGCCAATAAAAACTACAAGAAGGAAACATCTGTATTGTTAAGTAACTAATGCTACTCTGATAGTCCAGCAAAGTGAAAATCTAATTAAAGATCACATGGACAAGGTTTCAGTGGATGATATTCTATAAAGGCAGAATAAAATTTGGTATTGCAACTATTAATTTCACATATATGAAATTAGATTCGTATCTAGTTTGTATTTGTATTGTCTTATATTTTATAACTTTTTTTTTCTTTGGTGAGGAATATTGGCCCTGAGCTAATATCTGTTGCCTATCTTCCTCTTTTTGCTTGAGGAAGATAGCCCCTGAGCTAACACCTGTGCCAATTTTCCTCTATTTTTCTATATGTGGGATGCTGCCACAGCATGGCTTGGTGACCAGTATGTAGGTCCATGCCCGGGATCTGAGCCTGTGAATCCTAGGCCACCGAAACAGAGCATGCAAACTTAATCACTATGCCACTGGGCAGGCCCCTATAACTTTTTAAGTATATAATATTCCATGATGTTCAATCCTTGAAACAAATTGAAGGATGGACATGTTATATAGATTTAGTTTAAGACATATAAATAGTTAGTAGAAGAGCTGATACATGATCCTAGCAAATTCCTTACAAAAGTTATCTGCCTGTGTTAGAAAATGTTGAATTCTAATTAAGTGAATTATTTAGGAAATTCTCATTGACTTGCTGGTAGGTGTTTTAAATGATAAATAAGCTTTCTGGAAGGCAATTCAAAAAATTTAAGTTTTCACATTCTTTGACGTAGAAATTCGACTTCTAAGGGTATATTTTCAGTAAATAATTAGGTGTTTACACAAAGACTTAGCTACAAAGAAGTTCTTCAAAGCATTGCTCATGTATTATTTAGAGTAACAATAGTCGCTATAACAAAGAAATCCAAAAATTTTATGACTCAACATACAGAAAAGTATATATCTTACTCACATAAATTCCAAAATACATGTTTTTGATGAATGCACATCCATATACAGTCACATGCTGCTTAATGACAGGGATACGTTCTGTTCTGAGTAACGCATTGTTAGGCAATTTCGTCATTGTGCGAATGTCATAAAGTGTACTCACATAAACCTGGTTGGTACAGCCTACTACACATCTAGGCTATATGGTACCAGTCTTATGGGACCACCATTGTATATGCAGTCTATCGTTGACTGAAACGTTTTGCGGCACATAACTGTAGTTATTCAGAGACTCAAACCCCTTCCACATTATGATTCCTCCATTTCCTGAGGCCTAGGACTCTTCTGAAGGAGATCCTCTACCATTGGCTGACTTATATAGAAGCAAGAATATGGAGCTCACATGGAAGGTGCTTTATGCTGAGCCTGCAAGTGGCATAGATCTCTTTTGCTCACGTTTTATTGGCCAGACACAGTCTCTGGCCACTCAATAGTACAGGAGGCTGGGAAATGTACTCCAGCTGTATTCTTAGGCAGTAGAGGAAATAGATTTTGGTGAACATATAACAGTCTCTCTACAACTTATAATTGTGAATACACTTTAAAATAAATTATATCCATATAGTAGAATACTGAGCAGTTATGAAAAAATTTTTAACGTTGAATGCAATGAAAAGATGTTCCTGATGTATTGAATGAAAATATTACAAACAGTGCTTTTGGCACAAATGTTATCATTGTTCACATGGTCATCATGACTTATGAAGACTGTTTAGTTAATGAAAGCTGGTGGAGCGAAACTTATGAAATGATATCATCTCAGTGATGTCTTAATTCCTATCTTCCCAACCTTTCCTTCTTTTTCTTTTTCCTTCTAGAGCCACATGTGTTTTGTAAGGAGAGCATAACAGGGTAGAAAGATTTCACACTGTGGAATCTGATAGATGTAGGTTCAGATATGGATTTTGTCATTTATTATCTGGGTTAACTCAAACCAATTAATCAATTTATATAAGGTTCCATTTCTTTTCTTTTTAAAAAGTGCAGAAAATAATAATTCACTTCATAAAGTTATTACGAAGACCAAGTGAAATTTCATGTGAAATACACTTAGCAAAGTGTCTAGCACATAGAAGGGGCTTAAAAAATCGTATAAATGATGGAGTGATGTCAATCATTATTTTTGATATCATATAGCAAGTCAAGTTATTCCAACTAGATAGTAATTTGTTGAAAATATCATATTCAAATGGGCTACATTTCTCTTGTTTTTTTTCCCTTAGCTTCCGATAGTTTAATATATTTTTACAGAATTTTCCTTGTCTTAAAATGCAGCATCTTATCACAAACCTTCCAAAGTATACATCACAGGCTTAGAATATTTATTCCTAGTTTCTGAATAAATATTTTATTTTTATTTTATTTGACAGTGGGTAGTTCTTCTGTTCTTAACTAAATACTGAGAACTGGCTTCTCAAAGTGAGGTAAAAGATTGTACATTTTGGCAGGCGCTACGGGTTGCCTACCAAACAGCCATTTTCTCCCCACTCCTCAACACCAACAAAGTCTGCTTGTCACTTTGGACTTGAATATGTCAGATTCTGGCTATCCCAGTCTTTCTTGCAGCTAGGGATGGACATGTGATCCAATCTTATCCAGTGGGCCAGAGGAAAAATCTACTGAGTCTCAGAAAGGTGTTCCTGCTGGTAGTGAATTGACTGTGGTCTCTGCTATTTAAACTTCCTTGTATCCAAACCTTTTGCAGTATGGCTTTGTGGTTCCCCCTATCTAGAGGTGGAGTCTATTTCCTCCCTTCTTGAATTAGGCCCATCTCGTGACCTAACTTTGGTATCAGAATATAGTAGAAGTGATGGTGTACCATTTTGAAGCCTAGTTTCAAGAGACTTTGTAAGGTGGGACTTCTAGAATATCAGAGTAAGGAGCTTGGTGAACTCTATCCCCAGGAAAACAATTTAACTGGTGAAAATTAAAAAACAAACAAATAATTATTTAAAGTCTCTGGAAATTGTCCTAAGAACATAACACGAATGGAGAAACATTCATAATAAAATCTACTAGTTTGGTAAAAATTGTGAGTCTGTGGAATTGCTGTAGCCATTTTGGAACTGTGACGGGAAACATCGGCAATACCCTGAAGAGAGAAGACTGGGAATATGAAGAAGGGATCCTTGATAACATCGTTGAACTGGCTAACTCTTGAACTGTCTACTTACTGATTACTTTTTACGTGAGAAAATAAATTTCCTATTGTTTAAGAAATTTTATTCTGAATATTTTATTCTTGCAAACAAATTGATATTCACATGATCCTCTGAATAGAACTGATCCATGGCAAAATCATGTAGAGTTTACATGATCATGTAAAGTTTGCACTTGGGTGTGTTCTTTCTAAAGCACTGTGCTTTACTCACCCATTCACCTCCACCTGCCTGCAAAGTCCTTCATCCTCCAAAGGCTGCTTTTCATGGTCCAGTATGTGTGCATGCCTGCATGCTCCCACCATTAGTATTTATGACTGATACTAAGGCTCGTTAGAGTCCTTAGATAAACACTGAATGCTGGCTTATTTTCAGAGCTCATTTTTATTGACCTGGGTGTGTGCATGGTGAATCTACTGCAGAAAAGTCTTAAAGGCATGACACAGCCTGTACAAAAGTAAATAATCTAATATAAGTATTCAAACTGTCTGACTCTGAAATTAGTACGCCCTTCATTGGATGCAGGTGTAGTTTGTGTGTAAGCCACCTGGAGCCCAATGAGACTCTATCCTGGAGGAGAAATCACTTCTGGAAGCATTTTAAAATTCTTGCCTTTACACTATCATAATTACTTCAAAATTCATTATTATGTTTTACTATGTCTCTCTTTTCTTTGCAACAGCAATCACCATCAAAAGAATATGGATGACAATGGATGAATAAATATTTGGTAATCACGTTTTTATCTTTAGTTTTAGAAATCTTATCCGTCTCTTTTTGGTATTTGAAATATAGATGAAAAGAAACTATATATATGAAATAAAACAGCTCCCTTAAAAAAGAAACAATGGCATACCAGCTTTTCATTTCCAGTAAATTTAGCTTTTCCAGGTGCTATTTTAGTTTGCTCCCTGATTAATACCAAAAAATAACAAATAAAGCTCAAGATTATATGTAGTACCAAGCCAGGGCCTTTAAAGAAAATAGTCTCCTAATAATGTAGTTGAGTAAGTTTGAAAATCCATTTCAATTTGTATTCTTTTTGTGATTTGCTCTTAGTTGATCACTTCCCCTGTGCTGAGTCCTTTGTAGTATCTGGTTTCAGAAACTGCCTCTTGAAGGCCTTGCACTTGGCTGTTGGCCTTTCATTTTATAGTAGTGGAGTACTCTCTGTGGCTGGCCTCAGATTCAGGCAATCTTAAATCTTATCTGCTATTGTTTCCTGGGGGAATTTACTCCTCATGGGTTGTATTTCACTAATAAAAGTATGCTGACAGCAAAGACTTTGCAGGATAGGAGAAAAGTAGGAGCCAGCAATTTCACAAGCAACTTATGAAACAGAGTTAAGGGTATGATACTTCACATATCTCTATTTATAGAAAAAGAGATCATTTGCAGATTAAAAATACCTTGCATTTTTCTGTGCACTATTATTTCTCTAGCCATGTCTAGATGGCTGGCAAACAATTCATACAATATCCTAAAAATCAACACTAAACTTGGGTCTCAAAAACTCAGGTTCAAGTCTTTTCTGCACTTGATGTGATGTAGGGACTGATTAGAAAGGACAGGAGAAGTGATTGAGAAACATTTCTAGAAGTCAATGGGAGGGTTTTACTCAATAAAGAATTATTTTCATAATTTTTCTTTATGGATTTGAAAATATAAGCCTAAGTGAGATTCTACTAATGTCAAGGAGAACTGGTAAATTGATGTACAAAGAAATTGCTTCATATTACTAAATTTGCCTTTAGTAATGTTAAGCTTCTAACTTTGAATTGTACACTTGCATTTTTTCACAATTAGAAACACCCCCAAAATGCTGAGGTTATTTTTCTCACTTAACTAAACTGAATATGCCTGGCACCCAGAGGCTGCCCCTGGCCTGACAAGCTGCTGCTGTTTGGAATTTAGCCTACCATGATATTACCGTGATAATGTCAGTTCCCAAGCAATGATAGCTGTCTACGGCTAAGAAAGGATTTAATTTCACAGTATCTAATCTTGCCATGGGAGCATAGGAACAAGTTGGAAGAAAAGAACAAGTTCTTGGTTATTCTTTCTTTGAATAGGGAGGAGCAGCCTTCATTATAGCCAAAGCATAAATGGTCTTGTTTTGAATAATTTCATCTATGAATCAATTCCCTATACCTTCATAAAGATTTAAAATTATGACCTTACTAATTAGTAAAATGATTATAGAACAGTACTAACTAAACACATTTGTTAGACTCAACAGAGCAGGCAAATATGAGCTAATAAACTTTAGATGGTTAATAAAGTTAAGGTTTTCAGGCCAACAAAAACAAAATGAGGTTGTTAGTGAGTGCTAGATGGCTAGATATATAGAAGTGCAAGAAAAATAACAAGGGAAAGAGAAATGGATGTTTGGTTACAATCTAAGCAAAGTGCGCACAGGATTTCAAAATGTCTGTTCTGGTAATTCATTGAGTAGCAAATAATATAGGCTTTTGGAAGAAGAATGTGATGCAGTGAATTTTTTTTTAATGATTATGTCAGTCTTTGTTGTTTGCCTACCCAGTAATGGATTTCTCCTTTATCCCCCCACTTTGCCACCTTCTTCTTTATTTTTATTGGAGTTCTAGTTTTGCTTACATGTCAGGCCGCCAATTGCTTCTGACCCCTTCCTTACCTCAGGATTATGAATCTTGATTAATCTAAGCTAGGGGATGGTAACTACCTGCCTGCAGGCTGGCCACCTGTTTTGTAAATAAAATTTATTGGAACACACCACACTGTGTTATCTAGTATCACCTATGGATGCTTTCCTGCTACAGTGGCTGAGTTGAGTAGTTGTGACAGAGATCACATGGCCCACAAAGCCTAAAATATTTGCTTTCTGGCTCTTTAAGAAAATGTTTCCAGGCTTCTGCCTAAACCAATCATGACAATTTCATTTTCCTTTCAAGAGTCTGATTTTGGAATGGGCATGTGATAGAATTCTGGCCAGTGAGATGTTGTGGGATGTCAGCTGGGACACATAAAGCACACAAGGAAAATATTTTCTCTCCTGACCTTTAGAAGTTGTGTGAAGAGGTGATGCTGGGAACTGCTGCAACCATCTTGCAACCATAAGAAGACAAACTTGAGGATAAAAGCTAACATTATGAAAATGGCAAAGAAGGACTTAGATATTTGATGTTATCATTGAACTATTAAATGAGCCGACTGAAATGTGAATATCTCAAGAATTCTTGGGTAGTGAAATAATAACTCTTTTTGCTGTTTAAGTTATTGTAAATTGGGTCCTTTGTTAATTGTTGATAAAAAATCTTGACTAATATGTATAACTGAGAAGGCAACAAAATCATTAACATTGGTATCTTAAGATAAGAGATTGAATAAGGAACAAAGATCACTTGCAAAAGACCAAACTAAAAAAGACAATAACAACAAAAAAAGATGGTGAGTAGGAATGGCATAAATGTACTGTTATTAGCAAGTTTTTCAGTGTTGGATAAAAATGCTGGAAAACAATCAGAACTTTTAAGATTAAACTATTGTATATGTACAAGAATGATTATTATGGAATTATTATGATAGAAAAAAATTAGACACAACTTAGAAGTTCGATTATACAAGATAGGTCATGGTTGGATTGCTTCATTGCACAATTGTTTGACCATATAATGGTGCTTCATGTGCAGGATACAATGCAAATGCAAATTCAAAATACAATGCAAATGCAGAAATACCATGCAAATTTCCCATGGAATTGTGCAACACAGCAGCCCGGAACTACTGAAGTAAATGTTGGTATATACATCTAGACTACTGTACATCTAATAAAATGATATCATAATAGACTAATGACATCAAAGAATCTCACCACAAAGGTTACAAAGCAAATATACATTGCAATTATATTCAGGTAAAAAATACATAGAAAGAAAAGGGAAGAGAATACACTGAAATATTATTTGCATAATTATGAGTGACTGTAATACTCTTGATGGTGTAATTATGCATATTTTAATTGTTTTCTTTATAAACTTTTGTATCTTCCATTTTTGTACACAGAACAAATGTTACTTTTATGATAAAAAAACCTTTCTAAGTTGTTTGGTTCACTGTCTAAATAGAAACAACAAAAAAGATTCAGTTCTTTTCACTTCTACCTCTAATTCTGTAAGTACGGCTGTATCATTTAGATAATGTCTCTATCATATCTGACAAACAGTATTCTTTCTATTATTTCCCTTGCTCCTAAAACAGTGTCTTTCACAGGAATCAAATCTTTTTGACTTGTTTGGTCTCTATTTCATGTAAATGAATGGTCTACTTCCTAAGGCTAAATCCAAACGTTCTCCAGATATCAGAGTCACAGCAAGAGAAAGTCTCTGCATTCAGGAGTGTGAAACACACAGGTCTCAGGTGGCTGTCATTGCCTTCTGAGTGGTCTGTTCCCATAGGTACATCATTGCTCACATCTTCAGAAAGGATGAGAGGAGTTCCATGCCCTTCAATAAAATTCCTTTGTTTGCATCTTCCCAAATGTGAGGTAAACCTTCCCAAATGTGGAAAAGTTTTTTGAAAGAAATAGTTACTTCGGGGAGCCATTGCTCCATCCTTTAGTAAGAAAAAAGAACAGTTGGTTATGTGAAAAGCACTAATCTAGTGGTTCTTTTGGTTTTTTCTTATCTGTGAGAAGCCAGCAGCACTTTTTAAACAAGCAGTACATTATTATCTTTAATCAAGTACTCTGATTTGGAGAAGCAATTTGTTGATTTGAGGGAACTGTCTGTGAGCTTTTTGGAGAAAATCGTATTACTTAGGAGAGCTCAACATTTGTGGCAACTTGGAGAACTTCCTCCTAATCTTTAGGGCTGATCTCACAACAAATTATGGAACTGTTTATCAGAATCTTCGAAGGAATTAGAGCCACTTAACGGCAATATAACATGAATTTTGGGAATTCAGTAACATTGGAAATTTGATGGCTACAGAAAAAAAAAAAGGAAGATGTAACTAAGAGGTTTCACCTTGTATACCATAAAGAAGAGAACATTTCTGTTTTTAATTAACTATTCATTTCCTTTTCAGAATATGGCTTCAGGCAATCAAAGAAGTTATTTGTAACAATGTCTATGGCTTACTAACTTATTTCATTAAAGCATCATGTTAATGAGTCCAAGTTTCAGATTCATCCCCAAGTGACCTAATAAATTTACTCTGGCTTGGAACCAACAACTCCACCCAAATTCAACCAGCCATCTTGTAAAATTGTTCCTTGAGACTGGTTGAGTATGGGTGGATGGATCAGTGCAAATCCATTCTCACCACCCCCTGGAAAATCCACTTATACCCAATGTGTCAAGAGTGGCTCCTTCATAAAGGAACAGCAGCTTCTTGGTATAAATGTTGCCAAGCCCAGTGGTTGAGCATGTGAACCTTCCAGACAAACTATCTGAGTTTATATCCTGGCTCCAGGCTCAGTACACACGTAGCTCTGGGCAAATCACTTAACCCCTCTGCCTTAATTGCTCCATCTGAGAAGTAGGTCAGATAGTAGGATGTAATTCAGAGAGTAGTTAAGATTAACTGAGGTGACATATTTAAAGTTCCTATCATAGCCTCTGGCACTGCTCAGAAAATGTTGCTGCATAAGGTCTCTTCTTTTAGAAAGCAGCTTCTCAACTGTCATGATGGTTGTGGAACTCAAAGGATTGTAGGCTTTTTTCTTGTGACCTGTTTGGTTTCAACACAAAGGGTGATCGCTATGAATTCAACGTGGACAGTGTTCTCTGGCAGGCCTGGATCTCTGTTCTTTATGGAATGTAGTGAGTTGGATGTGACCTGTCACCAGCTAATTGCCATTTGAATGAATGCAAATGGGAGCCCAGACTTCTATCCCACAGCTGAGTCAGGGATTCCAACACAGTGAACCGCCTATTTATGGAATAAATCATTGAAAGCTCTCTCTGTGTGGCATTTTCCAGTTTTACCTGAAATCTGTTACTGAAGCCAGTGGTTTTCTGAGAGAAAGGATGTGTGTGAGGAATTTAACCGTGAAAAATCTTATCTTAAACTTTTTCACAAGTATTCTGTGTTTTGACGATCTCAGGAATTTTATTGGCAGGTTGTCATGAATCTTCTGTTGCAGAGATTGGAATGCACCACTAGATGAGACAAACAGATGGTGTGGATCAGAGTTTCCACTTTCTACTGAGAAATTTGAAAAGATGGGGGAAAATTAGAATCACCATTCAAGGAGAGAAAACTTCCAGATTCCTTATCAGTTAAAATCATTACCTGAAGCAAAAGTTGCTCTCCAAATACAAAATTATGTTTTATTTAAAATAATTTCTCTTCACTTTCTGTAGTGTTCAAATAATTCTCCTAAGGATAAAAGTGAAAATTATATAATCAAGAAAGCAGCTGCAATTTTGCAACGTGGGCTATAGCATTTTCTTTACAGTAGTCATTAGATCTATTTCTAAGTAGTTTGTCTGAGATGTGGGATATTTAATTATATTTGCAAACCTCTCTTAACAGAACTGTTGATATGAAGACTTGAAGCCCCCATACAGTTTTGGTCAAACTAGTTGAGTCCCAGAATTTTCAGGGCCTGCCTTTTTCATTCTATATCATAGAAATGATGCATTTGGGCAAAGGGAAGATACAGCATCATACTTATTTTAAGTTTTACTTGCTAGAATGCAGTGTCATTATCCTTCAGGATAGTATCTTTCAAGATTCTGCTTTCTTTTTGGTGAGATCGTCTAAGTAGGAGGCTAGTCCACAGAGCTAGGTGTAGTATTGTTCAAGATGAATAATTGGTCAAATGGGAACTGACAAGGATCATATGGTGCAGTAGGTCGAATAATAGCCTCCCAAAGACGTCCACATCCTGATCCCCAGAAACTGAATAAGTTACATTGCACTACAAAAGGGACTTTGCAGTGTGATTTAAAATTTTTTTTTCAGTTATATTGAGGTATAATTGACAAAATTGTAATATATTTGAAGTGGACGATGTATGATTTGATATACTTATACATTGTGAAAGGATTCCCACAATCTAGTTAATTAGCACATTCATTACCTCACATATTTACCTTTTTTTTGTGTTTGAAAACACTGAAGTTCTATTGTCAGCAAATTTCAATTATACAATACAGTCTTATCATCTATCGTCACCGTGTTATACATCAGATCCTGAGAACTTATTCACCTTGTAACTGAAAGCTTGTACCCTTTTACCACCCTTTCCCTATTTCCCCCACTCCCTAGCCCCTGGCAACTGCTTTTATACTCTCTGTTCCTGTGAATTCAACTTTTTTTTTGGTTGCACATATAAGTGATATGATGCAATATTTGTCTTTCTCTGACTTTCACTTAGCATGATGCCCTCCAGATTCATCCATGCTGTTGCAAATGGCAGGATTTCCTTCTTTTTAAGGCTGAATAATATTCCATTGTGTATACATACCACATGTTATTTATCCATTCATCTGTTGATGAACACTTTGTTTCCATTCCTTGGCTATTGTGGATATGCTGCAATAAACATGGGAGTATGTGTAGCTCTTTGAGATAATGATTTTGTTTCCTTTGGATATATACCCATACCCAGAAGTGGGATTGCTGGATCATGTGGTAGCTCTATTTTTAATTTCCTGAGGAACTTCCATACTGTTTTCCATAGTGGTTGTACTAATCTACATTCCCAACAAGAGTGCACAAGGATTCCCTTTTCTCCACATCCTCCCCAGCATTTATCTCTTGTCTTCTTGATAATAGACATCCTAACGGGTGTGAGTCTATAGCTCAGGGGTAGAGCATTTGACTACAGATATGATTTAAATCAATGCAAATGGGAGTTAAAGATCGTGAGATGGGGTGATTATCCGGGATTACCCAGGTGGGCTTGATGTAATCACAAGGGTCCTTATAAATGAAAGAGGGAGGTAGGAGAGTCAGAATCAGAGAAGGGAATGTGGACAAAAGCAGAGGTTGGAGTAATGTGATTTCCTGCTTGAAGATAGAAGGGGACTTAAAGATGGAAGGCGGCCGCTAGCCACAGAATGCAGTTGACTTCTAGAGGCTGGAAAAGATAACAAAAGGATTCTCTCCTAGAATCTATAGAAGGAACACAGTCCTGTTGGCACCTTAATTTTAACCATTATAAAAACTTATTTTGGACTTCTAACCTCCAGAACTATAAGATAATAAATTTGTGTTGTTTTAAGCCACAAACTTTGTGGTAATTTGTTATAGCAGCAATAGGAATCTAATACATAGGGGAACCAGTTCACAAACTGCACTGTTGAGAACCCAGAGTTTAGAACACATTTGCTCTGTGAATAAAGAAGGATCTGGCATCTGTGGCCACTCCATTGGCCGTCAATGTTCCCAGCCAAGTGGGTCTATTCTCTGATATCCCAACGTATCCTCCAAGCCTTCCTGCCTCTATGCTGATGCTCTTACTGTCACCTCCTCCTTAAATGTCCTCCTGTTATTCTGTTCAGATTCTTTTCCAGCCAGCAGGTTCACTTGTTTTCTACATACACTGTGGTATCTTTGTCCTGCATTGCAATCATTTAGCTGAGAGAAAAATCACCTGTCTTGGTTTAGCTGTGGAAAACTACATCCCCTTCAGTGAGCAAAGATTGTAAACATAAATAAGTCCCAAATCTAGTTACTGCCTAGAGCTGAGATGAGAAAGTTCAATTTCAACTCAATAAACATTTGTGAACAGTTACTATTTGCGAGTCATGGGGATTGTATGGGAGGAAATACAAAGAATTAAGGCTGCCCCTAGGGAGCTCACAGTCCTATGGGTACAACATGTAGGGACATAAGGAGACATATAAGGCAGTGTGTGGTAAGGACTGTAGGTGACGTAAATGGAGAGAATAGGGCTTTGCCATCAGAAGGGCCTGGATTGTTTATATCACTTATTAGTTTTCAATTTTCATTGATTTCCTCATATTAATTTTTTATCTGAAAAAATGCAAAGTAATTTCTATTTCATAAATTGCTCTGAGGATTAAATGAAAGGACTGATTGGTTGGTTTACCTATTAATTCAACAAATATATGCCTAGTGTCTACTATGTGATGGGCACTTTTCAAAATTCTGGGAATATATTTGTGAATGAAACAAAGTTCCAGTGTTCATAGATCTTATATTGTGGTAGGAAGAGACATAGAATAAACAAATAAATGGATAAATATAATATCAGTTAATGGAAAATGCTATAAAGTTAAAAAATAAAAAGCAAGGTATAGGTCAGCGAAGGACTGGAGGAGGGAGAGGGAGTGCAGAGGAAGAATATCCCCAGCATCTTTGCACAATTCCTGACATTGCATGCTGACCAAACAGAAGTAAGTTTCATTACTTGAGGAAAGGATTCCAGTGTGTGAACTTTGCAAAATTTAATGGAAGAAGTAGTGTTTGGATATTAAGGTGGGAAAGATTTCAGCAGGAAGGGATGGCAGGGAAAGGTCTTGAAGCTGAGAGAAGAGAATGCACATAGGTATGGAGATCCCAAGGTGTGTGTTATTTCTGAGAAAGTGCATAGTTTCCCACACTCATCATACCCCACCTCACACCATGTTTGGTTTCCATTTTGAGTAAGGGGCTTGTTAACATCACTTGGAGCTTTGGCTTAAAGCTGGTTAGCCTATTGCTTGGCTGCTTTCTATACGTCAGCCAGCTCTGCAGGTTTGGGTCAATTTGTTGACCCAGGAAACTGGAGCACCAGGCAGTCACTCAGTAATCACGTTTCATCTCCATTCCCTCTGTAACTTCCCTTCTCTTTCTCTCTATTTTTAAAAATTTGGCTGCTGTTTCCAGTGGAATGAATCCCTCCTTGATTACCAGAGATATTTGCCTAGCTTGTTTTAATACTCTTGATTTGCTATGTTAAAATTTCCAAGACAAGCTCAGCTTGAGGAAAAAAGGGAGAGGTGGGCTGAGGGTGTGGGGTGCCGGGGGGAGGAGAGGGCAGGAGAGGGCAGGGATGCCTTTGGTTTACCACAGGATGTTCAGACTCTCTCACCAACGGAAAAGCAAGCAAACAGCAAACTGCCTGAATCAGAAGGGCAGGGAATTCCTAAACGCTGACTGGTGTAGCTGACATGAGTGTGCTAAATAACAGCCCAGACCTTAATTTTCAGTTCTTTGGAATTTTAGTTTTTTTAAATAGATTTTTTTTGAAGATAAAGGATCCTTGTGCTTCCTCATCTGGGTTCAAATTCCCACCACTTGAGCTTTCCTTTTTCAAGAGCAAGAAGCTGCTCTCCAGCTTTCTTTCTTCTCAAATGTTGTGTTTTCATTTTTTCCCATCAATTTTTTGAAAGAATTACCTCTTCATGTTCCCTCCATTGCCTTGCCACTTACTCATTTGTAATCTGGTTCTTCTAGTTTCTGCTCTCATCACTCTACTGAAATTGTTTTCTCAAGCCTCAAAACTTTCCCAATTTGCCAATTTTGATGACCTGATCTGAGTTCTCTTTTTGACCTCTCTGCATCATCTAAGTCCTGGTCACCTCTCTATCTCTAGGTTTATTATATTCTTTTGGTTTTTCTTTTTATCTAGATATATATTCAATAAGATTATTTGTTTTCTTCTCTTTTCATCCTCCAAATATAGGCATTTCATTTTTGAGGCTTCATTTTCAACCTTTTAATCTTTTCTCTCCTTTGGCATTTATTTTCCTGTTTTAGTAGCCCCGAACTTTCTCTCGAGCTTTAGGTCCAATTCCCCAACTATCTGATAGTCATTCCCATCCATGTTCTTTCATCAGCTTGTCCATTTTAGCACAACAAAGATGTGGTTCATTTTCTTCCTCTGATGCCTCTAATCAGGTGTCTAAACAAAAATCTCATAATTAATACATTTCTTTAAAGCAATATAGATGAAAAATGATAGTGGTGCTTTTCATTTTGTGTTCCCCTGGTAATGTTTTTAAGGCAGTTTGGTACACATTTTTAAGAACAATTTTCAGAATGGGATCCAACACACTCTTCTAAAACTGAACATAAGAATTCAAGGTTTTGAAACCCATTTCTAGAAGGTCCTTTAGAAGAGCTACTCCATTTTAATACATTTATCATTCTACTATGGAGCCTCACAAAATCTCTTTGCATCCTAAGTTTCTAAGTTCCAAGTTGTCTTAGAATGAAAATTATTTTATTTTGCACTTTCTGTAAGTTCTATTGTGAATATCACAATTCTCTGTATAGCCTGGGGAAGACTATGGTGATATGAGTATTTTAAAAAAATCCCCAATTAGCCTTCCCATCTCACTACCACCTGATACTTTATTGCACAAACACCAGTTTTAGAAGTTGTTTTTCTTCCCAAGTCTCCAGCTGCTGCCCCGCCAGCCACTGAGCAAGGCTTGTGGAGCTCGTCACAGGCAGGGTTTCCTGTCAATAGGAGGGAGGAAGCAGTACTTTTGGATGAACCCTCATTGTCCCGGCTGAAATAGTGATCACCAGGCAGTGATAAGGAACTTTTTCAACCTATACGCGATCTGCACGAAATCTGACTAACCTTGTTAGGGAGAAGAGGAAAGAAGGGGCGGTCACAAACAATGTTGGGAACACTCTTTCCTCGGCCTCTCATATCCTAGCAACAAGAGGAATCTAAAACACACTGAATAAGATGATTCTTTTAAATAGTCAGAATGTTTATCCTGCTGAGGTTTTGGATCTTGCTGCTTTGCAAAGTGAATATAAAATTACATCATGACACGAATTACAAAAAAAAAGAGTAATTAATAGACTCAATTTTAAATTAAAAATAGGATATCGTAATGTGCTCTAGATTGTGTTTGATTCATTTTTATTCTTTTATTTGGAGTAATTCATGAGTTTAGCATCTTCCACATAAGAAGCCTATGCCAGAGTCACCTTTATATATTCCTCACTCCTTCTGTCTTGTTCTTGTTTCCTTCAAGGGGCCTTACATCTAAAAGATGTTTCTTAAATATTTGTTGAATAAATGCTTGATATAATGAAAGACATATCACCCAAAACTTACCATAAGTATATTTTTTCAGTTATTTAAAAAATTTCTTCTAGGAGCCAGCCTGGTGGCTTTAGTGGTTAAGTTCATGCACTCTGCTGAGGCTGCCTGGGGTTCGCAGGTTTGGATCCCAGGGCTGGATATATGCACTGCTTATCAAGCCATGCTGTAGCAGGCATCCCACGTAAAGTAGAGGAAGATGGGCACTGATGTTAGCTCAGGGCTGGTCTTCCTGAGCAAAAAGAGGGGCATTGGCAGCAGATGTTTGCTAAGGGCTAATCTTCCTCACCAAAAAAAGAAAAAGAATTACTTCTAATGTGTTAAACCAAAACCATTA
The DNA here is from genome assembly GCA_031878705.1 of Tapirus indicus. Taxonomy (NCBI): domain Eukaryota; kingdom Metazoa; phylum Chordata; class Mammalia; order Perissodactyla; family Tapiridae; genus Tapirus; species Tapirus indicus. The sequence continues at coordinate 136,473,076 of CM062917.1, read as the reverse complement.
TTCCCATTTTACAGATGACAAAACTGAACCCCCACAGAGGTTAAATGATTGTGTGTGTGTGTGTGTGTGTGGTGGTGAGTCAGGGATCTGGGGAGTGAATTGGCTTGTATATAACAAGTACATTAACAATAGTCTCTGACTTTGGCTGTTGTTACCAGTAGCCTATGATTCTAAAATAGAATGAAAAGATTCCTAATTTAAATAACTTTCTTTGAAAGGAATATTAACTTAGTGATAAAGTTAAGAAGAAAATTGAAGCAGCTGAAAGATGATTTTTGTGTCTTCCTTACCCAGAGGTTGACAGTAGTAGCATGGCTCCTTTGTTCAAAAGCATTTACATTGAAACTGGTATCTTGTGAAGTTTTGTCTAAAATGTTGCCTATCATAAAATTCTACTTAAAATTAATAAGAGCTAGAATGGGCTCCTAAATCCAGGTGAACTGGGATTGAAAAATATTTTCGAGGCAAGTGTAGGAAAGCAAAACAACAAAAATTCTACGCATTTCTTATAATCACTATATTTTAAAATAAAATATTTTCAGTTCTTTCCATAGACAATACAATGCTGGTTTGAGGGCTTTGGATTTAGAAAAATCTGGGTTTGAGACCCAGGTACAATATCCTGAAATTTCATTTAATCACTCTGAGCTAAATGACACATTTTTACATTGTCAAAATAAAAATGAGCAATAGTGCATGATAAAGTGTCAAGCACAGCAGTGGTAGTAAGTATTTAAAAATAGTAGCTGTTATAATTATTCATAATTAATTTAATTTTTGCTGTCATTATTAATTTAAATACATTTATTCTTTTTTCAGTCAACAGTTTTACCTATATTTGTAATGCTAACAATTCAAGTACTAATTTTTTCTTCATCAATGAATGTCATGCTCTGAATGAATATACTAGATGCCATTCATCCTGATCATGTGTGGGAATTGTGTCTATTTGCAAAAGAACACTTTTCTGTTATTGAAAAACTATAGAAATGTGTGATAGATATGTGATATTATTTATTTCTCTTATTAACTGAGCATTTTTCACTTGAATTCATGCCATAAAATAGCATATTACTTTATAGAATTTAAGACTCACATTGTGTATATATGTGTGTGTATGTGTGTGTGTGCGCATGCATGTGTGTGTGCTTGTTGCAGGTAAACTAAACAGATACACGTCCTGGTCAAGATGGAAATGATAGCGTTCGACACATTTAAGTGTGATGTATTTGATTTAGCTCTTGGAATTTTCAGAAATACTTATATATGATCTAATATAACAAATGTAGTGTGATGCTAGCATGACAGATTTCTTTAAAGCCAAAACCTTTCTAAAATTCATTACAAAAAATAAGTAGAACAGCTTGAGGAGAGGAAGTCCCTGACCTCATTATGTCAAGCAGAATTTTCAGTACGCATCTGGAGAACATTCTGAATATGTTCTATAGATGTTCCACTTCAGGGGCATGTATTTTCAAATTCATTTGAATCTAAGAAATTAAATGTTAAGATCAAATCCTTTAATTTTAAATGGTTTTATAATGATGCTAACACAATGCCATGAAAGATGACACAAAATGGTAGTATGGTATCTGGGAGTATATGTTTGAAAACTGTACTAGGAATCTGCATCTACCCCCAAATCCCTGTTGGGGTATATGTAAACACCTGGTATAGTTCCAAATTAGGTGTTCAGGTCAGGGTGCTGGATCATGTGTGTCTACTGGCCTTCCTCATCTCATACACCATTCTGGCCTTCCTAGTAATCCTTCCCTATCCCACCCCTTCCCCACTCCCTTACACGTAGGATAGGGCTACTATGTTATGCAGGTCCAGAGGGTGACATTTACATCTAGTCTATATATGTAAATTGGTACCCCCTGGAGTTGTGCAACGCTCAGCCTGTCCCAGCAGCCCTGTCCAAAAACTGGCCAGAATACACATCTAAAGAAAAAGTCCAAACTCATGATGCAAATACTCTCTTCATAACAAATCTATGTCTTTGTTTGGTAGTGTATACCATTGTTAACCTTTACTCTCTACTCCCAGGGAGCCCAGCTTGCTCAAACTCCCTGTACCTCCAGGGGTAAGTATAGGCAGTTATGCCACTGACCACTTGACCTCTTTATTGCCTTGTTATTTTGTGACTTATTTTTGGAAACCTATCAAATATAGAAAGATTTTTAGATTTTTTTTCTTCTTCTCTTTGATTTTGGAATGGTGAGGAATATCCTACCTAAATCTCCTAATATTTCTCATGATTAAAGACAACACTATATATGGGGCCAGCCCGGTGACGCAGCGGTTTAGTTCGTGCTCTGGTAGCCCTGGGTTCACACGTTCCGATCCCGGGCGCCCGCCGACGCACTGCTTGTCAGCCATGCCGTGGCGGTGTCCCATATAAAGTAGAGGAAGATGGGCACTGATGTTAGCCCAGGGCCAGTCTTCCTCAGCAAAAAGAGGAGGATTGGCAACGGATGTTAGCTCAGGGCTGGTCTTCCTCACACACACACAAGAAAGATAATATATAATCAAAAGAATCACCACATTTCTTTTGGTTTGGCCAAGACAGTGTTCTGTCACTAACACTAGAACTGGGGCTTGTAGAAGGGCCTGAATAAACCCCATGACATCAATCTCAAAAGCTAAACGACATATGCTAACATGTTTTACTTTCTGTTAATAGTTCAATTCTCCTTTATTATTTATGGATTGCCTAAAATCTTCCTATGCTGATGTTTATTTTTCAGAAAGTACAACCAACCATATATTCTATAAATTTGGATTCATTACATAAAGCAGACATAAGAAAATTATCTTGTGGAATGAAAGCCATAAGGCCAATTTTCTTATATTTACTGTCTATTGAGACTTATCAGCAGAGTAGTCATTCTTTCAGATAAGCAGGCTATTTTTAGCCAAGAACTAGTTGATGTCAGGGACTCTGCCTTATTTATTTCCGTTTCCTTAATGCCTAGCTCAGCGTTTGGCATGTAGTAAGCGCTGAGTGTGTGTTTGTGGAAGTTTAATGTCCTTTTTTGGATCAATCCTAGTTTCCTTATATCTTTGAGGTAAGGCAAGGAGATGTACGAAAAAGTGTTCTGGATTAGATGTCAATTGTTTTTGTTTGTTTGTTTCCAGGGGCACTTCAGTTCTTTTTTAATTTGCAGCTAATAGAATATTATGATAATGTGACACAATTTTTGTTTTTTTGAGCCATAGAAGTAAATTGAGCTAAAGCATTAGCTCAATGTATATTAAAATTTCAAATATATATTAAAATTTCAATAGGATAATGTGTTGCTACTGAGATACTTTTAATCGTGTTGTTTGAAGTAGTGCACATGGTATAGGCTTAGAAATCTAATGTGCTAGTTATGTTGAAGTTACAACAGCAATGCTTTCATTTGGATAATGCTTATAATTTCATGTCTAGTATCTCACTTTATCCAGACAACACCACAGTGAGATAGGTAGTTTTTATCTCCCTTTTGCATATGAGGACATTGAGAAACAGAGAAAGTAAGTCTTTGTTCATGATTATACAGCTCACAGGGTTATAACTCAGATGATCTGGTTCCAAATTTGGTGTTCCTTCCTAGACTTGGGCAAGTCATTTATCTTACTGAACCTGTATTTCTGCATCTGCAGAATGGGAATCATAATATTCACCTTTCAGTGTTGTTATAAGAAATAAAGGTAACGAACGTTAAGTGCTTGGCACTCAATAAGTAATGCCTATGCTCTTAATTAAACACAGTGGGCATATGTAGCTCAATTGATGATAATAAAACCAACCAATCAGAAGTACCTATATTCCCACAAATAGTAGGAATGAAACTGCCAAAAAGAAAAATAGGAGTAGCGTTATAGTGAGAGATAAGAGATGACACATACTCAAATGAATGCCATACAAAGTAATATGGAGTCATGCTAACATGCTAATGAGTTACCTGGAAGGAACATGCATCACTGAATGCTGATAACAGGGACCATACCTCTGCTACCTGGAGAGCTAGAAAACTGAGACTGCCTTGGACGTCCTTAAATTCCCTCAGAGAGGGAGACAGTGTGACACAGTGGACTCCCAATAAACACTGGTGGAATGAATGAAATGATCATGTACTGCACAGTGACCTCTTTCATAATGCTGTCTTGTGTTGGGTTGATAAATCAGTTTTGTCTTTATGAAACATTTTCTATAATCCCCCTTTGTCTCCTCATGTGGTTCTTAAGTGCTTATATTCCTCAAGATGCCAAGTATATTCCCTTGAGCATAATAGATGCTTAATAGGTATTATTTGCTTGAGTGATTGTCAAGAGAAAGTGGCAGAAGTGCTCTTGCCTCTCGTTTTGGACTGTCCTTTAAAAAGTTAGGTTGCCTGGTGTGTGGAAAGTAGCCTTCAGTGGCCCATGTTTTCATTCATTGTAGGTGTTTTATCACAGAATTTAGAAATGTTGGTTAACACCTGTACTAGATAGATGCATTTCAAAGGTGGGATCCATAAGATAGGGTTATTTCTTGAGTCAAGTCTATGATTCTGTCCCTATGATTCTAAGCATGGTCTCTTTACGTTTCTACAAAGAATTGACCTAAAATCTTTACTTAGGACGTTATGAGAAACTGACCCCAGGAGAAAAATCTCATGAGAATTAGAACACTGTAACTCACATTTTAAAGATCAGAATGCTGGAGAAGAATGAATGAATGCAATCTGGCCTTAGCCATAGATGACTTTTCTTCTTCGTGAAATAGGTAGTGCTAATTCCCAGACATTTAATTTGAAATCATTGTGGCCGGGGGAGAAAATCTTTTTTCAAAGGAAGGCTTTTGGAGTGTTTCACTTTTTTCTCCATTAGGCAAATTAATAGGATTAACAGTTAAATTTTTGTGTGTGAGGAAGATTAGCCCGAAGCTAACATCTGTTGCCCATCTTCTTCTTTTTGCTGAGGAAGATTGGCCCTGGGCTAACTTCTGTGCCCATCTTCCTCTACTTTATATGAGACACTGCCACAGTGTGGCTTGACAAGCGGTGTGTCGGTCCGAGCCTGGGATCCAAACCTGTGAACCCCAGGCTGCCAGAAGTGGGCGGAGTATGCAAACTTAACTGCTACGCCACTGGGCCAGTCCCAACAGTTATATTTTTAAGAGAGGACAATTTAGTAGGAGTTAGTTTAAGTCAGTTTATATTTGGGATTGGGAAATGATTTTAGAGATTGCATCAAGAGACAAATAGCTCAATTTTCCAGGAAGCTGAAGCCATTTTATCTATTCTTTCTGCCATGGTAAAATATGAAAATTTCATTTTGGAAAGTGATTCACTGTGACCTAGACTACGCCTTAAATGTCAAGTAAAAAATTTATAAAGACTGAACCAAAGCACATAATTTATACACACAAACTGTGCATTAAGACCCTGTATTAGTTTTCTACTGCTGCATAACAAATTACCACAGACTCATGGCTTAAAGCAACAAAAGATTATTATCTCACAGTTTCCATGGGTTAGGAATCCCGTTATGGCTTAGCTGGGTCCTCTTCTCAGTGTTGCACAGGCTGTAATGAAGATGTTGGCTGAAGCTGGAATTTCATGTGGGCTTCAGGGTCTTCTCCTAAGCTCATTGATTGTTGGCAGAATTCAGTTCCTTGAGGACTGAAGCCCTCAGCTCAACTAAGCAAGTGGGAGGAGGATGAGATGCCAGTCTGAGAATGGTCAAGGGGACAAAAGAGGCCAGAAAATCGTGAAAAGATGTGAAGGGTGGGGGAGAAGCTGATCAAAAAGGCTGAGTGCTACAGTTAGCAGAAGAAGATGCCCATTGTCCTTGGGTGTGATAGTTAGGAAGTTACCAATTGCTAAGAATTAATAAGCTAGTGATATCAGGAAATGAGGATAGAAGACAGAACAGATTCTTTCCCAATGTGATCAAGTGTGCTAGTCAATTGCAGCTACTTTTCACAAATAATACATTTGCCACCTCTGTTACCTTCAGACCAGAAGATACATGTAGTGGGTATGATATTTTCACAGGTCATATCTTGCTTCTACAAAAATTTATTTTTCTATTAGTGGAATGTATTTCAAGTGAAGTCTCCTTTCTACCTGATGGTAGAAAACCCAGTTATCTTCAGGTAAATTTGATCCATGTGGTAACTGCTTTCATTTCAGATCTTTAACTTGGTCAAAAAAGAACTCAATGTCCTGCTCTGGGGGTCCAGGTACACACATGACATCCAGGCTTCTGTAGGGAGGGTGCATTTGTGCCTCAGCCATTCTCTGACATGCGCCGGCGTGGGCTGAGATGGAAATCATCCGGTTTGCTTTTGGGTCTATTTCCACTGCATTCACTGAGTTGTTGCAGTCCTAAGGACCCTACAAGTTCCATGTAGCTCTATTTCTACCCTACTTCCCTCTGCCTTTTTTCTCCCCTCTATACCAAACTCATCTGGTATCAATTGTTTACCCTTAGCTCCTTCTAGCTTCCTTTAGAGAGCTTAGAAAACTGTCAGAGGCTTATCTGAGCTGCTGAGGGCCAGGGTGAGGTGGGTGGGGTAGTGCTTTTCTGTTTCAGGTCCTCACTGCCCAGACCTACCCCATGGTCATTTCTACCCAGTAGCTGCCACGCATACTGGAGCAGATGGTCTTTCTAAAACATTCGTTATCTCCTTGGGCTTTACCTCTCCCCTCAGATAGCCTTAAACGTGTGTGGCTGGATTACCTAAAATTGTCCCCCATCCCCAACCTAGTGTACTCAGCCTAAGGGTGCAGGGTATCAGGCCTCTTCCCAGGACCTCAGAGTTTTTTAATCTGTCTTCCAACCTTCAAAGAGTCCCCTCCAATCCCAGGCACCTTTATCTTGTTTGCAGGGGTAGGGTTATGTAGCTTTTCATATTTTTTTCTTTTTGGTTCTTTTTTCTTGTTAAATGACACAAAATTTATGTTAGACTTAATCTCCTCTAGAGATTAGTCTTTTGAGTTTCAAAATACCCAGATCTTCTGAATTAGAATCCTTGGCTTTCACAACGATGACCCCTGCTATGAGTTGCAAGAACTTCTTTGGAGTTAAAGCCAAGAACTTGCCTCTGATTCTGCATGCAGCTGTGTTAGTCATGCCTCAAGCCGATGTGCGCCGTACATGTCACAGGGCCATGGTCACAGGAAGAGTGTGTATTGGGGATGGGGGTGCAGGTCAGGGTGGTGATGCCAATGAGCGGAGAACCTAGTATCTCAAATTCTTATCCTTTAACACGTTTATGCAATATACAAAATTAAAATGTCTGTTAATGTTTAAGAAACTTTTCCTATGACTCCTCTTATGAGGAATTTTTAAAGGACCTGGGGCCTTTTAGCTTAGAGAAAATTAGTCTCTGGGAGTTGTCGATTGGTGTTTCTAAATGTTCACTGAGCTTGTTGGGTGGGGAGCCACCAAAAAGAAGGAAGATGGGAAATTTCATGTATTGAATCCCTATTTTGTGCCAATACTTTTAGGCATTTTGCTTCTGTTATTAGATTATTCTTTGCAAAATCCATGTGAGGGTAAATATTATCATCTTATTTCTACAGTAGAGAAACAGAGGCTCAGAAAAAGTAAGCAACATATCCTTAGAAAGGCAGTAAGGCAAAGAGGTCACAAGCATAGTTTTTGGAGCCAGACTGTCTGGTGTTAAACTTGGCTTTGCCACTTAATAACTGTGTGACATTGGACTATTTGTTTAACCTCTCTGTGTCTTGGTATTTTTGATTGTAAATGGGGAAAATGATAATATATACTCTTATGGTTGTTGTGAGGATTAATGCGCTAATATATACAAAGTAATTTGAAGAGTGATTGGTGCTTAGTAAATGCTATAGAAAGGTTTTTATACTATTATAATTATTTTAAATTATCCTAGCCATAAAGCTATTAAGTAATAGAACCCAGATCAGTTTGTTTTTAAGCAAACATTATATATTACCATATTTAATGTAAAACCATATATTCCTATGTGTTAAATTTCATAATTTCTTCAAGAATTTCCTTCCATAAATATTTATTAATCTTGTCCTATGTGCTGGGCACTGTGTTACATAGCATTGAGGAAACGATCTGTACACATACAATTACATATTGAGGGCTATCACATTAAGAAAGTTGGCTAGATGGATCATCTCAAATTTGGAGGTAATGCTTTAGACAGGCTATTTAATACACGGCCTCCATAGGGGTCTTGAGAGAAGATCTCAAAGGGTTCAGACCTCCCAAGAAGCTGTGACCACCAATTGGGAGAAACAGACCAAACATATTTAGAAACTTGAAGAATGACCCTGAATCAAAAGTCACATGAGTACAGCCTCCACAGTGCAGGGGCTGATTTATAACCAAGTTACCTCTTACGTGGGTAATGCCATATAATAGTATGGACGATTTATTCAATGATGGTGCCATAGGGTCAACTGCACATGCAATAAAGGTCAGATATACAAAAAGAATCGTAATTTCTAATCTTCTGTAACCGAGGTAATGTTGCCCTCCAGTCCCCATCCATCTGGCTAACTGGGTGGGGAGTCGAGCAGGTGGGATTTAAACTTGCTAATTGACATTATCTTAGTCGCTCCTAGTTTAAAATAATCCTTCTTAGGGTTAACACAGTCTCTCTTTGGTAAATACTTCATCTTTCAGGGTTTATCCACTTCTCTTTCATATAGTGACATCATATATCAAGGGGAAGCCTATGTGTCTTTAGGCCATGAAGGAAAGGGTCTTCAGTCCATGTGCTGTCTGCTGGGATAGCAAATTTAGTTTCCAAGTTATCAAAATAGGGAGGATAATGCTGGGTGCAATTAAATTAATTTCTAAAGTCATATGTTCACAAAAGCTTTGAAAAATATTAGTACATTGATCTGACACTCTTGAAATTTCAGATTGTGGCTGCTTCTTCATGTATAAGGCCTTAAATATAACAACAAAAAATTCCCTGGTCTATTTTAATAACATTGGCTGTGGCCTTAAGACCACTCGAATATATTCAAGTCATTATTTTAAGCAAATTACTAAACCTAAATACTTTTGCTTGATACCCAAATTGCCTTTGGAATAGCAAATAAAACTGTTTAAATATTTTGTGACCTATAAGAAAATGTCAAGCCAATTCTCATAGCAGCATTTTGCTGATTTTTGGCATTGCTTAGGATAATTAAATATGAAACACAATAGAATAAGTAGAATTTTTCATTCTCTGCTTTTAAATTTGAAGTAATGGATGCCCAAAATAATGAGACATTCTATTTATAAATGATCTAATCTTATAGGGAGTGGTGGGGGAAGGCATCAACCCATAGCATTCTAGAAGAAAATTTAGAAAATACTGCTGAATTTCTTAGTTATCTACAAGAGCTAATAATTTTTCAGAGTGTTTTTCAATAAGAAAAATAAATGTTCCTTTGTGGTAGAATTTTATCTTTATTTTATATTTGAAGGTGAAGTGCACATCATCCAGTTTTCCTCAAATGCTTTAACTGTTTAAAAAATCTATTTAGGGGCTGGCCTGGTGGCGTAGTGGCTAAGTTCACATGCTCCACTTTAGAGCCCAGGTTCGCAGGCCCGGATCCTGGGCATGGACCTATGCACCGCTTATCAGGCCATGCTGTGGCAGCATCCCACATACAAAACAGAGGAAGATGGGCATGAGGGCTAATCTTCCTCAGCAAAAAAGAGGAATATTGGCAATGGAAGTTAGTTTAGGGGCCAATCTTCCTCATCAAAAAAAAAAAAAACTATTTAGACATACTTTTCTTTGTGAATTTAGATGATTTTTTTTTTTTTGGTAAGTTAGAATAATGGCAAATGTCCTTTTGTGAAGAAAAGGGTTAATGTAGCAGATCAGAGACTTCTATCCTTAGAAAGGCCTGCTTGCAGGGTTGGCCCTTCGCTGATGTCTGAGCATTCGAATTTCAGTTTACCTACCATTCCCTGACTGATAAGGGTGGTTCACTGTGCCCAGACTGCAGCACAATGTGGTTTATTCTGATACTTGCTTTCCTTCTGGGGGTCTGGAATTTTGGCATAGGTTAAGCAGAGGGTGCCTATGTGACCAGCCTCCAGTAAAAACCTTGGATGCTGAATCTCTAGTGGGCTTCCCTGGGTAGAGACAGCACATGCATGTTGCTGTCTTTTCTTTGTTAGGGAAGAGTGTGCTCTATGTAACCTCTCATGGGAGGGGGTGAGCATAGAGAAGCTTGCACATGGATTCCTCCAGACTCTGCCTGGGCCTTTGCCCTTATGATCGGCTGTCTGTCCTTACTACAGTGCTGTTATAAGTCTTAGCTGTGAGTACAACTATATGCTGAATCCTGTGAATCGTTTTAGAGAATCTGCAAACATGGTCTTGGGGACCCCAATACCCCTTTGCAATATTTTACAATTTTTTTTTCAGAAGCAACAAACTTGACATAAAAATAGAAAAATGCAAATGTGCCATAACTGCTGATTCATAGGTTTTTCATCCCAAAGACTGATTAAATTTTATCTCATCATCCTGACAAGCAAATAGGTCAAACTTTATTTCTTTTTTCAGTGTTACAATGGTAGCACTTCATAGTCCCTAAAATATGACAGGACATCAGAGATGTCTGGTTTCAATATAAATCCTGAATAGAGAAAATGAACATGCAAAATTAAAAAAAAATCCTGTTGTGTGAATGGTATAAATTTTAATCCAAATAAGGTTAAGAGTGGCCCTTTATAACTATTCGGCCCAGAGGGGGGAAAAATGTAGCTGGACTGGTAAATGTGTAACAGCTGGCAAGCCTCTGTTGCCAGCTCTTATTTTAGATTACTCAGAGTCCTGGCTCTGTGAAATATAGCTCCGAATCTCAAAGAACCATCAGAGGAGATTTTTGAAACTTCATTTCATTTTCATTTTCTTGGGCTCATTAAGTTAGTAGATGCAAAAGGAAGTGTGGCTTAAAAAAAACCTATGGTAGGTATGATGATGAATAACAAGTCAGAAAAGCAGACAGCTGTATCTCTTGGTGTAATGAGTTTTGAGCTGATGCCTTAACGTTGCCAGTGAAACTATTGTGAAAACTTGCCATTGACTAATTTTGTGCTGGCTTATTTAGATGGGAAAGTCTGAAAGCCAATTAAATAAATCTGAAATGGTTGTATTCCCCGAGCTGTCTCAAAGTACCTATTTATAAGTATGCTAGGGGTTAGGATCCATTTTTAAAACGTTAGTAACAGATTTCAAAATCCTATGAATGTTATTATTTCATTGAAGGGAATAAAATGCATTACAGATTTTGCTGTAATAGAAAATAGAAATTAAAAGTAAAAACTCAGTGTGCATGATATGAAGGCTATCTCTAGTTACAGGCTACTTGCTTTCCTAGGCTTCATGCCTTATTTCTCTGTTCGCCCCATATTAATATTAATTATTACAGTATCAAAGGAGTGGAATGACAGTGCTCAACTAATTTAACCTAACCTGAGTGTGAATGAAAAAGTTATTGTCATCTTTGGTATAAAACATTTATACATTACTTTTTTTAGTGTTTTGAAGTGTTTTGTATAATTATAAGCACCTACATTATTGCCCTTATTGCACAATTAATTCAATCAAAATGTGCCCACTGATTATTAAAAAAAAAATAACCATTTTGTGATCAATAATTTCCCCACCAAAGCATAGGATTCCACACATCTTTTTCCTAACCAGTGAGGAATCTCACTTTTATTTTCATGCCTTCTGCGTTAAAATTCTTTCTTTCTTCCCTGATTTTTCCCCTTTAAACGTACGTTTCTGTGATCTCTACCTAAGTCTCATCTTATGCTTTTCTCCAGCTGTTCACAGAGCAGTGTTGTGGATTGAAAATCTTGATTGAAGATCTGTATTTTACTGAAACATTAGCTTTTTCTTTGATGTCTCTGTTCCCTAACTTCCTGGCTACTCTGAGGAAAAGCACCATGATGCTGCACCCTTGGCCACTACTCTGATTTGTACGTGTTGTGTGATTCATTCATCATGTCTAATTCTCTCCTTTCCGTTCATCTGCAGGAGAATGCACTTCATGCTTCCAGCAACTTCATGGATCTCTCCTTTACCCAATTTTTCTCTCATTGACTGATTATATATATATATATATATATATATACACCTGCTGCAAGAATTATTTCACATAAAATGCATTCTATATTCTCATGTTCAGAAACTAAGAAAATAAAAACCACATAACATAGATGTGTATGTCCTCTAATTCCCTCCTTCTTGCTCATTTTATCATCCATAGTCCTTTAGACAAGGCCTAATGCTTTAGTCCAGTGAGCCCCAATTTTCATTCATTTGAGTAGTACCTTCATGATTGTTGCCTTATCTATATTCCTCCTTCATTATTATTTACTTAATGATTTCATTTAAATCTACTCACTAGCTGGTGAGGCCTAATTCTAATTTAAATAAGCTCACTACCTCTTGTAGACTTTGTCTGATAATATTTGTGTAATTATGAAGTTAATGTCCTAGTTGTAATTTTCTGATATAGATTGAATTAAATAACATTTGAAATATAAAACCATCTTACACAGCCCTGGCCACACTAGAGCTTATTGAACCTTGTGTGTAAATTACCCATTTCTAATTTTCAGTCTTCCGATGTTTTATTTCCTGTATTAGAACTCTTGTTTCCCATCTCCCGATCACAGGTGCTCATTCACATCCCACTGTGCCTTCATGGTCAGTTTGTCAATCCCCTGACCCATATTGTTGACTCTCTCAGTCTTTTTCCTTCTGCATGTCACATTTGCACATTATAATATTCTAAATTTCACTTATTTTTATTTTCCAGTAGTTTAAAGCTTTTACACAAGTATTCATAGATTTCCCCCCTACCTCCAGGTGTATTGTATTCTTTCTCAATTGTTGGAGCTTCCTAAGGACAGAGATGACTATCTCTTAGTTCTACAGCGTCTCTCCTCTACCTAATACAAGGATCTACACCCCCATAGACTTCCAATAATGCTGATAAGCTAAAAGCTGTATAATGGATGGGTGGACAAGACCATGATGCTTGATATTTAACAAAGCCTTATTTGGGGGAAATTAGAATCATCTCTATGGTATACAAATTAGGACTCCTTGATTTTTTTCAGACCAGAGTAACAGCATGCATAAAGGCTTAAAAGTAAGGGAAAACATGGAGTGTTGGGGAAATGGAAAGGTGCTCGGAGTATCTGGAGCACAGAATGTGAGAGCAAAGTGGGGAAAGATATCACTGGGAGGTAACCGTGGGACCTGTCAAACTGGGCCTTGGATGCTGCACAAAGTCTGGATTTGATCCTGAGACAGTGGTGAGCAGTCGAAAGGTGTCATGTCGTATAAGGCATGGGCAGAAGATGACCACATAGGAGAGAAAGAGTGAGCCTGTGCAATAATCCAAGCAAGAGATGCTGCTCACCTGAAGTATGATAATAGCTCGGGGGAGGAATGATGTGGACAGATTTGAGAACTTTTTAGGAGCTGGAATCAATAAGAGTTAGTGGTTAGCTACATTGGCATATGAGGGAAACAGCTAGATTCCTGGTTTTGGCAATGGGTAGATCATTGCCCCATTCATGAACAGAGAACACAGGAAAATCTGCAGACTTGGGAAGGAAAACAATTGGTTCAATATTGCATACGTCAAAGCTGATTTGCTGGTGGTACATACAGAGTGAGTCATCCAAGAGGCAGCTTGATATGTCAGAAGCTCAGAAGAGAGATCTGGGCTTGAGATAAAGATTCAGGAATTGTCAGCATAGAGAGGTATTCAAAGCTAAGGTACAGGGATAAATTTCCTAGGGAGTGTTGGTAGGAGGCATGTGGAAAGTTCTTTGGCTGGACATTAAAGACCACAACACTGAGGGACAGGCAGAGAAGGAGGAGATTGCCAAGAAGGCGGAGCAACAACAGCCAGAGGTGCAATGGGCATGGTGGTTGTGGAGTCATAGAGCCAAGGGGGTTATTCCAGGAGGGAACCCTCAACAGGGAGGTCAAATAAGAGAGGGAACCAGAATAGACTACTGGACGTGGCCACATTCCTGTTATTAGTAACTGTGGCAAGAGCATCTTCTGAGGGAATCAGGCCCATAGCAGGGGAAAGCTTCTATCCCAGGGTAACAGCATGTAAGGATACTGTACTAGTCAAGGTTCTCCAGAGAAACAGAACTGATAGGATGTGTGTATAGATAAATATATGTGTATATTACATATGTATATTGTGTATATATACATAGAAATATGTATATGTATAAATATATGTGTATATTGTATATATGAAATATATAATTGATTATAAGGAATTGGCTCATGCAGTTATGGAGGCTGGTAAGTCCCAAGATCTGCAGGGTTAGTCAGCAGTCTGGAGACCCAGGAAGAGCCGGTGTTTCTGTTCGAGTCCAAAAGCAGGGGAAAAATCAGTGTCCCAGTTCAAAGGATGTCAGGCAGTAAGATTTCTCTCCTACTCAGGAGAGGGTCAGCCTTTTGTTCTATTCATATCTTCAACTGATTGGATGAGGCTCACCCACATTGAGGAGGACAATCTACATTACTCAGTCTACTGATTTAATGTTAATCTCATCCAAGAACACCCTCACAGAAACACCCAGAATAATGTTTGACCAAATGTCTGAGCACCCCGTGGCCCAATCAAGTTGGCACATAAAATTAACCATCACAGATGCCTTCCTTGCTTTTATGATATCCCCGCTCTAGTAAGCACTTACGTGAACATCAAAAACAGCTAAGAGGCTTTTCAAAAATGTAGAATTTTGAGGCATACTCTCAGAATTCAGTCAGTTTGGGGTAATACCACTTTATTACTTTCCTAGGCTGCCACAACAAACTACCACAAATGGGGTGGGTTAAAGCAACAGAAATTTATTCTCTTACAGTCTGAAGCCTAAAAGTCTGAAATCAAGGTGTCATCGGGGCTGTGCTTCCCCTGAGGCTCTAGGGAAGAACACTTCTTTGCCTCGTGCCAGCTTCTGGTGGCTCCTGGCAATCCTTGGTATTCCTTGGATGGTAGTTGCATTTTCTGTTTTTATAAGGATACCAGTCATTGGATTTAGGGCTCACGCTAGTGCAGTATGACCTCATCTTTACTTAACTAATTACATCTGCAAAGACCCTAGTTCTAAATAAGGTCAAATGAGGTTCTAGGTGGACATGAATTTGGGGAGGACACTATTCATCTCACTTCAACCACCAAATAAGCATTTCTAATAAATACTCCAGTGGGTTCTGATGTGAGTGGTTCACAGACCACATTCTGAGAAACACTGAGCCTACACAGACTGCTTTTAATGTAAAGATGGGAGTCAGTTCAGGTAGGTGGGCAGAGGGATTCCCTGAAAGCTTAAATCCCACTATGAGCGATCTTAAGGGCCAGGCACTGGTAAAGGCATTATTTAACCTGAATTTTGAAACGGCATTAGCTCTCTCATCTCAAGAAATCTTAAGTGAAGAAAGATTTCAACCTGATTTAGAGTTCTACATCGTTGCCAGAACTGAAAACTGATAGAGGCTTACTTGTCCTCAGCCCTGAGAAGGCCTCGGGGCTGTAAAACAAAGGCATGAGCACATAAGACTCCTTTAGTAAGAATCCGAAAGGAAAGGTTATTAGAAGATGAAACTAAGAACTTCGAAGTCTATCCTCCCATCTCAGTGTAGTCAGGAACCTCAGATAATCAGGGAGATACATCTTTATTGGAAATTTTGTCATATTCGGAAGATATATGCCAAAATGTCTCAGAGACAGCACTAATATTACAAAAAAACCTTGTTTTTATTAAATTTTATTGTTGCAATGATGTGCAAGTCATTTAATAGTGAACACGATATCAAAAAGCAAAGTGCCGTGTCTATTTAGAAAATGAATTATTAAAAAAGAAAACAGAAAGGTTATCTACAAAAGAAGAATGAAAATAAATTGGTTTAAAAAGTCCCTAATATAACTGGGATAATGTCTTTATTTCCAAGTCTTTATCTGGAAAGCATTTATGACAAGTCTATGGAAGCACACCTGATGAACTGATAATTTATATAGAACTAATGCTATTATTATCATTGTAAAAGTTGCTGTTTTGAACTACACACACCTGTGTATAATTTTTATTAATGTTAATCAGATATGTAAATAACAGGATGTTAGATACTCTTAAGCTCTCTCCTAGATCTAACATTTTATGATATTTACAAAAATAATTATTTTCACCACTCTGGAACAGATAACATGGTACTAGCTCATTATACTAAAGAGGAAGGAAGGCAAGGCAGGGGATCAGGGGGAGGGGGGCACTGGAGGTGCCACCGTTATTTGCTTCCTCTCCTTGGTCATGAGCTATCACACACTGATAATGCAAGGGCTGAAGCTGAGGACAAAGGAAACCTTCCTCTGCCAGCAGGCACAAGGCTGAAGACAGCTGTGACCTTTCTGACCACAGAATCAAAAAGCTATCCCTGCTACATCTATTTTGTGCTTGAAGGGTGGCTGTTAATTGTTAGCCTTGCGTTCACAATAGCCAAGGACAGCACTATTTTGCTCATAGTTCTAGGTTTTGAAGTGATCACATTCAGAAATAGTTGAATCTGTTCAAAATAGCAATTAATGTTTTATTGAATGAAAAGCTTAAAAAAGAAATTACTCAAGAAAGTACAAAATCATCAACCTACTCACACTTTATAGTTTTGTATTACCTGCAGTTTCCCAGCAAAGACTTCTGGGCATACAGTAGGCACCCAATAAATACAACAGAATGGAACAGTCTTAAGGGCATAATGGAAACCCATAACTCAGAAATCTACTTTACATCTCGTTCATAAATTTCTTCATATGGTATGTTTTTAATATGCCACATAAAATTTTGAAAAGAAATTTCTACTGCTTGCCAGCTTCAGAAGAAGTCCAAATGTTCCATAAAAATAAATAATTCAACTATATTAAAGGATATAGAAAAATATTTATAGTGTGCCCTTGAATTCAGACAAATGAGGGCATAATGCCTCCCTGAAATACCTTCTTCTGGCATCTGAGGATGCCAAATAGTTAATTCTGTGTGTGGTTATTTATTGAATGTCTGCTAGGTAGTCTCCTCCATGAAGACTAAAAGGTGCATCACTGGTGCCTAGCGTGGCGCACAGTGGGGTCTCAATAAACACTTAGTAAATGAATGACAAAGGGGAAAGGGAGAGGAAGTATGACAAAGGAAGAGGATTAACATTCCTCGAGGATGCACGATATGCCAAACTCTGTCACCCTCTGAACATAACTCAGTTTTAAACTAAAATGAAAAAAGAAGGTTAAAAAGTAACAATTTGAATATATTTGTTCTTGCAATGAAATAAGAAAAGACTATAATAAAACAAAGTGAATAAGAGTATAGAAATAACTCTTAGATTTCATTATTGGTTTAAATTTGTTTAATTTTACACATTTGTACATTGTAATAACCACATTTTCTAGTTTCTGTATTTGATTCTTTGACATCTTAGGGCCTTGCTGACCCTGGAGGAACTGTCCCTCCCAGGACTAGCTAATTCCTAGAGATAGCAAACAACTCATCTGTGAGTGTGCTTTTCACATGCAACCCATACCCATACCCAGGGTCCATATCCCAACCACCTCCTTTAATGGGCTCTCACACTCTGGGCCACTATCCACCTGCCCTAATCACTTCAGGGGCAGGTACCAGACAACTAGGGACAGCCCCTATACCCCAGAGCCTGCTGAAATTATTAAAACTACCAATCTTAAGCCTGCTAACCCTGTTTACCCCTTCTTTCCCACAGAAACCACTATAAGGGCTTTTGCCCACGTTTTCCCCTTGCTCCCTCTGCCTAACTGACCCTGGTGATTCCTGTGTAGCTCTACATGGTGTGGCATGGCCCTCCTCTTGGGCACTGTGAGTATAACAAACTATCTTTTTAATGGCAGTCTCCTGATCTATTGGCCTCACATACCTAAATAATAATAAAACCTACATTTTACAATGTAGATTCACTGTAAAAATTCTCTTAAGTATTAAAAGAGAAACAATAATCAGGTCACAATATTAGGTCACAAAAATAATCAGGTCACAATCTGTTAATTAATATATTTGCATAATGAATTACTTGAAGTTTTCTAAATAATTACAGTGAGAAAGCCCTCTTATTATTCTGATATCTCATTTAATGAGATCATTATACACAAGCTTTTCAATAACTTGATTTTTTGCCAATTTTTATCCTTCCAACTAATATAATTCACTGCAGATTAATTTGCATTTTTATGGGAATAAAGATTTTGGGAATAACTAAAATTCAAATGATGGACACGAAGAATATTTTATTCTGTCACTATTTTTGTAAAGAAAGAATACTATCTTGTTCCAAATCCAGTTTGGAGTGCATTCAAAGAAGCAGACTTGATGAAGCACAGGACAGATTGTGTTATACATGTCCATAATCCCTTATTCACAAGTTCAAAATCCAAAAATCTCTGAAAACCAAACATTTTTTCAAAAGTGTGTGGCAAACTCATTTGGTGGCAAAACCTAATCTGAATTAATGATGCCATTTGTGTCTTTATTCTTTTTGGGGGTGAAAATTTGTATTTAGGCTTCAGAAATATTAATGTGTTTTATTTGGGGATGCTAACCCAGACGATGGTGGAAATACTTAATAATGTGCCATTTACAGGCTGTCATATTCTAAAATTCATTAAAAATTCTGAAATACAGCTATCCCCAAGAGTTTCAGATGAGGGATTATGGACCTAATTCAGTGTGTATGTCTGTTTGTGTTGCTTACATATTTTGGTTGTAGGAGCATGGGCTGTTACTCCTCCTATATTTAATATTTAATTTTGTTCACTATCGTGACTCCTGTTTTAATTTTTCCTTAATTAACTTGAAGGAATGCAATAAAGCTACTGGACCAACAGTTTAAGGCAGATCTTGATGGTTCCCTGTGTAGAGGGCACTGCAGATACAAAGATGACTAAGACTCAGTTACTGCACTCCAGTGAGGACAGATGTGAAATAAATAATAGTGACACAGGGTGACAAATGCTGTTCAAGTGGTGCTCAATGTGCTTTGGATTCAGAGAGAAAGGAACTACTAACTGTCTTGGGGAGTTTGAGAAGTTTGCAGGGAAGAGGGGATTTTTGAGAAGGAAAGGAAGGAAAGGCAGTTCACTAGGTAATGAAACAGAGAAGTGCTATTCAACCCCAGTACTACTGGATCTCGAAACAAAAGGGAAATATCAATGTGATCCCTTGAATAACTTGACATACTGTAACTCTTGTCAGTGCTCAAACTCTTCTCATTAGCATTGCTCTGTCAGCAGTAAGAGACATTTTTAAGCTTTTCAGCATCAATAGAATTTCATAAAGAAAAGTGGCCTGGCTTTTGATATATCACTGCACGGAAGCAGAATATAACGCTATTTGCAGGATTTAATATAATGCCAATGCAATTTGGATCACTTTCAGGGAGCCATCCTCAATCAAGCACCAAATATCCCTGTCCCACAAGGGACAGAATGGCTGTGAGACATGGAGTGCATTTTACTCATCCATGAAAATCACAATGGTAAGATAAATATAGGAACCACTTTCTTCCCCATAAATGTATACTATTTGCCTGCAGTGCTGTGGTATTTAAAGCTCAGGTTGGAATTGACAGTGCTGAAGTTCAACCTGGTATTTTCAGATGCGCCACTGTAAGTGCCAACAGTGAAGATTTGCTCTTTTGGGTCTCTCTCAAGGAAGGAAGATGACAATGTTGTTTTAAGCACAGATGCAAAAGGAAAAGGCTACAGGCAAAAATGAAATAAATCCTCCCTCCCATTTCCATCCTGCTAAGTTATTATGGGGGAAACCTTTAAATTGTAACTAATGGCATCCCTAATTTTGCAGCTGAGTCCCTTTACACTTTGCATCGTGGCTGACACACATTGTTGAGAATCTCTATACAATAAATCATTTGAAAAATACATAGAGGCAATGAGCCAAGAAAGATATTTAGCATTTAATCAAAGGGGACCCAATGTTTTTACCTACCATCTACAAAATGAAACATGTCATTCAGTGTAATCACTGGGCAGCATTAATTCAGAGGGGAAACTGTTTAACCTTGCAACAAGGAGGTTGTTTGGGGTGGACTAAAAGAAAAAAATATTGGACTGAGAGTTTGGGAGCCTGGTTCCCTATTGGGATTCTCTAACTTCATAGGTGATTCTATGATACTGTCTGGTACTATAGGATATAACCATGTACGGGTCTAATAATGTTGATACGTGGCCTTTAGGCTGGGTTATTTTGCCTCACAGCTTCATTCTTTATGCAATTGTTAATATAATAAAATTGCTAATGTTTCATAAATGATGCCATTTAATATAGATGACATACAGGATCATCCAAATTCTTTACAATTTTTGCAGAGCGAGAGTCTAGCTTTCTGCTAGACTCAGTGTATTACTTAAGGATAACTAGAGAATACATTATGTATAAAAGAAACCATTAAATCTGATTTAAAAAATTATAAAGCCCATACATTTTATACCTTATTTGAGAAACTATTACAGTGGTAAAAGAAAACTTTGGTAGCAGTCCATTTGTAGTCTGGCCTATGCCCCTTAGCAAACTCTCATGAGATCAATCCTGTGAAAAAAGAAGAGGCATTGAAATCTGTTTCAGAGTCTGATGCATCATGCAAGACATGACTACACAACGACCAGGTGAATCAAAAAACTGGGAACTGTCAACACTTCATCCTGGTTATATCTTTTCCAGTTTTGGAAAATAAATCCCATTGCTTTATTGTTAATTCATGCTCCTAAATCCAACTGCTTATTCCCCCAAACTTCTGACATCATATTTTTTTCCCCCAGATTCTTAAAGGATTTATTATGTGCTTGAAACTATTTTTTTTTTTTTTTTTTTTTGTGAGGAAGACCAGCCCTGAGCTAACATCCGTGCCCATCTTCCTCTACTTTATATGGGACGCCGCCACAGCATGGCTGACAAGCAGTGCGTCGGCGGGTGCCCGGGATCCGAACCCGCAAACCCGGGCTGCCAAGCGCGAACTAAACTGCTGTGCCACCAGGCCGGCCCCATGCTTGAAACTATTTTAAGTGCTTTTCATATATTTGTTAATTTAATTATCGCACCACCTTTGAGTAGGCACTATTAGTACCCTCATTTTATATATGAAGAAACTCAGAACAGAGATGTTTAAGTAACTTGCTCTGTGTCACATAGCTAAAAAGTTATCAAGCTAGGATTCAGGGCTATGGCCTGGAGGGATAACGCCATAAACTTAACCAGCATGCCCTGCTGCAGTGATGAAGAGCTGCTCACATATGTTTCTATCTGGTTTTCAGGGTCTCATGTATAATGTAGAACTGGCATAGGTTTCCTACACCTGCCATATCTTTTGCAGCAGACTATTTTGGAGTGGTAATTTTAGAAATAGATGTAGCAAAATGGAACCAAGAAATTTTTTTTAAGTCTAAAGTCTTTATGTCCTATAATATGGTTTTGATAAATGTGTTAGTGATCAAATGCAACATAAGTTAAAGGAAACATTGGTCTTCTAGTCACTCCAAAGATGTTGCCTCCAATGAATAAATAGGAAAATTATACATTCATGATAGTGTGTCATTATATGAACTTCAACACATTTTTTATATTTCTGAATATTGGTATACTTCAGGGACATTGTAAAAAAGAGTAGGCATGACTAGGCATATAACCATCCTAATGAGATATCACAAGACTTTCAACCTTTCATAACTGTTTGACTAGACTGTGAGAAAAATTATTTCTCATAATTTTTTGAATCTACTTGTTAATCTGAGCAGAAATTTCTTTTTAGCATCCACGGGTTAGGTCCTTAGAAATGTGAACCTCAATGAGTTGTTGGCTGATGGTAAGCAAGTCACAAAGTTCAAAAATTCATTTTTTACCTGTTCATTTACAAAGGTCATGCTGTTAAATATTTAGTGGGATATTATCATGAGAAAGAGGTACCACTAAATTTCATGGAAACACATTTTCAGATAGCTGACTGGTATAGTTTAAAAAACTGGAAAATTAATAAAAATGTGGTATCAATATAAATGTTTATTTTGTAGCCCAAATTTCAGTGTGAACTTCTGTGGGGGATGTAGTAAGTTGTGTTGTGAAGGTTTGTGGAAATGAATTGGTAGGATGATTGTTAGCTATTTTTCCAAGTGAATTCCCCCTTCTCTCTGCTTATACAATATTTCTAATGTAATAGACAAGTTGAGTCACAGTAGTGGGTGGTTAGAAGGAATGATTTCCTGCCTATTAAAAAAGTAAAGTATGTGGATATGGAAAAATAGTGATTTGAGATCTTATGATATAATATCTCAAACCACAGCTGAACAAAGTGTAGTCACTTCCAGGCTTTCCAGATAACCCCACCCTGAAAGGAAGACTTGTGAACCTCCAATGCTTAGAAATGTACATCAGTATTTTCTTGAATGTTTCTCAAACATATTGCAAAATCTAACTTTTGGGTTGTGCTAGTCACTCAATTACAGAAAACTCATCCTTGGTAAAAATCAACATTCACATTATTTCCTCAGCCCTTAGCCTCCCTACATGTTTGCACTGTGAAAATGAAGTACTCTATTTAGATCTGAAAATATCTGGTTCATACTTTATTGATAATTTTATGTGCCACCCAATATTATATCCAGTTGGATTTTGAGAGTGTTATAATTATTAGTAATACTACCATACTACTACTGTTAATGATAATGTGGAAAATCTTTACTACGTAATAGTGTGTTTATGGAATGGCTTAAGATTTATTTAGGATGTAAATTTACATACTTAGTGTTTACCATTGAGGCTTCCTAGATTTAGGAGCACTTAACTATTTAGGACTCTTTGTTGATCCAAGTTAAAAAAAATATTTTTTTCTTTTATATGTGTGGTAGCTACACATGATTAAAACTCCCAAGGTTATATAACTAAGCTCATAAACAAAAACTCAATTATATTCAAAGATGGGAAATGTTTGGCAGGCATCCCATCGCTTTCCCTCCCATGCTTATGGCAGACATTACTCATTGATCATGGCCAGAGGCAGTCTCAAACTTCTCAAAATAGTGCTCTAGGAAGTCACAATCAGTTAGGGATGGCTAAGGGAGCAAACCAATCCACCACAAACAGAGAGATGAAGGTAGAACCTGACTTCTTATCATTCATAAGTCTCTCCTATCTGTATTTATAAACCAAAATGGATCCACTACATACAAATTAAATTGAAGAAAATGAGCCCTTAGCTTGTAACAAAGAAAATGGAGGGACAAGATCACCTAAAAGTTGTTTATTTTAGATTTTCTATATCCTTTTGGACCCATAGAACCAAAGAAAGCATGTCCCTATATGAAGCAATCAGTTTTGGAAAGGAAAGTTAGCAAAGATTCCAGCCTCAGGAATTCCTTCCTGCAGGAAATGTGGCCTTGCAGCTGAAGGGCTGGGCTACTCAAAGGAAGTCTCCTGCAGTGTTTCCATGTGTCAGGGAAGCAAACTCTGGCCTAACGGGTGTTCTTCTATGAAAGACCCGGGCAGGCTAAGAATAGAAGTGGGTTGTATGGCGGTGAAGCTGAAAATGATTTCCTCTTGTCCTTATTTACTCAGTTTTAGAGACGCCTTCCCTTTATAATTTATGTATTCTTGATTGTAAGTTTCACTGGTAGCCTATTGAAAAACATTAGAAATTGAAAACAGCTATTAAGTTTGAGAACCTTTTTGTGTGTGGACAGGAGGAGTAGGATAAACCTACCAGGAAAAGAATATAGTACTTGACCTATACCCCCAAACCCCAAACAAACAAGCAAGTCATAATGTCAAAGTATTGAACCTGTAAGTTTCACAAACAAGAGTTACTTGTTTTCCACATGGAGTCCCAGTAATATCCCCACTATGCTTGGCATAATGTAAGCCCTCTGTTTTAGTCAGCTTGGGCTGCCATAAAAAAATACTATAGACTCAGTGGCTTAAACAACAGAAGTTTATTTTCTCACAGTTCTGAAGGCTGGGTTCCTGCATGATTGGGTTCTAATGAGAGCTCTTTTCCTGGCTTGCAGATGGCTACCATCTCACTATGTCTTCACATGGCCTTTCCTTTGTATGTGCACTGGGAAAGAGTGAGAGATCTCTTCCTCTTCTTATAAAATCACTAATCCTATTATGAGGGCCCCATTCTCATGACCTGCTTTAAACCCTAATTACCTTCCAAAGGCCCCATCTCCAACTATCATCATATTGCAAGTTAGGGCTTCAACACATGAATTGCGGGGGGCATGGGGGGTGAAGGGGGTAGGGAGCACAGATTTTCAGTCTATAATACTCTCACAGGATGACTGTTGATTGATCTTAAAAAACTTGAGTTTGAAATTTTACTAAAATCTCAACAACTAACTTGAGAAATATATAAGGTTTTCTGCTAAGAAAATCAGAAGATGATAAGAAAAACGATTAGAATTTACAAATGTATGTTAAGAGTATATTAAGGTGATCAGATATGAAAGTCAATATACAAAAATCAATAGCTTTCTTAACACTAGAGATAGTCAATTAGAAAACAATGATAAAAGAGACCTCATTCACAATAACAACAAAACCCATTTTATGCCTAGGAATAAATAGGAAATGTGGAAGACTTTTATGAAAAGAGTAGTATTTTAAAATCTACATAAAGTGCTATTCCATATTTTTCAGTGGGAAAACTCAATATTGTAAAGATGTTGACAGGCTGGTTCTCAAATACATATGGAAGACAGAACAGCAATGCTTGGCTAGTTAAATTTTTAAAAAAGAGAATGATGAGATTTGACCCACTAATAATCAAAACATAATATAAAGTAATTTAAATATTGTATTTTGGCATAGGAATAGACAAATCCATTAATAGAAAAAAATAGACTGGAAACCCAGGAATATACAAGAATATAGTTTATAGTAAAGATGTCACATGTCTGATCAGTGAAAGTATTCAAGACTTCTCAATGAATTGCGTTATGACAATTGGCTATCCTTTGGGGGGAAAATTAAACTTAACAGTTCATGTCATAAGCAAAAATACATTTCAGAGAGATTAAAGAGAATAAATGTTAAAAACAAATTATGAAAGTATTTGAAGAAAATATAGACAAAAATTTATAACTCGGGGAATTGGGAAAGCTTTCCTAAGTAAAACATGAAACTCATAATCACATAAGAAAGGATTTATAACTTTGACCTTATAAAAACAAAAAAACCAGGGCCAGCCTAGTGGCGTATTGATTAAGTTTGCATGCTCTGCTGGGGCGGCCCAGGGTTCTCAGATTTGGATCCTGGGTGCAGATCTATGCACCACTTATCAAGCCATGCTGTGGCAGGCATCCCACACATAAAGTAGAGGAAGATGAGTACAGATGTTAGCCCAGGGCCAATCTTCCTCAGCAAAAAGAGGAGGATTGGCAACAGATGTTAGCTCAGGGCTAAGCTTCCTCACAAAAAAAACAAAACAAAACAAAACCCTTCTCTGAGACAACAGTAAAAATGAAGTTAAATGATAAGCTACAGACTGGGGGAAATATTTACAACATATATAAAAGATTTGTAATACATAAAGAGTGCCTACATATGAACATGCAAAACATGAACAACCAAATAAAAGGTGGACAAAGAATACCAAAGACTGTTTATGAAGAAACATATATGACTAAAGCATATATAAATTAGACAATATTTACCAAAATTTAAAGTAAGCCTAATTTTTGACCTTGCAATCTACTTCCAGGAATCTGTCCCACAGAAATACTCACTTATAGTCGGTAAAGCACATTTACAAGGATATTCTCTTTTATAATAGCAAATAATGGAAACAATTGAACACCATCAACAAAGGAGAAAGTAAATAAATTAAAGAACATTCCACTATCATAAGGAAAGAATCAGATCTATATATATTAAATTAGAAAGTTCTTTCAGACTCAAGTAAAAAAGAGTCGCCATAACGCAAAAGAATCATAAATAAATGTATGTGACCCATTGTGTATAAACACTTTGTGTCTACATCTTTTTATTCCATATGCTTTCCTGTGGATTGACTCTTTTACTGTGAGAACATATTCATGTGTTTTTTGTTTAACCAAAACATTTATTTTTTTTTAATTCAAAGAGAGGAGCATTCAAGGAAGTTGAGGCATGGTGGCTCAAGCTTTTCTTCACTTGACAGAGAACTGCTTCAAGGAGCGTGTGAGAATCACGTGTCACAAATTCTGTGGGCCTCTCTGTATTTACATTTTCTCTTGACCATGGGCTTTGCTGCCAATTTTTCTTTTCTAGGGGGTGTTGAACTGGACATAAAAGGAAATTCTTTAAGAATGTTCAGATTCTTGTTATGCAAAAGTTGCATTGTTGGAAGGGGTTTTAGATATGATCTAATGCAGCTCCCAAGCTTTACGTGGAAGCCTGATTTCCGAGATGGCCAGGAAACTTTAATGGGAATTTCATATTTCTCATGCTTGAGTCACATCCCCTTATCCAGAAACCTGAAGAAACTTTAGCACTGAAGACCCAAATAGGGTCGTACTACTCCCCCAACTTTTAAGACACCGCTGTAAGAAAACAAGAAAAATTATTTCATTTGAAAGGATTAAAAATTAATAAATATTTTTCAGCAAACAAATGAATACTGTGATGCCATCTGAAGACCCATAAAATTCTTTCCCAGTGTTACTTCAATTTTCTATAATAGGACCTTTTAATCCATAAATTCTGCTGTATTACCTTCCATCAACTCTGCCCAGCACTGGCCTGGTCAGTTCACTGGTCAAATCACAGTAGCAGAGTAGTCGGCCAAGTTGGTATGTTTAAGCCATGTCATATTCTCTTAGTCAGGTCCTCTGTATCCCAAGACCCCTTCAAGAAACTCACTTGTCTCCTTAGATATTGACAAGGAAAGGCCAAAAATGTCACCTTCCAGTTTGGTGGTTTTTGTTCTTATAGAGTACACTGCTTTGGCAACGATGTGCCCCATAACTTTGCTCTGAGGCTATCTGATTTGCATTCAGCTAAACTGCCTCCGTGTACTCAGATGTGTATCCTTATAAAAAGACCACCTCCCCAGTTTTTGAACTTCACTGCCCCTTGGCCTATGCTGGAATGGACTGTAGCTCTGACTGTGAGATCACAGAGGCTACATTAAACCCCACTGGGCTCTTGAGTTGCTAGCATTTAGTCCTCTGCTGAAGAATTCGCACAGTGCAAAGGTCATTGGCAAGCCATGATTCCTCTCTAGAGTTCCAAGCTGGCTTCCCCTGGGGGCCTGTGTTCCATTCTAACTGAGCTTAGCAAGCTATAAATTCCCAATTAAAGCCCAGACCCTTGAGACACAAGGAGGTTAAGACTGCTCCAACATCTCCTGTCATCCAGATATTTGCAGAGCATGCACAAGAACCTTGGACTCCTGGATCCAAGACCAGTGTAATAACTTTATCACTTAAAAAACATGGTTTTCAATTTTTAAATTTCATGTGAAAATGAAAGTCACTGTGCTGGAAGCATTCTTTCCTTTTTAAGTTCTTTAATGTTATATTATCTTTATATGTTTACAGTGGAAGGAAATTATCCTACTGGCTGCCAGTGAATGAGGGAGAGAGGAGAGCTGATGAAATCAGAGCTAATATTCAGCACAAGCTTCTCAGTCTCATTTGTTTGATGTGGTGGCTGTTGGGCCTATGGAAATACACCTTTTGTTTATGCTTCCAAGTGTTCCTTTTATCTTTAGATAAAAGTGTACAGGGGAAGTTGCCAAAATTAGTCCACCTTTTGGGCTCAGGCCACAGTTAAACTTAGATGTAAAAGAGATCAAAGCATTTCCATTCTGATCCAGATAGCTGCAGCCTAGCAGTGTAGCTGATAGTAGTATGAAATGGTTGAACACTTTTTGATTTGGACCATCTAAGCAATACATTCTAGGCTGCAAGTCACAAAAATAGGCAGCACGCATATCTGCTTTTGAAATGACTGTCTGTCTTTCAGGATTTGACAAAGAAACACTTGTTTAGATTTTGTTATATAATCTAGTGGGAAGCACCCAGGTACTCCTGAAGGCTGTTTTCTAAGGCCCCTCTAGGGCCTCTCCGGATGGACAGTTTCTTTCCTCTTCCTAGTACAAGTGGAGTTGATTCTGTTCATGGTCCTTCGATGCTTCTTTTAGGTGAAGCCAAACTCTTGAGGATTCTTCTTTGCAAGATGGCAGGAATTCCTCCTTCCCCTCCCTTTTTTGTATTGCTTTCAGGTTCTGAGCTTGGCAAAGCGTCAGACTGATGTCCCTGGAGGATGTGGGAATAGACAGAAGACTCTTGGTTTCTCCACAGGAGTAGGGTCACTAAATTATTTATTATCAAAACCACTTTTGTGAGTGAAAGGGACGCTATTACTAATTCAACCTGGACAACTGGAGTAAATTGAGACTGTCCTGACAAATTGGGATGTATGGTCACCCTGTGCATAGGGGAATGGGTGACTTCTGGTGCCTAAAGTCTCAATTTTGATGCTTCTTTTCCTGTGCAAGATTGGACAGTTTCTAGTCACCCCCTTAGATTATTACAGATGATCATTTCTGCTTTTGATAGCAATCACAGCAACAAGAAAAAAATTGAATAATAAATTTCTGTATGACTCAGAACACAGCCCCCTTGTTAAATAATATAGCTCCAGAATAGATTTTGTTGCAAAGAAAGTGCTCTGTACAAATTCTTTAAAGAAGTCTTTCAGCTGGATTTTTTTTTAAATGCCACCACCCACTATTTACAAAGACAGTCTTGAAGGGGAGCAGCAGACTCCTCAGGCCATTTCTAGCAAAGAGATGTACGTTCAGTACCAACAACACAAAAAAGCTGTTGTAACTACCCCCAGACTATTTTTTGTGTCCATCATATTTTTGTCTTTAAACTGCAGTTGGATTGCTGTGTTTCCTTTCTGTTTGTTTTACCACTTCCCTTCTAAATATTTTGCATCATCCTGGAGATTTTCCCAAGTTTTGGTCTGCTCACTGGAGGGCCACATTCCTCTGACTTGTGGCGTTAAGTTGTGTCACCATGGCAAGGCTTGTTTATCATAAGGGAATTCCTTACAGGATGGGCACCTCCCACAGCAATTTGAACCTCCTTTCCTCCTCTTCTCCACATGCTTAGATATTCTGAGACAGCAGCCCAGATATGGCTTTCTCTAATCATAAACTACATTCCTAGAGTGTGAACTTTACTTTGCTCTGCTTTCAAGATAGGGAAATATTTGGTTCTGTTTATTTCTTTCAAACTGGGTAATGCCCTCTTGACTGTTATGACTCATCCACTTGTCAGGGCTGGAATCTCCCAACAGTTCTTTCACCCAGGTAAATCACATCACTCAAACTTGTGAAGCAAAAATGCCACAGAGGCCAAAGGGTGACCTGGTGGTGGTCAAAGCCCGTGCACTGGACAGGCACCTTTTTTGACCATGAAGATTTTTTCCACG
Source organism: Tapirus indicus (assembly GCA_031878705.1). NCBI lineage: Eukaryota > Metazoa > Chordata > Mammalia > Perissodactyla > Tapiridae > Tapirus > Tapirus indicus. Next base: position 136,443,535 of record CM062917.1, on the reverse strand, counting down.
AGAAGGAAAGCTTAGTCAGAACCTGACAGTTCTTGCTCCCTCACATTCCTGTAGAGGAACCAGCTTGGGAAGAGATAAGAGCCCTGTGTTGAACCCTGATTATGCCTACGTTTTTATTTGTTAAACGTGGAAATTGACTTCATCCAATTAATAAGAGCAGGAAACAGTTTTTGTTTTCTCTTAGTAGGAAAACATGAAGTAACAGTTTTATCTTAATTTGTCAGGCATTGCCCAAGAGACTACAGCCATGTGGGCTGATGGCCAAAAAATTGCTCTAAGTCCCAAGTATTAACACCCAGATATAAAAAGAATGCTGATTGGTTTTCCAGCTGAAAAATAATAAAGCACTTGGTGCCAAAAATGCTGTATGACATGGAAACCCCAAGTTTACACAATAGGGCCTGATTGCAATCTGGGGGCTCCATTTGTACTCGTACGTAGAGCCAAACAAAGGGAGGTGTTTCGCTCCTCTGACTTTGTAGAAAGCCTCTGCTCCAGATTGCAGCCTGGTGTTGCACCAGGCTTCCCACAGTCTTCCTGCCAAATCTCCAAGTTTTTTCCTGGCTGCCATTCAGGAAAGTACAGCTCCGTCCGTAGGATGGAAAGTTAAAAAGGCCTTGCTTGGATACGCTGAAATATATACAAACACTGCTTGACGTATGGAGCAGGCTGGTTTTGCACAGGCTGCTCCTGCCTGCATTCTAAGGGAAAAGAATGTGAGAATTTTTAAAGTCATTTCAGTTAACCAATGGAGATATTCGCTGGAGAAAAAAAAATTTTTTTAAAGCAAATTCAGCATTTCCTTTAATCTCAACGATTATTCATCTTAGTTTCCTCATTAGTAAAATGCTGGCTAACCTACAAGGGCCTATCTAGCTTGGGCCATCTCTAACTTAAGAACCAGGTTTAGTATAAATAGAAGAAACCGAATGTAGATACTCTAGTGAGAAGCTCACTGGAAGTGAGCTGGCGAGAGTTATTCTCAGGACTGTTGGTGCGGCTCAGGGGGGGTTGCAGGTACTCTGATGTGTGTTAGCTGATTACTAACCTTGCCTATGGCTTCACTCCTTGACTCCAGGTGTATGTCACTGAAAGTGCTATGGGAAAGTGCTTGAATTGAAAGGATTTCCTAATACTTTTAGAACCCTATTCTCATTAATTCCAGTTGATGGGAAATACCACTGCAGAATTCACAGCATTTAACTAATATTGTCCCAAATGCTTTTTAATTATAGTTAATACTAAAATATGCTAACTATTTCTTGTCACTAACAATGGTCATAGATTATGATCATTATGCTAGTCATGTATGTAAAGATGCAACTGAGTTACAAATATTTTTTTAAAAAGAATTACTTTGATAATAGAAGCAGAACATATTCTCAAAATAACCAACTCTGCCAAAGTATGCAGAGAATAAAATAGGCCATAAGCTTCCACTGATGTGTGCAAAATAAACCATTTTTGACAGAAATTGGCAAGCAATTTCTGTTTGGTTCTATCAATGTCTCTCTTTTGTTTATTAATTTTGGTTTGTTTGTTATTATTTAGTACATTTTCTCCTAGAGCAGCAAGGCAGAATGGGATGTATTTAAGAGTTTAGAGGGTATTTATTTAAAAATACACAACAGTAGGACCTTTTATTTGCAGGAGAAACCAAGAGTAGAAGACCACTGAGTTAGTATCGCTGGTCTTTAATCTGGTTCATCCCCACCAAGCTAAATTAATTTTCCAGTGTCTCCCACCCCTCCACGTAGTCCCCAGTCTCCTTTGGTACATTTCTGCCTCTGTGATTTTGTGCTTGCTCTTTCCCTCACCTGGAGTGAACTCCCTTCTCCTGTTCATCTCCTGGGTCCCAATTCAGTTCCCACTTGATCTGTGAAGGCTCCCAGACCACTCCAGCAGCCTTTGGCTTCCCATTTATCTGAACTTTTATTGCTCTTACAGTTTTCATAAAACAAGGTGAGCTGTGGAGCGTTCACAAATCAGGTGGGAGATGAACTAGCACTTAGAAGGTGAAGAGGAGAAAGGAGCATTTTTTATTGCTCCTTGAGCAGAGACCCACTCAACTAGCTCAAAATAAGGAGAACGTATTGTAAACGTACAGAGTCCAAGAGATTGGCCTTGCAGGATATGAACTGAAAGCTGCCAGAAGCCGACACATCTCTCTCTCTCTCCAACCCTCATGGTTATACAGTACCCCTCTGACTCTTTCCCAGGAATCTCTACTTTCACATTCTTCTCTTTTCTTTCTGCCAAATTTCCCTGCTTTATCATTTCACCTTTTTGTAAGCGCAACTACCACCAAATAACTGACTTAGACTTTTAAGATCTTAATTCCAAACTTCCAGAGATTTTGCAATCTTATTTTGTGCTGTATATCCAGTCCTTCATTTAATCAGTGGGGTTGGCAGGGGCAGGGATTTTTGGTACAAACAGCTGCCTAAGTCCACTCCTGTGGCTGCCTGTTGGTGGAGAAATTTCAGGGAAGGGGGAGATGAGTAGATAGGCTCTCCCAAAGATATCCACTACCTGCACAGCTGTATTATTCCCCCAAGGCAAATTCCTTAAGGGCAAGGAATAGATTACATCCATCACTATGTTTAGCACAGTGCTGTTTATCTATCACAGTGATTCACAACTCCGGCTGCACAGTAGAATCACCTGGGAAACTTTCGGAAGCATTTCAGTGTCCAGTCCTCCCCCTTACCACCATCACCGATTCTGATTTCATGGGTTGGGGGTCTGGCCCAGACAACAGACATCAAGGGCTGCTGTGCTTTCCAGATGCCAGACTTATTCTTATTGAGGTCAGGGCCATAGAAAACGTTACTTCTGTAGGTGAAAAAGTAATTACCCTTGTAACTGAAAACATGATGGAAATTTAAGAGCTCTTAAATAGCTTAAAATTCTTGCTTGGCATAGTAGGATAATTGTAGATTATATTTATGTTGTCTTAGGTGGGGTGAATACCAGTAATATTAGTAGCTTTAGAAAGAGACATTAAAAATTTCGATTTTACATTTTTTATCTTTCCCGATTCCCGTAACTGATTTCATTAAATGTTGTAGTCAATGGTTATTTCTGCAAAGTTTTTTGATCACCTAATCAATACATCTTCAAAATGCGGCCCTGTTCCTGGATTCTTTGAAAACAAGGTCTCGTATAACTAGGAAAATTTAAGATTTAATAGTAAATTCTGAATTAATGACAATTCAGAATGCTGCTTGGTTGATAATTGTTTTAGTTTTTTCAGTAGTAACTCTGAAATCAGCATTAGAAAAATTTGGATTGAGTCGTTTGCCTCCAGAATATTAAGGAGCTGATATATTATTGCTGGCACTATATAGAGATGCCCTTTCTGCGTACTCTTTATAGTATCCTTGTGGTTGCCAAGGTTTGCCTTAGGCTTTAGAACCATCAGTTGTGATGACTAGTTAGAGAGTTCCTTGGGAATAGCTGCTGCAGTTCTTCAGTGTGATCAGTGAAGCCAAGGGGATATTCCAAGCTTTAAAGTAAATTGGCTCAATTACTGGCTCTTGAGGAAATAACATTGTCTTTCCTGCCAAGTGTCTCTGAGACCACCTTGGGACATTTGTTAACAACCTCTGGATGTTAAACTACCCTAATCTTTTTGTATAGAATGTGATTCATGGGCTTTTACATTTCTTACCCCAATTTTCTTTCTGAGAAGAAGCCATTTTGCCCAGTTCACCTGCAGTGCTCCTAAGGAAGGCTTGGTAAAATTGACCTCTTTGGTAAAGGGTCTAGAGAGAGAATACTGTGGAAGACATCTTTACCAATTTTTGATTCAGCATAACCAGACTCAATTTCCTCCTTGTGTACAACATAGACCAGTGCAGTACTGACACTTTGTTATCCCAGAGCATCTTGTCCTGGACCTTCTGGACATGAGGATCCCTTCTCGGAATTACCATCATGTGTCCAATGGTCAGTAAAGTGAATTGTGATGCTAGTTTTTAAGCTTCCTTTGGAGGTGATGTGAACGGCTTACCCTTTTTCTAGCAAGATATTGACTTGCCTGGGAAGGAGCAGAGATGCCAACTTGCAGGCTGATCAGGGGTTGATGTGTCTGCACTGACTGGCAGGAACTCTGGAATATGCCTTTAGGTAACAGACCCTGATGACCATCTTGGCAAGAAAGCTGTGCTTCATTGAAGAGCACAGCAGTTAAACAAAAAGCTGTGTCCTTACTATGAACTCATCAATCTTGTCTCATTTTGCAAGGCTGATTCTAGGACCTTTGCATATGTCAGATTTGACTCCAAATCAAATGGCCCTGAAGTCATTAAAGGTTTCATTGTGAACTCCTATAACACAATTCTGCTACACATCATTGAAGCAGTCCCTTGAGTTGTAAAGTACACAGATGGCAAAACTCAACACTTTAAACATTTTGCTACTTCTGTGCTGGAAATCTAAATTTGAAAACTTTGACCATCATTGATGAGAAGTATACTACCATCCCACGAGACTGTCAGGTATGCTTGTGAAGCAGGAACAAAACAGTTGAATGTAAGATATATTGTGGGCTCCACAAAAGTTCAGGAGAAAAACATACTTTTTCTTTCAAGGACTTTTGATTTTGTTGCCTCAAAATATGAATTCTTGTCATCATGTGATTCCCAGGGAGCAAACTTCTGAGCAGGAAACTTTCAATGTGCCCCCTGAACAGCATTTTTAGTGCAGGGCATTAAGGTGGAGGCTTTACTCAATTGTTTTCCAGAATTTCCTGTTATTGTCCAGCTTAATTTTGAAGAGAAACTCAATATTTCCTTCCTTCCTTCCTCCCTCCTTCCCTCTTTCCTGTCCTCTCTTCCATCCTTCCTTCTCTCCCTTACTTCCTTTTTCTTTTGACAAAATTTTTGAGTCATCTACTTTATGATGGGCTTCTGCTGAAGGTACGAGTATTAAAATATGATCCTGACCCTCAGAAAACTTTCTTCTTGGAGGGGAGGCAATGGAGAAATAAACATGAAAAACTTGCCATCTGGTCGGAGTCATATCCAAGGTGTTGTGGGAAATTGTAGTTGGACATCTGAGCCATCCTGGAAGGAGTGGGACAGTTTGGGATGGGAAAGTATAGTGTTAGGAAAGGTACCCTGGAGAAGATAACTTTGAGTCTTTCTGGACAAGTGGAAGAGAGCTTGTTTCAAGATGTGAGACAGGGGAAAAGAGGAAGACAAACAATAGGCATGAAAGCAAGAGACTGTGGGGCATTAAGGAAGTGGCAAATAGTTCTGTGTTACTGGAATGTAAGGTACATGGGTTTGGGGGTGGAGGACAAGAAGTGACTCAGTGAGGTGGGCAGAGACTAAATTAGGAATAGTGTTACATTTTTGTTAAGGATTTGGAATTTTCCTAAAGAAGTGTGGACACATTAAGGAATTTTAATGATCAGATTTTCCTGTTACCTAGATCATTCTAGTGATGTGTGGAACATAGACCAGATGGCAAGACTGAAGGCGAGGAGACCTATTAGAAGGCTACTGCTATAGTCCAAGGGAGCAATGATGAGGGTCTAACCTAAGGAAATGACAGTACAATGGAGAAGAGGAAATAGATTGAGAGAATTTGAAAAGGTACAATTGACAGGACTTGTGCTTAAATAGATTTGGTGAAAAAGAAAACACAAGCAGGCTTTCGTCAATGAGGTCTTTGTTGCTCTAAAGACCATATTTTCCAAACACATCTAAAGTCACTGGAGATCCAACCAGAGGAATTCAAACTGAGCAACTTCAACTAATATGACTATTGAACTCATAACCCCATGATATGCATATCATGCACCCTCTGCTATGCTGCATGCTTGCTGAAGACCGTGTTGGAGATTCCTTCAAGTTAGCTTTTAATTTTTCTCATGAAAAATCCTCTGTAAACAACTGTTGGAGATATCACAATCTATCTTTCTAGCATAGTCTCAGGATTATCTTTCATATACTTTTCCTTCTACAGGTAATTTGTCCTTTTTCAAACTCTGTCATAAACTATGCCTTTTAAACAATTATTTCCATAACAAAGACACGTGTCTAAGAAGTCATGGTAGCCAGCATAATTTGACCTACTCACAGAATTCCCTTTTTCAGCTTTTTTGCTCCTCAATGAATTAAAACTAATTAAAACAAAAACTGAAATATTACTTTAGTTTCGAAATTGCTATGTTATCTTTAGTGATTTATTTTCTTCTCATTCTGCAAGAGCAGATGTCCACATGTGGTGGAGAAGCCTGGCCATGAATTGTTAGCTCTTCTTGTTGAGCCCGGGAGAGTTTCCATGCTCAGAGTGAGCAGCTGTAGTGAGCAGGAGGGGAAGGCAGACAGGAAAAATCGTGATTGGTTACAAGACTGTCTGGGGAGGAGCTAAACCAATTGCAAGTCTTTCCACGTGTAGAGTGAATGGTGCCAGTGACAACACCCCCACCTCTAAAACCCACATTGTAGCTCTCTAGAGAAATGGAACAATGAGCCTGAGGAAGACTATGGCTTCTCATTCATTTACTAAGGAGTCAGAATTTGCACAATTTCAGTGTAGCCCTTAGCGTGGGTGTAGGAGAGAAAAGGCTGCTGCACAACGTAATGGCTGTTGGGAAGCTCAGAGGCTAAGTCTAGGCCCTTGTTCTAAATTCTGCTGTCTTGAATCTAATGTGTCTTAGTATGACTCTTAGCCAGCTCAGTTATCTGTTTTCTAAACCCAGAAAAGATTAGAAGCAAACTAGGGGCGGGCATTCTGGCAGCAGCAGACAGATTTGAAAATTGACAACTTGATAGCGAGGGAAAGGCCTAACAATGGAAAGTAGGTGCAGAATTGAGCTCTGCATTATAGCATAATGTAAGAAAAGATAGATAAAACTATGGATCACTGTTATCAAGGAAGATTAAATTATGACATGTTTTTTATTTGAAACACAGGAAGATTGCCATCACAATTTGTTAAAACAAACAGAGCTTAGGAATTCAAAGGTTTTCATTGCTTGAGGAATTAGTAACACATGTTTCTTTCTCCTCTGCCATTAAACTTGCAGAGAAGTCACAAAGAGATCATGGAAGTGAGCATCTCTCTTTTAGGAGCACTCTCAGAACTGTTCCCCTCACTTCCTGGTTATACCTTACTTCTCTCATCTGTTAGCCTTACCTTGTTTCTTGTTATTTATACACATCAACACTCTTTGCCTTTCCTTAGTGCCTCTGTTGGTAGTTGAGAACCCAATTTGCTATGGTTTGAATGTTTGTGTCCTCCCAAAATTCATATGTTGGAATCCTTACCCCTACAGATGATGGTTTTGGAGATGGGGCCTTTGAGAGATGTTTAAGTCAAGAGGGTGGAGCCATCATGAATGAGATTAGTGTTTCATAAAAGAAGCTCCAGAGACATCTCTAGCTTCTTTTATTGTGTGAGGTTACAATGAGAAGTCTGTGACCTTGAAGAGCGCCCTCACCCAACTAGGCTGGCACCCTGAGCTTGGACTTCCAGCCTCCAGAATTGTGAGAGATAAACTTCTGTTGTTATAAGCTACCCAGTTTGTGGTATTTTCTTGTAGCAGCCTGAATGGACTAAGACACTAATCATTTTTTGACAATATGGTCAAAAATGGTAAAGGAAATCATTCTGTTTTATAACTAGTTTTCAACATTTAATTGGTATAGAATGAATAGTTGCCACAAAGGCCAAAGAATGAAAAACAAACAAGAAAATTCTCAAACATTTACAGCTTTTGCATAGAAGATTAAAATACTGACAGAAAATCAAGAGACCTGAATTTAAAATGTTATAATAACTATTAAGAACTTGGTAAACGAATTCTGCCAGAATAGATAAAACATCATTCTAATATTCAGCTATATTAGAAAGCAACTCCCCATTGGGGCAGCCCAGTGCCGTAGTGGTTAAGTTCACGTGTTCTGCTTTGGCTGCCTGGGGTTCGTGGGTTCAGATCCTGGGAGTGGACCTACACACTGTTCATCAAGCCACGCTGTGGCAGCATCCCACATACAAAATGGAGGAAGATTGGCACAGATGTTATTCAGCAACAATCTTCCTCAAGCACAAAAGAGAAAGATAAATGATAGATAAATATGATAAATAAATCATATAGCTCCACTTTCATGGCAGACATTTCTAGTATAGATTTAGTGGTTGAATTTTAAGTTAAAGTTAATATATCAGTTTACTCAGAAATCGTTAATACTATAGAAACAAAGGACTCAACTTAAAATTGCAAATATGCTCTCAGAAATGATTTAATCATTATGGAATGAATGTGTGTGTGACCCTTGTGTTGGAGATGACTGGGGCAGAAGGGATTGTGATTAATTTATATGGGTATCACGCTTTTATTGGGTTGAGCTCCCACTTAAAAGTCTGGGAAAAATCTCTTCACTGGTCAGTCAGTCCAGGAAGTTGTCATCAGCTTCCATATTTGGAGGCTTAACCAATGTGTCAAAATACCAGAAGGAAGCCATGTCAGAGAAAAGAAAGCTAACAAGTGCTGTAATTGGTTACTGATTACTCCCAAGTGACATGCTCAATGCCTTCTTCTATAAACTCTGTCCCTAATCCAGGGTTTCTCACCTTAGCACTATTGATATTTTGGACTGAAAAACCTCTTTATTGTAGGGGCTATCTTATGCAATCTAGGATGTTTAGCAACATCCCTGGGCTCTACCCATAGAAGCCAGGAACATCTCCTAGTGATGACAACCAAAAATGTCTTCTGACGTTGACAAGTGAACCTTGTGTGTGGGGGAGAGGGGGGAGTGGGAGACAATAGACAGGTAGACAGGAAGGCAAATTAACCCCAGTTGAGAATTACTGCCTTAATCATAACCCTAACCCACTGAATTGACACACTGTTATAACTTTTGAAACATAATATCCCAGAAAAGTTTCTGCTGTCCACTGAGATAGCAAAAGGGATTCTGTTCTCTAAGCTGTTCTACCTGATTGTAACTCCATTACCTGTAAGATATATCCCAGTTGCATCAGGCCCAAGGTGCCCAGGTGGGTATTTTATGTCTTCTCACAGAATGGCACACTTCTCTCGTCTCATTTTCTGTTCTCTTCTTTAGACTAGTCTTTTTGCAACTGATCCTGCACCTTATTGGGCTTACCTATGTAAGGTGAGCATGCATCCTGGTTTGTCCAGATCAGTCCTGGAGCATGCCTGTTAGCCAGACATAATTATTAATAGAACCCGTTGTCAGTTTCAGTGTCCTGGTTTGAATGATAAATCATAGTCATCCTTTTATGCCACTCTGGAAAAAAAAGATATTCCTTTAATTTTACCAAAAATGAGAGTGGGATAAAATTCAGTTTAGAATGGAATGTATGAGAAAGTACATTTATCTCTCTCCTCCTCCATTTTTCCATTCAATTAACCTGATAAAAAAATCACTTACGATGGAAGGGTGCTCATGAATAGACCCGGAAGCTTGAATACATTCCAAGGCAGAAGCAACTAAATACTTTCTGGTAGATGAAGCAGAATGGAGCTGGCAACAGCCCACAACCTGCAGTAGAGAACGTGGCCTCAGGGCTGTTGCCCTTCTTTCTGACATTCCTCTGTAGAATTTTCACACCCCTTCAGCAGCAGTTCCATCAGGCTTGGAAAGAGAGTAATTAATTGAAGAACTATCCATGGAACAGCTAATTGAGTTGCACGTCTTGCAAAATGTGGAATGAGTGGAAGTTTTTAACCAATCCCCTTCAGCCCCTATCTAAATCAGAGGACTGATCTCCAAAAAAATTGAACAATCATCCCAGTCCTACAGCTCTAATATGGGTTTTCGCACTTCGGAAATGTGGAACGATAGGGAACCCAACTTGCATCACTTTATCCTCTATTCCTTCCTAAAGTGAAGACTACTACACACCAGAGAGAAACAGAATTTCTGAAGAAACCCATACCAGCTACATATACTAATCAAGTTAGTCTTTTGTTGGCCAATATGAATGGCCGACCATGGACCAACACTCATCAAGGAAAATCAATAATGCAAAAAGGATAATCAAAATGAACAAACAGAATAAGTGGCTTCAAAGGAAACAGGAAATATAAGTGAAAAAATTTGAAACTATTATTGGTATCTTCATAAAGATCTGACTAGATGTTGCAATCATAAAATAAGCTTAGATTGGTATAGAAGATGAGCACTTAGAAAATAAGCAAGAGTTCTTGGACATTGAAAAATAGTTGTCCAAATTTAAAAAGTGAAAGGAAAGCGTTGAAGATAAAATAAAGTCAATTAAATATCTCAGAATATAGAGTAAAAAAGATATAAAAGTTAAATATGGAGAATCGATTCAGGACAGTGAACACCTATTAGAAGTTCTAGAAAGAGTGAACAGAGAAAATGGAAGAATGAAAATGATCAAAGACATAATAGAAGAAAGCTATCCAGAGTTAAAAAAAGACACAAGTCTGCAATTTGAAAGAGCTCACAAATTGCTAAATGGAATTAATGAGAAAAAACCCTACCTGGACTTATCCTAGTGAGATTTCAGAAATTTAAAGACTTTAAAAGGATATATAGAGAAAAAGGATACTATTCACTTCTATGGTGAATAATATTGCTAAAATCATGACATTGTAAATGCTGCTTATTGTTTTCCAGTTTCAGTGAATCACCTGTAGACTAGGCTTTAAAGATTAATTATAGACATACAACAATAAAATATAAATATGATTGGGGCACACACATTGATTCACATGGGCTGTGCACTGCCCAACTCTCAGAGGCACCATTCCCAAAGGAGGCAATAGCACAGCAGCCTTGGATGTTAAAAACCTTCCTGATGGAAAGTAAGGATGCTACAGAGAATGGGAAGAGGGAGCAATGGAGGTGGGGGTAGTGTTGAGTCAAAACAAGAAATAGAGATTTAGTATATTATTTAATGATTATTGAAGTAACCTGTAGAAGAGCTAAAAGATTGTGTGTGTGTGTGTGCATAAAACAAAACTCAGGAGAAAGGAGAGATGGGGAGCAGTGTGCGTGCTGAATATCTTGTGTTGGGAGTCCAAAGATACTACCTAAACTTGATTAATGAGAAAATGGAAGTATAAACATATCAGTCAGAGTTGAGAACAAAGAGGAAACCACCAGAACTAAAAACAGAAACTCTGGGAAGTGGGGTAAGTGGCAGGGAGTAGGACAGGAAATGTAATTTTTCTTTTAATACCATTTGAATTTGTTCTACTTGTTCAAATTAATTAAACAAGTAAGCCTAAATTAGACTGAGGTGGCTCTCTGCCATGGCAGCCTACATAAGCAAACCAAACGCTAAGCCTATAAATGCCTCAAGGTGACAAAATCAAAACGCTAAAGACAACCAATCACAAGCAGCCAATTAGGCTTCAAGCTATAGCCAATCCATTTTCCTTCTTTGCTCTGGCACTGTCTTCCCCTGACTCCTGTCCACGGAGTACTCCTTACCACTTCCAGTTTGGTTTTGCCTGGTTGGAGTCAATTTTTGCTCAAATAAACTCTTAAAATGTTTCATGCTTCAGTTTATCTTGAACAATGTATAATTTTGTAATAATAATAAAAAGTAGGTCATTCTAGTTATTTTCACCACATCATCATTGTACCATCACCCAGTTGCCTGGTGACTTTGCAAAGGGGCATATGCAAATCACACAAAAATCAAACTTCAGGATTACTATGCCTCATGCTTTTTTTGGCCCTGATGAAGTTGAGGCATGGGGTGCTATTTTGTATTATAATTTTTTGGACAAATTATCAGCAAACGGTATTTCCCAGGGGGTATGGAGCTCCTTTCTACCCTTTGGATATTGGTGAATATCTCAGATATAATTTACTACTAACACTTCAAGATCTTTATTACATATTGAGTCCTTAAATATAAAACATATACATTTTATTTGAGCCTCACTACAATTCTGTGACAACTCAGGGCAGGCCTTACTATATTCATTTTCAACAGTAAAGTTGAGCAAGGTTGAGAGGCTTGTTTCAGGTCAGTGAGAAAGGGAAAGAGCCAGCACTCGAACTGTTTCCCTTTCCCTACCCCACATGGTTTCTTAAGAGGCAGGGAAGATTGAATAATGTTAAAACACACAGGCAGCTTTTTAAAAATGTAAAACACACACTACCAAGGAGGAAAAAGGAACCACCAAAAACAGGAAATCCTTGTGAATACTTCAGCTGTAATCTCCCTTACCCTGAACTCTTTTTGAAATTGAACAATATAGTAGTTAATAATGTGTTCTGCAGAAAATGCTATTGAAGGACATTGTAAAAGTGAAGAGAAATAAGTCAGAGGAAGAAAAGCAAAAAGTGTTCCTTAAAAATCTGTAATTTCATTTAACTTCTGTGCCACTTAGAGTACTTGCCTATGTTCTATGAAGCATCTTATGACTGCAAATTAAAAATTGGTTGTAATGGAGATTTTTAAAAACAGTATATGATTAATCTCCCTACCCTGACCCCACATGTTTACTAGCCTTTTCTTCCTATGCTCAGTATCTGTGCAAAAATGGTGACGGGGGTAGGGAGGTGGGGGAGTGGGAAAAGTGGGAGAGTGTAGAATAGGAAATGTAACTTATCTCTTTATACTGTTTGAATTTGCTTAATATATGCATGTATGGAGGGAAGTGATTAAACCACAGGTAGGAAAGTGCAGACCACCAATGGGTCCTTTTCCTGTCTGATTCCTTTAATGTTAAAATTTTATTAGAAGACCACGCATCTAATCAGGAGTTTCAGGGAATAATTCCGTTTTTCTTTTTCTGTTAGAGATTTGAAGCTCTGCCTTCACAACACAGAATCCTTGACTTAAATTGAACATAAAAATATTTTAGTAACTCCAGTTGCAGGACATCCTTTTTTTTCTGGTTTACCTGGCATCAGTGTGAATGTTTGATGAGCTTTGTCCAAATTCTGGCTCTCCTCTCATGGAGTCAGTTTCTATCCACTAGAACAAGGTGACCTGCCAAGCTAGAAAGAACAAAATGCAGTGACTCACAGAATGTTTATTCTTTTTTCTAAACAAGTTAAGCGCAAAGACCATCGATAAGACTGATTTTAACAGCCTCGTTATCAGTTTGCAGTGAGGCAGTCCCTTTTCCTTCCTCCCCTACCCACCCACTCCCAATCATCAAACCTTCACCCAAGAGAAACAATCTGAGCAACTTTTAAAGGTATATGTGCTGGTTTGAACACTGGTTTTGAATCTTGGAATTACTTTGGATTTGGGGTGGTTAGTCAAATTGTTACTGAAGTATATTCTTTTTCTTGACAATTACTATTAACAGACAATGTAAAATGTTTCTTACATGGGTACCTAGCCATAAACAATTCAAATGTAATTTAGTTTTAATCTCAATGACATGAAGAAATGTGTTGGGATCAGGAAATAGTTTACATCATTGGTGTTTAATTGGCATGATGCAATCTGTATAATCCAGAATTATATAACTTTCATTGCATCCACATTTATCAAATAAAAGTGAAAATAATGAAGCTTATTTCTTCCATAGATTTCAGCGTCTTTGAAAAAAAAAAAGGATAATCAACAGCTGCTGTAATAGAATAGCACGATTCTATTATTTTCAAAAGTCTAGAGTGAGATTAATAATATTATTTTTAAAATCTGAATGTGCCTTTAATAAAGGCTGTAAGAGTGTAAATTTAAGGAAGGGAGAGAAAAAATAGTCCATTTTTTTTGTATTGAATATATCAATATGAATGTCACTGTCTTTTGGATTATTTCTTCTTCCCTGAATTGGTAGATCTTTGTAATTTTGAAATGTGAGTTTTAAAACTCATACCTAACTCATATCATGTTTCCAGCCAACTTCTATCCCAATTTATATCTCCAAGTCTTACTTTTTTAGAAAGACAAAATTCTATTATTGGGTGTGTGCTTATGGGAGAGATGCTAACAACACCAAAATTAATGCTACCCCTTTTATAGTAGTCTTGCCTTATGACTGCCCAGCCAAAACCAACTTTTCCACAACTCCTGGCAGCTAGGAGAGGTCATGTGACTAATTTTCACTATGAAATGTGAAAGGAAGTGACATCTGTAATTAAACAGCTGGTGCGGTTCTTTCTGCATCTTCTCTTTCCTCTTTCATCAGTTGGATGTTGATGGTAATCTTTAAAGCCATATGTTGGAGAGGGCAGCACTGTGGTCAAGAGGTCTCTGTACGACTGAATAAGACAGATGTATCCATGGCCCCAACAGCAGACAGTGCACACCCCTACCGAACTGTTACCTGAGCAAGAAAGAAAATTTCATTATATTAGGCCACTTAAATGTTGGGGTTTAATTGTTACAGTGGTTAATGTTACCCTAATTAATATTTTGCCCATTTTTCTTATGTTCTTTTAAATAATTTTTAGAGAGAAATCTTGCTAATCTCAATATCCCCTGTTAAATTAATTACAGACTATATATTACACTTATGAAGGTTTGAACAAATTGAATTATTAACGCCACAGAGAATTTTTTAAAAGTTAAAGAAAATCAAAATGACATTAATTTCCAAAATTTTAGTTACATTTATTTTTAAACACTATGAAAACTGTCAAGTTGTCTAGTTCTTAGTCTTTTATTCTTGTAACTCTAGTTAGAATGTCATTTTATCTTTGTCACATATAAGCATGGCATTCTCTTACCAACTATCAGAATGATGAGTCAGAATTAAATAGCAGATTTTGCCATCATCAAAAATCTTGTAGGATTACATTGTTCACATCTGCCTCAAGAGAACAAACACATAAAATCACATTGAAATCTTGTTGAGGTGGTCTATACGTTTACTTATTAATAGAATTCTATGACACTCATCCTTTGAATAGAGCTAGGGTACTACCACAAGCTTCTCCCATCATCAGACTTACTGCAAACAATTTAATTAGTGTAACTAAAATTTTGGCTAATATTCTAGGCAATACAGTTTACTTATCAGGTTGATGACTGAGATTCCAAGTTTTTGAATAGTCAATAATACAGACCTTTTTAATTCATGTTTTTAAAAAGGTTAAGAATGATTAATGAAATATTATTTTCTTCTTTCTTTAGTAACTATTTCTTTTTTTTTTAAGGAATAGAATTTTTTGGGCTGGGAAAGATTCTCCATGAGCTAACATCTGTTGCCAATGTTTTTTTTTTTCCCTTCCCCAAAGCCACAGAACATAGCTGTATATTCTAGTTGTAAGTCCTTCTAGTTCTTCTTTGTGAGCACCCACCACAGCATGGCTACTGCCAGATGAGAGGTGTGGTTCTGCGCCTGGGAATCGAACCCAGGCCACCAAAGTGGAACATGCTGAACTTTAACCAGTAGGCCATCAGGGCTGGCTCTTTAGTAACTTTTCTCAGCAGTATGTATTACTCAGATGATACTGGAACCTCCTACTGGGTAGAATTTTGAGCACTATAGATCAAGGCCTTTCACATGAGATGAGATGCATGCGTCTTTCACCTAGAAAGAGTAGGTTATCAGGAACCATGAGGCTCTGAGGCTTTACTTTACTTGCATGTTAGTGAGTTAGCCTGTCACAGTTACATGATGCTGGTAGAAGACACAAGAGTCCTGGTTCAGAGACAAGGGACATTATTACAGTATAACAGGCAGCATGAGCTTCATGTTTACGTTGATTATCTCTTGCCTGAAATTCCCATGGGTTTGATATGGAGAGGCCCAGGCGGATGCTTCATCTTCAGTGGTTTTCTGTCATAGCTGAAAAACTCCAGGCTTAGCGAACTTGAATCTTTTAATGTGAAGTAAGCAAAGCTGCCTGACTTTTGCTCTGGAGGGAGACATTATCTTTATTATAACAGTCAATAAGCAAGGGTGTCCTGTGACCCAGAAGAAGACTTGTCTCCATCTTCCAAGGCTGTTCATTATACAAAAATTCTTGAAAAGATAAAGTCAGGCAGTGCCACTGCTCACAAGAGAATTGATAGACACGTGGAGAATTGTCTCCCACTGGTAACCACCATTGTGGTATGATTCCAGGGGACTGGCTGATGTATGAACTTCTACCCATCTTAGCTTCATCCCTTCAGCAGATAATTTTTATATACACCCTACATTTTCCTTGCAGCACCTTCCTTCCAACACGTTACTTAGAGTTAAATACTGTCTCTGCCAGTGTCCCTTAAGTCACTGTTCTCAGCAACCATGGTGACTTGACCAACTACAAATTTTTATTCTTGCCCTCTTTTTATTCCCATTTTCTTCATTCTGCAGAATATCCTACACAATGAACTCTGCAAACACTTTGATACTTTCCTCAAACTTTTCTTCCCTTTGATCATATGACTTGAGATAGTTGAGGACATGAGGCATATTAGCACCCATATTTCTTTTTTTCTCTTTTCAAATAATGAATTCTAGATTCATTTTATATTCTTCTCCTTCTGTATTGGAGTAAGTTATAATAGAGGAAACAAGATCTGAGAGCAGATGGGGAAGACGAAGTTTAGGGTACAGGTATAGAAGTAGGAACCTTGGAAATAGAAAAAAACCCAATTGCATCTTTACTCTCGATATTGGCTTTTCAATCTCTATCTATAAACACACACACACACACACACACGCACGCACACACGTCTATTGTTTGTCTATTGTCTTAGTGAGTATACTTGACTACAAATATAGAAGGAATGAAATGTATACTCTATAACCTGTATGTGTAAAATATTTTGCAATTTCCTTTATTTTATTTGGCAGATTTCATCTTGTTCACAAGCCTTAATTCGAGGTAAAGACTCAGTTCCAGGTACAGCCTTTTCAAGTGAAGATACCTCAGTCTCTTGTGAGGAAATACTCTGATTTTCAACAATTTAGAACCTAATTTGGCTGTCTCCTGCTAACGAAAGCTCTCCCTTCCCCGTCCTTCTTCCCAATGTGCAGGTGGATGTTGCACCCATCTTCATGTGGCAGGAGTTGGGGCCGCTGTTTTCCATGTTCTTGATGTTCTTTGCTACAGAGGAATTAGTCTGGTCCCCAAGGGCCCTGTGCTGGTGTCCTGTGTGGTGTGGCTTGTTCTACCTGAACTTTTTGAATATTTTGTTGGTACCAACTTCTGGTGTCTTGGTTCCTGTCAGTCGCCTCAAGTTGCATGGTTCCTATACTCTGTTGTCTCCTTTTCCCAATCCAGAGTCCCTTCTACGTCCTTGCGGCATCTCTATATTCCCCTACAGGCCACTTAGGAGCTCCTGGGTCTCTGGCATGGCAGGCATTGACTGAGGGAGGGGCACCCTCTTGGGTACATCATCGAATACCTCCCTGCACAATTCCTGCTGTACAGGAATTTGGCCTGTTGACAAAGAGAAGCAGAGCATCAACCTCTCATTTAACCTATTTCAGCTTTCTATGGATGTTTTGAATTATCTTTCTCTCTCCCTTTGGCTGAGGCACAGGGATGGCAGTGTGGCTGTTCTAGTTTTGACAAGGGAACCAGGCACCTCATCAGCTTGATGCTTCTTCTCTGAGATGTGTGCCTGCCTTTCATGGCAAAAGACTTTGTTCCTTTTCTTTCTTCATACTGAGTATATCTTTTGCATAATATCCTTTGTCATGTCTCTACAGTTTTAATAAAACTCTAGGACCAAAGTCCATTAGGTCTACATTCTTATACGGGAATTGGAGTTTAGAGGATTTGGAAAAACATTTTCACTTTAAACAAAGCCTCAGTTTCAAGAATATCACTGGGGATTCAAACAAATCTAATTGTTTTTTTGTGAGAAAGACTAGCCCTGAGCTAACATCCATTGCCAATCCTCCTCTTTTAGCTGAGAAAGATTGGCCCTGGGCTAACATCCATGCCCATCTTCCTCTACTTTATACAGGATGCCACCACAGCATGGCTTGACAAGCAGTGCTTTGGTCCATGCCTGGGATCCGAACCTATAAACCCTGGGCCATGGAAGCAGAGTGTGCAAACTTAACTGCTATGCCACTGGCTGGCCCCCAAACAAATCTCATTTTGGAATCAAAGCTGAATATGGACACCTTTTCATCTTGCACTCCTGTTTTAATTTTAAGAATTGCTAAGATGATGGCCAAGTTTCCACTAGCTGAAGGGAGGAAATGTGAGAAAGAAAAGCACATGTTAATATATTTTAAAATATTCTCATAAAACTGGCTCTGACTAACCTAATTAAAGGAAACATATTAGGAGGCTATTGGGGTCCCAAAAAACCCGTGGGAGGCTGAGGAATAATTATGGGAATGAACAGGAGCCTAGGGTGACGCAGAGTACTAAGATATGGAAAGCACAACAATATGGATAGGATGCCACTATTTAAGATTCAAAGGCTAGGCAGAGATTTGAGCTTAGGTGGGAGTCTAACCTCTGCCTTTACCAGTGGTGGAGAGAGGTGGCATCTGTCAGCTTCAGCTTCCACAGTGAATTGCATGCACCTGGATTACCGTGTCACCAACACAACAAATGGTGGTGGTGGGTTCTGGAGGCTGGTCAACCTCCAAAAAGGAAATTAGAGTGCTATTAGGAAGTCATTCTTGGGAAGCCCTAAATGATAAACATATACAACACCTAAATGAAAACAAGGAAAATGTAGGGAGGAAGGGCTAAGAAATAGAAGGCAGAGTCTCCAAAAATGAGCTGCTTCTTTGCAATTCTGTCAAGGACACATGAACTCTGGAGTCTGATGCTTGACCTTGGCCCTAGCATAAACCCTGCAATGCCTCTTCCCCCTGCTTTTCTCTGCTTCTCAGCTTCATTCCTCTTCTCTGGAGGCTGTTTTCTCTCCCTCTCTGTGTAAATGGCCCCTCTACAGCACCTGAGTTCACAGGTCTTCCATTTAAGTAAAATTCAGGTATACTAGACACTCTTAATTCCAATTCTCAACTTCTAGGAGAGCCAATTTGATTGGGCTAACTCAGTATAACCATGCATTGTTAGCTATGGATACAGAGGGATTGGGTAGATATAAAGGGTTATGTGGAACAAACACACCTGTGGGTGGTGTGAGGCTGGCAGTGGTTCTGATAGGAGAGAATGGGCCACAGAATGGGAAAACAGGCTAAAAGTGTCTATTGCAGGCTAATAGTATTTTAAGCTGTGACTACACTATAACTTATTTTACTAACCCCTTATTATTTAATATTCCTTCATCCCCATTTTCTCCTAATATAAGCAAACTGTGATAAAAATCCTTGGAGCTAAGTCCATTATTTTCCCCTAAAGATTAATTCCTAGAAATGGGTTTGCTGGTGCAAAGAATTATTACATTTTAGAACTTTTGATGTTTGTTGGAATTGTCTTCCATTTTGCCATCTCCAGCTACTTAAAAGTAGTACTAATTTTTCTGCACTCCCACTTGGGTATATTAACTTGCTTATTAGATATATTAAAATAACTTATTGCTTTAATTTACATCTTTAATTCCAAATAAGGTTGAACCTTTTTTCATAAGCATATTAGCCATTGTGTTTCTTCATGTCTCTTACTTATTCTCCTACTATTACTATACTAATCTTTATCTTACTGATTTTAAAGACTCTCCAGTTATAAAAGATAACAATCCTTTGTCATACATGTCCCAAATATCTCCCCGGGTTATGGTGAGCCTTTTGAGGTTTTATATCTAGATTTTTAAAATGTAGCTATGAAGGTGCCTTTTTAAACCCATGATTATATGATGTAACTAACTCAAAATTTGGGCAGAAGGAAATTCTTTACAGGGTTGTTGGATTTATTTCTTTCTATGTGGAATATGATGATCTTTTGTTCTACTTTTTGCCTTTAGGGAATGGAGTGGCTGCTGGCCAAAGCCACTAGAAGTGAAATACAGGGAGAGTAAGTATGTAATTTTTTTTATGCACAAGTGGTGTTATTGATTTGTTGACAGATTTGATTACATAAATCCAATATATAGTTGATCTATGCTCATTTTATTTAGTCACTTAAAGGAGAAGAAAGGAAAAAAAGGAGTGGCTGGTAATGCAGCACCAATTTCTAGCATATTGTCTCTGTTTCTAAAGCTCCCTTCAACTTTCCAATGATATTCAAAGGTCAAGATTTTGCTGGAGCTGACCAGAATTAACTTCTGTGTGTTAGATGGAAATTGGCTCAGAGTCTAAAGTGTAGTGGGAGGTATTACTTCTTTTTCCAAGAGATATTTGGCTGAGAGGCTGCCAATTTATGTGTCATGAAGCTTTTCAGATAAGCAAATTAAATTATTTTATCTTTGGCTTTAAGGAATACACATCCATCTCCATGCTTTTTAGCTCTGTCTGAATGATGTCATTAGACATATCTAAGTTTTATTTTCATCACCACCTGAAAAATATTATTTCATTTTTTATTGTCATAGTAAGGTTTATTCCTCTTGATTTTGTAGACTTATCCAGCACAAGGATAAGGAGCTATTATGAGGGTGTAGTTGTTTAATTCAAATTGCTATCTAATGTTCACTAAGGACAAAACTTTCTAGACATACACTGTCCGATTTATAACTGCTGATGACTTCTTCACCAGAAGGCTCCTCTAACACCTCAAACACAACACATCCAAACTCTGGCAGACACACCCAGGGGTGATCCCCAATGAGTCCTGCTCTCCTATAACCCTCTCTTTTTAAATGTTGGCAGAACCTGTGACTTAATCCTAACCAATAAAATATGGCAAAGGTGATGGGATTTCACTGCCTTGATTAAATTATGTTATGTAAGACTGCAGCTAGAGATTCTCCCATTGGCCTTGAAGAAGCAAATGGCCATGTTGTGAACTCTCTATGGGGAAGGACACATGGCAAAGAACTACCTCTAAGACCTGAAAGCAGCATCCAGCCAACAACCAGTAAGAAGCTGGGATCCTCAATCATTCAGCCACAAATAAAGGAATACTGTCAGAAACTTGAAAAAGCTTGGAAAAGTGGATCTTCCCCAGTCAAGCCTCCAGATGAGAGTGCAGCCCAGTTGACACCTTGATTGAAGCCCTGTGAGCTTCTGAGCAGAGGGTCCAGCTAAGTCATGCCCAGACTGCTGATCCACAGAAACTGAGAGATAATAAATGTATATCGTTTTTAAGTGCTAAGTTTGTAGGAATTTGTTACACAGTATATAAAACTAACACACAAACCTAAACTCATTACTATTTTCCCCAAGCCTCTTGTATTTTCGTTTAATCAGCACAACTATTTTTCCAATGGAATTTATCTTTGATTCCCAAAGTCAAGCAACTATCAAATCCTGCTGATTTTATATTTAAACCATCCTATGTGTAATTCCACTTTTCCATTTTTCTCATTTATATCCTCATTACTTCCTACCTAGACCATTGCAAATATTTTTCTTCCCTAGGCCTTCACTGTATTGTTATCCTGTGCAATGCTGGCACTTTACCCTACCCAAAGCTGTGCTTCCCAAAACATCGTCTACAGATACCAGTCCCGTGAAATGTCCACTAGACTGCAAACTCCTGGAGGGGAAGGAAGGCTGTTTTGTCCAAGACTGTCTGCCTGACGTGTAGTAAGTATGCACCTCAGAAAATAATGAGCGCACAGATCAGAACATTTCTGGCAGAAAATTAGGAGTATCATAAAAAGAAAAGTCTGATAATTTTTTTGCTTCAGGTTACAAGAGGGAGTATAATAAATTATTTTCCTTTTACAAGAGTTTCAGAGCCCATTAAAGACTCAGAATAGCTGTGGACTATGAATAGAATGGCTGCACATCTCACTCTTCTTGTAACTCAACATCGTCTTGGTTGAGATGATACATTTAAGTTGGTGGTTGGTAGTTGAGGTGCTAGTGCATGAGAACACTAGATCAGATAGCAGGGCAGTTTTCCTAACTCGGGCCTCCAGCACACACTTCCCTTTTAAATATAAATGAATAGGAAGGAAATTTAGAGACTTGTGAGGCTGAATATTCTTGATTTTTTTGTTCTTGTTAACCATTGCAGTTTGCCAAGTCCTTTTACCCCGATTGTAAATCTCAGAGGGAATTCAGTCCCATGTGTTTCTGATTAGTTCACACTTGAATTATCCAAAAGTTTTGTAAGAACCATTTGAATTACAAAAACCTTTGTAAAGCTTTTTTTCTTTTTTTTTACTGGTGGTGGTAGGGATAGAGAGTTAGGGACATAAGTAAAGAAGAGTAGTGAGAAGAGGATATTTTGAGTTAGAATCAGGATCGTGAGGAAATCTCCTTAAAATGGTAAAATTCACAAAATAATCAAATTAAGTCTTAAAACATGAACTCTATGTTGTTCATATTGATATTGAGTGTGGTTCAATATAACTGCCTCATTTTTTGAAACTGATCTCTGCCTATAATAAATATCCACATATTTTCATAAATACAAAAAATACAATTTTATGTAATACTAGATTTCAAAATGCCTTCTGATTTCCTTCCAGATTAGAGTAGAAATTATTTCAAATGCTTGGTTATATATCATTGAATATTAATGTAATCTTTTCTCCATTAAATGAGTCATGGAGAACTTCCAAAAGCAGAGAGAGCAAGGAAGTATTAAGCAATATATAAATTACCAAGGTTATCACCCTCTGTCTAAATGACTGAAAGGGTATATATCAAATTCCAATATGTGTGCAGTAATACTATCTGCTTAGTAAATTTGAAATTTAATGACTGTATATAAAAATAAAATAAAAGTTTGTAGCATTGTTATATCTTAAGAAGCATTGTAAGTGTATTATGTCATACAGAAATACACACAGACTAATAATTGTGTTCAAAAACTCCTTTTTTTGTCCAATTTTTTGCTAAGTTTCAATGTCTCAGATCCCTGGCTAAGAATCCTTAGTATGCCAAATGTGCCTGGAACTCAGGGAGTAGTCTCCCCACCATACTTACTGGCTCTGTCACTCAGAGGATATATTTGGTCCAGATTTATTCCATTGGATATTGTATCTAAGTATAATGGCAGATTTAGTGTATAATGAGTACAATGACTTAAAATTATGAAATGAAACTGTCTTATGAAACATTATTTCTCAACTTTCTGGAATTTAATGCCAGGATACATCCAGGTTTGGAGCGTATATTTCTCAGTGCACAGCTCTCCTTATTTCAAACCATCACCGACTGCATTCAGCACCTCTTAATCTGGCACAAAGGACTTCACTGCCATCATAGTAGAATTAACTTGTAACAAAATTTGTGCTTACCACATTCTATGTGCGGGCCAGGATTTTATAGAACATATTTGATTCCTTTGGGAAACATGTTTATTTTTGGGTTTCTGAGCAGATGCATTTCTGTAGTTGAATAGAAGCTTGCCAAGAAGTTTCTGAAATCTAGCTATTTTAATAAGAAAAAAACAAAATAGTGGTATAAGTTGTTGACCATCTGTTAGTACTCTAACAGTGAAGATTACTGCTTGGGTGGGGAGCAAGAATACAGTGAATTCTTAGGTGCTGTCTAGTTCTAAGAATCTATTATCCAAGCACTTCAGATTCATTTATTATTTCATGCAATTTATTACAGTTTA
This sequence comes from Tapirus indicus, assembly GCA_031878705.1. Classification (NCBI taxonomy): domain Eukaryota; kingdom Metazoa; phylum Chordata; class Mammalia; order Perissodactyla; family Tapiridae; genus Tapirus; species Tapirus indicus. The sequence goes on along the minus strand of CM062917.1, from coordinate 136,420,058 downwards.
TTTTGGGACTAGCTGTACATAGATCTGTGTTATTTGGGATGCATAAATAGGCCTCTCAAGGCTACTCCTCTACTTCACCGATATCTCTTCTTAATCTCTGATGTCCACATGTTGTTAAAGGAGTGGGAGTGTGGTTAATGCTTCCCACGTCATGTTATAAACAAGACTTAAGATAAAAATCCTTTAAGGACAGAATATACAGCAGTTTTAATTTTCACTAAGGTAAAAATGACTGACATCAGAGCCTATTCAGTGAGCAAACTGTGATCGCAGACTCTAGACACGCCTGAAGTTGTGAAGAGGGGCAGAGCAGCCACAGAGAAAGTGTAGGGAACTTGACCTTTTGCTTTAGATTTGGCCTGTCTGGTCTTATGCCTGCTACAGACAGAAGGGTATTATATTCACTCCACAACGTTAGACTTGATGGTTAAATACCCGATGTATAGGAGAGTAGCTGTAAGTGGTTAGAGTGCTATATTATTTTTCTCTACAAACCTCAAAATTATTTTCATTGGGTAAAAAACAGCAGTCAATCAGTACATATTCAAGTTTAGCACTGAATTGCATGCTATAGGAAATGTAAAGAAGTACAAAATGTAATGGCCGGTTTTAAATAACACAGAAGGAAGGGAAAGCTAATCTTAGAAATAAATTGCCATCCTAATGAATTAAGACCAAAAAAGTATTTTTACATCAAATTAAAAAAATGCGATCCTTATCAAATTTATTTTTCACATCTACATTTATTGACCTAAGGTAGGCTGTTGTTTAGTTGAACAACATTAATGGTAGTAAATGCTGATTTCTCACATACAGTCACAGTCACAGGGGCAAATTGGTTTCCGTTCATTTCAACAAGCCATTTATGACCCTATTAGGAGATGTTTTAACGACGTTTCTTAGCATTTTGAACAAAATATTTGTACTCCCTACTGAAAATAGCTTACTATGAAGTCCCAAAGGAATCCTGTCTGCCTCATAAAGTCGCTTTTAGAGTTTTCAGTTTCTGGCCTCCTCCTTCCAAATGCACAGTGGATATATATTCTAACTCCAAATTCAAGTTTTGGAGAAATAATATATTTCTCTTCCTAAATAGCGGACTTTTGCCTAATTCTTTCAATAGGGGCAATTTGCTGCATTCACATACTCAATCTCTTAATCCATAATTTTTTTTTAATCCCACCATTGGATTATACATGATTTCATAGATAGGGATTCTTAATCTGAGTAAACTGAGATCCAGGATCAGCCTTAAAGGGACCCAGGAGCCCCTGAAATTGTATGCAAAGTTTACTTTTTTTTTTTTGAGGAAGACTGTCCCTGAGCTAAGATCTGTTGCCAATCTTCCTCCTTTTTCCCTTTTTTTTCTCCCCAAAGCCCCAGTAGATAGTTGTATGTTATAGGTGGACATCTTTCTAGTTGCTCTATGTGGGATGCCACCTCAGGCTGCTGAAGCAGAGTGCCCGAACTTAACTGCTATGCCACTGGGCCGGCCCCTTAATCCATAATTTTTAAGTGGTGAAATATAAATTAATTACTCGTCCTAGGATTCCTAATACACTCAACATAACTTCCCACTTCCCTCTACTCACGTACTAGCCCGAGGGGCCGTGTACTATGACTGTTGAAAGTGCGACCTTAAATTCCAGCTCCACACTCAACAGCTGTGTAACCTTCAGCAAGTTACTTACCCGCTGCAATGATTCCACTTCCTGGTCTGTAAAATAGAATCACAGTGGCGAACACGAGGTACAACTGCTGTGGGGAGTAAATGAGAGAGAGAATGTCAAGCTCACAGCCTAACACCCTGCATGTGGAATGCTCTCCACAAATGTTAGCGATTTTTTTCCTGTTATTAATTCATCCCTTTCCTGGATTCTGTTAACTACATCATATTTTTCTAAAACTGACATGCTCTGTTTCTACTTAATAAAATATGTCTTATGTAAGTAAGAATTATAGACTGAATGTCAATTCATGAACAAGTGCAGGATATACTGAGTCCAGTATCTGGTGAATATAGGATGTGTAGACAAGCAATCTAAACAATTTAGAATCTAATGTGGACGTTAAGATTAATTTTTTTAAATCCCCAAAATAGAACTGGTTGTTATACAGGATAATAGCAAATTGGACTCCTGAAAGTTTTGAATAAAGGCATGCCTGTGGCTCATGGTGGATATGAGCACTTATTTCAATATGTTAACAAATTACCGAGATTAGTAAATATAAATAAAATTAACTCTGTGGGAAAGTGTATTTGACATTTTTTTAAAAACTCTTGAACTAACTAATTCAAATATGCATCAAATTCTGGAAGAGCAAGTCAAACAAGATTGAAGAAATAGGGATCATAAATTTTTTAATCTCTGGGCCATTTCCATCATTATACAATATGCAGTATTATCTCCTGTCTTAAACATACAAACAAATAAACTTTTTTGACTCTATGCTCTCCTCCAACAACCAACCCATTTCTCTGTCCCCTTTTATGGATAAACTCCGCTCTAGGGTTGTCTTGTCCTAACAACTCCACTGAAAGCTCTTTTGTCAAGGTCACTAACAACCCCTACACTGCCAAATCCAATCTCATTCTTCATTCCACATCTTTGACTCAATTTACTGCTTGGTTTCTACTCTGTTTCATCTTTACGATCTCTAAGCAGTGAAATGCAGCAGGGTCAGGCTTTATGTGCTCTCTCATCTCTCTCTATCCTTGTTCCCTAGGCGTCTTTATTCAATACCCTGCTTTTAAAATCTATATACAGATTACCCCAAATTTAAATCTTCAGCATCAACCAGTCTCAGGAATTACAGATTTGTATATTTAACTGCTAACTTCATATCCCCACTTAAATGAAATAAAAGAACCTCAAACTTATCTTGTCCATCATAGAACTCTTGGTTTCCTTCAGACTTTCTCTTCCTACAGTTTTCTCCATCTCAGGAAAATGCAATCTAGTCCTCTGATTGTTTTGACAAAACAAAACAACTTTGGGGTTATCCTTGTATTTCACTTTTCTCTCATGCTTCAAATCCAGTTAATCAGTAAATCCTTTGGCTCTATCTTGTAAATATATCCAGAATTAGCTACTTCTCACCACTGCCACTGGAGTCCATGCCCCCATCATCTCTCACCTAGATTATGGAAATGGCCTTCTCTTTGTCCTCCCTGAGTCTGCCTTGCCCTTTCCCATTTTATGTTAGACAGTTGCCAGAAAGAGCCATATAAAGTGAAAGTCAGATTATGTTACCCATCTGCTAAAATTTTCCAAAGTCTTCTCATTTTACCCTGAAAAGCCAAATTTCTTACGATATTGTCATTCCTGTATGGAGCATCACCACAGGGAGGGAAATCCTTCAGAGAGCAGGATAGGAAAATCGAATTTTCCAAGATGAGTTAGTAGAAACATAATGCATTAATCCAGTGATTTTAGGAGGACATGTATAGATCACCAAGTCATTGTGGAACAACAGATGAGATAAAGGAAAAGAAACTGCAAAAAGTTTATATTCCTGCGGTCTCAGGAGTAAGATACACGAATAAGTCAACGAGTTTGATTGAATGGAGCATGTAGTAATACTAAGATCAAATGGCATACTCATCATTCCTGATTACCTTGGTTATGGGCCCCTAATATTTATTATATCATAATGAGAAAGGACACATGCAAGTAATCAGTAGCTGAATAACAGGAAGTCTAGATCACTGTACTTTGGGAAAAGGATAAAGAAGGAGTTAGAGATGGATTTCACGCATAGATAAAAGACGAGCTCATAAGGCAGTTTGAGGTCTCACTTTTATGACTGGTTAGGTGAGTCCAGAGCACTGCTCAGTGAGGGCTAATTATTTCTCACTATTGAGGCTGGATTTTCCTGGGCACTCTACTTAACAGCCTGTGAATTATTAGTTTTTTCAATCTGGCTGGTAGGAACAGGTTCTATTCTGGGTTCTGTGTGAGTGTATCTTTCAATCTATTAGCATGGTATAAATGGCATATCTTTTTATTGTATGTGCCCTCTTTAATTTCTATCAAAAAAGTTTTAGGGGCCAGCCCTGTGGCATGGTGATTAAGTTCGCACTCTCAGCTTCAGTGGCCCAGGGTTCACAGATTTGGATCCTGGATGCAGACCTAAGCACGGCCTATCAAGCCATGCTGTGGCAGGCGTCCCACATATAAGGTAGAGGAAGATGGGCACAGATGTTAGCCCAGGGCCAAACTTCCCGAGCAAAAAGAGGAGGATTGGCAACAGATGTTAGCTCAGAACTAATCTTCCTCACCAAAAAAAAAAAAAGTTTTATATATGTCTTTTGTTGGATTTATCCCTTTAGACTTTACTTTTTTGTATTTTCAGTGATATCTTTTAAATTCAATTTTATATTTTCAGTGATATCTTGTAAATCTCAGTGTTGCTGGTATATAAAAATGGACTTAGTTTTTAATGTTGATTTTACATCTAATAATCTTTCTTTAATGCTCCTATTAATTCCAATGTTTTATCTGTAAGTTCTTTTGGATTTTATATGAACATAATCATATTATCAGCAAATACTGAGAGTTTTATTTCTTCCTCTTATTTTATATCTTTTATTTCTTTCTATTACCCTACTGCTTTGGCTGGGACCCTCAGTACAATGTTAAATAAAAATAGTAGTATCTGTATTTGTTTCTGGTCTCTACGGGAAAGCTTTTTGGATCTCTTTATCCACATAAGGACACTCTCTCTTCTATTCCAAAATTAAGACTTTTTTTGGTTGTTCTGTTTGATAATGAATGCATGATGAATTTTATCAAATGACTTTCCTGCATTTATTGAGACAATTATATGGTTCATCTATTAATATGGTGAATTACATGAACTGATTTTCTCTTGTAAGTCAACTTTGCATGGCTAAGATAAACCAACTTGTTCATGATGTAGTATTCTTCTCAATACATTGCAGGATTCATTTGGCTAATATTTGCTTTAGGATTTTTGCATGTAGGTTCAAGAGTGAGTTGGCCTGACATTGTCTTTCTCATGCTGTCCTCAGATTTTGACATCAAGTTTATGCCTCATATACATTATAAAATGAGTCAGAGAGTATTTCTTGTATTTGTATTCTTTGGAAGAATTTATGTAATGTTGCAAACGTTTTTCCCTCAATGTTTGGTAGGAATTCAATGGTGAAGCTATCTTTGACTTGTGTTTTCATTTTGGGGAGAATTTTGCAAAATGATGCAATTTCTTTAACCGTTTTAGAAAAATTCAGATTTTCTACTTCTTTTTCAGTTAGTTTTAAGATATACTGTCCTGGAATTTTATTTAGATTTACAACTTTTTTGAAATAAAGTTGTTTTTAATATCTTCTTGTCTTTTTCATATGTGCAACAAGGCAGCTATACCTCCAGAGGCTACTTATGCCTCTGTTTTTCTTTTTCAATCTATCAGAGGTTTATCAATTTTATTATCTTCACAGAGTACCATAATTTGGCTCTTTGGATTCTCTCTCATATATATCTTCCTGTATTCTTGTTTTAAAAATAATTTATGCTGTTCTCTATGTTTTCTTTTAGTTTATTTCTTTTTAGAGAGTTGCTTAGCATTAATTCTAAGCTTTTGTTCTTTTCTAATATCATAGAAGTTGAGACTTAAGTACAATTTTAGCCTTGTTGCAGAAGTTTTGATATGTAGCACTTTCATTATCATTCAGTTCTAAATATTTTGTAATATTTATTATGATTTCATCTTTGACCCATGGGTTATTGAGAAGTTATTTCCTTCCAAACATGCTGTTTTTTTCTAGTTACTTTTTTGTGTTGATTTTTAATGAAATATCATTGTAGACAGAGGATTTTTAATGAAATATCATTGTAGACAGAGAACATGACCTGCATGCTAAAGTTCTTTGAACTTTGTTGAGACCCACTTTTGGACTAGAATATGGTCATTTTTACAGTATGTTTTCTGTATTCTTCCAAATCTTTTATAATTTGCAGTTGTTGGGCATAGTGTTCTATATATGTCCATCAATTCACTTTTATTAATCATGTTAATTTTATTTCATCAGCTGCTCCTTTAGCTATGACAGAAATATATTAAAATCCCCCTTTATTATTGTGTATTTATTTTTTCCTGTTTTTCTCTCAATTTTTCTTTTTGTGTTTATGTGTGAGGAAAAGCTGCCGAGAGCTAACACCTGTTGCCAATCTTCCTCTTTTTGCTGAGGAAGATTAGCCCTGAGCTAACATCTGTGCCCATCTTCCTCTATTTTGTATATGGGATGCATGTGACACAGAATGGCTTGATGAGTGGTGCAGAGGTCCATACCTGGGATCCAAACCTGTGAACCCTGGTCTGCTAAGTGGAGCACACGATCTTAACCACTATGCCACCGGGCCGGCTGGTGGTGTTCTCTCAATTTTTGATTGCCTTATTTTGAGGCTATGTTGGTAGGTGCATATAGGTGTAAAACTTATATCTTGGTGTGTAGTTATTGAATCTACTAATTTATCTAGTGACCATTTTAATCTCTCTTAATGCTTTTGCTATTAAATCTCTCTAGAATGATGCTAACACCTTATCACCTTCCTTTTGCTTAGATTTTGACTAGTATATACTGTTTTTTAAAAATTACTTTATTTCCAAACTTTCTGAATCTTTAGGTTTAAAATATGTTTCTTATAAAAGCTCTGGGCTTTTTGATTTTTGTTTCTTTCGCCCGATGAGGCTAAAGCATTTTAGATCAAATTCAACCATTGTGGCCAAATGCCATAAGAATGAAAGAAGGCTGTAGAACTCTACTTACCTGTCTGGATCCCTATTTTTACTCAGTGCTGAGACTGCCTTTTAACCTTGTCAATTGATTGATGATTTTTAAGAATATATATTTATTCAGGATTATTAGCTGGTATCGGCAGAGAATTGATCCAAATAGCTTGCCATATTAGAACAAATTAAAATGCAAAATAGTAAAATTTTAAGCCACTAAATTTTATGATTTAGTTATAAGATGTGGTAATTCGTATATATTAAATAATTATTTATTCTAATTTATTAATAGCATTTTAATTTTTCATTTCTTATTGAGATACACTTGACATAAGATAAAATTTGTCTGTTTTAGCATACAGTTCTGTGGGTTTTGACAAACAGACACTTTTGTATTTTTTGGTGTAGTTGTTTTGTGTGTGCAACCAATCCAATAATAAAGATATATAACACTTTCATCACCCCAAAATATTCCCCATGTCCCTTCGGAGCTAACTTCTTTCTCCACCTCCAACTCGTGGCAACCACTGATCTGTTTTGTGTCCTTACAGTTTTACTTTTTTCAGAATGTCATATAAATTGGATCATCAAATATGCAGCCTTTTAAGTCTGTCTTTTTTTACTTAGCGTAATGCATTTAAGACTTGACTGTGTTGTGTGTATCAGTAGTTAATTCCTTTTTACTCCTGAATAGTATCCCACTGTATGGATGTACCACAGTTTGTTTATTCAGTCACCAGTTAAAGGACATTTGTGTTGTTCCAGTTTTGAGAAATTACAAATAAAGCTGTTATAAACTTTTGCATACATATTTTTATATAAGTAAAACTTTCATCCTTGAATGGGATTGCTGGATTGTATTGTAAGTGAATGCTTAACTTTCTGAGAAACTGTCAAACTGTTTTCCAAAGTGGCCATACTATTTTGCAGTCCCACCAATAGTGTCTAAGATTTTTGGTTGTTCTATATAATCATCAGCATTTGGTATTTATTATCAGTGCTTCTGACTTTAGCCATTGTAATAGGCATGTAGTGGTATCTTCTTATGGTTTTAATTTGTATTTCCCTCATAACTGATGATGTTAAGCCCCTTTTCATGTAATTATTTGTCATATGAATATCTTCTTTGGTGAAGTGTCAACTCAAAACCTTGTTCCAATTTGTATTGGGTTGTTTATGTTCTTATCATTGAATTTTGAGAGTCCTGTATATATCCTTGGTATAAGTCCTCATCAGATATGTGATTTGCAAATATTTTCTCCCAAATATTTTGGCTTGTCTTTCCAAAAACCGACGAATTTAATTTTGTTGAAGTCCAAATTATCAATTTTTAAAATAAATTATGGCTTTGGTGCCATAACTAAGAAAATTTTGCCTAACCCAAAGCCACACAGATTTTCTCCTGTGAGTATTTCTAGAAATTTTGTAGTTTTAGATTTCACATTTAGATATTGATCCAATTTGAGTTCATTTTTGTTATGTGAGGTATAGTTCCTAGTTTCTTCTTTTCTTTCTCTCTCTCTGAATATTGATATCAAAGTGTTTCAGCACCAATTGCTTCTGCACTGAATTACCTTTGCATCTTTTTTGAAAATCAATTGAACATATATGTGTAGGTCTATTTCCAGACTCTGAATCTGTTCCATTGACCCATAAATCTATCCTTTCATCAGTACCACATTACCTAGCTTTATGGATCTTGTCATCCGGTAGTATAAGTCCTCCAACTTTGTTCTTTTTCAAAATTGTTTGGCTATCCTAGTTCCTTTGCCATATAATTTTAGAACCTAAAAAAACCTACTGGGACTTTGACTGGAATTGCAATGAATCTGTCAGTTTGGGGAGAATTGATGTCTTAATAATATTAAGTCTTCTAATCTATGGAAACAGTATATCTTTCCAGTTATTTAGCGCTTTTATTTCTTTCATCAGTGTTTTGCAGTTTTTATCTTATAGACTTTATATATATTTTGTTAGCTTTATGCCTAAGAATTTCATGTTATTTGGTGTTTTAAGTATAAATAGTGCTGTTTTAAAATTTCAGCTTCTAATTTTTTATTAATAGACTATATTTAATTATTATATATTTATTAATATTAATTAATAAATTAATTAAATTAAATAATTAATTTAAATTAAATTAATTAAATAATATTAATTAATATTATATATATTTAATTAATAGACTATAAAAATAAGATTGATACATTTGTATGTTGCCCTTGTATCCTACCATCTTGCTCAACTAATTTATTAGTTCTAGTAGCTTTTGTGGATTCTTTGGGATTTTCTGTGTAGACAATCTCAGACCTCCAGTAAGGTGTTGAATAGAAGTGATGAGAGCAGACATCCTTACTTTATTCCTGATCTTAGGGGGAAAGATTCAGTCTTTCACCATTGTGTAATGTTACCCATTTTTTTTTTTTTTTTGTCTTAAATAGATGCCCTTATTAGGATAAGGAAATTCCCTTCTGTTCCTAGATTGCTGAGAGGTTTCTTTCTATTAATGAATGGATATTGAATGTTGTTTTATCAATTGGTTTTTCTGCACCTACGGAGATGAGCATTGATTTTTTTGGTTTTTTTAATATGATGAATTACATCTATTGATTTTCAAATGTTTAACCTGCCTTATAGTCCCTTGATAAACCTCATTTATTCATAATGTGTTATCCTTTTTATATAGTATTGAATTTGATTCACTAAAATTTTCTTAAGGTTTTTACAGCTCTGTTCATGTAAGATATTGGTGAGTAGTTATCTTTTTTCATACCGTCTGGAGTTTGCATTAAGGTAATGCAGTCCTCACAGAAGGGAAGTATTCCCTTGTCTTAAATTTTCTGAAGAGTCGTTATAGAATTGATATTATTTCTTTCTTAAATGTTTGGTACAATTTAATGGTGAAGACTTTGAGGCCAGGCGTTTTCTTTGTGGGAAAGTTTTATTAACTATAAATTCAATTTCCTTAATAGATGTAGGGCTATTCTGGTTATATTTCTTCTTGAGTAGGCTTTGAGTGTTTGTGTCTTTCAAAGAATTTGTTCATTTTATACAAGCTTTTGAAACTATTGGCATAAAATTGTTCATAATATTTTCTTTTTACCCTTTTAATATGTGTAGGAAATGTAGTGGTGTTCTTTCACTTATTCTCGATACTGGTAACTTGGTAACTTGTGTCTTCTCTCTCTTTTTTTCTTGATCAGTTCAGTTAGAGTTTTATCAGCTTTATTCATCTTTTCAGAAATCTCACATTTGGCTTTATTGATTTTCTTTATTGTTTTTCTATTTTCAGTTTTATTAATTTCTGCTCTTTTCTTTATTATTTCCTTTCTTATGCTTGTTTTCGGTTTCATTTTTCCTGCTCTTACTAGTTTATTATTATGGAAGCTTAGTTAATTAATTTAAGAACTTTTTTTTATAAATAGAGAACTGCTTTAGTTCATCCCACATATTTTTGTGTGTGTGTGTGAGGAAGACTGGTTCTGAGCTAACATCCATTGCCAATCCTCCTCTTTTTGCTGAAGAAGATTAGCCCTCAGCTAACATCTGTGCCCATCTTCCTATATTTTGTACGTGGGACACCACCACAGCATGGCTTGATGAGCAGTGCGTATGTCCGTGCCTGGGATCCAAACCTGAACCCCAGGCTGTTGAAGTGAAGCCCGTGAACTTAACCACTATGCCACCAGGCTGGCCCCATCCCACATATTTTGATATATTGTATTTTCATTTTCATGCAGTTCAAAATGCTTTTTATTTTCTCTTCTTTTTTTTTTTTACTCCACACTTATGTATAAATGTTTTTAAATTTTCACATAATTGGGTATTTTCCACACATCTTTCCATTATTGATTTCAAATTTTATTTCTTTGTAGTCAGAGAATATACTTTGTATAAGTTAAATTCTTTAAAATTTATTAAGATATATTATACCTAGTCTATTGTGTATCTTGGTAAGTGTTCTTTATGCACTTGAAAAGAAAGTGTATTCTGCTATTTTGGGGTGAAGTGTTGTTTATATGTCAATTAAGTCAAGTTGGTTAATAATGTTGTCCATGTTTTTTGTATCTTTACTGATTTTATGACTACTTGTTCTTTTGATTATTGAGTTTTGTTGAAACCTTTGCCTATTATTGTAGATGTTTATTACTTCTTTCAGTTCTATTGGTTTTTGCTTTATATAAGCTCTGTTATTAGGTGCATAAAAATTTAAGATTGTTAAGTCCTCTTGATGAACTCAGCTTTTTCAATTATAAAACTATCCTTTTTATTTATGGTAAAATTTGAATTCTATTTGGACTGTAATTAATATAGCCACTCCAATCTTCTTTTGATTGGTGTTAATATGGTATATCATTTTTTTTTAATTGCTAAAGCTTTTCTTTTAGAGTAGTTTTAGGTTTGTAGCAAAATTGAAGGGAAAGTATAGAGGTTTTCTGTATATTCCTTGCCCCCACATATGCATATCCTCCCCCATTATCAACATCCCCCATGTGAGTGGTATATTTATTACAATTAATGAACTTATGTTGACATGTCATAATCACCCAAAGTCCATAATTTACATTATAGTTCACTCTTGGTGTTGTACATTCTATAGGCTTGGAAAAATTAATAATGACATGTATCCATCATTTTGATGTCATACACGGTATTTTCACTGCCCTAAAAATCCTGTGTGTTCCACCTATTTGTTCCTCTACCCTCCAACCCCTGGCAGCCACTGATCTTTTTACCCTCTCCATAGTTTTGCCTTTTCCACAATGTCAGATGGTTTGAATCATACGTGGTCTATCTTTGTCATCCTTTTACTTTTAACTTTTTGTGTCTTTACACTTAAAGTTGGTTTCTTGTAGGCAGCATATAGATGAGTATTGTTTTTAACCAATCTGTCAATCTCTGCTTTTTCATTAGGGTGTTTATATCATTTGCAATAAAGTCTATCTGCAGGCCCTTCCATACCCCGCAAAGACTTTAGCTGGCATCATCGGAGAGTAGACAGTGCCAAAACTTTTGCTGGAGTATTCTTCAACAGCAACATTTTACAGCAGAAAAAAAATCTAAGGCAGTAGTGGAGTCGTCGTACTTTCTAGTAATCTCTCAGACTGTCAGTGAGAAGCAAGTTTAGAAGTAAATAATCCTCTAGGTTCTTGGAAACATTTGCGTGGAGGAGGAAGTGGAAAGGTGAAATATAGGAGGGGGAGAGGATGTGGTTTTTCAAAAGTGTGATACTGAACTTCTTTCTGATTAGGGTGATTGAGTTTCAAGTTGTTAAGCTGGAAAAGTAAAAGAGACATGACTGTATTTGTCCCCATATAGGACTCATAGAACATTTATTCTAAATTTTGATAAAAATATAATCATGCTTTGAGTGCAGTTTTTAACTTGTTATTTTTACTTAATAAAATATAAATTACACTTATGCCATTAAATAATTTTATATAATATAGTTTTCTATGGATCCATAATTGTCTATTGTATGGATATACCTTGAGGTATATAGCAATCTCTCTTTGATAGACAATTAAGATATTTTTTTCTATTTAACAAAAAATGTCCCTGCTACAGATGTTTATAATCATATTTTTGAATGCATCCAGGATTATTTCTTTCGGATAACTTTCTAGAGCTTCTAAAGTATTTATTGAATACAGATTAATTTTGCCTGATTATGAGAAGTCAAAAGAAACTAATGAAACAGTACAAGAACAGTAGTAGATAGATCTTAGAAGTTTTGTAGGTTTGGATCTGTAATTTGCCTGACAGTAGAAAGATTTTTCTTTTTTAAAAAAATCTGATCCTGGACTCATATCACTTCTGTTTTCTTTGTCAGGTTCTATGTACAATAGATGAGTTCTCGTTTTCTGATCCACTCTTGACCTTGGGGATCACCAGGATTTGAAACTTGTCTGATTGTTTCACTCTGTATACTCACTGTGGATGATCTCTTCACACACATTGAAGTATACATATGTAAGGAGTCCTGAGGACTCCCAAGTCTGGCTATCTAGACATTTCCACATGGGTATCTTGCAGACAAACTGACCTCATTATTTTCTCATATCTTGTATTTTGGACTTCACTAATGATGCACAATTTGATCAAATAACGATGCCAGAACTTCTGTCATCCTGGAATCTATATCCTGCTTCACGCCCAATCATTCACACCCAGTCAATCCTTAAATTCTGAATTTTCCTTCTAAATATTTGCTTTAATTTATCCCTTACTATTCATCTGGTTAATTCTGCTCTGATTCAGGCTCTCATGATCTTTTGCCTCGGCTTCTGAAATAGCCTCCCATGCCTCCATTTTTATCCCCTCCTCAGAGCATCAAAGTGATACATTTCAAACTGTGAAGCCTCTATGTCACACCCATCTTAAAACTATTCTTTGCTCTTAATGTGATCTTAAAAGGATGTCCAACAGTAGCTTCCATTTTTCTTATTTGTAACACACAACAGGAATAAATTTAAGCCAGCAGGAAAAAAAAGGGTATTCCTTATCACCCTCATTACATTTATTGTCCAGGAAGTTTTAGTCAATTTAATAAAGCAGAAAAATAAATGTGAGATATGTATCAGTCAGTGTTCTCCAGAGAAAAAGAATCAGTAGGAGATTATATATACAGAATATTCTATATATAGACATATGTATAAAATATACAGAGTTATTTTAAGGAGTTGCTCACAAAATTGTAGAGGCTCGCAAGTCCAAAATCTGTAAGGCAAGTTAGCAGACTAGAAACTCAGAAAAGAGTCTTAAGGCAGAATTTCTTCTCCACGAAGCCTTAATTTTTGCTCTTAAAGTCTATCAACTGATTGGATGAGGCCCATCCACTTTATCAAGGGCATTCTCTTTTATTTAAAGTTATTGTAGAATGTTAAACACATCTTAGCAAACCTAGATTAGTGTTTGATTAAATAACTAGATACTCTAGCCTAGCTAAGTTTACACATAAAACAAACCATCACAAGATGTGAATATTGAATAGAAATTACTTGTACAAAAATGATTATATGTTTATGAAAAAACAAAATCAGATGAAATGTTTATTGGAAGTGGTAAGAGATTTTAGTAAATTTGCTAAATAACAAAATAAACACACAAAAAGCAATAGAGTTTTTTAATATACTAGCAATTACCAGTTAGTGAAAGTAATGAAAAAATAGGTTCATTTTGAAGTAACAATAAAAAATACCCAGAAATCCATTTTTAAAATACGCAAGATTTCTATGAGAAAAACTATAAAACTTTACTGAGGTTTGTAAAAGAATAATTGAATAATTGCAGATCTGTTACAAGTACAAAAATTGGAAGATTGAATATAATAAAATATATTAATTGTTTCCTGGCTAATTTAGGCTTAATCAAATCTAGGCTCAATCTCAAACTTTCGGTGGGAGGGGCGAATTTGACAAAGTAACTCTAATGGTAATATTTAACAAAGAATGAAGGACAAAAAGAGAGAAACTTTTGAAAAAGAAGAGCGATAACAGTGATTACCATACTGGATATTAAATTATATGCTGTGCTTACTTATTAGTTGTCAAGTTTGGGTCACTATCACCCACTTCTAAGTCACTCTACACTGCAAGTAAGAAGCTAGGGACTATTTCCCATATGTTCCTTCCCTGTCTGGTTTTGAGTTCGGGTTTGCCAATGAGAGGAATCCATGTGAGAGTAAGAATTCAGAGAAGAGGAATTCCATTGGCGATACAGCAGCTTTTTGGACAGCGCCTCAAGCTCCACCAGCTTCAGGACTTAAGACTGAAGCCGTGAGTGATTTTTCTCCGGTCCATTGACTGTAGTCTTCTAGACCTCTTCGCCCCAGCCTCTTGTAATTTGGGTAAGCTTTAATTTCTGTGGAAAGCCTCTTTATTTCTGTAATATTTGAAGTGGCTTTTATTTTCTAACTGAACCCAGACTAATAGAGTTTTTGATATCAGAAGAGGATGGAAGTGAGAATGGCTTTTCTCGGTATTTCCTCTAATGATCAACTGAAAAGAAAGTGAAAAAAAAGTTCCCTCTTCTAACAAATTTGGGCTTCGCTAATAAAGAGGTTTCAGATAAAGAATGCTTCCACTAGGGGACACAAGGATACTACTGAACTTAGAGCTGAGACTGGCACCCAGCACTCTGAGTTCCTCATGCCACAAAACCAGCAGACAAAGAAGGGGATGACTCTGTTGATTGGTGTGATTCACCTTGGTTATCAGTCAGGAAGTATAGGATCACTACTGCACAATGGAGACTGGGAGGCGAATGTTAGTCTCTGGGGCACCTTTTTGTACTCTCTTGTCCTGTGGGAAAGAATAATGAAAACTACAGAAACTCAAAACAGGCAGACATGCTAATGGCACAGCCCCTTCAGGAATAAAGGTTTGGGTCACTCATCAGGCAAAGAAACACAAACAGCAGAGGTGTTTGTGAGGGAAAAGGGAATATGAAATGGGAAGTGGAAGAAAGAAGCTATAAACCCATGTATAATCGCATGACCAGTTGCAGAAATTAGAACCAAAGTAGTTATGCTTATTTTCTTGCTTGCTTTGATATACTTATTTTTTCTGCCCTTTCATATTTCTCTATATGTAAGATAAGAAAAGTTAATAATAGTTTATATCTTGGTATTTAGGTTACAGATTTATTAAGGAAAGAATATAACTAAAAAGGAGTGAACATCACCAGAGATGGATAAATGGAAGGTTTTATGTCTTCACTTTTAGTGAGACGGTGGGTGTATCTTTGGTTAGGAGGAAGCATGATGCTGTTATTATCTTTAATCAAAAGTTCACGTAGGTAAAAGAGATGAAATGGAAGCTGAATTGACAATGATGTGGACATGGCTAGATTGTTAGGTGTCGACTTTACATTATTCCCACTTCTAAGGAATTGCATTTGCCAGAGTCCCCTTCTCTGGTTTGCTGATCTCATGAGACGAACTCATGTGAGATTTGGAAGGCAGGATGAAGAGGCTATTATTCTAAGGAGATTTTTGGCCACACGTGGCAGCTTTGCAGATGAGCTTCTCTTTGAGATCATGGTGACCTGATTTGGCAGCTTCATAGAACTCACCATGAGTTCCCATTTCACAGTCATTACAGCCAGATGTGGCTTCTCAGACTTCTCTGCAAGTTCTAGCTTCTCCAGTATATTCTAGGTCTTTGGGCTGAAGTCATTAGTAACTAAGTCTCTGATCCCTTGGTTGCAGTCTCCATATCTTTGCTCCTCCCGTACCTTCCACATTTGTGCAAGCTCTAATTCCTATATTAAATTACTCCTGTTATGGTAATGTTGTAGTGGCTCTGTCTCCTGATTTTTCCTAAACTGCTGCATATGTTAAAACTCAACAATTATTCAGTGGATTACTTATGTAAAAATGGGCAGATTAAAGCTATAGAATAAACAATGCATAAACAACTCTTAATAGGTAAAAGAATTTACTATGTAGCAAAGCTAGCAATTCAAATCAGAAAATAAAGACAATATTATTTAATAAATGGTAATAGGATATTTGGCTAAATATTTGGAAAAAATCCTGAGAGGCATTTCGTAGTTTTCATTAAAATAAATTTTCAATGAATTAAAGAATTAAATAAAAAATCTGAAGCTAGCAGAAATGAGGAATAAATATATATCTTGTCTTGAGGGAAAGAAATGTTTGTATAGCGTCAAAGCAAAGGAAAATACATGAAGGAAAAAACTAGTAAGTTTAACAGTATGAAATTAAAAAATTTTTAAATGTCAAATATACACTAATAAAAATAAAAGGAGGTGCCGGCCCTGTGATGTAGTGTTTAAGTTCGCTCTTTCTGCTTCAGTGGCTCAGGGTTCTCGAGTTCAGATCTTGGGTGCGGACGTACACACCACTCGTCAAGCCACGTTATGGTGGTGTCTCATATACAAAATAGAGAAAGATTGGCACAGATGTTAGCTCAGTGACAATCTTCCTCAAGCAAAAAGAGGAAGATTGGCAACAGATGTTAGCTCAGGGCCAATCTTCCTCACCAAGAAAAATAATAATAATAAAAAAAAAAAAGGAAATTTAAAAACTTCTGAAAAATTTTAAACACATATATCAAGAATCATAGCTTTACAAATCAATAACCCAATGGGTGAGTGACATTAATTGTCAATTTAGAAAGAAAAATACATGGTTAAAAAATTCCTTGACATCATTGGGAATAGAAGAAATAAAAATCAGAATAGTAAAATCTGACTTTTTTGCCTCTCAAGTTAATCAAGGCTTTTATAAAGATAATACATATTACTAACAAGGATGTGGTTAAATATTGGTAGTAGAATTTTAAACTAACACAAATTTTCCGAAGGGCTATTCAGTGATTAGTAAAAGGAACTTAAAAAGTCTTCATATAATTTGATTCTCTAATTATTTTTCTAGCATTTTATATCAATAAAATAATTTTAAATATGCAAAAAATTCTTATGCACTAGGAAAGTAATCAAAATAGTATTTATAATAGGAAAAAGTGAAAACATACTAAATAGTCAGTATTAGGACACTGGTTAAGTACTTACAAGTATTCACATGATAAAATACTATGCAACAATTATATGTAATCTTTTCAAAAATATTTAATGACATAATAAAATGGTCTAGGTATAATGCTAAAAACTAGGATATAAAAATATATACATTAGAATGAAAATTTGTAAAAATGTGGGACTGGGTTAGTGTGTGATTATTCATAGAAAAGAAATAGATTGAAGGAAATGCTGAAAATCTTAATAGCATTAAGTCATATTGAGTATGGATGAGATTTTATTTTTGAATTTTATTTTTGTTATGATTGCCTATATTTTATTTTGTAAAACAGTGAAGCTTAACTACATAAAGCACAGGCTCTGGGCTCAGGCAGATATGCATGTGAATCCCGCATTTATTCACTTATTATTTATATGCCACTTCATTCAAATTTTTGCCATGCTTTGATTATTGTTTTATATTTGACCTAAGGATCAGCAAATTTTTTCTGAAAAAGGCAAGATAGTAATATTTTAGTCTTTGTGGGCTAAGAGGCAAAATAGAGGATACTATGTAGGTAAGTATATAACAAGGGAGAAAACAAATTTCCACAAATTTTTTGTTGGCAAAAATAAAAATGCAGTAATAATAATTGAGTACAATTATTTTTTATACTACTGGTTCACTAATGAGAATAATGGCATGCTTTTTCCTCTGAATAACATTTTGTTTAATTGGGGTTCTCTATCATCAAAATTGATCACAAATGTACATCTGTTGATGTTGATCTGTAATGAGACTTCATGTATTTCAGTTTGAAAATGTCTTTTTACACAGACAGGTATTGCCAAATGCTGGTGTCTATGCATGAGTATGTAATTTTAATTAAGCATAGTTATTGTTTGGAAAGCGTTTATAGAATTCTGTTAAGTTGTTCTCCATATTTGTTTTTTAACATATAATTACATTACAGATCAATCACTTCTAGTTGAAGGTTAGGTGGAAGCCACTCAATTGCACAGTTAAATGGATTTTGAAATATGGAAACGTCCTTCTCATTTGCATTTAGGTCTGAAAAACACTTCTGGAACTATATGTAGTTTGACGTCAGAACATATACCTGTTGTAAATTTGTATTGGACTGGATATCTCACTTCTTGTTTTAACTTTTGACAGCATGGAAGTATATAAAGAAGCTTGACATTTCTTGTGATTCAAATGACATTAGTTGTCATTGAAATTACTGAAGTGTAAGTTCCACATATAAGCACTGATTTGCCTTGTAACAAGATTAAATTAATTAGGAAGTATATTCAAGTCTGCAGCAAAAGCTTATTTCCAAAACCATTCAGCATTCAACAACAGTGGTTGAGAGTGGCTCTTTTTCATTCAGAAAAACTTCAATCTTAACCCTGAGCTCAAAAATTTTCAGTAAAATTTTGCCACGGCTAAGCCATTGAATTTCTGTATGGCAGGGCAAGTCAGGTTATTCAGCTTCTATTTCTGACAAGAATTCATGGAAATGATGGTTAATTCCGTGAAAGTGAATGCAGTTCACCACTGATATTACTAGATCAATGACACATGATAAAGTCAACGGTTTTCTGCAAAGTGCTTGCTGATGAATATTACAATGAATAAACACTTTACAATTTCACAAGTTTTATAAATGTGTCCAAATAAGCCATTCTCTGCTTCATACATATTTTTTTACTACTATCAGTTGTAATACATCTTAGCAAATTCCACTTCAGGTTCTATTGAATTAGTGTTTTCTCAACTTTGAAAATATTCTTACCAGTAGTTGTTCCAATGCAGACTGTCCACAGAAGCTAATTCTTTAGTCACTTCAAACTCAGTATTAACTCTCAAGTCATCAAAAGCCAAAGAAAACCACTTGAAATTATTTGCCTCGTTTTTCAATTGACTATTGATGTTGCTGTTAATGTCCTCAATTCTTCAGGCAACAGTTCTTGTAGAAAGGCTAATAGTTTTAAACAAGTTTATTTTCTCTGGACATATTTCTTCAGTTGCTGCAATCAAATATTATTTGATTGATTCACCATTGGTGAATAACTTTCCTTGCTTAGCTAACAAATGAGCTGCCCAGAAGCTTAATTTGGTTGCAACTTAATTCTTGATTTTTAAATTTTGTGTAGAAATTCTGCTGTGATGTGATATTCCATTTTAAGTTTGTTAATTTTCCTGACTGTTACTTTACTATGAGTTGAGAATATTGTGACAAGTTCTTAATCTGGGAATATTGACATATATTGTATTCTATTAGTACAGCTATAATGTCATTGCATTACAAACTTTGCCATATAACTTGATAACAAAATAATCCACACTCCACTGTGCCTTAAAAGTATGGTCTTGGGGGCCGGCCCAGTGGCGCAGCAGTTTAGTTCGCGCTTGGCAGCCCAGGGTTCCCTGGTTCGGATCCCGGGCGCCCGCCTAACCATGCCGTGGTGGCGTCCCATATAAAGTAGAGGAAGATGGGCACGCATGTTAGCCCAGGGCCTGTGTTCCTCAGCAAAAAGAGGAGGATTAGCAACGGATGTTAGCTCAGGGCTGGTCTTCCTCACCAAAAAAAAAAAAAAAAAAAAGTATGGTCTTGTATTTGAAGTCTACTTTTCTATCCTTGTTTTAACATGGTAGGTATGTACTGGTACAAACAATTAAAAAATAACATGTTGCAATATGGTGATAGGCAGGGCACTCAAAACAGTGTCAAGTTCTAACTGCTCCCCTATGATTTGTAGTTCACCAGATAGCACAGCAAAGCAAGGAAAGTGCCACATTCAGTCTCGGTCACAACCACTCAACTCTGCATTGTAGCAGCAAAGCAGCCATAGAAAATACCTAAATGAATATGTTTGTATTCCAATAAAACTTTATTTATGGACGCTGAAATTTGAATTTCATATAATTTTAATGCAAAATATATAAAGTAATTTTCTTGTTTTGATTTTTAAGAACTATTTAAAAATGCAAAAAGCAGTCTTAGATCATGGGTCATATAAAAAACAGGTGGCAGGTTGGACTCGGCTCACAGACCTTAGTTTGCCTCCCCCTGCTCTATCTGAGTCAAACTATTTTTGTTCCCTATACATCTCATGCTGTTTCTTTCCTAGCTGCCTTTTTTGATTTATGCTGTCTCCTCTACCAGGAGTTCCTCCAATTCATTGCCCTACCCCTCCCTCTACCTTTGCAAGATTAATTGCTACAAGTCCTTTAAGATCAGCTCACTTCTCACTCTCCCAAGCTTTCCCTGATATTCTCCCCTTCCTTACGATTTCCTCCCTCGCTTCCATAATAACCTGTGCATAACCATTATTGATCTTTTCTCACTATCTTAGAATTTTCTGTTTATGTATTTTCTTCCCCAAAAGACTATACAACTGAGGACAAGAACTATGTCTTTTTTTAAATACTATATTGTTGGTACCTATACAAAGAAAACATGGGACTTACATATATTAGATATAAATGTAATTCATATATATGTATATGTGTGTTCATATATTTTTATATATGTATATTTATATTACATATATGCATGTACATATATGTAAAAGTCAGTCTGTTTTCATCATTTGCATAAAACAAAAATCTTAGTCTTCTAATTTTTGAAGTCTCTGCCCATATTTAACATTATGAGATTTAGAAAACATTTGGAAAAATTTTTTTGAGCCCATGAAGTTAACTCTTATGAGGAAAGCCAGGTTGAGAGCAATGCCAATTTCATATTTTCTAGGACTTGATTGAAAGACTATGTATAGATATTTATCAAGTCAATTGTGATTATTGGCCATCTATATATTCATGCAAAAGTGTCTAGTTTTCTTCATGTCTCCGTTAGTATTTTCCTTTCTAAAAAAAACAGGCTACTTTACTGGGCACATTTTAACACCACAATTAGTCATGGATGTAGTGATTCATCAGGTTGGCTTAAAAAGCGAAAGCAGCCTTGCCCTTCCTAAGCATTGACTGTTGGCAACTCTCTTTTCCCCTCTCTGAATCAGAAGTGTATTTGTTTGAGTAATCAAGAAAGAACTGTCTGTCTTGTGACCTTAGAGGTTGGTGAAAGGGAGCAAATGAGTGTTTTTGGCATAGGAAAGTTAGCAGAACAATGCAAATCTGTAGACCAGAGAGTGCTCTGCTTGGCTGCTTACTCTGGGCAGACTTGAATGTCACACAGTCTGATTGCCGACAGGATTTTTCACCCTCTGCAGAAAACCATTTTAATATAAGCAAAATAGTTTTTAAGTCTTATAAAAACAATTCTTAAACTCTCTCTGTGTGCATTTTATTGAATTCTCTACCGTCTAGTAAGACCTGCAGTCTTTGCAAAATGAGCATTCTGAATCCTACTGTGATAAGAGCCAGTAAGAGACAGCTTTACACCATGGATGCCGTTGGGGAAAATGCACATCAAATAACCCTGCTGGGGAATGAATGAATCAGCCTAATGCAAATTTAGGTGAGGCAGTTGGGCCACACAGGGGGGATGTTGAAACCATTTCAAGGATGAGAGAGAGGGGTGATAGCCAGTGAGCCCAAGAACTTTGAATGAAATGACAGATCTAATGACAATGAAGCTGAAAGAATCTGGTGGAAGCAAGGGATTCACTTCTCATAATGAATTCACTCATCCTATTTGCCTGTTAATCAATGGGTGTTTTAAAAACATCAGCTGCAGGAAGTCCAAATATCCGATTTTAAGGATGCCTATTAGGCTAGTTACAGAAGTGTCTCTCTCTTTCTCGCCCTCATTTTTTCTCTTGTTAGTATGTGGGAGATCATCAGAAAGCCAGGTAGAGGTACAGACTACAATTCAGCAAAACATCCCAGTGGACTCCTCCTTGCCCTATGCTTGACATTCTTAAAATCTATTCCTATGTCTTGAAATCTTTAAACAATCTACAATATTCTATTTCAGTAGCAGAACTATGCTGTGTACACACCTTCTTTGACTCATGTTCCCAAGTGATCTTATTCCAGATATGATTTGGGGACAGTTACATGTACTGTTCTGATACCTTCCTAAAAGGAAATTATTTTGGAAGTAAAGTCACTGATAAAATCAACTCAGGAAAATGCACTTTGTAAATATGAAAATATGAGCATTATTAAAGGTCATGCTGTAAAAAGACCAATTATTTTTACTGGATAGCAGTTACAATAGAACAATGACATATCTTTAAGGGAAGAGTGAAACGGCATAAATTTGAGAATTGTGAGGCAGAAAACTTTTAAATAATTATATTCAAGAATATTACCTAAGTAGTTACTTAAAAGACAATTCTCTATGTAAAATAAAACACAAAGGCCAATATGAAGGGAACAGGTGTTAATGTTATCAAAGGAGACAAACCCAAATCAGGTTTCTTTCCACATCCCATTGTGGAGGAATCTCTATTTCTCCTATTTTCCATGTGGAGAAACTTCCTTGAACATGTCAGTCCCAGCTCTGGCCAGCCTATCTCCCTCCTCACTAGAGAGGTGAGCAACTCAGGGAAGACTCTGGCGCTGTGGGGATGGCCTGGGGAAAGCCTGTGATTCTTCAGCTCTGCCTTGGACTCACTGGGTCCAACTCTCTCATTCAGGGGCTAAGTGTTGGAAGACAATTATGGCTGCAAATCTAAAGCCAAGTTCTTAAATCCACCTTCTGTGAGGCCACTGATCTGACTCCCCTTCTATCTCTCAGTTGGTTCTGAATTTAAGTAGGAATGGGAAGAGTTGTTTTTGGATCTTGATAAAGCTCCAAAATAGTTGATTATGAAATGAAGTTATGTGAGATGTAAGAGGTGTTATCTAAGTATCAGTCAGAAAAATTAAACAGAGTTTATCTTCTTGAGAAGAAACAAAACCAGAAAAAGAATACAAACCAAATCCCTCATGTTTATTTGTTTATATTGATGTATGACATCAGACAGGCAGATGCATAAAAGAGAACCAACATAAGCCTCCACTTAGATGAGCATTAATTGACCAGAAAAAAACTGGGACATCAAAAAAGGCTGAAAGGAGAAAAGAATTATGACTTCTGCTCCTCCGTCTCCCTTCCAAAAGAAAGTAACTGCACATGTTTGAGAAGGAAGCATGGCCATGGACATTGTGAGGCCATGCACTAAGATCAGATTCCAGACTAAGTGTAATCGATTCCGGGATTTACATAAGGATCAATCACAACAGGGCACATGAGATGCCATGAGGCTGTGCGTGAAAAGCTGCCCAGTGGGACAGAGGAGGGAGTGGTCTCTCTGAGAAGGAGAGAGCTTCCCTTCAGAGAAAAGAAGGGAGAACTAAAAGGGTAGTTATAACAAAGCTGGAGGCTGGAGGGAAAGAAGGGACAAATAACAGGAGTGCAAAATGGCTTGACTGAAGACAGGCAGAGCAACCTGAAATGCTCTCCAATGGAGTATTATTTTTACTTGGACCAGGAAAGAAAATGACAACTCCTTAATCTTTCTTATCATAAACTGAGCACTCCTCGTTGAAAATCGTTTGTAAAGAACTTAGCTTTCTAAAGAACTTAGTGAGGACTTTAGAATATACAAAATCTTTAACCAAATAACAAGCGACTGAGAATCAGTCCTTCCACGGCTGCTTTCTCTGGTGAGCATGTCATCTCCTCCACCTCCCGCTCCTCCACCTTCCATCATCCACCTCCCAGCCCCCTCACCCCTCCCTCGCCACTCCTCCCACTCTCCATCACCACTCCTGTGGAGGTAGGCAACTCCTGCTCATTCAATACGTAGTTTAATGGCATCTCCTCCAGGAGGCTTTCTTCAACCCCTTCAATTCCCACTCACCCAGCAGCCTTACACTACTTCCTCTCAGATTTAGACTGGCGGAGCCAGTGTTTAAGAACTTGAGCTCTACAGCCAGAAACATCTGTATTTGAGAACAATCTCTGCAATTTGCTGTCTGCATGATCTTGGGCAAGTCATTAATTTCTCCTAGCCTTAGTTTCTTCATCAATAAAATCTGGTAAATAATAGTATACATTCCATAGGATTATGAGCACTAAACAAAATAATGTACACAGAGCATTTAACACAGTGCCTGGCACACTGAAAGAACCCAATAAAAAGTGGTTATGATTACTGACCAGTCCTTCCCCTTCTCTAGCATAGCACTTATCTTGCTGCATTTCACTTGTCTGCATGTCTATCTGCATATCTGTTTGCATGTAGACTGTGAACTGGAAGTTGAATCCCAGTGCCTGGTACATTCTGAGGCCCTGTAAATGTTTGTTGAATGAATTCAAAGAATAAGGTTACCCCATTCTATGCCATAAATGATGCTGATGTCTGTGGTTATATTTTAGAAAGGGCATGCTAGACAAGAATCTGCTTAAGTCAAACTATATCATTGCCTATTCTTTCAAAATATCTAAAAAAGGAGATTCTCCAATCTCCTTTGGTAACATTCTCCAGTCAACATTTTCTCTAAGTCAAACATACACCTACACTTTAAAATGAAAGGCTGCCACTTAATTTTTCACATCACTGGAAAAAGAAAACAGCTGCCTTCATTCCCTGTAAAATAACCTCTCGTACATGTAAACATTCACATTGGCTTTCTTTCCTACTCTTCTCTTAGTAAAATAAACTTATTTCTTTAAACTTTTTAAATAGTCTTTTCTCTTCAAAACCTTTTATAATTGTGGTTCTGAAAAATGCTAAGTCACAAGGCATAAAAACAGTGAAAAATTTTATGAAGTCTCAGAAGTGGTACATTAAACACCTGAAGAAAGGACATCCATTTAAAAAAAGAAGTGCTATATTTGTTTGCAAATAACTGTCTTCAAAACATTATTATACTAGTGAATAAAGTCTTAGTAGTTTTAACCAGTTGTACTAGTTAATCCTTCTTACTTTTATAAAATACATTTCCAAAGGGTTGAAATATTAAGTGGATATGTTAAGAATCTTGAAATGTTTCATCCTTGGGCACATTAACTGTCTTTTTAAAGATCTGGCCCAAAATATAAATTGGTACAGCCACTATGGAAAACAGTAAGGAGGGTCCTCAAAAAATTAAAAATAAAACTATCATATGATCTAGCAATCCCATTTCTGGGGAATTCCACTTCTGGGGATATATCCAAAGGAAATGAAAACAGGATCTCAAGAGATATCTACACTCCCATGTTCATTGCAGCATTATTCATAATAGCCAAGATAAGGAAACAACCAAAATGTCCATCAAGGGATGAATGGATAAAGAAGATGTGGTATACATACACAATGGAATATTATTCAGCCATGAGAAAGAAGAAAATTCTGCCATTTGTGACAATGTCAATGAAACTTGAGGGCATTATGCTAACTTAAAAAAGTCAGACAGAGAAAGGCAAATATCATATGATGTTACTTATATGTGGACTCCAACAAAGCTGAACTCATAGAAACAGAGTACAGTGGTGGTTACCAGGGGCTGGGAGCTGTGGGAAATGGGGAGATGTTGGTCAAAGGGAACAAATTTCTAGCTATAATATGAATAAGTTCTGAGGATCTAATGCACAGCATGGTGATTATAGTTAATAATACTGTATTATATACTTGAAAGTTGCTAAAAGAGTAGATCTTAAATGCTCTCACCACATAGAAGAAATGAAAATTATGTGACATGATGGAGATGTTAGCTAACACTATGGTGGTAATCATTTTGCAACATATAAATGTATCAAATCAACATGTAGTGCACCTTAAACTTACACAATGTTATATGTCAATTATATCCTTAATAAAGCTGAAAAAATATTTTAAAAAATGATAAAGAGGAGCTGGCCTGGTGGCCTCGTGGTTAAATTTGCGCCCTCTGCTTCGGTGCCCCAGCGTTCACAGATTCAGATCCCAGGTGCGGACCTATGCACCGCTCATCAAGTCATACTGCAGCAGCATCCCACATACGAAATAGAGGAGGATGGGTACAGATATCAGCTCAGGGCTAATTTTCCTCAGCAAAAAGAGGAGTATTGGCAATAGATGTTAGCTCAGAGCCAAGCAGTCTTCCTCACACACACACACACACACACACAAATAATAATAATAATAAAGATCTGGCCTAAGAAGAATTATCAGTAGGTTCATCACAACATGATCCAAAACAGTGAAAAGTTAGAAACAACTGAGCCAGCCCTGATGGCCTAGCAGTTAAAGTTCGGTGCTTTCACCACTTCAGCGGCCCGGGTTCAGTTCCTGGTTGTGGAACCACACCACTGATCTGTCAGTTGCCATGCTGTGGTGGCAGCTCACATAGAAGAACCAGAAGAGCTAACAACTAGAAGACACAACTATGCAGTGGGGCTTTGGGGAGGAAAAAAAAAGAGGAATATTGGCAACAGACACTAGCTCAGGGTGAATCTTTCCCAGCAAAAAAAAAACAAACCCAACAAATGTACCTTTGTCACACCCTTTAAAAAAATGTTAGAAACAACCTATTTTCCAATGCTAGGGAAAAGTTACATAGGATAAGAAATAATTTGTTTCAGAAAAATTCTTATACAACACAGCAATTCCTAAAGAATAACAGAGACAATATCTTTAAAAATTATTACATACACTTTAAAACAATATTTTAAATATTATTTTTGATATTTGAAAATGTTCATGATATAATGTAAAATTAAAAAGCAACTTATTAGATTGTATATTCAATATGAAAAATTTGTTTAAAACATTTTTTTTCAACTTTAAAAATAAATATGCTGTGGTACACACTTGTCATCTTGTCATATACATGGCCACCTATGGTATAAGACTTAAAATGAAGACTCAGTATTGTGTGCTGTCTTGACATCTGGTAAAATTGGGAGGATCTCAAATGGCCTAACTGCAAATTCCCCTCTTTGTGCAGCTCCCCTCATCCCCTCCTCTGCTCCCACGGATAAGGTCCCTAGCAAACCTTATCCCCGGTTAGCAACCCTCCTTATCACAGGGAGCAGGCACAGCTTCTGCTTATCCCTGAGTGGTGGGCTTCAGCTCTTTGCCACCCCATGGAATATTCAAACAAGCCAATCACATCCTCCTGCAGGAACTAGGGGTCACTCCACCCTCTTGATCCTACAAAGTCTGCCAACCACCGTCCCTGCATGTTCACTCTGTTCTTGAGTGCAAGCCCCGTGTGGCCTTGTGTGGCATGTAGTGTCCCCCTCCCCAGGCTGTGAGTATATGTGATTAATAAACTGCTGTTGATCTCCTCTGTCCAGTGTTGGGTAGCGTGTGTTCAGCCCTTTCCATAACTACAGGGCAGAAATCCCTTCCTCACCAAGAGGGTGAATAGGAGGTGATCAAAACACCACTCAACAATTGTTAATTAAATACTCTTTTTATAGTTGGTGAAATTCTCACCAGAATATCAAGTGTCAGGGACAGAAGCCATTTTCCCAGCCTTCCTTGTAGCCAGAACACGTGTATATGACTAGGTTCCCACCCAGGTAGCTGCATGAGATTTTGACCTGGAATACGAAGCAGCATCCTCTTGACGAGTGTGGTGGTGGTGCCGTCTGACACTTTATGTGCAGCAGTGGTGAGTTTCGCTCATGTGACTCGAAACACCGTCACAGAGAGTTGCAGTATTTGTGAAGGCTGCAGCACTGCAGTCAAGACGCGGCAAGAGGGGCATGATTAGACATTGTTCCAGGCTGAATGGCTTCTTACACTGGGTCTCTGCCTCACAGACCCTGTGCGGATCCAATATCTTTTTATATGCGCCTTTGCTGTGTAAAGTAGCCCAAGTTGATTCTGCTATTCACAGCTTAGCACCTTGACCAAAATAATAAATTGTATCAGAAAATGTTGCAGGCATCCAGGTCCCTAAGAAAATGGAAATTTGAGATTATATGACCTGCTTATGTCTGAGGGTCTTCAGAATAAAACTGTTACCAGATAATGGGACTCTGCCACCCATGGCAAGCGATGGCAAAATAATTAATTAATTCTTCACTTATGATTATGTGGAATGGCAGGCTTTAGAACCAAACGTTCAATGATCTGGAATAGTAGGATATGCATGAGAAATGCAAAGACTGTGGGGGTAGGCTGCTTGTTCCTACGTGCACTGGAGAACGTATAGAAATTAAATTTGCTCAACATCCAAAATTCTTGTCTCTATGCATTCAAGAGTAGATAATTTCCTTGATCATATGAAATGATCTTTTAAAATTTTCAGTAATGGAACAGTTGTAGTTGAAAATAAAATTCAAAATTTTATCCTGAGGGTCACTGAATTACAAAGTCAATTTACCCTGTAGACTTGTTCTCATGCAAATGTTAGGATATATCTTGGGCAAGATGGAAACCTAGGGGCTACGATAGGGCTAAATGAGAAGAATCAGATTATGAGAGAACAGAAACCCCTGAGTTCCACAGAATCTCCTCCTTAAGCAGAAGCAGCTCCCTCTTTCCTTTGTCATGAGCCTTTCCCTGGCTTGCTCAGAGACTTGTAACAATCTTGCCTAAGACAATAGTCTTGCAAAGGGAAGCCGTTTTTCCTCTTGCCTGCCTGTACCACCTCTCACTGCTGTCAGTATAACTAGAGTCAGATATCAGCAAGTCCCAGGGGCCAACTTTCAAATAAAACAGGGAAGAGAAAGTTTGTATACCAGATAATTAGAAATACTTTGTTAATTTGTGATGGCCAAAATCTGAGGGATATATGTGGGAATGAATTCTGAAGGGGCTAGACTAAGAGGGTGCTGGTTTCATGCATGTTCATTTTGCAAAAATTCATTGAGCTGTTCATTTATTATATATGTCCTTTCTTTAATGCATATTTTATTTCAATACAGTCTTTAGACATCAATAAATCTGCCCGTTCAATCAAATCTGAATGATACTGACCCAAATAAAGTTTGTCTTGCTTTTCTTTCTGCAAATTGCTCTCCAATAACTTTTGAGTTTACGTTTTGTACATATCTCAATTCTTTCTGACGAATATTCATTAAATTCATCTCCTTTTATAGGTGCTGGCTTCCATAATTAAAACAAAGAAATTCCTTCCAAGATTTAAGCAGAAAAGGGTTCCAAAAGGACTCCAGATGTATAAGCAGCTTCTGACTTTCTCCCCAGGTCTCCCTCCCTCTTGGGAGTCTGGTACATTGATTGCTACTGCCACTATTACCTCCCAAATTTTTACCACCCTGGCTCTATCTCACAAAAGCCCTTTCAGTTGCTTCTATTTTGGAAAGCTAAGACAGGCTGATGTTTTCAAAATAAATTCTACTAAATAGGAATAAAGAACAAATAGAAATCCAGAAAAAAAATTAACACTGCATAAAAATAGCTGGGTTTCCAATACAGATTTCTCATCCTGTCATAACTACCCTATTTTTTCCCCTCCATCATTCCCATTTTCCTACTATTTTCCAAGGGGCGAGTTGGTAGTAGGTAACCTTAGTTAGTCCATAGCTTAAAAATATTAAGACAAGATCCTGATGGAACTAGAGAGGAAATGAATATTTCTGAGGGATCCTAACTTGAAATAAGATGTAGTAACTAATGAGATTTGAATCGTCTCATTTAACGTAGAGCGAGAGCGTTTTATTCATCTAATAAGTAGTGGAATAATGTTGGATGAGAAAATAGTGTTGTTAGAAAGTTTAAATAAAGAAGGCTAAGTATTGACTTTGGGCAGCTGAGGATACCTCGTTAATGGAAATGCCTCCTATTTGTGGCTGACCTCTACTTTTTTGAATACTCTTTCTGTACTTTGGGAAGCCTTAACTGTGTTTCCCAGTCTCCTTTACAGCTAGGATTTAGGCATGTGATTATCAGATGCATCCATAAAAGTAATTATGTGCATTAAAAGCATCATTTTGAGGCAAAAAATAGAAATATGAGTCTTTTATTTCCTCATGAAATAGACTGGTTCTGATTTGAGTGTGGCCTCAACCTGGGATCTTTATAAATCAAAAGATAGATATGGAGCTAGGAGGAAAGGAAGTTAGATTTTATCCATTTCTGAAGCTGGACCAGCTTATGAGAAAATCCATATGGGCACAAATTTGGTTTTATATGTACCCCCTATAACATTTATTACTTTACAGACAGTGGAGTTCAGTGAGGATTGTTTGTATTATTTCTGAACAATCACCCAAGTATGTTGGCAGATACTCCATATCAATGTCAGTTGGACAGGATATATGTTAAACCAACATACACTGAGGGATTTAGCAGCATTTGCAAATCCATAACAGTGGGGCAGGGAGAAGGAACGTAGGGAAAAAAGAAAACATCCCACCCTGGAGCTAGGAAATATTTTGAATCTGACATCACAATTAACATGAGGGGAAAATGAAATTTTCCTAAAGCGTGAATTCAAAATTCCACAGGTTCTTGCCAGGCAGGGGCAGGCCCTGGTCCAGCTGCAATAGTTGTGTTCGAGCCAGACCCTGAGATAGAAGAGATAAGAGTAACACAGAAGCCAAATATGTAATTTCAAAAGAGTAGAGGCTTTTTAAAGGAATAATGTGAGGTCCCCAAGACGTCACTTCACTGTCAGAATGAAATTTGGCACTCTGATAAGTTGAAATCTCACCTGACTCCATGTAATGAAATATCACAAGTTATTCCAAAGCCTATGCCCTTCATAGTAACCCAGTAATCAAAATCTCCAAAGGGACACTCAGAAAGTCAGACACCTTTTTATTTCAATTAAGTTTTACGCTTAAATACTTGTGAACACCAGACTTTAAAAAAACGTGCACTCATTTCCCGTATTTTCATGAAGGACAATTTTTTCTTGTAAGCATAGAGATGGGGAGAAATGGTGGTTCTTGAAATAATGATAAGGGGACTATTGGGTAATTTTATATTAAAGTAAAATATTGTGGGGATGAGACTGAGTGACTTAGCCAGTGTTTCCCTTGCTTCCCTCACCTACTGCCTTTCCATGCATTTTCAATGAGATTAGTTAACTAGTAAAGATTTTGAAAAGAAAAACTATCTTTACTATTCATTTTGACTTTTCCACAGATCAAAGGGTGATATTTGCCTCATGCTATGGGTTGGAGAAAAAGCCTTCTTTTTTTTTTCTTTAAGAAAAAGCTTTTCTTATATGCCATTTTATAAATGGTATGTTTTACTGGATTCCAGAAACTTGGTGAAAAACGTCATTTATCTCTAGTTGGCCCATGCAATCTCTTTAGTATATTGTTTGTCACTTGGCAAGAGTGTCAGAAAAAAAGTCTATAGCTACCCACTTGTTCATCACCCATCAAAGGAGGCTTCTGAGATGCTCAGTGGTGGGAACAACAGAAGATAAGGGTGTGAGCCAATTGCCTAAGTAAAAAGAGTGCATTGTGTCATCGTCAGACCTATTTCCAGAGTTTTCTAGAAAGGTTTAAAGCACCACAAAGCCCTTCGAGTTTTGAGCTGTTGTTAGTAGCATTGGGGTAAACAGTTTTGTTCTATTAGTTGCTTAAGGTTAGACTCAAGCATGGTAGTCTATCTGGTCCCACTTTGGACCTTGCTATTATGTGTTCAGAAATCCTAAAGCCATGTTTGCAGTTGAATTTGATCCTTCTGAAGTTCTTTCTCATTGCCTGCTGATTGCTCAATCACCTCTGCTCTTGATCTGGTCTGTTTCTGCTAACACGACACCTGGCTGCCCAGGGTGGTCTGCTCCAGGTCTGATTCATTCAGCAAATATTTATTGAGCAATTGCAAGAAGCCAGACCCTGTGCTGGTTGCTAGGGATGCAGAGTTAAATAACATTGTCCCTCCTCTTGAGTTACCCACAGTTTAGTGGTGTGGAAACAGGGATCTATTCCTTTCACTTGACAGATTCCTTGATATCTAGAAGGCTTAAAATGATAATTTTAGCAATGAACTGAAGTAAACAAAGAAAAAGCAGAAGACACATCCTAAAAATAACAAATAAAATGAGATAGCATTACAAGTCATATGTGACTGTTCCTGAGTTGGTCTAGAAGACTTTAAAAGGACAAAATGTCACAAAATTCTCAATTCCACCCAAAAGCTGAGACTAATTTTATCACTTGGTGCAGCTTTCCCACCTGGCCCTAAGTGATGTTACATTTTTCATTCTCCATGGCTCTTGCCCTAGTCCCAGCATAAGATAAGCATCATGCTCTTTTGTCTCCAACTATTCCTCCTTTGAGTTTTATGTACAATGAAACGACTTTGTGACGTTTTCTCTTCCTTTCCAATCCTTCCCCACCACCCACAACTCCTTGCGCTTCTGGCTTATTCTCACAGGTTGTCTCCTACTTTCTAAGGCCACCTCTCCTTCCAATAAAGTTTGGCTTTTCTACCTACTGCTTCAAAGCCATAGTGCTAAAAATACCAATTATTTCTTCCTCATTCAAACTCTTAGAAAAAACTTTCCAGTTACAAGCCCCCAAAAGAGAGAGCTCACTTATCACATGGACCATGACAATAATTGATTGTACCAGGAGTGGAAAACTGACTCAAACTGGGCCAATCAGAGTGTGCAATCTTTGGAATTTGACATGGAGACTCACCTGTGTCAGGTAACAGCAAAGAGCTCATAGTAAGGTCATGGAGAGTCCAGGCTGGAATCAAAGCCGTAATGAGCCAAAACCACATGAAAAGTAAAATAGTGAGGGCAGCAGAGGAGTTGTGATGAAGGCCGTGATGGAGAATCTTAATCTTCAGACATGGGGGCGAGAGAGAGAGAGAGAGAGAGAGAGAGAGAGGCTTTCATGTGAAATGTGAGGCAATAGGAAAACATTTGCGTAGGAAACATATGGTTTCAATTGTCAGATTTTACTTGACCTTCACAGATCATTTGTTCCTTTTGTGCTCTGAGTCCTTTTCGGGGAACTTCGAAGAAAATAAAATTTAAGCCATGGAAATCTAACTATAGGTTTCTATTTATATTTCTGAGCACCAAAATGAATACATATTTCATAGAATTAACTTGGAGAATTTTCCCAATGTATATGAAATTTGATCCTAGAAATATTAAAAATTACTCCAGCTGCCTCTGTTTATTTCCCAACGTGTAAACTGGGCAAGTTGTTCAATGTCTCTAAACCTCCATTTCCTCATCTATAGAATGGGAATAAAAATATCTGTATCATAAGGTTTTTGTGAGGAAGAAATGAGATAATATGTAAATGAGATAATATATGTAAAAGGCTTATCAGTGCCTCGCTTTTGAAATGCTAGTCATGATCGGTAGTGGCATTATCAACAATTTTTATAAACAAATCCACTTTCACTGCCATTTCTTCACATCTTTCCTATCTCCTGACATCCCCTGCCCCCACCCCCATAGCTGATGATGGATACCTGGGTCAGCTCTCTTCCACTGTGTCCATACTCTAAAATTACCTCTTTTCTCATTTCACTTTCCCTCATTCCTCTACCCACCAACCCTACTCCCCATCTATAATATCATTGTTTGAGATCTCAATTAGAGTCTGAGATGGAAGCAATCCAATTAAATTAATTCACATTAATGCTAGAATTTCTAAACTACTCAGGAGGATTGGCCTCTTAAAAATAGTACTTGTTAAATAAATCTTAAATAAAAAGTTCAGAGAGTATAAAGAAAGAATGAACTGTTTCTGGGAGATTTTAAAGAAACAAGAGAAGACCTGAAAAGACTGATTCAAATGGTTTTCAAAATGAATCAAAATACATGTAATGGCTCATTTTATAGTGATGTTGTATATTTAACATCTATGAGCAATGGAATGTTCTGGACCAGTAGGTTGAATAGTTTCTGAAACTTGCTATTTGAGTTCTAAAACTAAAAAATAAAGGGAGAGACTCCCCTATATTTTCATGCAAGCCTTTCTAAATTGCCAGATAGGTGGAGAAGAGGTATTATGATAGAGTGGAAAGAGATGAAATACACAGCCCCACTAGACCCAGAATCAAATCCTGATCCTGACACTTATTTACAATATAGCCTTAGGCACTTAAAGTTTTACCTTCAGTTCCTCATGTTTAAAATAGTGACAATATTGGTATTTTTATTAATATTTTCTGATTTTATTATTAACCTAAAGACTGGCAAAACCCACAGTAGTTAACTGCCATTATTCAAGTAGTCAATTATCATAATGTTGAAAGTATACATATTGGGTAACCAGAAGCTATGTGGATTAATTTGTTAAGAGTCTCTATGACTAGCCCACATATAATGTCACTACATTTTCTATTTTGAAATTCCAAGGTGTTTGGTGATATTTGTGCCTAATATAGTATGGGAAGTATAGCCTATTAATAAATGCTTGCAGATTTATGGATGTTGACTTGATGACTTCTTGATTTGCTTGTAACATCTATAATCTGGCCCCGTCGTTAATGGTAAGAAGATTTTACTATAAAATTTTTAGTGACAATGAAAGAGAATAATTTTTTTAGTATTATATAATAAAATGGAAATGCCAAATTTTGAAGCTTTATAATCCATATTGCATTCAATTTCACTTTCTGGTTCTGTGGGTTACAAAAACCCAAACTTCCAAGTTTTATAAGAGAGAATTTCCATATTTTTATTATAATCTTTTATACAATTAATACATGAGTATTCTCAGTGTAAAATTTAATCAGTTGAGAAGTATATCTTCAGCATCCCTTCAGCACCCCCTCCCCAGTCCCACTTGTTTTCTCAAACTATCTTATTAATAATTTGTTGTATATCCTTCCAAAGCCCTTTCTAAGCATTTATTGCAAAATCACAGACACTTTCAGAAATGGGATCAGACTTTATATATTGTTTTGTAACTTCATGAAAAAATTTATAATGTCTTGTGGATCTCACATGTCAGCATATAAATTTTACTTATAATTATTGCATGGTATTTCATGGTATGGATGTATCATAATTTAGTTAACCCTCAATTGATTGGCATTTGAATAATTGCCTATTCTTTGCTCTTAAAACAATGTTCCATGAAAGTTCCTGTTCATGCTTTTTTTGTGTGTGTATGTGTGTAGCTAGTTTTGGCATTTATTCAATTTTTATGTATCAGAAGTCTCA
The DNA here is from genome assembly GCA_031878705.1 of Tapirus indicus. NCBI lineage: Eukaryota > Metazoa > Chordata > Mammalia > Perissodactyla > Tapiridae > Tapirus > Tapirus indicus. Next base: position 136,384,822 of record CM062917.1, on the reverse strand, counting down.
GAAGAGGGAAGTGGACCCAAATCTTTTTATTTTTAATTTGTTATCACTTTTATTAAAGTATAATTAATGTACAAAGAACTGCACATGTTTAATGTGTATAATTCAATGAGTTTGAACATATGCAAACACCTGTGATACCATCATCACAATCAAGGTAGTAGACATATGCAACACCTCCCTGAGTTTCCTCTGTCCTTTTGGGTTTTTTTTGTTGTTAGGACATTTAACACGATATCTACCCTCTTAAATTTTGAAGAGCGCAATACCATATTTTTTGATGCACACGTACAAATGTTTTTCTGGGATAGACATTTATAAGTGAAAATGCTGGCCCAAAGTGTGTGAATATTTTTAATTTGCATAAATCCTGCCAACTTGGGAGTGCCATTTTTTGTACTCCCACTCCTAGTTCTCTAGTATATCTGAAATAATATGTATATCTGATCTCCCCCCAGAATCTTTGACTGCCTTGCTGACCACATTCCTAATATAATACGGGCTTAGCAAAGTTCCAAAATGTTGCAAGGGCTCTGGGAGGCTATCCAGTGTCATCACAATGAACAACTCTGCCATCTCCATCCTTTCTCTATATGTAGATTAGCTCATAAGACCTAGAAAAAATCGGATATGCTGCTTCCATCGCTAAACATAAAGAATTTCACACTGTTTCTTCTACTCCTTTTGGAACTTGCTATGGGTTTCAAATATAAAGAAGGTACTTTCTCTTTTCTGATAGATAATTTTTGGGGAAAAATCCTTTTACCTTATATTTGGCTACAGATATGAATACAGACATGTAGAAAAACTTACCTTCTTTAAACAGAGAATACACATTTCTTTCAAACGCCATGGCACATTTATAAAAGTGCCTAAAATCATTTTAGGGTAGCAAAGAAAATTCAAAACATTTTGAAAAGTAGAAGTTATTCAGGCTACAGCCTCTTCTCTCAAAGTTAAATTTAGTTAGGTAAATGCTAAAAGAAGAAAGCAGTAGACAGTATTTATATTGACAGGTTGGTTGAAGTTAAAGATAATAAACCTTTATATGCTATGTTATATAGGCTTGAAATTTATTTTTTAAAAATTTGTTAAAAATAGAAAAGAAGCTCTAAAGAAAGAAACAGGCATGCTTTTACACAAATTTCTAAGTCCATAGTAGATTAAGAAAGTTAAAGGTAAATGAGTATAAATTTCCTTGAATAAACTGGGCTTATTAGGGTGTAACGTAAAGCAACTTTATTCTTTTCACATAGTCCCTTCAAGCTCAAGCTTGGTTAAGTTTTTCCCTACTGTGGAATAATATCTCAGGTGGGTCACTCAGCCACCAGGACAGTCACAATTCAGTAATTAAAACACTGTCACTGCAGTAGTCAGAACTCCATATTTCTTTAGTGTTAAGCTTTCTCCGTTTCCCAGACCAAGGTGGGTGTGGGATGGAGACAGTGAGGGCAGGCAGGAGGGGGGATGGAGGTGGCAGGGGCAGTGGGCAGGAATATGGGAGATGGAGGGGGCAGGGGCATGGGGGTTATGGGGGCACACAGTGATTTAACAACTTCTCCAGCCTCTTTATTCATCAAACTTGCGGTTATGTGGCTTGAGGTGAGGGGATGCAAGTGAATCTTCTCTTTAAACTCTTCAACACTTCATTTTTTAGTCACTAAAGGTGCATGATCACCAGAATGATTCATGTTTTGTGGGGCCTAAAGCTGATACAGTTTTTTTTTGAGGGAGGGAGGTGATAAAAAAAGAGTACAAAAGAACAAATGCAAAATTAGGAATGTATTTACTAAGGTGAAAAGAAATCAGAACTAATTACGAATTTTAAAAAGCTTATAAACACCTTAAACCTCACAAAATAAAAAAAAGACAGTATTTTTATTAACTGCCTGATACACCTCTAAAATACCCATTTCCCCATGATTTTTGGTTGCATATTCTTCAATCTCTTCTTCATATGCTAATAATTTAGAAATGCAATTTTCAATAGATATATTAGGAAGGTATTGCAATTTTTGCTCTGGCATTGTTAATTAAAATTTGTTTTTTATTATTAGTTTAGAAGTTCCTTTCACCTTTATACCTGTTTATTAAAACTACCATGTAAATTTTTGGAATTCTTGTAAAATTTATGAAAACCCCTCAGTTTTTTCATATATGAGCTGTAAGATTTCAGGGTGTTTCCAGTGTTCTGGTGCAGTGGTTAATACTAAATACACTTTTAATGGACCTTATTCATTGTCAGAGGAGGTGCCTGTGCAACTGAGAGGGCCCTGAAGCTTAATCTTCATTAATTTGCAGTAAATCCACTGTGACCTACTAATGTTGGAAGAACTGGTTTGCAGTCTCTTGGCATGTATCATCTAGGTCATCCAGTCCCTTGACTTGGGATGCAAGGGCTCTTGGCGCCTAATCTATTGTTCTTAACCTTTAGGACTCAATTGAAAGAGACTTTTAGTGGTATTACATAATGATACATGGGATCTGAATAAAAGGATTATGTTAATTTAAAAAACTAAATCAAACTCTGTACTGTACAAACAGAGAATAAATATCCCACCTGTCAAACCATGGAATTTATAAGATATTGAAAAGGCCATAATCTCTGACAACAATGCAATAAACCTAGAAATTCATTATAAAAGGATATTAGAAAAAGCCAACCGCTTGTACACTGAAAACTATTTTTCTCAATGACCTTAGGGCCATGGAGGAAATAAAAATTTACAATTACTTAGAAAATGGTATTAATGAAATAACTGCATATGAAGATCTATGGGATGGTGTTAAAATTGTAACTAAAGGGAAATTGAAAAATATTAAATGGTTTTATTGTTAAATAAGAAGAATCTGAATAAATTAAGCCTTAATCCTAAAATATAATGAGAAAAAAAAATATATATCAGAAGCCTAGACTTAACAAAGATGAGAGTACAAATTCATTAATTAAAAATCAGGTAAAAGTGGAAATAATGATCAAATACTGAATCAGTAGTGACTATCTCTTAACAAGGATTTGCTTTTTTTGTAAATATGCATAAGCTTTGATATCTGGGCACTTTCAAGAATAATGTAATCAAGCATCCATTAGCCTATTTATATGGTAATAGTGGTCCAGACAAGAAGACTAAACTGAAAGTTAGGAGAGACTTGCAGGGAAAGTGTTTATATTCTGAATTTATTTTATTAGACATTTCCCATTCATGACTTCATGAGCCTGGCACATACTTGTGTATCTCTAGCTGGTACGATAGATTCACAACTTCATTATGCTTGGCTTACTTTATACCTGAGTGTGTATGGGATTAGGGAGTTTGCAGTTGGAGAGCGAAATGTGTAGGCCCTTGGAAACATGACATAAAACTTCTCATGGAAATGTCTGCAATACTTCTTGACAGCAAGAACTTCAGGTAATACAAGGTGTGAGAATACTGATTGATTTCCTGTGGTTATGATATCTTCTTTCCTGGGCTTTTATTTAAAATGGATTGACACAGAAATATTGGCTATCCTTTGTTTTTCTATTTTTCCTTTGCATAGTATTTTTTTTTAAATGCTTTCTTATTGTTTTATAGTCTTAAACAAGGGTCCTGGGTGGGTTCGCTTGCTCAGAGAAAACAAGTGTGTCAAATATAGGTCTTTCGTAGTATGATTTTTGGGACTTCATTGGCTCATCACAAAAATGTTTTCAATAATAATGACACTTTCTTTTAAATATAGACACATGTATTTAGACATGTGAAATATAGACACATGAAAACACTGAAAGTGGTGTTCAGAAAAAAGTGTTATTGAAATATTAGATTATTTAACAATGCTCCCCTAACTTCAGCCAAACCAGAGAATAGTGATTTATGGGTTTTGAAAAGTTCTCATACATAGTTGGTGGAAGTAAAAATTGTTACAACCTTTGTGTAGTTTCCAGGATTTTATACCAAAATGTAGAACACATTTGATAAAAATCCTTTGACAAAAATAACTACAATAACAATACATAATATATAATATGAGATGCTTATTGACATAGTACCCAATATATCTTACATGTAAGTAAAATAGTTTTTTTCAATGTTTGTCCTTCAAAATTCAGATTCTTTACCACAGCCAAAAGTTCTATTTCAAATATGCATAAATTCAAGGTTCATTTCTGACTCACTTAACACTTAATTGGTTTTGCCCACTAGTCTATAGATAATACATTCATATTTTTTACATCCTGAGCTGGATTTTAATAGATCTGGTGTTGCTATTTCTACTGTGCTCAAATAATTATTTCCACTTATTTCCAAAGAAGTAAATATCAGGCTCAAGACCTGAACTTTCACATGAAGAGAATTTAGAGCTCCTTTTAACACAACAACCAACTTGAAGTACTCCAGTAATAAAATTAGGATATGGTGAATTTTTATCAGAAATCTTCTTCTTTAGATATTCAAGAAATCTTGTGTATACATTTGATATCAGAGATAATTCGTTGATTATTTCAATGATTGATAGCCCTTCCTTAATGCAAACATAACACTGTTTTTGTAAATTTAGCATCATTTTTTTCATAAGAAAAAGAAAATTGGGGGCATATGCTTTTAAAAATTCTTGATTTAAGTTCACAATCTTGAAAAATAAGTCTACAATTATTTCTGACAAACACTTCAAACTCTGAGGAAGAAGAAAGCTAAACAAAGAACAATACTGTTGAGTCATATATTTATAAAAATGGAACTATAAAACACTACCACACAGGCACACACAGCCTGGATTGCAGGCGGGGTTTATTTGAGGCTGGGGTGGGTGAATGTGCTCCCTGTGCTGTTCCCAGAGAGCCTAAGAGCACAGCCCTTGGTGCGGATGTGTGACATGGCCCGGAGGGTGAGTGTAGTGAGACCCTGCTTACAAGCACCGTGGAAATGAAACTTCCTCGATCTGGATAGCAGAGGTGGAGATGGCTGAATGAAGTGGGTTCACAGCCTCTCCTTCCAACATCTAACTTAAAAAATAAAGTTAAAAATTCAGCAGCAACGTAACAAGAAAAGTGTACAACCTCTTTCGATAAAATTTGGCGACCTAGGAGAGAGAGAGGAAAAATAAAAGCTTCTTTCAAAAAATCATTTGTTAGTCCTTTATGCAAAATGCTCCAATGGCTTCCCATCTTCTTCAAAGTTAAAGCCCAAGTCCTTAAATTGTCTTGCTTGGCTCCCTAGGTCCTGGCTCCCACCACCTTTCTGACCTCGTGGCCTCTAATACACCAATCACTTTCCCAGTGCAGGCCTTTGCATTTGTACTTCCTCTGCTGGAGAGTTCTTCCCTTGGATAGACACATGACTCACTCTTCCACTTTCTTCAGGTCTGTGCTCAAATGTCATCCTATCAGAGGTCCTTTCAGACCACCCTATCTGAAATAGTAAGCATTATGACTTTCTATTGTGCTTAATTCATTTTTCATCATCACACTTACACCATCTGACTTATGTATGTTTTGTTATTCATTCCTTGTTGTCTCATTCCACTAGAAGGTAATATTCATGGGGCAGGTACTTTGTCTATGTTGTTCCCTGCTATAAATCAAAAATGGTGCTTGGCAAAGACTTGACACAAACTCTATGTGCTGAATGAATGAGTGAATTCTGGTGTGGCACAGAGTTCTAGCCCTGCTCCCATCCTGCAAAAGCAATACTCTGTTAATATTGTGAATCCACAAAGTCATGACATTCTCACCAACATCTACCACAGGGAGAGAAGTGGACTGAAGAGGCATCCTTGGGCAATCAAGAGAAAAATACAGGAAACACTTTTGATGCATAAGCTCTCACTGTCTGATCTCAGCAAAGGAAAGAAGGGCCCCAAGAACCACTGACTGGATGTGGTGGACCCTGCTACAGTGTCTTTAAAAGTATTTCAGAAGGGAAACAAAATACGACTTCGTTTGAGCACTTCTTTTCCTCCCCTTCATAGCCTCAGTACACAGAAAATAGAAGGAGATTCAGAAATCAAAATTAGACTCAAAGTGCCATACCAAGACATGGGAGGTTGGCTATCAAATAGATTTTACCATACAATATCCATTGTCATGTTAAGAAGGAACAAGATGTAGAAATGTGATCTATCAATCAGTAGCTAGATAGATCTCTATAGAGATGAGAAAGGTGGCATGCAAAAGACAAAACGATGAACTCAGTCTGGAGGAAAAAATACCAAAGAATAGAAGACAATTTATGTGAGTGACTTGAGTTTATTTAAGAAAAAAAGCTTGTAAAATCATGAATTCAAAAATAAATATGAAATACAATAGGATGACATTAAGAGGGAGATTACTAAGCTAAGTAAGCAAATTGTTTACCAGAATACTACTGTATAATAAATAAAGTGGAAAAAAACAAAAAATAAAATATATACAGCTGGAAATTTAAAGTCTGGTACAGTGGGAAATTTTTAGATAAGCACAGTGCCCACAGGGATTAAAATAATCAGAAAAATGATGGTAGATATAGAGGATGAGCAAATAAAATTCAATGTAAGGATTCTAGAGATCCCTAAAATAGAAATGCCACCAAAAGGAATAGAAAGTTATTCAAAAATATAGTAGAGGAAATTTCCTCCAAAATGAAGGAAGAATAAAATCTGTAGACCATGAAAAAATAATAAAGAAAAATCAATACTTAGACATATGCTATTAAAATAATTGAACTTCAAGAAAGAAGAAAATAATTCTTTGGACACCTAGAAGACAAAGGAAATGACTGAGGAGAGTGGGAATTAAGACAGCTTCTGTCTTGTCTCTAGTAGTGTGCAATGCCAGGAGACAGAGGAATAACGTCTGCAGAATTCTGAGGTCAGAGATTTTTAACCAGAAATATTATACGCTGCCAAAATAATATTCATTTATAAAACACACAGGCAAATTTTCAAACATGGGAGAATGCAAGGAATATAGAATCCATGAATCCTTCTGGAAAAATCTATTTGATAGCAATTTTTCTTTTCAGCTTTATTGAGTTATAAGTGACTAATAAATTCATAAGATATTTAAAGTGTACATTTTGATGATTTAATATACATCTATGTTGTGAAAAGATTCCTCCCATCTAGTTAATTAACACATCCATCCCTCACATATTTATCTTATTTGAGGGTTTGGGAGAACATTTAGGTTCTATTCTCTTAGCAAATTTCAATTTTATAATACATTATTATCGACTATAATTACTATGTTCCACATTGGATCCTCAGACCTTATTCATCCATTGCAACTTTTAATGAAGTTGAAAGTTATTTCTTTTGAATCTATATCATCTGTTTCTCAAAAAGAAAGCCTACATAGAAGCCAGGTTCAAAACCAGATACCAGGCATCTGTAATCACAGCCTGAATGAAGTGAGAATACCTCGATTCTGTTCCTAGCTCTGCCACTGATGAGTTGTGTTATCTTGGAAGGTCATTCAGCTTCTACGTGACTCAATGGGGGCATCAGTTAGCTGATTTATACAGTTGTCTTTAAAGTCTAAATTTCTATGAAATAACCAGAAGCTTGTTGTTTTATACATTATAGCAATATGTTCACAAATGTAGCAGACTAGAAACTGGTTGTAGTAATTTTGAGGGGTTTTTAACATGATTTGTAGAACCAAGTTTTGAAAAACGATCCAGATTTAAGGGGGAGGGGCATTCACTACAAGACAAGAGGTACTATACCTTAGTTTTCATTTGGACAACTCTTACTTTCTAAATTTCTGAAATACACAGATTCTGGGGCCAGCTCCACGGCATCGTGGTTAAGTTTGCGTGCTCTGCTTCAGCGGGCCAGGGTCCGTGGGTTCACATCCTGGGCGCAGACCTACACACTGCTCATCAAGCCATGCTGTGGTGGTGTCCCACATACAAAATAGAGGAAGATGGGCACAGATGTTAGCTCAGGGCCAATCTTCCTCACTTCCTCAAAAAATAAAACAAAATAAAATACACAGATTCTAAGGAAACTAAAAAACAAAACAAACTAAAATAACAATAACCTGGAAAATATGAAGCAGTCATTTTGGAAAATGGTTCTCAGACAATTTTATCTGCAACTTTTCTTAAGTATTTGTGTAATTATTTCCCTTTCCCTTACATTTTTGTTTTCCTTTTTTGTTCATCTCCCTCCAAGGTCACAGCCTGGACCCCTCTTTTATAAAGAAAGGAAAGGCACTGTTCATGCTTCCATTACCACAGATTCTTGACTTTATAGGTGTCAACAGAGATGGAGATAGGAGGCCTAAGAGGCAAAGGAGGCCAGTCTGCCTCTCTGCTTGGCCTCATGGCTGTCACCACCAGCCACATCTTGGAGGTCAGCCTTGTGGATCTCCATCGTCCACTCAGAACTGGGTTCTAAGCACCTAGTATATCAGAACTCCAGCCTGAGGAACTCTGCATTAGCCTGACTGCATGTCCACAATTAGAGGTTTCTTAACTGGAATGGGAGAGAGAACAAAATCGATGTCTGCTTCATTCTTCACATATAGTTTACAGGCAGCTTATTTACTATAGTGACCATACTTAATACTGAGATTGTCACCACTTAAAATTAAACTAACTACTTGTCACTACTTAAAATTAAACTAATAAGGTGAAAGAAAACAAATGCAACGTTCGACTAATTCCTTTTGAACATCTGTTATGTATCAAATACTTTCAAATATACATTATTTCACTTTCTCAACAATTTGGTGGGGCAGATATTTTCTCCTTGTTTCTAGTAGGGGAAATTGAGGCTAAGAAAGTTTAGATGACTAGATAGGTTAGATAAGAAAGATTAGCCTAAGGACATGCAGCTTGGAAATGCATGTCATAATTTAAAACCTAGACCTCCTCACTTCAATTTCAGCTACTTTCCATTCTATGGAAGGTGCCAGATCATGCCCTGGAAGAGATCATCAAATGCAATGTTTCTCAGCCCTGTTTGCTGGAGAAACATTGTCACCTGGGGAATCTGGCACATTTATCAACACCTTGGTCTCATCACAGAGAGCCTAATTTAATTGGTTAGGGAGGAGAGAGGACAAAGGTATTTTTAAAAAACTCCTTAGTAGCTGATTTATTGTTTCTTATATTTACTAAGTTCACTTGCTTTCCAAATAAGTATGTCTTGAATTGTTGGGGGGCTGTATATAGTTAGTTCAGTGGTATGAAAAGCACTTCTATTCCTAGGCTGGCACGATTTATTCAAGGCCACTACTCGTTAAAAGTCCGACATTTCTTTTATAGTTTACTCAGCACCTATTCCTGGATTACTATTTTGGAGCTCCCACGCAATTCATTAATTACTAAAATAATGCCCCAGAAACAAATTTTAACACATTATATTAGTCATATAATGCATTATATTAGTCATTTCATTTTAATTCAAATTTAATTGCTCTAAACTTTTAAGGAACAGATAAGGAAAGTGACTGTCTCAACCCCATCCAGCACCAGGTTTCCGTTCTCTATGGCGAACATAGTTAGGCAAATCTCCAGAGGTTAGGATCACCTGAAAGGCGGCTAAAGTAAGGGCTAAATCTCTAGCAACAAGGACAGGGTGGGGACGTAGGCACTGTGTTGTGGAGTCCCGCCATTGATCAGAGTGGAGGGCATGGAGGAATTTTCCCAGGCTTCCTGGATGCTCCAGGATCAAGGACAAGCCAGAACAAAGCCACATTCTATGAGTCATATGGAGTCATTTGAGCCAATCAGAAAGCTGTTCATAGAGCTTTTTTTGTGTGTGTGTGTGTGAGGAAGACCAGCCCTGAGCTAACATCCGTTGCCAATCCTCCTCTTTTTGCTGAGGAAGACTGGCCCTGGGCTAACATCCGTGCCCATCTTCCTCCACTTTATATGGGACGCCGCCACGGCGTGGCTGATGAGCAGTGCGTCGGCGGGCGCCCGGGATCCGAACCTGTGAACCCTGGGCTGCCAAGCGCGGACTAAACCGCTGCGCCACTGGGCGGCCCCTTCACACAACTTTAAAGTATTAGATGAGAAGTCTCATATCTCATCTTATAAAAATCTGCTCATTTTAGAGATGAGAAAGATTAGGATTCTACATAAAAAGTTACTTGTGCTAGGTGCAAACTAGGGTCCAGGATTCTGATCTCCAAATTTGGTCAACTTTTGCCACCACACACCATGTCAACTGCTGGCATTCTGTTTGCACACAACTAAGTCTTCCATTTGCCCCTAGTATTCAAGGTTGGTTTCCTTTTCCTTCTTAAATTGGTTTCTTCATCTACTGATTCCTTAGGTGTGGAGTCCTAAGTCCCATCCGCTGAGGAGCTAACTACATTGAATAAAAATTATGGCCATGAACTGACTGGCTAAACATCCTCTTCCCCGAGCCCCCAAGGTGAATGACCTTGTTGGATTTTACTCCACTATTCCAGGGAGATCAACATCACCTCAGCTATTTCAAAGCAAATCTAACATTCCTGTCCAGGGAATGACTGATTCTTCTGGGCATGTTCTGTGTGCACGGCTTGTTCTTTTTAACGACCTCCCCATGAGTTTCTGGAATGTGAAGACAGCTTTCTTCTGAAGAAACCACTGGCCTGCATACTTCTATTTAAAAAAATTGTTACAAGGGGCACTGTTGTAACAAGCCATATAAAGTCTTGGACTGTTTCCTAGTTATCTTTCTGCTTGTACTTTATTCATGTGCCTGAAGAGAGTTGTGCAATTTTTGTGAGCCAGCTAAATAAATTGAGTAAATTAACAAACAAGTCTACCAAAGAATAGGCACTAAACCATAAACCCAATCCTTCCATAATGGGCTCCTTTCTGTCACATGACTTGCTTCAAAACTATCCTTTTTTCCTTGTACTTTGACATTTCTAACACTCTGACCTTCTTGTAAGCCCAGGTCACTCACTTTCTTTTCTTTCTCCTCTTTCTCTCTTCCCTCTCCCAAATTCCACATTGTCTTCTTTTAGCATTCAAACAAAAGAGCAACTTTAATCATTGAATCATACTGACGCTGGGGTGTTACAGTTAACAACCCATAAGTAACATAGCAATATTTAGGTCTAGATTTTAACTTATTTTGACTTTTTGTTCAAATTTCTTCATGGTAGTAAAAGATTTTTTGCAATATTTAGAATGAACATAGAAAAAGAATGAGTATGTGTGTGTGAAAGAGAGAGAGAGAAACAACCAGAGCAAGACAGAAACAGAGACAGAGCAGAGAGAGATTTCAGTTGAATATTATTTTATATTATTTGGCAACATTTCAAAAAAGAAAAACCCAAGGGATATTAGCAACATCAAAGCTGGGTAATAAATGAAGTTCAAAGAAAGTAGCAGAAGATACCAGAAAACAATTTTTTAAGTCATATAATTACATAACACATAATTATATTCTTTTGTTTGTACTAACTTTCTAGTGACATTTTGATGTGAGTGATAAGTGATTTCCTTAAATTTACGCCCACCTTCTTCTCAGTTTCTGTTCCATAAAATCTTATTTCCTAGCATGTATTAGGAAGGGAGGTAAAAGACTCAGGCTGGCCTCAGAATGGCATGTGCCATTTCCACTCCAAATCCACCAATTTTTACTGGTCACGTGGCCCCACCCTAACTCTAAGGGAGGCTGGGGGAAGGAGTGAGCATCAGCAGCTTCTGCCACCCTTGGCGTAGGTCTTGGAGTCCAGAACATCTGCATTCCAATCTATCTCAAACTCAACAGAGGGGACAGCACTTTTCATTTTTGATCAAAAAGCATGCTCTACTTCCTCATACACCCAGTCACATCCACAATCATGCTACACCACCTAAATTTAAATGGACACTTTTTGCTGAAGAACATATAAGCCCTTGGTTTATTGTTTTTTAGTTGAGAGCAATGGTCTATTCCAATAAATAACATTTCCAACAAAATTAGAAGAAAGCATCAGAAAGAAAAGTAGGAGAGGCATTTATTTTACGATTTATTGTTCTATTTAAATTCCATTGAAGAAAATATACATATAGAAAAGTGCACATATCATTAGCATTCAAGTTCAATGAATTTTCATAAACTGACCATACCTGGGTAATCAGCCCTCAGATCAAGAAGTAAAATATTACCAGCAACTCAGAGCCCCCTTCTAGACTATAACCTCCTAAGGGTCACCACTATCCTGCCTTCCAATGCCATAAATGAATTTGCACTTTATACAAATGGAATCATACAGTAGATATTCTTTTGTGCCAGGCTTTTTTTTACTCAGCATTAGGTTGAGTTTTATGTTCTACCGTTAGATTGCTCACTCTCATTGCTATAGTATTCCACCGTGTGAATATAGTCACACTATTAGATTTTAACTTAAAAATTAACACCATTTATAGATTTGGGTTCATTTTTTACCACCAATTCCTGATGGGTAGAGAGTTGGAAAGTATTTTCAAATGTGATCTATGTCCTGCTTCTCTTGATCAATTTTCTTTCAGGTCCTCTTCTCACCCCTTATATTCCCTTCTGACTTCTTCCTCTTTGTGGCTTACAGTCATTAAATTCCCAGGTGGGCTTTGATGGCTCTGAGGCCAATCCAATCATGGTTGTCCTCTTGATTTCCTTGCTCATTCTTTCCTGAATTCCTCTGCTACTGCTGTATACACACACACGTGTGCGCGCGCACACACACACACATGCACACACATATATGTTTTACACTGAGCTAAACTGGAGGGAATTTAGAAGCTTCTGTGTGGGACTTGTTGAAAAAACTTATTATATATTCTTTATTTATACAGTTATGGTAAAAACACAAAGTGTCAATGAAGAAGTTGAATATCACCTTTATATAAAGCTCCTAAATCTTTGCCATTTTTAAAATGAGAAACTTGAGTGTGCTTTGGTGAACCTGATTTTTTTGTATCATATTTTCATACCTGAAGTGGCTACAGACTTCCTGTTCAAGTCTTAATGATGATTTCTGCAAACTCTTGATGATCATTATTGATGAAACATTTTTTTCTGCATAAGTGATAAAAATTAATACCATTAAAATATTACAACAGTAAAGTTATATTTGAAAAATTTAGCAACCTCTTCCTTTTTTCTCACTGGCAACTGTAACATTAAAATTCCCTGTGCTAATTAGGATGGATTTTTTTAATCCAATAGAATTTTTTTTTCATATCAAGTATTGTGAGATAACAACCAAGCTCTATTTTGGGACAAGTCTGCATGTCAGATAAGCTACTGAGCAGCCAGCACATCACTGAAAACAGAAAAAATTCAATATATGTGAAGCCAGAAGTGTGGAACCACTGCCTGGAGCTACCCCCTTCCCAACATCCCATCTGGGCTTCCTTCCTCTTCCTGCCTCTCCCCTGCCCCCCACCAGGTTCACCTTCAATTATTGGCATCTCCAACACAAACTCCTCCACCAGCCCTATGGACACGAATGGTGAATGGTGGCCCCCTAAAAGATATGTCCATGTCCTAATTCTTAGAACCTATAAATGTTACCTTATTTGGAAAAAAGGTCTTTGCTGATGTTATTAAATTAAGGATCTTGAGATGAAGAGATCATCCTTGATTATCCGTATGGTCCCTAAATCCAATGACAAGTGTCTTTATAAGAAACACATAGGGGAGATTTGACAGACAGAGGAAGAGGAAGTGATGTGACCACAGAGGCAGATTGGAGTGATGTGGCCACAAGGCCAAAAGTCAAGGAATGCCAACAGCTGAGACAAAGAACAGAAGAGGCAAAGGAAGGTTCTCCCCTAGAGCCTCCAGAGAGAATGTAACCTTGCTGACAACCTGATTTCAGATTTCTGGCCTCCAGAACCATGAGAGAATAAATTACTGTTGTTTTATGCTACTAAGTTTGTGGTAATTTGTTATGGCAGCCACAGGAACTCAATATAGGGCCCTTGTCCACAGTGGGCAGTGGGCACTTGGGAGCTGACTGCTGAAGTGAAGGAGGTTCACTGGCTGCCGCATCCTGTCTGTGCAGAGTTTCAGGAATGGCTGTCATGCACTGGGCTCCCTGCCTTCATAGACCACCGCCGGCCTTGGGCTGCCCTCTGGGGAGCCCCAGATGAGCCTTGTGAGGCACCCCTGGCCTTGAGAGCTGCCCCAGGGCTGAGGCGGACAGGATATTGCAGCAGGCCCACTCAGCTCCTCTTGACACGCTGTCCTGTGGGTGGTCACATAGGGCTGCTATTAGCATTTGACTCATCCTCTGGTTGTGATGTTTTCTTCTTACTAGGGTTACCGACTCTTTGTGGTGGAAAGGAAAATTATTTTCTATTAAAAATATCCATAGTTTTTAGTAGGAAAGATATAGGTTCATGGTGAATCAGTACCAGGAAAATCACCCGTCAGAAAATATTTCCAGCTTTTTGTTTTCATTAAAGCATTACTTGGGCATAATATAAAAGACCCTGAAGAGGTGGTAGACAGTGGTAGAAATCCTTCACTGCCACCTATATTTAGGTTTAGAATTATCCTAATAAATAAACTAGCATGTTAGTCTATTTAAACTTCATTTTTATTAACTCTCTGACACAGTACTTTTTGAGTGATAACAAAAGTTTTGAGAAATTTTCTTCAACCCACTTCAGGGCAGTTTGCTCTTTGCATTTCATTTGCACGACCTTCTGTCTACCCCCCTACGGTGCTTCTCTTCAGGTAATACTTCCCCTGCTTCTATGCCAACTTTCCTGAACATTGCATTAGGATAAGGATATCTTCCCAAGATGTCCTGTAGGTACAACTTATTGAAGAATTTTATAAGGAAAATACCAAAATAGTGATTGGTTACCTTTTGGAGTTGATGGGCTTATAGATTCCACAGCTCTTGGGACAGAGGGGGAAGAGGAAAACTAGGTTCCCTTATTCTAGGCCAGAGCATGGTAATGTTAAACAGAACAGAGGCACAGCATGAGCAGTCACACTCACTTCTAGAAGCTTCTTTGGGTGATGATAGAGGTGACTGTGGTCACAGCAGCAACACTGAGGGCATCTGTTTTTGGAATTGCCAGCGTATAAACAGTGCTGGTGGAGTCCTCTCATCCCAAGGAACACTGTCTGGACTGTAGTTGAGAAGTACTTGGACTGACTCTCCTATTGTAAGTAAGTACCCCTGTAGCTTCTTGACGATACTAGGGATGGGCCTCTGGAGGAAGCTAGAACCTCTATTCATCTAAGCAGGTGAGATTCATTTTACTTTGGCTAACTGATGTGGCACACACTGTGACCAAAATCTCTAAGTACTGTCATTGCTCCATGTTATACATGGGAAGACAAAGCACAAAGAGACTCAACACCTTGTCCAGGTTCACAGTTAATAAGGAGCAAAGTCTGAATCCAACCCAGGCAGTTTGGTAGACGCTCTGTTTAATATGATTTGATTAGCATTTAGATCCAGTAAAGAGAGTGGAAGGATTATTCTGCTGTTATTCAAATGTTTGTTTCAAGAAATGGAAATACGTTGTGTACGAGCTATTTACATGTTAGCGTGCGTTCATGTCACAGCATGATGGGAGGGTATCTCTGGAATTTTATGACAGGCAAGAGTCACGCAAGAATATCTTGCATTCGGTCTTGGAAAAGTTAAACTGCCTTATGTACACAAGATTGAGACAATATTTATTTCAGCAAAATATTTTGAGCCTGTTCATTTTTATACCCTGAGTTTTGGAAAACCTGACATTTTCCTAGCCTAGCTAGTATAATCTACTTTAGTGTTAGTGTTCTCCATTTCCTAATGAAATCAGAGTTTAGGTCAAAGGGAAGTCTTCATTAAGGCAAATGCTGTTTTCACTGTAATGTTGTATAACTTAACCAAACTGATATCCAAGTTGCCCCTGGAACACAAGCTCTGTAAATCATGAAGTTTAGGAAGGTTAAAAACATATGACTGGTGTTCTTGAAGAATCTTAAAATCTCAACTAATATGTTATCATTTTCAATCAATTTTTGGAGAATATATACAAAATCCTCTTCATTGCCATGAATGTCTAGGAAGCCACGTTGTGGCTATTGATTCCTAATACTCATTGAGAATCAATTATTTAATATAATATACCTGAATTTTTCTTCTAAACTTAATTGTAAGTAAGTCATTTATGTCAGTATCCTTTTTGGGAGAGTCTAGCTCACCAAAAAGGTGGTAAAAGTTCGTATATTTTATTTAGAGATTAAAGATTGAGCCCAAGCTGAAGTTGTAAATTTGCTCTGGATCAACTCAAGTTGT
Organism: Tapirus indicus; assembly: GCA_031878705.1. Taxonomy (NCBI): domain Eukaryota; kingdom Metazoa; phylum Chordata; class Mammalia; order Perissodactyla; family Tapiridae; genus Tapirus; species Tapirus indicus. The sequence continues at coordinate 136,368,636 of CM062917.1, read as the reverse complement.
TTGAATAAAGAGAGAAGCTGTCATTTAACTAAAAACACCAGCAGGTGGAGACTATCTCATGTAAAGATGTCTTCAAAATCTCAGGCTCCAGGGTCCCCTCTTTCCAGAACTTTAGGCATGTCTTACCAGGCATGTCCCCCTGGATATGATATTGGTATTTGAAAGAAACACGCCCCAAACAGAACTCCCCATCTTCCTTTCTCAAACCTGCTCCTCCCTAGCCTGTGTGCTAGATCCATCACTGTAGTTGCAGTGACTTCTATGATGATATCGTATTCACTGAAGAACCATCATTGACTTATATTTTGCACCTGTTGGCTTTGCAAGTGGAATTGTTATTTTTTTGACATTTTATTTTGAAATAATTCCAAACTTAAAGAAAAGTTGCAAAAAAATACTAGGAATTTCCATATGTCCCTCACCTATTTTTAACATTTTCTCATATTTGCTTTATCATTCTTTTTTTTCCCTCTCCATATATCTATATGTGTACATACATACATTTATACAGTTTTTTTCTGTTCTGTTAGAGAATGTGCTCCTTTTCTAAATATTTTGGTGTTATTTTCTAAGAATAAAAACATTTTCCTACATAATCACAGTAAAATTTTTATAATCATAAAAATTAACATTGACACAATGTTATTACCTAATCCACAAGATCTACTCAAATTCTAATAGTCTCTTTAATGGCCTTTAAAGCATATTTTTTGCTGGTTCAGTATAGAATTAAGAATCACACTTGCACTTAGTTTTCATATTTCTTTAGTCTCCCTTGATCTGGGATGGTTCTTCAGCCTTTTTGTCTTTTATGACATTGATATTTTTGGCAAGTACAGTCCATTGGTTTTATGTCTACCAATTTGGGTTTGTCTGATTTTTTTCAAGACTAGTTTCAGCTTATGCATTGTTGTCAGAAATATAAGTGATGCTGCGTCCTTCTCAGTGCATCACATCAGGAGGCACACGGTGTCAATGTCTCATTATTGATGATGTTACCTTTGATTACTTGGTTAAGTCATTATTTACTTTTTTCCTTCTCATTCACTTCTTTACTCCCCATGTCCAGCTAGCCCTTTGGTGCTGACAATTCTGAAAATCTCCCAAATTCAGCCTTTCTCCTCCATTCCCATGGTTTTTGTGTGTGTGTGTGTGTGAGGAAGATTAGCCCTGAGCTAACGTTCGTTGCCCATCCTCCTCTTTTTGCTGAGGAAGACTGGCCCTGGGCTAACATCCGTGCCCATCTTCCTCTACTTTATATGGGACACTGCCACAGCATGGCTTGACAAGCGGTGCATTGGTCTGCACCTGGAATCCGAACCTGTGAACCCCGGGCCGCCGAAGTGGAGCATGAGAACTTAACGGCTATGCCACCGGGCCGGTCCCCCATGGTTTTTGCTTAGATTGTTGCATTAGCTTCCCAACTCATCTCCCAACCCTGTCTTACTTCCAACCCCTCTTCCCTAATCTTGCCAATGTTGCATGTCTGAAATACAAATTTGGCAGTGAATCTCTCTGAGCTTCAACAACTAACACTTTTAACTCCACTCAATTACTTATAGCAGCATTTACAAATTACCTTATGTGGAACACTGGTTCTTCAAAATAACCTGTGCAAAATAGGGTTCTTTGGTCAGAAAAGTGTGGGAAATTCTATCATTATTGCCATATCTTGTATAGACATATAGATTAGCATATTGAAGACTCTGAGAAGTTCTGCAGAAAAGAAATCCATCATTTCTCAAACTTACTTGAACAAGAAACCTTTTGTTTGCCTCTGTTCACTATAAATAGCCCAAGAAACAAGTGGTCTATGGAATTAATATTTCCTGAAACACCTTTGGGGAAATATTGCTGTATAGTCCATACTCCTTAGCAGGCCTTACAATGTCCTACAATGTAACTCAATTCTGATGCTATCTACCTGCAGATAGCATCAGATCCCACAGGTTAAGGGCTCAGTCCCACTAGACTGCCTCCTTACCCACTTTAGAAGCCAATCACAAGTCTAGGTTGTCACCTTTGCTTCTGACAGCTGGCTTTAAATCTGAGGTTTCCACAGCCCACTTCTCAGGTTCAATTATTTTGTTAGAGCAGCTCATGGAACTCAGGAAAAGAGTTTACTTACTAGATTACTGGTTTATTATAGAAGGATATAACTCAGGAACAGCTGGATGGAAGAGATGCATAGGGCAAGGTATGTGGGAAGGGGCATGGAGCTCTCTAGGCACACCACCCTCCCTGCACCTCCATGTGCTCACTAACCTGGAAGCTCTCTGAGCCCCATCCTTGTGGGTTTTTATGGAAGCTTTATTACATAGGCATGATTGATGAAATCATTGGCCATTGGTGATTGATCTGAGTCTCCAGTCCCTCTCCTCTCCCCAGATGCCAGGGACTGGAGCTGAAAGTTCCGACCCTCTGTTCACATGGTTGGTTCCTCTGGCAAACTCTGGTGTGGTTGAAAGGAACTTGTTATGAATAACAAAAGATACCTTTCTCTCTCTCTCATCACTTGGGAAATACCAAGGGTTTTAGGAGCTCTCTGCCACTAATTGGGTGAAGACCAAATACGTATATTTCTTATTATAAATCACAATATCACAATCTTCCACCCTTTCTCCTTCTAGGTCACTTACACTCCTATTAATGACCTAGTTCAAATATTATCTTTCTCCCCGAAGTCTGCTCTGCTCTCCTCAACTCTACTCCCTTCACGCACTCCTCTACTGAGGGCTTAACATGCTGTATGATAACTGCTTGTTTGCATGTCTGCCTCTCTCCCCACATGGTGAGCTTCTTGAGCTCATGGGCTCCTTGTACACCTTGCAAACATCACAGTATTTGGTAAACTGAGTGACGGACGGTTGAATAAATGAATGAACACAGGCTTGATGTTTTCTATACCGATGAGACTATTATCTGGTGAATTTGTTGACATCCGCTGTAACTGGTAACCATATCAGACTATTGATACTGAAGGGTTTTTTGTATCAAGCCAAAATTATAAGTATCCAAAACAGATAATTTATTATTCATTCTTCTTTTCTCACATAACTCACCTATATTTGGAAATATGTATTACAAGTTATATGTGAGAAATGACTTGTTTCTTTGAATATTAATCAAAATCAGCAGGTATCAGACATTTCCATTCATAAGATTCATGAATTAAGAAGTTGTGTTTATTTTATTGCCTAGTAATCACAGAAAAGTTTGTGGCATATGTGCAGTCTGCATTTCCAAAACATAATTTATTCTCTATAGTTTGGGAGGATACATGAGTGATACATTCAGCTTTTAGGGCAAATTCTAAGTTTATAGCCACACATTTTCCAGTTTTTCTGTTCATTCAAAATGCCTTCACCAATCTTTTTTTCATTTCACATATTTAAGTATTTCATGTGATTTAAGAAGAAAAAAAGATTAGGTTAGACAGTATATCTAGTTTCTTTGAAATGCAATTTAGAACTTGATATCTAGTCTTTATTCATTTTGCCAGATAAATTTATCTTCAACTTACTGTAAATTTTCTTCAATTTACTGTAAATAGGTGAAGAAACATGGTAGGGAAAGTGTACTCACGTCTATTCTGGCTTTTATAAACACATCTATCTTGTAATATTCTTTAGCCTTCTTGCAGTTAAAGATGTGATCTGTCAGACTACATTTGTTCAACAGAATCGACGAAACTTTCGTCTATGGCAGCTGTGTAGTCTCAGCCGCACATCTTTCCACTTCAGCTCATCAAAGGACAGACTACTTTTATTACCTGAAGAGGAATGCTGGGTCGTCTAAAAGGGTCAAGAAATAAACTCTTTCCTAAGCAGGGACCTCAGAGCCTGAACATATGCGACTTGGTTCCTGTGCCTTTGGAGACAATCTTATGGGAGTAAACTTTTCCATAGCAGGGGAGACACGGTGATTTTTCCGTATTGCACTCCAATTTTTTGAGAATGTTCTTGAAGTCAGATGTTGAACTAAACTCTAGATTTCTGTCTTCTATTTCAAATACATTCCATACAGATTATGGCACAAGTGTAGGGTATACCACTCAGCCTCCCCACGCACTATGATTCATAAGGAAACCCCTTTTACTGGCTGCCAACAAATCAAGAGCTTGGAAGAGCAGCCTTTGAGAGAGTGTGGATTCAGAGTGAGCCTGGGCTGGGCAGGAACACAGTGTGCATTCCAGATTGGCAGAAGTGTACCGTTTACAATTGCACGGCAAGGTGGAGCTGCTGATGCTGAAGAACAGTCAAGGAGGCTAATAAATACTTCATAAATGAAGCCAAGAAGTACACAGTTCTGTCTGTCGCTGTCTTTCTCTCTGTCTCTCTTTTTCTCATTTCTCTAATGTGCTTTCAAAACTGAGATATTAACTGAGATATTCCAAAGTCCCTTTTTCATTGTTAATAGTCAAGCCACTGTGTTATACTTAGCACTCTCTGCAGTACATGCTGATCCATCCCTGAAATCCCAGCTGAACTCGCAATGCTGAAGTATGTGGTGGTTTGAATCGGCATTACCATACAAGGCAGCTTTGAATTCCTCATGGTAACCTTTTATTACTCTTTTTAAGTTTCCCAAGCACTGCCAAACGTCTTGAACTTTGTGGAATGATTATAAACTTTATAAACATAAACCTTTGATTCCACTTTGAAACCTGTTAAAGAATGCCAAAATTATATTAACAATGCACATTTCAAAACAAAGACCTGGAATGCCATTTTGATTACTTCAACCCTACAAAACATTTTTGGTATCATTGGACAATGGATAAACGGGCATCGCAACAGCTGTGCTGGTTTTCAGGAAGATTATACAACCCAGAAACAATGCTAGGGCTGCAAAGCTGGCCTGTATGTCTGGGTTGTTTGCAAATGCCTCGGATATTTAGAAAGCTACCCCTTTAAAATCTCCAAAACATTTGTTAGAAACACTTCATAATCTAAGTATGTTTCCCTTGGCACCTCAGCAGGGCAGTTCTTGTTTTCAGTTCAAAATATGAAGGATTTGGTTGAGAAACAGAAAGGATTTTGTCTTTAGTGGGCTGACATGGGGCTGCTGCTGGCTGCATGGTCCGGACTCAGTCCAATGTGGAGCAACTCCTCAATGAGAGAAGAACTTTCTGTAAAGGATGGGCTAAAGCTTTCAGAAGATGCAAAGGTGCTTGGAAGAAATCTCTGTAGATGGGCAAACAAGCAAAAGAAAACTGTTTGTATGAGGTCCTGACATAGTTTATACGAAAGAGAAGAGACCTGCACTCAGTATGGCAGTTTGGTGATGTGAATAAGAATCCAGACTTTGAGACTGGATTGCCAGGGTTCGATTTCCAGTTCTTCCACTTCCTAGCTTTGTGGCGTTGGTCGAATTACATAATCCTACTGTCCTTAGTTTCCTTACCTGCAAAATGATATAATGAAAGTGCCTCCCTCCAAGGGTTGTTGTGAGGTTTAAGTGAGTGTATACGTATAAAGCATATAGAACAGTAACTAGCTCTGCTGTTCAAAAGAATGTTATAGCAATTCTAGAAAGGAGAGAGTGACTAAGAATGAACTTTGTTGAAAAAAATATTTCAGCCAAAATGTGCTCTCACATGATAGCACTTGCCCCCACACACATGTAAGAAAGGTCATTCTAAAGCTATGAACTCTTCCTTTGTTGAAATCTGCATTAAGTACTCTGAAAAAGCCTCTATGATTATCTTCCAAAGACCTTTTGGCTGGAGATAAGTAATGGAAATTCCTATGTTCATTTTATAAGTAAAGAAGCAAGGACTATTCTCAGTCTTCGGTGAGCTAACCGAACCCTCCCTCTGGGATGCAACCCCTCGTGGCAGGGGTTTTGCCTGCCTTGCTTGCTCTGTTTTATGCAGCCCCAGAGGTGGGCAGAGGGGAATCCTTAATAAATATTAAATAGTGATGACAATTTCACAATAGTGCCTTACAATTACCTCATAGATTTTGCAAAACTGCATAGGGTATTCTCTGATATGGGAAAATACTGGAGGCAGTGCAATTTGGTGGAAAATAGAGTGGAACGTAGAAAATCAATTCAGAATGAAAGTAGAGTATGTCGTTGTGGTCCTATGTTGTCCTCCAGCTTCTTTCTTCCCTGCTCCACCAGCCCCACCATTTTAAGTCCATTAGCTGAACTTCATTTGGAACAAGGAAAGAGAGAGAAAACATGTGGGAAAAAAAATAACGTACTACATGCCTTTGTCAAGCAGGACTGTCCAAACTCTCACATACTTCCTACTATTCACTCTTACGTACACTTAAATACTTTGAAGGTATGATCCCTAAATTATATAAATTGCAATTCAAAGGAAGTAGTTCATTTTTAAATTTGAGAAAAAATTGTAAGAAATAGGGTAAATCACTGATTATAAATAGTATTGCATGCCATTATTCTTTGGTAAACTATAAGTAATGACAAACTTCTGGGCTTATCTCCAGATTTTCTCTCTTCTGTTTGGTTTATCACAATGGATTGCTAGTTTGTTTAAATACCTGTCTCCTTTGTGAGATATGAGATTGTGAACTTCCTGAGGGCAAGGCCTATATTGCATTCAGTTTTATACTCACAGTACTTGGGAGCTTGTGGGTGAATAATAAATTTCCCCTTAATCTTCCTTAAATAAATGACTTATATCTCATAGAATTTGGAGAATAAACAAGGCCGTGTATTCTAAGTTCTTTCCTACTGAATTTTCAGCAGCGCTAAAGGTGTTTCTCACCTTGGCTACTCGAGTGCAGAGGATTCCATTTGGCCAAGCAAAGGAATTCAAGAACGGAAGACTTCCCCCGGGAATATAGGCTCCTGCTGGCTCCAGGATCGTGATCCTAACCCCTGGAATGTACTTTCTTGAAAATAGTACTCACCAGGTTTTCTGAATCTAGATTATTAGAAATGTTCCTGATGTTTATGAACTCTACAGATAGAGTTTATGGATTTACGTTTATTAAGACTGTACATCTGTATATATCCTTAAAACAAAGGGAGAGGAAAGGTGGATAAAAGGGTGAAAGTTAGCATCCTAAATGATGCATTTGTCTAAATAACATTTTGTAGCATACAGAGCAAATTTACATGTTTTGTAGGAATTCTCCTTTATGTATCAAATAATTCTGTTCAATAGGTTCAATAGGTTTACAGATACCATGACTACATAATAAATTACCCCAAAATTTTGCGGTGTAAAACAACCATTCATTACATTCATGGAATCTACGGTTCGGGAATTTGGACAGGACACAGTGGTTTCAGCTTGTCTCTGCTGATGTCAGGCGGCTCAGCTGGAAGAGTCGAGTGAAGAATCATTCGCTCACATGTCTGGAAGTTGATGCTGGCATTGGGCTGGGAGCCTCCGTTCCTCTCCTGATGGACCTTTCCACATGGACTCTCCAAGTGGGATACTTTGGGTTTCCTCCCAATATGATGACTAGGTTCCATTTTCTGAGACAGAGAGCCTGGAGAGGTCGTATCACTTGTTATGACTTAGCCTAGGAAGGCATGCACGCTGCTTTCTGTTCATCCAGGTAGTCACAAAGACCCCTCAGATTCAAGGGGAGGGAGGATAGACTCCAGATGGTGAGTGGCAAGGTTCTGGAAGAGCATGTGGGACCAGAAATACTACTAGGGCTATTTTTGAAAATGCAGTCTGTCACATAGGGATTGATATTCCCATTTTATAGATGAGAAATTGAGACATAGAGGGGTTAAGTGGTTGTTCAGAACTTTCAACATCTATTGTGGAAGTACCAAAACTGCTAGTATAATTTTTTTTTTCTTTAGAAAAGAGAAAATATACTAAACTTGTTGTAATTTTGTTCTGGAGAAAAATAGAGTAACATGAAAATCATTTCAGAAGTATCATTGACATATAGTCACATTTCATAAGGAGACTAGGACGACTTTGTATAAGTTAATATGAGAAGCTAACATAACTTTTATCCATTTACTTCTTCTCTACATCTCCAGCCAGAGGGTGTTTTTTGAGATTCAGATTTTAGGTTCCAAACTATACCCTCCACCTGCCTCAAGCTCAATATATTCCAAAGCAAACTCATCATTTTTCCCTCAACCTCGCTGCTCTGTAAGTGGATTTCCATTTCTGTTGCTGTCACCGCCATTCTTCCAATTGGCAAGGCTGGGGCTTCAGGGTTGTCCTTGACTCCTCCCTGTCCTTCAGTCCCACTGTGACCAGGTCTCTTAGATTCTATTTTTGTGATGTTTCTATTTAACCATCCATTCACCTAGGAAAACAGTGAAAATAATCTCTGTTATTAGAGAAGACATTTCAATATCACAGTCACTCTAGGATCATTTCCATTGTCTCCTCTCAGGGACAGGTCTTCATTACTTTAATTTTCTGTTTACTTGTCTGTCTCCTCCATGAGACTATGAAGAATTGAGAACAGAAGACTTGGCTTATTCACCTCCGGTTTCCCAGCATCCCAATGTAACACATGACCCAATTAAGGGATTTTTCTAGAATGAATAAGTGGTCTGCTTTATTTATCTGTAATAGTCAGGAAAAGCTAACTCCCATGACAAACAACCCTAATCTTAGTATCTTAAAATAATAAATGCTTACTTCTTGCTCACATCATGTTCCAGTGTGAACAGTGTGGAGAGGAGGGCCTTCTTTATCTCTCGGCTCCGCCATCTTCTAGGGAATCTTGAGTTTTAATGGCCAAGCCTAGAAGGGAACTATGTTACTTCTGCTCATATCCTATTGGACAAAACTCAATCACAAAGCCTCACACAACTGCAGTGGATGCTGGGAAACGTAGTCCCACTGGAAATAAGTTTGGTGATCATCTAGCCAGTGTCTATCACACTATCCTTCTAACTACCTACTTATTTACAATTATAATAGTCACCCTGTAGAGTATCTTTCTGCTCACAATGACCCTCTAAACTGCTGACCCTTTCCCCCTTATTCCTACTCTGTTCCCCCGTCAAACATTATTTGGGGAGATTTTTAACTGTTTTGCTCAGGTTGTATGACTCTGCCTGCTGGGCATAAACTGGTTTATTCAGTGTGAAACAATTGGGGTCAATCAGATTATCTTTCTGGGAAATTTGGAATTAGAACCTAGGGAGAGCCCATCAGCCATCAGTGTGATTGGATTTTTAACGCAAAAACTCAGAAATGTTAGGGCATCCATCTTTTACTAACCATGCAGACTGAGGAGCAGAGAGAATGTGTCCACAGAAAAGAAAAATGGAGCAGATATGCAGGGAGGAACTTGGATAAGAGCAAGATGCGGAAGAGATCTGATGGTTGCCCAGCCCATTTTTGTTCTTAGGCTTCTTGCCTGTACCCTTGTAATGAAGAATCCTTTTTATTATTTGGAAAAGACAAAACATAATGATAACCAAAAAGACACCCTATCTAATTCCACAAAGAATTTGAAGTAGGTCAAACAGAGAGCTCATACAATAAAGTTGTCTCGAAAATAGGAGAAATATTTAAGTCATAGTTGCTATGTTAGTGGAGGGTCAGATTTTGCTCAAAGCTTCCTGGAAGTCAAAATGAAAGGGAGATATAGTTATTTATGTCACTTTCAATGTCAGAAATGAGGAAATGCACCCCTTCCTTTGGAGAGTGAACTTCTGTTAGCACTTAGATCTAATAGCAATTTCTTAGGTAGTAGGGTATAAATGATTCCTGTGGGAGAGTTCACTGCCTTTCCTCAGTCCACCCAGACTGTCACAGAGGATCCCAATTCTCATATGTAAAGATAAAGGGCAATGCTTGGAATCTTAGAACAATTTGGACCTCCATTATAGCTACTATGCAGGCCCTTATGATCTAATATTTTTAATAGCTTTGACCTCCTCTTGTTATTTATATATTCTCTGATTTTGAATCTTATTTTCCATTTGGCCACACTTCATTTTATGTGTTAGAATTATTTACTTCTATTCTCTCCAGAACATAAAGCACCATGACAGCAGAGACCTTGCTTGTCTTGTTCACTACGTTGTTGCCAGTGCCTGCAGCCATTCCAGACATATAGCAGATGCTTAATAATATTGATTGACTAAGTGAGTGAATGAATGAATGAAGCAATGGAGAGAAGTAGAGATGGCAGAGTGCAAGAGAAGGGAAATTGGGCAGGATTGAGTTTGGGAGGACTTGTGGAGAGAGTAGGTGGAGATGTGAGGAAAGCAGGTCAGAGAGAAGAGGGAGTTTTAATAAATATTGTTGAGGGCAATGTACTTTGATCCCTGTATCGGCATTTTTTTAAAAATGCAAGTAAACGTTTGATTAAAAGTTTTTTTTTTTTTACTTATAGCTACTGAGCTATGATTCTATTACTGCTCCATTCTTTAGACACTTGACCAAATGAGCTCCACCTTGACTAGTAAAATTCTTACCTGGTTTTTATGCCTTATTCGGATATCGCTGAATTCATTTTATTATTCACCATTTTGGAGGAACATCTCATGTGTTAAGTGCTCTTTTGGATTCCAAGGAAACAAACATTAATAAAGTTATGTTCCTGCAATCAAGTAGAGCAATGACATAAGTAAACTAGTAGTACAGGACAAGACATTTGTGAGCACAGGGGATGAGTCACAAACTTGGTGGGGTTCGAGGGTGTCATGGATCAGCTTCTTAGAGCTACCTTTGCAAAGTCATGGAGGTATAAAAGAAGCTACTTACTTCAAGAAACTGCAAGCATTTGGGTAGGGCTAGATAACAATGTCTATGTATGGAGGATAGGAAAAAAAGGTTGGATTGTTAGATTTTTAAGTAGGAAAATAGAAATGCCATCTTTGCATTGCACTCTGGCAGAAGACTAGAGAATAGATCAGAACAATGTTTCTCAAAGTGTGGACACAGATATCAGCATCAGCATCACCTGGGAACTTGTTAGGAGTGTGAAAAATCAGGCCCCACCTAAGACCTACTGAATCAGAAACTCTGGGGAGTGGGATCCAGCAATCTGTATTTAATAAGCCTACCAGATGATTTTGTTGCATATTAAAGTTTGAGAACCACTGAGTTAGAATGAAGGTGAGAGGGTGAGACTATAGACAGGAAGGCCTGATGGGAACTTACAATATCCCTGGTGAAAAACGATGAAGTAATCAGCAAAGTCTTGGTTATGGTATTGGAGAGTCAGGCCTAGACAGATTCAGATCAGTAATTTCAGATAGCCAGATAAGTCAGCATGGTAGGAGCACCAAGGAATAAGTTATAGGTCTCTCTCTCTCTCTCTCTCTCTCTTGTGCACGCTCCCAAGCTTGATAGAGGAAGTAACAATGACCTGTGACTTAAAAGTGGAACAGATAGATAGAAGGAGACGGGGGGGTGGGGCAAGCCAAGCAAAATCCAGTAATCAGTCACCCCAAGGACTTCATAGTGTCTCTTGCTCTCACTCTACATCATCTCTGGCCATATAAATGGCACCCTGCTTAAGAAAGATGTCCTCAAATGATGCCTCTGTCACATCTTATAACAGAAACCCCAAGTTTCAGAATGAGACAGCTGCCCGCAGTCCCATACCTTCCAGCTAAAGACTCTGAACTCTAAACAATTACTCACCATAGTTGTCCCCATCGTTTGCCACCTCAACAGCCATTTCCCCTCTTCCTATATCAGAAAATCAATTTTGATCTGGGTGGTCATGTGCCCAGCCCTCAGGGTATGAATTATTATTGGATAAGTCACCAATAGCTACTGTTTCCTTCTTCCTTTAATGGAGAAGAGCATGTGACCTAGTTCTAGCCAATGGAAGGGTAGGTAAGTCTGCTGGGGGCTCCTGGGAAAGATTTTTCTCCTTTTTAAGAGAGTGAAATACCCTTTTGCCCCATCTCTGATTTATACTTTGGATGCTATTATGTGAGGGAGTGGTGCTTGAGTGAAAGGACACACATGAGAATGGAAGGCAACACAGAGAGGGTGGCAGAGCAGAGAGATTAAAAAGAGCTTTTTCTGAGCCAAATTTGGGCCAGTTTATGTCTTGTCTTTAAGCCACTCTTAGCTGTGTTTTTAGTTACTTAGAGCCATAACCATTCCTAATTGATTACTCATCCTTGTCCAGCAAACTACCAGCGCTAACCTCAACTAACCTCGGTATGCCTCTCAGCCCTGTTTACTCCAGGCATCTAGATTTTTCAGCCTCATTTGGAAACTTGATAGCCATTGTTTTGTAAATCCCCTAATCTGGTCCTATCACTTCCTACAGTCCCTAACTTTACGTCTGTGCCCTCTGAAATCCAACTTCTGTGAACTGCAAACTCCCTTGTACTTTCAACCTCTTCATCTCCTTGCTCCAACTGATACCCGGTTATCCCTCAAGGTGTCTGCTTCTTCTGTAGTACTTTCAAGCAGAGGCTGGTTATTTTTTCTCCCACATGGGCATTCCAGTGCCTGTGGGGTAGTCATCTTCCTCATTCTCCATTGTTATGTCCACTAATTCCTTTTTGTTTCCTAACAATCACATCTCTTTGAAGTATAGTATATGGCCTGAGGCTTCACTACCCATTTCTACCCTTAGCTGCCATCTTCTAATTTCAGGACGCTCCTCCACATTTTTTGATAACTGTTACCCTCTGGCTCACTCTTCTCTCCCCTGTTTTTCCTGTTGTTATTCTTGGTGACTTCCACGTATTCATAGATATCCATCCCACATTTGGGCCTATTTCCTGACTCCTCAAATCCAGCAATCCTGCCCCTCATCCTCCTCATCTGTAACTGTGAGGAGAGGGAGAATCAATGTGACTTGGCCAGAAGGTCTCTAGACTCCTAAACCCAGCCATCCTTTGAACTATACCATGATGCTTTCACAATCACTCAGTATTTCTGGAAACATCAACTCTCATGTCCCTGCATTCAATAATGGCTGACTCTAGTAAAGATACTTGGGTGCAAGTTGTCTTTGCTATTGTTTAAAGGTCAAGCTATCCTGGCGAGAAGTATCACTGAAGAAAAATCAATAGCAGCCTTCATAAATGTCAGCATAAAATGCCATTCAAAACAAATATAAAAGGTTAATGATACCTTGTTTTAAGTGTTTCAAAATACATTATCAAATCAAATAGAAGCTACAATGACATGTTGTTCTCCGTGAAAAGACAAAATAATTAGTTAAAGCTATTTAAGCATCTAGTAAATATATGAAAACAGATTCTATTAATCAAGTAAGAACGTGTTTCAGGTTGTGTGCTCAAAACACACCCACGTACCCCAGCACAGTGGGTCCTTTTTATGTATGAGTATTCAGTACAATCATCAAAGTTGTCTTTGAGCACTTAAAACAGGAGAGGTCAGGAAGGGGCAGAGTGTATCTAGAAAGAATTTACAGTAAAATACTATTTTATGGAGACACTGATGGAGTCATAAAATTTCCAAGGAATTAAGTGAATACCCAGAAGACAAGTTCAGATATGCCAGGACATCTTGAGACAAAGGCTTAATACTGATCTTGGGTGGTAGTGTCTCTTTGGTAACCATGGTGAAGTTGGATGAGCTTAAACATTGCCTGTTGGAAATTCCTTAAGAATGATTCAATAATGAATCTTTTGCCTTTGGTGAAACTGGACTGAAACACTTCAAAGTCAGATTTGGAAATCTATGCTTGAAGACTTCAGAGTCATTTAAGTTTCAGTTAGAGTGGATTAAAGTAAAAACAGCCCTTCATTTCCAAAAAGTAGAAAAATAAAAAAAGATACCATACAACAAATATGAAGGCCAGTGAGTCTCTTGAGCAACTTGTATTTGTTAATGGGGCTGGATAACCAAATCCACTGATTTTTCAAGATTATGACTATATCCAAGGGTTACAAGCAAAATTCTGCTTAGAGATGAATAGGATATGTGCCGATTCTGTGAATGAGTTCATGATTAATCATTCTAATATGGTCTGATTGTTCCAATGAGGATGATAATGTATTACCTCAATATACTTCAGCAACTGATGATGTGTCAAAATCTTCTTTTGAACTTCCTGGGTCTCAGTAAAGAAATATCTCCCCTCTCTTTCCTCATCCAACCCCTCTGCTCTCGAGCACCGATTAGGGGATAAAAGAATCAGAAATATCATTATACCTTCCAATGTCCAAGTTGGTGGCTTCTGCAGAAGGGAAAAAGACATCTCTTTTCTTATACTCTGTGGTGCCTTTATTGTGTCCACCTTCTGGTATTTTCTCCCTTCCAATCCAGTCCCTTCCAGGGCGAGGGTCTCTCTACTGCTACCTGCATAGATGTGGTTGTTAAATGCCTGCTATATTGAGTACAAAAAGGATAAGCTGTCTCTGAAAAATAAAACTCAAATGGGAGTTGGATGATACAGATTTCCATTTACTGACCAATAGGAAACAAGTAGAACAAAAGGTTTTTCTTCATTATCTACTTTTTAAGAAAAAAATTTCATGAATCCAGATAAAAACATTTATTACTTCCCTTTCTTTTGCCCAGTGCAAGGGAAGGATTTAACTTTGGCCTCTGTTCCAAGTAAACCATTATTTTGAATTGAGGACAATGCAGAATATAAAATGATGGTAGAGAGTTGGGGTGGGGGTATGCATATCCTAAATGCTAGAGGAAAAGTAAATCTTATACAATCTAGTAACCATCTTATTCTCTTGTTAAGTGTTTATAGGACAAAATATTTGAAAGGTTTTTTCTTTTTTTACCTGATTAACAATTAAAAATAGCAGACCTCGAGACCACTCACATAGAGTTCGTTCTGTTATATTACAAGGCCAAACTAAAAATGTTAGGATAAAGAGTCAAAACTAGTGGTTCTGTATCTCTCAGGCAAAGTAGTTTATTGTTCTAGGAAATGCCTAATATACATGCAATCAGCATCTTAGTAGTGAACGATGAATTTGGTCAAATTTCTTGGGCCTCTACATCCCTAAATAGTCTGATTCTACTTCCGTCCCAGAAGAATGGACTAGGCAGGGAGACATCTGAAGAGTGGCCATGTTAATATGCAGTGGAATTCTGTTTCAATTTATTCCCACTCAGCCATGTCTGGGAAAGGTAAGTTGCTCAATTTTGTGGAAAAAATGCTATGGAAAATATATGTTGCCATTTGAGATAAAGGTAAAAAGACGAGCAAGCATAAAATATTTATAGACAATGATGAATATTTGTGATATGAGCATTTAAAATTGTATGCAGGATTAGATTACTTCTTTAGATAAGGTGACATGTGTTCAAGTTCCAAAAGACACTTCATATGCCTGGGGAAGGTATAGTGCAGAGGAAATAACTATGAATAAATGTATGTTAGTGAGTATGTGTGTGGGGGGGAATTGGGGGGGCAATGGAATTTAGGAGAAGCACTATCAGCCAAACAAACATGAACTGAAAAAAAGTCAAAATCAAATTATTCTGGGTATAAGTCAGAGAAAACTGCTACTCCCACTTTGACAGAAATACTTCAGACTGAGGAAAAAAAAGAAATCTCATGATCTGATAATATTAGAAGAATGAATCTACTACTACTCCACATTTGCTTCCTTTTTCACAATAGGTTGCCATGAAAAAATTCTTAGAAAACCAAATAGCGTTGCAGTTCAAGTATAAGAGTAATGCTTGTTAGATTCACCTCAAGAGAACATAAAGTTTTCCCACACTTCAATTTCCTTTTTTTCCTCAAAGGAAAAATTCCTTCATGACTCGAAAACTAACAATTTAAATGCCTTGATTTTTCTATCTTAAAGTTTCATAAAACTTGTCCCTTCACCATAACAAAAAACCTAGTTTCTGTTCTGTCTTGTCAGAAGCAGCCTTTTTGTTTGGGTAGTTTTTATCCTTGGAGACAGCGCCCCCTGCTGTAACAAATGCTTAATTGCAAAAGGATTTTTTTGCTCTTGAATGAAAAGGCTATTAAGAATAAAGGTACAATTATTAAAGTGAAAGAGACTTTATTTTGAATAATAATATACATATCATTCATTCCATTTAATTTTCATAGTGCACAGTGTATAGAAGTATACAGGGAAAAATAAACATCAGAAATACCTAAGGATGGAGGTATACAGGCGAAGAAGACATTCGATATACCCATGAGCAGGCTTAGAAGCATCACAGGACAGTATCTATTAGAAAAGAATAAAAATCATGCAAAAAAAATCTATCCAAACCAGGGCAGGCAAGTGCAATCAGTACAAGTTATAGTTTCTTGGGTACAAAAAGTATACATATTCTTTGGATTGAAAACATAATATAAATGAGTGGCTAAGCTTTTATATCCAAGCCGAAAGTCATCTACAGAAGTAAAAAAGTGTAGATGCCACATGTGACAATAAAATATTCAAGGCCACAGATGGAGGTCACCAGCTTACAAAAAGAATACTGAGAGGTAGGCAAATAAAAAAAAAATAGAGAAATGCAATAAAGCCACTTCTGCCTAAATTAGGAAATAGCAAATGCACAGGCATTAAAATGATAACAGCTCTCCACACTATGCTGTGCTTCTATTCTGTCAAAAGAATTCACTGTGTATCACGACAGAGTTCAGTGAATAAGATGAGGCAATAAATGTAGAGCCTTGGCATTAGGGCAAGTTTAATATCCTTTTCACTTTGCACAAGAGGGAAAAAAGAATATAGAACTAGAAATGTTTATCTTTCCATTCAGCACACTAACTTTTAAATGTTTCATATACACTGTTTGGCACAAGGGGGATAGGGATATGAAGATTAATTAAACCCAAACTTCCAACTCAAAGATTTTATGTCTGGAAAGCTGAGGAAAGATAAAATTCTTTACTGTTTTTAAAATCAAATGCTTAAAGCAGGTTCTAAAAGTTGAGATGAAAAAAATTGATAAGGAAAAACAGCAAAGAAAGATACTGAAGAAAATCTCCTGGTTTCCTTTACAGTTTCTTTTTTTCCGTTTATTTTTCTAAATTGTGTTTTACAGTAGAAATGCGGACCACTTTGGATAGCTAGGGCTCAATATTACTTGGTACTCCTCTTAAGACATCATCTTCTTACACTCCACTGAACAGAAAACCATCCCTTCTACTGGCATGAACTTCTGCCCAATGAGACACTTGCTGCAGCAGGAGCACAGAAAGCACTCTGTGGACGCGTGCCAGCTGAAATTGTTATAGGTCACCCGCTGCACTTCCGGATCAATGGCATTGTGGCATCCTTGACATACCTGTTAAGTCAATTATACAAATAAGAGGATGAGAGATCAAACTGAGATGGTAACATTTTCACGTTAGAACAAACTCAATACATTTCTTCAGGGGATAAATTAAACTGAGAATGACAACCTAAAAAACATACATATGAAAGTGACCTTCTAGTTAACCTTGTTAGCCAGCAACTGTCAATGGGAATCTACAGGGTGAGCACTGTGAGAAATAACAGGTGAAGGCCAAACAGGTGATTTGATGTTGTAAGAGAGTCCCATGGTATTCAAGGCAGAAAGTCTTGATGGTGAGTTCCAAAGCAGTGAACTTGGTTCCAGCATATTCTATGAGATGGCACATTAGTAATTATAAAAAGTTTATGGTTTTTCCTATAACACCAAATCCTGGTGAGGGTGTGGAACAATAGGAGCTCTCTTTCACTGCTGGTGGGAGTGCAAAATGGTGCAGCCACTTTGGAAGACAGTTTGGCAGCTTCTTACAAAACTAAACATAGTCTTATACAATCCAACAACTGTGCTCCTTGATATTTACCCAAAGGAGCTGAAAACTTATGTCCACTCAAAAATCTGCACACGTTTATAACAGCTTTATTCATAACTGCCCAAACTTGGAAGCAACCAAGATGCCCTTCAGTAGGTGAATGCACAAATTGTGGTACATGCAGACAATGGAAGATTATTCAGCGCTAAAAAGAAATGAGCTATCTGGGGCCGCCTGCTGGCGCAGCGGTTTAGTCCGCGCTTGGCAGCCCAGGGTTCACAGGTTCGGATCCCGGGCGCCCGCCGATGCACTGCCTGTCAGCCATGCTGTGGTGGCGTCCCATATAAAGTAGAGGAAGACGGGCACGATGTTAGCCCAGGGCCAGTCTTCCTCAGCAAAAAGAGGAGGATTGGCGAGGATGTTAGCTCAGGGTGTGTCTTCCTCACAAAAAAAAAAAAAAAAAAAAGAAAAAAAGAAATGAGCTATCAAGCTATGAAAAGACATGAGGAAATTTAAATGCATATTACTAAGTGAAAGAAGCCAATATGAAAAGGCTACATACTGTATGATTCCAACCATATGACATTCTGGAAAAGGTAAAGCTATGGAGACAGTAAAAAGATCAGTGGTTGCCGGCGTGGGGTGGGGGTGAGGGGGCAGGAAGGTGGGACACATGAATAGGCAGAGCACAGAGGGCTTTTAGGGCAGTTAAAATATTCTGTATGATATCATAATGATGGATATATGTCATTTGTCCATTCTGTACATTTGTCCAAACCCACAGAATGTAACAACACGAAGAGTGAACCCTAAGGTAAACTATGGACTTTGGGTGATTATGATGTGTCAATGTAGATTCACCTTTGGTAAGAAATGTACCATTCTGGTGAGTGATGTTGATAATGAGTGAGGCTTTACATGTGTGGGGGTGGGGGGTATATGGGAAATCTCTGAATCTTCCTCTCAATTTTGTTGTAAACCTAAAGCTGCTCTAAAAAAAAAAAATAGTCTTAAAAAAAAAGACTTTTCCTCACTCATTAAAGCTTTGAACTGGTAATTTTACCAGTCCTACCTATGACACATGAGATTATTAACACCACTAATTTCTAGACAGTAGTAAATGAAAATCATGTTCAAAGTAATTAAGAACTCAATTAAAAACACTGACAGTGTTTGAGAATAATTAGTTTGCACTAAAAATATAACTTGTAGTTATTTGACTTCTGTTCTGTCATAAGTCACACTTATGTATAATCTAATATTGTAGAATATTAATACTTGCATCCCCTATACCATTCAGTGTATATGTATGCTACATACAAATACATACATGACATACACACATCCACACCTGCAAACACACATAATTTTCTTCTTTAGCTGAACATATATATGAAAAAAATAAATAACCCTCATTACAGCAGAAAATAAAACTACCCAGTTGAGACCTGCAAAACACTAGATAGTTCACATGCCTTCTTGTTTACACATGTTCTGAATGAACGTGACTATCTAAAGTTTTTGTTTTAAATATTTTATAACAAGTGAAGAAACCAACAACTGTCCAGTATTATGTAAAAGTGACAAATCTTCAGCATTCTTGGTCTCTTAATATGATTGTCAGGAATTACTGAGAGATGAGGGGTGGGTGTGTGGGTTGAGGAGGGTCATTTAGCCTGGGCCTCCTTACTTGAAAAGACCTCAAAATGTGGCTGCTAGTCAGTGGGTGAACTGGTTTAGGGTATGAAGTGAGGCATTATTACAAATATCCATTTCAGATCTGCAATATATGTTCCATAGTTTTTAGAGCTACAGGGCTTCTAATTATAGATACTATAGCTGCATAATTCACATATTATGTCAACCCAGTCTTCCTTGAGAAGCAAGGGAGAGATCTTTGCATGACCAATATGCTATTCCTGAATATAACAAAAATGAGTGTTTTAATTATAGACACACTCCTAATTTGTAGCTGCACCATGTAAGCAATTGCTTCTGTGTATGTTCATTTTTTATAGCTTTATAATTCATTTAGCATATTGTCCTTTGTATTTTTCTATATTTCATATTAATTTTTCAACATTTTAAAACTTGTTTGTGCAAAATAAAAGGATTTCACACTCAATTTTTTATTCTTTTGCTTTTAGACCGTGCTCTACCTTCTTTATCTCAGCCCTGTAAAAATATTTGTGGATCTTTTTATAATCTTTTAAAACACAGATTTTCTTTTGCAATTTAAAAAAAAGAGATAACTACTGTTCAATTAGGTGTAAAATTAAGGAAGTTGTCTAGGTAAAATAATAACTAACGAGGGGCCGCCCGGTGGTGCAGCGGTTTAGTTTGCGCTTGGCAGCCCGGGGTTGGCGAGTTCAGATCCCGGGCGCCCGCCGACGCACTGCCTGTCAGCCATGCCGTGGTGGCGTCCCATACAAAGTGGAGGAAGATGGGCACGGATGTTAGCCCAGGGCCAGTCTTCCTCAGCAAAAAGGGGAAGATTAGCTACAGATGTTAGCTCAGGGCTGGTCTTCTCCACAAAAAAAAAAAAAAAAAAAAAAAAACTAATGAACACACTAAATGGTATAGGAATTTAGGGTTTGTGGTTTCATAAAACTTAGTTGTAATAATTTAATTGCCACTCATCCCAAAGTCTGACAAATAATCCCAAGTAAAATCTATTGATCCCTAATACTTCATAAATCTGAGAGCTGTCCAGGCCTCACCAAGGGCCTGGGGACTACAAAACCCTTCAGGGAGATGATGCGCTTCCTGTGTTCTTAAATCTCTAATATTTCTTTCTTTTTTTTTTTTTTTTTTGTGGGGGAGACCAGCCCTGAGCTAACATCTGTTGCCAATCTTCCCCTTTTTGCTGAGGAAGACTGGCCCTGGGCTAACATCCGTGCCCATCTTCCTCTACTTTATATGGGACGCCGCCACGGTGTGGCTGATGAGCAGTGCGTCGGCGGGCGCCCGGGATCAGAACCTGCGAACCCTGGGCTGCCAAGTGCGGACTAAACCGCTGCGCCACCGGGCGGCCCCAATATTTCAATGAGTTCTTATTTATTTCAATCCCTCCTACTTCTTTTATTTGTATACACAGTGTGAAATAGCTAATGACACTTGTAATGAGCTCTTTGGCCGGAAGTTCCTGTGAAATCTTGTAGATGTGAATTCTGTGGGTGGCTGTTCGAGACTGGAATTCCAGAGGCTGTGCAGAGACAAACTCAGTGCATTTCACATTATCCTCCTTCCAGGTTAATTTTTTCCCTCAGAAATATCCTGTTTTGAGTTGAGTTCTTAGCTTCAGGTCTAAAAATAGTCTGTATTCTCTCTCCTCTTTTTTTTTAAAAAATTAAAAGATCTAAGCAGATCAATGCCCTAAACTAGATAATCTTCTTCAAAATTTTATGTCATTTAGCATGTTGCATGGGTAGCTCTCTTTTCCATCAGCTGGAGTTGTTTAGGAGATAGATATGTTTACTTTAATATTAGGCAATGGGCAATAGTATATCTTACCGAGAAAGTAAACCTTCTACAAGAAATCATGCCATGTTACAAAGCCAAATAATTTAGACATTTTCTCTCTTTTTTAAAAAATCCTATCTGTGATCATAATCCTCTCCATTGATTAGATACAATGTAATGGAGAGAAGCTGGTAACAGTTAAATAAAACAGCCTAATCTGTTTAAAACTTTATTCAGTAAATATTTATTGAGCACTACTGTATTGTTCTAGTATTGGAAATAGAAAACAAAGCAGACAAAAATCCCTACCCTCAATGAGTTTACATTTTAGTCATTGAGACCAAGGTCACACATCCTACAATAAAATACATGTTATGATAACCCTCTTTTGCAGAGAAACTATTGCAACAATATTCAGAGAAGCAGTTTTTAGCTAAATTATGTATCAGGCCAGATGGTGATTCAGCATCTTTTCCTCAGGTATAGGAGGGTCCACGTGACTCCAAAGCAAATGAGAAAGAACACAAGTCAGTCACTCAAACACTTCCCAAGTGCAGACATTGAGGATTTGGAAACAAAAAGGCAAACTCTATCCTCTAGCTGCTATACAGTCTATTGGAAGAGACAGATGAGTGTATTAACAATTACACACACGTGGGCAAGCACACACACAGGGCCCCATGGGAACACAGAGAGGCATCCAGCCTAGCCAGAGAGAAAGGAGTAGGGAATCGGGAAAGGTGTTCTGAAAAAGTTATGCCTAAACTGAGTCTGGAGCAATGTGTAGGCATAGTCAGGTAAAAACAGGAATAGGGTACATCAGACAAAGGCATTAGTGTGACAAAAGATAAAGAACAGTGCATAAACTACAAAATACAGATAACTTGTTGTGGAAATGTATGATTTGAGTTGGATAACTAGTAGAAGTGGCTGGATAGGCAAGAAAGGGCTGGATCTATTAAGCAAAAGCTTAAGGTCAAAATGCATTTTAGAAAGATAATCTTCCATCATTATGGAAAGTGGCTTTGAACAAGATGAAGAATGGAAGTGGGGAGACCAAATTTGAGGCCACTTGCAATAATCCAAATGATAAAAAATGCAGGTCTGAAGTAGAGTAGTCATAACTGTGAGGATCTGAGATATATGGATGAGGCAGAGTTGATGGGAAATGACTGATTATATCTGGGGACAATGCATAAAGGCTGAAAATTGGCATTGACATCAAAACTTGTTCCCTTATTTTTGTAGTATCATTCTCCCAGAATTATATAAATACATCATTTTATTCCTTAGCCAGGAGTCTCCTCTACTTGATAGCTCAGGGGGATCTTTAACTAGTACATATTTTCCTGCACATAAAGAAGTAAACATCTATCCTTTTAATACCCACTGGCTTATAAGCTTGACCATATATGGTCAACTTGTTAACCTACCCTTTACCTAAATTATCTGTCTTGGCCATTATGCAACAGCGGTTCTGTGTAAACAGGGTACATAAAAGAACAAAATATACTCTCACATTGAATACTTGAATGTTTGGCCCATGTAAATAAATTATTTAGATTTATTTAATCCAACTCAGTAGTAAATGGTAAATCATTTAGATTTACTAAATCCAACCCAAAATTTGCAGGTCAAATTTTGTTATACTAAATCAATTGAACAAGGATTTGAAAAACAGGTACTGTCCAATCTCCAGGTAGCAAAAATGAAGTCCCAGTAGGTGGTCTAGCAACATGAACAGAAACCATAAACACTGAAATAGAGCTAAAGAATAGGAACAGTTCCTAGAAACCTCAATTTAAATAGAATCTGATCTGTATGATGAGAATCAATTAGTTAATTTCATTCATGTTAAGTAATTTTTTTGTGGGGATTTGATGATCAACTAGTATTTATAATCTATAGTGTAAACTGCACAGTAGAAATCTTGAGATGGCTCACAGTCAATGTGTGTACTGGTTTTGAATTATCTGGATTTTAACATTCTCTGGTAGGAATCAAATGTTTCCTACTTATGAGTAGTACTTTCTGTTTCTCATTTGTAAGAGGCTTAATCAAATAAAGGCATAAAGTCAAGTCATAAAGCAGGTCAAGGCCACCGTGTCCCTAGACTGGTTCTTACCACAGCATGATTCTTCACATAGCAGGGCTTGCACACGGGCTTGTCATTGACCATCACGTATATCTCCCCAGCGAGGATGTTGTCACAGTCAAAGCAGCAGAAATGTTTCAGATGCCAATTTTGGTTTTCTGCCTGGGTATACTCATTGCTGAATATCAGCTGGGAACAGGATAAAAATAAGATGAATCATGTATTTCCCTTTTTTGTTACAAATAACAAAGCTAGGTTCTTTAGACAATAAGGGATTTAGATCCATAAGTATATTGACCTACTTTCTTGGATTGAAGTTTGAAAGTAACCTAAAGCTTGAACTTAGCTTATTATTTAGTTTAGTCCAAATCAATCCTTTGTTTCTGAACAGTCTTTCATCAGCCAACACAATTAAGAGAGACACTCAGAATGACTAAAATTAAAAGTTTTTTCATTCACCTTCTTTGGATGTAGATAAAGGAACTGATGGTTGGTTAATTCATGTTGGCTCCTCGCTAAGGGTGGCCTGGTTAGGATGGTAAGAGGACCATATGGGGGTACAAAAAGGAGTCTGCATGCAGTGGCCCCAGGGAACACACCTCATCACAGCCAGCACATCGGGGTTTCTCACTGTCACAGTAATGTCTGCCACAGTATAGCTTCCCATTCTTCCAAAAATAAATCATGTCGACCAGGAGTTCATGGCAGGTACTGCAGACGAAACAAGCTGGGTGCCACAGTTTATCATAGCCGGCCCGTTCAGCATAGATGGCTGGGTCACCTTCCTTCATACTCAGGTTGCAGCAGTAGCAGGACTGAAAGGGAAACCATCCAAAACAATCTAGTCATCACAAGACTGGCATTTTTCAGCATCAGTTTCAGCAGGAATTCAGAGAAACAACTTTCAAGAGAAATAATTTCTACTGAAATTAGTAATTTGTCCATGTAGACAATATGGTATTAATTAGTACTTCTGTGAAACAGAATCTCTTGGCTTTCTCCAGGCCATTCAAACCTAATTCTTGCACCTGATGTACAACAGAGTATTGTTTCCCAAAATAAAGTTCCTTATGGAAAAAGGCTAATAGTAATTTTCACCTCAACTTTAAGTGGTTATCTAAAAAATGATTATCTTAGAGCTTATTAGTACTTAAAAAATTTTTTATATGACTAAGCCTTAGTGGTTGGTGTGCCAATCGGATCTATAAGGAATATATTACAGTAAGTTTAGTTCTTATTTTTCATTCATCTGTGTCACAGTTTTCTTCAAGGCATAAAAAACACTTCAATTTTCTTCTCTAGGAGACATTAAAAAATATGATTGAACATATAACCACATAAATTTAAGTTTGAATTTTAGGCATGTTGTCACAAGTTAAACTGAATTAAGCTAAGCATATGTTATTCTTATTTATGGGAAGAGATAAACAATTAGCACCATAATTACGTTTAGAAACAGATTCTAATTAGTATGTTGTATTTCAGCATGACACCAATGCTAACTACTATGTATACATAAAACTCACAATTATCCTTGGCAACAGATAATCAGAAAACCTGGCTTTAGACAGTGGTTTCAAACATGATGATTCTGTAAAATAAGCTGAAACTGAATTTTAATTCAATTTATTTCCCTCATCTACTCCCTTTTGGAAACAGAGTAATGGCCCCAAAAAAGGTTCAAAGAAGGGGAAAGAACCTGTAAAATACACTATCAGGCCAACAGTGTGACCACTCTACTTACATACTGAGTTCTTTTGTGTTCAGCCAATTTGTCGTCCATGGTCCCCACCGCTGCTGTGGTGCTTCTATCCCCGCCAGGGATGTACATTCTGTTGGGGCCGTGAGCGTCCATCTCACGGGGAAGTTTGACATCTCCTACTCCCAGAGCCTCATTCTTGTATTTCTTCACAAACTGCTCCATCTCCTTCACCTCTTTGGGAGACAACTCATGGCACTTTGAAGGGTCCTGGTCGTGTGCAGGGAGCTGCTTTGCCAGCTGCTTCTTCCGGTACTGCGCCCCCTCCGAGCCGGCCACTGGCTGCTTCTCCTTGGGCAGCATCTGCATGTATTGCCTGGCCTGAACCACAAGAAGACCAGTGTTAACTGAGAGATGCCTTGGCCACCAGAGAGGCAATATTTTATAACACACATTGGAAGCAAGTTACTCAAGAAAGAAGTCAGTTTTATCTATTAGTAACAATTAATCTTCATAATATAAATACCTTGAGATGTTAACATATTAAAAAATGGCACACTACATAGATTGAGTTCAGTAAAAATGAACATATTTTTTCCATGAAACTTAAGCTTTTTTCAATTTGTAAAAGGATTTCGGTTACTAATGTTTACTTGTGCTAAATACACAAATGTGCAATTGCAAGAGAACACAAATTTTCAGGCAGCATGTTTAGAATGGCCTATGGATCAGCAAAATTTTCATCATTATAAAAAAACATTATCACAAGATTCACTTTAATGATTTAGCTAACCTTCTTAAAAGACTTCCAAATGTCTCATCTCATCTAGTTGTTATAATAGAAGCTCGACACAAAATTGCTTTTTGCCTTACATAGTAAAAGAAATATGGTATTGAACATTTTTTGAGTTCTAAACAAAAACAGAAATTCTATTCTTTAGCTACTCTTTACTATCTTAAGAGAAATCTTCTCAAGAGTAAGCTAGAAGAGTTACTAGATTTGTACAAAATATCTGTTTTTCATCTAATTATTAAGAATTTCAGACCATTCCCTCAAAAAGGTATCATATCTAGGTAGTCAAAAAATTCTATGAGGTATCTAATCTTACTTTCAAAAGACTATAATAGGATTTGAAAATCAAAGTAATGGGAACCCCAGAAAAATCAGATCTGAGGTTGACTAGGTCACTAAAGAAACTTCCCTAAATAAGTAGTCCAGGAACTTTAATAAAAAGACTCTCCTCTCCCTTACCAATGCCTGATTCTGGACAGGAGGCGCCCATTCATAGGTAACTGTATTGATGGAAATATTCTTCTTGGCAGCAACTGGATTGGTCAATATCATAACATTGCGTTTATACATGGGAATTCCATCTGATTTTAGCTTTGCAATCAGGGTGGTATACTTGGTGTCTTCAAAAAGTTTCCCCACTTTTCGATCTTCTTCATTACTCAATAGGACATCATGTTCTTCTTGGCCACACTTGCAGTTCCGACATATTTTTCTATAATTTTGGAGATAAGTAGACAATGATTAATTATATCTAATCAATAATAATTATCTGCAGACATTTATAGTTCATAAAATACTTTCATACATATTCCATTTAGTGGCATGCAAAGGCAAATCTTTTTTTGTGAGGGGGATTACCAAGTAGCTATCCATAAATTTAAGCAAGAAAACAAAAATGTACTTTTGCTTTGTAAGACTTTGAAAAAGTTAGGTTTTGATCAAAAAGTGCATGTTCAAGGGGGCATGTCTGAGGGTAACCCCATCTGGCATTCCTCATTCTCTCAAATAAATAAATAAAACAAAATCACCAAAAAACTATCATAGCAAGAGGTTTCATATTTTATTGCATGATAACATTTCATAGCCATTGCCCAAGTTTTTTTTTTTTTTTTTTTTTTTTTTTTTGTGGGGAAGACCAGCCCTGAGCTAACATCTGTTGCCAATCCTCCCCTTTTTGCTGAGGAAGACTGGCCCTGGGCTAACATCCGTGCCCATCTTTCTCCACGTTATATGGGACGCCACCACGGCATGGCTGACAGGCAGTGCGTCAGCGGGCGCCCGGGATCCGAACTCACGAACCCCGGGCTGCCAAGCGCGGACTAAACCGCTGCGCCACCGGGCGGCCCCCCCAAGTTTTTTTTTAAGTGAGGGACAGGGAGATTGATATAACTTTTCTCATCAAGGATTATAATCCTAGATTTAGGTTTACCTTTCCTGTCCCCTTTTCAATTTCCGTTCCTCTTCTTTCCCATTTGTCATTTCCTTTCTCCTTTCTCTTTCTTTTCCTTCCCTCTGCCCTTCTTTTAATTCTTCAAACACTTAATGATTGCCTACCATGTGCTCCATTATGTGTAAAAAGACTGATAAATAGTTGAAGGACACGACCCTCTTCCCCAGTCTGGTCCAGCACATAATTATTCATTCATTCATGCAACATATACGAGTGTCCATGTGCCGCGCGATGTACTTGATACTAAGGGTATAATGGTGAAAAAAATAGGCCCAGTCTCTGACATTCTAGAACTTACAACCTGGTGGGGAGACAGACATTAAATAAATACACACACACACACGCACACACACACCCCTTAATTGCATTTGCGACAGAAAAGAAAAGTACAGGATACTTTGAGAGAGTATAAATTTGACTTGGAATTGGTGAGGAGAGGACTCCATAAGAACATTACTCCATAAGAAAGTGATATTTAGGTTGAGATCTGCAGCATGCGTGAAACGTAGGTGTGAATTGGGTATGTATGTGTATATTTGGGAAGTGGACAAAAGGGAGGAGAAAAGCCTTTAAACATTCTGGGTAGAAAGAGTATTTGTGGTGGTCCTGAATTAGGAAAGAGATTGCTCCCTTAGGTTCCACGATCAGAGAAGGCTGGTATGACTGCAGTGAGGCGAGTAAATGGGGCAGTGACAACGATGGTAGGCAGGCATGAGATTATGCAGGGACTTGTAAAACACATTAAGGAATTTGGCCTTCATTACAAGAGTAATCAGGAGGCACTGAAGGCTTTTACCTAATGGAATAACACGATGAGATCTGTCATTTTCAAAAATTGTAATACCTGCCATGTGAATAATGGATTGGGGGTAGGTGGAAAACTGATTCGGGGTAGACATAATTGGAAGTAGGGAGACCAATTAACACGTCAATGGTGCATCCAGTTTGTAACAGCATGGTTCTAAGTAACAGGGATTCTACTGCTACTTCACAAGTGGAATTTACATCTTGGATTGCTACTGTTGTGGTCCAGGTTAGATGTGTTATAGCTTAGACTCAAGTAATTGACAGTGGAGATGAAAAGAAAGGAAGAGATTTAAGATATCCTTCAAAGTAAAATTGACTAAACTTTGTGGTTGATTTGGACATAGTGATGGTGAAGGGAAGGCCTAAGTTGGTCAAAAAATGAACCCAGGTTTCCAGGATGAGTAAGTTGGTAGAAAGAATCTGATTTATTAAGACAGAAAATACAAAAGAAGAACAGACCTGAGGCATGGGGTGGGGGAAGGTTGATGAAAGTTCTCCAAAATTGAACTATTGATAAGTTTGAAATGCCTATAAGACAGAGTCAAGATATCAAGTAGATTGTAGGATATATATAGATCTAGTGGTAGAAAATACAAACTTGGGAGTCAGGGAATGAGGCACATGCATATGAGTTGAACTGATCACCCTCACTTCCTGGGGGAAGAGTAGAGGGATAGGCGAGGACTCAGGAAGGACTCTGACAGAGGAGTAGAAGCTGGAAAAGTTGACAGAGCAAATGGAAGTAGAGAGACTGTGGTGTCAAAAACCTAAGCTGGAACTAAAATACAGGGCAACAATTGCATATAAATCAGAGAGGGGAATCTGAGAGTTTTAAAAAACATTCTAATATTCCTTACTTTGCTCAGGAAGATATTAAAGATATACATTAACTTAGATGCTGTTAAGTATGTATGTTAAAATATCTAGATAACTAAAGAAAGAAATATTGTATATAATTTCTAAACTAATATAGAGAAAATGAAATGAAAATAAAAAAATGCAATTACTTAAACAGAAGGCATTAAGAGAGGAGAAAAAAAAACTTAGGAAATAAGGACATGTAGAAAACACCAATTAAGATGGTTGATATAATCCAAATATATCAATAGTCACAATAAATGGACTCAATTCTCCAGTTAAAAGACAAAGGCTTCCACTGGATCATACAACAAAATCAAACTATATGCTATTTGTAAGAGACATTTAAAATTTAAGGCCACAGAAAAGATGAAGGTATAAGGATGCAAAAAGATAAAACCAGGCAAATTACCAGAGAAAAGTAAGATACCTACATTATATCATAAAAATTAGACTTTAATGTTTTTTTCCTCCATCAGTACTAGAGTAACTAGTCAGTAACTAAAGCTTAAGAACACCTCTATGATGTAACAATTCTAAACTTAATAATATAGCGTAATAACCTAACTTCAAAATATATAAGCAAAAATAACACAACTATAAGAAACAAATGGACAAACCCATCATTATAGTGAGACTAAAAAAATTAGAAATAAGATTAGAATAACACAATTAACAAGCTTGATCTAACAGACACATAAAAAAATCATATCCAGTGACTGAAGAACACACGTTCTTTTTACGAGCATTTGAAACACTTTGAGAATCTGAACATATACTATGGCCCAGACCAAGTCTCAAGAAATGCCCAAGGACTGATCATCAACCACATTATCTGAACAGATAATGTTAGAAATCAACAGCAAAAAAAAAAAAAAAAAAAAAAAAACTAGAAAATACTTCTTTAAAAAATTCAATGTTGAAAGAAGCAGTCACAATAGAAATCAAAGCAAAAAATATTTTAGGAAAAAAAAACTTTTTCTTGAAACTTGTAGAACACACCTAAAGGAATGCTTAGGAGGAAATTTATAGCTTAAATGCTCAAATTTAAGAAGAAAGAAAAAAGATGATTAAACTAAATGTTCAACTCAGGAAGTTAGGGAAAATGCAGAATAAGCCTAAGGAAGGAAAATAAAGATAGTAGCAAAAACCAAAAAATAAAACAATGTCTGCTTCTCCTTAGATGCAGAAAAAACATTCATTTCAACATCTCTTCTGATTACACTTTGTTTATTAATTTTAGCTATCAAAGGGAACTAGAAAGGATTTTAGAGAGGGTTTCTGGGAAAAAAACCCCACAAACACTCAGAATACATTATACTTAGTGCATTCATTGTAGGATCTGAAGCAAGAAAGCAACCTTGCTATCACATCATTCATATTATCCTGTGGGTACTAATCAGAGCAGTGAGAAAAATCAAAGACATAGAAGTTATAAGGATTCATCAAAAAGCAAGAAACTAAACTGCTGTTCACAGAAACTATGACTGATTATATAAAAATGCAACGCATTAGCATCAATAAGAATTTAATAAATTTTCTGGATTAAAATTAATTAAGTAATTGGATTTCTCTACATCAGAAAGTTAGAAGAAACAAACAGCTAAAAGCTCTTGAATGGGGCTGGCTCAGTGGCATAGTGGTTGAGTTTGCACATTCTGCTTCGGGAGCCAGGGTTCCCCGGTTCAGATTCTGGGCGCGGACCTACTCTCTGCTCATCAAGCCATGCTGAGGCAGTGTCCCATGTAGAAGAGCCACAATTCTACAAGTATGATACACAGCTGTGTACTGGGGCTTTGGGGAGAAAAAAGATAAAACGAGGAAGATCGGCAACAGATGTTAGCACAGGGCCAATCTTCCTCAAAAAAAAAAAAGAAAGGAAAAGCAATTTAAAAAAACTCTTCAATGAATCTCTTTATCAAATAAATTATTAGATAATTATAGATTTGGGGGGTTCTGAGTTTTCTTAAGGTGAGTTTTGCAAACTGAAGATATTAGATCTGACTTGTACAGTTTGGAAAGAGAGAGAGACAGAGGGTCAGAGATGCAGAGACATGAGGGCCGGGGAGGCAAACTATTTTCCTTGTGTACACATTGGTCAGAAATCTTTATTTGGTAAGAATTTGCTGAAGAGTTTGCATACTGTGGTTTAGCTATAAAAGACTCCTACATCTGGTTATCTCACACTTCCATCTAGTGGAAAGGAGCATATTATTCTACTACAGTATGTTCTTCAGTTAACAAAAACAATATAATTATTCATAAAACTATCACGTTGCCTTTGGATCAAGTTTAAAATCATACCTTCCTGAGGAGAAAGAGGTGGGTTTGGAATTTAGTTCTTAATATAGACAAATAGATCCTTATATGGCTGTGAGCTATGTCATGCATACCAATAATTACAAAGTAATAATGTTACAAGGATATGTGACGAATCCTGGACTTCCTCTGGAAATGTTTATTATCCAGTTCTATACCAGTACAACATGTACACCACAAAATAAGCGGAGTTAGATTTTAGAATTTGAAAGACAAATAGTAAAAGGATAAGTGAAATAAAGCCTGCTGGTTTCTAAAGCATGAACTATGATAAGCTGTAGCATGGTTATATAAATTATATTTACTATGAAAGTGTTATACATAAAAAGGTATATTACCAATGATATAAGAGCCATCTCTACACTTTCTCTTATTATTTGTCTTGGCTATTCTTGGAAGATTCACATTCTGAGGAAATCTGTTTTCCCTACTGACCCCTTCCCTCACACAATATACCTTTATTAAGCAAGTAAAATCAGGTTAGAACAATACACCAACAGCAGCAGTGATGAGGGAAGAAGAAGTAGCCAAAGAAGCCACACTATGCTCGATTATCAGTTTTCTAAGTAGAGGAAACCTAAGATTGATTCTTTACAGTTTTTAAAATCATGCATATATTATAAGTCTCATCTGCATCCTCACTCCCACATGGTGACCTGCAGTAACAGAGCACTTGGCAGGAATGCGACTCCAGAAGGTGGGATGGTTCTTTCAGATAGAGGTGTCATCACTGAAGCAGCTGGAATGACCACATCCTTTCCAGACCCCTTACACTGGAGCTCCATTTCTACAGTAAAAAGGGATAGTTACAAACCACTCTGCAAGAAAGAAATTTATAAAATCTGGGCCAGGTGCCAAGGGCTATCCATTGTGGAAATCTGTGGTACTTACTACTTATCTAGTTTAAAAATTTGCTTTAAATGCTTTTCTTGGAGTTTTAGTGTACAGTGTTTTATATTTGAATGTCCCATTTTTAAATTGGGCAATTTTGTTTATAGAAATCTTTTAAGAACTTTTAAAGTCATTTGGAAGGTAATCCAATAAATTTATTGAAAGGAAAACCTTATTGAGGAATTGGGGAAGAAAAGGATACTGTTATCTTGGCATCCAGGAGAAGACATGAGAATGAGTGGTACATTTATCATATACTTAATTACAGCCTAAAATAACCCAGATTGCATCCTTCTTAAGAAAACGAAGGACTTTTAAAAATTGGTTTTATGTGTCAACCTAACAAAAACAGGGATGGGTGAGCATAGTACTCATGAGCCAAGGGCTATGTTTGTAAGGTTTGTATAGTTTCTTCCCTCAGATGATTCATAAATAACTTTTGATGATATATGTAGACTTAAATAGTTTATGTTTATTAAGTTTATTTGAACTATACCAATCTGATAGCAGTTTTTAGAGAATATATAAATCCATTCCCATACTTAGAACAGTTGCCAAATCTCTAAATCTTCTAAACTGTCCTATAGAGCAATTCTCCCCAAAGTCTCCGTGGAATGTTAATAAAGGTTAAGTCGAGCGGGGAGGGGGAGAAGGAGGGGATTCAGAATTAAGTTAGTTTAAAATAGCTTTTTTCATGACTTTAAAAGATGCAAAGGTAGACTGGTAGACTGAGAAGTTCCAAGGTGTTAGGGGAGGATGGTTATTTGTAATAAAAAGTTCTTTGTACAAAAAAGTTATTGTATTAACACATACACACACAAAGGTTAATAAGTATGTCAAATCAAAACTGTATACTCAGAATTTTACATTACACCTTCAGAGTTCTTGAGCTAAATCCAAGTGAGTACCAAAATTTACCAAAAGCATTGCTTCAGAAAAATACATAGATTTACAGTTTCAAGCTGAAAGCAGTCAAGAAACTATTCCTCATCTCCCCAAAAGAGAAACATTTTTTGTATCACTATTTGTAAAAATTATTATTTTTCCAAGGCAAGTAGTAGCAACTGGAGTGCTTTGACAGGCTGCCAGCATTCACAGTGATTTAAAGGCATGGTCATGGCACTGCTACAAACCGTATTTTAAAAGGGTTGGAAGCTGCCCTTTTATAACAGGGATATACATATATGGACTTAAGCATGGGGCTCTGTTATAGAATTCAGCACAGGCATTAATCCATTTATGGTGGGGAATTTTTAGTTTTCAGCCAGCTCTACACCAATCAGAAATTGTCTGAACAGATGTATGCTATATTCAAGTAACACTTTTCTCGCAAAATGCAACTGTTTTATTTCAAGGATTTATCAAAGATAAGACAAAAGAATAATTCTATTTCTTACCTGATAAATGATCTATGGTTCCATTGATTACTATACTTTCAGTATGAAATAATTGGCTATAAACTCCTTGAAATCTTGGGTTTGTGTCTTGCATTTCATAAATATTTATTATCTCTAAATATTACTTGAAAGTGTTCCCAGAAGATAGTAGTTCTTATTTGGTAAGTATCAGGCATCCTCAATCTTTTATTTTCCTCTAGTTTTATAATCTTTGGTGCATTGAAGGGGAGAGCTCACATAAAGGACCGCATTGTCCACAAAGATGTCTATGTCACAGAAGCACCATACTTTAGAGAAGACAGCCTGGTGCAGTCCAAAGTTCACTGGTCATGAGGGTGTAAACATGTGTTCTAGTTTCTGCTCTGCCATGTAGAAAGGTGGTGATAAGGAAGGTTTTGGCAAGCTTTGGGTCCAAATTCCAGCTCTGCCATCTTTAAGCCTTTAGTATGTTATTTAACTTTCCCAAGTCTTTGACTTCTCATATATAAAATGGGAATACTACCACTTATCTCAAAGGGTTTTATGAGGATTAGGTACAATCAGGTATATAAACTGCTACGGTAAGCAGAATTTTAAGATGGTCCTTATGACCTTCACTTCCTAGTGTTATTCCCAAGATTATGCTACTTTATATGGCAAAAGGGAGATTGTCCAGGTGTGCATAATCTAATCACATAAGCCCTTAAACAGCAATGAGTTTTATCTGGCTGGGAGCAGAAGAAGAAGTTGGAGAGATCTGAGGCACAGAAAGTATTCTATGCACTGTTGTTGGCTTTAAAGATGGAGGCGGCCATGTGCCAAAGAATGTGAGTGGCTTCTAAAAGCTGAGAGCAGCCACTGGGTGACAGCCAGCAAGGAAACAGGGACCTCAGGCCTACAACCACAAGGAAATGAATTCTACCAACGTCAGGAATGAGCTGGAAGCAGATTCTACGCCCAGAGTTTCCAGATAAGAGTCCAATCTGGCCAACACCTTGATTTCAGCCTTTTGAGACCCTAAGCAGATAATCCAGCTAAGCGTGCCCAGAATTCTGACCTAAAGCATAAATAGATGTTGAGTTAATTAATAGGGGTTGTTTTAACCTGCTAAATTGGTAGTAATTTGTTATGAAGCAATAGAAAACTATTACGATTGCTTATTGGTGTGCGACACATAGAAACTGTTCATAAATTATATTTCTTACTAATAACTCATAGGCTCAAACAAGTCATTTTAACTTCCTTGGGTTTCAGTTCTTCGATCCATAAAATGAGGTGTGGTTAGCTAAGGGACAAGTTCCACTCTAAACTTCCATAAGTCTAAGAATTCATTTTTAGCTTTTTACAACTGTTGGAACACACCTTGAACAGTCATGCCTGCTGGAGCACTTCCATTCTCTCTCCAGATCCATCCCACACCCTTTAGTACCCTGTGCTGTGCCCTAGGAGGCTGCAGTGCAGCAGTGGGCTACCTGTCCTCAGCAACAGAAGGTACAAGCAGGAGATTCAAGTGATGAATAGTGAGGTCTGAGTATTTATTTCCTGGCTTCCTACGAGAGTACAAAGGGCTAAATGATCCCTTACTTTACTTGGGTGGGGGGGGGAGCGGTGTGGACATAGAGGAAAAGGGTGCTATGGACTGAACTGTGTCCCCCCAAATTCATATGTTGAAGCCCTAACCCCGAATGTGACTTTATATGAAATGGAGATAGAGAGATTTTAGGAGGCAATTAAAGCGATATGAAGTCATGAGGGTGGGGTCCTAATCTGACAGGACCGGTGGCTTTATAAAAAGAGGAAGAGAGAGAGAGACCTCTTTCTCTTCATGTGCACACACTGAGGAGAGGCCATATGAAGACACAGCAGGGTGGCTGTCTACAAACCAGGAAAAGGTTCCTCACCAGAACCCAACTCTGCTGGCACCCTGATCTTGCACTTTTAATCTCCAGAACTGTAAAAAAATTAATTTCTGTTGTTTAAGTCACACAGTCTATGGTATTTTGTTATGGAAGCCTGAGCTGACTAATACAGAGGCAAGGAAGACTTCTCAGAGGTGAAGTGCTTGAGGTGAGACTTGAAGAATAGGAAGGATTTTTTGTTTCCTGGTGGTGAGATGTAGGGTCTTTCCAGCAAAAAGACCTTATTTGTTTGGTCTTTTGAACCAAAGATGTTTGGTTTAAAAGGCACAGAACAAGGCACAGAAATTTCAGGCAGCAGCATGTATGCAAGCAGATGGAACACAAGGTACTTGGAAGGGAAGTGGGAGATGAGGCTAGAAAAGCAAGCTGAAGCCAGATTTTGAGATTTAATATCCAAGGCCAAAGACTTTGCTTAAAGGACCAAGTCCAGTGGGGAAGCACTGAAGGTACTTAAGCTATTGAGAAGTATGTAATGGTATCCATTTTCCAAAGACCATTCTTGTGGCTGTGTGGAAGTCCAGACTGGTAAAAAGTGGAGAATAATTTATCTCTGACTTTCACAATGTGCCTCATGAAGCGCTAAGGGTCTTAGAAGTCAAGGGTCACCATGAAGATGGAGAAGGAGGCTAAGTGGGCATGGTCCTGGGACCCCACGTCCACTTCAATCACAGCAGTTCCGTGGCCCTAGACTAGACTAGACAAGGAATCAAGACAACCTGCTTAGAATATTTTATTTTAAAGACTACTGAAAAATGGCTCATCTGGAGGTTCAAGCACCTGCCCTCAAGCCTTCCAGCTGTGCTGAAAAAGGCAGGGAATTATCAAGAATTCTGAGAGAGAAATGTCTCAACTCATGCAGGGAAGAAGACAGAACTACTAAGTAATACCATCTGGGTGGACTGGATAAACCCAAGTTAGATTGGAGGCCATGCCAAAGGTCAAGTCTTTCATGGCTCTTAACAGATGCTCAGACTACATCCAGGTAAGTAAATGACTTGGTGTGGAAAAGTTAAAACAAAAAAATCAGTTTCAAGCCATAGATATCTGCCCTTATCTGACATATTTTCATCTGAAAATATCAGATTATAGTGATCTGCAATAGAAAAATAATATCGATAAAACAAAAATTACTATAAATGAATCTTCTGCTTTAGACAAAAGATGCTATCACTTAGGAATGAGCTTTAAAAATCTCATTAGCAGTTTTTGGTAACCGTAGAGCCGAACTAGAGTATTTTACGATTGTAAAGTAAGAACCATGCCCAGCAGAGGGCAGTGCGGCTCTCCACGAAGCCCAATGAGAGCACACTAGAGTGGTGTGCACATGAGGAGCTAGAATATTCTAATGCATGAAAACTATTTTGTGTCTAGTGACTTTACCTTTCTAAAACATGACAGATATGATGCCTAATTGCTATGTCCCTTGAAGAAGCAGCACAAGGAAGAGCTATTAAAGTCTTGTAATTAAATAACTCCCTGCAAAATTTTAGTTCCCTACAAAGAAAGAACTGTATCATCATTTCTGGGAGGGCTGAGGTTTCCATTGCCTGCACTATTTAAAACAATTGTCTGTTTCCTAAAACTTACTAAATAAACTAGCTTTTAAAAGAGGCTAATATCCCAAATTTTATTTGTTTACGATCTCCTTTAACTCACACTGTACACAGCCCCAGAATCTGATGAAATTTTTTATTCTAGAGAGCTTCCTAAGGAAATATGCAGTATGGAAGTGCTTCTCAAGTGAGACTCATTCTAACAAGGCAGCTGCCAACCTAATAATGTATACTGATCATCCTTATTGTTTCCTTCTGACAATAATGTGCTGATTTTAGCTTTGAACAGACTTATGAACCACCCTTATGGTCTTGACAGCCACTGATGAACATTTATGTTCTTCATAAGAACAGGTTTAAAATATCGATTTTAGGTTTATATGATAGACAATATTACTTTAAAAAATACATGCAAGTAAGAGAGGTATACAAAATTCACATTTTTGATCCACTAACATTTGTCCCATATATAGGCACCTGATTCACATCAAGACGCTGGCAATGAATTGTTATTTTTTAAATTATCATTTTAAAGTCAAGTGCTTCAAAGTTTTTCAGTAGTAAATTTACAGCTGAAAATTCTGAAAAGACCTAGATTCAAGACCATTTCCTGGCAACTAGGACATGAATGCTCTACTCATCATTTGTATTTATTGTTTATCACAAATATACATACAAGATGGGCAAAGTTACCAATTTTTAAGAAAAGAATAATAATTAAATTAATAAAGTCCTGGGAGAGTGCCACAAACTTATTTGCCACTCAGAAAAGAGACATATTCAGTATTGTAGACGCATGAGAAATCTGAAGGATAGCAAATAAATCAGACAATTCTAAATATAGTTACCATGGTTCAGTTAGATCAGTTACACTTAATGACAGGAAGAATAGCTTTATTTTTTATTTATTTCTTAGAAAAGAATACAACAGATCTAAAACTTAGCAACCATGCTAGAGAACTTGGAAGAGATCTCCACTGTCTGAGAAAGCATTGCCAAAGAGTAAAAATTACTAATGTGGTTGTAGTTTTCAAAACATTACCTCCAGAAGTGCAGTTCGAACCCCTCACATTTTTCTTTGCATTTTAAACAGGGGGCTCCAAATCCTTGCTCGTGACCTAAGCCCATCTGTTAAAGAGAAAACAATGTGGATTTATTATTACGTTTTTAAAAAATCTAAAAAATTCAATAAATTATACTTTTAATTCCACTTACTACCCCTGTTGATAAAACTTTCAAACAAATCTTTTACAAGCATCACCCTATTTAGTCAATGATGCTATCCAGGTATTATAAAGCAACTCCAAGTACATACATAACATACTTTGTATTCTTATTGCTTTTTTCATGAAAAGAAAAGCATCAGAATACAACTATATATAGAAGACTACAAATACTGTGAGTCGCAAAAAGTCATGAATTGATATCTTTGGCCACTACATGCCCTGTATATAATAGGTACAGGGAGCTTAGAAAGCAAGCCTGGCTCCAAATGTCATATTTTGTTACAAACAAGGAATGTGTGAAAGACTTTAGGAATTACAATTAAAATATTTTATATTATGATAAATATAATAATAGGAACACCAAACATGTATTGAATGCTAGGAATTGAGGTAAGCACTTACTCCATCAAAACCTTACAGAACCTCATAAAATGCTTATAAAGTAGGCATATCATTTTCCGTTATAGAAATGATAACTGAAATTCAGAGAGGTTATGGAACTTGCTTAAGATCAAAGTGTTAATAAATGGTAGAGAAGAGATTTGAGTCCAGGTCTGTCTGACTCCGAGGCCTGTGTTCATATGCCCGGCATGGGGGTAGGGGGTATGTACTATTGCCCTTATTATAGCAAACCAATTCTTTTTTCACCATATTAAATAATAATTCTTGGGAACTTGCTGAGACATGACCTGATAAGCAGAAGGGGCGGGGGTGCACATGAGGGAAAGACACAAGAAGGCAATGTAAGCTCTTTTACTCAGCTACTGGCATTAGAGTAAAAAAGACCAGTTGGATTTGCATCAGCACACTGGCAAATCATCAATGATCAGCTTATTCTGTATCGTAAATATCATATCAGTGACTACTGACAAATTCATTACCAGCTAGTGCCTGGAGTAGTTAGTTCAAGCCTAACAAATAGCAGATTTTTTTTCAGTGGTACCCTTTTGTAACCTTGCCAAGTTGTGTTTGTCACTATTCATTCAAAACCACATTGTAACTTGTTCCTTGAAAGATCAGCCTGATCGTGCCCTAAAGTTTAAATGAAGCCCTTCCTTTTTTTCCCCAAAGAAAATTACCACATCCTCTTACCATAACTAAGGGCATAGTCAAAATCAGCTGGTCCACTCAGCTGCTTAGGAGAACCCATGTTACTTTATTTTATTTTTTTAATATTTTCAGGGCATAAATTAGCCTCCCCCACCCCCCAGAAAGATCTGCCCTGAACTAACATCTGTTGCCAATCTTCCCCTCTCCCTTTTTTTTTTTCTCTTCCCAAAGCCCCAGTTGTATATTCTAGTTGTAATTCCTGCTAATTCTTCTATGTGAGCCTCTGCCACAGCATGGCTACTGACAGACAAGTGGTGTGTGGTTCCATGCCTGGGAACAGAACCTGGGCTGCCAAAGTGGAGCACACCAAACTTTAACTGCTAGGCCTTCAGGGCTGGCTCCCATTTTTAAGTCAGACAATCTCAAGCATACTTTCTAATGGTGATAAAATCTGTCCAGCATCAACTAAACTTCATCACCTTTGCCATGTCTACATTACTAATTTTCAGAAGAATTAAAATTCTGTAAATTCTGTAAACTACACTTTTTTGTTTGTTTTTGAGGAATCAAATTGTTTTCTTGTCACTGATGATCACGGCTCACAGTACAGAAATAAAGTGGGCTAAACAAAAGACAGAGAGAGAGTTATTTGAGTTTTCTGGTATTTTGAAGGAGCGCAATTAAAGAGTTTTCTCCATTACGATATCCACAGTAAAATGAACAGAAAATCTAAAAGGTGTATTCATTTTCAAGCCCTTTCTAGTTTTCCATTCAGGAGAGTTAACAACCCTGAATCCACCTGGTGTATGGATTTGCTTCATACTGTGTTCCATGAATCTCTTGCTAAACCCTGATTCCAAATGAAAATTAAGATTACATTATTTAGGCTTAATCACGTAGCTCAGCTTAAGGATGATGCTTTTACTCTCTCGTATATAATTCAGAAAAAGAGGGGCCGCCCGGTGGCGCAGCGGTTTAGTTCGCGCTTGGCAGCCCGGGGTTCGCGGGTTCGGATCCCGGGCGCCCGCGGACGCACTGCTTGTCAGCCATGCTGTGGCGGCATCCCATATAAAAAAGTGGAGGAAGATGGGCACGATGTTAGCCCAGGGCCAGTCTTCCTCAGCAAAAAGAGGAGGATTAGCAACGATGTTAGCTCAGGGCTGGTCTTCCTCACAAAAAATAAATAAATAAATAAATAAATAAATAAATAAAATAAAAAATATAATTCAGAAAAAGAAATACATTTTATCCCAAGACACAGAACATCCATATACACGTACAAACTTATGTGTGTATAAGTATATGTAAATCCTGAAACAAAGATTTACTGACTTAGATGATAACTAGAACTAAGTGTGCTTCTGCCTCTAAATTAAATGGCCACCTAAACAAATTCTTGCCTGTTTTCAAGTCTGAATCACCTGGTCTGAGCAACACTGGGCTTAATAAAATACTGCAAACATACTGGAACAATACTATCTCGTTCTCTATTTCTGAATGAAACTTGAAAGCTCAGCTAACATAACTAGAACCTCAATTGGTCAGCAGAGATTTTACAGTAAGGCCAGTGTAGCTCACTGCTGATTTACAAAGTCAGCGTTGGGAAGGGGCAAGTTGTTTCTTTCCTACTGCTTTTTACCTTCTTAAAATAGTAATAGTTTGTTTATTAGAATTATTAGAACTAGTGGTATTCCATGAACATCTGCTCTTGTAAAGTGCCCCACATATTCTTAGTGCTGGACAGGCCTAGGCATCCCCTGGTGTAAGAGATCAGGAAACTAAAATCCAGAGGAGAGATGATGTGCTCCTGGTCGCACAGCTAGTCAATAGCAAGGTAACCAGAAACTCAGTGTCTGACGTGTGCCCCACTGTGCTACTGGGGCAGACCTCTGTACGGTGTCCAACGGGAGCCCTCCAGTCTTCCAAAGAGATTCCTGGCTCACTTCTGCTTCAAGGAAAAGGACTACAAGTCCCCAGAGCCTCCTGCAATACCTCTAACTGTAGATGACTTTTGGAGAGCTTTACAAGGGGAAGATTTGAATCTGTCAGGGAGGTCGGGAAAGCTCTTTTGAACAAGTGATGCTTAAATTAGTAAAGGATGAGCAGCATCTAACTCAGAAAAGAGGAGGAGGAAGTACATTCGAGGCAGAGGGGACACCATATGCAAAGGTGTGTGGCAGAAGAGGGCATGGTAGGGGCCGAGGACATCTTAGAGCACTTG
Organism: Tapirus indicus; assembly: GCA_031878705.1. NCBI lineage: Eukaryota > Metazoa > Chordata > Mammalia > Perissodactyla > Tapiridae > Tapirus > Tapirus indicus. The sequence goes on along the minus strand of CM062917.1, from coordinate 136,327,293 downwards.
AAGGGTGACAGGGCCAGCCTTGTAGCAGGCAGAATGGAGTTTTTTCCCTCCTTTTTTTCCCCCTTTTTCCAAGGAAGAAATAAATATCCTGAAGCATTCTGCCCCATGTCTTGGGCCACCAGGTTTAACAGAAGAAAAGAAATTCCCAGAGAGAGGGTGAGAGGAAGTGCTAGAGAAAAAGCCAGGCAGGTGAGGGCGGGGAGAGGAGGGAAGGAGCAAGAGCACCTCTTAGCTCTGCTACCCAAACCTCAGATGGGGGACCCTCAGGGAGACCAGGAGACCCGACCCTGAGAAAAGCAGTAATTTCAGAAAACGGCAGCCTGCCCTGGAAAGCTCAGAAAGCATTGCTCCAGTGTTCTTCCACCCTCACTGGCCTGTCTGGAAGGCCAACTTAATCTCCATGTAGGCTCCTTCCCGCACGGTTGTGACCACCTGAAAAAAGCGTCCCCCCCATCTTTCCAAACACACACCTTTCATCTTCTCCACATGCTCAGACATAAGGAGTGAGGGGACTCTGAAAATATCCTAGAGAGATAACAAGTAAATGAAAGAGAGTGGAATGAGGTCATGGCATTATGATACTCTCTCTCCTGCTATATAACGGGATGGAAGCAGTTCTAATTAAAAATAAACACGCAAACAAAAAAGACACCCAGCTTTCAAAACCATTGATAGCAGCTAAAGAGATTAGAGAGTTTCAGACTGGCAATGAACTTATTTTCCTACAGGAATTTCATTAAGAGAAATTATTTTATATCTGTAAAACTTAAACCTTATCGACACCCAGCATTGAAGATCTCTGACTTATGCTACATTACTGGGTGGGAACTTCTTCCAGAGTCTTACCCTCTTTATCAACCTCTGCTAGGATTAAAAAGCACAATGCCACTCAAACAACAAGGAGATGCGGTTCCCATTCTAGTGTTTTCCCTGCTCAGTAGGTTGCCTTGTTCTGGACTGAATTACAATCTAGAGTGCAACTGTGTTCTCTAATCTTGTTAAATCCAATTTATATGATAAAATTGCACCAGAGCAGCCCTATCTCTACTGGTGTGAGGCAAATTTCTTCTGCTTCTGTTTCCACTCCCATTTAGGCATCTAGGCATCTGCTATTCTCCCCTTCACATGTCAGACATACATCAGATGAAGGAAAATGTACTAATCCTCCTCTGTAGTAAAATGAGTTTCAGAGCCAGAGCTGCCCCAGGCACAGTTTCTCAAGGCCTATTTCCAGGCCTTTTTGGGCAGAGGTCACAGGAGCTGGGATTCCCCTTCTCTTCCTAGTCTCAAATCAAGGATCTGGAACTCCATCTGCCCTAAGGGCTCAGCCAACTTTTTCTCCCTTGTTCACTTTGTGTTCAGGATTCCCTGAAGCCCAGGACCCAGAATTCTCACCACACATCCTCCCTTCTCTTCACCCTTAGCACAGACCACACCCTCTGGTTAGGGTCCTTCTCCTTTCCTCAAGAGCCATGGCTGTTAGTCTTGCAGGTCTAGATCTTATAGGTTAATTTCTTCCCAGGTGTCTGGCCTAAGAATTCTTGGTGAGGGGTAAGAATAGGGAAGGTGTTATTTAATGATACCCAGGGTGTGTGCAGGGGTATGTGGGAGGGGGTGGTGGAGAGGACAGGACGCCCAGAAAGCTCCTCAGTTAAAGCAACCTGGCTGTTTAGAAAGTGAAATCCAGATCCTTGGACAAATATAAACACCAAGATGTGTGTGCTTGTATATGTTGTGAGAATTAGCTATACCGAGAATTAAGGAAATGATCAAGAATTACATGGCAATATGTCAATTATACTTCAATAAAAAAAGAAGAAGAATTACATGGCTACAGATACCAGAGAACTAACAAAACAGAGAACTGTGAAAATGTAGAAAGATCACTAGAGGAGAGTCAGGAAAACGGCGATCTGGTCCCAGGGTGTCACTGCCGAGTTCAGGGATTTTAGAAGTCATTTTTTTCTTCTCTGGGCTTCATCTAAATAAAGAAGGAATTGAACTAGATCAACTCCAAGATGCCTTTTAATTCTAAAATTATGACTGCAAATCATATTTCAGATTAACTTCATCTTAGTTTGTTATTCAACAGTCATCTGCTCAACGTTTAAACACTAAATAGAAAATACTTTGAGAAAGCTAACACGTTATTGGCTCTTATAAGTCAGAATCATTTGAATTCAGTTTGGAAGAGTAGTTTATAACACATAGGAAACAAAAAATTTAAGTTCTAAGGGATAAGACTCAGTTCCGTTGCATGTAATTATTTCAACAGCAGACGTGATATGGTATTCCCCGCAGAGTCAACACTTGGTGCCTAAAAGCACATGTTTTTCATAAGTGCACAAGTCCCAAAGCTGTCTACTTCATACAATTTTAGTAACACATTCTGGCCAGCATCAATACAAGGATATGACAGGTTAATTTTTCTTCTTCGATGTCCAAGAAAACAGGTCCTCTGGATTGACTATATTCGGAAAAACTACAGTCAGGCTTTGGGAATATCTATCAAGGTCCTTTGAAAAAATAAAAATGACTACAGTATTTATCCTGAAACTCTAGTCATAGACAAAGAAGACTTTAAATATCCTTAATTATAGGCTCCAGATACAGAACTTATATCCCCATGACCTGTGCCTCCAAACACCCCCTTATCCCCTGCTTATTTTAGAGTAAGAAATGGGAATGGAATCAATTTCTCCATATTCATAATTTCAGTCAACCAGATAGGTTGGCAACATTTCAGGTGACCTTTCTGACCCAGGAAAGGGTATTGCATGTCAAATACTTTAAAGAAAAAGGAAAGAAGAGTAGGAAACATCTGGTATTTCAAACATGGTCTGAGTTGATTTGGAGACAATTTGGGTCTGGAAGATATTATGCAGTATTCCGGGTGAGATCATCTGATTCATGCTGTTTTCATAACCAAATTTCCCTCTGGAGCTGGAATCATATGTGGTTACTAAACAAGCAAGTGTTACTAAGACTTCTTTAATCATCTTGGAATGAAGCTGACCAAGGTAGATTATATGATACACACACACACACACACACACACACACACACATATATTTCTCTCTCACCTTCTGTACATGTACATGTCTGTTTATCTACCTATCATATATATGTAAATATACACACACATAAATGTGTATACATATATATATACACATATTATACTCTTAAAGAAGCATTTTAGATCTTGTTCACACAAATGAATATTCCGGACAAAGAAATAATTTATTGTGATTAAGAGTTACTATTAATCATTCCTAATAAAATTATTATATCTTTTTCTTTGCTCATAAGAACAAAAATTTCCCATCTCTCACCTACTCAAGTCTGAAAAAGTCATCACCAGTCACCTGGACACCCAAATGGGCCCAGCAGCCTCCTTGTCCTTGTCTAGCCATGCTTATTATGTGCCAAGACCAGGACTCTTCCAGACTCTTCTCTGAAATCTACAGTTTGTTCCCTCATCTCCACTCCATTGTTTGTGTTCAAACTTCAGTCATGTCAGCCTGGGACCACATTCTCCTAACTGATCCCTCCCTTTGTATGATGTCATATTGCTGCTTCCAAAATTATTTTAATAAAACCTAAAGATGATCATAACACTCCCCTTGTTATATGCTTTTAATGAATTTGATGAATTTCACATGTCTTAGGATGGCAGAAAAGGGCCTTTTCATCCTGGCACCACCCTCACTCCTGCCACTCTCTTCCTCACACATGTCCCTTCCAGCCAGGCTCTGCTTCTGGGGGAGCTTTTCCCTTTGCCTGGATCTCGGTCTCCTTCTCCTCCATCTGGCAAAATCCTACTCTCTACAGACACACTTTGAATGTCAGTTCCTCCATGATACCTTTCTTCAACTATTCTCAGCAATGTTCTTCTGAATTCCCATCAGTCTTGGTACAAATTCTATTATTTAATCCTTTTTTTTTTTTCACTATACTATGACTGTTTCCACATCAGTTTACCCCATTAGTCTGTGAGTTTCTTGTTCATATTTGAATTCCTGATGCCTGCCACAGAGCCTGAGATTTATAGAAATGCCAGAAAGTTTTATTTATTACCTGTTTTAATTATCAAATGATCTTTAACATAGCACCTTTACTCCAAGGAACTCCCATTGCTTTTCTCTCACACACACACACACACACACACACACACACACACACAGAGGCCCTGATGATAATAATAGCAGCAGCAAATATTTATTTTTCTCTTTTTTTTGAGGTATAATTGACATATAACATCATATTAGTTTCAGGTATACAACATAATGATTCGATATTTGCATACATTGCGAAACGATCACCACAATAAGTCTACTTAACATCTGTCACCTTAGTTACAGAAATTTCTTTTCTTGGGATGAGAACTTTTAAGATCTACTCTCTTAACAACTTTCAAATATGCAATACAGTATTATTTATTGAGCACTTATATTGCTAGGCATGGTTCTAGGTTTTTTACATGGATCATCAAATTTTATCCTCATTACAATCCTATGAGAGTCTGAGGTACTAGTAATTATTATCTACCTTTTCACCCAGATGAAGAAACTAGAGCAGAAACTTAACTTGTCCAAGCTCACTGTACTGCAGAATGCCTATTCTTAACCACTACTGCCTAAACACAGGTCATGAACATGGAAAGATCTTGAGTTAGATAAATATTTAGTAAAGCAGTTTTTTTTAAAAATAGAAGAAACAGAATTTTTAACTTAAGATCAAAGGATTACAGCTCGAGAAGAGAAAAATCAATTAAGGGTCTTCAGTTGTCAATATCACTTATCCAGAAGCAAACAGGATTTAAACTCTTCATTGCAGATTCTAGGAGTCATTTCCACATCCCTTCAGCTTTTCAGTGCATGAAATACAAAGCCAGAGCTCTACATGAATCTATATCATAAAATCCACTGTGCGCCAAATGGACTGACACCTTTTTGTTCACACATAACAGTAAATAATCACATAGACTATTCTGTTAGGAAAGAAAAGGAAACAAGTGATTTTTCAGCCTAAATAGTTTATAATGAATTCTGTTCTGAAGGTACTGGGTCAGTCTTCCTGGAACTTTAATGAATGAAGTAGATAACTCCCACCCAATCTGCCCCTGCCTTTCTTAAAGCAGTACCAGTATTAGTAAGTGACACAGGGACCATCACAAAGGCAATTTGTCTACTGCAGTCTGAGATGTAATCAGGTTGTAGCAGCTTATCTAGATCAGAAGTAGATCCTGCTGCTTTTTTCTACGAAAACATAATGAATTTTAGTTTTGGTAGGATACCTTGAAGCATTTCTAATTATACATTTTCTTAATGAGTACTGGTGGTTGTGATGGTGGAGGTAGTAGTAAAAATACCTCAACTATTATTTGTTGTTACTACTTGCCAAGCACAATACACACATCATCTCATTTATTTCTCAAAACAACCTATGGGAAAGTGGTTTCATCCCTATTTCACAAATAAGGAAACTGCAATTTGGAGAGATTAGGTAATTTGTCTAAGATTGCCCAGCTAGCAAGTGGCAGAGCCAAGATTTGAATTTTGGCATTTCTAACTCCAAATCCTGAGCTCTTAACTACAAAGTCACCATGTTTTTTCCTCCAAAATGAGACTTTGAAGATAAGTAATAATTTAAATGAGTAGCATTCCTCATCTGCAACTTCTCTAGAACAATAGATTCTGATCTGAAAGACTGCCTATTCATCACCAGGCAGGAGCTCCTCCTTCCTAGACAAATCTGAGACTGATTATAAGGAACCTGAATGTCTGCACACCAGCTGCACTAACATTGAAGGCCCTGAGGTGATTAATTTACACACACAAGAGGGCCCTCAGAAGAATGAGGTATGAGTCAAGGAAAATCTCCAGGGTCCTGATGTAAAATAGGTCTCTTCCAATGTTATAGCAAGACAAAAATGTTTTAAAAGAAACAATAAGGGGCCGGCCCAGCGGCATAGTGGTTAAGTTCCCATGCTCTGCTTCAGTGGCCCAGGTTTGTGGGTTTGGATCCTGGCAAGGACCTACTCCACTCACCAGCCACAGTGTGGAGGTGACCCACGTGCAAAAAAATAGAGGAAGATTGGCACAGATGTTAGCTCAGGGCTAATCTTCCTCAAGCAAAAAAAGAGGAGGATTGGCAACAGATGTTAGCTCAGGGCAAATCCTCCTCAGCAAAAAAAAAAAAAAAAAGAAAAGAAACAACAAAATATGAATGAACAAATTAAACCTCAAAGTTGAAAGATCTTTATTCAAAACATGTAGACTTATCACTAGTACTGAAAATAATTTGCTATATTACATAGACAATTCCGTACATTGTTATTGCAGTAGCCAAGGGTAATATAATGAGGAAAAACTGAAATATCATTCATGTTTTTCAAATCATTAAATTCTTAGATTTATAATGGAAAACCTTTGTGTTAGTTACAAATTACACCAAAACTTGGGGGCTGAAAATAACAAACATTTATCATCTCACAGTTTCTGTGGATCAGGCAGCTGGAAGTGGCTTAACTAGGTGGGCTGGCTCAGGGTTTCTTGCAAGGTTGCAAGCAGAGGTCAGCCTTGAGAATCATCTCAAGGCTCAACTGAGGGGGAGATCTACTTTTAAGCTCTCTCATCAGGCATCTTATGACAAGTCAGCTGGTCTCCCCCAGAGCAAGTGATCCCAGAGAGAGTGAGAGCACCCAAGACAGACACTGCGGTCTTTAATCTCGGAAGTGACAAACCATCACTTCTGTAAGTTATAGTCTTTGGCAGCAGTTGACCAGGTCCAGCCCGCACTCAAGGGGAGCGGAATACACAAGGGTCTGAATTCTAGGAGGTGAGAATTAATGGGGGCCATCTTAGAGGCTGCCTACCACAACTTCTTTTCTGTTTTGATTTTAAATTCAATGACTAAGTGATTTGTGATGAGACAGACATATTACAAAGGGAGGGGGGACAAAAGGGTACTTATCTACCACCCTTGCCTTTATTTTTTCCATTTCAAATATTTAAATGTCTCTTCACACAGAAGGGCATAGTAAAACAGAACTTTGCTCCTTCCTTATAATTAATTTCATTCCTTTCAATTTGTTAGCTATTCACTCAGTCAGGACCAGGGAACAGTCTTCCAGAAGACAGGGTAAAATATGATTTTTAGCCTCTAAGCCTTATTCTTTATCTATCTCAACATATATACACACTTGTGTACACACACACTTGTGTTATAGAACTCAGTCACAAACCAAAATACAAAATATCAGATTTAATTAGCAAGAAATTTCCAGAAACATATTTAAGAGAAAATGTTCACAATTTTTATAATATGCCATAGTTCTCCTTAATGAACACAGAATAAAGTAAAAATGGAAAAAGATTTATATAAACTTTATTCTATTACATAAATCTATCTGGTGATAGAATTAAGTAAAAGAAAAATATAGCACATTTTTTTGTGATATCAAGATGCAAATTATTTAATTCAAATTGGGTAGTAACATACTTAGCAGTTCCTAACGACTTTTCCAGTACTACTTACTTATTCAAAACCTAATGTGTCCTCACAGTATTATTAGGGACAAAATAACTTAGATTATTTTTGAAAAAAGATCTGCACTTACTTTACGTGAGCAAATGATAAAATGAAATGTATTCTGTCTATGCTGGTTCCTCATAAACATTTTTCAAACTGACTACTATCAAATTATTTTCATACTACTGCATAAAGGAAGTCGCTTGAAATATTCACCAATAGAATACTACTTCTGTGGACTCTACTCAAAAAAGGCCTCCTCCTGAATCTGACTTTGAGGAAGACAATGCAGGCTATAAAAATGTCACAATTAACAGGCTATGACCGCTGCTGAAATGGCTTCTTAAATTCGGACTGGCTGAGCTCTGGCTCCACGGAAGGATTCCGCAACGCCATGTGCTTTTACACAGCCCTCAAAGCCTCCCAATTATTAGCTATAAAAGGGATTTTTAAAAACCTGATTCCAAAAGGCATCTGTGGGAGTCCTTTAAAAGAATTTAGATCATGACAAACAATCCTAATTTGGTCTTGTGCCACTACCTCCGCAGCTGGCTCTCAAGAGTGGATCTCACAGGTAGCTGCATATTGAGAGGACTTTATCAAGAGTCTGTGTATCCCAAGCATGAATATTGCCAGTATTTTTTGCCAGGCCTAAGGGCTACAGTATTATTTCTTTAGGAATAACCTGTTATAAGAGATGGGTGAGGGCATGGCAGGGTGACTGTACAATTAAGTGATTTATTGCCACTAATTCCCTAACTATTTAATCAGAGCACATGCAAGAAAAGAGGACAGTACAGGTGTGTTTTCACAGAGTGGAGAATGAAGGGAAGGGCTTGTGGCATTGGCTGAGAGAGCCACTCGAGGAGGCTGCCAGGGGAGCAGGAGGATCCAAGGGAACCTGGAGAGTGAAGCCCAATGTAGAGAAGGCACAGAAAATGCAGGGAAAAAAGGGTGTAAAAAGACAATCTTCTCCTTCTACACTTTTGCCCAGAATTGTCACTTAGAACAAAAACAAAGGCTTACAGAGCAGACAGAGGTCTTGGAAACAGAGAAAGGAGGGGAGAGATGCAGGAATCCAACTGCCAGGTGCCTTATGCTTATTTTCTTATTGCCTAGCCTTTTCACATCATTCTTACTCTGGAAAAAATGAACTATGTTTACATGGTGTGCTGTGTTAAGAGACTTTAATTTTTGACCCATCGTTTGCTGTTTCATCTGTTAGAGAAGTGGTTTGGATTCACATGCTTTCTGTTCTATATTTAGACTTTAGCTCAAGGACTTCTCCATTACAAAATTTGTCTAGTGGTTCAGGGGAAGTAGACAACTTTTAAAACATGCATACACCACATTTTTACAACTAGGGCCAAATTTCAGTCATATATTAATTTAATTTTCCTTTATCTTGATGAAACAACAAGCAAAGAAATCAAAATTAAATTTGACTAGGTTATAAAGAAGGGCCCATTCTCAAGTGACCAGTGATGTCAAGGCAACTACAGTGTCCTGATTCTTTATTCTTTCATATGTACAGAGGGCTAGGAGGGTAATTCAGAGTGGGGAAAGCCTGCTCTAAGACCCTTTCCATAATTTTCACTACAGGAGGCTGAGAAGACTTGCATCCTACCAATAGAAGGGATGTAAGTTATGATTGGTTGCCTAACAAACCACTCTTAAACATAGTGGCTTAAAACGACAACCATTTTTTCTGTAGTTTCTCATCATGATAGTCTGCTCATGCTTCTGCAGTCTGGTACCTTGGGCTGGGTCCAGCTGTCTGGTTCTTCTGGCCTGAGCTGGGCTCATTGCATCTGTAGCCAGTTGGTGGGACAGGTGGTCTACAGGTGCCTCAGCTGAGATGTTTCACCTGTTCCATGTGGTCTGTCATCCTCCAGCAGCCTGGGCCGGCTAGCTCCAGGGTTCCAAGAAAGTAGTTAGAAGCAAACAAGACCTCTTGAGGTCTAAGCTTGGAGCACACACAATATCACTTACACCACAATCTATTGGCAGCCAGATTCAAAGGGTAGGAAAATAGACTCCATTTCTTTATTTTATTTTTTTGGTGAGGAAGATTGGCCCTGAGCTAACATCTGTGCCAATCTTCCTCTACTTTGTACGTGGGATGTCTCCACAACATGGTTGATGAGTAGAGTAGGTCTGCGCCCAGGATCCGAACCCATGAACCCAGGCCACCAAAATGGAGCACGTGGAATTTTAACCACTCAGCCATGGGGGCAGCCCCAATAGACTCCATTTCTTAATGGGAGATGCTGCAAAAAACTGTGGCCATTTTTGCAATTTACCACAAAAAACTCTGAGGAAGACTCTGTTCAGAAAAACATACCCATTCCCTATAATGCACCAGAGTATCTGGTAATGTTAAATTAAATGCCCCCTCTAGAGAACCTAATTAATATAGCTTTGGTACATACTCAAACAAGTACTGGAAACAATTACTTATAAATGTTTACTTTCATCATAAAAAAATTAAAATAATTTGCAAGTTATAAAAAGGAAAAAATTAAATCCAATAATTTAATACATCCCAATTATTGAACTTTAAATGAACATTTCTTTGTGTCCAACAAAGCATCAAGTATCAATAATTTCCTGAAAGCATGTTGTCATAAAACTCTTTATGACATATTCAGGTGCCTGTTAAATGGTTTGAAGATCTATGTAGGATTTTCCTCCCTCTAGATTGAATTTGTTGATAATGATTATGATACATCTGTTTATTGTCTATGTGCAGGCACCATACTTTGTGCTTTAAAATATTCATCTCCATTATACCCCTGTAAGATAGATGGCTGTAACCCACTTTCAGATAAGGATCCTGAGGTTCAGAGGGTTAAGTAACTCTACCAAATTCACACAGCTAGTAAGTGCTGGGACTAAGAACTGAACCCAGGATTCTAAAGCTGATAATCAACCTGGCTCCAATTCTGGTTCTCCAAACATTTACTTAACAATACCAAGGTCTAACTAACTAAACAAAACTGATCAGAGAACATTAATAATTAACACTGATCAAACACTTGCTATATGTCGGGCACTGTCCTAAGTGTCTATATGTATTAGTTTATTTAATCACACAATAACCCTTTAATAAAGAGATATTATCCATGTTTTACAGATATGCCCCCTGAAGCCAAGGAAGCTAAGAAATTTGTCCAAATTATTGGGGAAGTGTCCACTCTTGGGCATCTACCAACGGACATGAAATCAACCATCACAAGAGGCTTATGCACCCCTATGTTCATTGCAGCATTATTCACTATAGCCAAGAAGTGGAAGCAACCCAAGTGCCCCTCGACTGATGATTGGTTAAAGAAGATATGGTATATACATACAATGGAATACTACTTAGCCATAGGAAAAGACACAATTGTCCCATTTGCAACAACATGGAGGGAACTAGAGGGTATTATGTTAAGTGAAATAAGCCAGAGAGAGAAGGACAGACACTGCATGAATTCACTCACATATGGAATATAAATGAACACACGGACAGAGAGAACTGATTGGTGGTTGCCAAGGGGAAGGGGGGTGGGGCGTGTGCACAAGGGGTGAAGGGATACATCCACATGGTGACAGACAAACAATACTGTACAACTAAAACCCCACAGTGTTATAAACTATTAAGATATCAATAAAAAAAATTATTGGGGAAGTGTCAAACTGGGATTCAAACCTATGTCCAAGTCTCTGCTTCCTCTTAACTCCCTAAATGCAACAGCAGGGGAGTGGGCAACAGTGGTCCACAGCATGATCCTAATCTTCCAGCTTGATTTTGTCTGATCCATGAGAAAAGTACCAACAAATAACACCTCTATTGTTTTTACCTGTGACATCTTAAAAGAAATATGGATGTTAGCCAAAATCTGTCGTCTCTCTTTATCTTTAATTTCTACCTATTTCTCTTAGGACAACGTTCTGTTCCGCTACCACTGGCAGAGTCTAACACAGAACATCATTTGAATATTTGTGGAATCTATTTTCAATTTGTTGCAGTATTTAAAAGGCCAGATTTTGTAACTCCCCTTAAAAACCTTTGGCAACTTGCCATTTTCCAGAAAAATGAGTTCTACATTTCTTCACATGACATGGAGATCACATGACCTTGCTGGAATGAATTTGGAAAGGTCTGTGTCTCAAAGCTAACAGAAGTGTAACTATCTTGAAAAAAGGACCCTCTAAAAATCAAGTAAGGAATACTACAAGGTTCATTTTCCTTTATAGTTTTTCAGAAAACCAAAGACTACTCTGCTTTGAAATATCAGTAGTATGTGATACTATGTAGAATATCTTCTCAGAATAGACTCTTGATACAGGCAAGATATTTAGAAAAGTATACTGAAGGCTCCAAATTCAAAAATCCCACTATATAGTATGTGGTAGACTGAAGTAATGATCCCAATTCTTCATTCCCAGGTAGTATTATTAAACATCCACACCCTTGTCATGGCCTCATAGTCACAAGACTGGACTTCTCCTCCCCTTGACTTTGAGCTTGGACTCCGAATGCTGTGGCCACAAGCAGAGGCTTAAAATGTGCTCCTGCGGTTGGGCATGCCCTCTATTGCTCCAACCTTTTGCTTAAGGTATCCAATGATTTAAGAAGGATGAAAGATATGTGGAGCCAACATGGCCCCAACCCAAGCTTGGAGCCAAGCCCAGCCTATAACAGCTAGACCCCAGTGTGAAATTTCCTCCTCTACCTCAAGAGATGACACACTGTATTAAACAAGAATCAAAAACCGGATGGAGGTGTAGATCTTCAGCACCAGGCAAGACTCTTGTACTAGCTCACTGACACACTTCCTCAGTTCAAACCTGTAATCTGGGGAAATTACAAATTACTGCAGATCATGAACCCTGGCTTTATTTTAGAAGAGTCAAAACTGAAAATGTTAATGATGTGAATATTACGGGTTTACTGACTTTTCTCAGCCGTGTTCCTTGGGTTCATGCTATTTATTCTTCCTGGAATGTCTTCTTTGCCTAATGAAACCTTATTTATCCTACAGGAGTTAGTTTGAATGTTGTTTCCTCCATAAAATACTCCCAATCCAACTAATTAAATTAATTACTTTGGCTTCTGAAAATTTACAGTAGTTTGTATTCCTGTTATTGCAGAGCTACTCAAAGTGTGGCAGCTGTGATGAGACATATAAAGAAACTGAGAGTAAGCAATTAGGAATTATTAAGCAATCTGACAGCGATTTTATGTCTGATACACTTAATTTTTTAAATTGGCCTTGTATTTGTCTTTTTTTTAAGTAATTCATTTTTATTGAGTTTTAAAAAATATTGGCCCGTGATAGATTCAGAGTTAAAAAAAAATAGTTCCTCACCACAGATATTTTGAGAAACACTGTATTACAGCACTTATTTCATATTATCCAGCATTACAGTTAATTTACATATCTGCCTTGCCCACTAGCTAGCTTGCCTGCCTGCCTTTTTTAATCTGCCAAAGCTGACATCACAGTGCTTTGAGGGACACAAGCTCAACAGGTGATATGACAGAAATGGAGTTGAGATTCTGTAGTCCTACATTTAACCTGCACTTTTAATATCCTCTATGGAAGACAAAGAGTAACTTTCTTTTGTTTAGTCCCCAATTACTTTTATTGTAGGCCAGTACCCCATAAAGGAAAAAAATAGAGTCTTTACCTTTACTTTGTGACTCATTCTATCAAGGCTTTCATGACGTTATACTCCTAGAAACAACCATCCATCTCACATCTGCATGATGATTTTTGCAATGAAACATGACATCACTTTATCTTCAAACAAAGCAAGGACAAGTTCACTGTGGCTACAGACTTGTTAACGGACTCAGCACCAAGGCACCTGTGCTAGGCTTTCAGCCTCTTTTTTGCTAGGCTCACTGTTTGGATAAGAAGCTATGCAACCGACACCCTGAAACCCCTTTTTACAGTTTTGCAAGGTGGTCAGAATGTCACTATAATAAATACAAGGTGAATCATTCATGATTTGAGGATGATCCAGCATTTCATTGATTAAATATATTTACACAGTAGTAGCCTTGCTGTCATTTAGCAGATGAGATCTCAGCAGTCCTCACTACCTGGCTTCTCATACGGCTCCCTGCCTCAAACCTTGCTCTAACCCGAGCAGTCCTCCTAAGGATATTAGCAGACCACCTAAGGATTAGAGAAGTTGGCAGTCTTAAACTATGCTCTTTTCCTTTTTTGAATACGACCAAAATAAAAGCAGTGATACCTGGAATCAACTAATATTTATAGCTATGTACTTAGTGTGACAGAAACACGAAAATGCTTCCACAGCACTGTTTCCAAATGACACCTAAGTGTGTTTCTTGTGGTTCATTCCTCTATCACCTTCTGTTCTTTCCTAATATTTCTGTCATAGAAAAATGAATAGTGACTATAGTGGTTGGTTGAGAAGAAGGAAGAGAAAAGCAATTAAGAAGTCATTTTAGGGTCACAGCATGAACTTGCATTAGAAAATTATAGTCATGCATAGTCTTATCTTTCAAATTCCCCACTATTTAGGTAGGGAGTTGGGTTGGTAGGGCATTTAGAAAAAAACTGGTGAAACAACTCTAAATTTGACTGGAGCTCTTTTATAGGAAAGTCAAAGACCGGAGCTGGATAGTTGAGAAGCATAACCTCTAGCTCTAATCCTTTAATGTGCTTAAGGCAAATTTTAATACACATATATTGACTCAAAGAACAGGGGTGAACTTATCAATTACCAAATTATTTTTCCTTAAAATCTTGAAAACCTACTGTGAGGTTTTGAAACCTGTTTTCAATTTGGTTTGTCTTTTGCTTCTCTGTTTTCTTCTTCTCGAAAAAGCTGGTTTCATAATTCACAATTTATATAATGTTCCCTGAATATCACCACATTGTAAAAATCAAGATAATTTCCTGTATGTACTGTATATTAGTGATCTAATAAATGAATTTTAAAATCATAGTTTCAGTTACCATGGCAGTAGTTACCAAATATTAATAATGACTGCAAACAGGAAACACAAGCCAAGAATGACTCTTCAGTAAGGCATTTGTAATCAGGAAGAAGACTCAGTTTGTGTACTTTATAGCTGTAAGGTTGTACTTGGGATAGGCGTATCTGTTTATGAACTTTTTCACATTCTACTACATAAAAGCTGCTCTCTCATTTCTTTTCCATCTGCCATAAATGAAATAAGAATCCCTAATTATAAAATTTGCAAAACCAGGAACCAATGCTAGGAATCACCACCAAAACTGCCCATACTCTGTGTTCGAAATCTAGTGTACTGCTGATATGTAAAGAGTTCACTGACGGGTATTAATCCCAGTTGTGCTTACTTTCTGTCATTTACTTTCCTCTCCTTTTTTGCTCTGTCATTCCTCACAACAGTGTAAGTTCTGTAATACAACGACCTCGTCATTTTTCTTCCTACTATAGCCCCAGAGTCTAGAACAGTGCTTGGCACATAAAAAAAAACTACTCACATAGTTTTTAAATGAATCATCTTATTTTGGGAGAGCGAACTTTTAAAGACAATAAAAGCTCCATTATTTTTCATTTTCTTGTAATTAAATATCAAGGAAAGCAATACGTCACTCCTAGGCTTAATTCAACCCATGCTAAATGCTTTTGAAGCTTCATACTACAGATTTAAATTAATTAAACTTAATGTCTTCAAATATCCCACAAATATGCAAAAAGTAAACTAAGTAAAAACAAGGTGAAAAATAGCTAAGATTTATGAAAAAAATTATTCAGTTTAGTCAATAGGTTTCCTCATGGAATTCACAGAAGTATAACATTTACACACTATGTCATTTCACTAAAATCACACATATATTTATATATTCTTGGTTTGTGTGATTTTTAAGTACTATGAAACATTGTTATACTTGATAAACTACTGATAATATTTTCCATGGTCAAAAAGAGTCACAGGGTTTGGAGAAATCTTAGAAATCACTTGGTTCCCCTATTGATTTTTATAGATATGGAAACTGAGATCCAAAGTGGTCAACATCACAAAAACTAGAGTGGGCCCAGATACGAACTCAGCCGGGAGTGATTTTAACGATATCATACTGCTAAACAGAGTGAGAACACTGCTATGTACTACAGAAGAGCTTTCCATACACTACAGATCCTTACATATACCGGGTACTTATCGACCTGTTATCATTTCTGAACATACTGTGGTGATTTGGTTTGTAAAAAAACTTACACTCAAATTAGCATGGGGCCAACTTCGTTCTCTTCTATTCCTACTTTTAGTTCTCAGAAAAGAACACAGGAAGTAGTCCTCTTTTACCAATTTATCACTCTCTTTCTACTAAGTAGGCCCCTCAGAGTAACCCTTGTTGCTCCCTGATGGTCCAAGATGTTATGTTAATTCCATGGTCACAATGCTGGCATCATCCTGGAGCTCAGTGAGAGCTTCATGAAATAGTTGATCATTCTGGTGTTTCCCACTGCTTCTCAACAGATTTTCTTGTATGAAGAAGGGGACATTTAAAACAACAACAATAAAAAACAGTTCTCCTCCCAGCATTGAGTTTATTTATTTTTTTAACTGCTCTATTCTTAGCTGACTGGCCCACCATTCCAGTGGCACTCTGAGCACTCTGCTGCTAGGGGAAAGAGAGGCTTAGCCTACTACGTTATGTGTAAGGCTTTCTATCAACTCTGGAGTTCAGCAGGTAGAACAGACTCTTCTACAGCCCAACCACGAGTGCCTCTATACAGTTCCAGACGTCACTGGTTGAAATCCCAAAGCAGAGCCAAATGCAGGGTCAAGATTGTTCAGGACCATGTTAAGTAGCTAGGTGGCAGCATTACCATTGCTCCCAGCAAGAGCTGGGAAGTTGGAAGAATCCTAGAAGATATGGTCCAGAATACCATTGGAGCTTATGGAATTTCTTTGCCTGTAAAAGTCTCCCAAAAGTTCCTTTTCACAATACTTTTACTTTATTTAGACTTTGTCTCTGTCCAAAGAAGGTCAACAGTAACTTATACTAAAGGGCATATATATAACTTGGATAAAGTAATAAGTATAGAAAACTAGTGGGGTAGAAATTTTATTGGAACAGAAACCACTTCCTCCAATATAATTCCTTTAAACAAACAAAAATGTTGAAATATACCTTTTGTTATTTCTCTTTTTATATTAGGGTAATTCATTCACCATATATTTATTGAGCTAGGCAGGGATATAAGAAGACCTAGAGGTTAGGTGGCATGATGGAAGGAGCATCGATTCTGAAGACTATCGTTCAAGATCATAGTTAGGTTCTGCCAGTTTCAGATTAACCTAAGTCTCAGTTTCTTTATCCTTAAAATGAGGCTAAGGTCTACTTCCTAACACTGTTTTGAACAGGAAACAAAACAACTATGCAAGTATAAGTAGGATATGAATCCATCTCTCAAGAAGCCTGCAATCTAGGTAAGAAGAAAACTATAATCTAGAAGAAGAAAGTGATGATTGTCTGAAGAGTTACAGATAACACACTTTGGGAATTTGGAAGTTAGCGATTTTGCATCTAGTTAAGAATAAGATGAAAAGATTTCCTGGAGGATGGTACATGGGGTTGGGGGAGTGTCTTGAAGGATGAGTAAGATTTAGTATTGTAGATGAGCAAGCAAAGTCAAGGGGTGAGGTGATGCTACACAGCTAATATCCAGTAGAGATATAAATCCCCAATTCTACTTTATGGGACAGCATAAAGGAACAAAATCAATAGAAAACCTACTATAGTTCTATTCAAACCAACATTCAGGGCAAGTTAGAGAAAGTGACTTTTCATATCCAATTAATGTAATGAATCACACTATGGGTTAGAAGAGATAAAAGCCCAGCTAGGACTACTTTACTTTCTTCTCTACTTGCTCTGAGACAGAGTAACTGCCTCTAAGGCAGAGCCCTGGAAGTACTGTGCCCTTCCATTACCCCCAGCCTTGCCAATGATTCTCGCAGCCAATGATTCTCACAGCCAGAACGGCTTCAAGCAGAGAATCAAACTGTAGATTTGAGCATCCAGGTCACCATTTACTTGCCTTTTCCACTTCAGCCAGGGGCCACCTAAGACAAAAGGCTCATTCTAATTTCCAATGGAAATAATCTTTGTGGTTCAGTACTCTTTCCAACTGCAATCACTTGGTTTCACTATGTTTTTTGGCTAATGACAGAAACTTTTGAAACAAGTTTGGATGCTGAGAAAGAGGATTTTTAGTGACCTGTAATCTTTAAAATGCATCTCATCTTTTAAAAATAGAATTAAAGAGGGGCCGGCCCAGTGGCATAGCAGTTAAGTTTGCGTGCTCCGCTTCGGCGGCCCGGGGTTCGCAGGTTTGGACCCCGTGAGGGGACAGATGCACCACTTGTTGAGTCATGCTGTGGCGGTGTCTCATATAAAGTAGAGGAAGATGGGCACGGATGTTAGCCCACGGCCAGTCTCCCTCAGCAAAAAAGAGGAGGATTGGCAACGGATGTTAGCTCAAGGCTAGTTTTCCTCACACACACACACAAAATTTAAAAATTAAATTAAATTAAAGAAAAAGAGTCCTAAGAAAAATATGCAAGACGTTGGGATCAAAAGACAGAGGTTAGAAAGAAGGCAAAAAATGAATAAGGCGTAAAATTAAAAGCCCTGCAACAATTTCAGGCAGCTTAAGAGAAATTACCGGCATTCTCTCTCTCTCTGGTATGCTTTAAAGAAAAAAAAAAGTGATTCTCATGGGACAGCAACACAGAAAGGAAAGAGGAAAACAGCTGGCTGTGGGCCATGATTTACCATTCACCGCAAAATGAGACTCTGTTTCTGCTTCTCAAAGGCCATTGTTTTTTCCAAGCAGACATGGAATTTTCTTACATAAAGTCAATTATAATGAAGAGATGTAAGACATAAGGAAGATATCTAGATGCATAAGTCAGAAGACAGAGCAAAGACATACAAGTCAAATTCTACTTTAAAATATTACTAAAACAAAAACTCTGTATAACCAAACCAGCTCCCACATCCTAGCAACAGCTCACTTACTTCAAACAAAACAAAATATAGCAAAATCTAATTATAAAAATCTCTTGTCTGTGAGGGTGGGTTTTAACTGGTAATTAATCCAAAACTGTGCAAACGATGTGGACACCAATTTCTCCTTTTATAGACTAAGAATCCTATAACAGTATCATCCACCTAGATTGTTGTAGAATAAAGACAACCCTCTTTAATTCTTTTTACACAAAATGTTAAAGAAAAAAAGGTAACATTTTTCATCTGCTTGGGGAAAATTCCTTATGAAATCAACATTAGAAGGGTTTTAGAAGGAAAAAAATGCCATGTGTCTTAAAACAGAAGATTTTAGCTTTGTTTAAATGGTTGTGTCTTTGTTCCAACTTCCAATCTGGCTTTTCAACTGTGTATTACTTTTCCTGTATACCCAAGTTAAAAAGCAAGGAGACGTGAAAACTATTAAGCACCAAAATAGGATGAGAAGGCACTGCCTGTAGATCAGAGATAATCTTGTAATGTTTCCTTCTTTCAGTGTGTTAGAAAACAATTTCTAAAGGGAATGCAAGTTTATTTTTGAGATTATGGCTAAGACTATGAAATGTATT
The DNA here is from genome assembly GCA_031878705.1 of Tapirus indicus. Lineage (NCBI taxonomy): Eukaryota > Metazoa > Chordata > Mammalia > Perissodactyla > Tapiridae > Tapirus > Tapirus indicus. Next base: position 136,308,140 of record CM062917.1, on the reverse strand, counting down.
CCTGGGATCTCCAAACTTTGTACTAGGAAACTTTTTTTCAAATCCACAGAAAGCAAGTCTGTCAAGGGTCCGACAAAGGCACTAAGAGGGTATGGTCAGCAGTCAAACTCGACATCTTCAAGGTCTTTTAGTAGCTTCCAATTTACTGAATGAGGACTCTGCTCTGATAATCACCAGTGATAACAAAGTAGTGAAACAATAATTTGTTATTGTCATGGGATTATCTGTAAAAGCTTTAAATTTATAGAATCCCTTTTCTTGGGGGTGGGAGAAGGAGAGGAGGAGGAGGATTAGAGAGACGGATAAAATTCTTGGCTGAAAAGATAACCTTTTAAATGAAAGGGGAGATGGAGGAGAAAAATTACACCACATATCAAGGGTATTATCTATCATAATCCACATTTGAAACTACAGAAATTGTTTATAAATAATGTCTGGACTTTTCCCTTGCAAGCACACATAATTCTTTGGATTTTCTCCCTTAGAAATATTCTCCTTTGTCTCAATTTCAAAATAACTTTTGGATGTTGACTTCTTTTTCCCTTTTAAGCAGATTTATTTTTCCAAGCAGTTTTAGGCTCATAGCAAAACTGAACATAAGGTACAGAGCTCCCATTTACCTCCTTGTCCCCTCCCCCAATAGCAATATCCCACAGTTGAGTAGTACATTTGTTACAACTGATGAACATACATTGACACATCAATATCCTCCAAAGTCCATAGTTTATATTAGGGTTCACTCTTGGTGGTGTACATTCTATAGGTTTTGACAAATATATAATGACATTATAGCAGCATGCAGAATAGTTTCAGGACCCTAAAAAATCCTCTGTGCTTTGCCTATTTTCATCCCTCCCCCTCCCTAAAGGATGCTGGCTTTTAAAAAGTAGTTTCTGAATCAATACTTAAAAGCACGAACAAGACCCCCAAATTTTAGACAAGTACTAAATTAAGTAGCTCTTACACACTTGAAAAACAAAATAAGAAGTGTTCATCCACAGAAAGCTAAGTGGCAGACAAAATGCTCTCCTGGTGGCAAGCAAGATTAACAAAAAAATAGTGTCATTTAAAAGCATAGAAAAGAACAAGAAACCAAACAAGAAACAGAATGCAATTCTTAGGATTTACATTGTTTTCCTGTCCTTGGATTCCCTTTTGAGTGCTGGTTCTGTCATAAGGGACTAACTGTTTTCCCATTGCAACTTTTTTTCAACAGCTTCCTAACCTAATATGTTGCATTTGCATACATTTTCAAAAATCCAATTCTGAGCATGAAGCAGAATACTCAAGTCAGGAACTTTGCTTGTAGAAGATGAAATAACAGCAATACTGGCAACGATAGTGGGCAGGAGAAGAAACTTAGGTTCTACTTCTTTCCTTTCTCTGCAAAACTTCCTTCCCTATTTGATAAGGGACAGCTACTTTAAATTTACCGCAAAGTAAATATGAGCAATTACCTGGAGCGAGACCTTTCGCACAGAACGTTACACTGGAATGTGACATCAGCATTCCATCTGAGTCACAGTCTGGTCCCCACCCCTTTCTCCCAGGAGACGTGAGGCTCCCATAACCAGGGAGCGGCCCAGGTAGGGCTGTAGGTTCTGACGCCCGGGGGCAGCCAGGCAGGAAACGTCTCCAGGCGCTTAAAACACTGGTGACAATCGCCACTTGGGGCTAGCTGCCAACAAGGATGAATGTTTTCTTTGAGAGATAACTCCCTAAGAGGGAGGCAGTGCTTTGGAAGCAATGAATGACAGAAAAAAAAAAAAAAAAAGAAGAAGAAGAAGAAGAAAAAAAAATCGTCACCTTTCACGTTATCACTAGCCGCGGGTGAGAAGGAAGTGCATTCAATCAGCACTCACTCTAGAGAGCCTCGGGCAGCCAAGCTGGGAGGGGAGGAGGTCTGAGCTGTCAAAGTCACTTCAATGCCCCTAAACCACAGAGCTGAACTTCCTGAGACAGGAAGAAGTGTTATGGTCTCGCCCAAACTCGCCCCAAACTCATCCTTTTCTTTTGGGGAGGCACAGGCACAGCCGAAACATCTTAAGGAAAGTTTCAAACACCTTCAACCGTTGGACGTGGTTAGACGGAAGAGAAATGTGCTGCCCCCGCCCTCGCTCGCGCGCTCAACTCTCCGTCGCTCCCGGGTTTCAGGAGTTAGTGGGGTCGCCGGGCACCCCCTCTACCAGGAGAGGCGGGTACCAGGTCCGGGGTTCCGGAGACCCGGAGTCGGCTCGCGCCGCCGGCACGCAGGCGGCGGCGCCCTGCGCAGGTGAAGCGGCTGCTGCCCGCCGCCCTCGCCCCCTTACCTTCTTCACTTTGGTCTCCAGGTCCATGTTTGGGTGTCAGAGGGGTTCCTCCTTCTGTCCGCGATCTCACGCCCAGACTCGCCTGGCCTGCGGCTCCGCTGCGGGTACCGGGATGGAAGTTATCTGGCGGGACGCCGGCGCCGCCGCCGCAGCCACTCGCCGGCGCCGTCAAACTTCCGCCGCCCAGTCCGCCGCAGACGGCCTGCGGCGGGGACCGGGAACAAAGAGGCCCAGGCAGCCAATGGAAGCCGAGCAGCGCCGGGCAGCCGCCAATCACCGAACGCCGCACGCACCTTCGCGGCCCGAGTGCGGCGCTGGCAAGGTGAGGGGCGTGGCCTCGTTCCGGGTGGCGCCCCACGGGGCTGGCCCTGACCTGATCTCCGCGGATGCACTGGGCATATGCAGACCCGCTCCTGAAGAGTTGGGACCCAGCCTGCCTCCAGCTGGAGAATGAGAAAGAGCCCTTTCTATTCTGGCAGCTTGTACCTGTGTTTGCCTGGGACCTTAGATATGTGTCCTGGGGAGTACTTATCCCACTACTAGCTTCCTGCGTTATTTTCAGGGCAAAGAGAAAGACAAGAGATTGCAGAGATAGTTGGGGATCCCTGTGAAGGGCTTTGCACTCTAATTTCACTGTTGAGTGGTGAAGATGGCCTTTTTTCGAATGCTTTTCTCCATAGTCCCAAGCACTGGCAAGGAACCGCATCTCATAGCCTCAACGTCAATTACGATTATGTATGTTTTCTTAGCATTTGATTATTGAAAAACAAGGATGATGTGAATCACTTCAGAGACAGGTTGTGTCATTCCTTTGAAAGTACTAGAGGCTTGTTCTTTATCCCTGCTAGGTGAAATGGTGTGAGGCTGTTCATGCCTCTCGTGCTTTGGTGAAGGAGTTTCATAGGTATAACAAACAGGACTGGAGCATCAGAGCTGGAACCATTTCATGGCCTCATTCAGGAGCAGTTGCAATGAATACCATCAAACTGGTGGATCTGGAAGGAATCCCGGGAGTATTGAGTCTAGCTTTCTTATTCTGCAGGAAACTGAGGACCTCAGAGGTTCAGGAACCTGCCCAATTTCTTAGTCTCTTGGGGGCAGAGCTAGTGCTCATGAGTCTCTAAGCAGTCTCGAGCATTTTGGGACTATAAACACAGCATTTTGACTAAGCAGAACAGAATCCTTTTTTTTTTTTTTTTTGGCTTTGTGGTAATGACAAAAAAAATCATAATGAGCAGAGAGCAGGTGATCTAATCTGGCATCTACTTTTACAAAAAAAAAAGAGGTCCCAAATAAAGTAGATATTTGGGTCCAGGTGTCTCTCCCCTTTGCCTCTGGAAATTTGGTAACTGAAAACACCCAAAATTCGTTTTAGTCAACAATTTCAACCCTTTGCTTGCTTGGCTATTTGTTAACATTGTTCCACAGAGCATTGATTTATAATGTGCGTGTTTTCCTTAGCCTATTAATAAACTAAAAATGGAATGACCAAAATGGAAAATGAATTTTTCTTGTCACTTAGTTAAAGCACAACTTTCCCATCCCATTTCCCAAACCATCCTAAAACATTTGGGCCCCTGCAAAGTTTACCTGGTGTAAGCTCCCTGAAATGAGGTTTAGCTATGACAAGGCAATTTGGTCTCTTTTGGGGAACTTAGATGGAAAATGTCCAGTAAAACAGTTTAAATAAAGCATCAAACAAATGTTGTAACATAAATTTTCAGCTTATTTGATGGGGCTTCAGAGATGACACTGAGAAAAAGATCTGGAAACATTTTTTTTACCATCATATACTGCCCTTCTCCCTCTGTTTCCTCCCAACCCTCCCAGCATCACTTTGTGTGTGTTATTTGGCAAGGATAGAGGTTGAAATTCAGTGATTTCTATCTGGACTCGTTACTGTACCAATTATATAGAAAATAAAATTGAGGTAGATAAGTGTTAGGAGGATTAGATTGTGAGTTCTTATTTAGCTTTAAGTGTTAAGCTAAAGAGATATTAAGGACTTAGAACTGGCACTGTCTGATGACTAGATGTAGTTGTTGACAGAGGAATAAATAGAAGCTGATGCACATGTTTCTGGCTTGATCACCCATGTAGATGGTTCAGAAAAAGAGAAAATATCGGATGAAGAGCAGGATTTTGTTTAGTTGTGCTTTCTTTGTGGGGGGGGGGGTGGGATGGAGATAAAGGATATGGAGATAAAGGATATTGGATTTGAGATTGGGATATTGAACTGAAGTATCCAAATATAAATCTAAGAGATGAGACCTGGACAGGAATGGTGATTTAAGAGTAACATCCTACATCCCAACTGAAAGCCATGGGTGGAATGAGATCAGCATGGGAGATTGCAAAATAAGAGAAGATCAATGACTACAATTGAGCAAAGCTGAGCAAGAGAAGCACAGAAAGGAGATGAGAACTAGTCAGAGGGTAAGAAAAAAAACTTGGAGTAGAGTCCTAGCAACCAAGAGAGGAAATTCAAGCAAGAATTAGTCAACAGTGTCAACTGTAGAGAAGGGTCGAATGCCTATTGGATTTAACAAAAAGGAAATCACTGGTAAACTTGGGAAATGCTAGCTGTATCCCACGTGAAATAGGATGAGGGCCAAAGTAAGGCAGTAGCAATGGGTGTGGAGAGTTAGATGGAATAACCAATTATATTAAAAGGTAGAAATTATTGGAATTGATTGATTGGTTTGAAGGGAGGGAAGATAAGGAGTCTAGAATGACTTTCAGGAATCTCTTTTGGATGACTGGTATGGTGAATGTAACTCACTTCTTAAGGTAAGAAACAGAAGAGAAGGAAGATTGAGAAAGGATTAGTTTTGTATGTATTGATTTTGCAGGGACAATTGGATCTGAATCTAGTGGTCAAAAGAAAGATCTGGGCTAGAGATACAGACAACTGAGTATAAATACACAGTCACACACACATACATATACACACACACAGTAAATATACTATAAGCACTGGGGAAAGGAAACACCAGTGGGAAAGTTTTCTATACCAGGTCAGGTAAATTTTCAAGATAGAGCAACTATACCTGCTTCCTCAGTTATTAACATGCTCCCAGGAGTCATCTTTAGAAATGTTAATCATTTATTAACACCTGTTAGAGGAACTCCTGTGCTACTGATATAGCTATTATTGCTCATTAGCAGCTTGTATAGAATTACACATTGTTCTATAGGGATACACCAACATATCTCAGAGCAAACTATTATCTGTAAAAATTTTTTTAATTGACCAAACATTGGGGATTGGCTAAGTAAGTAATGGATGATCCATGTGATAGATTTATCATAGGTTCTGAACAATAATACTTAAGAATTTTTGTAATAGTAAGCAATTTTAACGTGATGGAAACAAAATAGAATATAGAATTGTATATACATTATGTTCACAACTGTGCAAAAATACCATGCACAGAAAAGGAACATGAGGAAAATACACTAAAATGTCAGCAGTGGTTTATCTTTGATTGGTGGGTCCATGGGGATTCCTTCCTTCCTTTAATAAATATTCCATGGTGAGCATGACATATTTCTTAATGGAAAAACCTTATTTAAAAATATATTATTCAAAGCATTTTAGGAGAATGGGAGCAGTGGCAGCATAATTTTCAATCTCTTTGACAACCCACATTAAAAAACAAAACAAGATGAAAAACAGATCAACTGGTTAGCAAAACCAAAAGCTTATGGACAAACCTTTACAATAAAACTACGTGACAAGTTATTTCCATAAACACCAATACATAAAAGGTGAGGTCAAGACCCATAGACATGTATTTATAAACAATTCTGTGGGGGGAGGGACAGAAGCATAGGGTATTGTCTGATGGACAGGAGAACCCAAGATGTTCTCCTCCAGTTACTCATTTTAAAACACTGCAGGCCAATTTTATAACAGCAACTGAGACAGTGAGAATGATTGAAGGGGCTGAAGCAAGCTCGCCCCCTGACATCTTAAAACTGACCCTTCAGGACTCCCTTCTAGGAGAGGGTCCCGTAATAAGAAACTGCTTTGAGGGAAATCAAAACCAAGCAGGATGGAGCAGAACAGACAGTGGAAAGTGAAATGCTAGAGGAGCACTCTCCAGTATGGTAGCCAGTGTGGTTACTTAAATTTAAGTTAATTGAATCAATTTAATGGCTAAAAATTGACTAAATTAATTAAATAAAATTAATTAAAGTTTAAAATTCAGCTTCTCAGTCACACTAGCCATAGTTCAAGTGCCTAACAGCCAGAGAGGGGAACAGAGTCAGGAAATCCCCGAAGCACTGCTGTATTTTTTAGCACTTCATAAAAACAAGGGGAGATGGAGCTGTCTGAATTGGGACACAATTTTCTGAACACTGACTCACTGTGAAAGTTCAGGAAAATTAATATCACATAGAAATAAGCAACAGTAAATTACTAAGGTGAAATCCAATACAAAATTATCATAAGAAAAAAGAGAAAACAGAGCAGAATAACTTCCCTACAGATAATGAAAGAACATCAGAAAAATGTGTCCACAAAACAGAACAAAACTGTGAACTATTATTTTAAAACAAGCTAAAAGATATTAAAAAGTTAATACATGCCAGGAAAGAACCACACAAAGAATTGGAAAAACTCAGAAGTGAGGTGATAGAACTCAGGAAAGTATTAGAAATAAAGAAAACAGTATTACATAAATGAAGACTAAACTAAAGAGAATACAAGGGCAAAAAAAAAAAAAAAAAAAAAAAAAACCAACTGATAAGGCCTAAGAACAATGGAAGGTAAAAAAGAAGAAAATTTCTCTAAAAAATAAAAAAGAAATGAAGAAAGAACTATAAAGTATTCTAGAGAAAGTAACAATATTGAAAATAGGATAACAAGATCAAACATATCGATGATAGGAGTCCCTGAAGAAGAAAACCAAACCAAAGGAACCAACAAATACCAAAAACTATGATTCAAGAAACTTTCCCAAATTAAAAAAAGTATTAAACTAGATAGTGAAAGATCACACTGCATACTTGAGAATGAGAATACTGACTGAAAATAACCAAACAAGACATATTCTAGTAAAATTACTGGACTTTGAAGAATAGGAAAAAAAAATCCTTTGGGTATCCCTCTAGCTTTAGAGAGGGATGTGGCTTATAAGTGGAAGAAAATTATATTATCATCAGAGTTTTCTACAGTAATCCTCTAGATCAGACAAAAGTGGAGTAACATATTTAAGATATTCAAGAAAGATAGTGTGAGACGAGGCTTTTATATGAAATGACTTTCAAGTATAAAGGGCACAAACTTTTATCAACATGGAACTCAGGAAATACAGTTCTCATTAGCCCTCCTTGAGGAATCTTCACATGGCTGTTTTCTCTCTCTCTCTCTCTCTCTGTGTGTGTGTCTGAATCTTCTCTTTGCTCCATGGAGACACCAGTCATTGAATTATACCCCACCCCTATCCAGAGTGACTTCATCTTAGCTAATTACATTGCAAAAATCCTATTTCCAAATAAGGTCATATTCTGAGGTTCTGGGTGGATATGAACTTTGGGGGGACACTATTCAACCCACTACAGTGGAGGAACGAAAGCAACATAGCCACAATAGAACTCTTGGAAAAAACGGAAGCAAACTATGGCCATCGTTCCACAGCAAACACTATATCATACAGAATTGGAAATATAAGAACTGACTTTCCTGTTGGCGGAGTTCCTTCATCTTCCATCTTAAATGCTCTGGATTGTTACTTCTGGGAAGTTCTTCCTTACCCATTGTCCCCTAAGGTAAATTTCTAGAAAGGCATTGTTTGAGATTTTCCTTCTGGAGAGCTGTGCTACCACAAGATCACCTTTTTGGAGGATTGTGGTATTTGGGATAACATAAAGGAATGAGCTATAGGCCACTTTTGCCAAGCTTGGGACTTAAGGTAACTATACGCCTGTCATTTTTATTTCAGGGGAACTTTAAATCAGTATTTCTAGATTGTGATACCAATGACAATTTGAGCCAGATGATTCTTTGTCGTAGGGGGCTGTCCTGTGTATTGTAGAATGTTTAACAGCATTCCTGGCCTTGACCCACTAGATGCCAGTAGCTGCCCGCCCCAGTTGTGACAGCCAAGAACATCTCCAGACTTTGCCAAATGTCTTCTGTGGAGCAAAATTTCCCTCAGTTGAGAACCACTGCTTGAAATGGTTCTAGAAATATATTATCTATTGTTGTTTAACAAACCACCCCAAAACTTAGTGGCTTCAAACAACAAAAAGCATTTATTTTGCTCTCAATCCTGCACTTTGAGGAGGAAAGGAAAGGATGCTTTGTCTCTGCTGCATGCAACATCAGCTGAGATGGCTGAATTGCAATACTGCACGATGGCTTCGCACAAATGGCATGCTGGTGTTGGCTGTCGGCTGGGATCTCAATGACATTTGCAAGTGGGAGGTCTCAGTTCCTCTTTAGCTAGGCCTCTCAGAGCAGCTTTGGCTTCTTTACAACATGGTGGCTGAATTTCAAAAACAAGTGTTCCAAGAGAGTGAGGTGGAATTCATGGTATTTTTGTGATCTTGCTATGAAAGTCATATAGTGTGACATCCATCGTGCTCTATTGTTTGAGATAATCTCAAAGATCTGCTCATGCTTAAGGGGAGGAGACTTAGACCCCACCTTGATGAGAGAAGTGTCAAAATCACAATTTAAGAAGAGTCAATAGGATGGGAGATATTGTTGCAATCTTCTTTGGAAAATATAACCTTCTACCATCTGCCCTATAGTCACAAAAATTCACATTGCTTCCATGCCAAATACAATTATTTCATCCTCTAAGATCTTTAAATCTCCTCAGTTCAAAGTCTATTATGTCATCTAAGTCAAGTCCAGGTGTAGATGATGCTCGTCAGGTGTGGTTAATTAGTTACAGCTCTTGAGTACCAATCCTCTTGATCTGAAAAATTCTGAACTAAAGAAGCAAGATATCTGTCCTTCACAAACATTCAACATGTAGTGGGACAGTCCTAGAATATCTGCTGTAAATAATCCCTTTCAAAAATGGGTAAGACAGGAAGCACATAATTGTCACTATTCCATAGCAATTCTGAAATCCAGTCAGGAACATGTCACTTCCTTGATTAGTACCTATTCCTACTCTTTGGACATTGTTTTTCATGAACTTGGCTCCACCCTCTGGGATCTTGGTTCTGCACTCTGAGGCATTCTTCCTTTTCCATCAAAAGTACTCTATGTTTGCATCTGAGTCATTTTCTCAACATGCTTCCTGCATGCAAAAGTTAGGAGTCCAATGGCCTGTTTGCATTTTGTACTGACTCTGTCCCTTTTGGTCCAAGCTATTATAATTATTTGAAAAACCTTGCATGTTTCTTATGTATCAATGTATAATTCATCTATTATGCCAAAGCCACAACCACAAATTTCTTCGATATTATCCTTTCTCTATCTTGTGCTCCCAGTGTGAGATTTCCATGAGATATCACATATAGTATTCTCAGAAACTCTTTCTTTTAAAAGCAGAAGATTTATGAGGCATACTCTTAAGATCCTTATGGGACCTTCAGTCTATCTAAAAACTTATATATGAGTCACTCTGTTAGATCTTTCTGAAGTCCTATCAAAGGCTCTTACACACAACTCTGGATTTAATCTTTATCTAGAGTCATTTCTGCATTTCTTAATTCTTAATTTAAAACTCATCTGACACATGGAAATACTGGGTAAGAGAAACAGTTTTACTTTTGAACCCAGAAAGGACCAGTACCTTTTTATTTAACAGCATTCTTTAGTTCATCTCTCCTCTCACATGTTCTCATAGGCAGTAAAAAGAAGCCAGGTGGCACTTTCAATATTCTGCAGTCATCAAGTTCTAGGTATTTTCTATTTTCTACATTACTGCGGACAACAACTTTCTGCCACTACATAACAATTGCTTCCTTTCCTCCAGCTTCTAGTAACATTTCCATACTTTCCTTTAAGCCCTCACTGACAGCCTCCTCAAGGTCCTTTAGCTTCAGCTAACCGTCTCCCAGAACCCCTTTAGATTTTCAAATAGTATCTTCAAGGCCCTTTGAGTTTCTTCTCACATCTGCCCAAAGCTGATGCCACATGTTTCAGATTCTTCTTTGGCAGCACCCTACTTCCAGTGCTCAGAAGCTGCTATAGTATTTATTGCTTTGTAACAAACCACCCCAAAGTTAGTTGCATAAAACAGCAATTTTAGTAGGCTTAGAAATTGTGTGGGCTAGGAATTTGGACAGAGCATAGTGGGAAAGTCTTATTCCCTGATGTCTGGGGCTTTAGCTGGAAGTCTTGAAGGCTGGGGATAACATAATGGTTGGGGGCCAAGTCTTCCAGAGGTGTCTTCACATGTCCGACTGACAATGGCTGTTGACCAGGACTATCAGCAAGAACATCTACCTATGGCCTCTCTGTGTGTTTGTTTATCCATGGGCTACTTTGAATTTCCTCACAGCATGGTAGCTGAATTCCAAGGTTCCAGAGAGCAAGGTGGAGGTGCCTGGCATCTTTCTGAACTAGCCTTGTGCTCAGAAGAGGGTTAACTCAGCAGACCTGGGTTGTTCAAACCCTGCACATTCCCAAAATAAGACTGATTCTAACTAGCACCTGGGAGATAACCTCTAAACCCTTGGAATATCTTGCCTGATAAGAATGCCTTTGTATACCTCAAGCCTTAGGGCACACTAGATAGTTTACACTAAAAATGTGACTTGTGTTAAGGACCTTGGGCTCTGCTGTATCAGTTTGGCCTCTTGAGGGGCTATAGACTGAGTAACTAAGGTCAGCCACACAGGAGCTCTATGCCTATGTGTATTACTACCAATAAGAACAGTGGACATCAAGGCTCAGGCGAGCTTCCCTGGTAGGCAATAATTCATGAGTATTGTCACACATCATTACTGGGAGAATTAAGTGCCGTCCTTACAACTCCACTGGGAAAAGACAACCGGGAACCTCATGCTTGGTGTCTCTTGGATTCTGCCCTATGTGCCTTTTTCCTTCCCTGATTTTAATCTGTATCTTTCCACTGTAATAAACCATAGCTATGAGTATAACTTTTCTGAGTTCTCTGAGTCTTTATACGAAATCATTGAACCTGAGGGTGGTCTTGGGGACCCCAGACATAGGAAAGGCTTGTTTCTGTTTCATGGTGTCTAGAGCTTTTGCTGGAATACTTGAGACCTGAAGATGGCTCAATGGTTAGTGGCTAGAATCATCTGAAGGTGCCTTCATATGTCTAGTTGATGATGGCTGTGGATTAGCAAGAACATCTACACATGGTCTCTCCATGCATCCTTTCAGCATGGGCTAGTTTCAACTTTTCCACATATGGTAGCTGGGTTCCAAGAATAAGTATCCCAAGAGAGCAAGGTGGAAGTGCTTGGCATTTTTCTAAACTAGCCTTATTAGTCTCATGGCATCACTTTCACTAAATTCTGTTGGTCAAAGTAGTTACAAGTGTCCACTCAGGATCAAGGGGACAAAGACCTCACTATGCAATAGGAAGACAGTCAATATCACGTAGTGAAAATGTGGTATGAAATATATTTTTGTGGCCATTTAAGGAAAATACAACCTGCCACACTTGTCAAGTAAAATCTTTGTATCCCTAGCCTATAGCCATAGATTTTTATCTCTTAGCAATAAGTTTGGGTCTCTATCTACCCCTTCTATCCTCAATTTAATTTCCTGCTCTAGGCCACTGTCTTGGAACAGCCAGAGAAAATAGAAAGCTTCACCTTGACACAGGGCTGATGCAAGTTACTGTATTTTGAAATGAGGGTTTTGGAGGGGGAGTCAGACAGGGAGTAGACAGGAGATAATCTAGTGTGTCATGGGAGATTAAACTTTCTCCATTTCTCTGTCTCCTTCTGAAAGTGTCACTCCAAGCCAACACACTACATTTAGTATGAGACAGTGTTTAATCTTTGTAATCAGCAGGACACATGATTTTTTTGACCTTCCACTACTTTGGATTTCTGGTGACAGGTGGAAAGGGCTTCTCTTAAAACTGTTGATCGATTCCAAGGGACCCTTTCTTCTTTCTGATGAGCCTGCTTGGATTTGAGCTTGTCTCTGTCTTGTAACTTATTGAAGGCTTCAAGAAATCACCAACGCTCTCCAATACTCTGACATTTGCTATGGAATCCTCTTAAGTAACAGCATTGGTGTATATGACCTGTGTCCTAACAGGAAACTGGAAAGAAATTTAACCAACTCTCTTTATATCATTTTCAGAGGATTGCTATCTCATCATAGCTTCCCTCCCCCCACAGAATCACGTTTTAAGGTCTTTCCTTTGCAATATCCTACTTTCAGATAGTAATTTCTCAATGTCTTACCATCATCTAGTTGCATATGACAAAAACACAATTTGAACTAGTTTAAGCCAATTGGGTTTATTGGGTTTATTAGAATACTCTCTCTCTCTCACTTCCTTGCAGCACTTCAGATTCATTCTCCCAGACCAGCTTCTCCATGTCATGAGGGACTTGGCTACAGACAGTTCCAGGTCACATCTTTCACAACCAAATAAAAGAAGGCTCTTCTTTACAAGTTTGAGTCTGAAAATTCCTGGGAATGATCTATGATCAAGTGAGTTTTCTCTTCTTATTAATCTGAGAAGTCATAAGGTGTTATTATCTATTTCTGTCCCTTATAATCTTAAGGCAAATACTGGCACAAAATAATCATTTTTCTACTCTAGGAACAAAACATTTTTTTTGGGTTATTTTGATTAAGAAAATGCCATACTATTGCAACAAAATATAGTAAGATTTATTTTTAATCTAAACCTAGAGCACTGAATAATCCCTTTTGAATTGCTGGATGAGTTTAGAAATAATGTAAAAAGCAGAAAGGAAAGATATCATCTGTCTCAACCACAAGCCAGCGTTAAATGTGAACAATAATGCTAAGCGTATGCTCACTACTTTCCTAGGCAAACAAAGAAAATGCGATGTAAAAGATAGGGCTGTAAAATAAAGTATGAGACCTTACAACATTGGAGTTTATTGAGGTAATTGACTAGGCATCCCTCTGTGTCTTGGAATGGAGAATTTCACATCATTTTTAAAATAAATATTTCCTTGTGGGCAAATGCAGTGAGTGCTGAGTGGTATTTGTGGAATTATTGTCTATGGCAGCATGCTCTCTGGATGGAATGATACCTTTCAGGAATAAGCAATGAGGGTTTTTTTAGTTTTGCTCAGTAACCAAAACAACTGTGGAAGTGTTCTATGAATAAAGAACCACGAACACTGTCATAGACTGAATGTTTGTGTTCCCCCCAAATCATATGTTGAAACCTAACCCCAATGTGACAGCATTAGGAGGTGGGACCTTTGGGGGTGATTAGGTCATGAAAGCAAAGCACTCATGAATGAGATTAGTTCCCTTATGCGACTCCAGAGAGCTCTCTTGTCCTTCTACCATGTAAGGACACAGGGGAGAAGACTGTTGTCTATGAACCAGGAAGTTGGTTTTCACCAGACACCTAATCTACCAGTGCTTTGATCTTGGACTTCCCAGTCTCCAGAACTGTGAGAAATAAATATGTTGTTTAAGCCACCCAGTCTGTGGTATTTTTGTTACAGCAACCAGAAGGACTAAGACAAGCACCATGCAAAATTTAAACAACATCGTCTTACATTCTTTTAGCTATTGTAGCAATTCATTTTCTAAACAATATAATTATGGTTTTTCTAGTAGGTAGGCAATAAAGTGTTTTAGTACAGAAACATGAGAGAGAGACATTGCTTTGCGCAGTTGCTACAAGGCTCAAAGCTCATAGACATTTTAATTCCACATTAATTATAATACAACACCTTGCCTTAATGGGGTATTACTACTTAGTAGAAAAATTGTAATTTTGCTCTACAGTAAAACATCTTCTATTATATTGTCATTTGATACACTTTCTCACTTTAAAAATTTACACAAGAACTCACTTTTTAAACTGCTTTTCCTTGGGTATACCATTTTCTGAGAGCTCAATACGTTATGGCTAATGGAAATGTTGTACTTTTAAGATTGCCTCTTAACTGTAATATAAATATGAGTCTCTGGTAAGCTTCAGCGTGAACAAAACCTACTAATTTATTTTTCCTAAGTTGAATCAGTCCTAAAAAGGGATAACACCCGTCTATTGGTGACTATTTTAGTGTAGTGCTTGCTGCAATAGCTGGGTAAGAAGGAAAATCAATTACAATTCTGAAAGAGATGTAGATTTTGTTCTCTTAAAACTCAGGCTTTTAATCCCTGGATAAAAACCTAGCCTGGAATGCATTCTGAAAGGCATTTGCTTCTACCATAAGAGGATGTAGTAATTCCTAGACGCCTATCATTTAAACAAATGGATAGTCAAAATAATGATGTGCGAGATATGCCAAATAAAGACAATATGTTCTTTTTGGATGCATGGAAAGTAAATTGTGCAATAAAATTTCCATCATATTTCATCTGTTTTTGATAGGTCATAGAAGCTGTATCAGTATTCATATGCACACAAGAAATTCCAACAGTACCAAAGGCAAATTAATTGACTTGTATGCTTCTTGTCAAGATTTAGCTTCTAAAGACCTATACATATTCAAAATATGTATGCAGTTAATTTGTGTGTGTGTGTGTGTGTGTGTGTGTGTGTGAGGAAGATTAGCCCTGAGCTAACATCTGTTGCCAATCCCCCTCTTTTTGCTGAGGAAGATTGGCCCTGGACTAACATCTGTGCCCATCTTCCCCTATTTTACATGGGATGCTACCACAGCGTGGCTTGACAAGCAGTGCGTCAGTCAGCGCCTGGGATCTGAACATGCGATCCCCTGGCCGTGGAAGCAGAGGGCGCAAACTTAATGGCTAAGCCATTGGGCCAGTCCCTGTATACAGTTAATTTTATCCTGTTGCTTCTGCTTTTGGTGAATTAACAGGAAATTAACTTTATTTCACTGTCCACAGCAGGCTACTAATTCCATTCAATTTAACAAAACTCAATTCAATTTATTTCCAACTGAGATCTCATCCCTCTCCTAGTCAATATGGTGTATAGCCCAAAGATGTAAGACTATCTTCTTTCTCTCAAGTCCTAGTGTGAAAAGACTAAGTAGTACAAAATAGTTAAATATCAATTCATTTATTTAATTAATGCAAGTTATAAGTGACAGTAAGTGCTATAGACTTTAAAAATAAGTATAAGCATGTTTATAATAGCTCTGTTTATAATTGCAAAACACTGGAAATAACCAAAATGCTCCTTATCTTTGGAGAATATAAATAAGTTGTTTATATTCATATAATGGAAATCAACATTTAGCTACATGCATCAACATTGATGAATCTTATACATAATGTTGGGTTGGAGCAACTAGATAGCTCCATTTAGAAAAAGATACAGTTAGATCCAGTCCCTACACTATACACAGATATAAACTCAAAGATTTAAGTGAAATCATTTAGGTACTAGAAAAAAACATAGGAGAATTTATTTATAAAATTAGATTAGGAAAGTACTTTCTAACTTTGACTAAAAACCCAGAGCTATTTTAAAACTGACAAAACTAATTACATTACAAAAAACAAATCTTTGTGACAAAACTACCATTTGCAAAGTCAAAAGACAAACGACAAATCAGAGAGAAAAATTGCTACTTGTGTAATTCTAAGAATTGATATGCTAGGAATTGATTTTAAAAAGCATCAATAATCTAAGAGAAAAATGTGCAAAGGATGTGAAAAGCTAGCTCACAAAAAAGACGGACAAATGATCTTAAACATAACAAGAACATACAACTTCATTCATAATAGGACAGTTGCAAATTAAACTACATTGAGATGTATTTTTCACCTATTAGATTAGCAAAAATCTAAGTTTAACGAGACAGGGAGGAAACAGGCATTTACATATCGTTGATATAAGTATAAAATAATACATTCTTTCCAAAAGGCAATTTGGTAATGCCTATCAAAATTGCAAATGTATTTTGCCTTTGACCCAAGAGTCCCACTCACAGGAATTTATCCTGCAGAAATGCATGCACACATAAAAAATGACATATGTTATCTGTAACATTGTATTAGTAAGAGATTAGAGAATATCCAAGTGTCCATCAAGGGAGGACTAGTTATAAAACTACGGTAGATGCACAACCTGGAATGTTATGTAGTTATAAAAAAGAATGAGAACATTCTCTCTGTAAGATCTACTTGGAAAGATCTATATGTTATGTTAGGTACTTTTTAAATTAAAAAAATGGGGAAAGTAAGAATACAGTTGTGTTTGCTTATATTGGAAAGATTTAGAAGAAACTAATAGGAATGATTACTTATGGCAAGAAGGTAGGGGGGACATAGATGACTGCAACAGGGGAGGAAGTAAGGCTTTTCAGTGTATTGTATATTGTATTGTTTTGCTTTTTGAACAATATCTACTCAAATTAACTAGCAGATACGTGATGATGAGAAGAAGGAACAAAATACAGAAGAATAAATTCATTATGATTGCTTTTATGCGAAATTAAAGAAAAGACAAAATATACCAGCTTATTATTTCAGGACATACACATGGATAATAATTTCTGTGAAACGAACCAGGAAATGATTAACACAGAATTCAGAATAGTGGTTATTGGGAGTGGTATTGGAAGTGGGGAATGGAGGTATAGAGCAAGGAGAATACAATTTTAGAAGGAAGGAAGGAAGGAAGGGAAGAAGAAGGAAGGGAGGGAGAGAGGGAGGCAGAAAATAGAGAAAAAAGGAAAAAAGAAATCAGTGAGGGGTACAGGAGTTTAGTAAGGCTTCCTGGAAAAAACGGGATTTAAACTGGTTCTTGAAGAGTGTGAATTCCAGTAAATATAGTTTACATTTATGTGTTGTTATAGTTGACAAAATATTGCATCTACATGTTGTCATATTGAGTCTCATACTGAGGCAGAGAGAAGTGAGAGCAGACATTCAAAATGAGGAAAATAGCATAACCAAGGCACAGAGGATGTGAAGGCACATTCTGTGTAACAAGACCTTGAGGGATCAACATAGCTGGGCAGTTGGATTGGGCAGTAATGAGTAATAGACCAACAGATTTGTAAGGTTTGATTATAATGGGATTAGGAGCTTATCCGAGAAGCCATTAAATATGTGTTTGTTTACAAAAACAGATCCAGGAAATATTTGAGAGTTGAACACAGCAGCACTTCTTAGGCCCTGGCTCTAGCCCTGAGGCTCATCGTTAGCAGTCATCTACAGGCCTAACACTGCCCAATCCAGCTGCCCAGACTGGTGGATCCATTGATTATTTAGGAGTGTGTTGTTTAACTTCTACATATTTGTGAATTTCTCACATTTCCTTCCGTTATTATTATTGTTAATCTCTAATTTCATTCCACTGAAGTTGGAGAACACACTTCATATAATTTCAATCCTTTTAAATTTATTAAGACATGTCTTATGACCTAACATATGATCTCTGTTGGAGAAGATTCCATGTGCACTTGAAAAGAATACATATTCTGATGCTGGGGGAGTGTTATAGATGTTCTATGTCTGTTACTCTATTTATAACATTGATCAAGTTTCTATTTCCTTGTTGAGCTGTCTAATTGTTATATCCATTATTGAAAATGGGATATTGAAGTGTTCAGCAATTGTTGTTGAATTGTCTATTTCTCCCTTCAATTTTGTCGGTTGTTGCTTCATCTACTTTAGAGTTCTGTTGTTAGGTACATATATATTATAATTGTTTTACCTTCTTAATGAGTTGATCCTTTTATCATTATAAAATGTCCTTTTTGTCTCTAGTAACAATGTTTTTGTGTGTGTGTGTGAGGAAGACCAGCCCTGAGCTAACATCCATTGCCAATCCTCCTCTTTTTGCTGAGGAAGACTGGCCCTGGGCTAACATCCGTGCCCATCTTCATCTACTTTATATGGGACGCTGCCAAGGCATGGCTGACAAGTGGTGCCTCAGCGGGCGCCTGGGATCTGAACTTGCGAACCCTGGGCTGCCAAGCGCGAACTAAACCGCTGCACCACCCGGCCAGCCCCTCTAGTAACAATTTTTATCTTTAAGTCCATTTTGTCTGATATTTGTATAGCCACTCCAGCTCCCTTTGGTTACTGCTGGCATTCATCTTCTGGGACAAAGTAGGGGGTGGGAAGGAGGAGAAAACTAATGTTTATAAAGCTTCTAAAACTTCCTGTACTATGCAGGAAAATTCCCATGTAAGCAATATTCTTTAACTGAGAATGATAATGCTTTCCAGGAATGAATACTTTCTATGTTACTGTTATATAATGAAGTCCTAAGTTTTGATTGACAGGCATGGAGTATTTGAAAAACCAGAAAAACATCCCATTCTATGATATGAAAATTAGTAAAAATCATTCCATTGTATGACTACTTAGATACTGATGCGCCATGATTGTGTTTATAGTTCAACATGATAGACCAAGTATAGCCTTCAGGAACATATGATTTAGAATATGATTGATATAGAAAACACATACACACTCTTACTCCCATCCCTTAATAAGTAATTGATTTAAGTAGGTGTATTAGTTTTCTATTGCTGCTATAACAGACTACCACAAATTTGGTGGCTTAAAAATATACAAACGTATTATGTTACCATTCTGTAGGTCAGAAGTCATACAAGGGTCTCACTGGGCTAAAAATTAAGATGTCAGCAGGATGCATTCCTTTCTGGAAGGTCTAAGGGGGAATTTGTTTCTTTGCCTTTTCCAGCTTCTAGAGGCTTCCTGAATTCCTTGGCTGATGGCTCCTTTGCTCCATCTCCAAAGCAATTTAGCATCTCACCGACCCTGCTTACATCATCACATTGCTTTCTCTGACCACAGCTAGGAAAGCTTCTCTGCTTTACTGGGAAAGATGATTAGATTGGACTCACCTGGATAATCCAGGCTACTCTCCCCATCTCAAGGTCCTTAACCTTGATCACATCTCAAAAACTCCCTTTTTTCAGGTAAGGTAACATATTCATAGGTTGTGGGGATTAAGATGGATATCTTTGGGGGAGCTTTATTCTGCCTATAACAGCAGGGATAATTAGTGGTTTCTAAAACCAGTAAGTAAAAGGTTGATGAGGAACACAGAATATAAGCAGGTCCCAAAGGAAAAAAAAATGTAACTTGTTTCGGAGGGGTTAGCTCATCTCCCCTTTAACCCAGTAATCACACTTGCCAGCACTAATAAAGGGACATCAGACATTATACGTCTTTCCACGTGATGCACAATGTTGGGCACAGCATCACCTAGGAAGTATTTTTGTTAAGAATGTACAACCTGAATATAATTCAGCCTATAGTTTTAACCTCCAGCGTATAGGAAATACAAGGATAGAGGATTAATTTAAAGGACACCACAAGGATACAGACAAACAAATCAAGGATATGCAATATTCTACAAGACAACTTGTCTCTTTGACAAGTCCATAGAGGAAAAAGGAAGAGAGAGCTGTAATTGCTTTAGTGTAAGGCAGACATAACAACCAAAGACAATGCATGATCCTTGATTAAATCTTGGCTATAAGGTATGTTTTGGAGACAAGTGGCAATATTTAAATATAGACTGGGAAATAGATGACGTTAAAATTTTTCTAAATTTGTTAGATGTGATGACAGTACTGTCAATAGGTAGGAGAATGCTCTTATTTCTGGAAATGCATGCTAAAGTAGCTAGGTTGAAGCATCATAATATCTACAATTTATTTTATAATGGTTCAGGAAAAAAAACATACATAGAAGAAACAAATATGGCAAAATGTTAATGATGTAGGAAGTATATGGGTGATATTGTGCTATTTTTACTTCTCTGTATTATTAAACATTTTCATGTTAGTAAAACTTTAAATATCCAATGTAAAAGTGCATATACACATAACTTAATTGCATTATAATCTGTTGGAGATAATGAAGTTATTACAAAAATAATGTAGTCTGTAGGAATAATTAGAAAAAGGAAAAGGTTTAAGAAATAAACATTTGTCAGCTTTATCTAATCTCATCTTTTCTCATTCTAGGGGACAGACTTATTTTTCCTTTCATCATTTTTAGAAGAAAAAAAGAGTTTCTAGAGTCACTATAGCATGATGGAAATTTTTTTTTAAAACATTCAGTTCTTTCCAGTATGCTTGAGGGGCTCAGTAAACCTTATACTATCTATATATTGAGCTCCAGAGTGTCCTTGGCAGATAACCAGACCCTATGCTTGAAACAGGGAGAGTATCATGTGACAAAGTTACCAATACAACAGACTACGTGGGGGTCAGTAAACCACAGACCATGAGTCACTTGAAGGACTTGTCTGAACTTTGCTCGATCAAGAGTGTTGGGCATCCAAAAGACCACTACTGTCGTGAGGCACCTGGCTTCTCGCTCAATGGATGTCACTGCTGGAAAAGCCCTTGTAATGACAGCTAAAAGATATTTGTTGAGGGTCTGCCTGACAGACCTTGCAGAAGTTGTTGAAGACCCCTGGTGGCAACAAAAAGAAAAAAAGAGCTCACCACAAAATTACAGTCTTTCTAGTATGGAAAACAAAGTAAATGGAAACTGAAGCCATCCTCTGAATCTCCTTTACTTCTCTGACCTTTGCATTTCTTGTCTTTTTCTCCCACTCTCTAAAAACCTTGTCATTCCTTAAAGATTTTTCCGTGCCACTCTTCTCATTTACACGTTCTCCCTAAATGATCACATCCATTTACCAAATCATACCTTTAGCATGGTTTTCTCTATTGGGCCCATGCTCATATTTCCAACTGCCTGCTAGATATTTCCATTTAAGTAGCTCTTAAACTTGGCATGCCAAAAGAAAACTGATTCCCCAAACTTGCTAATCCTATACTTCCTATCTCAGGAAATGGTGTTACAATACAGCCAAGCCAGAGGGCTTATATTTCAGTACCATAAAAGTACAAAGAGTCTTGCACACTTCCCATGTACTAGGCACAGAGATAGGTACCCAGATAAGGAAAATAATGACACATGTTAGAGTGAAGAAAATAGACCCTTCAAGGTGGCAGAGGAATGTATATCCTGCTTTGGGGGTTCTGAGGAAGGAGACCTAACCCAGCCTAAGATGGAAAGATTCAAGATGAAGGATTCCTGGAAGAAATTACTATCAAGCTTATATTGTACATAGTAAGAATTTGCCTGTGTTATCAGCTGAATTGTGTCCTTCTGACACTCAAAAGTTGAAATCCTAACCTGCAGTACCTCAGAGTGTGACTATATTTGGAAAGAGTCTTTAAAGAGATATTTAAGTTAAAATGTGGTCCTTAGGGTGAGGCCTAATCCAATATGACTGATGTCCTTGTAAGAAGAGGAAATTTGGACACAGATGGATACAGAGGGAAGGTAATGTGAAGACATGAGGAGAAGACAACCATCTACAAAGCACCAACCCTGTCAACACTTTGATCTTGGATTTCCAGCCTCCAGGACTGTGAGGAAATAAATTTGTGTTGTTTAATCCACCCAGTCTGTGGTATTTTGTTATGGTAGCCCTAGCAAACTAATATATTCTGATTTCTTTTTCAAGATGGAAGTAAGACCTTTCTAAACAGAGGAAAGAGCATATGCAAAACAAGTAACCATGAACAATCATAGTTTACTTGAGAAACTATGAGTAGTTCAGTATGACCAGATCACTGGACATGCAGTGGGGAATTTTGAGGAGTGAGGCTACAGAGAATAAAAGGCCAGATTATAAGAACAGCTTGTGTGCCAAATTAAACAGTGGAAATTGGGGCAAAGACATTATGGAATTAAAGGAAGTAGTATGAAAGGAGCCTCATACTGTAGTTAGCTTCCCCCAGTCAAAGCTAAGCATTAGTGTACAACTCTTAGGACTTTGTTTAATACAGTTTTACATGTTAATAACTATTATTTCTTGATGACAATTACCAATTGTCCACTAGATAAATATTTTTAAAGAGCTACATTAATGCTTTTCTGTCACAAGATGTTTATCCCTCCTAAGCAATCTGAATGTTTCTTTACTGAATTTTATGTCAATATTCTTTCCTCCACTCCTTTATTCCAAGCTTCAATGATTTCTTCTCTCCAGTGTTTATGTTTTAACAATATCTGGAAATTGTTACAGCAAGTCTGTTGGCTTGGTGCTTATATAAGCTAGATTTAACTGGAACATCACTACTTTTTAAAGTCAATGTCTTTATTTCTCAAGTCTTAATATTTATTTTGTTTCTTTTTAATTATGATTAATTTTCCTAGTATCAAAGGTGTGGGTAGTTTATCTTTGTCGTCCTCTCTGCAATCTCCCTGTTACCTTTTAATTCTTGACTCTCCCATGAAGAGAACAGAATTAATTGTTATGCTATAATAAAATAAGGTATAAGCTCCATGAAAGCAGTGGCAAGTGACTCACTTGTTCATCAGTATGTTCCCAGTGCCTGATATAGTGCCTGACACATAACTGATCATCAACATATTTTAAAGGAAATATACAATTTGATCTCAACCATCTATCAACAAATCCTTATGAGAGAGTTGTTCTTAAAATGGAGCAGTTCTTCAGAATCCCTTGGGAAACTTTTCCAATATACATACGTGCTAGTCCCTCCCCACCCTGAATCTGGATTTGGGGGTGGGGTGGGGTGGAGGAGTCTAGGCATAAGTGCAGTGAAAAAGGTTCCAATATTATTCTGATATCTGTTACTAACCAATAAGGGCAGATGTTATTTCTTTCATCTCAAATTCCTTCAGACCTGAGTACAGGGATGAAGAAATATGTTAATTAGTGAGAGAAATGTTTTAGAGAAGGGGATTTTGCCTAGAGCTTCTCAACAAATCCTTTAGCTGCTTGTATTTATAAGGTGGGTCTCCGTTGAGATCAATGTGCTGTGTAGTAGTCTTATCTTAAAAATGATAGCTCTGGAAGGATGGGAATACCACTAGGCTTAGAATCCAAAGCCCAGGGTTTTATTGCTAGCTTTTGCACTTCTTAGGTTTGAGATCTCAAGCAAAATAGTTAGCTCTCTGAGGTTTAGTTTCCTCACCTGTAAAATGGGAGTAAGAATGTCTACTTGAAAAATAAGTAAATACCACCATTTGAGGAACGAATTGTTTTGACTAACTTTTATACTTGAAGAGTACCACTTAACACTCTGAGCTTTAAGGCATGTGTTTTGCTTTAAAAAAATAAACCAAATGCTATTTATAGAAAAAAAGAAGTGTGAAGTTCCTAGTAACAGGCTTCCAGAGTCAGCTGTCCTCATAACTAAAATTACTGCTAATTGATTTCTCCTCCTATGACTCAAGTCAAGGACACAGCTACAGTCACTTTTGGCAATGGCTTTCCTAACTGCCCATTTAGGACACGGCAGGTGTCTCTGCTGTCTCTTTTAAATCCTTCATATTAGCAAGTTGATGGTTTTTCCCAAGAGATTTTTTTCCCTGTGTCTTTCTCAGGAAAGTTTTCATTCCAAATAACTGAAACCACTTAAGCTAGTTTTCTCTGAGCATGAGGGAACAATAGATTACAGGCACTATCATGGGGCCCAAGGACAAGAGATGATGCTGGGCCTCATGAGGGTCTTGGATGAAGAACTGGGAAGCCACAGGAGCTAAGGAAATACCATAAAGCACCAATATCCTACATGTTTGGGGCGCTTTGTTATGATGATTTGAAAATAGGGAATATGAGAAAGAACGACAGAGAAGTTGATCTAGAAAAAGCAAGGAGGACATATAAAGTCTTGAATATTTGGCTGTCAACCATAAACATTAATATTATTTAAAATTTATTTTAAAATTTACGTTGAATTTTTTGTTTATTTTAAAATTAATATAAGTACATTACTTACATATTGGAAAATAGGAAAAAGTAAGTAAAATCCCTCATATTCCTATCATACCACAAAACTGTTTGCCTTTTGGAGTATGTTTTCTTATGGAGTATGTTTTCCCTTACAGATACAAACATGAGGGTAGGTAAGCTTGGGTAGGGGTTGGAGTTGGGGTACCCACACGAATTCCCTCCTTGTGAAGGCCTAAGTCTTTGAGTTCCTTCCTTTGTGGCATTCAAGGGAAGCTGCTAGAATGTAAACCTGATTTCTTTGTGAGACTGCCCTGATCTATCAGTGAAGAAAGCCATTTATGTTTGGCTGGTGGGATGTGAGTTCTTATGGAGGATGAAGCGAATGGTCTCTTAGGATCCAATGTAGAAAGAGTGTCAGCCTACCAGGACAACTACTCCAGGATCGTAGAAGGCACTGGGCAGTGCCAGAGAGGGTCCATGGGGCAGCTGGCAATGGAATTTCCCAGGGCCTTCTAGAAAAGTGCAGCAGAAACAGTGCCACCAACAACTATTGAAGAGACATGAGGTGAACTCTTTAGATAGATATTTATGTAAAAAATCAGAGAAAAACTGAGATATAAATAAAGGATAAATCCAATAGGCCCAGTATATGATAGAAGTCCTAGGAAAAAAGAAGAGATATGTCAGGAAGAAAATTATCAGAGACATAATAGAAGAAAACACCTCAAATTAGAAGAAGAAAGACACAAATATGGAGGCAGAAAGAGCACATAGAGTTCAAAAGAGGATATAAGGAAAAAATGACCCACACCTACACATAATCCCATGGGATTCAGTTACTCCCAGAAAGGAAAGACAATCTCAGACTCAATAGTTTTTTTAAAATATAGCTCTACAACACCTGGGCAATTCAAGTCACCAAAAATAATTTATCTAAGTTCCAATACTAGGTAGAAACAAAATTAAGGGATGTTACCAAATCTTTAAATCTTGTTCTGTGTGGTAAGAAATTATTTATGCTTGCTTCTCTATAATATAATGGATGAACCTCTGGTAAGGGTAAGGGATGTGGTGGGTGGGATGCTTTTCGTTTTTCATAATTGCAATGAAAAGATCCTCACTGTTGAAGTAGAAAATAAATGGGACTTTATTGAAAAAAACAAAACAAAACAAATCCTTTTGACAAATATTTCTCTCTTAGAGTTCTAGATCTTTCCGCACAGTGTCCTACAAAAAGAAATAATTAATTAAGAGCCCAGTAAAGAGAAGGGAGTCTCCCCTGCTAGTTGGCCAAGAAGTCCCCTAAAATATTTATATATCTTCCTTGGTTTTTATTCCCTTCCCTAGTGGCTAGTACCATTTTTTCAAGTTCCAATTAAGATAGCCTTCTATCAGTCTTCTCATAGCTCATCTCTCTTAGATACAAGATCAGAATGATATTAATGACACCCAAAAGTCACACTCCCAATGCGTAAGGATAATTGCTCTTGGCATCCGCCCCTCACATGCGTCCTGTGAGACTCAAGTGAGATTAAATATTTGATAGGATCTTCAAAATATCATTTTTTGTTAATTTTTAAATATGTGAGCAACT
Source organism: Tapirus indicus (assembly GCA_031878705.1). Lineage (NCBI taxonomy): Eukaryota > Metazoa > Chordata > Mammalia > Perissodactyla > Tapiridae > Tapirus > Tapirus indicus. The sequence continues at coordinate 136,282,428 of CM062917.1, read as the reverse complement.
ATGCCTTTATTTATATAAATTTACACTTTGCTAACATTTATAAACACCTTAATGAAATATAGAGCTGGAATTTCACCACATAAAATGGAATATCATCTTCCAAACCACAAATTATTCTTGGATTGTAGCAATTTTATGTTTAATATCAGCATGTGGCATTTTTCTGTTCAATAGTGGCATACTCTATAATCATTGCTTCTGAGGTGTACTGACTGGGTACATAATAGATTTTAATTGAGTTGTTTTTATTTATGATCTTTAAAAATGGTAAATACTTATAAAATGCCCAAGGGCATCTAAAATAAAATTCTAGTCATTTCTATGAACCAAATTAGACCAAAAAAATTCTTTATATATTGACAGACAGGTTATACTCCGAGAAGTTGAATTTATGAATAGCCTCCTACCAGGTTTCAATTACCCTATTGATGCAGACCACCACAGGAGCTTCTAAATACACATACACTAGTTTTGAATGCCATTAAAAACAAATCCAGGGATGTCAGCAAAATGGCTAAATAGGCAGCTCCAAGTTTCTGTCTTTCCATAGAAACACTGAAAAACAAGCAGAAACTGGTAGAATCAACTTTGTCAGAACTCTGGAAAACAGTAAAAGATTTACAGCAACCGGGTGAATGCTGAATCAAAAACAAACAAAAGGCAACCTAACAATGACAGGAAAGCTTTGTGGCATTTGGACTTGCCCTTTACTCAACCCCTCCCCAGCTTGGTGGTTGAAAATGGCAATCCACACCTACCCAGTGTAGGACCCTGGGCCCTGGTTCCAGAGAGAGCACAGCAGATCTAACTGGCAAATTATTGTGTTTGTCTGTTCTAATCTGTGCCTGGGGCTACCTGAAACGTTGATGTAAGGTCTCTGGGTTGCCCAACTTGGAACTCACTCAGGGCGGAAAAGTGGCCGGCATTACTCAGAAACATTGTAAGGTGGCAAACAACCCACAGCCACCTGGAGCTAAAGATGACAGCCGAGACACGACAGATTGCCTACAGCCTTTGAAGAAAAACTGGGGAGAGTTTTTTGGAGAAATCAGGCTGCGTAAAAGCACTCATGTATGCTGGGGAATTTAGAAAGCCACACACATGCCTAGGGCAGGTCAGTTGCTCAGAAAAGACCACGGAAAACCTTAAGCTTTCACCTCTGCTGATCTCTTGGCTCAGTGCAAGAGGGAAGTGAAGTGTCAGTCAGAGTTGTAAACAGCCTGGCTAAGTGTTGCAGGAGTGCTCCATCACAGAGTCAATCTGCGAAAACTGGGAAAGGAGTCTTATTTTAGTTCCTGATGTTCAAGGAAATTGCTGTCAAAATATTAGCTGAACACAAGCTAAAGGAACAAAGACTTCAGTGACAAAACACAGAAATGGAAAAGCCAAACTTCATATTTATATGGAATTGCAAGGGCCCCTGAATAGCCAAAACAATCTTGAAAAAGAGAACAAAGTTGGGGGACTCATACTTCCCAATTTTAAAACTTACTTCAAAGCTACAGTAATCAAAAAATAAGGCTAGACATGAAGACCGATGGAACAGAATTGAAAGTTCAGAAATAAGCCTATATATCTATGGCCAATTGATTTTCAATAAAGGTGCCAAGATCATTCAATGGGTGAAGACTCATCGCCTCCATATATGGTGTGCAGACAACCGAATAGCCACATGCAAAAGAATGAAGCTGAATCCCTACCTCACATTATGAACAAAAATTAATTCAACGTGGGTCAATGAACTAAATATAAGAGTCAAAACCACAAAACTCTGAGAGGAATACATAGGGGTATATCTTTGTGACTTTGGATTTGTCAATGGATTCTTAGATATGACACCAAAAGAAAGAGTGACAGAAAAAAAAATATAAATTGGAAATTAATCAAAATTAAAAACTTTTGTGCATCAAAGGATATTATCAAAAAAACTGAAAAGACAATCTACAGAATGGGAGAAAATATTTGCAAATCATATATCTGATAAGAGACTAGTATTCAAAATATGCAAAGAACTGTTACAGCTCTACAATGAAAAGACAAACAGCCCAAGTGAAAAATAAGCAATGGATTTGAATGGACATTTCTCCAGACAAGATACACAAGTGGCCAACAAGCACATGAAAAATCCTCAACTTCATTAGTCATCAGGGGAATATAAATCCAAACCACAATGAAGTACCACTTCACATCTGCTAGGATGGCTACAATAATAATAATAATAAAATGGAAACTAAGTGTTGATGAGGATGTAGAGGAATTGGAAACCTCTTGCAATGCTGGTGGGAATGTAAAATGGTTTGACCATTGTGGAAAGCAGTTTGGGAGTTCCTCGAAAAGTTAAACATAGAATTATCTTTTGAGCCAGGGATTAAATTCCTGGGTATATATCTGAAAAAATGGAAAACAGGTACTAAAATAAGTACCCACACACGTATGTTCAAAGCAGCACTATTCACAATGGCCAAAAGATGGAAACAGTCCAAATATCCATCAACAAATAAATGGAGAAAAAAAATTGTGAATATATATATATATCATATATATAGTGGAATATTATTCAGCCATAAAAAGGAATGAAGTACTGATATGTGCTACAGTGTGGATGAACCTTGAAAGCATTATGCTAAGTGAAAGAAGCCAGATGTGAAAAGTCACATATTATATGATTCTCTTTATATGAAATATCCAGAATGGATAAATCCATAGAAACAGAATGCAGATTTCCAGGGGCTGGGAACAGGGGGAAATGGGGAGAAATTTCTTAATGGGTGTGGGGTTTTACTTTGAAATGATGGAAGTGTTTTGGAATAGACAGAGGTGGTGGGTACATTACAGATGTACTAAATGTCACCAAATTATCACTTTAAAATGGTTAATTTTGTGTGACGTAAATTTTACTTCAATAAATTGTTAAGAAATAAACAATCAAATCCAGGAAAAAGTTGAGACTGGCTTAAGGCAAATTTTCTCGTCTCAGGAAGCCATATCTCATCAGATGATTCCATGGGAACATCCCATTTATTCTTGCCTGATGTTTCATGATAATAAAACTTCTTTCTCCAGGAACAAAAGCATCACCTGTTCTAATCACTCTACACCAAACATAGCCTCCAGCAGTGCCACAGGGCCTGTGAGTCAGGTTGTCAGGGCGATTGTTGATCCAGGGTTACCAAGATGGGTTTAGAGACATCAAAGGTAAGAAAAGGACCGAGCTTGAAGTGTTTCCAAAGAAGCTTCTCCCTAAACACAGTGAGTATAAAGTCAATCTGTTTCCATGACACCAGGATTCTGTGACTGGCAGGTGACAACACATCATGGAGGGGGATTTTGAGGGGTATGTGGATGAGCTTGGGAAGCCACAAGGGGACATCCTCCCTAAATTTACATTGCATAGCATAACTTTTATAAAACAGAAATGGAAGGAGGAAGTTTCTCTAAACCGATGATTTTATGGACCTTCTTGTGAACAGTGATTTAGGGCTGATTCATTCCAATGGAAAGTTACATAACTTTTGGCAGATTTCATATTTTATACCACGGGTAAGTCGTATATTTAATGACAGGATCTCAGGAAGTAGTAGGCTCGTTTGGGAGTAGTTTCTAAGTTCACTACCAAATCTTCCCTGAAATTGCCTGCTCCACAGGGGCCTTCACCCCCTCCCTTGCCCCCAGAATAAAGAGAGAAGAGGGGCAATACGTATGAAGTGATGCTAACCACTAATTAAGTGACAAGAGATTCTGCTAAAATTGACAGAACAGGACAACAAGTAGAGGCTGAGTGTATGTTTTAAAGTGCCTCTCAGGCTGTTTCACATGGCTGTTTCACGTTGGAAATGCTATTTGTATGGCATTTAGAAGAAAATGGTTGAGGCCCTTTGATCTGGAAGCGACCAGCCTAGAAGAGCTGGCTGTCCTAGGCCTGGACCGCCTTTATCTCCTGAGGACCAAGGAGAAAAGCAATCTGTACATCTTTTATACATGCATGGTACAACCACCATGCCCTAGCTCACCTCTGTAGATGTTCTTATTAAGGTTAGATGGGGACCTAACGGATGGCTTAAAAATCATAACATAATAAACCTCAGGAAGATACTACTTTATAACATTAGAATGGGTAAAATTAAATATACAGACAATACCAAGTGTTGGTGAGGATGTAGAACGACAGGAACTCATGTATTGCTCTCTGGAGTGTAAAAGTTTGTACACTTTGGAAAACAGTTTGGCCGTTCCTTAAAGAGTTAAGAAGGCATTTGCCCTATGTCCCAGTTTCCTAGTGGAAACTTCTAGATATTTACCCGAAAGAAATGTCAATATATATTCACAGAAAGACTTGTACAAGAATGTTCATAGAAGCTTTATTCTTAGTAGCCAAAAAACAGAAACAACTGAAAGTCTATCAATAAGACAATGGGGAAAAACTGTGGTACAGTCATACAATGGAATATCAGTCATCAATAAAAATGAAAAAACTACTGATGCATGCAACAAATCAATGAATCTCAAAAACATTTTTAAGCAAAAGAATCCTGACACAAAAATAGTACAACCTAAATGGTTCCATTTATATGATGTTCTAGAACAGAAAAACTAAACTATGGTGATAGAAATGATGTCAGTGGTTGGCTGGGAGCCAGAGGTTTGACTGGATATGGTATGAGGAAACTTTGGGGGAGATGGAATGTTTTATATATCTTGATTAAGATTGTAGTTACATGGATGTATACATTTGTCAAAGATTCATCAAGCTGTATCCTTAAAATCTGTGCATTTTATTGGATGAAAATTACCTTTCAAGAAAGTTGATAAAATTAAAAATCAAAAGGAAATAAAGTAAGCATGCAGTTCATTATTATGGTGGTAATTACAAGGAAAAATAAAACTCTGTGGTACTAAAACTGGCTACCTCTGGTGAGTGGGATTGGGGAGAGGTGAGTTGGGGCGGGAAACCACTGATTTTCACTATATACAATACACTGATTATTCTGTTTACTGTGTGCAAATACCAGGTTTTTTGTTTTTTTTCAATATTTTAAGGCTAAGAGAAGGACTCAGGGTGGGAGTGGGGTGGTGAGGAGGAAGGGATTTGGATACAGGTTAGATGCCTGAGCCTCATCCATGGCATGGAAAAGGCTCTTGCTATCTAACTGAGAGAACATTTGGGAAGGACGCCATTTAAGAGCCAGAGCTATGTTTGTCCAGGACTCACCTTGGTCCCTGCAGAATGGGGCAGCCTGCTCGTCTGGTCAAAAATCATTATCCGTTTTATGCGTTGAGTCCAGCCACCGTGGGAGGGAGACCATCACACTGCCCGTGTTTCAGGGCTTCTCCCACTACGCAGGCAGCAATCACTCTACAGGAACTTTGAATCCCTGCACTTGGTGTAATTCTGTCCCTGTCTGGACCCTTTTCTGCTACACCCCAGGATACTGATGAAGGTAGGGCCAAGATAGGGATCCCATAGCTGAACTTTGGGGATGGACATGGGCCTTTTAGAACACATGAACTGATGGATGAAAGAATGGATATCCTTGCTTTATTTAGGAAATTGTAGACAAGTAGAGTAATTTTGATGATGTGTGTTACAATGATTTTCAAGCTTGCGTTTCTAGTCAAGAAGCAACTTTTTAGAAAGATGGGGATTTTACTCAGGTGACGGGAGACTGGTGAGAGGGATGAAGGTTGCAGCCTGAGAGTTTTGACGTTGCTGGTGTTTATTGATTCCATGCCGAGTTCTCCCCATTGGAGCCAACTTTATGAAAACACAAAGCTCCTATAATGTTATTGACCCATATAATTGATACTAATTCTTTGGATTGAAAAGTAAAATAATTCTGTTTGCTTTTTTTTTAAATTCAAAAAAGTAATTTACTCTAACAACTAAGCCTTTCAATTCAATACACCGTCAATCTTGATGTTATGGAGTCCTTTCCTTGGGATGTTAACAGTTGAACATTTTTATTTCTCTGTGTGTAGTATAAACCTGCCACCAAGCCACTGAAGACAAGGGCTTTGAAGATTTAACAGTATGGAAGAGTTTTGCTGCCACCTAATGGAGAAGTGGAATATTTTTCATTATTCTGCAAAGACATATTTCCTTTTTTACCTCATTGAACATTCACATAAAACTGTTATAGTTATTTTAACAAATATACTTGATTTGCAAATGATTTCTTCATTTCTATTAATTTTAATGTCACTGGTGTTTGTGTGTTGAGGTGGTGGTAATGCAGTGCCTATGATAGAATATAAAAAATTAATTTGATTAGTTTTTAATCTATGCATCATGATTCATTTTCCATAATTTTTTAAAAATTATATTTTGTTTAAATTATTTGTTTAATATATATTAAATTATAATAAATAAATATTAAAGTATATATTTAATTTTGTTTACATTATATTTCTAATTAAAGTTTTAAGGATCTAATGTATGGGTTATGAATACTGAGCTTTTTTGCTCAATGAATTTTAGGCAATTCATATAAACCCATGAGTGAAATGAAAAATTAGCCCTAATATGAAAGGATGCTGGGGGAAATAAACAGGAAAACCATATATTTATATTATGAAGTATATATACACACATATATATATTATGGAGAGAGAGAGATTCGCCTACTGAGCTAAAATATTCAAAGTTGCTTTCTTCTATTTATAATCTAGTTTTACATTGTATTTACTTAAAATACAGGCAGGTATTAACTTTTACCTCTTTTGCTCACTGATAAAGAACACCTGGTGTATTCTAAGTGGTAATAAATATTTGTTGGATACTTAGCATTTATGTGACTACATACACTCTAGAAGAGAGGAAAGAAAACAAAATCACCCATAATCCCACTCATAACATAAACCACTTTAGTCTTTTGTTGACACCATAACCATGTAACTTGGAGTTCACTGGGCCCCTTCTGCCCCTTCAGTAACCTGTGGGGGTTGCTAGAAGGTTTGGTCGCAAAATCTCTCATCTGCATTTTCTTCTGGAATATGTTTCAAATCCCAGAGATCTTCCCCCATTGCAAGTTTCCCTTTGGGCTCTGGTGTTTCTATTCACCCTCTGAGATTCTGAGGTGTAGTTGCCCCAATATCTTAACACCCTTTTTCCACTGGACCTGTGGAACCTCTTAGCCACCCTATTCTTTCATCCTCCACAAAACCATTATGCTTGATTTTCTAAGAATATGTGACTTAAAAAGAAAAATCTCTCCTCATTTTGAAGAGACAGATGTTGAGCCTGTGTGATCCCTGAAAGCCATCGATTAAGAAGTTTTCCTTAGTTTTCAGACTTTAGTCTACCACTTTCCCACAGTGATTCTTCACACTTTGTTTAATGAGTTCTTTATATTTCTAATTAAACTAAAAAGAGGAAAGCACGAGATATGTCTCAGAAGTTGTATTTTTAAGTCAAAAATACAGTAGTTTTAGTTTTTGACATTGGTGGAAAACTAAGAAGATCATAAATATGTATGATCACTGTCTATTTTGAAAAATCTGATTTTCATATAGTAAGAGCTTTCTTTTTCATTGAGATGTAATTAACTTATTACATTGTATTATTTTCAGGTGTGTGGCTTTAGGATGAGAGCATTTTCAGAAAGAAGTTACACGGTTGAAAGGACCAAGGTTAAGTTTTAGTTAACCTGAAGTTTCTCTTGAATTCCACGTGTTAAGGAACTGAAATACTAGGGCTTCCCAGGGATGGGACTTTATGGATGACCTCCACTCCACCTTCTAAGGATGCCTAGCCAGTCATGTCTCCTCTCCATCTCCACACTCAACACGTCCTCAACACATTCCATTCAAAATTCCACTATCTTCCCTTGGAAAAACTCGACTGCTTCCCACAGGAAGGGCCATCACTCCCTGGATCCACCTGAGTCTCACATTCTGGGCCTCAGTCTGATGGACATTGACATCCATTGCTGCTCGGACCCCAGGGGAACAGGCTTCAGTCTCACAGGAGACAGCAAATACAGGTCCTTCAGTTAGAGGCTTCCTTCTATGGCGAGAACTGTGGGTCTACTGGTCTCTTTTTTAGCTGACATTACCTCAAGTACCTTTCCCCAAAGTAAATGGCTAGGAGTGGTTATGGGAGGTGAAGACGGTAAAAGGCCATCTTTTACCATTCAGATGTGCAAGAAAAACAGTGTAACTTTTTAAATCTTCTTTATTTTGATATTGTCCTACTTATAAACCTCTGTTTTTTCTATTGGGAAATTGGGGGATGGGCATAAACACCAATTAAGAAGGTAATGCTCTTCTGTTTTAAAATGGTCCTTTCCTGTCAAATTCAGTGTCTCTTTTGTTAAACTCAGACTTCCATATATTTTCTTATTTTTCCTTCACAAAAGTCACATCAGGGCCAAGGAGGAATATCTGCTTTGCACCTTGTCTCTATCTGTGGCTCCCAAGGACCTTGCGTTGGATTCTTTTTATTCTCCCCTGGACTAAGTCAAATAGATTCTTAGACTCATAGAATTAGGAGTAAAACGGCAAAGGTCAAACTATTCAATGCTGGAATTACATAACACCCAGTAGTGTCATGGTAAATGTTTGACCACCAGGTCTCAGAAGAAAACAAAGGCCCTTGTTTTTAGTGTTTGCTGACTTTTGTGGTGTAAATACTCCCAAGATGGCCAGTTTCAACCTACTGAAATGATGGCAGTGAACAGGGAGTTTGGAAGAGACGCTAACAACTATCTCTCGCGAGCTGGTAGGAACCAGCTTTAACAAACCATTAAGTTGGTTACAACCCTAAAATGCTACCTAGCCCTACCTTTGAACAGTTCTAGTGTCCAGCATTACCATTCCACCATTTGATAGTTCCAATTATTATAAATCTTTTCTTGATTGTGCTTCTAAAATTACCTTTGTTCCTCCTGACTTATTGGCCTTAGTCCTCTCTGTTTACTGTCTTCTTAAACCTTTCTTTCTTCAGGATGTATGTTCTTTACTTATTAAATCAATATGTAAGGGCCTTTTTTCAGATGCCAAACCACTCTGATAATCCTGCTTTGACAATATTCTTCATTGTTAATGTTCCTTTACAAATTTGTGTTTATAACTGACCACATAACACAGCTCAGTAGAACTCTTGTCTCCCTTTAGATAGATATTATATTTCCAATATAATATAATATAAATTTTCTTTTCTTTCTTTTTAATTAATTTACTTTGAGCAGTCACATGACATAATTGGTTACTTCTGAGCTTGTGATCAACTACCAAAAATCCCCTTGGTCTTTTTCATGAGGATGGCTGTTTAATACATGTCTTCCCTGTTCTAATCAACCAAACTATAGAATGTTAGCACTAAATGACCCACTTGTAGATCATCTAGTCCAAGCTCCTCATTTTAGAGATGAGGGAACTAGAGATCACAGAAGTTAATTTATTCAGATAAGATTACACAGCTTGTTGGTGACAAGTCAGGTATAGACCCAGATCCTATGACTTCTAATTCTATACTTATTTCCCTGTATGTATTCTATTATTTCCTCTTACTCTTAGAAGACTGTGAGATAGGAAAAACACATTCTATTACATCCATTTGACACAGTATGAAACTTAAGAGTCTGGAATCCCAGGTGATTTGTCTAAGGTTAAATGGGCAAAAATGGCAACTGATTCTTTGAACCTAAGTGCAAGGCTGTTATATATCATATTTTTCAGTTATGGCCCTTTGCATTAAACTGTGAGGCAGTTTAAATTTGACTCTGTAATCCAAGGTTTTAACCATTCCTCCCATCCTCCTGTCACTTACAAGTGTAATAAACATGGGTCTATGTCAGCTAGGGTCCTGGCAGAAAGCAGAAGTCAACTCAGATGGTTCAAGAAAATTTAACCAAAGTATTGTATTAGTTTTCCAGGACTGCCATAGCAAATTACTACAAACTCAGTGGCTTAAAACAAAAGAAATTTATTCCCTCCCTGTTAGGGAGGCCAGAAGTCCGAAATGAAGGTGTTGGCAGAGTTGGTTCCTTCTAGAGGCTCTGAAGAAAAAACTGTCCATGGTTCTCTCCTAGCTTCTAGTGTTAGCCTACAATTCTTGGAATTCATTGGCTTGTAAAGGCATCTTCACATAGCCTTCCTCTCTGTGTACCTTTCTATGTCCTCTCCTCTTCCTATAAGGACAGCAGTCATTGAATTTAAGGCTTACCCTAAATACAGGATGATTTCATCTCCAGATCCTTAACTAATTACATCTGTAAAGGCCCTATTTCCAAATACGGTCACATTCTGAAGTTCTGAATGGACATGAATTTTTAGGCAACACTATTCAAGCTACTACAGGTACCATTTATGAAATTGTGAGTGGAATAAGAAAACAAGGGTGACAAGTCCTTTCCAGCCCTAGGCTTGAAGAGGCAAGGAGAGGAAATTGTGTCCCAAGATCCCAGTGACCTGGAGCAGTGAAGGAGGGGCCCACAGCAGGAATTCTAGCTGTAGAGAGATGCAGCCCTCCCCTCCCCCGGACACTGGGCTCAGAGCAGGTAGAGAGCAGTAAGAAAACACTCCAACTACTGTCTCCTCTCAGTCTCCGATCTCCTTCAGATGATTCCTGTTAGCCAAATCCAACCAGAAGCCAAGGTGTATTAGTTTCCTATTACTGCTGTAAAAATGACCATAAACTTGGTGGCTTAAAACAACTCAAATTTATTATCTTACAGTTCTGTAGGTCAGAAGTCCTACAGAGGTCTCACTGGGCTAAAACTCAAGGTGTCGGCAGGGCTTGTTCCTTTCTGAAGGCTCGAGGGGAGAATCCATTTCCTTGCCTTTTCCAGCTTCTAGATGCCATCCACATTCCTTAGCTCATGGCTCCCTTCCTCCATTTTCAAAGCCAGCAATGGCAGATTGAGTCCTCACATAGAATCACTCTGACCTCATTTGCTATGTAAGGAAACATATTCACAGGATCCAGGGGTTAGGATGTGGGCATCTTTGGGGCGGGCCATTCTTCTGCCTACCATATCAATTGACAGTCTGTAGGATTTAGCCTCCCGGCAAGGCTGGATCCAGGTAACGTGGGGATGAAGCTTGTATAGTTAGGAGATCCTTTATAAGAAAAATAATTCAAAATTATCTTAGGCACAAGGCTTGGAAGGGGCAACACCTGAGGGACCCTGAAGCTGAGACTTCATTAGCTCCATGGTCAATCAGCCTCTGCTCCTGGGCACAGAGCGGGGCAAAGCAGAGCAGGGAATGACCTGGGGTGGGGGCAGAGCAAATGGATAAGAAACAGAACAGCATGCCTTATAAGTTCCTCCAAATAGCTGAGTATAATTTGACTTGTTTAGAGTCCGCTGGCAGTTCACTAGTGCCTGTCCTTCAGGGTGATATCAATCTTCTAAACCAGTCATAAATCAGCTGATATTTGATCATCTTATTCACGAGGATACCATGAGAGGCGGCCAACAGCTCACTGAAATTGATTTATACCGTGCCTTCATAGACCTTGGGCTTCACTCATTGTTTCCTCTTACTGCATTTAGGCAAATGTGTAGTAATGCTATTCGGGTTGGTGCATTCCCACTCAGTACTATTCCGTAGCCTTTTAAGGCAGGGGGGATTGTTGTCACCTTTCCCTCCAGTCTTCCCCTCAAATGACCTGTGACAAGTTGTTCATTTGCTAATCCAGAGAAGGTACAACTGAACTTTAGGTTTATATAATTAGAAGTTCAGGCTTATTGTGTTACCTATGGAAATTCCACCCGGCCACAGTCTATTCAATTCTAAATTTGCTTCTTTCTTGTGACTATGTAGTGTATTTGATATAGAATTTTCCTTCTAGACCCATAAGTTCTAGGACTTTACAGTGCAGTCATATGAGAGTGAGTCAGCAATTTAATTCCAAAATCTGCTCCACCACCACTTGGGGACTTTCTAACAAGAACTAAGACTGTTATTAGTTTTATTTTTACCCAAGTAGAATAAAGAGGAACCACATTAAGAATAGAGAAGTGAAGAATACCAATTGCCCATGTCTTAATAGTTAGAAAAAAAAAAGAGTAAACTCCACAGTAGATTTTACTTTATGAAAATAGATCTATTTCTGAAGAAAATTTTGTTTTCAGGGTATTTGCTTGCTTTATTTATTCTATCTCTGCAAGTTAGATGAATTCCCTGGCTGCCATAATTGCATCAACCTTCCAAATAGGAACTGCATTGAAAACAGAAAAAGTAAGAGAATTAATCGTACTGATAGATGGAAGAAGTTAGCATACAAAACTTAATGATGGACATTCTGGCTAATGTTCTTTTCTCAGTTTAGGTCCATTGAATGAACAAGTCACAAATAACCACAGTGAAGTTAGATGTGAGTTATTTCTAAATTCACAGTGTGAGTTCTATTTCTTATAATCTATCAATCAAGATCTTCACTTGATATTAATATCTTAAAAAGAGAAATTTCTAATTCCATAATGAACATGTTTTAGATTTTTTTTCTCTGGATACTTAAACAAAATATGAAAGGAAATGGTTAACCATGGAGTACAAATCAAAGGAAAATCAGGGAAAGGGAACTTAAAATGAAAGTGGTGGTTATTTCAAGCGCTGGCACCTTTTAGAAACTCATTATCTGACTTTAACAGTCCATGGGGCACAACTTAATCTTTGATTCAACAGCAGCGCCAACATAAAATACTACTTTAACATGTCCTATGCAAATCTTAAATACTGAAAGACCTTGACTGACCTTCTGGCTCTGTCACTTACTAGCTGTGTGATCTTGAGTAAAAGACCTAAATTCTTTAAGCCTCTATTTTCTAAGATTTAAAATGGGATCATATTATCTTCCCTGAGTGCTGTAGGAATCAGAGGTAATATGTGTAAAATGCCATCACCACCCCAGGCAATTACAGTATAGTATTACTAGTATTACATATTGCATAGAAATTCATAAATATTTTGTGTAACTCCTTTCTTTGTATATTTAATTTTAAATAAGAATCAAGATTTGAAAGTAATCTCTAGCTGGGGAATTATAGGCATTTGTTAATGGGAGTGAAAATTTTGGGTGAAATAGTCAGCATACATCTTTCTCAATCTTTCTCAGAAAAAGGGGTTTTCCTTTGAGGATATGTCTGCAGATGTTTATTAAAATGTGTCTCTTCATTAGTAGAAGAAATGGAGAGCTCAATTATAGCTATGTTTTACATGGTATATTCTATAATTCTTAGTCTTTAAACTCCTGGACCACTGATAATTTTTAAAGTACTATGTGGAAGAATAAAACTATTTCCAGCAATATTTTGTGTAAATGCTAAGGATATAAATACTTAAGAGAACATGGACTCTTCATAGTGAATGATAGCAAGGAAAGTCACTGCTTTTCTAGATTTTTCTGAATAAGTTAAAAGATGTCATAAAACTGTATTTTAGTTTCTTCATCTGCAAAATGGGGGAAAAAGCCATAAATCTTGTCCTCCCAAGCCTTACATGGGTAACACTTCATCAAGTTCCCTGTGGCAGTGTCCTCTACATGTCACCAAGATCCATTCTTCTATTTTTTATTAAAAGAAATCTTGAGTTTCAGCAGGATGCATGGCTGCCTGGTTAGGCATTATGTTTCCCAGTTTCCCTTGTAGACTTAGTTCTGATCAAAGAGATGGGAGAGAAAGTGATGTGTGCCACTAGAAGGTGACAGAACTGGGATAGACATATTTGTCCAGAGATGGAAGCCCCCTATTGAGAATGGCAGATCGCTCACTCCAGTCCTGAGACCACTTATCTCTGTATGATTATATGAGAACAAAACAAACTTCTACCTTGTTTAAGTCATTGTATTTTAGGCCTCTATTGTAGAAATTTAGCCTCTGCCCTACTAATTCGACCCATTGGAGGAGCACAGCACTAACTTAGAGAAAAACTAAGCAATTTCTAGATAAACATTGTTATGGGGTCTTGACCACCCTGAGTATACACTCCTGACAGCTGGTGGTGGCAGTCAGATCTTTTAAAATTCCAGAGATTTTGACTGAGCAGTGGTTTATGGGTCTGAGCTGTGCCAACATTAGTAGTTTCAGAAGTTCCTAACAGCTATTGGAGCAACTGCTGCCTCCTGGCTGCCCTGACTTCAAGTTGTAGACTCACAGCAGTCTTAATCTTTCTTCTTTACTTCCAGACTGCCCTGTGGCTTCCTTGGCCACCCAGATTATGCCTCTCTGCTCTCTTCCTGTTTACCTGGGGCATGACCTCCAACCAACCTGAACAACTGACTTTGCATTTGTCCTTTGGAATTGCCTGGGAATGTGGGTCCCTGTCTGGTTTCTCTGGCATTCAACACTGGGCCATGTTTTAAGGAGATCATTTTTTTGATTGGCTCAGATTCCAATGAAGTTTAGGAAAATGCCTTCTGTAGAAAGTTTGAGATTTATAAACCTGGACACTGATAATAATCCTACTGATCATATGTAACAAATGGAAATTTTCTTGCAATAATAAAAACCAGCATCTACTGAGTATTTTGCAAAATGAAATGTCACAGTAGTCCCATGGTACCTTATGGTTTGTTTTATCTCCTGTTAGTTAATAAGTGTCGACTAACCCTTCTTCTGATTTGATTGATTAGGGGCTCATCTTGGACTTCTTGGCTGATGTGCCTGTTGTACTTCATAAGCCTACGTTGCCTCTTACTGGCTATTCTTTCTAAATAAATCTGATGTCTCCAGGAATAGGTCCACAGGCCACTTTTTTAAAAGCCATATGTATTGTCTCCATGGTTTTCTCTTTATCTAGATTGTCTTGTCTCCCAATCTCCCCACGGAAGATCACTTTTTGAAAATAACCAACATTTAGCAAATAAAATCTCTCCTCCTCCACCTTTTTCTCTTTCTTCTCCTTCTACACAGATTCTGTTCTCATGCATCTCTTAAGACAAAGCCCTCCTTTCTTTCCTACCCATATCGTGAGACTATTCCTGAGATATATATACCTGCATATGACACAAATTCTTTGGCTCTTCAGTTTGACTCTTGTCATAGTAACACAGCTCTGAGAATGGCTGCAGAAAGGAAATCTGGTGTGTGTGTGTGTGTGTTTGTGTATATATTCAAATGAGATAAATATAATATGAATATAGATGAATATATATATATACCTATATATATCAAACTATTTGGAACCTGTTGTCTCATGTGGGCTAGTTCAATAACCTTTCAACTTATCTTTTTGCCTCCATAGTTGACCCTCTTACAATCTATTCTCCACAAAGCAGTCTGGTTGATCTTTTAAAAATGTAAGTCAAATCATGTTTCTCCTCTGCTCAAAATCTTCTATTGCTTTCTATCTCATTCAGAATAAAATTCATTGCTCTCATCGTAGCTGGCAAGGGACTTGATTCCTCCTCTATTTCTTTGGTCTCATCCCTTATATTCATCCTTTTCTCATGTTGCCTCCATCTAAATGGCTTTCACGCTATTCTTCAAACACACTAAGAACAGTCTTGCTTCAGTCTCCTTGTACATGCTGCACCCACTGCCTGGAATACAAGTCCCTCAAACATCTATGTGGTTTACATTCCTTCATTTAATTCTCTGCTCAAATGTCAGCTTAACATGGAAGCCTTTCCTGACCGCTTATCAAAATCACCCTTCCCTTGCCCTCCTCTCACACACAGCTTTTGCTTGTCACTTGTCTGTTTCCCTCCAACACAGCAAAGAATTTGTCTAATTTGCTCAGTTATCTACTCCTCCAGTGCCTAGAATAGTGCCTGACGTGTAGTAAATGACTAATAACTATTTAACACATTAAAAATAATTAAACCCTTTGCTAGCAAGTTTTTCCTGAAAGACATGGTCTCAATTAGTCTATAAACCAGAGTTAGACATTAATTAAATACTTAAATAATTGATGGAATAGAATTTGCCTTAAATTACTAATCATTTATTTAGTACTCATTGTAATATAAGAAAGATACTTTACTAGGTGATTGTGGGTTTAGAGGAGAAGAGAATATATTTCCATTCCCTAGTAAGGGCCACACATAAACTTGTATACTATTTTTTTGATACTCAACTTTGTTATATAGATAGAGAAGCTATTATTGTTGTTCCCATTTTACAAATGAGAAACTTAAGTTTACAGTGCTTAAATGACTTGTTCAAAGTAATGCAAACAAGTTAGTGAGAGGTTCAGGCTCTGCTACCAACTAGTTTGCTTACTTTGGACAACTATCTAAGCCTTGTCCTCTTTCCTCTCTACCACACTGTTCTTCTGCACATTCACCATAGAGGGAAGATAGCCGTATATTTCACAGGAGTGAGCAGAGCTCTGTTCTTCCAGATATGAGTAGC
Organism: Tapirus indicus; assembly: GCA_031878705.1. Taxonomy (NCBI): domain Eukaryota; kingdom Metazoa; phylum Chordata; class Mammalia; order Perissodactyla; family Tapiridae; genus Tapirus; species Tapirus indicus. Next base: position 136,266,130 of record CM062917.1, on the reverse strand, counting down.
TAATGGTACAGTCCTTTTGAAAATGGAATAATTACAATTTCATTCTCTGAGCCAGTCAGAATTGGCTAGGTTAAACACATAACCTCCAGATCTCAGTAGTTAATAAAATAGTTTATTTTTCATTAATGCTACAAGCCCAACGTAGGTTATAGGAGAATTTTATCCATCAAAATCACTTGGGGCCCTGGGTTGATGGAAGCTCTGTTTGGACATCTGCTTGCATGATCACCAAGGCAGCTGGAAAGGAGGGCTGTAGAGCCAAGCTCGGGTAAGTAAACGTTTCAAACCCTCCCATTTCACTGGCCAGAAGTAGTCCCATGGCCACTCCTAACTTCAAGTGAAAATGGTGAATATTGGTAGTGATTATCACACCCACCCATTGACAAATACACATACAGACACAGATGTATGTATGTTACTTTTCTTTCTTTTTTCTGGGACTATAACTCACTTGTCCTGCTCAGTCTTTGACTGTGGTGAGCCCAGAGTTTCCTACTTGGGTTTACTTGTTGACTTCTCCAGAAGGTGTTTGTAAAATCCAGGGAAACTAAAGCCAGATGATGATGACAGAGTAACAGTTTATCATCTCCCAGAAGCCTTCACCTAACAGTGGCAGTATTGTCCTCTTATTAGACATTGAAATATGTGCTTGGTTTTCAGTTTTTATATTAATCACCTCTAACTTTTAATTGTATATAGATAGTTGTTGATAAAGTAATAAAATATTTGATAGAGAGAAAAAGAAAAAGAAAAGAATTGGGCTGTCGTCTGTAATTGCAAATTGTTCAAATCGTGATCTGTTAAATATTACTCATTCCCTTTAACATTATAACCAAGAATACGAGAAATGAATGTAATGCCAAAAAGAGGAACTAAATCATGGTTTATATAGCTTGGCCTCCTTTAGAAACAGAAAAAGTAGAGAAGTTGGAGTAAACAGAAAGATAATGCTTATGGTACATAAAGAGTAAATGGAGAGATTGACTCTCACAGATTATGTTCCTGAGCCATTACCAAAGGTAAATTTTTCTCTAAATTATTTAACTAGAACTATAAAGTATAAAATTACTTATATTCAGGACTTTAAAATCACAACTATAAATGTCAACTTAATTTAAACATTTAAGTATTATAAACATTTAAACTTTAACTTACATTTTGCTCTATAAGTTATAAATAAAGTTTTTAATGCTATTTTTTAAAGTATTGGTAGCATTTGATTACAACGCGTTGGTGATGAATTTGATAGACTAAAAAGGAAATAGTGAAGTGAAGAACTGATATGTGAGACTTCTAAATATTCGCTTTTGACCATGCAAAAATGGTTTCAAATTTTGCCAAAATTTATAGAGAATTGTCATGAGTATGTTTACCTCATTTTATGCAATATATGTGTTTACAAAGAATTGGTTGAAGATATAATTATTATAGATATAATGTAAGAAATATAATCTATTTATTTATCATCTATCAATCGTACATCTACTTTTAAAAATGAGGTCCAGACAAGAAAGTTATTTTATAGAGTATATTTTTGATAAAGATGTATGCATTATAAATTTGAAATTTTGATATATTTCCTTACAGTGAGGCATAAGTAAATTTGAATTTCATAATTTAATGTGAAGTATTTAATTTTCATTATTCACTGTAGTAAATACACTTGCAACTTACTGCTTATTTTGTTTATCATGTTGAATCCTATTTTAGATAGCCCTTGAATGGAGAGAAATGAGTTGTTTAAAAATAAAAACTATTTAAATAAATAAATTACTTAAATTAGATGTGAATGATATGAAGTACAGATTATCCAAATTCATATTTGTAGGTTGACTTTTGTTATTGTTTGTAGCATGATAAATTATATATTAAATAAATTAGTGCAACATTTTAAATCTTTTAAGGACAATAATGATGGAATATTTGATGATAACTTCTTGCTACTTCATATTTTTAGTATGAGCATAGATCAAAAATAAAAGCAAGTACAGTTTAGCAAAGGCCCTCTTCAACTCACATAATATTAAAGAGTATTTGTGAAATACTATAAAACAGCGTTTATATTGTTATAGTATGACAGTAGTATTATATTTTTATAGTTGAATGCTATCAGAAAAGAAAGGAAAAGCGTAACTGTTTATCCATTATTGTCTACTTTGTATAAGGAAAGACCAGAACTTCATAAAATATTTTTATGGCTCAGAACTTAAAATTTTTTTTCCTTTGGATATCATTAAAATTTTCTTTATACCTTTCACATTTTGGGGGAATTGTGTCAGAATTTTTAAAAAATAGAAAATAAATTGCTTAGAGAGCATAATTCGGGAGTGAATTTGTAAAGCTTGGCTAGAGATATATTTAATTGCTTAAATTACATGAGGCTGGCAAGAAGAGGGAATACATGCCTCAGATGTTTGCATAATTTTTCACATAGCTAAACAATTTGATTTAGTTTAGATATTTCTTTTCTTGTCCATAATGCTCATTTAAAGCTACAGAGTTTTAGCTGATATTTTTTGTTGAAAATGAGGAAGAGAGTAAAGAAATAGTCAATAAGACATACTCTATTGGCTGTGAAATGGGCTAGAAATATCTTTTCATAGCATTATATTACAGAAACTTAGGTGACAGATATAGGATTGAATTTTAGGAATATTTTTCTGTTGGTTTGCTTATTACTTTTACCTATTCACAGACTTCATAGAATTGTTTTTTTCGGTATTTGTAGTCAAACTGTGAAATTCGAATGGAACTATTGTTATTTCTTAGAAGAATGTTATGAGACATACTGGGGGAAAATGGTAATGTGTGAGCCACACTCATTATTAGAAAGATAAATATGAATGTAAAAAACAGATAAAAATTGTAAATGTATGTGGAAAAGCATAGGATAAGTGCATACTGAAATAATTTAAGGATCTGAACAATAAGGACCTGCTTTGGGTGGTCTAAGAAAGAGAGAGTGCCACTTCTAGAGAATATACTTTAAATATCTTTGGAAATAATTTCCAAAATGTGAATGTTGACTAAAATCTTCCCCAAACTGTCTTCTGGTGAGATTAGTGTATTCTTCCCTAGCTCAGAGTAGAAATTACAAAGCTATTTTTCTAGATAGAGCAGACTACTCTTCTGGAAAAACACCTCCAGTTCAGCTTCTCCCAAATAACCAATGACTCTTTGTACTGTAGGGCCCAACCTCACACTGACCAGAAACTTCAGATTATTAGATTTTGTAAAACATATGAATTGCTTGGAAATGCTGGAAAGACAAGAGCTGTCAGATTTCTCCATAAGGGAAAATAAAATGAAATTTATTTCCCCCACTCATCAAATCTAGTATCAGTTATTTTGTGGCTCCCTCTTCATGGTTTGGGGGTTGTTCTTGGGTGCTAGGACTTGCACAGTTCAGGGGAAACATTGTGGAGACTTTGTTAGTCTGCAATGGTCCATTTGAAGGTACTGCCTGTCAGTGCTCAGTTGTTTCTGGTCCCTGTGGGGGGTCTGCCACCTCAGAGACCCGGGTCTTGACACAGTAAAACTTGCTGCCTTCTTGTCCCACCAGACTCAAGGATCCGGCTGCCAAGGAGTAGGCAATTTGCTTCTTCATCAGCCTTCATAGACTTTTCCTTCTCACAGACTCTAGTTTAATACCTTTTAAAAATTGAGGCTTTTAAAAACAAAAGTTTGTTTAATTCCCCAGTGCTTACAGAAAGCTCAACCCTAACTATTTCGTTTTAATCCTGAGACAGTATTTTCCTAATTTTACGAAGGAAGAGATCGTGGCTCAGAAAAATTTAAAAACTGGTGTCTATGTTTGTAGTAAATAGGAGATGTAGAATTTGAAACTAGGTACCTGATGTGTGCCAGACAAAGAATTCGAAGTTAATAATATACAATCATGTCCTCAAGGACGTGGTATTCAGTGGGAAGCAGGACAACAGATATACAAATGAATAAATGCCTTTCAGTGTGATAGAAGTTATGTGTGTAATTGTATTAGAATTTAAGTGAGGGAACAGAGGAGGGAATAGACAATTCAACACGGGGTGCTCAGGGAAGGCTTCTAAGAGGAGGCAACAGTTTTGAGAGTTGAGAGGAACCAAATCTTCCAAAAGAAGGGAAAAGATATTTTGGGTATTTTTGCATCTGTTTTCTCCTAGTCAGTCCCAGCTCCACACTCACCATCTAATTTTCTCTCTTTCTTGATTTCTTTTTTTCCCCCAAAATACTGTCCTGATAAAAGTATTTTGTCATCACATACTATGTGTAATCACTAATACATTTCAGTGATGGAATATGTTTTCCTTACTGTGTTATTCCATATGCACTGAATATAGTAGGTATAGTGTGTATACTGTTGAATAAAATTTAATTTGCAATGTTATTTGTACTTGCTTATTTGTTCTGAACATCTAGGATCTCCTCAACTGTCATAAGGGAAATTAAGAGTGAAAAAAGAGGAGAAATAGGAAAAGTGAGCCAAGAAAGACAAAAGAAGAGAATGGAAGCAAAAAAGAAAGGGGAGCAGGGGAGAGGGAGAAAAAAGTTGGGGAAGGGGAGGAGAGAGAGGGAAAAATAAATGTTAACAAATGTAAGCGGCACTGTGCTAGTTCTTTTCAAGAGCTCGTGAATCTTCTGCATGTGAAAGGAAAGCATTCTGAGATAGGAAATTTTAGGGAATGTGATAAAAGAAGAACACAATTTAAAAATAGAATATAAGGAAGTATAGGAAAGATCATCTGAGATATAATGGAGGCCTACATATGAAATAAAAACTCTTGCTATGATTGGAAGTCCCCAAATCAGTGACCAATTTTAGTTGAAGATACTTCAAAATAAAATTTAGTGTTACACACAAAAGCTGAAATGAAAAAGAATGCCAATAAAGCCAACTTAAGCTAAATCTTTATGGTCTAAAATTTGTACATGGAGCAGAACTACTTGATTGTAGGATGTGAAAATGGCAAAATATGTTAATGACCATTTCGTCCAAAACCGTTATTTTGGAGACGAGAAGATGGAGGCCTAAATGCTTTTTCCAAGTACAAAAAAGTAGCCGTTAGATTTGCCTAGATTCTACATCCTGGGTTCTTTTCCTATTAACTTGAGATGGAAGATGTCAGATTTGTGGGCTACACTCAGGAAATGTAAAAGTAAGCCCTTGGGAAGTCAAGCAGAAATTCTAGAGAATTACGATAAAGAGAGAGCTACAAATACAAGTGAACCATTTCTATGTGGCCAAACTGTTTGAAAGACTCAAGACTGAGGATGGGCGCAGTTATGGGGAAGCCCACATGAAATTAAATATTTCCTCTGGTTTGTGATATCTTATTTTCCTATATTTTAAATGTCTTTTGCTAATTGTGGTTTGATTATAATCTTAGAAGTAGGACTGATAAAAAGTTTAAGTAATTTTTTAAATAGACTTTTCCTCTTAAAATCTCTTTGACACCATGCTTTATATTTTTATACACAAATAATGAGCTTCAGAAATGGGAGTATCTAATATTCAAATTTATTTGTGCAAACATATTCAATGACCTGTCTTTGAATGTGCTTTAAGGGAATGAATTCTTTCCCACCCTCCTGCAGTTCTTGTCACCCCAGTGACTGGGAGCCTCCTGGGCAGTGTAGACAGATGTCCCACTCTGCTCCCAGCACAGGCTAAGATTCCTTTGGGGAGTGACAAGAGCTATAGGGCCTGATGAGGGCAATGAGAAGGAGGCACTTGCCTCGGGTGCAAAATTTAAGGGGACACCGAAAAACTCAGAAATCAAGACAAATAATATTTTAATGCAATATTTCTAAAAAACCGAAATTTTTTAATGCAAAAAACTGCATAATGGACAAAGTATCAAAGAATCAGTAACAGCGTGGTGCTGGGCCATATCAGAGCCTAAGGCAAAAGGAAAAAATCAATAATACTGATCTGAGAGTTGGGGAGGAACAGGGAGTTTTATTTTACTGGTAAGCTAGATTTTAATTAGGCAGCCATGACACAAGGAATGTTATAAAAATGGCAGAAAGATAGAAGCATTTATTCAGTCAGCCAACCTAATCTTTTTAACATTTTAAGGCTGTTGATTAAATGTCTGGCCTGAAGGGGCAAAGTGGGGAGTATGCTTAGGAGATGCTGGTAAAGGCAAATGATGAGAGTTTTCACAAGCTGGATATTTCTCCCTGGAAATGCTTCTCTGGCACTGTGAAGACATTAGAGTTAGTAAAAAGCAAAATATCACCGAGTTTGATAGGATCACAATAAAGAACGCAACAAAGCAAATCTTTGAGTTAGCTCTCTGAGGTAGACCCTGGCAGGATTGTTGTAGGTTCAATGTCATAGTGAGAAGTACGACATGGAACTGTATAGCAAGGAATTGCCTTTTGTAGACAGTCCTTCTTTGATATCTTAAACAACGTGATGTTTGACCATGTGGTTGTGTTGCTTCCCTTCACCTGGCTAATTTCTCCTTGCTCTCGAGTTCTTAGTTTAAATATTAATTCCTCAAGGAAACTGTCTCTGATTCCTTGAGGAATCATTAGTGTGCATTAGTACTAATGTGCATTAGTAAGTATAGATTAGATCTCTCATTATGTATGTTCATTGGATCGTGTATTTAGCATTAATCAAAATGAAATGTGTATCAGTCAGGGAAACTGAAATCATACTAGATCTTTCAAGGAGAGTGACTTTAATAGAAGAAATCAGTCATACAAGTGGTGAATGGGTTGATTCCACACCCTGGGTTCTTTACCTATTAAACTGGGGCCTATTAACATTGGTATGGAAGATGTTAGATTTGTGAGCTACATTCAGGAAATGTAAAAGCAAAGTGATCCAGGCTGGGAGTGTTTGTGACTCCTTACTGTACCTAGCAGGGTGCTAGAAATGCCAAAGAGGACAATTTGGCATAGGCTAGTATAGCTGAAGTGGAAAAATCAGGGCCAAGGATGGGACCCCTGAAGGGTCACAGCCACTTTCAGAGGCATTACCACAAGGCAAACAGAGAGGAATAAAGACCCAAGAGAGAGGACCCATGACATCTCCCCTCCTACCACCTTCCAATAGTGCATTAATGCTTCTCGTTGGCCAAACGTAATCGGAAGTCAGTTGGCAAGGGATTCTGGGAGATACAGTTTGTAGGGGTCTCTGGCCCTCTGTGACATAGCACAGAACATGGAAGAAAAGGACTGAGCTGAGGCAAATAATTAATGTTAGTATACTAAGTAATTATATATTAATTAATGCTATTATCAGGGTAATGCCAATCTCTCTAGGCAGTCTATAATTTCCATGGGTCAGGAATGTATTTGCCTCATTCACTAATATATTCTTAGCACATTTCATAGTGCCTTTCCCGTAGAAGATTTTGAAAGAATGAAAAAATATACGAATGAATATTGTCATTCCCACTTCATTTTCAAGTGTTGTGATCTCTACTGAGAGTTAGTTATGTGCTCCTTTCAATGCCAGTGTGACTGGAGCTCTGTGATATGCCAAGAGATAATAAAACCTCCATCAAAAGAAAGTGGGGGATAGAGATGAGAGAGAGGAAGGAAAGGAAGTGCATTAGTAAGTGACAGAGTTACAGATGTTAGAAAATTTTCTTCTGCCTGAGTCTTAACTGCTTTATCCATCTCGCCCTCACGCCTCATAGGCCACTCCACTACATGTATCAACTTGGGAAGACAGTTGCTGAAGGGGGAGACAGGCATCATATGAAGAATGACCAGTGCAACTCAATACTTGTAACTAAAATTAAAGGACAATCTTCCTAATGTCTGTTGCAAGACAGTGTTTAGGGAGCACTGTGTTCTTCATCACTATGTTAGGGCAGGATCACTCTTCTCTCCTTACAGTTTCATCTAATCCTCTGCTTCAAGGGATGGGCCACAGACCCAAGATTCCAAAACCTAGGGACATGTTTCTGTTCCCCCTCTCCTTCTGTGACTCCAATTACATGGATATTAGTCCAACTGAAGTTGTCTCACAGCTCCTTGATATCCTCTTAATTTTTTCAGACTTTTTCTGTTAGTTTAATTTTGAGTAGTTTCTACTGTTATGTCTTTAAATTCACTAATCTTTTCTTATGTGGTGTTGAATCTGCTGTTTATCCTGTCTAGTGTATTTTTTTTTTACTTCATTATAAATTTTATTTGGTTTGCTAAAACAATAAAGAAACAGAACCCCCCAACCCCCACCCCACCACCAAAATTATTACTACTCACTACTGGGAAAGTGAATGACCAGAGGGGAATGCAAAACACAAAGCAAACGACTACAACTGTGACATCAAAGAAATAGAATATAACCAGATCATCACCACTGTTGCTTAATTTGCTTGAAGGATAAGGAGTATTAGAGCTAAATGTCCAGCCTGTTGGTATTTCTTGGTTGCAAGCTTCTTCAGTTCCCAGGCTAGGATTTATATTAACCAATGTAATTTTCACTTTAGACATTATATTTTTCTTTGTCTAGAATTTAGATTTATGTCTTTTAAAATATCTTTCATGTCTTTCTTTAATAGGCTTACGTTTTCCTCTACCTTCTTGAACATACGGAGTATGGTTACAGTGGCTGTTAATGTGATTTTTACTGTTGCTGTCATCTGTTGGTCAGTTTTTACTGAATGATTTTTTTCCCACATTATTGGTCATATTTTCCTACTTCTTTGCATGCATGGTGTTTTTGATTGGATAGCAAGCATTTTGATTGTTGGTGCTTTTAGTAATTTTTAGAAACATTTTTGAGCTTTGCTCTGGGATGCAGTTAAGTTGCCTGGAAACATTTTGATCCTTTCACAACTAGCTTTAATTTTGGTGAGGTGAAATCAGAGCAGTCTTTAGACTAAGACTAATTTGTCCCCATTGGGAAGGCAATACCCTTTCGAGGACTCTTCTTGATATATGCCTTGTGTATTACAATGTTTCTCACTTCTGGTTCTTGAGAACGTGAACCATTTGCTGGAAGTTGTTTCCTCCTGCTCCTTTCTAGTGGTTCACTGCCCAGCCAAAAGGTGATTTGCTTATACACATGTTTTCATCAGTACTCAGTCAAAGACTCTAGGGGAACCCTCTGTGGATCTCAGGAGCTCCCTCTCTTTGTAGCTCTCTCTGCTCTGGTATTCTGCCCTGCAAATCTAACGGTCACAGTCTCCCCAAATTCTCATCCCTGTCTCCTCAATTCAGAGAGAACTCTGGGCTCTTTTTGGATTCCCTCTCTCTGTGCTAGGGTTTGAAAACTCTCTCCAGGTAGTAAACTGAAGCAATCACAGAACTTACATAGTTTATTTCCCTTCTTTCAGGGATCACTGCTCTCTGCTGTCTGTTGTTCAATGCCTGAAATTATTGTTTCATATATTTTGTTTGACTTTTTAGTTGTTTAAGGTATAAGTGTAAATCTGGTTTGTGTTCCTCTATCTTGGCTGGCAGAGGAAGTCCTTGACATTTTTTTTTATGGAACCAAAGCTCTTACACACATTGCTCCTAAATGCCACGTTTTCATTTCAAAGTTTGGGGCTGGCCTGGTGGCGTAATGATTAAGTTCAGCGTGCTCCGCTTTGGCGGCATGGGTTGCAGGGTTCATATCCTGGGCACAGAACTATGCTACTCATCAGCCATGTTGCAGCGGTGACCCATATCCAAAATAGAGGAAGAGTGGCACAGATGTTAGCTCAGGGTGAAGCTTCCTCAGCAAAAATAAGTAAATAAATAAATAAATTCAAAGTTTAATCTAGGTGCACCTGGAGAGATCTGATTACTCTGCACCATCATTTGGAATGGTTTTAAGTCACGTTTTTGAGAAAATGACCATAGATCTATATTTATGTTTAAATTATTCTACTTCCTACATTGGGAAGAATAAAAAATATCCCAGGAATTTAATCTTTGTTGAAGTCCAAGGTACTTACTGAATTAGCATGGATGTCTCAGTGGACAAAAATTTTAAAATCCAGTGAAACATCAATTCAGATTTTGTAATTATCTTATGAATCAATTAAATTGGTCACATTTCATATTATCTCACACTAGAGATGTTCATTCACTATTTCATCCATTAAAAATGCGAGTCTTCCAATTATGAAAATTTGTATAATGATATAAGCAAGTAAGTCAGTCCTGGTGAATGAAAGAAAATTCCGTTGTAGCAAGTTTTCATTATTGGGAAAAAAAACAGGATAAGGAGAAAAATTCGATTGGAGAGTAAAAATTTTAAAAGCTAATATCAAATGAAAATATTCTCTGTGTTCAGGTCAATGTTAGAAGAAATCTGTTTTGAATTTAAGTAAGATTGATCGATCAACCTTTCAAAAGAAATTCAGACTTTCTCACACATTTATTCATTTTCATATGCTAATGATGGAGTACATGGAATGCTACATACATCTTGCTAAGAGTCCATTGCATTATTTTCAAAGGAGATCAATGAAAATATAGAAGTTTGAAAAAAATTGTTTCAAATTTATAATTTTAAACCCTCACTCATTGATTTTATATTATTAATTATACTCATTTAAAAGTGATGCATACCAAAATTAATGTTTAGCAAATTAAGCTTTTAGTCAAGGCAAAGCTACATATCACAAGGGCTTTATTTCTATGTGAATAAATATAATTTGAGTTTGAGTCATACTCACATGCCTTCCAATCACCCTTACTCTACCTCTGGATGCTAATATAAGAACACAACAACTCTTCTCATGAATTTTTAAATGTTAGTTTCACTTCCAGTTAACACAGTATTAAAATAGTATTCCCCTAACTATACACTCTACGAGAAAGTAATGTGACAATAAAAATGCAAACATATTCCCTAAAATGTAGATGTCAGGGTTGTTGTTGTTGTTTTCTTTGATATCCTTAACTATGTGATATATTACTATGTGGCTGTAGTGGTTTAGTTGTTCATCAGGAAGGTGGGTTGTGGATTTTCTTTCTTTAAGGCCATCGAATCACAGTTCTAGTGATTCCAAAACAAAATTCAAAGGCAAGGAGGCCCAGAATCATTACTTGTATTCAATATTGTATTAGAGGTCCCAGAAGGCATAATACAATTTTATTCCCTGATTTCCAATTTAAAAACATTTAATTCTTTTTATTATAAAAATAATTCATGCATATCATTGAAAATCTTAAAAATAGAGAAGATGAGAATGTTGAGTCATAGTTCCACTACCCAAAGAAGAGGATATTTAACAGAAGTAAGACCTTTTGATTAACATGAACAATTTTAAGCAAGAGACAGAAGACTAGTAGTAAAATGATAAAAGTAAACAAAGTATAACAAAAAGGAAATTTTAGATTAAGTGTGAAAAATGTTTTGGTCTATGGAATGTGTAATTATTTGGATTTTAAAAGACAACAGAAACAAACTTCTAAATTCCAGAATTAATTTACTTGTGGGGAATCAAGTTAGGAAGGAGTAAGTTTTTCGGTTTGGTTTAATTTCCATTGGTTGCACACAGGCTGTTGTAAAGGAGATTGCAGTATGGGTGCCCCATTACCTAGAGGCAAGGCAAAATCCTTGAAGAGGTAACAGTGAGTTGCTGAGTCCGGTAGCTCTTAGTGTCTCTTTTGGACTTCTTCCCTGTTGACTGAAGGCTGAAAAGTTGTCTGAATTTTTGTTTTGTTTAGTTGGATGTAGAATGCAGGGGTTGGGAGAATGAGAGAAAAGAGTGATTTTCTCTGTTGAAATTAGGAGATATCACCAAATATTACATCAAATGTATTATTATTTAGAAATAACCCTAAAAGGCTCTGTTGATCACTGCAACTTGAAAAATGATGATGCTCAAATTCGTATATATATACATATACCAGTCACACCCTCTACTTACTTATATGTTATTCTTACACAGTGTTGTATTTAAACATTGATTATTTGTGGTCTCCCAAATTAAATATTATTATAATTGATTTATTTAGATAACTCCTGTTTAGATGTAACTCTTCATTAACTATGTCTGTGCTCACCATTCATTTTTAGCCACACAGACCTTCCTTCTCAGATCATTTTCTTCCTAATTCCTTTGGAGAAGGTCTGTTGGTAGTAAACTCTTTCAATTTTTGTTTGTCTGAAAAATATCTGTTTCACCCTCATTCTGGAAAGATTCTTGAAAGGCTTTTTTTGGCCTTCTTTCTCTCCTCAAACCTCCAACACTCTCTCCTCCAGCTTTACTCTCAGTTGATGATCTTGCTTTCTACTTCAATGAAAAAATTGAAATCATTATAAGAGAACATGTAGAGATTCCCAACACCACCCTACCTACCCAACATTGTCTGCATCTATACTCTGCTCTCCTGGCTGAAATTTCAGATGACCTCTCCATGTCTCACCTAAAGTCAAGCTTTCTGCTGTGTACCGGATGCCATATCCTTTTGCTGACTCCTCTAGCAATTCTCTCCTCTTTCTTCTGCACAATCAGTTATTTTCTTTTCTACTGGACATTCGTATCAGCATATAGCATGTTCTTATTTCTCCTGTATATTTCTAAAAAGTTTTTTACTCTTACTTGCGTGACCAGCTACCGTAATATTTCTCTGCTTCCCTTTGCGGGAAAGCTCCTTGAAATAGTCGCTATTCAAGGCCTGTTTCCACTTCTTTCAACTATCTTATACAACTGTCCAATCAGATTTGTGCCCCACCACTCCACCAAATTGCTTTTTTCAAGGTTTCATGGCTAAATCCAATGCTAAATTCTCAGTTTCCATCATACTCCATTATCAGCAGCATTTGACACAATCACTCCTCTTTAACATACTGTCTTGACTTGGCACACCATACCTCTTTTAGTTTTCCTTCTCTCATATGAATCGGATCACTCTTTCTCAGTGTTTTGTGCTGATTTTCCTACCCAACTGAAGTTTCTCTGGTCAATCCTTGGTCCATTTCTTTCCTGCATTCACATTCCTTCTGTTCATGATCTCATCCAGCGTTTTGCCTTTAATTACCATCCATGTGCTGATGACTCCCAAATTTACATCTCTAGTGAAGTCCTTTCTCTTGAACTCAGACTAAATTATTCAACTTCCTGTTCAACATCTCCACATTGATGTCTAATAGATGTTTCAAACTCAAAATGTCCAAATCAAATTTCTGATGTTCTCCTTCCTATCAAAGCTGCCTCACCTATAGCCGCAATGGCGATAAACCGTCCCTTCTTTTTTTCTAGTAGCTCAGGCAAAATACTTCTATCATCTTGAGTCCTCTCTTGTCCAATCTATCCAAAAACTCTGTTGATTCTACATTCAAAAATAAACCCAGAATCTAACCACTTCTCACCACTCCACTGCTCTCACACTGGTCTGAATCAGCCTTATCTTGAGCCTAGATTACTTCAAAGTCTCCTACTTGATTTCCTTACTTGCCACCCCCACCCCCACCCCTACCCTACCCATAGTATATTCTCACATAGTAGTCAGTGTGATCTTGTTAAAATCTGTCATGCCGCTCTTCACCTACTTCTTGTCCTCCATTCCCTGTTTCACTGAGTAAAAATCAAAGTCCTTACAGTGGTCTTCAGTGACTGGGTTCCAGCCACACTTGTCTCCTGTTTCTGGAATTCTCCCACCATAGGGAGAATTGCACTGTCTATTGTACTGTCTATTCTCTTTCTTTGAGACATTCTTCCCTGCCAGAGATCCCTCACCTCATTCAAATCTTTGCTTAAATCTCACGTTCTTAATGAATTCTATTCTGACAGCTCCATTTAAATTTGTAAACCTCTGCCTTCTCAATTCCAATCCCCTTACCCTGGTCCATTGTTTCTCAGCATATTTTACTTATTTATTATGGTTATTATTTATTGACTGTTTCTCTCCATTGGAATATAAATTCCAAAAAAGCATGATTTTTTTTGTCCGTTTTATTCACTGATGGATCTTAATCACTAACACATAGTAAATGCACAATACATTCTTGTTGAATGGAATGAATGGTTGAATGGGAGATAATTTCATGGGGTATAGGATACTAGGTTGACAGCTGTTTTTTCTCGGCACTTTAAGTTACCATTTTCCAGTCTTTTGGCTTCCGTTATTGTCATTAAGAAGTCAGCCAGCTGTCAGATTGTTGTTCCTTTTAGCTAATCTGTCTTTTCCCTCTGGATGTTTTAAGAACTTCTTTTTTGCCTTTAATGTTCTGCAGTTTCATTATGATATGTCTAGGAATGGATTTCTTTTAATTAATTCTGATTGAGACTTACTGATTTTCCTAAATTTGAGGATTTATGACTCTCATCATATCAAGAAAGAGCTCAGCCATTATGGTTTCAAATATTTCTTCTACATCTTTTCTCTCATTCATTTCTGGAACTCCAATTAGCCACATGTTGGAATCTTTCTATTTTCGTGTTTCTTGACTTTCATATTTCCCACTCTTTTGACTCTCTGTGCTCCATTTTGAGTAATTAATCTCTATATGTCTAAGAATTCAAAAATTTCTCTTCACTTTTGTCTAATCTGTTGTTTAATCCAAACTTTGAGCTCTTAATTCTAGTTATTACATTTCTTCATTTCTAGAACTTTTATTTTATTCTTTTTCAAATCTCTCTGATCAGTTCCCATAATCTCTTCTTCCTCCATTGTACTTGACAACAGTCTCTTTTATTTATTTAACTATATCAGATAAACTCATTTTGTAGACTTCTGATCACTATAAGAACAACCATCTTTGGGAGTCTTACTTGGCAGTTTCTTGATTTATATCTTGACTCTCACTTATAGTTGTTTGATCCTTCAGTGCTTGGTGACTTCACCGTGAGCTAATCTTGAAGCATTAAATGTGAGACTTTTTTGAGATAGCTATTAAAGTGAGTTTGTCTGTAAAAAGTTTGTGTTTGCTTTTGTGGGGAACCTGTGTTTACTACCAGCCCTGGATCACTTTAATCTACATTTCCAGACATGGGTATTTTGCACCATAGAGATAGTGTGAATTCTTGCCTTAGATACCTGAGACTGAGGCTTGCGGTTAGGAATGGAAAATTTCTCTGACCTCTCTCAGCCTACACTCAGAGGTAAAGCTGCAGTGGGCAAGTATCTCCACAGGCTCTGTAAGCAGGATGATTTCTTTCAGGCACTGACAGTAGTGTCCTTTCTTTGGGGGTTCAGGCTTTGGTGGGTTTTCTGTGATCGACTCAGGTCTCAAACTTTGTCTTTCGTGCTCCAACTGTGAGCCTATTAAATTTTGATTGCTAGTTTGTCAGGGATTGGCAAACAGTCCCGGGCAAACTCCTACTCTGGGGCTTATTTCTCCTTGTGGATTTGCAGTTTTTTTGTGTTTCTAGTGTTTAAGGAATTCCTTGACTGTCTTACCTTTCTCAGACATTAACTGATTTTTAAAAATGCTATTTAACTGTGTTAACAGTATACTGAACTCTGCAGTATACTGTACTGGTAGGTTTTTCACTTAAATTCTCATCCTTCATAGACACTGGAAACAGAATTCAAACCTTTTCATTTTCTGTCAGTGTTTTACCCTTGTCTATAATTTTAAATTGTCTTTCTTCATTTTACTTTGAGTTTAAAAATGTAAAGGAAGTGATGATAGTTGATTTTTGTCATGTATCCTACTTGAGTCTTAAAGTATTACTTTCTTGGTTGTCATAGGGTTTATGGTATTTTAATTTGTTAGCAACCTGAGAAGTTTTGCCTGCCCTAGAATTACCTTGTTTTAGTGGATGTCATGGGTGTTTCTGAGATACTGTGACTGACGAATTTGGTCCCTTTGGGTGTGGATTCAGTCGGGCACCTGGGCCTAAATTAGTTCAAAATAACTTGATTTCCTGAGAGTATTTCTGAAACTGAAACTACTTGAGACCCGATTAGAGCTCCTAGGTCCCTTAACAAATCAAGACTTTATTTTTGGCTTCTGAGTCTTGGTACTTGGTTGGAAATACTCTGGTTTCTAAGAATTGCCTGTAATTCATTGAGCTCAGAGCATTTGCTGGATGTGAGTTTAGCAATTACGATCCTCTACAAGTGTGCAGAAAAGGAAGTGGCCTCTGTGGTGTGAGTTGATGGGTGCTTCCAGGCTCCTCCTGACCAAATAATTTTCTTCTCTATTTAGCTGTGGCTCAGAGATGACTGTTTTACCACATCAGACAGCAAAAGGAGGAGTCACTGTGTTCAGATAGCTCAGGCGAAGGGCAGGATTTGTGGATAGCAGCCTGCTGTCTCCTTAGCATGGATTTGATTACAAGATAAGGTGAATGTCACTTTGGAAGGTTGAGAACTTAGGGGGAAGAAATTTAGGACAGGCAATTTTCCAGGGAAAGAAGAGGAATCGGTCTGAAGTTGTTTGGACAACTTACTGTTGTAAGAGAATAAGCATCAAGAATTTCCTAAGATCAGGGAAAAAAGGTGGGGTGTTTATTATTAGGATACAGCTTTATTTATATTTATCTTTACATTTTTGCTACAGTTAGCCAGGATTGCACTTTTTCCTAGCAACACAATCTGTGTTAGAGTTCTCCAGAAAAACAGGATATTTAAATCTATATCTACATATTTCCCATCTCTGTCTACCTATGTATCTAGAGAGATATTGATTTTAAGCAATTGGCTCACGTGATTATGGAGGGTGGCAAGTCTGAAATCAGTAGGGTGTGCTAGCAGGCTGGAGATTCCATTAAGAGTTGGTGTTGCAGTCTTGAGTCTGAACCCTGCAGAGCAGGCCAGCAGAGGGGAAACTCAGGTAGGATTCCTACTTTACAATCTTGAGGCAGAATTGCTTCCTCTTTGGGAAATCTGTCCTTTCTCTTAAGGCCTCCAACTGATTAGATGAGGCCCATCTACAGTATGGAGGCAATCTCCTTTATTCAAAGTCTACTGATTTAAATACTAATCACATCTAAAAAATATGTTCATAACAGCATCCAGATTGGTCTATGACTAAACAACTGGGAACCATTGCCCAGTCAAGTTGACACAAAAAATTAATTGTCATAGAATCCTATAAAATTTTAGTGGACTGCCTCCCAATTTCATTTAACATGATTTCATTCACTGAAGCCTCATAACTTTTGTGTTATGCCTTGCGCATACCCAAATTTAGTAACCGGAATACCCAGATGAGTGGTATTCGTTGAGTTTTTGTGCTGAGACTCTATCCTTTCCTAATACTTGAGTATCATTGAGTCAGGAGATGTTTACCAAATGCCAGGCTGAGGAAGAGTGTCTGGAAGCCCTTCATCTCTAGTCATCTCTAGTCCATTCTCCCTAAAATCCTGTGCCAAATTTTATAATTAGAGGCGTTGTGATGTTTGTGGAAGGGGTAGAGACAGAGATATATTGGATGAACGGGGAGGGTGGGTTTCCCCACTTCTCTGACTCATCCCATATTGCATTCCAAAGGTCGGGATCCCACAGTTCCCTGAGAGAAGCATCAATAATATACACAGCAAGGAGTGATGTGCAGAATTCAATCTGGCAAGGCATCTATTCATTTTTTGATGTAGACTTCAGCAATTTCAGTTCATTAAACATATTTTCTCTCTTGGCTTCCAGCTGGGAACACTGGACTGATGTTTTTCTCTTTCATGTTGTACTTCATTGATTATCATAAAGAGTAAGCGTCACATTTTGAAATTCTCACACTCAATAAAGAATTGTCCTAAAACATAGTCACCTTTCATGGGAATATCATTTGAATTCCTGGAGACTGCAGGTTGGAATTTAACCAGCTGCTTCAGCACCACATAACATGGACAGTCAGCTTTTCCTCCTGGAATGAGAATTACAACCCCACATATCCTCTCCTCAGCAAGCTCTGCATTTTCTCTGAAGGTCTATATGGCAACTTCTCTCTATTCATTAGAGGAGTCTGGTCTTCTGTAGCGAAAAAGACCTCATGATACGGAGGTGCAAATGATATAGAAGTTTATTTGTCTTTCATGTTGGTAGTCCAACATTAGGCAGGTGGTCTGGGGATAGTGGTAGTATCTCTTCTTCTGAAGCTCAACCAGGTTTATTGGTTGGTGGGTTGGCTCTGTCACTGCAAGTGTGTTTCTGTTTCTGGTTTAAGGCAGTTGTTCTGTGGTCACCATTTTCCAGCCAGAGAAAAAGTGAAAAGAGGAAATTCAGGGCAGGCTGCTTGTCTAAAGGAGATAACTAAAAAGTTACATACATCACTTTCACTGACATCCTATTAGACTGAACTCAGTCATATAGTCACACCTAGCTGCAAGGGAAGCTGGGAAATGTAGCCTTTAGCTAGACAACCATGGGCCTAGCTAAAATCCAGAGAGTTGTATAAAAGAAAGAAGAGGAGAAGAATAAATACTGGGTGACAATCAATGGTCAATGCTATGCTTACATCTGGCATTAAATTGTTATTGATAGTTAAGAATTTTTTATTACACATAATACAAATATGCTTGAGCTGGCTTAAACAAAAATAGAGAATTTTTTATAAAGATACAGGGAAATTGAGGATGAGAATGCAGCTGGACCTCAGGAAGAGAATGCAAACAGGAAGTGAAAATTGTCAGGAGCCTCCCTCTGTCTGCATATCTGCTTCTCTCTGCAGTTGATTCATTCTCTCTCTGTGGCCTGGCTTTCTGTGACCCTCAGGCCACATAAGAAAATGAGCATCTGCAGAGCCACTGAGTTAACCTGGGACAATTCCAGCTACATGCGGAACTCATTTGGCTTCTCTGAACCCCAATTCCAGGTTTTTGGGTGGGGAATCTGAAATGCTCCAGCTAAGGTCAGGTGTGCACTTAATTGTGGCAAAGGGGGTAGGGTCAGGTAGTGTAATTGTAGCTGGTAGGGCCCAATGATGTGTGGGAATACATTCTGAAAAATAGGGAAGGAATCCCTAAAATGTGTCCACTACCTCCAGCCTTATCAAATCCATCACTGCAAATATGATCCTTACCTTCTGTTTCCAGCTCTTCTAATTTACTGCTAAAGCAAGTGTTCCTAGATCCCAGTAGAATTCACAGCAAATTCTCATTGGTTGGGAGTTGTGAATAAAATGCAGAATTCCTTCTGAAGATTTACATTTTCCTCACTGTATGAACAATCTTTGTATCACAGAAAATTGTGCTTGAGAAAGAAAGAGAGCAGCTCTGACAGCTTTTCACTGGTAGCTGGCCTGGCACTAACACCTAAGGCATGGTGTTCTGCTTAACCTAAACAGCACCAGTATCTGAGGAGGTCACTCTGTGTTCATGACAGAATGAGACAAAAACAAAACTGTGTGCAAACACCTCCTTCTAATGGCTAACATAAGTGACTGTTTCTTGTTTACCAATTATAGCTTTAGATTCACTGTGTTTTTCCTGATTCCTAGAAAATTATTGATATCCAGCTACTGAGTCACCCAACTTTCTGATAATATCCAATCCAGAGCTAAGGCTGCTTCTTTGAACCCTCCTAAAAATCACCTAATACAAGCCCAACTCCTATAACCAGCTACCTGTAGCACCCTTGAACTGAGGTGCTCCATAGTTCCTCATGGGGTGTGGTCTCTCTGGTTGCAGCAAGTCATCAATCCAACTTTGTTGGACTGCAGCGGTGCTTCCATAGTCCTTGGATGGTGGTCCTTCTCTAAGGGATCTGACTGAAAGAGAACCAAGAAGACAAGACACTCTAAACACACGTGTGCATACACTCAGAGACGCTCTGTCCCTTTGACCCTTGGTCAAGTTGTACTGAGTATGTTTTTAGGCTGGGGAGTTGCTTTGTTTAGAAGATGATTAAAGATACCTATTATAACTTGAGGAGCTCAATAATTTGTTGAAAGCATATTGTTACAGAAATTCTTCAGTTTTTATTCAGCTCTTAAAAATTTTTTAAAATTTGGAGAAAATCCCCATGAAATGCTATTTATTATTCACGACATTAGCATAATGATGAGAATATAATAGTTTGACCTGCTCTGGCTCCTTTTCACAGTTCTTGATATTTAAAATTACTCAAGCAATTTAAGTTTAGAAATGGCAATCAGCCTTTTAATTTTTACTTTTACTGGTACTTCCTGCCAAACTAATCTATCCCTCCTGTGAACTTCTGGAACAACTTCTATAGCACTTACTTACTTAGGGTGTGTTATTAATTAGTGTGTAATACATATGACTCTGTTTATGTACTTTCATAATTTACTGATTTCCAGAGGGTATTAACCACATAAGAAGTTTTCTCCCAAGTCTCTTACAGGGCTTGATATTTTATTGATATTGTTTTATAAATAAGTGGCTGATAGATATCTGGGTGGTGGGGGAAATTTGGTGACAGCTCAGAAAGGGCATTAGATTGCAAGTACCTTGAGGGCATAGATTGTGCCATGTTCAACATTATGTCTCTGATGGATAGGATAGTGCTGGCACATCAGGGCCACCCTAGAAATATTTGCTGAATGATGAAAAGGCTGCAATGCTATGGCCTCCAGAATGTGGAGAGTCTGGTGAAGGTCACAACTGGGAAGGGAGAAATTGAAGATAGTTTTCACCTGACATCATTTTGCCTCCAAGGCTGGGTCTGTGGACTATCATATCCCTTTAGGCAATATATTTTAAATCATTATTGGTGTGAATATGTTATAAGACACTGCCAATATATCATTTCTTTAGTTTATATATTGCACATATCTTCTTTTGTTATTGTTCGTTTTAACCACTTGATACCTTGAAGTTGTATAAAAGTTGTCCTAGGCAGAAATTCAGGATATGTAGGGAAATCTGCTATTTATTCTAGGCTTTCTCGAGGATAGTGTCGCAAGATAGTGTGTTGGGGCATAAAATATCTCCTCATGGGATGAAGTCACTAAAAAGGGAAAATTTATTGAAATGTGTTATTCATTCTGTGGAATACTAAACAGAAAATAAGATTAAATTGGCTCTACCTTTTGCTAAAAAATGTTAAACTGTAGGATCTAAACAAAGAGCAGGTCCTCTTTTTGTCTAAGCCACACTTTTCTTTCATTTATCTCATTTTCACCAAGCTTTATTTCTCAGATTTGCCTCTTTTTCAATATTTCACCAACCAATCCTCTGGTCTTGGCCCTTATCACCAAAAGCCTAGATTGTTTGAATAGTCAGCTAATACGTTTCCTGACAGCCTTTCACCTCTTCTAGTAGACTTTTCCATTCCTGCCTCCACAGCCTAATCTGCTTTGACTGTATTTCTAGAACATTCCGTCCATTGCCTCATGTCCCAGCATAAGACACATTAGGCTCCCCTTTGCTTTTGGAACCCTTGGGCCTGTTTCTCTTGAATCTCTACAATCCAGCCTACTGGACATTATGTCCATTTCTGTGCAAATGCCTCTGGATGCCTGGTGCATCTGGCTTCTCTCTGTCTTCTGCTTATGCCGTGGTCATTTGTGTATCTGTGTCCTTTCACTTGATTTCTCATCTGGTCTCTCCTTTTGCCTCCCTTCTTTCTCCCAATTCCCTAAATTCTTGAAGATTTAGTTCAAGCTCCCACTCCTCTATAAACCCTTCTTTTCCAGGACACAAATATAATCTTCCATGAACCACCATAGTAATTCTTGCCAGGATCTCAGAGTTTATCACTGAATTGTTTTCTAGTTGTTTGTTATGATTTGGTTGACTTTCCTAACCTTGATTACAAACTAAATAAATTCAAGGCTCAGTGGTTTAACCCTTTATTTTTACATTACTTTCATTCTCGACATCCTCCATAAATAATAACAATAAAAATACTAGAGAGATGAAAGATGAGCTTTAATCAAAGAAAGCACGATAAAGAAGTGGCTCTTGAATGGAGAAGGTTTGTTGAAAGGCTGGGGACGGGTTGAGAAGCATTGAGAATGGCCCATTGTTCCGACACCATGCTATGGAGTGCTGGGCAGTGAATGGAGGCTGTCAACTCTGGTTAGACTTGGCCATTGTTCCTGGGATGCCAGTGTTAGCTCCGAGTAAGAGATAATTCATCAGAACGCTCTTGTACTTTTTTTCTCTCTTGGTCCGGGGCAGAAACTGTTCTACTTCACAGGCTGAACTTTTTACCTCTTGCCCTGAGAGGCAGAAACATGCTGCCTGAGTGCTTCCATTTTGAGACACCTTGTAGGAATCCTTATTGAATTGCTTTAGAAGAGTAGATTCTCAGCCCTCTAGTGCAGCAATCTGCACAGCAACCCCAGAGGGTATTATTTTTCAGTCAGAGGCAGAAGCCTCCTGTACTATGGGCTCACTGGGCTTTTGGGGAAAAAAGACAGCATTTTGCAAGCGTAGTTCTAATTGAACATCCCCATGTTGCAATTATTATTGTATTTCAGTCTCGTAGCCTTTGTTACAGAGGTTTTTGTGTGAGTTAGGAGGGGACGCTTTGGGTGACCATTCAAGCCTTTACTTTTTTTCTTTAATTTATTAAAGTTCAAATTAAACAAGGCTCCTGCTGTTACCAAAGTTTTCTGAACTATTTTGTATAAATGTTATTCACTCTTTGAAATCAATACAATTAAAAGTTGTGTTAAGAGTCCTTTTCAAGGCTGTGAACTTTTTCTCTAAGGATTTTGAGCTTGTTTCAGGTCTTTGATTTCCTAAATGCATTTCAGAAAAGAAGATATACATGTTCTTTAATTGCTTCTTAAGCTGGCAAAGTTATAGTCTGTCTCTTAGACAAAAATCTTTAAATGATTGCATTTCTCTGTAGATTAGTAGCTTGTTAATTCTGAGGATGAAATGAACTCAGGAATAAAAATCATTTGATAAAGTATCTCAGGAATTCACTTCAAAAAGAAGCAGTAGATGCAGATTCTGTCTAACAAGGCCCCATCTGAGATCAGAGCTTCTGTATGACGTGCTGGGGACATCTAGTGGACAAAAGTCAGAATGGAACATATAACTACACCCAAGTCAGATCCCAACTTTTAGATAACATTATGCTTTAAAAAAATTGGAGAATATTTCCTTACAGTACCAACACCAGTATACTTTCTGTGAAGGCAAAATGTTATGTACATTTAAAGTCTAATTTCAACTTTGTTATTTTGAACTCATTATGGTTATAATGGTCTATCTTGTTTGATTAAACTTTGTACAGTTTATGGTGGCAGTGTTAGATTTACATAGAACAAATGAATGTTGCATTTGGCTAGTTATGTAATCTTGGGAAAATCTGTCTGAATCTTTTCTTTCATGTGTAAAGTGTGGGGTTAGACAAATTACATTTAATGTTTCTTCTGGTTTAGAAATCTGGAATCTTATATAAATAGGATATTTGTATACTACGTCACACATTTCAAGGTGTTTTCACAACTATCATCTAAGTTGATTCTTAATAAAAATGTCCTCGTTATATAGTTCAATTTTATTCATTGACGCTCAGGAAGGTAAGGTGACTTGTGAACTGAAGAGAGAGTCCAAGTTTCTTGACACTCATTCTGACACCCTTCTAGCAGAGTAATTTCTTAACATTTGAGGAAATCCAGCTAGACTGTCAACAGCTAGAAACTAGTAGCTAGCATCTACCATCACCATGTCCTTTACATACAACATTTATAATCATCTTAATAATCTTGCAAAATAGGATCATTAAACCCAATTTATAGTTGAGAAAGTTAAGACTCAAAGAAGTAAAATAACTAGTTCCAGGTCACCAGAGGGTCTGTGACAGGGCCTATGTTCACATCCAGGTCTCTGACTTTATTACACAAAGCTGAAAAGCGTTCCTTGAGCAAGCAAGGGAACCCCAGAAAGCTGCCACAATATTGATTGAATTTGGAGGAACATGAAATGAACAATTTTTACACATCCCAGTTTGCCATTGCCATTGGAATGGATGAAGCAATGAAAAATATTATTTGGAAGCAATTTGGAATAGAGAGAAAGATCAATTCATAATTTATTTTGATATCATATTGATTTGATTAATTTTACTTGGATGATAATATTTTTAAAATGTGACTAAGATTAAATATTGATCATATCATTAGAAACAGTACTTTGTTTTTTCCTTTTGGTGAGGAAGATTGGCCCTGAGCTAACATCTGTTGCCAATCTTCCTCTTTGTGCTTGAGGAAGATTGCTGCTGAGCTAACATTTGTGCCAATTTTCTTCCATTTTGTATGTGGGACACTGCCACAGCATGGCTTGATGAGCAGTATGTAGGTCTCCTCCCGGGATCTGAAGCTGCGAACCCTGGGGCCACTGAAGTGGAGCACACGAACTTAACCACTATGCCACTGGGCCGGCCCCAGAAATGAGACTTTTTTGGTATTTCATTTCTTTTCATACGAATGTTTACTTTTACAAATTGAGAAATTCTTTGGATGAATTGCATATTTATATAAAATGGTACTCAAGAATCAGTTGATTTTTGAAAACTTGGAAGTCAATGAGGTGACGTTTTAAATAACAATATTAATACTCAAATTTCTATTCAGTTTGAAAACATGCTATGACTTATTAATGGTGAAATGTTTACATTGTTATCTTTGATCTGTTCAAGAGAAATCCAATGTGTTTAATAATTACATTTTGAAAGAATAAATCTTTCATGGTGAAGAAACAATCCATTTATTAGCATGAAATTGTAGACTTCTTTTCAACTAGATCTATAATCCTAGCAGTGTGTTCTATTTACTGCTATACTGCTGGTTTCATGAAATCTACTGTAATTTATTCAGTTGTAAGCATATGCCCATATTTGAGCACTTTTTAATGTAACTCCAATTAATATGCATTTTAAAACAGTGCTTTTGAATTATTAAATTATTTGGACTTGTGTTCATTAATAAAGTTCAAAATATTACTGCTTAAAAAACCATATCCATTAACAATGTCATATTATTGTGGTCCCCTCTTTTTTTTCTTGAGTAAATTAAATGCGTAAATCTAAAATTTATGCTTAAATTAAAATTTAGGCTTAAAATCTAATTCCTACACAATGCATACAGTAATCTTAACACCTTGGTGATACAGAGAAACATATAGAAAGGATTGATGTGATCAAACCAAAGAAAGTATAGGTGGTATGCAAAATAAATAAGTCACACACATACTAACAGGCTTTAAGTAAAGCCTTCTTATAGTCACTGTGAGGAATCAATCAGTCTTTGCAGAGAACGCTAAAAGCTAATTTTCTAAAGCAATATTTTTTCATGTTAGTTTTAGTGATCATGCACGTTATAGAAAAGTAGTAACTAAATAAATATTATTTTAGTTTAGTTGGATTAAAATGTAGAAATGCAAATTCTGCTTGTACTACGTCTATAAGCCCTCATGTCTGTTTTATGGTAATACTCTTTTAATGGTTTAAGCCTATGAAGAAAAAACACTGAAGATTTTTAACTAGCCGCTTTGCAGGGGGCAGAAAGGAGCAAAGAAGATTTAGTGGTGAAAAGAGCAAATAAATAGGTGCTCCAAGATTAAAAAGAGGGTAGAAGCGCATGCTGAGCTGTTGAAAGACCTCTCTGTGTTTAAAGAAAAATATTGTTTGGTGCTTTCACCAGTGCATGATCAAAATAAGAGGTACAAATTAGTTCATGGCTGCTGAAGCTACAAAACATCATGCAGAGCGCTGTCTTTGGGAACGTTTTAATGAGGAGAAGAGGTCATCAGACTGTGACATTGCTTTTCAGAATCTTCAAGAACAACACAGACTTCCTGTTCCAAATGTGGGAGAGAATAAAACAACCTTAGTAGTAATCGTACAACTTTTGAACCGTGTTCCTTGGAAATGCTGTACAGTCCTCATTTTGTAGCTTTAGTTAGCCATCTCAAAGGAAACGCTTCCATATTTTCCATGTGCCCTTATTTCAAAAGTACAGTGAAACGGTGGAGCTTTAACATGGATTATATTTATAAAATAAAGTTTTATTCAGGCTTCTAAAGAGATTTTAATGTTTTCATTGCTCCAGGTGAAATGGCACATGGTGGCTCTCTCCATTAACATTTAGCATCAGTGCGAAAAATCAAGGATTACCACATACAGCATAAAAGGAGGGATAGTACGACTTTGAAATTAAATTCACTACAATCTTAGTTTTGCTGCGTTTCAAAACGTGATTTTAAAATGTATAAGTTGTTAATGACATTCTAGGTCAAATATTCATAGTCCAATATCAGTACTACAGAGACTGGCGTTATTCAAATGTGCAATGTATTTGAGCAGAAGCTGAAGAGGGTTTCCTGACGCTTAATAAATAAGACATTTATTTTGGTTTCAAAGACCAGTATTATAACATTATTTAATACTTCAAGGGCAGGTTGGTACATTTTTGCTACTTCACCATGGAGCTACAACATACCTTTTGTTTTCCATTAATATGGCTACATTTGTAAGATGTGTATAGAGAAACTGTTTATGCCCATATACTTAAAGCAGATATCAAAAATAAAAGACAGGAAAAGAACTCCCAAGTTTTCATATAATTATCTTCACGATCTTATTAATCTCAAGGTTTTCTCATGATATTTTTTTCCTCCAAGATATGGGATTCACAACTAATCCCATTTCCTCTTGATGTGTGCAATTAATTGTCAAATGCGTGAAAATAATGTCAGAGACCTAGAGGGAAGAGTTTGAACTGTAGTTGAGGTGGAAGACAGATCATTTCTGCACATAGTAACGTTTCTGATTAACTTGTAAGTAAGAGGTGATTCAATTTGTGTACAATTAATTGATTTAGAGGTAGCATCTTTTTCTTTCCTTTTTTTTCTAATTTTCTTTTTTATTTTACCACAGAACAGAAGTCAAGCATAGACTCCTTGCTTTACATATGATAAAGGATAAAAGCTGTCCTTCTAGTTTTACAGCTTTTCACCTATTTAATTGAAAAGTTTCTGAACTTAACATAGATCATTTATTTGACTCACGCTTTTATATTAATTTTATTTCTTTTAATGTATGCAGTCTTTGTTCTTAAATATTCTTATTCGTAACCTAGGCACATTTAAGTTGACATCCTTAGCATGTAGAATTTTTCTACAAGGACCTAGCGAGGCAGTTATTTTCAGCTTAAGGTTTGAGTCTGGCTTGTCCAGCCTGCTATCTTTTGGCTTGGGGTGCAGGCTTTTCCTGTCAATGGTCACACATTAGGGGCTTGTGTCAGTCTATTTTTGTTGCTGTTGTTTTGCATTATTACCTTTCAAGACCTGTTCTCTTTTATCTGCTCTATGACGTCGACAGTATTCTACTTCATAAACATTGTTCTTAAATGAGTCTTAGGCATCTAAGAAGCTGCTCTTCATGAGGTTTTACTTAGTACTTGTTACAGTAGCATAGGTTAGGCCCTGAAAAATAACAAGAAAATGAGAAATAGATAAAGAGGTTAAAAAAAAGAGGGCGAATTTTGGGGAAATCAAGAGTGGCATGAAAAATCTTTAATTTAATGATTGTTGTATTTTTCAGAAAATACTTATTATCAAAGGAACTTTCCTAATTAAGGAATTATTTTTTGTTTGATAAATAAGAAATGTTTGTACTTTTTGTTACCAGAAATCTAAACATAAGGCATTGTGGTTTAAATAAAAATTAAATCACTATTTATCACTGTATAAATCACTATATAACTTTTGAAAATAGACAAAGATTATAAACACCTTAAAACTTTATGATAGATTTTATTGCTTAAAGTTATTTCTCTTTAAGGTACTGTACTAATGATTCCCTTACCTCTTAATCTAGGAGAAAACTATTTTGAAGAAATATTTAAAAAGTGACCAGGCAAAGCTTGGTGTGCAGGAAAGAGAACAAATAGGAAATGAGATAAAAGACAAAAAAGTGATTTAAAATTGATACATATTATATTGGTTAAATTTTTATGTAAATATTCATTATATAAACATTCATAACAAAATTTAAAGATATTTTGCCATTGTAATAAAAGAATTCTCACTTTTTTCAGCTACTAACATTCTATAGTTTGTTTAAATGTTGATCGAATGCTACAGTTCCCAAAGAGTGTTCCACGTTCTCCAGGGAGCCTCCACAACCCCTTCAGGAGGCCCACAGTGTCAAAATTATTTTCATATTAATAGTAAGATGTTATCTGTCATTTTCACAGTTTGATATTTGCATCGATGGTGCAAAAGCCATGGTGAGTAAAATTGCTGGTGTCTTTTCATGAATGAAGGCAGTGGCACCAAAGTGCTAGTAGTCGCTGTGTTCTTCACTGCCATGCATTCACAGTTAAAGGAAAAAATGCCAGTTTTATTTAAGAATGCTCTTGATGAGGCAGTAAAAATTATTAACTTTATTAAATCTTGACCCTTGAGCACATTCAGTTTTTTGAGATCTGTGCTTAATTGGTGATATTCCAAGTAACTCATGGATATGGAGCTTTGATCTTTTTTGCATTTGTATTTTTCAGTCAGTGTAGACCTAAAAGGCCAAGTGCTTCATCTGATGCTCCAAAAAGTACCAATTTGTTCAAATCCTTAAGAAAACATTGAGAAATGGTATTTTTGAACAGTGTTGTATAAACAACACTAAAGGACATGGCTTATGGTTGATTGAAGGGATTTCCATGAGTAATTTTGATTATGTACATTTTTTTAACTCATGGGTCAACTTTAGGCACTAACTCTTAAAAATGATGCTGCTGGTTGCTCTACGGTACATCTCATCATCTGCTGTGCATGTGATGATGGAACATCATCTAGATCTAGAGGGAGCAGCACTACTTTCTGATTTAAGAAAGCAACCATTCTCACCTCTCTGTCAAATGCTCTCTACAGATGTTTGGAGCATAAAGTGAAGCATAATGACCTAATATGATTACAGGCAAGAGGAAAACTTCAAAGAAACATTTTTAGGAGTTCAGAAAGTGGCAACAATAATTAAGTACCTGGATTCTACCATTTGTTGTGCCATGTAGAGAAAGCTCTTCTCAAGCCACTTTATATTTAACATGTAACATCTCAGGGGTACTAAATACTATAAATCATCATTTGCAGTGGTACTTCTGGGGCAGAGGCTCATCTTAATTTTATCATTGCTTAGCAAACTCTTTCTTTATGGGTAGTGGAGATGATACAAAAGATAGAGGAACAAGATACTGAAGGAAACGTTTTTTTCCAAATACTCTCATGTTCTCTAGAAAAATATGTTTAAATATAAACAATAAACATTGCTAATTAAAATCATTCCTTTTTTCTCCTTCCTATTTTTGAGGAGTCTTTCTGTAAGGCAGAATTTTGTCTGCAATTGGTAAAAATGATATAAAATAATATAATTACCCTTGTTTTTACAATAGGTATAAGGTTACTAGATTGGTAAATGAGGAATCTATTCTAGATATATATTTTCATGATACCTTTTCAATCAAAGCAAAGATCTATGTTCTGGACGATGATATTGTTAATTAGTTTTAACTGATTAATAGGCCAGTCTTGATTAGTGAGTCCATATTACCCCAGAAAGAAGTCTGTAGTCGCTGATCTTTGTGCCCTGTCTTGGTTTCTATCCTGTCCAAGATATTTATTAATTATTTACATAAGCGTTCAGATGACTTATTGATGACATATTGACCCAACTTACAGATGGTGTGAAAGCACGGCTGTATTTCTTTACCATCAATATTTCATATTTAATAATTGCTTACAAATAAACTTACTTTAAAAATTTTCTGCACATAAACAATACTATAAATAAGATTATGGGTCTTAATGTGCTGTGTACAATTTTGTATTATTACACATTAATATGAATTCTATTAAAGTAAAAGGAAAGTTCAATCATATAATCATGTCTTACAGTGAAATTAGTGTGCATACTACATTTTGGGAAATTTTGGTCTAGGCAAAGCCTTGGCAAAGGGAACAAAGATGAAGGGAAATCTTTGAGAAATAATGTATACAGTAGAGACAGCAGGACTGGAGACACATAGGTTAGCACTAAATGAACAGTTTTACAAACGATAAGTTTGATGTGTCTGTGGTCCATAGGGGAGCTGTCCAATAGTTGGTTGGAAATATGGCCTTAGCAAATCATAGTTGTCACTGGTGCAAAACTTATATTATGCAATATATTTTGCATATGTTACCTCATTTGCTCTTCACAACAAACCTGTGACTCATTACCATTCTCATTTTATAAATTTATTAATTCCCTCATTCATTTGTGTAACAAATATTTATTAAATGCCTACATATACCAACAACTGTTTTAAGTGCTGGAATATAACAATTAACAAAACATGGAAAAATCCCTCCTTTCTTGAAACTAACATTCTAGGAGGAGGAGAAAAAATGAAGCATAAAGAAAGATTAACTAACCTGAGCTAGTAAGTGGTGGAGTCCAAATTCAAACCCCGGTGGTTGTTTTTAAATCTCAATTCTTTGATCTTTTCTTTTCTAAATAGGACTCAATATAAATCTACCATATGGAGTCACAGGAGGGAGAGAGAGAGAGCTTACGAAACAATAATGGTGGTTATGTTAATAGATATGGTACACAGAATGAGGAAAGGTGCATTTCCACCACAATTAAATTGGTCACCTTATGTCTGGGATATTATATTCCATTTTTGGCACTTTAATAATACTTACAAAGTGGAATTTTTCAGAAGAGATACTATGATAACCTATTCCATATGAGGAACTGGATAAACTTTGCATGAAGAAGTGAAGACTTAGAGAAGCCTTGGTGGCTGTTATATAATTATGAAGGATTGTTAAGAGATAGAGACTAGATTGGTCTGAGAGCTATGTGACTATGGATAAGGTGCCCAGTCATGACAGGTTTCAAGCACTTTGTGGAAATGTTTTATTTTATGAAATATGAGACGGACAACTTCAAGATCTAGTGGCTCCTTCTAACATATGAAATATTAGGTGAATAACAGAAATTTATGATTCTATTCTGGAATTAAAGTATATTATTGCTTCTGCATAGTTTTCTATTACTTTCTTCCAAATTTGTGAGGTTTTTATATAAATTAAAATATAGATTATATAGACTTTTCAGAACAAATATTTTTATACTCCCTCTGTTTGCTTCTACCTTCTAGAAGTTTGATAAAATCTCTGCTAACTAATGTCTCTTATCCTAGTCTCCTGTCTTTAAGGGTTATTGCTTTTTAATTTCTCTTCCATCATTTGGTATTTGGAAAGGAATATAAGTAATAATGTGTGATAAATTGGAATAGTTACCTGAAAGTTTACACATCTTTTAAACTCAGAATTCTGACCACTTGTCCCTTATCAGTCTCTTCCCTGGACTTTCATCAAGCTTTAAATGTGTAGTATTAGTATTAGTATTAGTATTAGTAGTATTAGTATTAGTAATGAAAGTCTATAATTTTCTTGTAGATTATCATGATCACTTTCATTTCCTTCTCTCTGCATTTGATAGAATTCCTTCCATTTGCTTACATATTTGCTTCCATATTTGTCAAGCTGTCCTAGATTGGCAGCAGCAAAAAGACAGATAAGGTCTCAGCTCTCATGGAATTCATAGTCTAGCTAGTGAATGGATAAGAAAACAAACTGCCAGCACTCTGTGATAAAGGCAGTGTTAGTGAAGCTATGGGGAACTTACAAAACAACAACACACCTAACCCACACTTAGTCAGAGGAGGTTTCTAGTGGATAGGGCTTCAAATTTGTGAGTAGAAAGGAGTTTCCCAAGCAATGTGTGTGTATGTGTGTGTTCTTGCATGTATGGTAGCAGGAGTATGCTGATATTGACTAGACCACAGAAAAAAATGACTGAATCATTACCATCAGAGTGTGAGGGCAAGGAGAGCAGTGGGAGTTGAAGGTGGTAGGGAACCACCACTAAAGGGGAAGAAGTAAGTCAGGAAAATACATCTGGGGGAATGACAATAACCTCCTTCTTCACAACTGGCTAAGAACTAGCTTCAGAAATTATAAAAATGTAAAAATGTTAGGAATCACAAAGGTGACAGGAATAACAACATAGAAAGAGGGTTGTGTTCTTTCACCACTTTCTTGGTGAGTTTCAGGAATCAATTATATTATCTTTAATACACAAATGACATTTAATGTTCTCTGCATGCTTATTGAAATATGGCGTGCCAACAAAAAGGCAACATATGAGAAAGAAAATGTAAATTTGTGCTTGTTTCCCTTATATCTCTCAGTAAAAACTCTTCCTCTACATTATACATCCATATCATGTTATGACTTATCTATGTTGCCTTCTCTAGCCCAGTCACACCCACAAACCACTCCTATATTATTATTTACTGCTTACCATTAAAAAACATTTTTGTCAAAATACTCTTTTTTATCTATCTGAATAGTTGTCTAAAGCCCTTGGGTTTATAGGGCTTTTCTAAAGATAAAACCAAAGCCAGAAACCACAAGAAAAGATCAGTAGATGAACTACTAAAAAAAGAGGTAACTCAAAGGATATAACTTTTGCAAAGTACAAACCAAACATGCTCTGAAGTAAAATGCAAAGTAGTCAATAAAACAGAAGCTGTGAGCATACTAGTTGGAATTCACATTCCCTATACACAGGAAGTTAAACCAAGTTAAAGCCATATCCAGGAGAACATTGTATATGAACCAGAAATATTTAAAGTAGAGAAAAAAGAATGATTACCTTAAAAGGGATAAGAATTAAAACAATTGAAGACTTCTCATCAGCAACAATAGAGGCCAGAAGATAATGGAACAGAGGAAAGAAAATAATTATCAATCTAAAATTTTATACCTAGCTAACCTATTACTCTAGGGTTAGAGTAAAATAAATCTATTTTTAGAAATATGATTAATAAAAGAAGTACATATTAAGAATAAAATTGATATCAGAGGGAAGGTGTAGTTTATAAGAAACTATGTGCACAAAAATGATAAAATATGTCAATATATCTATTTAACTATTGGTTGTATAAAATACCTAATTTTTATTTTTATAAATCAAAGCTAAACTAAAACTATAGACCAGTGCTACTCAAAGAATGGTCATCAGATCTGTGCTTGTGCATGAACTACTTATTGTTGATCTGCAGTAAGTACAGGAATTGAAACTTTTTTAGGCATTTGACTTTGCCTCAACATTATTGACTGGGAAGATTACTTTCACCTACAAAAAGCAGAGATTATTACATTGAATAAAAAAACTAAAGTCCAGACATGAATTGTTTTCAAGCACTCCATCTAAAATAAAACCACTCAGAAAGGTTGGTATTAAAATAAAGAACAATAAGCCATTCTGCTTGCTATAACCCTGAAGCCAATCAATTGCAAGATGAGTTGGTGGTTGAGAAAGAGATTTATTCAATTAGCCAGAAAAATTGGAAGATGGAGGACTCAGGTCCCAAAGACCATCTTAAACAAGTACAAAGTTTGAGCAGTTATATAGGGTTGGTGGGCTATGAAGGAGGGGCTAAAAATGTTGACCATATGGCATCTGACTGGAGATGCCAAACCAGATCTTTCAGTTGTCATTGATGATGGAAGCCAGCATAGATGTTTTTCTCTGAGGAAGTTGTCATATTCCTAAGAGACTCAAAAGAACAAAGTCATCATCTATCACTACAGGGAGGTACCTGCGTCAGCTAGGATTATAAAATCTACAAAGCGTGCATATTTCCCAGAGGGTAGCTATTTATCACCTAGGCTATGTGCAAGTTAAAACATATACAGCTGGTTGGGTCAAAGGACATTCTAAGTCACAATATGGCTTCCCTTATGTTAACCTTGCTTTAGGCCTGTATCACTAGGAAATTTTACTTATTAACTGAGTAATTCTTTGATCATTTTATCTCCTCCCCCTTTTTTTCTTTCTGGAACTCCTAGTTTGTTTACTTAATGTTGCATTTCCTATTTTTTTCTCCTATTTTCATCACTCTTTTATTTCTGCATTTTGGAATAGTCTCTTATATTTATTTATTTAGTTAAAATTGATGTTTTTCCTTTTTAGTGCATCCTGATTTTCATTTCATAAAATATACTTTTTCATCTTTTTAAGGCTATTAACTTCAAGCTTTATTATTTTTTTTTCTTTTATCCCCTGTATGCATGTCTCATTTCCTCTAAGTTTCTTTCCTATGTTGTTCTTATTGGAAGATTTTTTTGTAGTGCTTGGTTTAATTTCTCCTAAGTATAAATATCCCACCTTCTACTATATTGGAAGAGGACTAAATGCAGGGTGGGGACATGGTGAGCTAAATGCTCCTAGTCACACTTTCTCATAATCTCCCTGTTTTTGCTACTGGACCTCTGTGGTATCTAATTAGCTCTTCTTGCTGCCTTTCTGTACAAGCTCTGAAATTTCAGATTGCTCAGTTCTTTTACACTCACTCTAGATGATTTCCAAATCTACAACTTTAGCTCTGGTCTCAAATGTCCTGTATTATAATTCCTACCTGGACATTTCCTTCTGAAATGCACTTCAAGATGAAAAATATGTCTTAATGAAGTCATCAACTGTCCCATGGATACCAACCTTACCCCTCTTTTGTTCTTAGTTTCTCTAAAGGGTGTCATCTTTGAGTTCATTCTCTTGGTTACCCTTTATATTTAATCCAATCGACCAAGTCTCCGTCAATTTTATCTCTGTAGGATCTTGTGGAATTGTCTCTTCCACTTTGTCCTTGTCACTACCATACAGACCACCAACTTTATTTCTTCTCTAAACTAATGTAATATAGCCTCTTAATGGATTCCACATGCCTCCACATTCAAAGCCATAGCATGCATTGCCATCTGATTAGTTGCCCTAAAGCACAACTGTCACTCAGCTGCTCAAAAATTTCAGTGATTCCTTGTTTGCTAGATTAAAGCCAAATTCCCCAGCCTGGAATTGAATGTCGTCCATATTCTAGTTCCAATCTAGCTTTCCAATATCATTTCCCATTGTTTCATGTCACATTTTCTATATATCTTAGCAAAAGGAATTAAGTAATGTTCTCATACCCATCCTAGCTTTACTAACTCTGTGACTAAGCACGTGGTAAAATCTCTGTCTGGAATGCTTTCTCTAATACCCCTCAACCCCCATATTTAAACCATACCTATACTTTAAGATGAATCACAAGTTCTACCTTTTTTGTCAAGTAATCTCTTGTCTCTAATTAATATACCTGGCATACATTTCTTATTAGACATACCACTCTCGAGGGTCATTTGAGTAACTGATTTACTTTGGACTCCTGCAATGCCAAGCATAGCATCTTGCCAATGTGGGCCTTTAATATTTGTTAAGGTATGAAAACATAGACCATCTGCATCATATGTGGTATACTTACTTCAAAGTTATCATGGAATTATATACTATCTATTGAATGTATGTATACCTTCTTATCCTAGTAAGATACTTGAGGACAGGGTCTCTGGCATTTATATTCTTTGTTTCCCTCTATAGTATCTTACACAATGCCTTGCTCCTTTGTGGTGAAATAGCAATATATACAGCATGTAAGTAATTGTCCTTCTATGCTGCCTTTGAAAATGTCAGTTTGAGGAATTGGGGGGAAAATTTACATAGTAGCATGTTTTTTTTTTTTTTTTTTTTTTCTGTCCTCAAGACAGAATCAGCTGCTACTCCTTAAAATAGTCTAATTATTTTACTGGAGGCCTAGTTATAAAACCAGTTGCAGTTGCACTAGAAATAGAATCCTGGTGTCACTTAATGAGATTTTTCAAGTTTCCATTACTTATTCTGCAGACTTCTTTATTTGAGTAGATTATTTAATATTTTATTTGTTTTATTATTCACATTTTGGGGATAAAATATTTCTGCTCACATTCGAAGTTGGTTGAATTGTATGCCAGAGCTTGAGTGCAGAGAACTTTCTCTTGGTCCCGTTATTTCCAGGGTGCAGCTGCCTCATCTGTCTGTAATTCACATGCCTGGAGCAGGTTCTCTGCTGCTGCCCAAGAAGTAAAACTTTGTCCTACTTTAAAATGCAAGTTAACATTTCGTTACCTGTTTAATAACAATTCCTTTTTCCCCCTGTATTTCCCCTGTTTTCATCTGAGAAGTGAGTTTCTCTCACTGTCTGCACCCAAAGTAGCTACATTCCACTGCCAACTTATGATTCAGTTGTACTGTATATTTTGGAATATGTTTAAACGTATCCTGGCGTCTTGGGGGATACTTTTCTATTAATTTATCACTGCTATTTTACCTGATAAAAGTGGATAGAATTAATCTTTTTCCATTCATAGGCTATAATTCCAGCAATCTTTCCCCACTGTACTCTTCCTCCTCTTACCATGTCCCCCACCACTGGACCACTAAGAACACTTTAATTACAGGGATTCTTCTCTATCCCTTTCTAAATCAGCCATTTATTTATTGAGGTCTCATGTTACGTTTAATACCGTGCTGAGATTTGTGGGAGATCCAGACGTATTTAAACCGTGGAACTTCCTTCGCAGACATAATACTCATAAAACAATTAGAAAATAATTAAATAGTAAACTCAGTGGTAATAACCATGAATGCAAGAAGTTGGAGAAGAACGAAGTGAGCCTGGCGGGAATAGTGGGAGAAAACCAACGGAAAAGGTGTAAGTTGGATCCGAGGACTCAGAGCTGGGTAAAAAAGGGGGTTGTGTTTGGGATTTGGGCGGTGAAGCAACAGTGAGGAAAGTATCCTAATGGGTAGGCAACATGTGTGCTAAGTGGAGTTGGGGGTTATGTGGGTTAGACCAGGCTTGTTAAAGATCACAACAGGATCCATTTAAGCATTCAAGCTTTCACTAGGGAAGTGGTATGACAAAAATGATGTTTAAAGAAACTGACTTCAGGTGAGACTCATAGGGGCTTATGATATATCATATAAGAGAAGGAACTCAAAATGTGACAAAGAAGATGGTTAATTATAAAGATTAAAATAAAGGTAACTGTAAATAGAATGCTTTAGAGAAATTTTAGAATTATAAACTAGAAGGAACCAAGGCCAGAATGAAAGGAAAATGGGAGATTGGAATCCAAGGAACACAAGGAGAAGCTTCAATGTTACCTTATATTGTTGTAACAAATGCCAATATTTTTGAATTTCAATACACTTTGTTCAAGTGCAATTATCTCTCTGGGGCCACTAGGTGGTGATCTTTGTTAGTCAGTAAGGTGATTCTTTAAAGATAGGAGTTCAGCAGTTGAAAGAAAACCTACGTTTTTGTTTCATACATGTCCTGATACATAACATTCATACCTACGGATATATATCCAAAAATATTTCCCCTTCTCCTTTATTCTTTTTGGTCTGTGCTCTCAGGTAAGATAAGGGAGATGGGAAGAAAATAAATATTTAGATCTCAGTCCTCACGTTTGGCCTTAACACTATTCCTTGGCATTTTCCAATCCTGGTCACTGTCCTTTGGGAGTGTGAAGCAGGAAAAGGCATCCTTTATCTTGCTGGCCTTTATTGGTATCATCTCCCAGGGGTTTCCTACTCTAAAGCGAGTGTTGGCCACGATGAGGTGAATGGGGAGAGGGGCATAGGCAGCTTGGCTGGTGGCTAGTTCCCGGCCATTACCTTGTTTTAATGGTCCCAACCCTCATTACATCTACTGACCCTAGAGCCTCTTCTGCCCTGGTAGAGACCCCACCATGACGGAATTTATAAGCTAAGTCACAAGCTACTTACTCCAAGTTGAAGAAAGCCCGCTACCTGGCAGGTGGAAAGGGAGACAGCTTGTCAAAGGGCCTGGCACATAGCAGGCACTGCCAATGCTTGTTGAATGACTGAATGAATGATGAATGAGTGAATGAGCGTCAATAATGCAGTGGAGGGAAAAGGTGGTCTAGGTCCCAGACTGCTGAATGAATGTTTCCACAGAAATCTTTGTACATGTGTGTGCTCATTAGTACTATTGTTGCAGGTGTGTATGGATTACATACGCTGCTGACATAGAGCCCGACAACCATGGCTAACAGTTTTCTGTGGGGAAATGCTTTCTGAGTTCTAAACATTCAACTTACTATGAACTTTTATTAACCTATGACTTTATAAGAAGTTCTTATTAAATTAAATAATAGCACAGTGCGTAAAAGTCACTTTTGAAGTGCTTAGTCACAGCAACATGTAATTAACAGTAAAGGCTTAAAGTGCAAACAGGGGTCTTATCTATCCAAAAACTTTTTTAACGCCAAGCTTCCTGATGATCTTGAATAAACCCTTGCAACTTCTAACAACAATTACAACTTCAGTGGCTTCAGTAAGTCTGAAGGCTCCTCCTAAATTTATTTCCAACGTTTTCCTGTAGAGAAGAAATTCTGGGCACCTAGCTACAGCTATACACTTGTTACGTGTTCTGAAAATTAGGTTGTCAATTTTCTCTTTAGTAGAAGAAAGGAAGGTTATTGCCTTTCCTCCCAATAGCTAAATTTTAATGAAGTTTTTATTTTACTGATTTATTCTTGACTGATTTTTCCTTTCCATTTGACCTTTTGGGCCAATCAGGGCTTTTAGCCAAGGATCAAAGAAATCTGGTCCTGGCTTAGGCAAATCCCAGACTTATTTCTTTTACCTTATTTCCCTGCCTTATCTCTGTCTGACAAGGATAATCATCACATAATATTAATCCTTTGGAACCCTGACCCCTGAAATAGTGAGTCTGTAACACAAAATTTCTTGCTAGCAAGTCAATACATTTAAATGCCGCTACATTTTAAAACAGTAATTTGCTTCTATTTATTTATTTTTGAGGTAAGATTCACATATCATAAAATTCACCATTGTAGCCATTTTAAAGTGTAAAATTCAGTGACTTCCAGTACATTCACAATGATATTCAGCCATCACCACTGTCTAATTCCGGAACGTTTCAATCAGCCCAAGAAGAAACCACATGTCTGTTAAACAGGTACTTTCCGTTCCTCCCTCCCGCTGGCCCCTGAGAACTACTAATCTACTTTTTCTCTCAATGGATTTGCCTATTCTGGACATTTCATATAAATGGAATCAAGCAATATGTGGCTTTTTGTGTCTGGCTTCTTTCACTTAACATAATATATTCAGGGTTCATCCATGTTATAACATGTATCAGTACTTCATTCCTTTTTATGGCTAAATAATATTCCATTGTATGTATGTAACATATTTTGCTTATCCACCCATCTGTTGACGGGCATTTGGGTTGCTTCCGCTTTTTTGGCTATTATGAACAATGCTGCTATTAACATTCACGTCCAAGTTTTTGTTTGAACACCTGTTTTCAATTCTCTTGAGTATACACCTAGGCATGGAATTGATGGGTCATGTGGTAATTCTATGTTTAACATTTTTAGGAACCTACTTTTATTTTTATACATACTAATACTGGTTATTCTTCAGAAAGTTATTAGGTAGGCTTTATTATGCAACCATAAAAATTATTTATATGCGATGTGTTGGGCTGGAATACAATCTGTTAGCTCTTGTCTCCATATTCAAAAGTAAGTCTCCAAAGACAGAGCAACTTAGACAGTTAAGGAAACATGAAATGGTATTTCTTTAATCAAAATCACTGAGGCATCCCTCTCCCCATTCTGTGCTTTCAGTCAACAAACATTCATTGGGTTCCAACTGTGCATCAGGAACGATTTTAGGAACTTTTGCCTCTAAAAGATAAAAAGACAAAAAAGATTTTTGTGCTAATGGCACTACATCTAAGAGGAGAGAGAGAATTTTAGATATGGATAAGAGCTATGAAGAAAATGATGCTGGGAATTGGTATGAAGCTTCTATCACAGACTATAAAATTAATGCTCCTCAAATTTTAGTCTGCATGAGAATCACCTGTGAATGCTGCTGAACTACAGATTTGAATTCAGTAAATCTTGGGTGGAGTGTGACATTCTGTCTTTCCAACGAATTCCCAGGTGATCCTGATGCTGCTTTGCGTGGGCAGGGAAGCTCTGATTGTTCCGTAAGTGACTTTTCAGTGGGGACATGAATGTGGAACGTGCATCAGAGCCGGCCAAGTCAAAATCTGGGGGAAGGAAGTTCCAGGGAAAGAGAACAGCTTTTGCAAAAGTTCCTTAGAGGGAGTAGGCTTGGTATATCCGAGGGAAAGTGATGTGGAGCAGCAATCCCATCTTCTTCCCCGACACACGGGGGTAATCCTAACGTAGGATGAGCCAGAATCCCTTGACCCCGTTAGACCAGTGGCAGCCTATTCCCTACCAACAAATGAATGAACTCATTCCTAGACCCGAGTGCACCTTTGCATCAGCTTCCTTTATCTTGTCCAACATATTTTTGCAAAAATATCCTCTTGTTTCATACCACTTCTTGCAGCTCTAATTTCTTTTTAACATCTGGTTTCCTTTTCTTTTGTATTTTTGCCCTTTTCGCTTAATGTTGTGAGTATTTCCATTGTAATTAACTATTCTGAAACATGAGTTTTTATGGATATATGGAGGTATCTTTAGAAGTTCCTAGATTTATGTAGTTTCTGTTGTTTTAATTCTTTTCGGGGGGACCTATTATAAACAAGACTATGATTGAGTTTCAGTTTCTCCATTTGATAAGAATGAGAAGCATTAATAAACAGCCTTATTGAAAATGTTGAAGGAGATAGAGTGTCTAGCAAAGTGTTCAATATATAATACTATGATTCCTTTTTTGTGAATTTCTAAAAATCGATGCTGCCCAGGAAATAAAACCATGTGAAGATGATACACAATAGAAGACTTGTGCTACTATTAAATTAGGTTCATACGAATATAGTTGTTGAACAGTTTCTTCTAGACATCCTTGAGCCAGACTGTATCTACCTTTTCCTCATAAAGTTATTTTATTTTATTATGCTAACTACCTGCTCCCAGGATCCCATTTATGCTAACTCAGAAATATAGCTGTTTATGTTATTAAAAATCTCTAGAGAATCTGTATTCTCCCTTGGATAAGTCATAGAGGTGCCTCACAGCCCTTATAGTCATAAATTCTTGATCTCTAAATTAGATACCTCCTACTGTACTTCTGGACTTTTCTCTTTAGTATTATAATCTTTCATAATATGTAACTATTGAGTTTGTTTTTGTTAGAGGAAGACTGTTAGACTATACTAATCATGTCTAAATCCTTTAAATATACCTCATTTATTACACTCAAAATAATGGGATAGCCCTGAACAATTGTGTATAGGTGCAAAACGTATCTAGGGGGTAAAGGAGGCACCAGAATGCCTTAAAATTAATTTCCCCATTAGAAAAAGAGGCCAGCAGGAAGTCAATTGATCAAAAGAAACTGTTTTAATTTTTTGTGATGCAGACACAATCAGCTGGTTATTTTTAATACACAATTAAGCACAAACATTTTAGTGAAGAGCTTAATAATAACTCTGAATAAAGTAGATTATTTTGGAATTTGCAAACATTTTATAGTCTGGAGGGAGGAAATAAATAATTGAATAGAGAGTTTTAGTGTTCTCTAAATGCTGAGAAATGTTTTTTCTTTGTTAGACTGACCATCAGCAGTAGTGTGAAATGATGATTTAGAGACAGGTTGAGTGAGATGTCTATTCTCATCCCAAGTCAAGGCATTCACTGAAAAAATTGCTTCAGGCCATAACTTTGGCATGCCATGGGTTAAATAAAGGTCAACTCCAAGTGAAAAATAAAAATCAGTTGCTCTTTTGGTGTTAAAGGGGCAAAATAGTTATCATTTTAGATGCTTTTAGTGCTCTTATAATTCAAGGATTTTGGATTTCCTTTTCCCTCAACTGAGAATTTTCAGGCCAGTGGTGCCCCTAATGTATATGAGTGCCTTGGGGCATTTTGAAGGGGAAGAAGAAAATTTACCATATTTTAAAAAATGTTCTTACCTATACCGGCTCTTGCATGATATTTAATAACTCAGTGATGTGGCTAGCCCACAGGGGCCAACAGTGCTTTTTATATTTAAATTAGTCAATAGTCATACGGAACACAGGTATCTGGAGAACTAGATTCGAACCCCATCTTGGGCTCAGTGTTTATTTCTGTAAAGGACATCTAAATACAGACTTGTAATTACTTTTCAATATTTCTTTTAACTTATTTGTCTTTGCTAGGGAGGTGGTTAAAGGTTGTGGAGGCAGTTTATCAGCTAATGGGAGCTCAAGAGCTCCATGTTCCTTTGGATTTTAATCTTGGCCCCTCACATTCATTAGACAAGAATAAGGGTGGTACCTGCTCAAATGTTTTGAAAGGATTGCCTATGACAGTTCACGTGATGTGACCATCACATAGTAAGAGCTCATTAAAGGTCAGCTTGTATTAGGGTTATTATTATCCCTGTAAAGGAATATTGTAAGCAGCAAAAATCAAATAGAGGGCTATCCAATTATCTGGTTAGTTCTGACACGTACTAACAGCTGTGTAATAAATGCCATTGAGTGCTGTGTGATGGAGTATCATATGGGTGGTATAGACATGGGCACATTCTACTCAGTGGTTGGAGACTTTCTCGGATTACCTTTGTAATTCAGGTAATTCTCCAAAAGCAATCTCCCTTAGCTAGGGAGATTAGGTGAGAGGTAGGTAGATAGCTTCTTAATAATTCCCAGGACAGGTCAGACTTAGTAGATTTCTACCATAATGAATTTGTTTGTGGGTCCAAAAGAGTGGGTAAAGTTTTTGCATATTTTTGCTGGAGACAACGTCAAAGCACAGACTTTTCCAAATGTGGCATATTCTCCACATCAAATGAGAAGGGTCCCATCTTTTTCCCTGCTTTTGGTTAAAAGGTGTTGATTGTTATTATATTTGTTTGCACAGGACAAAACGAAAAAAACCTAACCAATGTGTAATAAAATTCTCTTCCCTCCTTTTAAGAAAAGCTCCTCCTATTAGAATAAAAAATGGATGATTTTTCCTATTAAAAACCAACTCTTTACTGTACAGAGTTTTCCTGTGACTAGTGATAAATGATGGTGAAAATAAAGGTTTTTTGCAGATCACACCAGACCTGCCAGAGATCTTGGGAGCTGAAGAATCAGTAGACCTTTCCAATAAGAATCAGCCTAAAGTTATGTCCACTTTTGTGACATGTGTTCTTATTTGCTCATTCATGGAATAGTAGATTCTATTATTTTTAGAGTTGTAAGGGGCCTTGCAGGTGCTGCACACAGAAGATGGTAGTTAATATTTGCTGAATAAATGCATGAATGTATTTTAATGTCCCTCTCATTGCCGAAATCCTTTCCTTATTTTATATACTACAGAGAGTCATTTAGCCTGTGCTTGAATATTCCAAGGGACTGAAAGCTTACAAAATTCCAAGGCTGTCTTTTTCATTGGTGGATCACTCTAATTATTAGATCTTTCTTTTTTTTGAGCCAAATTTTATCACCGTGTAATTTCCACCCTTAGGTTTTAGTTTGCTTTTATGGGAGAACATTAAAATAAATCTACTTCCCCTTTCACATGAAAGTTCATCACATATTTCAAGACAGCTATCATGTGCCTATAATTCTTTTCTTCTCCAAGCTAAACTACCATTTCCCAGATGACAGTGTTTCTAATTCCCTAACCATCCTTCTTCTTCTCTTCCCTGTTTTTTTTCGGTCAATGTTTCTAATACATTTATTTATTTTATCATCTACTGTGTAGTGAGTATATCTGAGCAAGCAATTGTAATAATTATTTTATTTCATTATTTTATTTAATCCTCACACCAACCATTAAAAAATAGGTTTTTCCCAGTGAAAACACTCTGTCACAGCCCCTAGCTAAGAGGAATGATTTGGATTCATACTGGCTCTAAGTAACCACCAAACCATGTGTAAGCAACTTATGCTTTCTGTATCTCAGTTTTCTCATCAATGAAATGGGGATAATAAGTGTTTGTGAAGTAAGCAAAGCTAATTTGTGCTTTCACTCTATACCATACTCCCTCCTTATAACGTTTCTTTAAAGTGGGTTTGGTATGCTGAATAGAGTTGCCCCAAATAGGTTCATGTCCTAATTCCTGGAACCTGTGGATATTACCTCATATGGCAAAAGGGACCTTGCCGATATGATTAAATTAAGAATATTGAGACGAGGACATTATTTTGGATTATCTGGGTGGGCCCAATGTAATCCCAATAGTCCTTATAAGAGGGACGCAGAAGTCAGAATCAGGGAGAAGGACATGTGACCACAGAAGCAGAGATTAGAGTGACATACTTTGAAGATGGAGGAAAGAGCCACAAACCAATGCAAGCAACCTCTAGAATCTGAATAAGCAAGGAAATGGATTCTCCACTAGAGCCTCCAGAAGGAACCAGCCCTGCCGACACCTTGACTTTATCCCAGGGAAACTGATTTCAGACATCTGTCCTATAACTATAAGAGAAAATATTTGTTTTTTTCAGGTACCAAATTTTGGTAATTATTTTACAGCATCCACAGGAAACTAATACAGTGGGTATCCAAAACTGTCTGAAACCTTGCATTGGAAAGAACTCAAGTATAAACAGCCTGAGTTATGTCCATGATGAGTATCATTGGCATTGTTCCTAGTCAACATCTAAGAAAATACATCCAGAAGGTTCCCAGTTGCATGTGATGTTCCTAATAGCCTTGAAAAAGAGGTTTAATTAACAAAAAGTCACACTAACAACACTAGATCTGCCCTACTTTGCTCCCTTTTCTTGGGTATTGCCAATGCTCATGACAATCAGTGTGGGGGAAAGTTTTCTTTTTGGTGACTTTCTCTTCAACCTCTGTCAAATGTCCTCCCTCCCCCCTTATCGTTGGGGCCTCCTTTGGATCTTTGAGAGTGAGATGCTCCAATGTCTCTTCCTAGCTGATGTCTTTCTCTTAGCTCCTCAAATGTCTGTGGCCATTCTTTGCACACTTCGGTCTTAACTGAGGAAGTCTCTGCTGTTTCTTTCTGCTGTTGCATTTCTCGAACGCTGCTCTTGTGAAGCTTCAATTGTTTCTAGGGGACAGAAGAAATGTCTTTCACTCAGATCTACTTCCTGTGGCACAAATTTGCATGCCTTGGGAGCTGACATCTTTTTATCTTCCTGAAGTTTGGATGGGAATGTGCAGAAACCCTCCAACTCCT
This sequence comes from Tapirus indicus, assembly GCA_031878705.1. Lineage (NCBI taxonomy): Eukaryota > Metazoa > Chordata > Mammalia > Perissodactyla > Tapiridae > Tapirus > Tapirus indicus. Next base: position 136,221,277 of record CM062917.1, on the reverse strand, counting down.
TTGGAACTCTGCTCTCCTCTCGCCATCATGTAGGCTATTAAATGTAAAAAGAGGAATTGCTGCTTTTAGAAAAACAGACCTCTTACCTTCCTTCTCCACAAATTATCACAGGCTTACATATGCCTATTAATTCATCCCAAGTTCTCACCTTTGTTATTTGTTTGTGTTTTAGAGGCCACAAAAAACACTGTTTGGACACATTGAGCCTTTGGTCAAAGGAAATCTCCAAATCTATTCCATACGAACTGATGATGAACCTAGATATTTCCCACCTTGCATCTATTTAAATTTTGAACTCAGATGAAATATTGTGTATTTTCTCCTTAAGTGGGTTTGTCCTATTATTCTAGGCTATCACACTATTAATGATAATAGTAATTTATTGAGTATCTATTGTGTATCAAGTACTATTAGGGGTTTAGAGTGTTAAATTGTTATTAATAATAATGATTATTAAATCATATTGTTATAATAATAAATAATTACTAAGATAATAAGAATTTTATTTTTAAATGCTGATTTTGTCTTGCAGTGAATATTATTTCTCCCATCTTAGTTTTTTTCGCCATATTTGAGCAGCATTCATTCTATGTATTTCTCCAAGTCCTGTTAAAATATGTTAAACAGCAATGGATGAATAAAAGGTTCTGTGTCCACCATCACAAATGTTACTCAAGGTCAGTTTCCAAAACTGTTGGTTTGTCTCCAAAGGGCCTTAAAATATAGACATCCAAGGCCTGAAAGTTATTTTCAGTATATCAAAAAGAGAAAATTTGGGGAAAGATTAGGTTCATGTTGCATTATTGATCAGCTCTCTTTGGGAATGATAATTTTAACAACTTTGAACCTAATAATTGATCTCACATAAATTTATTAGTGAACACATTATAAGAGACTTTGTGGGGGCCAACGCGGTAGTGTAGTGGTTAAGTTTGCGCACTCCTCTTCAATGGCTTGGGGTTCACGGCTTCAGATCCTGGGCGCGGACCTACACACTCAAGCCAGGCTGTGGCAGCATCCCATTCACAAAGTAGAGGGAGATTGGCACAGATATTAGCTTAGGGAGAATCTTCCTCAAGCAAAAAGAGGAAGATTGGCAACAGATGTTAGCTCAGGGCCAATCTTCCTCACCAAAAAAAAAAGAGAGAGAGAGAGAGAGAGACTTTGTGAAATGCTTTGCTGAATTTAAGAATTACTGATGTTAAATTATAATCCTCCTGACAATCACTTCAGGAAGATACATCATTAATTTCACTTTATAGAATGGTGTATAAGTTTCTAGGGCTGTCATAACAAAGTACCACCAACTGGGTGGCTTAAAACAACAGAAATTTATTCTCTCATGGTTCTGGAGGCCAGAAGTTCAAACTCAAGGTGTCAGCAGGGGTGGTACCTTCTTGGGAGCTCAGAGGGAGGTTTCTGTGCTTCTCTCCTGGCACAACCCCAATCTCTGCCTCCATCATCACATGGTGTTCTTTCCTCTGCATCTATCTTCTCTGTGTCTCTTCTGCTCTTCCTTTAAGGACACCAAACATATGGATTAAAGGCTCACTCTGCTTCAATATGATCTCATCTTAACTTGCAACTTAATTACATCTGCAAAGACCTTATTTCCAAATTAGGTCATATTTACAGGTACCAGGGATTAGGACTTCAACATATTTGGGCTGGAGGACACAATTCAAGTACAGCAAATAGGGGAAAGGAGAAATCACTAAAGTGACTGGGCACACACACAGAACGTGAACCCGGGACTTTTGTCTTCATACAATACTCTTTTGACTTCATACAATACTATCTCCTAGTGAATTCCACTTTATGTTTCATGACTTTATAGACAAGCTGTTTAATAGTCTGCTTTAGAATTTCATGGGGCCTGAAAATCAAGCTCACTAGTTCTTAGTGTCCAAATCGATCATTTCCCATTTTTAATATTATTCTTATCATTAACTTAGATTCCTCAAATACTTTTCTTGTTTCCAAGCTAACATAATTGCTCTGGGCCTTCAATTTGATTTTAATGACAGTTCTATATTTACTATTTTAAAGCATAATTCAGAGTTGAGTAGTTCTGCTTTTCTATGTGTATATCCATTTTTCCTGGGCTGTAGTTTATCATATAAATTGTTGGTCTTTTCCTAGATCCACCTTCCCTTTTCAGTTCTTCTGCTGCCTTCCAGTAAAGACTTAGCAGTTCAAAGTGGGACACAAATTGTCAGGTGGACAGCTATATTTAAGCAGTTAAGCAACTAATCACTTGATAATTATTGAATTCCTATTATGTGCCAGGGGCTGTATGAGATGGGGGTTCTAACAACATAAGAAACAACATGTAAGAAATCTTGCCCTTGAGGAGCTTTCATTCTAGTATGGGGGCACAACAGAGTCAACAGAAATTGCAACAGTATGTGGTAACTGCTATGAAAATGGTCGAGCAAAGGTGTTGTCTGTATACAAGAGGAGTACTTTACCCAGCTTTGAAATAGTTACTACTACCACATTTCTGTAATTTGTTGTATTCTCTCAAATATTGTTCCCTTATTATTCCAGATTATTGTCTACTTTTTTTTTTTTTTTTTTTTTTGCTGAGGAAGACTAACCCTAAGCTAACATCTGTTGACAATCTTCCTCGTTTCTTGCTTGAGGAAGATTAGCTCTGAGCTAACATCTGTGCCAGTCTTCTACTTTTGTTTTTAATAATATGGGGGTCCCCACCACAGTGTGACTGATGAGTAGTGTAAGTCCATGCCCAGGATGCAAACCCGTGAACCCAGGCCACCAAAGTGGAAGGTGCTGAACTTAACCACTATGCCACAGGGCCAGCCCCTATTGTCTACAATTTGAAGGCACATGCTCCTTTTACATATCCTGCTGTGTCTAGGCCCAGAGTTGTCACATTGAGCATCCAATGTATGCTTTTGCCTCACAATAATGTGCAACAAGTTAATCTAATCAAACAAGAACAGTATTATTAGAGTTGAACAACCTTAACCTCTTCTTTTTTTTTTTTTTTTTTTGCAGATTCATATCGGTGATATAGCTCTCTAGAGAAAAATCAGAAAGCAAAGGTTCGTATGATATCTTATAAATGCTTAAACCAGAGTTTATCTTAGAGAGGTTGTTTAAAGATATGTTAGAGCATTAATTCTAAGTTCCCCGGGGCGCGTTTGTTTAATCCAGCTACTTCACATTATTACAATGTCTTACGTGGTGTGAGATTTTATAGAGACTAGAAAGAAAAAGATGTTTTTCCAGATACACTGAACGGTAATATGGATGGCCATTAGCGACACAATCAGTTCCTCTAGCAGCTTCCTCGTTTTACTTTCATGGTTTTTAAGAGGTTACCTCTAGGACAGCACCTCTCTTCAGTCTGTGATAGCTCAAGTCAGAAACTGAGTGGGGGAAATGCGGTATCTATTGTAGTCTGTTTTTCTATGTGACAGTTGTTCCTATTTTGTGTTTGTTTCTCCTTTAATGAGGACACAACTTTCATCCAGGGAGATGTATGGTTCACTTGTTAGTGCACTTAAATGCGCTAAGGCACTCCACCAGCTGGAAATTGTGACTTGTAGTTGAATTATTTTTGCCCAGAGAATGGTTTTCCTTTTGACATATTTTAATATACTTGCACAGTGAGAGCAAGAGTGGGTGAACAGAAAACAGACTGTTTTATTAACCCAGCAGTCACCTTTGAGGTTTGTACATGTCCACTTTTTTTCTTGCCTTTGTACATAATCCCAAGAGACTGGTACCTGGCTTTGCTCAGAATAACAAAGTCAGGCACAAATCTCCAAACACAATTGTTAGCTGAATGCCAACTGTTTCTTCTCATCTTTTTTTTTTAACTTGAGCATTAAGAATTGTATCTTTATGGGTGAACCATAACCATTAAAGAAAGAGTTTGTTTTTTTATTTCAGATGCTTCCCCTATCATTTACTAGATTTATTTTACAATATGTAATCTCAGAGGATAAAAGAAAATAATTTTTTGCATCTTTTTTGCAGAGCTCCTTTTTTTCAAATCCGTTAATGGTGAGAGGAAAGGAAGAAAAATATGTTACAAGCTTTAACTGGACTCCAGTTTCAACTGAAAGAACAATTAGGAGAAAAGGAGAGAAGACTTCAACTCAGCCGGGAAGCCAGGGCCCAGCATATACAGTTCCACATGCAATTTTCATACAGACCAATGTTTCAGAGACTTTTCCCAGTAAGACCAGAAATTCCTTCAAGTCAGTTACCATCCTTTTCCAAGGTATTGTTCTGTATATACATATATATAGACATGTATAGCAATAATTTCCATGTAAATATTGTAGGTAATCACCCCCGAAAATCCATATGTTTTAATTGGACTCAAAAGTTGAAGAGTAAATAAGAATAAAAATCCAGAGCCGTCTCCCAGTTTCCAGTAAGTGGCTACAATTCCCAGTAAGTGGCTTATTTAACATCATGTAAATATTAGAGCGACAAAACAGCCATCTCTTCCCCATCATCATCATTATCGACATCATCATGATAATACTACTACCTGATATTTTGGAGCATTTTATACTTTAGAAAGAAGTTTCGTATCATCTCATTTGACTATCCAAACCAATCAGCGAGGTGAGCCATATAAGTAGGAGCATTGTTAAGAGTGATACGCTTTCTAAAAACATTTCAAGACTTCTAAAACACAAGTAAGTGGTGCAGTGTATAGCAAAGATGCCACCTTTGAGTTAAAATTCTGCGTCTGGGTTGATGACTCTGATATTGTGCCTTTTAAAGCATTGCTTTGTTGAGTTTTTCAATGGGAGAGAGAATAATTACACCAAAAGTGGTTATGAAGTTTGATTGAAGATTACTTTTTGTAGAGAGTCTATCTCAGTGTGTAAGGTAGCAAATGTATTTTAGATAGGATTTTTGCACTGGGGTAGGAGATTATAGTACAACACTTTGAAGGCCAACGCAGTATGTATATGACCCTAAGGCTAGTGACTTATTCAAGGGAACACACCTAGTAGGTGACAGAGGCAAGATAGGAATCCATTTCTTTTGACTCCCAGTACACTTCTAGAACTCAGTTTAATCTAAATACTATATTTTGAGCAACTACTTTTGACCAAGTTCTTGATCTATAATTCTAGGGTACAAATATAAAAAAGAGAGACCTTGCTATGAAGGTTTTATAATGTAGAAAGGTAAGTAAAAAAATACAATGAAAGAAAGACTGTGCACTATAGGTGTGGTGCATAGTAATTGTACACGGGCTTGGTAATGCCATAGAAGGCTTTATTATTATGGAGGCATTTGAGTTGGGCCTAACAGTTTTGCTATATCCATTCTCAGGGAATAGCTGTATCAATCATATTTGCTTTGGCTTTCATGTTAAACCCATTCTTAAAAATAAGACTACTCCATTAACCTCTAGTAAACTTCAACCATAAATGCTTATTTATTGTAAATTAAGCTTTCAAAAGTCGTAACTTCTTAAGGTAATAGATATGTTTTGTTTACAATTATTTCTGACTTTATTACATTTTTCTTTTTAGTTCTTTTAACTTTACTAAAATATGTTTAAGCAGGCATGCTTTCAATGGAAAAATCACATAAGGTTCTGAGTTCTATAATCTTTGTTTTCTTAGGATCATCATCCTCATTATCCTCATTATCAGAATAATAAAATTTAGCACTTTTAAAGCAAGTGCTATGGGAGAGCCATCATGCTAAGCACTTTGCATACATTATCCTAGTTTTTCAATAATCCAGTCAAGTGGCTATAAACCCCATTTTGCAGATAATGAACTGAGGCTCAGAGATTTTAAGAAATTAGCTTAAAATTGCACAATTAGCAAAAGTGTTGTTGTTCTATGACCATGACAATGCTGGCAGTTATTATTTGTCCATCTAGTTTACCACTTTCTCACTAACTTTATTAGTGAGAATTCAAATGATTTCCAGTTGGAAACAGATTAAGCCACAAAGAGAATTTATTAGCTTGTATTATTAGGAAGGATAGCTGATATCAGGGATGACTGGAACCAGGACTTCAAATATTGTTAAGAACATGCTTATCTCTCATCTGTGCTTTTTTCTGCATATTGTCTTTGTTCTCAGACCAGCTCTTCCTTGCAGCAAACTGTGCAGGCTTCATTCCCTCTAGGCTCACATCCTCAAAACTTGCCACCAGGTAAATGGGGGCTTATGTTACTCAGCTCCAGTCTGAAAAATTCTAAACAAAGATTTGCTGGGATTGCATTTCCAGCCCAAGGCCTGGTCATTAAGGTGATGGTGAGTGCTATGCTCAGTTTTTACTGGTGAGGTGTTCACTTTTGTGGCTGTACGGAGAGATGGAAGGGATAGCATGTTATTAGAATTCAGTGGGGGTACTCTACAGACATGACCTCCAAGAAATTACTATGAGATGGTTAGTCAACTCAGTTTGTGGCTATTCATGCAGGCCATTATGGTACCTGTTCTCATTGCCTTAGTTAATGCTCTACCAGTTAACACGAATTGATTAGATCTGTTAAATCATATCTGCAGGATGGAGGGCTTTGTCTAATTTTGTCCATTAAGTTAAAGTCTGTCAAGTTTGTTTTGAACATTTGAAGTTTATTTGACCCAGATACCTTTTCTAGATCTTAAACTTTTATTTATCTAAGGTAGAAAATTTTGTTTCTGATTGGGAACAGGATCAGTCTCTAAAAATTAAAAAAAGTGAAAATCAACACATAATAGATAGTAGTTTTCAGACTCTGTAGAAGTGTTAGGTGGACAGACATGCCTTACACGATGGGCTCATTTGGTCAACTCTATCTTGGGTTCGCACAATGCCGGCGTCTCAGAGCCTGATCACTGTGTGATGTGATTACATTTCTGGGTTTAAAAAGCTGACGATCAGACTCTTGTCCGGCTTTATGAAGGACTGCCCACCTTGAAGCTCTGTTTGCCATCAGCCAGCTCACATTTTTTACTTTTTAAATGTTGACTCACACTACTGTAAAAGGTTCTAAGCTTTAGCGACATATACTGTGATAAATGCACTCTAAATACTATATTATGAGACTTCTTAACACATTGTACTACAGTAGTCCTTCTTTATCTGTGGCTTTTGCTTTCTGTGGTTTCAGTTAGCTGCAGTCAACTGTGGGATGAAAATATTATATGGAAAATTCCAGAAATAGACATTTCATGTTTTAAATTGGGTGCTGTTCTGAGTAACATGATGAAATCTTGAGCTGTCCTGATTTGTCTCGCCTGGGATGTGAATCGTCCCTTTGTCGAGTGTATCCATGCAATATACGCTACCTGCCCATTAATCACTTGGTAGTCAAGTTGGTTATCAGATACTGTTGCGGTACGGCAGTGCTTGTGTTCAAGTCACCCTTATCCTACTTAATGGCCCCAAAGCACAAGAGTAGTGATGCTGGCAATTCGGATATGCCAAACGGAAGCTGTAAAGTGCTTTTTTAAGTGAAAGGATTAAAGTTCTCGACTTACTAAGGAAAGAAAAAAATTTATGTTGAGGTTGCTAAGATCTACAGTAACTTTTATTACAGTATGTTGTTATAAATGTTCTATTTTATTTTAGTTATGGTCCATCTCTTACTGTGCCTAATTTATAAATTAAACTTTATAGGTTTATATGTTAAACTGATAGGTGTGTACGTGTATGAAAAAACGCAGTGTGTATAGAATTAGGTACTATCCATGGTTTTAGGCATTCACTGGGGGGTCTTGGAATGTATCCCCTGCTACTGTATAAGTTTCAATAAATATTTATTAATTTATTTTAATGAATGAAATTTGGCTATTTTAAGAATATGTAAAAGAAACATCTTCTTTAAAATGGAACCATATTTCTTTCTAAGCACTGTCGTGAGCCAGCCCTGTGTTGAATGTAAATGGAGAGGCTCGATGTGGGAAGTGCTCTTCTCTTGGAGTGTCTAATTCCATTTTGTTGATAATGTGTAGAGAGAAGACAAATTAAGACAAAAACGCAGTCTCTTTCTTTTCTATAACAATTTTAAACTTTTCTTGAATTCCTCCCTGCCCTCCCAATACCTGCATCTTACTAGAGGATAGAGGATAAGAGGTAGGGAAGAGGAGATGGCTAATTGAGGAGAGGATAATGGGGTAAAAACTTAACTTTCCAGTTAATGTGTCTCAAAGCCTTTCAGTTTAAAGTGGTTGCTTTCAGGTTAAATCTGTCTCTTTTGGGCAAACACTGTCTTTCACGGGAATGAGGTGAAGCCTACATGTCCATATATCCTCTGACCTGATGGCTTCCTCCGTGATGTTCTTGCTTGGCCTGGCACCAGGCTTCCTGTTGGCTTCTACTGCTAGGTCTGTGGCTAAAGGGATTCATGGCTTGTCCTCTTGGCAGAGGCAGGGTCAGCAGTCAATTCCAGTGGACCTTGGGCCTCAATCACAGAACCCAGGCTGGACCTCCTCATGCCACCCCTTAATCACTGGGGGCCTGCAGGAATATTTGTCAAGTCACCATTTCTGATATGCTGAGGTCACGCAACACTAGCTGAGTTCTAAATGGGAAATGGAGCCAAAGCTCCTCTTGTCCACGTTTCTTCCTCTCTCTATTGAGGTTTCTTTCCTTTTGCAAACTCCACCACATACACACTAATGGTTTTGTCCCAGAACAGGAAATTAGGACCCTCATGTTTGTCTTCTTATCTCCCTTTGTCTTCGTGTTTGTCTTCTTATCTTCCCTTGTCTTCTTTCTATATTTTTTTTTTTGAGGAAATATATTACTTCTCTTTGGTCTGCTAAGAACTTCCTGCATCTTCCTTTTTCCAGTGTTGGCATTCACCTTTACTTTTCTCTGGGGCCATAGAGCAGGAGGGCTGCAGGGAAAGTTGGAATATAAAAAAGGAAAAATACACAAGAGGTGTATATCAAGAATATTAATCCTGATCCAAAGGTAAAACTTACAGAACAAGAGAAGGGAGTAAAACAAAAAAATTCCAGTCATAGAATCAGTTACTAAATCTTCCATGCTTAGAAATCACTTTCTAGTTGTACTTTGGGTGTTCTAAATTTGTTAAATAACCTGTAAGATTTGGTCATCTCCTCCAGATATAAATCTCATTTACATTTGTGCTGACAAACCTTTTGAAGTTATCTATTTCAAAGAATTCTTACAACCCTAGCTTTTTTTTTAAAAAATAAAACTCAGACTTGAAAAAGAAATTATGTCTAGTGGCCTGTGCATTAGACCTTACATACTTTAAAAGTTCTTCTGCCTCTAGTGTTGATAAAAGGGATAGAAATTACAAAAGCTGTGGGGCTAAAAAACATAAAGTTACGACTATGCATTGACTGTAGAAAGTTTTCTTTTGATCAGACTAAAGACTTTTTTCCCCCAAAGTTCCCTTTTGTTATAAGCATGAGGAATGCATGGTTCAGACCTGAGTAAAGGTAGCTACTTCTATCTGATAATGAATGATGGATGAATGAAACGGTAGCTGCAGCTTATGCTAAGTTTGTCCAAGTTATGATCAACGTCATAATCAAGAAGCCTAAAGAAGACACCTGGTCTCCATTGTGTTGTCCGAATAGCACTGATTATACGTCTGAGACTCACAGCACCTAATATCCTGTGAAATAGCTTCATAGCCCAAGAGCTTACTAATGGAGGAAAATGGCTTACTGAAGTCAAGGAGGACAAGAGTGGGAGTCACCTGTTCCCTTAGAGTCCTCAGTATAAGACAATCTGGCACTGTGATTCTTATTAATCAACACCTGCTTTTCAGGGTGTGTCTTGATTTTATATAATGAAGCAGAAAGAATGATACAACCTATTGGGTAATATATTGTGGCATTCAGAGAAGTTATAATATTAGTGTTCTTTTTCACTGTGATTGGCCTATAATTTTAGCTTAATTTCCTTTTAGTTACCTCAAAACGTAAAAAAATTGGTCGCCTTTAAATTTACAATCTTCCTCCATAAGGTGAAGACTTTTGTCCATTTTCAATTTTTCCTTTATGTCTTCTTTTTTGGGGGCTCTTGATAAACTACAATGACTTTTGTAGTCACCCCTTCAAATTTACCATAGTCACTTGAAAATGTATCATGGGGATTGACCAAAAAAAAATTTCATTAGAGTTTTAAAATAATATATACTCAACATATAACTCTGTTTTGCTAATTTTTAGTGGCAAAATTACTATCTTCACTTTCAATTATTTTTAAATATGTAAGTCCAGATATATAGATGCTAATTATTTCTGGTAGCTTCCACTAGATGAATAATGGTGTCCATATGTGTTAACTGACCCTATGGGTAAAATTTCAAACATGAATAATTGAGAAAAGCAGGAATAGTATACATTTCCATTCCAAATTACATTTTTAATATTAATATATAACTGTATAAGCTAAGAGATTCGCTTCAGGATTTAAAGAAATGTCTTTTCTTGGTGTTTTGTTAATTGTTTTAGTTCACGAGATTCAACTGTTCCCAATCCCTCCTTCTTTCCTTTCCACTTTCTACTGTTTAGGTTCAAGGCATTGTCTCGTCCACAACTTTTTTGAGACTTGTCCAGTCTGATTACACATGTATAAGCAGCAGTTCTGACACACTTTTCACTTTCTGGTGGCCTTATTAGAGAGAAAACTAACTTTCCATCTTCTGCTTCTTGGTTGGCTCCGAGTTAGAACAGTTTCCTTTCATCCTATTTCTGTTCCCTGCTCTGCTTCCTCAGGGCTCCAGATGTTCCCTCCTGCTTTCCTTCTCACACTCCACCTTCCCACCCTCCCTTAGTATTCCACCACATTCCAGGCATTTGTTATCACCATATCTTATTTTATCTTCTACACAGTTCTTCAAAGTATCTGAAAATACCTAACCTATCATGTCGGGGGGTTTTGTTGCTGTTTTTTCATTGACTGGTTAATTGTTCGGCTCACCCACTGAAAATATAAGCTGCATGGGAGAATGGACCTTGTCTGTCTTGTGGATGCAGCCCTGGGGACTAGAACAGAGTGGGTGCTTACAAAATATTTGTTTAATAAATGGTTTTACTTAAAAATCTGTTTTTGGGGTTCTTTGCTTCTGACTTTTCACACTATCACCAGGCAAATTTATCTACTACCCTGGCTTCAATAAATGTAAATGCTGATAACCTACAAATATTTGTCTTCAATTTACAGCCCTCCTCTGAGCTATACATCCAAATATCCAACTGTTTCTACCTAGATACCTCTTCAAACTCAATATGGCCCAAACTAGACTGGTAATCTAGTGTCTCCCAATGCCTTCACAACTAAAACAGAACAAAGACCCCGCTCGTTCTTCAGTGTTTTGTACTTTGTAACCAGAATACTCATCCATGCACTTGCTCAAGCCTTAAAACAGAGATTGTCCCTTCATCCTCTCTCCCTTTCATCCCTGTTATTGCAAATTCCTCTTGAGTCTCCCTCATAATGTTCAGTCTCCCTCATAAGTAGTTCTCAAATCTATTTCCTCACTTTCCTCCATCGCTGCTGCCACTACACCCAGTTAAGGTCATTATCATTTCTCATCTATATTACTACAATGCTCCATACTGGTGTCCTTGCTTCCTGTCTTGTTCCCATCCAATCTTTCCCCACCATGCATTCCCAGGGATCTTTCACCACGTAAATGTGACTGTGATACCCTCTCCCACATAAGCAAACACACTAACAAAAGCTTTTCAGTGACTTCCCGTCCCCTTTAAGATAAAGTCCAACCTCCTTACATTGCCTAGAGCTGGGGCTGTATCCTTACTCCTCTTACCTTTCTTGCTCTGAGTACTCAGAAGGGTGAATGATTGATCTTTAGGCAATTTCCCCTGAATTATACTTTTCTCAGCTAGACTATAGCTAGAAGAAAAGTTTGAGATTATATTCTCCAGTAAGCTCCTTGTGTCCTGTTTTTCCATATTAACAATTGAGGATGGATTATTAAACAAAGGAACGTGGTAGGATTAATATCTTATGCTAAAAATTATATTCCTTAAGATTAAAATACATAAAAAGCGATACTAACAAGCAAAGCTTAGAATTTTCCTTAAGAATCATCTTTGGATCTGCTCCAACACATGAACAAATGTTCCACTGAATCACAGTTTTTAGACATTATTGAATGGCCAAATTATTTTTGTCTAAAAATTTTTCAAAGCACTTATTACTTGGGTCTAATTATAGCCATAGAAATGTATCAATAACACTCTCAAGCATTTTCTAATTCTGAGATATCACTTAATGCCTTTTAATAATTTACAATATATTCATATTTTCCCCTACCCCCACCTCCAACCGTTTTTCTTCAATCAACACTATTTTAAAAGTAAAAATTCCTTTGCTGGTTCTTGTGAACAAAAACACTCTTCTTTCTCCACCCAATTATTTGGATAGTCAATCAGGTCTGCTATTGGGGCAAATAGTTTAAATATTTTTAAAAGTTTAATCCTTGAATTGTGTAAAGCGTGAAAGCTACATATATGTTAAACTTATTTCAAATGGTTACTTTCTGATTCTACCTTCATCTTCTTTTCTTCCATTACAATTGGAGCATATTGCAATTGCCTCCTTTCTTCACGTTATTAACTTTTCCCTTTTTATCAGAAAAAGGATCTTGCTTTCTTTGATTCTCTTATTGATATTTTAAAAAGAACTTTTTCCCTCTCTTGCTGTCTCTCTCAGGCAAGTCCCATCTCAATTGTACTTTGTCGTTCATTGTTAGTCTTTGTGTCCATCCTCTTATCCCAGCCTAGTTTTTTCCTTTTACTTTTTTTGGGGGGGAAGGGATGGAAATAGGGGGCACTGGTGTTGGGAGTCTCCTATCAGTTTCAGGCCTTAAGCAAAATGCATTCATTTCAAACGAAATTCAGAAGACAAGGTTTCTTTGTTTCAATAAATTGGAGCCTTATGCAACACATACTTATCTAAAGACATTTTAGAATAGAACTTCTAAATGTCTAACAAGTGAAAAATTCTGATCTTGGGCTTTAGTCACTGAAGATAAGGAAAGACATCTGCTTCATTACCCCCATCTGGCTTTTACACATGCATTTCAGACCGAGTATGCTCTTGCTCTTTTTTTAATCTGTGCCCATCTGCTGGTATGGTGTGTTCCCACCCTAACATATTTTCAGGCCCTTGCCATAGGGCAGAAGTGCCAAGCAATTATTTGTTGAGATAGATAGCCCACATAATACTGTAAGTGACATCTGTTTGGTAGGAAATCCCTCCCTTGTGGCAGTAGTGTCATATTTGTAGCTCATAGGAATATTGGAATTGACATACAGGAACAATTGAATGTTTCATTTTATCCTGAATTTTCACTCTGAGAGCATGCAATACCAGATGCTTTAGAGGGCCATGTAACCCCCTGACTCTTTCCCTTGTTCTCTCTACACCTATGGTAATTGGCAATACTACACTATGAGGAAAATTTCTTCCTGACCCCAGCTGGTAACCAAATTATGCCCTAAAGCATGAAGATTGGCATATTTTAAAGTTTATTGTAGCTAAGATGGTGAAAAATGGGATATTTTTCAGATTAATGTCCTTACTAGATTGTTAAATCTAAATAATAGCTTGAATAATAAATTCCACAAATTACTCTTAGTAACATTATTTGGCAAAATTTCAGTAACAAATGAACATTTTAATCTTTTAAGGGTGCTGATCCCTATGTTTGGCAATTGGTTCTTCTTCTTTAAACTATTTCAAACAGAGGATAAGAAAAATAGTCCGTAGTCTATAAGGGTTCAAGACTTGAATCTTTGTATATAGATGAATTTGATAAAACTTATATTAATTAGCTCTGAGTAAACTCTGAATTTATTGATTTTTAGCCATTTGAGGTTAAGAATGCAAGTAGAATTTGGAGACAAGATCATTACTGGCAAATTAAAAATACAATATGCAAGGTAGGGGCTGGCCTGGTGGCATAGTGGTTAAGTTTGCACGCTCTGCTTTGGTGGCCTGGGGTTCAGGGTTCAGATCCAGGTCGTGGACCTACACACTGCTTATCAAGCCATGCGGTGGCAGTGTCCCACTTGCAAATAATAGAGGAAGATTGGCAACAGATGTTAGCTCAGGGCCAATCTTCCTCACCAAAAAAAAAAAAAAAAAGGCAATATGCAAGGTAGGTTCTGGATAAATTCACACTTAATTCAATTTCCCAAACCATCTACATTGATGCTGTTACTCTCTTCAACAATCCTTAGAATATCATGAACAATTTCAGATTCAAAAAAGTTAGGATGGTGTAATTATGAGTGGCTTTTAAAATTAGAGTTGAAATGAAAGTACTCAATTACATAATTAGATCAACCCATTTACTTGAGTTTATGTTTAAGTAAGATTTAAACATTTAGCAATTGCAAGCTGTATTAGTTATGTGTTGTTGCAATACCTACTGCTATGAAAGTTAATGACCTAAAACAACTATTTTACTTTATAATTATCTGGGTCAGCAAATGGGCTCTGTTCATTTTAGTGGTTCTTTTGCTGCTCATTCTGCATACTATCTGGTGACTCTCCTGGGGATTGACAGTCTAAGATGATGGTCAAGAGTCTGATTGTTGGTGTTGGCTATCTGCTGGCCCATTTGTCTCTAGTAGGAAAACTTGTCTTCTTCATGTGTAGTAGCATTCTAAAAGCAGGATGAAAGGGGACCAACCTTAATGTGGAAATTATTTTAAAATTCTGCTAGCGTGATGTTCCACTAGCCAAGCTAACATGGCTAAGCCCAGAGTTAGTGTGAGAGAAAACTACATGATGGAGTGGATACAGAGAGGTATGATTTTTTTTTTGGATGCTCTAACTGAAATGATGCACTACATATTGCTATCCAAAATTATCAGTTGGCAGAACCTTACCTTCCTGATTACTTCACACAGTACAGCCATTACTAGAATAGTGTGCTAAATTTTGTAAATCTACAAGAGAAGAGAATTGTGTAAATAATGTAAAGATCGGAGAAACTAATTTCTTAGTTCATCTGTCCCTCTTTCTGTATATTTTAGATACAAGTTCTTTATCAGTTATGTGGTTTGCAAATATTTTCTCCCAGTCTAGTTTTTTGGCCTTATAATAAGATCTTTTACAGGGCAAAAATTTTTAATTTTGATAAAATTCAGTTTATCAATTATTTGTTTTATGGATTGTATTTTGGTATCATGTTTAAGAACTCTTTTTATACCTTGCTAGATTCAATCTGCTAATATTTTGTTGAGGATTTTTGCATTTAAGTCCATGAAAGATATTGATCTATAGTTTTCTTTCTTTCTTTTCTTTTTTTATATTGTTTTGTCTGACTTTGATATCGGAGTAACGCTGATCTTATACAATGAGTTGGAAAATGTTAGTTTCTCTTCTATTGTCTGGAAGAGATTGTGTAGAGTTGGTGCCAATTCTTATTTACTGTTTGGTAGATTCTTCTATTGAAGCCATGTGAGCCCTAGAGATTTCTTTTTTATGAGTTTTTTTTTTTTTTTTTTTTTGTGGGGAAGACCAGCCCTGAGCTAACATCCGTTGCCAATCCTCCTCTTTTTGCTGAGGAAGACTGGCCCTGGGCTAACATCCGTGCCCATCTTCCTCTACTTTATATGGGACACCGCCACAGCATGGCTGACACGCAGTGCGTCGGCGGGTGTCCAGGATCCAAACTCGCGAACCCCGGGCTGCCAAGAGCGGACTAAACCGCTGCGCCACCGGACTTTTTTGTGAGTTTTTAAATGACAAATTCAATTATTTTAACAGTTATAGGATGTTGAAATCCCCAATTAAGATTGTGGATTAGTCTATTTTTCCTTTCAGTTCTATCAGTTCTTGTTTCATGTATTTTGATGCTTTGTTGCTTGGTGCATACACATGTAGCATCAATAAGTCTTCTTGGTAGATTGACTCATTCGTTATTATGTAATACTTTTCTTTGTTGCTAGTAATTTTCTTTGATCAGAAGTCTACTTTACATGATATTAATAGAACTACTCTTCCTTTTTTAAAAAAATTTAGGTTTGCGTAGTATATCTTTTTTCTATTCTTTCAATCTGCTATGTCATTATATTTGGAGTTTCTCGTGGACATCACATAATTAATTGTGTTTTTATCCATCCTGCTAATCTCTGTCTTTTAATTGATATATTTAGAACAGTTGCAATTAATGCAGTTATTGATAGAATAGGGAATAAAGTTTTCTATTTTATTATTTGTTTTCTATTTGTTCCCTCTGTTTCTTATTCTGTTTCCTTTTGCTTTTCTTCCTGTGGATTACACTTTTTGGAGTTTCATTTGACTTATTTCCAATGTTTTTGAGTCTATATCATTGTATAGTTTTTTAGTGGTTTCTCTGTGTATCGCAGTATATACAGTAGCATATGTATCTAATGTCATGGTCTACATACATCTCAGTCTACTGGTATTGACATTTTACTACTTTGAATAAAGTGAAGAAAATTGACTTCCATTTGCTCTGCTCACTTTTTAAATATAATTTTCTTAATTAGTTTTTCTACATGCTTTGAGCACACATTAGATGGCATTATAATTTTTGCTTCAACCATCAAATGTGATTTTAAAAACTCATAAAGAAAGAACTCACAAAACTCAATAATAACAAAACAAATTACCTAATTAAAAACTGGGCAAAAGATCTGAACATATACCTCACCATAGATGACATGCAGATGTCAATTAAGCATATGAAAAGATGCTCAATATCATATGTCATTAGGGAATTTCAAATTAAAACAATGAGGAGATATCACTACACACCTATTAGAATGGCAAAAATCTAAAACACTGACAATATCAAATACTGATGAGGATGTGGAGAAGCAGGAACACTTATTTATTGCTGGTGGGAATGCAAAATGGTACAGCCCCTTTGGAAGACATTTTGTTGACTTTTTATAAAACTAAACATACTTTTTCAGATTTTCTGCATAGACGATCATGTCATCTGTGAACAAAGACAGTTTCATTTCTTCCTTCCTAATCTGTATTTTTATTTCCTTTTCATGTCTTATTGCATTAGCTAGGAGTTCCAGGAGGATGCTGGAAAACATTGGTGAGAAGGGTCATTCTTGCTTTGTTCTTGATCTTGCTGAGAAAGCTTCAAGTTTCTCACCATTAAGTATGATGTTAGCTGTAGGTTTTTTGTAGATATTGTTTATCAAGTTGAGGAAGTTCCCCTCTATTCCTAGTTTGCTGAGAGTTTTTATCATGAATGAGTGTTGGATTTTGTCAAATGCTTTTTTGCATCTATTGATATAATTATGTGATTTTTCTTCTTTAGCCTGTTGAAGTGAGAGATTACACTAATTGATTTTTTAATATTGAAGCAGCCTTGCATACCTGGGTTAAATCCCACTTGGTCATGGTATATAATTATTTTTATGCATTGTTGGATTCAATTTGTTAATAGTTTGTTGTGGATTTTTCATCTATGTTGATGAGAGGTATTGGTCTGTAGTTTTTTTTCTTGTAATGTCTGTCTGGTTTTGGTAATTAAGGTAATGCTGACCTCATAGAATGAGTTAGGAAATATTCTCTCTACTATCTTCTGGAAGAGATTATAGACACTTGGTATAATTTCTTCCTTATATATTTGGTAGCATTCACCAGTGATCCCATCTAGGACTAGTGTTTTCTGTTTTGGAAGGTTATTAGTTATCGATTCAATTGCTTTATAAATATAGGCCTATTCAGATTGTCTATTTCTTCTTGTGTGAGTATTGGCAAATTGTGTCTTTCAAGGAATTGGTCCATTTAATCTAGGTTATCAAATTTATGGGTGTAGAGTTGCTCATAATAATCCTTTATTATCTTTTTAATGTCCATGGGATCTGTAGTGAAGTCCCATTTCATTTATGATACTGGTAATTTGTGTTTTCTTGTTTTTTTCCTTAGTCTTATTAGAGGCTTATTAATTTTATTGATATTTTCAAAGTACCAGATTTTGGTTTTGTTGATTTTCTCTTTTGATTTCCTGTTTTCAGTTTCATTGATTTCTGCTCTAATTTTTATAATTTCTTTTCCTTTGCTTACTTTGAATTTAGTTTGCTCTTCTTTTTCTAATTTCCTTAGATTACTGATTTTAGATCTTTCTTCTTTTTTAGCATATACATGCAATGCTGTAAATTTCCCTCAAAGCACTTCTTCCACTACATCCCATGAATTTTGATAAGTTGTATTTTCATTTTCATTTAATTAAAAATATTTTTAAATTTCTCTTGAATTTTCCTCTTTGACTCATGTGTTATCTAGAAGTATGTTGTTTTATCTCTAAGTATTTTGGGATTTCACACTTTTTTTGTTGTATTGAATTCTAGTTTAAATCCACTGTGATCTGAGAGCATGGAGTGCATGATTTCTGCTCTTTTGAATTTATTAATATGTATTTTATGGCCTAAAATGTGGTCTATTTTGGTGAATGTTCCTTATGATCTTGAGAAAAATGTGCATTCTGCTGTTGTTGGATGAAGTACCCTATAGATGTCAATTGTATCCAGTTGATTAATGGTGTTGTTGAATTCAACTATGTCTTTAACGATTTTCTGCCAGCTGGATCTGTCCATTTCTGATAGCAGAGTGTTGAAGTCTCCAATTATAATAGTGGACTTTATTTCTCCTTGAAATTCTATCAGTTTTTGTCTCATGTATTCTATAGTTAGGTGCATGCATATTAAGGATTGTTATGTCTTCTTGGAGAATTGACTTTCTTATCATTATGTAATGCCTCTTTATCTCTGGTAACATTACTTGCTGTGAAGTCCACTGTGTCAGAAATTAATAGAGCTACTCCCAGTTTCTATTGATTAGTGTTAGTATGGTATATCTTTCTCCATTCATTTACTTTTAATCTGTGTATTATATAATATATAGATATATGTAAATATAATCTCTATATTAAAAGTGAGTTTCTTGTAGACAACAAGAGCTGGGTCTTGTTTTTTGATCCATTCTGGCAGTCTCTGTCTTTTAATTGGTGCATATAGAACATTGACGTTCAGAGTGATTACTGATATAGTTGGTTTAATATTTACCACATTTGTTACTATTTTCTCTTTGTTGTCCTTGTTCTTTGTTCCTATTTTTGTCTTCTACTTTTTTTGCTTTCTGTGGTTTTCACTGAGCACTTTATGTTTATTCCATTTTCTCTCCTTTCTGAGCATATCCATTATACCTTTTAAACTTTTTCAGTGTTTGCCTAGAGTTTGCAGTATACATTTACAACTAATCCAAGTGTATTTTCAAAAAGCATTATATCACTTCGCAGTAGTGCAAGTGATATAATGCTCATAATAACAAAATAATACTAATTTCCTCCCTCTTGTTCTTTGTATTATTGCTCTCATCTATTTCACTTATATACAAGCATACACACACACAAGCATACATAATTGAATACACTGTTGCTATTATTATTTTGAATTAACTGTTTTCTGTTAGATCAATTAAACATTTAAAAAAAGCTTTTATTTTACCTTAACTTTTTCCTTCTCTGATGGTCTTCTTTTCTTTATATGATCTGAGTTTCTGAACTATATCATTTTCCTTCTCTCTAAAGAACTTCATTTAATATTTCTTGCCAGGCAAGTCTATTGGCAACAAAGTCCCTCAATTTTTGCTTGCCTGAGAAAGTCCTTATTTCTCCTTCACTTTTGAACAATGATTTTTCAGGTTACAGAATTCTAGATTGTTGGTTTTTTTTCTCTCAATTCTTTAAATATTTCACTCCATTCTCTTTTAGCTGAGGAGAAGTCAATGTAAATCTTATTTTTGCTTCTCTATAGGTAAGGTGTTTTCTTCCCTCTGGCTTCTTTCAGGATTTTTTTCTTTATCTTTGACTTTCTAAAGTTAGTATATGATATACCTAAGTTTAATCTTTTAAGGATTTATCCTGCTTGGTGATTTTTAAGCTCCCTGGATCTGTGGTTTGGTGCCTGACATAAATTTGTGGAAATTCTGTCATTATTGGTTCAAATATTTCTTCTGTTCCTCTTTCTCTTCCTTCTCCTTTTGGTATTCCCATTATGTATATATTACACCTTTTGTTGTTGTTCCACAGTTCTTGAATATTCTATTCTGCTTTTTTCAGTCTTTGTTCTCTTTCCTTTTAGCTTTGAAAGTTTTTATTGTCACATCCTTAAACTCAGAGATTCTTTCCTCAGTTATGTCCAGTCTACTAATGAGCCTATCAAAGGCATTCTTCATTTCTGTTATAGTGTTTTTGATCTCTAACATTTCTTTTCAATTGTTTTTTAGGATTTACATCTCTCTGCTTATGTGATCCATCTGTTCTTGCATGTTTGTTTACTTTTCTTACTAAAGCCCTTAGGATGTTAATCATAGTTTTGTTTTAATTCCAGGTCTTATAATTTCATCATCCTTGCCATATGTGACTCTGGTTTTGATGCTTGTTCAACCTCCTCAGACTGTGTTTTTTGCCTTTTAGTATGCCTTGCAATTTTTTTGTTGCAAATTGGAATTGATATATTGGGTGAAAGAATCTGCCGTAAATAGGCCTTTAGTAATATAGTGCTAATTTGTGAGAGGAAGGGAAATATTCTCTAGTCCTGCAATTAGGTCCCAGTCTTTTGATAAACCTATGCCTCTGGACTGTGAACTTCATACCTTCTCCATCCCCACTTTCACATACCTTAGGTGGTAGAAGAGGGCTAGATGGGGCTGAAGTTGGGTATTTCCTTCTCTCAGGTAGGTTAAGATCTGGTAAAATAGTTTCTCCTGAGGGAAGGTCTTGTTAATAATAAAGAATGCTCTGGTATATTTCAAATAGTTACTTTTCCCCTCCCTCTGCCAGAAGCAGGAGGGAATTTTTCTCTGATTATTCATTGTGAGAACCAGGTAGAGCTCCTGCAGGTAAAAATCATAAAAGTGGGAGGGCCCCACACGTCTGGGTACCCCTAGAGCTTTTAACACTCAGTCTTGTCCTCACTGGGCCTCCAGCAATGTGTCAAGTACAGTTTAGATTTTCCTATCATGTTGCTGGCTTGCAAGGAGGTTGCTGCTTATGGATTTCTGCTTGGGATAAGTTGTGATTCTCTGTATCTGCCTGTCTGTCTCTCCAACTTGGGGGAGAACAGTTTGCCCTATGACCTCACTCTTCTGAAAGATCTAAGAGAAGTTGTTGATTTTTCAGTTTGTTCAGCTTTTCACTTGTTTTTAGGATGGAGTGGCTACTTCTAAGCTACTTACATTCTGGACCAGAAACCAGAAGTCATACACTTACTTTTGCTTTTCCAGTAGGTATAGTGGCATTAGTGAAATGTTTTTCATTTTCAATAATACAGAAACACTTCACAGAGAAAATAGGTTTTAAGGTGAGCCAAGGCAGCAAAGTTTTGAAAATTCAGTGCTTTTATGGCCAAATATTAGACTGTGCTTTGAAAAGGTCAAACTCTAAAATGAATATTAAGTAACCAACTCTGTATTATAAGTTCTGTAAATCTTGGATACCTTTTTAATGATATCTTTGCAAGAGGGTATTACACTTGTTAATTAAAGTTGAAAAAATAACCAACATCCTCATTATTAGTATCTATAAGTAGCAATTCATCTGCTGGGTACAGCCGGCATATATATTTAAAGCACAACGTGCTACATAAAATCAGTGATAGTCAGTTTAATTAGCATCTGATGGGAGTTAGCAATTTAACTTCAATTTACAGCATAAAGGTTAGGTGTGGTGAGCTCAATCTATAATCCTGGTGCTATTATAATAATGAACAGTAAATTGACCACCAAATAAAAACTAAGAGTACAGGAAAAGTATCCACAAGTTTGGTAATCTGTAAAGCTACTACATCCTCATAAAAAATGTACTCTAATTTTTAATTTTTAAATACATTTGTCATTACATGGTAGTGCTTATGGGAAGCTAAAACCTGAAGTCTAGTCTAGATCTAGGCATAATGAGGAAAAAGTAATCACATTAACAGCAGTTGGTCTTACCCATGTGACTTCAAACCAATTCTGATTTTTATAAAATTGTTCGGATTACCACATGCTGAGGGCATCTGTAGTGTTTGTGACCTCACACTCAGGAATTAAGATTATTCACGTCGTTTTCTATCTCCATAATGTATTTAAAACTACCTCATATATTATTTTGTTGATCTCCAACCTGTTTTAGTGGTTTCTATATTCCTTATGCTTTTAAATTTTTCTTGTGGTGTTTCTTTTATAATAACTCACCTTTCTTTCATAATAAATAAATTCTATCAATTTGTACAGCCTGGGGGAAAATGGAAAATGAAACAAAACAACAAAACCCTGTGTTCATTAGTTTAGCAACCACCTTTAAAAAGTTGGTATCAGGAAGATGAGACGAGTGAACTTAATCAAATTTCTGATGTTGATTTTTTTCCGGATGGGGTTTTGCCTATACAAACTTTCAGTAATCGACGAAGTTATAATAGTTGGAAAAAAGGCAGGGGTTTTTCTATAAAAAGTGAGAGCTTATTTTAGGCATAAACAGATGTGAGGAAAAAGGTATGAAACGTGAAATTACAAAGAGTATGCATTTGGTAAGATCATGATGACAAAGCAATAAAATTAAACAACAACAAAAAAGAAACAACAAGCAAAAGCAAATCCACTGTAAAACCATCTAATAGGGTAAGTCATATATTAAATTGTAGATTAGGTAAATTTCATCTTCAGAATTCAAAGCTACAAATTCTACGTTCTTTATTTTTCTTCCTAGAGCCCTTTCTTGCCCGTTTTGTTGCCTTGTGCCTTTATGATCTCTCTTTCTCACATGTGCATCCTTGAAGAATTTTGTTTTGCTTTAAAAAATAAAAATGAAGGCCTCTTCTATGAACTGTATGTGTAGGTTTTTCTTTTTTTTCCCCCTTTTTCAAGCACATATATTCTATAGACCCCACTGCACAGTTCATGTATCATCTTACCATTGTTTCATGGATGTCACGTCTTACCTCTTACTAGGAAATTTTCCCTTGAGGATAAGGCCCAAGTCTACTGCTTTTTTTGAAACTTCAAAGTATTCAGTCTGCTGATGTATTAACTCAGTATGTACTCAGTAAATGTTAATTGGTTGAATAAATGAACCAATGAAAGGAATGCAAATTCTTTTACCTTTGTAAAATATGGTTAATCTATTCTCCCTTTGGACTGGTTTAAATTGCTGTAAGGGCATTTGTGGGGGCTGTTTGTTAATTTAGCATGCTTTTTGTTGTAGAGGCTATGGACCGATGCTGGTTTTCCAGTAATGATCATACTCAATTCTGCAGTATACTTTTTGGACACAGGATAGGAGATCCAATCTTGCAATTACTCAGTGACTCTTGAGGTGACCTACATTTTCTATATTAAAAAAATATATATATGGGTAAAGGGAGCAATAGTGACCATCATGGAAATCTGCCTTGTTTGCTTGGTGGAGATTGCCCAACTCAAACAAATTAATTAAATTTATTAATGTGGTGAGTATCTCCTTTAGCCGTGGCCCTGATTTTAAGTTAGAAGAATACTACGAAGAAAGAGGTGTATATTGAGTAAAACTTTAATTCATATACACACACATATCAATCTTTCTTTTCAAACTTTGGGTTTTAAAACTTCACTATAATGGGGAAACATATTTTAGTTGAAAAGTAAAATGCTAAAATATCTGATCATGCTTATTTTTCCCCAGGTAACCTATTTATTTTAGAATGAATGGAATACATGAAAGATGCATTTGCCAAGATTTTTGTCTATTTAAATCTGCAGTTCCAAGGCAGTGTTTTAATCCTATTAAAGCTAATTGAATGGAGTCTGCAGGCTTTGTCAGTTAGGTGAAGTGTGAGTTATAACTAGTATTAAAGGAAGAAAAATATAGGAACCAAACAGTAACAGAACTCACTCTCTTCTGTCATTTATTCTTTCTACATGAACCTTAGGGCAATGTGAAAGAGTGCTTTCTGAGTTCACAGGGCAATTCATTGGCCACATTGGGATGAGATCTTATCTGTGAAAGGACAATTAGTAGGTGAAAAAGTCTCCTGTGTTTGGAAGTTTGTATTATGTCTTAATGGGGGATCCAGTAGCTTTACTGGAGACAAAGGTCTGACAGTGTTTCCGTTAAAACACCCCTTCCGTTAAAACACCCCTTCCCACAGCGAACACTGTCAGTGTAAAAATTTGCCATGGGCTAACGTTTGCATCAAGATTCTAGCCTAGAAGATATTTTGTTTTAGAAATTCAGTTGGGCCAGTTTAGCTCAATGGTTAAAAGGGATGAATATATGTGTCCAATTGCCTTTTTTGTTTAGCGTAGTTATGAAATTGTTTTTCCAAAGGCATTTGCAAATGGACAGGTTTTTTCTACACAACTAAACAGACACGTTTATAAAAAGAGCAGTTTGGAATGAGGCAAATTTTCAATCTTGAATGATTTTGTAAATTGAGTTAAGCAATTAGAGTTCTTATTTATTTTTGTTTTAAAACTTCATGTTGGAGATGTTTTTCCATTTAGAGTGCAACTCAGTCAATTTTGACTTCCATTTGGAAGCCAAATATCTTTGTTTATGTAGAATCTTTAGTCTTTGTTCTTATTCTCCCATGGAAAGAGTTTGTAAATAAAGAATGCTGATTTTCTAATGGCAGGGACATTACAAAAGTTTGTGAATGTCCTATATAAAGAATCTCCTATTAGTGATGACCTAACTGGGGGAAAACGAAATGGGGGCTAATACAACCCTAAATTTTTATGTGAATGACGGGACCAATAACTTATTTCACCATTTACACAGTATTTGCTTTTAATTAGGATCTTACATCATTTAATAGATTTCGCAAAAATTGAAAGCTCTGTATAGTCTAACCCATGAGATTTTAGAGAGGAGACCACTCTCTAAAGGCTCTCTCCCGCTATATTATGCAATGTTCTTCACACAAGTCTGATCTATATAATGAATTTCCCTAGAGAATTTTTTATGCATAAGGAATTGGAAGACAGAGTATTTTCTGTGTATTCTCTTTTAAGTCCACAGTTCAGATCTCTAGAACAACCTCTCCAATCTTTTAACATTGTATGACTCTATTGGCAAAACATTTTTGAGCACCTGCAAATTATGTATTTACTTTACATTTTAAAATTTATACTCATAGTATTGTACTAATACAATTTTCAGATAAAAATAGTTTTATCTTTTACCTTTGAGAGAAAAATGAACAGTAAAATTTCTGGTATTTTCTACTTTCGCCCTAGTGGTGAGACTTCCTTTCGGAGACCAGCGTCCTAGATATTAGCTGCCAGTCTGTGTGATGGTTTGACACATCTGGAGAAGCCACGCTGGGCCTCTGCGGTTAGGGATCTCTTCCCAGAGGACTGGACATATGTGATCCAAACCTTGACACCTTGGACCTCTGGACAGAAGAGAAGTTCCAGGGATAGTGGCTAGGAGGACAGAGGAAAGAACTTACCCTCTTAATTTAAAAATCAGCTTCCCCATACATTCCTATTTGTGTGCATCCTTGTGTAGACATAGGTTAACATTAGCTTATGTGAAAAGGGAAGGGGTTTTAGTCAACCACAAAAAATAGTAACCAAGATTTATTGAAATCTTCCTATGTAATAAGGACTTTTCTTAGATTTATGTATATATTTACTCAATCGATCTTTACAATAACCTCAAGAAGTGAATACTGTTTTCATTCCCATTTTATTGTAAAGAAACCGAGGAACACCATGTTTACCATCCTGCCTCATTCTTTGGTTTTCCAATTTTTGGAATATTTAGCTGACTTCTACCACATTCTCAGTTTTGGAGATGTATCAGTGACTAAGGCAGTTCCTATGATCAGAGAGCTGGCAGTCTAATTGGAAAGGCAGAGAAAAAAAGAGAATTACAATACACTAGGAAAAGTTTCATAATGGGTCAGCACACAGTTCTATAGCAACACAACACTAAGGGTAGAGGTGGGTATGGTTATCCAATCCATTCTTTGAGAGCATTAGAGAAAGCTTCCCAAAGAAAGCTATCCCTAGGTTAAGATCCGATGAATGGGACCCAGTTAGCCTGGAGCAGTAAGGGGCCAGGAAATAATGCTCCAAACAGAGGGAACCGCAGGTGCAAAAACTGAGGTGAAAGAGATCGTGAAGAGCTTGATGACAAAGTCATACAAAGAATGATGAAGGAATAAGTATGTACTCATCTCAGATTGGATTTAAGGGAAATGTGATAGCAAAATATTTTTTGAAGGATTATTATATGGAGAAAATAATCTTATTCCACATTATTCCAGAAGGAAGAATGACCAACAGAAATTAACATGCTAATTAACATTTCTAACATGTTAGAATGTGGTGATTTACAGTTTAAGATTAAAAATAAACATTTAAGCTATTAGATTGATCCAACACACAGTAACATGGATTTGAGGTCCCTGTTACTAGAAGCATTTAATTACAGGTTGGAAGGTTTTCCCTTTTTCATGAAAACTGGAAGGTTATGTTTTTCTTTCTCCCATTGGAAAGGAACTTTTGTTCTCCAAGATACTTTCCACCTCACCTACCCCTGAAACCATTACTAGATTGAAAAGGATGATGTTAAGAAAAGATTAACAGGGGCTGGCCCAGTGGTGTAATGGTTAAGTTCACATGCTCTGCTTCAGCAGCCCAGGGTTCATGGGTTCGGATGCCGGGAGTGGACCTACACACCACTCATCAAGCCATGCTGTGGCGGTGTCCCACAAACAAAATAGAGGAAAGATTGGCACAGATGTTAGCTCAGGGCCAATTTTCCTCACCAAAAAAAAAAAAAAGATGAACAATGGAAGTAGCACTCTAATTTGCTGAATACAGAATTTGTAGAAAAGGAGATATATCTGGTAATATTTCAGGTTCAATTTGTGAGCAGTCTTGTAGCTCATGGGTCAAAACCCTATGTACTTTGGAGAAATAGTGAAGGATATAAAGTGATGGTCTTTTATTATATATGTTTTCAGTTTAGATGTGGAGAGTAGGCTATATGTATCATAGGCAATACTTCTTAGTATTTCTTAGTATCCTAGACATTCTATTTTGATAGGATACATATTTTAGAGGGACCAAACATTAATGCAGCAATTTATAGTTTTTAATTTTCACCTGAAACAGTCCCTTAAAAGAGAAATAATTTCACTGAATATAGGAAATGATCTAGTAAAATATTTAATACCAGTTTTAATAAAGTTTATCCCGAACAAGTGTGTTTTAAACAGTTTCATTGGGATAAAATTATGGACCCAAGACTGTGAGTTGGTGGCATCCAGGTTTAGTTGGAAATTTTAAACGTCAGCTGAGATATCTTCTCTTCTCTGATTTCTAACTGATTGTGGATCATATACCAATTTTGCCATAAAATTCCCAGTAATGGTCCAAATAGTGGGAGATCAAGCCAGAGAGTTAATGAATTTACCAAAGGAAAATAGCACAGTTATTAGTATTGCTGCTCTAAGGATGTCACTTCACTTCTTTTACAACATTTGGCAGATTCAGAACTGTCTCACCTATAGATCCAAAAGGGAATATATTGCAAGAATAATCATGTGAGATATGAGGAAGCAAATATAGGAGCAGAAATCACATAATTATATAATATAATTTCCATTCTATTTCAGTGCAAGCGGTTTACTAGTAGCTTACAAATAGGGGAGGGAAGTTTAAAATCATGACTTTGCAGAACATTCCACTTTCTCTCTTTCCTGTTGAATGCTGAGTTACCATTCTTCTAGACTCTGATCCTTAAAGGTAAGATTCAACTTTTCAAAGTATTGATATTGTCACTTTGCACTTGGTAACAATTCATTGGGGGAAATGCAGTGTCTTATAGCATTGAAATGTGGGAAAGAGTGGGGAGGGTAATGGTAAAGAAACATGAAAGATCTTAAAAAATGAGAACAAGAATAATTGAATGGTCATTTGGAGTTGGGCTTTCTCAAATTCCCTGGTCCTAAATATGGTATCATATTTTTTTAGGAAAGTGCTCATTACCATGACTAGCCAGAAATAGAGGGAGATAAATATTTAGTTTGACAAACTGTTCCAAGGGAGATGAAGGGGATGGGAATGAAGCAAATAAGTCCTTTGAATTCTGGAGGGGGGTGGCCAACCTCAATCTGGAGCACTCTTCTTTACTTCAGGTATGGAACTTTGAGTTAAGACAGGAAAATCATTGGAATGAAACTACTTTTTAAAACTACCATTTACCTTTAATTTTTATCAAGAAAAATAGCTTAATATCTTAATAAATCATGTGTGAAAGAAGTTAAATTTAAAAGAGAATAATTGGCATTCTAAAAATGAGGAATAGACTAGCAACAGTCTCTGAAAGATGTATTTTTGCAGATGTTATGTAAGAGTGAATTAATTCATGGAACTATTTTTGCCATCCTAATGTTAATGTTAGAGCATCTTATGAAAGAGAGGTTAAAAAGATACATTTAATAACTTTGGAATCATGGTTGGTTATTTTTGTGTTAGTTTTATCAAAAGGTCAATCTTAAAAGTTCTGTCGGTGATAACACTATGAATAAACTAACTAAATACATTTAATACACAGTTCCAGCTAAAGGTGACATCTATGTAACTTTGAATGAATGATGGGTGTAACTTCACTGGAGCTAATAATTTCATTTTAGCTTCATCTTGGGCTTATTTTATTCTTGTGACATTTAATGAGATCTATAAACAAACAAAAAAAATCTTATTCAACAATTATACACTTTGGGCTTTTAAACATATTTCTCTCAAAGCCGAGAAGTTATTGGCCTGTTGTGACATAGTTGCTTTGTGGAGTATGCGATTTGATCACCTGCTTAATGGAGATTAACAAACTCAACCCACGTGGCAAACTAATTCAGCAAATTAGAATTTTAAGTAAAGTTTTACCAGTACGGGCAAAGAACTCTCTCTACTATGGAAGTAATTAGAAGACTTATGAAATTTATACTTAAAAACTGATTCCTGGCTTCACTTCTCTCTTGGTTGAAAAACTGTTTGATGTATTCTTCTCAGCAGTACAAAAATCAATCACATCATATGCATTGTTCCTTAAATAAAATATAACTTCTTGTCTGAAACACCTTGCGTGATCTGGTTCCTATCTATCTTCCTAATCTAGTCCCAAGTCATTCTTCTCCCTCTCACTGTACTGCAAACTGACAGTAATTCAGTTTCTCAAGCTCAGCACGCTCACTTCTAATGAAGAGCTTTTGCATATGCTGTTCCTCTCCCCTACTCTTTGCATATCTGGCTCCTTTTTATTCTTCAAGTTAATGGTCTTGTTTGTTAACGGGCCTCCTCATTCTTTGTTAGCCTCTGTTTATTAGTATTTATATTAGTGCTTGTTTGTCTGTTGGTCTTTGACAATGCCATTAGCCTAAAGTTCTGTGAGGGCAGAGACCCTGTTTGATTAATTAAACCAGTTATCCACAGCAGCCAGCAAATTCTTGATATATAGTAGCTGCTCAATAATTACTAATCAATGAAAACACAACTGCAATAACTGAAAAGAAGTCAAGCACTTAATTAGTGTGTGCCTCTGAAATAGATACCTTCAAACAATTGCCAGATACTTATTGAAAGTGAAATATATGGAAAGCAATGGATTCTTGAAAATTTTGGAAAATATAAACTATAAGGTATGGTATATCTTATACATCCCAGGAAACACGGCAAGGCATGATTGTTTATTTTTGGAGTTGCATTTCAGAATTATAATAATGGTCAAATATTGAAAATTTCCAGAAACTGTGTACACTCACCAGTTGATTCCATTAAATATTCTGATACTAATTGGGGTTAGTTCACATATTATGGAAACCTCATCAACATGCCATGCAAAAATGGAATCTTCTCAGTTCAGATCTTGGCTGGCAAATTGCAAAAAAGTCATTTTTACTAGAATGGGCTGTGACTCAGTATAGAAGGGTAGAATGAATAATTTAATATTGCTAAATGTTCAGCAATTGGTTAGTTACTTTTATTTGTTATAAATAATGTGTTTATGACATAATTAGTACAGAAGAAAATTTAATTGTATCATTGGAAGTTTAGGAAAGATTATATCATGAAATAAATTTTAATCAAATCTTAAAGTTGCCTTGGTTTAGTCTGTAGGCATCCCGGTGAAAATATTTTAGGCAAATCTTGAAAAGATGCTTGAAGGGCGAGCAAAAATGCCAAGAATTGGGTTAATTGGCATAATACAAGGTGCCTGGGCACAGTTGGGGGAAAGTGTCAGAGTAGGGAGAATCCCTACCAAGAAAGACGGTTTCTGCAATTAGCTCTCTGAACTTTAACCCTTCCAGAATAATTAATGAGTAACAGAGGGGCTCAAGACAAAGACACAAAGTGATATGGTGGGTGCTAGCAAGTAATACATCAAAGAATGCTCGTAATTGGCCCTGTGGCTTTCATTCTTTGCCCTATTTCTTTCAATTCATTGACTCAAAATAATAGGTTCAGGTTCATTATCAACAGGTTTCTAGCTGTAAGAGTACAACATTACAACAAAGCTTGGATTGTGGCAGTGTTGATGACTAAGTAAGAAGTTGTAGTTGGTAACCATTCTTTGAGGAGGGGAAAATAGCAGATTCCTTCTGAATGAATCAACAGCATTTATACACATATTCAGAATCTTGAAAGCCTGTATTCTCCAACTTTACAATGCTGGAATATGGTTGTTGTGGGCAGGTATGTATATTTCCATTTGAATGATGTAGGAAGCTGCAGTGAAAGGTTTATACTTCCTGTATTATTTTAAATGAAACTGAATTATTGGCATATGAAACATAAAGACACCAAGGGTTTTGTCACTCCAAGCATGTAACTGTAGATTATTTCTTATATTTTTGAATTATATAGTTTGCGGAAGTTTTGATTCTTTACTTTAGATCATAATGGGAAAAAAAGGGAAAAGTTTCTTGGTAAAATTCTAAGACAAGTGCTCTGAATTATTCAAATAGTAAATTAAATTTGTTTCATATATGGATACATTTTAATAGCTTATATTGTGCACAAGATATGCAAATATTTTCAAGATTTATGCTTTGTTATTTTATTTAATTTTGTGTGGTCATTATGTAAGGCAAGATCAATTTTATTTTTGCACTTGGACACTTGAAAAATATCTTTCTTTACTAATCACTCCAGAGTCTTTAGAAGAAGTTAGCATTATGGTTATTAATTTACAATAACCATTATTAGTACTGCTAATTTCAATTTTAGAAATTAGACATCATTATACAATCACAAATATCTGAGTCTAAAAAAATTAATGCATATGATGATTATCATTTAAAATTTCACAGTAGTTAATATTATCATTTTATCCAACTAAAAACTTAGCTATATATTTTAAACCAGAATTTTATTAAAAGCTTCTATATTTTTAGC
Source organism: Tapirus indicus (assembly GCA_031878705.1). Taxonomy (NCBI): domain Eukaryota; kingdom Metazoa; phylum Chordata; class Mammalia; order Perissodactyla; family Tapiridae; genus Tapirus; species Tapirus indicus. Next base: position 136,189,890 of record CM062917.1, on the reverse strand, counting down.
TATTTATTATATTTTCTTCCTCAAAAGCATATTGTATATTGGTAAATAAGCCATATATTTGTTGTTGGATGTTTTGATCAAATTTCTTTCAAACTTTAGAGATAAATTGGAGTCAAATACCAAATATGAGATTGAGTTAGAAATTTAGATTTGTGATTCCCATTAGTTAAATATCTATTAAAATGCATTGAAAATTATTGATGGAGATGAAACATATATATATGTTCATTATCTCATCATAATAAAATCTGTACTAATTACCTAGGATGTATCCGCTGAGAATATAATTTTCCCACAAAAAATTTTATGACATCATTGCTAATTCATATGAGCATATTGTTGGAAAATCATTATGATTCACTATAATAAATTCATGAATCTACAAATTTAGCTTTTACATTTCCTGGTGGACAGTTTTTAGCATATTTTCTTTTGCTTTAGATCATGATGGTACATTAGATTTTAAAAGAAGAAGATACTCATTTTTTTCTTCATCAATAACAGAAAACACCTTTTCATTTTGGTTAATAAATGATTTGTTAATATATAATACTGGCCTAAGATTTCCTGTGGCGAGTTAAAATTTTGGGGGACTTATAATTTAGGAGTTTTGAGAGTCCTTAGAGACCATCTTTTGACTTTAGTTTAGCAAGTTAACCTAACAAAAGGTCCTCCTAGCTTTAATATGCTATCCCAAATCTGGGTGAAGAAGGGAATTTAGGAGTGAGGTTTTTGGAAGATTTGCCCCTCAGTGTTAAAGTCTCCACTCACTCTGAAGCAAATGTGTATGTACACACATTTGTTACTTCTGTATACATTCCATGATTTAATAAATATTAACTACGCATTTCCTGATATAATGAGCATTGTGAAAATAGATTAGAATATCAAAGAAGGATAAAACCATCATCGCTAAGCTCACTATCTCTTAGGAGAAACAGATGTGTTAACATATAATAACAATATGATACCGTTCAATACTAGAATGAAGATATCAATAAAATTCTTCCCAAGCAGAAGAAAGGAGCCACTAAATACGCCTGCGGGGTCTCCTAGAAGACTTCATAGAAAAGGTGGCATTTAAACTTGGGTCTTGACAGGTAAATAAACATTAACCAGGCAGGAAAGGTGAAAGATGGAGGGGATGTAGTACATGAAGTTACTGGGGCATAAAGAGCATACTATATTCAAAAAGCAGCAAGTTAAGTTGCTTAAAAGATTACCTTGAGTACTGAGTACTTGTTATAAAGTTGCAGGGATGTTAGGCTAATTCATTGTCTGGAATCAGGCTGAATAGTAACTTGTGTCTGTGCTGAAGATTTTGGACTTAATTTTGGGAGCTTGGGGGAACTTGGAATATCTATAAGAGCATGTACTTTAGGAAGTCAAGTGTGTAGGCAGTGAGTAGCTGGTCTGGAGAGAGTAGAGACTGGTGACTTGTAGCAAGAACTTCTGGGAAGCTATTGTAATTATTTAGACTATAAACTATGACCTACTCAATGGAGACAGGGGCAGTGAGCATGGAGAAGAGCAGGGCTGATTTAGAGATTGTTGAGACAGACTCCACAGGATTTGATACTGCCAGGTAAAGAAATTGGTATCATTGAGGGAAAGCCCTCAGATTTATATTTTTGGTGTTTGGGACAATGTAGGTGTATTATTTCTTTGTTAGAGGATAAAGAGATTTAAAAAAACAGCATCATTAAGATATACAGTAGTTGCTCATTATCCACAGAGGATATGTTCTAAGACCCCTGGTGGATGTCTGAAACCAGAGTACTGAACCCTGTACATACTATGGTTTTTCCTATTCATACACACCTATGATAAAGTTTAATTTATAAATCAGGCACATTAAGAGATTAACAACAATAACTAATAATAAAATAGAACAATTATAACAATACATATACTGTAATAAAAGTTACCCAAGACCTTAGCAAACTCAGCATATGATTTTTTTTTTCTTTTCTTAAGTCGAGAACTTTTACCTTTTAACTTAAAGGAAGCTTTGAGTTAACTTAAAGGAAGCTGTACGGCTTCTCTTTGCCATATCTGAATTGCCAGCATCACTATTCTTGCACTTTAGGGCCATTATTAAGTAAAATAAGGGTTACCTGAACACAAACACTACCATTCTGTGACAGTCAATCTGACAACTAAGTGACTGATGGGCAGATAATGTATGCAGTGTGGATACATTGGACAAACGGATGATTCACATCCCAGGTGGGATGGATTTTTATCATCAAAAAACACCGTACCCATTAGCAGTCACTCCCTATGATTCCCATTATACCAAATCTGACCAATCACTATTATGCTTTCTATTTTTTTGTCTTTTCTGGCCATTTCATACAAATACATGTGAATCATACTATATACAGTCTTTTGTGACTGGCATCTTTGACTTACCATAATATTTTCAAGGTTCATCCATGTTGTAGCATGCATCAGAACTTAATTCTTTATTTTTGTCATTGGAAAATAATATTTCATTGTATAGACATACTACATTTTATTCATCCATTGATTGGTTGTTGGACATTTGAGTTGCTTCTACTTTTGGCTCTTGTGAGTAATGCTGCTATAATATACATGTATAAGTTCTTCTTTGGTTGTATGTTTTCATTTCACTTGGGTAGGTATATACCTAGGTGTGGAATTACTGGGTCATATAGTAACTCTATGTTTAACATTTTAAGGAACTGTCAAAGTGTTTGCCAAAGTGGCTACACAATGTTACATTCTCAACAGAAATGTACGAAGGTTCCAATTTCTCCACATTCTTACCAACACTTATTATTGTCCTTTTGTTACAGCCATCCTAGTGTGCGTGAAGTCATTTTGTTTTTGATTTACATTTCCCTAATGAATAATGATGTTTAGCATCTTTTCATGTGCTAATTGATGATTTTTCTATCTTCTTTGGAGAAATATCTATTCAGATCCTTTGCCCATTTTGAAATTGGATTCTTTAGATTTTTTATTATTGAGTTGTAAGAATTCTTTATTATATTTTAGATAAAAGTCCATTGTCAAATATATGACTTGCAAATATTTTCTCCCATTGGGTGGGTTATCTTTTCACTTTCTTGATGGTGTCCTTTGAAGGACAAACATTTTTAACGTTGGAGGTTCTGTTTATATATTTTTTGTTTTGTTGCTTGTGCTTTGAATGTTGTGTCCAAGAAACCATTGCCTACAAAAGCCACAAAGATTTTCTTCTAAGAATTTTTCAGTTTTAGCTCTTATGTTTAGGTCTATGATCCACTTTAAATGAATTTTTAAGTCATTTTAAGTCAATTTTAAGTGTTTAGTGTGAAGTGTTAAGTGTCTAAGTGTTTAGTTTCTTCTGCATGTGGATATCTAGTTGTCTCAGCATCCCATTTCGTTGTCTGAGCACTCTTGTTGAAAATCAATTGACCATAAATGTAAGGGTTTATTTCTGAACTCAATTCTATTCCATTAATTTACATCTATCCTTGGCAAGTAGCTTTGTTGTAAGTTTTGAAATTGAGGATTGTGTCTTCCAACTTAGTTCTTTCTTGTTCTTTTTCAACATTTGTTTTGGGTATTCTGGGTCCATTGATTTTCTATATGAATTTTAGGATCAGCTTGTCAATTTCTGCAAAAACATCCTGCTAAGATTTTGATAGGGATTTCGTTGAATCTGTAGATCAGTTCAGTGAGTATTGCAATCTTAACAGAACTGAATATTCCTATCCATAACCATAGAATATTTCTTCAAATATTTAGATCATTATTTTCTTTCAACAATATTTTGTAGGTTTGGATACACATCTTGCACTTTTATTAAATTTATTCCTAAGTATTTTATTCTCTTTGATGCTGTTGTAAATGGAATTGTTTTCTTAATTTTGTTTTTTGCATTGCCTGTTGTAATATATAAAAATATAATTTTTTGTTGTTTATTGATTTCATATCCTCAACTTTGCTGAACTCATTTATTAGTTTTAAGAGTTTTTCTTAGAATTTTTTATGTACAAGATCATGTCATTTGCAAATAGAGATAGTTTTTCTTCCTTTCCAATCTGAATACCTTTTATTTGTTTTTCTTGCCTAATTGCCCTGGCTAGACTCTCTAGTACAATGCTGAATACAAGTGGTAAGAGTGGACATTGTCTTTTTCCTGACCTTAAAGGGAAATCTTCCAGTCATTTGCCATTAAGTATCATCTTAGCTTTGTTTTTTTCAAACATACCCTTTATCAAATTGAGGAAATGCCCTTGTATTCCTAGTTTGTTGGCTGTTTTTTATCATGAAAATGCGTTGGACTTAGTTAGATGGTTTCCTTGCATTTATTGAGATGATCATGTGGTTTTGATAAGATGGAATTAAAAAAAATTTAAATTTAGCATTCCATGGATATATATCAATACAACATTATAAGCCTACTTCAACATATTTGTAACAAATCTTTATTTTTGTTAATATATAGTTTTAAGAAAAACCTTTGGGCCCCATTACAAAAGTATGATCCGTGTATCCCATACTTCTGTATCCCATACTGAATATCACTTTTTGTATAAGATTTTAAATACATTCTTTTTATCTATAAAATAAAGTTAACTTATTTCATAAACACACACAAGTATGCAGCAGCAGCTATATTTTTACGCATTTTCAGTAAAGACAGAGGAGGGCTAATCTTTGGAGAAGAAAGGAACAATGAGTAAATTTATTTCTTAGAGTCTTGTGTGTATTTCTATTATGAGAAATACACATTTTTTAGTTTAAATAATACTATATATTTTACTTAAAATGGTGGCATACATAACGTAACTGAAAATGGATTTCTCTTTGATATGTGGTATTTAAACTTCAGAAAATCCAAACACGTTATAGACAGTGAGGCATCATAAGCAGATGTTTACATAAGAATAGGAAGTTATTAGCATTCCTAGGAGAATTATTTAAAATAAGATTTGTGTATTATGTGGCAATTGTAGAATTTCTCTCACTGTACCCTTTACATAAATATAGCAATCAATATAAATAGACTAAAGAAATCTCTTTATATCTAGTCAAGTACACTTTTTAGGAAAAGGAAGAAGGGATATTTTTTTTCAAATTTAGTATTTATCCCTAAAATAATAAGTCATTTCTTAAAAATACCTTTGATTATATAGTATATTAAAACCTCAGTTCATGATAAATATTTCTGTATTGCTACATACTGAAGTTGCCCTTTAAATGCTTAATACCTTGATTCATATTCAGGTTTTTTTTTTTTTTTTTAACTTTAGTCTGCCTGCTGTGATGAAAGAGTCATCTCATCTTGTATTAATTTCTTTTGATATATGGAATATCATTATGTCATAGATGTTGGGGTAAGCTTAAATTTCAGAGAATCTCTATAAACTTTAAAAGTAATATTTTAAACTTTTTTTTGTGTTGGAAGTACTTTTCTTTTTTAAAGTTGTCTATTTTAGCATCATCTAAATATAGTAAAAATGTTAACTTGATTATCAATATATTTTATCTTAAAAATTCCCTTTCTTATACAATAACCAGATAAAATAGCTTAAAATGTATGTGTACATGTATTTTACCATTTGAATCTTTTCTTTTTTTCCCCTTAATCATTCTGCACGGAGAATACAGACCATGTTCAAGTTTATAGCTTAGAGGAATAGTTGAAGTCAATTTCATTGTGCATTACTTGAATATACGTGTGTCTCTATGTTACTTTGGAGTCTGTGCCTTTACTTTTTTGTTCTGTCTTGCTCTTCCTAGGTGGTTATTCCTTCAAATACATTTTTGAAAACATATTTTTTCATGCTTCTCTGATAAAAGTAACATGGATAGTCACATTGTTAAATTTGATTTTAACTACATGATAAAGATATCTAAAGTGTTACGTGATTTGGTCATAGGGGACTCATTACTTTAAGGCTAAATTTTGTCATTGGAACTTCAATTTAGATCTAATAGACACTGGTGTTTATTGTGATATATATTAAAAGATTTCTAACCAACTTCTGAAAAGGATGTGTACATTGAATGTACTTCTTTTTATTTCCAATGTGTTTATACTTATGTTTTTCTTCAGGTTTATCTCATAACCCAATGATATTCCTTTCTGATGGTATAATACTAGATTCCTAAGCATCAAAATACTAAGGTACCTAACAGTATAATTTTGTATTAGGTGATCTGAATTTATTAGCCCAATATTTGTACATAAATATTAAATTTATAAATAATCTTATTTTTTCAAATAATTACATGTTAGATTATTTTTGTATAAATAAACAAAATGATGCATTTATTTGCTTTAGGGATTAATTTGACCTCTTGCTTTGATGACAAAGAAGTAACAAATGAATATGCTTGATATTTTAACACAAGAAAGCATATTGAATTTTATAGGTTTTACTAAAAATGAACAAGGTTGGATTTCTTTGGAAATTTGGAAATGGCTATACACGCATATTTATATTAACTTATATATTGCTTTATATATGCATATGTATTTATAAAATACATATGTATATATTTATATTGTTTTTATATTATTATATAAATGATTTTGTATTATTTTATATGTGTGTGTATATATATATATACATATATTTATATTGTTTTAAAAAATGCAGATCTGAGAGAATCAGAGTACACATCATCACTGGAGGATATATGGTCAAATATCTTGATAGATTAAAATTACCCTAAACCAGTAATTTGTGGTAAATTTCTAAAAATATTTTAAAATTGATTAATAGAAAGATTAATTAATTGTTGGCAAAAGACCATTTAGGAAGCTTTTATAACTCCTCAGATAAGAAACTATGAACCAATCAACTAAGGTAAGAGCTGTAAGAAGGAGAAAAGTGAGAAGATTTTTAAACTACTGATTAGCACATTAGTGGTATAGGATTAAACATTAATTACGACCTCTTTGAAAAAGGAAGCAATGCTCACTAAAAACCTACGTGAATAAATCATGTCATTCTAAAATTATAGTCTTTGAACTTTTCCTCTTCAACATTTTTATCATCAACATGAAGGGGAAATATGTATCAAACACGTGCGTAGGATTACTCAAGCACTTCATTTCTTATTGAGTCAATTCTGATGAGATCTGTTTTTAGGAATTTGTAAATTTTGTTTTCAAAATCATAGCCATATAGGTATTGATAATATTCTCTTTTTAGTCTCTTCTTTTTCTGTGGTTATATCCCTCTTTTAATTCATTATATTGTTTATGTCTTCCCTATTCTTTCGATCAAGTTTGCTAGAGATTTGTCTGTTTTGTTAGACTTTTTACCCTGAAAGAACCAACTTCAGCTTTGCTGATCTTTTCTAGAGTACCTCTGGTTTCTCTTTCATTGAATTTGAAAAATAATTGCTCTTTCTATGTATGAGTGGTCAGCGTGTTAGTCAAGAATCAAGTATGGAGAAATGTAACATTTACAAATCCCAAATTTAATAACATTTAATAAGTTATATTTATTTATTTTTCCTATGTTCTAAAAGTTGTGTTCTTACTTCTATTATTTCTTTGTGTTTAGTGTTTGTATTCATTTTTATTATTTCAATTTTTCAAATTCAATGTATTCTATTCTTGGAAATATCTTTTGAAAATATAAATTTTATTATAAAAATGAGAAGTGGACCTTTATTAAATAGTCTGCATATAAATTGAAGAACTAGCCATATCTGACAGATTTTCTGCAGTTGCTTTATGATTTTCAGATGTATATTTTGCCCTTGCCTTCTAGATTTATTGTTTATTATTAAGACTTGTGAAGGCAAAGCATTCTCTTCTGGTAGTGTCAAAATAATCATTAAAATTTTATTTCATAGATAATCCATTTATATACATCAACTTTTCTTTCACTTTGTTAATTATTCCAAAAATATCCAGTCAAATTATTCAAAAAATTATGACTACAATGTATTGTACATATTGTTTAGAATATTAGAACTTTTTAGTGTCAGAAACTTAGCTTAATTATTTCTCAGACATAGATGTATATTTTCCAGCTTTTTGCCTTCCCATTTACTTATATACCAGAATTTACTCTCCTACCCTTTTAGGTGTTTAGGGTCAGATTCTCTGCTTGTTTTAGGTTGCACTTAATGTGATACTTAAACTATTTCCAGGCTTAGCAACATTGAAATAGTTATTTGTTCAGGTTCTGCGAAATCAGGACTGGGCTTATAGGAAAAAGAAGTAATCATCCTGTCACACAATGTAAGGGGAGCAGGACCTCCAGGACTCCCCTCTCCCCTCAGAAATACAAAAAAGGAAATTGCTTCTGTCTTCCTTAAAATCTTCATTTCATTTTGCAACACTCCCTACCAATTAAATCCTACCAATTAAACATTCATTTGAAATGCTGTGCACTCCCTTTCAAAACAAAAAAGAAAAAATTCTCAGACGGTGGACATTTATATGGATTTGTTCTTTCTAAAGTGTCTTAGATAAATTGGAGAGATAAAATAGGACTTCTGAAAGGAGAAAACAGTGAGAAAATTCTAGGTCAAGATTTTCAGTGAAGGACAGGCTTAGGTGACATATTGCACTTTAGGTTAGAAATGAGATGAGAGCTCCTCCCTTTCCCTCCTCCCTCAAGGAATTTGATTTACCAAAGAGCAGCTTGACAGCACTGAACACTGCAGGTTAATGGCCAAACACATTATAGGGTAGGGGAGGAATATAGAGTAAGTGAAAGAAAGCATTTAGTCAAGGACATGTCCATTTTGACTGAAGATGGATTGCATGAATGAGTTTGGGAGTAATAGCTACAATTAGCACATAGTAGATCTTAATAAATATTTGCTAAATTAACAAATAAATGCATTTTCAAAGAAGGTAGAAGCAGATGTAAACATTCAAAGCAATTGAGACAAGACAATGTGCCATTAATTGCCCTGTGCACCTGGTCTAATCAACACAAAGTGAAAATCAGTCAGGCTGAATGTTTGTAGTTGTGAATATCCAAAATTCTTAGTCTAACTACAGGTTTTCCTATATTTCTTTTGTCCTCATTTCTTTTTTTCACCTTCTGTTCCATAATCCAGAGCCAAGAGTGGTCAACATCTCACTGGAGGTGCCATTGTGTTTTCGTGGAAACCAGAGGCATTGCAGACATTCTCAAATTAGCTCTTGAAAATCCTTGATTCATCTCTGCCTTATACATGGAAACATTCATCAAAATTAGGTCTTGCCTAATCATCTGAAATGAGTAAATCAAAGTTTTTGAAAAATCAAGGAATCCTGAGCAATAATAGCTATGAAAGATAAAGAGCTTTTCCCAGGTCCTGCCCCATGTTTTATGGCCTTATCCTTCCGGGCCAGAAGGGTTGTCCCAAGGATCCTCCTAGTTTTTCCCTTTATGCGACTCCACACGCAATAATTAGAATCTAAGAAATGTCAGTAGACAAATCAGAATTTAAATGTTTATTTAAAATGCAATTTATATTTTATACAAATTGATCCCAAAGCTCGTGATAGCATTTGCTTTTTTTCCTTAAATACAAGTAATTCTTAGGTGACAGAATGATTGGACTCCCAATATTTCACTTGAAATCACCACTTGGCCAAATAAATTGTACTTTACATAAATTGTACTTTGACTTTAATGGGTTATATACTCCTACTGTGTAAACGGTGCCTAGGGAATAATTTAGTAAATTGTAAATTGCATTATCTTCTCAAGACTACTAGGGCACCATTCAGCTTGCTGAAGAGGCAATTTACATAGTAGACATAATCCATGCTATATATTCAGGTCCAGAGATTTTTTTTTTACTTTGTAAATGTGTATTTTTAAACATCACACAAAACAGTTACAATTTGGCTAAATTGCTTTATCTGAACTAGTTTAACACTTCCCCAGTTAAGTTCAAATCTCTCAAGCATTTTTAACTTTTCCCAGGCTCATTACAACTCAGAGAAAGAAAATTTTTATTCCCAAATGTAATTTGATATTTTAAAATTAGAAAGTATGTTGCTCCTCAGATTTATCTCAATACATATTCCCTGACAGTTTTTAAAACATGATCTTCTATTTCATCTCCACTAACCCAGCATTACAAACTGAAAAAATCTTATTTTCTAGCATATTAAGTGTTGACTAATCTCTTAGGGAGAAACCTACATTAACCTAGATCAAAAGAAACATGTAAATTACGTTAATTTCCAATGAGAAATGCAACTACCAAGAGTGCTACATACGTGTCTTCTGATGAGTACATAGGATCTTTACAGCTTTGTGGTAGGCCCTTAATCAGAATAAAGGGGAGTTGGTTAAGTGACTCAAATGTTTGATGGCAGCAGGTAATGAAAGATGGGTGAATTCATTTCCTCAATAGGGACAGAAGAGCCACTGAGACCATCAGACTGTTCTGTAAGCAGGACATCCTCTTCCCTGGGCAGTCCTTGAACGGATATTGCCAGCATTTATCCGAAGATTCTAATTTTACTTCGTTTCCTTTGCTGACCAAAGCTCTTTCAGTTTGATGTATTCTTTCTTTACATAAGATAATAACCTCAATCAGGTTGCATTCAATTTTTTAGCTGACTGGGAAGCCCTTTTCTCTTTTTAAGCTGACACTGAGTAACTTTGGCGTGATCTGTTATATCTCAGTCCTGCTGCAGAGGGCCATCTGATATTCTTAGGTGAACATCATCCACATCAGATGCATACATACATGTGCACATATGTATACACACCTTTATATTAGCCACTGTTAGACAGTAGGTGATGAAGACTGTGGCAACTTTATATGGTGAAATATTTTTTGCTTTAAGAATCAATTTGTAGTTCATGCTATAGTTAAGTTCATGTGCTATAATTAAAAGTTTGTACTGGATATAAATCTGTTTATTTGTTTTCCATTTTTATCAGTTATACATACTCAAATAGTTCAACAAGGCTTTTACGAAAATCAGTAGTAGTCTACCACGCTTTCTCCCTCCATCCATTTTTCCTGCCCCAGAAGCAACTCCGTTCACAACTTTGGCTGTTTGTCTGGTACTAGTGAAGTCTCTAAATAATGTACTTGTAGGATGGACTCCAATAAATCACGATTATTTTTTCCATTTGATATATTGTTGGATTCAATTTGCAAAATCTTTGTTTATATTCTCGCATTTATGTTCATAAAGGATATTGATTTATAGTTTTCTTGTTTTGTAAAATCTGGTTTTGGTTCAGCATAATACTGACCTCATGGAATGAGTAGGAAAAGATTCCCTTCTTTTCAATTTTCTGAGGAGTTTGTGTAGAACTACTATTATCTAGTATTATTTTATCCTTAAAAGTTTGGTGAAATTTACCAGTGAAGCCATCTGAGCTTGAAATTTTCTTTTTGGGAAGGTTTTTAACTTTATATTCTTTTTCTTTAATAGATGTAGGTTGTTTAGGTTATCTATTTCTTCTTGAAATCTTGTTTGTGTTTTTTAAAGAATTTGTCCATTTAATTTTTTAAAAGTTTTAATTTTTTGGCATAAAGTCGTTGGTAGTATACACTGATCATCCTTTTAATATCTGTAACTTCTGTAGTGATGCAACCTGTTTCATTCCTTATTGGGTAATCTCTTTTTTTCTGATCAGTCTGGCTAGAATTTTGTCAGTTGTATTGAATTTTCTCAAATAACCAGTTTTCAGTTTCATGGATTTTCTTTATTTTTATTTCATAAATTTTCATTCCTATCTTTATTATTTCCTTTCTTTTTCTTACTTTGGGTTTAATCTTCCTTCTTTTCTTAGTTTCTTAAGGTAGAATCTGAGCTCTTTGATATATTTCTTTTTTTTTTAATATGGGCATTTAGTGGTAAAAATTCCTCCCTAAATACTGCTTTACCAGCATCTCACATATTTAGCTCTATTTTATTTTATTTTTCATTTAGTTCAAAATACTTCCCAATTTCTCTTTCAATTTCTTTTTGGATCATAGGTTATTTAAAAGTATATTATTTTGTTCCAAATGTTTGGTGATTTTCCAAAGATCTTTCTATTTTGATTTCTAATTTAATTACTATATAGAAAACATACTTGGTATGACATGATTCCTTTTAAATGTATTGATATTTGTTTTATTGGCTACAATATGGTATATTTTGGTAAATTTTCCATCTGCACATGAAAACAATGTGGATTTGTTGTTTTTGTGTGGAGTGTTCTATAAATACCAATCAGGTATTGATAATTACCTAATTATCAAGTTGGTAATTCAACTTCTATATTCTAATTGATTTTCTGTCTTCTACCAGTTATTGAGAGAGGGTTACTAAAATCTTTAAAATCATAAAATTTTCTATTTCTCATTGTCATTCTATCAGTTTTTGCTTCATATATTTTGAACCTCTGTCATTAGGTACATAACTTTAAAATCGTGTGTCCTCTTGACACTCTCATTATTATAAAGTGATCTTCTTTATCCTTGCTAATATTCTTTGCTCAGAAACCTACTTCAAGTGATACTAGGATAGCCGGTCCCATTTTCCTTTGACAAGAGTTAATATGGTAAAACTTTTTCCATCCTTTCATTTTTAACCTGTTATTTTACATTTAAGGTGCACTTTTTGTAGGAAGCATACACTGTAGTTGGGTCTTTACTGTTTTTAAAAACATAATCTTACAATCTTTGCCTTTGAATTGAGGTAATAAGACCATTTACATTTAATGTAAATTATTAATTTGGGTCATTTAAATCTACCATCTTAATATTGTTTTCTATTTTTTCTACCTATTCTTTTCTCCTCTTCTCTTTTTCTGCTTCCTTTTAGATTAGTCAAACAAATATTGTTTATGATTCCATTTTATCTCCTTTGTTGGCCCTTTCACTATAACTCTGTTTAGTTATTTTCATGGTTACTTTAGGATTAAACATTATATCCTTGACTTATCACAGTTTACTTTCAATTGATATTATTATACCTCTTTAGGTGTCCTATTAGAATCTTACAATAGTAGACTTCCATTTCTCCTTTCTCCACTTTTGTGCTATGTTTTCATTAATTTTACTTTTACATATATTATAAACCTCACATCGCAGTGTTATTATTCTTGTTTAAATAGTCAATTATCTTTTAGAGAGATTTAAATAATAAAAAAACCTCATATATTTATCAATAAATAACTATTTCCAGTCCTCTTATTCCTTTAATGTTTCTAATAGTATGAGTCTGCTGGTGATGAATTCTTTCAGATTTTGTTTGTCTGGAAAAGAATTTCACCTTCATTTTCAAAAGATACTTTTGTTGAGTTTAGAAATCTAGGTTTACCATTTTTATCTTTCAGTACCTTAATGATGCTGTTTCACTGTCTCCAGTGACAGAGATCTGCTGTCATTCTTTTCTTTGTTCCTCTGTACATATCATGTTTTTCTTCTCTGGCTACTTTTAAGATTTTGTCTTTAGCATTGGCTTTGAAGAATTTAGTAATGATATGTTTAGGGCTTGGGGTTAATTGAGCTTCTTGAATCTATGTGTGTATAGTTTTCATCATATATGAAAAGTTTTTGGCCATTATTTCTCCCAATATTTTTTTCTGTTTGCCACCCTTCCCAAACTCTGGGGACTAGAATTACACATATATTAGGCTGCTTGAAGTTGTCCCACAGCTAACTGACTCTGTTCATTTTTGCTGTTGTTGTTATTCTTGTTTTACTCTGTGTTTCATTTTGGGTCATTTATTTTGTTATGACTTTAAGCTTCCTAATCCTTTTTTTTATCTCAGCAGTATCTAATCTGCTGTTATTTCCATCCAGCATACTTTGCATCTCATACATTGTGGTTTTCATCTGTAAAAGTTCAATTTGAGTTTTTTTATCTATTGTATATCTTTACAAAAATTTTCAAACATATGCAGTACAGTTATTATAATGTTTTAATGCTATTTTCTTATTCTAACATCTGTATGAGTTTTGATGGTTTTATTGATTGATTTTTCTCTTAACTATAGGTTGTGTTTTCTTGATTTTTGCATATTTGTTAATTTTTTATTGGATGCTAGACATTGTGAATTTTACCTTACTGGATGCTGGGTATTTTCATATTCTTATAAATGTTTTTGAAACTTGTTCTGGGACACAATTTAGTTACTTTGAAAGAGTTTGAAATTTTGGGGTCATGTTTATAAGATTTCACTTAGATGGGACCAGAGCAGTGCTAATTATTCTCATAACTGAGGCAAGAGCCTTCTGTGTTCTCTACCCAATGTCCATGAATCATGTGATTTCCAGTATGGCTGTTACCTCTAATCATTTCAGGTGGTTCTCTTTTTGGTTTGGGAGATTTTCCTCACACGGAGGCACTAATCAGTACTTAGCTGAATACTTTGACAGAAACTCCTGCAGATATCTGGAGTTTTCTCTCTGTGCAGCTCTTTCCTCCCCAGTATACTGTCTTGAGAACTCTTGCCATATTAATCTCCTCATATTCTCAGATCTCCTCCACTCACAGAGTCTCCCAGCTTCTGCCTGGGTTTACTTTCTTTGTACCACATCCTGAAAATTTCTCATGGCAGTAAGCTAGGGAAATCATTGAGCTCACATTTTTCTTGAATGTTTCCTATCTCTTAGGGATCACTCTCTTTTATTGACTGATGTCCAGTCTCTTGAAAGCTGGTGTTTCAAATATTTTGTCTGTGTTTTGGTTGTTTTATTTAGGAGGGTAAATCTGGTCTCTGTTACTCTGTCTTGGTCAGCTGTGGTAACATCCAGTTTGTGCTTTCTTAGTAATAATTTTACTACTGGTTTAGTGGGACTTCAACAATGTCCTAGCAATAATTATAAAGTGATCTGTAATAGCTGTTAATTATAATGCCAGTAAAAACAGAAAAATATTGTACAGTATATACCAAATAGGAGCATCTGAGGATGTAGATTATTGTAGTAAAAAGATCACAGAAATAATGATAGGAATATCTGGTCCTTGAATGAAACCTACCATTGATTAGCCTGTCACATTTTAAACTTTCTGTTTATTCTTGATTTTCTTAGTTGCAAAAAAGAGATTATTACAGCTACACTATCTTCTTCAAAGAATTGTGAAATGATTGGGATGATGTATGTAAAATTACTTTGAAAAATCAACATTTTGTGTAAATACAAGATCTTAAATGTTTTAAGTTTATAAAATATTTATTACAAATATTTTTGCAGTATATAATCCATGTATATTTCCTATATTACTTATATGTTTTGCAGGAAAAGCCCATAATATGAAAACACTAGAAGAGTCCTAATAGACTATAAAATCACCATATAACTAATATCAGAAAATATTTGTACATTTAATTCATTTGAAATTTAGATTTCTATTCTTTTTATATATATATTCCTATATTTCTTGATTTTGTCTACATAATTCAATAAGGATTTAAATTAAAGATGAAATAGCATTGGAAAAAGAAAAAAAAAGAAAGCCATATTTAAACGACAGACATTACTATAACATCCATTCCAAACTATGAGGCCTATTGCTTTTAAAAGCATAACTTCGAACACAATGTTAAATTTATTTTAAATGTAACTATGGAATTACTGAGAGGAATCTTTTTCCCAGTTATGTCAAAGATGAAAGGTGATGTGTGATAATGCATAGCTATTTTCCTGTCATCATAATTGGACTTATTCGCTAAACTGTATTAACAACAGGGATGATCGAGGAGTCTACTCATTGATATCTTATTACACATACAACTAATGATAAAAAGTTTAGATTGCAGTTTGTACTTTTAAAATACTTTTGCTTTCATAAAATGCCATATGCATTTATATATTCATGTGAATATAATATTGTAAGATCATGGAATGCATTTACTATGATTTAGCAAACTAGGAGTATAGTTTTGACTTGGTAAGACATTCATTACTTTATTTGCTTCAGTTAATACTAGTGTATAGATATATCAAGTTTAGGAACTCAGTCTGTGAGTTGGACAAATCTGAATTCAGATGCTGGCTACATTAGTAGGGTTGCCAGATAAAATACAAGATGCCCAACTACATTTAAGTTTCAGGTGAATACATAACTTTTTTGGTATATGTATGTCCCATGCAATATTTGGGACATACTTGTACTAGAGAAAATTCATTTTTCTTATCTGAAATTAAAATGTAGGGGCCGTCCCCGTGGCGTAGCGGGCTGGGCTTCAGCAGCCCAGCGTTCTCAGGTTCGGATCTCCGGCGTGGACCGTCGCACCGCTTGTCAAACAATGTGGCAGCATCCCATATAAAATAGAGGAAGATGGGCATGATCTTAGCCCAGGGCCAATCTTCCTCAGCAAAAAGAGGAGGATTGGCAACGGATGTTAGCTCAGGGCTAATCTTCCTCACACACACACAAAATGTACCCGGGCATCTTGTATTTTTATTTGCTGTATCTGGTAACCCTATCCATCAGTCACTGTCTGAGAATCAAATTCATTTATTCCCTGAACATTTTAGTCCCTGGATCTAGCTTATTCTCTGAGAACCTCGTTCTGTCTTGGTGATTTCAATACCTCTACAGATAATATCTCTAATACTCTGATCTCTTACTTCCCTGATCTCTTTTCCTCCAGTGAGTTTACCCTATTACGTTAACCACCCTTTAACATAATCATATTCTCGACCTCATCATTCTAAATATATGCCCCTCTCTCATAATCTTTAATTCCAAGAATTCCACTCTCCAACTAACACTTCCTGTTTTTTTATTTTACATCATTGAAGACCCATAACTCCAGCATTTGTTCTTTTTTACTCCACTGGAACCTACAATCCATTGATCCTTCCACCATTTCATTACCCTCATTCTCCATGTTCTTAATTCTCTCCTTATTTCAAAGATTCCACAGTTCTTCATGGCAGTATGGAATTGTTATATAGGGCCAGGTTATCTGGAATTAAAGGACTTAAATCCTGCCTTCACCATTTACTAGCTATAATCTTCAATAATTTACTTAATCTTTCTGCCTGAGTTTACTCACCTGTAAAATGGCAATAATAATAGTTACACATGCCACATGGGGGTACTGTGAAGAATAAATAATTTATATAATGTGCTTAGAACAGTTCCTTCCTGGTACATAATATGCACTATAAGCTTAGCTTTCGTTATCATTATCATCATCATTAACATTATCATCATTAATAGTGTCAGAATGCCCTTGGTCATACTCTTAAATCCTTTAGCCATCTCTTCCTTCACCTTTCTCGTCTGGCAAAATCTCAATCCTACTTAAATTCAACTGTACTCTGTATGTGCACATAGAAAGTAGAGGGGAAAAAACCCAAAACAAATAAGCTGTCTGGTTTCACTTTAAATTAATAACTGTGAACTACAAATTGGCCTTTTCTGCTACCCAGAAATCCAATTACATGTCCAAGATTCATTCCATCTGTTTCCCACCTCTCATTTCCCACCAACCTCAAATACTTCTCCCCACCCTTACATACTACTTCACTGAGGAATTGTAAGCCATCAGAAGAGAACTTCCCCAAACTCTCACAGATTCCCAGCCTCTCCGAGTCTGCAAACACTCTCTGGCTTCCCTCCTTTCACTCTCAATGGACTCTCAGTGTCCCTATCTTGACCATCCCTGCATCCCTGCACTGCATCTCCTCCCCTCCTGTATGTTTGCATTTAGATATCTGACAGGCATCTCAAAGTTAACATGTCCAAAACTACACTGCTGATTTCTGCAGCAGATTATCCCATCTCAGGAAATGGCAGCTCCATCCTTACAGTTCCTCAGGACGAAGCACTTGGCTCCTCCCTTCCTCTCACACCTCACATCCTATGTATGAGGCTCTGAAGATCACCTGACATACCAAAAAGTTGATTTATCCAATTCTTAATTTTATAATTTGAAAAAAGTAGATGATAAAAAGTAGTAGCACCCACCAAGAAATTTTGGGAGAATTAATCTAATAATGCCTGAAAAGTACTGACCACAGTGTCTGGTGTGTAGTAAATATTCAGTAAATGTTTGCAGCTATTTTTTCCTATTATTAATACTGCTTTTTTTTCTGTTTCTCCTCCTCCAGACTATGCTAATGTAGATAAATACACAGACATGCACCTGCATATAAACTACCATGGGCTTAAATGTCATCAGATGTGTATTAATACAAAATATACTATTTGCCCCAGTTCTGTGAAGAGCAGTTCATTTTGGACTGCTTATATGAGTTTAGTTTGAGAGGCACCCAAAGACTCTCATCACTAGAAGTGATGTTGTATAATGTTAAGAATTCAACTGGAGCCAGGCTTCTTGAGCTTGAATTTTGCCTCCAGTATGACTTTAGTGACTTATTTGAATTCTATGCCTCAGTTTTCTCATCTGTAATATGGGAATTATAGTAATGTCTCTTCATAGGCTTGGTCAATTTTATCATATTTGGGCACTTTTTAGTGCAGTTACGAAAGAGATATCATAAGTGCTTTGTAAGTGTTCACCACTTTTTTTCTTTCTTTCTTTCTTTTTTTTTTGCTGAGGAAGATTGGCCCTGAGCTAACATCATGTGCCAATCTTCCTCTATTTTGTATGTGGGTCACTGCCACAGCATGGCTGACGAGCGGTGTAGGTTTGTACCTGGGGTCTGAACCTGCGAACCCGGGCCACGGGTGAAGCAGAGCATGCCAGACTTAACCACTAGGCCACAGGGCCAGCCCCACTACTTTTGTTTTTATGATAATAAAGTGGTCTCTCCATAAGGCATAAATTCAAAGGACTGTATTATAGCTCATCTCTCTTACAGGTGTTATGCATATGGGAATAGTTTTTCATAACTTCAAAAATAGAAATCACAGCATGGTTTTGTCCCTGATCTTTTGCCATTTTTTGTATATACATCTTTCTGGAACAAAAAAGGATGATTTTAGCTGCCCTAAAAGTGTGGGAAATATAATCAGTATCAAATGTCTGCCAATTTCATCCATTCAACAGAGCACTATTAAGCATTAATTGTATGTTGTGCCCTAAGATTTGTAGTGGGGTACAATGGTGATTAAGCTGAAAAAGTTTCTTCCTTCTTTGAACTTAGGATATGAAACAAGGAAGAGATTTTTCACGTAAAATACTGTAAGCCCAATTATTTCTCTTCTTTTTGATAGCTGTGTTGGATTAAGGATCCGGCCAACTTCACAGCATCATAGGGTGCCACTTTTTAGGTGGCACTGCAACAACACTGGGAGACTTTGGATCCGGGGTGCCAGTGTGCTCAGGTTTCCCCCACACAATTCCTTACATAACTGGTAAAAGCTAGTTTGGTTTCCCTTCCACTGGAGTAGACAATGCTGCTCAGTGGAAATAAATTTGGAAAAGAGAAACCTCTGGCCTGTCCCAGTTGAGTATTTTGCATTTTACATAGGCCAGTTCCGAGTGTAACTACAGATTTATGCCTCTGAGCCTGAGACCAGGCAGCTGTCAGACGCCTGAAGTCAGCAGGTGTAGGCAGTCAAAATGCTGAAGCGTCGGAATGACGTTTACCAGGAACCAGGATTCACTTGATTACCTAACCTTTAAATCCTTCAATATGCTTCCCAAATAGTTGCTGCTCAAAAAACTGCAGAGAGCACAAGAACTAAAGAAATAAAGGACATTTTGCTAATAGAGTAACCAGAAGAAAATAAATTTATATTCTGATAAGATTTTTTAACAAAACAAGTGTAGGTTAGTTACATCTATTCTTAGTGACTGTGAAAGGCAAGACTATTCCAAATAATTTAATTTTATGTTCAGAGCATGAAATAAATCTCTTATTTTGAATGTAAAGAGGTTTACTATTGGTACTAATTAATAGAAAATGCCTACTCTCATTAAATAAATTTTGTACAAATACCTTAAAATATCCGTTAAAAAGGGGTAACACAGTATCAGCCTGCATGGGCAGCCCATCAGACTTGCTCTGGCCATGATGGAGAATAGGCATAGGAAGACCAGGGTATTTAATGAATCCCACTCCTGTCTCCTCTGGGGCAAGTCACTTCTTTGTTTAATGTTCAGAAGCCTGAGTTCACAACTTCTGGGTAAAACTTTACATTGTCACATTGGAAGACTTAGATTCTAATCCTGCCATAAATTTAAAAGATATAATTTTAGAGACTGTAGATTACGTTTTTTTTTCTTTTGAAGAAAATAATTAAGCATTGTACAGCAGCCGAAAGTCTCAGAAATTGGATACTAGTGGTTTTGTAGTTCACAGGAAGGCCCCATAGAGCACCCAGAAGAGTTTTTCTTCATAGCATCACTATTCCCACCCGTACATTCTCCTTCATTAATCAAAGAGCTCAATAGCGTTTGGTTCATTTTATGGCCCCAAGTAGACTGAATATGCATAAGAAGTCGACCTTGGATTCGCCACTGTATACACACTGGTGACCTCCCATGACATTTCCTCATAGCAGCATCTCAAATTGTCAGATTCTGTTCAATACTTAGACATGCATTTTCATATGGGTTTCTTTTCCTTTTTCTTCTTAACTATTATTTGCAGGTAAAACTACATTGTTTTTAATACTTTTTCTTTGAGAATAAGAAATGGTTTATTTTTAACACATTTTGATAAATTTAAATAGATATCTCAAATTTGACCATAGCTTGCTTAGCAAGATTTGCTAGATGAGAGTCCTCCATTTTTACTCCAATCCTTATGTTTTAACAATTCATATTTTAGCCCATCATTTTCTTGAAGGAATTTGATGAGGGATTTTTTAATGACTTTTTCCCTTTTGTATAACCTTCATTTATAGTGCATATAGTTTTTCAAAAACTTTGGTCCTCTGTTTGTAGAGTGTGAGGCATCTATTATTAATGAAATATTGGTGGATTTTTTTTTTCTGAATTGTCTTGAGAGAATAATGTTCTTTTACTCAGAAAAAAAAGTCCTTCAGAATGAGGTATTCTTACAGAAAAATCATTATATCCACATATGTTCATAAGATACACTATTAAATTTAGTAGTCCCATCACATGTAAGCTTCAGATATTGTTGCTTTAATGCATTCCCTCACTACTTTGATAAAAGCCTTAAGATGTTGCCACTAGTTCTTTGATGATTTCCTCTGATGTTACAGTACCTTTCTTTTTTTCTCCAAAAAATCTGTTTTGCATAAACATGAGAAGTCAAGGCAGTTTGAGTTAACGAGTAAAAAGATTCAAGTTTTAGCAACAAAAGTACATATATTTGTGATCAGTTCCCTCACACATTATAACCCTCTCTCTCAATATAAGGGAAGTTTATTTTAGATTTCTGGAAAATATGAGCCCTTAGCTTTAAAAGGAGCCCAGATATGTTATTCAAGTATATAATTTTGAGCTTTATTTAGCTATTTCCCCATTGAATTGAGATTTATTAATGGAATTAGAGGGAAAAGAGGCAAATTGACCTAGATATTGACTTATTCTTATTCATTTTCCCCATCATCCCTGCCTGACTTCCGAATGAGTCCTGCATTCAGTTGGATTCAGGCCTGGATGACTTTTTTAACGTTTAGTTCTAGCTTCCAAATCATTTTGTGGCAATTACGTTCAATAAAAAGCCATTGTGGATTACTTATTATATGCATAGTTAGGTTTAATATTCCTGTAGGGATGAACTATTAGCAAATTAATAATGAACTTAAATTTGTCCATTTTTAACTGCAAAGTTCTGCTTTCAACTAGACTATAGTTAATAAAATGGTATTGTATACTTGAAATTTGCTGAGAGTAGATCTTAAGTGTTCCCACCATAAAAAGAGTTAACTATGTGAGGTGATGGATGTGTTAATTATCTTGATTGTGGTAATCATTTCGCAATGTTATGTATATTAAATCATTACCTTGTACACTTTGCATATATGCAATTATATTTTTTCATTATTCCTAAATAAAACTGGAAAAAATAAAATAAAACAGTTAATATTCAGAATTAAATAATATTAGCCAAACAACTCAAAACTTACTTGTGATATGAGATGGTGCCTATCTCACATTACTCCTTTTTTTACCAGTGCCTGGTCAAAATTGTCTCCATTGTGAATGTTTCCCTGAGCCTACATAACCCATTTAATTGTTTCCTCTTCATATGCAATGCAATCCTCGTAAGGCCTATGCTGTACTATATATTTTTTAAAGCCAAGCATGTTCTTCTGAGGCTCTATTCTAGAAAAGAATGCCATTCTGCCAGCTCTCAGTGGCACCTGTGGGACTGCATTTATCTCATTTGGCTAAATGTCATTTTTACTTTGCTACCTAGACTCTGTGAATTGATAATATAGACATCTAAAATCTAACTATTGTGTCTGATACTTTTACCTGTTTTTTTTTTCCTTTAAAATTAAGGTTACTAGACACCACTTTCACTATTCTTTGTTCTTTGTCACACCTGTTGTGTTTCTCCAGTACCTGATTTATAGCTTTATATCAGATTGCCAGCAGAAGGTGGACAGTTGTAGATCTGCGGATTTTGTGAGAGATGCATCTCTTGCCCCTTGTTTCGGGAACTGGCTGATCATGAAGCTCTGTCTTGGAAGAGTTAGAGTCACCAACAACTATATTATTTCCATGTGTGCATGCATGTGTGCATGTGTGTGTTATGTGTGTGTCTTTATTTCAGAACTGTCATCCAAAACAGGGAGAGCATAACAGCATAAAACCTGTGAAATCCCTGACAATGAAGTACAGTTTTCTATGTGACAGGACTACACACAGGAGAACACAATGACTTCTGAGCACACCATTACTTGCCATAGATTTTCAGATCCGCCAGTATCATCACTGCCACTTGCCAGCTCTCTTTTTCTTTTACTTAACATAGGACCTTTTCAAGTGGTTGAATTTTCCAGTCTTCTAAGTTTACAATTTATGAAGTATGTTACCTTTTTTATTTATTAATCACTGAATTCAATAATACATGCAAGTGAAAGCCCCCAGCACAGCTCCTGGCACATAACACACATACCCTCAATTACTTGAATGTAGAGCTGATAGGTGAATACAGTTGTGCTTATATTGTATAATAGTTGACCTTCTCTAGCATTTAATTGGATATATTTTCATTTCTTTTCTTTCTTTTTATATCTTCCTCCTTTTTCCTCATTAGTTGATAATAAAAGGAAAGGAAGCATTATTGTATGGGAAGTGTAAGACATACAAATGTTTTACTGAAAGATAAGGCAACTCACGTAGCTCATACTCAGGGTAATTATCACGTTTACATGCTAGTCTAGACACACCCAGTTATTTACATTTTGGGAAAGATTTCAGTTGGCAAATTCAACAGATTCTTCTCATTTCAGTGTCATGACAGGAGATAGATACTGAAGCAACACGAAGTAAGTAACCTGGGAAATTAAGTATTAACATACTCTTGATGGAAACTTCTACCTAATAAGAACATATTCCATTTTAAATTTCCTAAGCAATGGCAATATATCTAATTTATGTTGTCATTTGAACTCTGTCAAAATAAAAGTGAATAATCCGATGTTAATTCTTTACCATTTGGCATAAGAATCGCAATTCTCACAAATGCAAAGGCCATTTGTGGAGTATGGCAAATCTGGGGTAAACCATATCAGATGAGTCCCAAATGGCAAAGGTGGGATTGGGAAGGTGACTTGGAAAGTGTAGGATGGTTTTCATTGGCCATGATGTTAGCGGCTAGACTTTGTGATTGTGCAACTACATGTTTGTGCTTGCCAGGTTCAATGTCATTGACCCGGACACTCAAAGCTGATCATCACAACACTGTGCAATTTCAGCATTATAATAGATTCTTAATCTGGGGAGAGAAAATAAATAAAAATGGAGTATTTAAAATGCAATAGTAAAACAAAAATAATATTAAAATATCAAGTCTTTCTATTTATAATTAATTTCTATTTTATATGTCCCTATAAAAATTTAAGGGGAAGAATATTTCAAATGCTGATTTGGGTATTTATTTTGGCTTCTCTCTTCTGAACCCAAATGAGATTTTAAAATTTGTTAATATAAAATATTAATCTTTCTCTCTCTCCATATATATATATATATGCATATTTATTTATTAAATTAGGAAGGAACAAATCCTGTTGGCTACTTCCTAAGATAGTACTAGTTAAAAAAAGACTATTCCTGCCAATGCAATCATTTTCTTGGGATTTGTTGACACTTTTACTGAAATCCTACAAGCCTCATTTTCCTTTGTTTTATTCCTGCACCACGAAGCACCTACTGACCAAAGTGAATTTAGATACCACAGACATTTCTTGTTACCAAGAGTATGAGTTATTCCTAAAAGAACATGTATACCTCACTTTACTCTACTTTTTGTCCAGGTTACATCTAGATTTTGTTAGATTGTTGCGTATTACATCCTGTCTTACTTGAGGCAAGAGAATCTTACTCCTTTCTCGTCCCTCTTTTATTTCTTCTTATTTTACTTTGTCAGAGTGCAGTTTTATCATAGTCAAAAATGTCAACCAAAAATTATAAATTAAAAGAAGTGTGCATTGATGATTCTTCTGTATGCGTGGGCATTTTATTAAACCTCTAAAGGAATTTAAAAAAACTCTTATTAAAGTAGAAATATGGAAAAATATTTCTACATTTTCTTTTTTCTGTATCTCTGATTTTATTACCCTTTCCAGATTTTCTTCTTTTAAAAATAATTGCATTGTTATAATTATTATAATTTCCTCAGGAAAACTTTGTAGCAAAATATGAATTTGTGAAATATCTCTCATGTTTTTATGCTCCTCTGAAAGACGACAGATAGATTCTGGGTGTTTTTGGCATAGATCTTAAGGACAAAAATCATGATACTGATAAACACAATACACTCAAAGAATTTTTCTTTTATTTTAGTTATCTCCCCAAATCATGATAATCAAAATTATCATCTTCGATTATCTGTCTATCCACTCCATCTCCTATTCCTGTACCTACTCTATCTTCTTATTTGTATTTATAGTGAAATGGTTCACAATAAAGCTCATAGCTTATTACTGGATGGACTGAATTTGTTTCTTAGGTGACGTTATAGAAGAACTAATCTTTACTGAAGAGTGATTTCCTGGGAAAAGTTGATATGTTAAAGGCTATTAGGAGAGTGTTATAGTCATTTGTCCTAATAACAAATATCCTAGTTCTCATTTCTTAACACTTGGGAGGATTGCAGGTTAATTTCCTTTGAACTAGGCATGGCCGTTGACAGCTTTGGCCAATGAATGATGAACAGAAGTGAAGAGTGTCACTTCCTTCAGAAGCTTTAAAAATCTGTACTTCTCCACATTGTTTCCCTGCCTCAGTGGTGTTGAAAGCATACTTGGAGATGGAGCCTCTATTATCCTGGGTCCTGGAGTAACTGTGTGGAACAGAGCTCCCCACCAATCCACATTGGACATGTAGAGCATGAAATAACATTTTGTTTTTAAAACTCTGTGTTTTTTTGAAGTTGTTTGTTATGATAGCGTATCCTACCCTCCCCTGTCTGACGGAGAGCAACTGTACAGTTTTGGCAGACTGTAGAAGACTTATCGTTTTTCTAATCTCTAGAGAGCTGCAGTGTCAATCATGGGAGACGCCATCTCATTTGGAACATCTTAATATTACAAAAGAAGAAACTTTATACTTTTATTTATTTTATGGATAATACATTGTCTAGTCTGAGTATAGCAGTGCTCAGATTAGATAGCAGCCTCCGTGGAATATTTTTGATTTCTGGAAATTTGTATATAATCGTCCCTTCCCAATTTTAAATATATCTTCCCTTCTTTACCTTATGGATTCATTATCTTCCAAAGGCAAATGCTTTTGGGAGGGAGAATATTTTAAGTCTTATCAGTCATTTATACCTTAGTGAGTAAAGTATGTAATGAAGTAATTAGAGTTTTCTAAACATAGTTTTAGATAGTGACAAAGTGGGGAGATGATAAGGGATCATGGCACCTGTCTGGCAAAAGGGAAAAGGACATAGAGATCGCGTGGTAAAGACAAATTTTGCCTACTTCATAATTTTCAGAAGGGCTGGTTCTTTGTTTAATACTCTGGAGCATGCCAAGATTAAACATAAGCTCTAGAGAAATCTTAAAGCCCTTGGCATCATAGAAAAATTAAATTATATTAATGCCTTAAAGGTTTCTATTGACTCCTTGTTCTTCAAAACTGAGTTGTTGGCACAGAAAAACTTGAGGAAGTCATTTGATTTTCTTGATTGAATTTACCCATTTCTCACGGAACAATGACAAGTCCGTGTGCTTCTGCTGACATTGGTGGAGTGATGAGTTGATGTTTCTGAAGTTCATAGAGGTAGAGGAAGAGCATTTTAGGAGTGAAAAAGTACTACTATTGCAACTGTATGGTGATACGCACATTTCACATGTTTCCACAGCCCTTGTGCCTGTTACACTTCTTGTTAAGGACATAATAACAGAAAGTGCAATTTTAAAAGATATTTTTTAAAAAGTTTACAAATATTATACTTGCTAGTGTGCTACTGAAATAGTAGAAATCCAAATTAATTTCAAACTAGTGTTTTAGCGGGATGAACTCCTGTATGTTAGATGGTCTGTAGTTCTTAAATATCGGAATTCAAGGTCAGATCTGATATTTAGTGTTTATCTTAAAGTGCTATTCAGATGAAGTCTGGAGTTATCACATAAAAACAGGGAATATTCACTTTCTAACTTCTGCACTTCCCAAAACTGGTAATGAAATCAGACTTTTGAATAATCAATGCCAATTATTTGCCAACTGATTTAATCACAAGATTAATCTCTCTAAAAGTATAATTCCTATTCGTGAGTGACCTATAAATTCCAGCTCTATATACTCACACCTGATTTTGTTTGCTTATTTTCTGTGGTAATATTGATTCTGGACATGCTTTTCAAATTTTTTAGGAGAGATATCTTTTTCTTTGATTTAGCTTTTTGAAAGAGAAGCTAGGTTTCTTCAGTGTTTATCAGATGGCAAATTTTTCATAAATTGATGATGTCTTTAACTAGGCTATTTGTTGGTAAGAAAAAAGGCAAACTTTTGGGCATAAAGAACCTCAACATCCCGGGTGTGTATGTATAAAATCAATTATCATTGAAAGGATTTTTACCAATAACCTTCTATCTTTGAGACTTCTATGAAAGCAATCCGAGGTAACAATGAATGTATTGTTTTTCTTTTTTGAAGGGCTAATATGCTATATTCTTGTCTGCTTTTTATTTACTTGTAGAACTACTTTCTGAGTCTGTGTTAGCTGCCATTTGGCAAACAGCAATTTTTTTCTGTATGATCTGTTAATATTTTAAACTTAAACATTATCTGACCTAGGTGTTATTTATTATTGATTGTTACTTTCATGACATTTCTTATGTCAATATCCTATTTCCTACCAAAAGTCAGGTGTAAGAAAACAATCCTTTTACTTCTGACACCCTTGTTTGTTTGCTATTTCATATATTACCCCATTAAATTACTGTTTTTCTGTTTTTAACTAATCTAAACCATAGGCAATTTATCTTCTGAAATCTGTCTGATTTTAATCTCCTTGAGGGTAAGGGCCATGACTATTTGTCTTTGTATCCTAGTGCTTGATACATGGTTGACTTTCAATAGAAGCTTGTTAATGAATGAATGAATAAATAAATATTGTATTAGTTTTTGATAGGGAGGTTAATGTAAAGAATATTAAGGCTTAGTATTTAACATACACTGTCTACTGTGTGACAGGACCAATTCTAAGTACTTGGAGCAGATGCTGTTGCTGTTCTGTCTATATTCTATACACCCCTTACCTTTCCAGTGAGTGACAGCTTGTCTTCCAACAACCTGCCATGGAAGTTTTGTCAGAGGGCTGCCTTCAGCATGGCAGAATCCACTTTGCTTGTGTGTAACTTGGGCAGGATGTGCCTGGGAATTAATGTTCCCCTGGAGGCAGCCTGAAACCAGTGACTGATAGATTTTGGGGGTTATAGCTATCCCAGATCCTTTGCTCCCGTCCTGGGATAAATCAGAGATATATATTTTATATAATTTTCTGTGCCATAAAACTAAGACAGAATTATTAATAAAAGAAGAAAATGTTATGGTCCAATCCAGCAATAAGCACATTTTCAGGTAAGAAGATAAATAATCAAATATTTATAATACAGTGTAACAATTATTTGCATATTATATGTTTTAAAGCCATGGAAAAGAGCATTTTCCCAGTTTTTGTTTTGTCAAATTAAAAAAAAAACTTTTTAGTTAAAAAGAGAGGTTTTAATATTTATGTGATCAAATATTTTAGACTTTTCCTTGTTGATATTTTTCTCCACTCTGCGGATTACAAGACAATCACTCACATTTTTCTGAATGATGTTTTAAAATTTTTATATTTATATCTTTAAGATTTTGAAATTGAATTTTTGGTATAGTAGAGATATGAGTCTCTACTGCTTTCTTCCTCTCTCTCTCCCAATAAATTGTTAGTCACTTGCCCTTAAAGTATTTATTGAAGAATATATCTATTTCCTACTGATGTGAAATACAACCTTCAATATATGCTAAATTTCTAAAAATGCAGAAGGTTTGAGTTTTCTGTCTACTATATACCAGCAGTAAATTGTCTTAATTAGTGTAGTTTTATAATATGTTCAATATCTCATTGTTTAAGTTTTTCCTCACTATTTTTTTATTTTCAATATATTTGGCTATGTTTTTCATTTATTCTTCCTAGTAGATAATAAATAATAGTAAATAATAATAATAATTCTTTTTACCCGACAGAGTGTAACTAGAATTTTGATTGATATTATATTGGATTTATAAATTTATTTGGGATTAAAATATATTGACATTAACACATACTAGAAATATGTGTAAAGTCCCATCTGTTCAGACATACACAAATGCATTTAATTCTTGCTTTTCCAGGAAAGCTTATAGACAGGAGATCAGATATGATCTGGACTTTGAATAAAGGAGAGTCTTACAGCAGGACATTCTAAGCAGAAGGAAGGGAAGATGTTTATGATGAAGCTTGAAATCCAGATTCAGATATGGTTTTGAAGACTTTTATAAGCTGTTCTAGAGAGTTTGGAATCAAAGTTTAGGCAGTAGGAAGTTTCTGATGGTTATAAGTAAGGAGAATGAAATGATCAAATCTGATTTAGAAAGATAACCATCTAATCATGCAGTTGGTTCCTCTGTAACCAGTCCCCATCCTGACGCTATTCAGGGGCTCATCAAGTCACTTCATTAACATAAACTCATGCATGATTGAAAGGGGTTTGTTACGAATAACAAAAGAGGCTCCTCTCGCCCCTGTAAGGAACCAGGAACCAGGACTGAAGACCAAATATTTATTCCTTATATCACAATATCACACAAGTAGTATAATATCCCTAAATGTCTTGAGGTATAAGCTATTTTTAAAAACTATATTTCAATACACATAATGTAATAATGAATACTACAAGTTTCAAATAAACTATATTTCAATACAAATGTTCATGTTTATTATGTAAAATATAGAAGCTATAGGTAAACAAAAACTTTTAAAATCATAACTACTCCCTTGGAGCACCATTAGCAGTTCAGCACTGTTAACATATAGGTGCCTCTTCCTTCAGATGCATGTATCCTTGTGTGCTTTTCCAAGTTTTCAAAACCAAAATGTATGCCCATCTAGTAACACAGCTTCAAAACTTACCTTTTGAATCACATAAATGTTTTAAACTCTAATGTAAGTTAAAGTAGTTTCTAA
Organism: Tapirus indicus; assembly: GCA_031878705.1. NCBI lineage: Eukaryota > Metazoa > Chordata > Mammalia > Perissodactyla > Tapiridae > Tapirus > Tapirus indicus. The sequence continues at coordinate 136,160,211 of CM062917.1, read as the reverse complement.
TGTAAGTTTCTAATATAAGTTAAAATCCCAAATGTTTCTCTTTCTTAACCATGTTTCTTATTAATCTTGTTTCTTTAATTCTAATATTAATCTAAATCAATAAATTTTACTCCATTAAATATTTACTCCTTTCCATCACCTTAGGAAATTTAAATGTATGATAAGATCATCAGAAAATGTAAGGCAACTCAAAAACTTGCTATTGATAACGAGAGAACATTTTTTACTTAATAGTGTTGCAGTTCTTCAAGCAAGACATAAAGTGCTGAGATATTTTCACATAACCGCCACTCCTTGACAAACATAAATGTCAATTTAATTGCATGATTTTTTAGTACACAAAGGCAAGGGAAATTTGAATGCAACCTTTGCGTGAAACTTCAGTAATTAACACGAATTCTTTGCTTCATATATTTTTTTCAAAATATAGATAAAATAAGCTTATGGTGTGACTTATAGAATGAATGCAAATTTTCACAACACAAATTATAGTGTGGGAACAAAGTTGTATCTTTAGATTTTTAACATCATGTAGATAACTAATATATAAAATGAGACCTCTTTAGAAGTTTTATTTGTAAAGGCAGTGAGTGAGTAACCAATGTTCATGTCCTTTAAAAATACAGATCACCCTGGGACATGAAAAATAATAATAATAAAAATTAGAAATCTTACAAGCTAAGTTGTATATCTCCCACCTACATGGGAAGATAAAATAACCTTGGACAAGACGAGAATTATCCTGGGGTCACCTTGAGAGCAAAATCATATGTAAGAAAAATGTGAAATATATGAAATATGGGAAATTTGATGGCCTTAAGCAACAACTCAGAATCTGTTAATACTCTAAACAAAATTGCAATTCTTAAAAACTGAAAACTGGTGCAGGCCAGTTTGATGAAGAAATGTTAGATGTGAGACTTAATGTGTTGCAATAAATGTGGGATCTTAGTCCATTTTGACAACAACCATATACTGCTTGTGTATATTCTGGGAAGAAATGTTAATTATGGGGCAATAATGGGATCAACGAGAGCTTTTACTGTGGCCGCCTTACTGTGGAGTAGTTTTGTTGGAGCACTGTTTCTCAAATTGGTAGCCTATTTCAGATAGAGAAAGGAAGTCCCCCTACTTGAAACTGCTGTGTCATTTCTTCTTCCTTAACTGAAATTCCAACCAAGGTTCAGGAAATGCCCTAATGAGCCACTTCTCTTTTCTCTTTCCTCAACTAAGTGGATTCCAACCAGCGTAAACTATTCATTATTCATGACCAGATCTTTTACTTTGGTCGCCTCTTTTGCATGGTGGTAATGTTATGGGAAGAGGGATTATAATTTGGTGCTGTTTGTAGAGGTGATAACACTGATAGAATCCAATCATTGCTGGTAGGTAACTAAACTGGCAGGTTAATTTTCTGTACTTTAAACAAACTATGAAGACAAGTCTAATCAATACTTATTTTACTTTGATATGTGCAGCGTGCTTATAATTATGGTTTCATCTTGCATGATCACTAGATATCAGGATATTAGAGTAGTCGAGCTGTGATTTGCTGTAATTTGGGTAAAATATATCTGAAACTCTATTAATGTCTTATTTTAATCAAGATGTAGAAATCACTATTTTAGTTCATGATAACCAAAGCAATTTCTTTTTTGCAGTTTAATATTCTCAGATATTTACTAAATTGGAACATGATTTAATATTTTATTGCATTTTATATGTTATTTTATGAGTAAATATTAATTACTGTTTACATTTTAGCAATATATATTTTATTGGCTTTTAAAGGTAAGAAAATATAAATACTATTCATAGCAGAAATAACACTAGAGAGTACTTTAGCGTACGTTATTTTTCCAGGGTTAAAAATTATTCTGTCTTTTTATGAAGATTTGGATCTGAAAAGTTTGTGTAGGAGATGTCAGTATCCAAAAGCAATAACTTTTTATAGTAATAGTTTTCAATTGTAATAATTAGTAGAGTTATAGTAAGGACTTGAAGATTATTTATCTGTATATACACACACACACACATATATACACATATATTATATACATATTTGTTTATATGAATTATAATCCCATACCTTCAATATTGTCTTAAACTGTTTCATTGGGAATAGATATTTTGAGAAAAAATAAACCTGAGGTAATTAATTCATTTTGGGTAGCTTGTTAGTAACTTATTTACTAGAAACTTCATTTAATATTGAGACTTTAAAATAACCCTCACAATTCTTCCCTGTTCAGACACTGTGTCAACAAAGCAAAGTGAAACAGAATGTGGGGTTCCTTATCAAGATTATTCAGACAATTCTGCTTCACTTCTATTTTAGATGAATCTGAGCATAGCTTTACACTTTCATGTAGCTTTTGAATTAACACTAAATCTTTTACTTTTTTGGTGGAAGCTACCTTAAATAGGCCAAACTTTGTGATCTCCATTTTGAGAATATAAAGTCTTTTTTAGCTATAAAACAAATGGAATACAGGTAATTTCCATGTTGTCTATTTCTTTGGTTTTGATTATTTTTTTAATTTTCATTTCATTACAAAGCAGTAGAATAGTTCAATGTATGAGCACATTTTGTTGAACTGAAACTTGGAGCTGATGTCAAAAATGAAACAAGCTGGAAAACGTTTCTTAAAAGTCAGCTTAATTTTAACAACTGTGGCACAAGGGTTTGTTATAAGTTCTAGATAGCCAAAATAATTATGAAGCATTTAAATATGGTGCAAATTTTTGGCCTAAGTGAAATTTTCAGAAAATGTGGTAATTAACACAGTGGAAGTGGAAAATAATTTTGAAAACAGTGGTCTGAATAGTCAGAAAGGAGAAATAAAGGAGAAACTGAAAGAAATGAAATAGACTTACACAACGGTTTCAAATAAACTAATGAAATATGATTGAAAGGGAATAATGATGGACATAGATAAAATAATAAACATGCACGTGGAAATGCAATCTTTCAATTTTTTATAAATCAATGTACAAATAAAATGTTCTGAAATCAGCTAGACATGCTGGATTCTTCGTGGAGATAAATTTAACTCTTATAGTAAAAAATATTGGATTAAGCACTGGAGTGTTAGCAGATCCAGAGAGGTGATTTTACAAAGCAGATCACAAATTTTATGCTCTTTGGCAAAACAAAACAAATGTATAGTGCAAAATGTAGTTCCTACTCAGGTTTTACAGATTATGTTTACTAAGATCAGGAAGAAAAGTCTGTGAGGCATAGCACAGAGGATGTAGAAGGAAAGCAGTAAGAATCATGTGTCCTCAAAAACATAACCTATGAGGGGAGAGCTTAACAGTCTTATGGAAAAAATGAGTGGCGAGAAACTAATGTACAAAAATATTTCTTATTTTATAGAGTTGTGAATCACCAGCCAGTTAAGGAACCTGTGGGTTGGGGTGCAGGTGTTTGGAGATATACCAAAATTTGGCAGATGTTACTTTGCCTATGAGAGCTTAGTTGATAGATAATTTTGTGATTCCATTAAATTGTATTTATTGGAGCATGGGAAGTCTTGGTCAGTTACTTGTCAGCAAAAAGGAAGAATGGTATGAGAATGTATCACAGGTAGTTTATGTTAAACATTAGGAAAATTGGGAGAATCTGTATTACTGAAAAGTGAAACAGTAAGATAGGTTGTGGAATTTCCTCAGGTGACTAGTTTTAAGAATAGATTGGTCAAGGAGAGAAAGCCTTTCTTTCCAATTTTGTAATTGCTCTCCAGATTCAGTGGGAGGTTGAGCCTACTGATCTATGATCTTAAAGACCCATCATGTTGCTGTTTTTCTTTTTCTCTCTTCAGATTTGAAAGAATAGGTGAGAATTTGAAAATAGAACTAAAAAAGGCAAGTGAAGGAAATGAGTCTAGGAAATAGAGATTGAGTTTTAATAAGGATTCCCATACCCCTTTATGTTCATTCCTGGGTTACCATGGAAGAGTATTTTCAAATCATCTCTTGCGTGCCCCGGAATACTCCTTCTCAGCCTGTGTACTGGAACAGATTGTGATTCACTTTCTAGCTTCTCCCACTGGGCCAGAGAATCCTTCTATCCTGCGCTTTGGTTTTTTTTTTTTTTCTTTATTTCTTATTTTGTAAGCATGTTTCCAATACAGAAGTTCATATGCACACGAACAAATTAATTTTGGAAAAATATTGAGCTTCCTTAGATATATTTCCATCCAAATAAGAATTTGAGCCAGGACTTTCTATCTGTTCAATCAGATATTTTGCTGTAGCCTTTCTCTAGCTCTTTGCCAAAACTCATGCTATCAAACGTGTTTTTCCACTCCCAGAAAGTCTAGACCAGTACCTACCACATTGAAAATCTGTCTATAGACAGGTAATGATCTCACCTAGTGTCTGCAGGGAATTTCTCAGCAGCTCAGATGTTCACAATCTCTGCTCCTTTTGATCCTGTGCAAATTCAAATGGATTTGAACCTCCTGAACCATCTGAGGTCTGCGACAGAAGTTCTGTCAGCAGCATCAGACTTTTTGGTTTTTACTTTCAGACTTTAAGTTCTGGTAAACTTTCAGCCTTCTCCTTAATAATCTTGGCTCAGAGGCATTTAGTCACACTCTCAAATGTTTCTTTATCTCCATTTAGTCAATCGCTTTTCTATAGTTTATGATTGTCCTTCACAAACGCAAAGCACCTTTCACCTGATGGGTGACTGGCTCTTTCCATCAGAATTATACCTACCATTAAAGATTTTTCCTATAACCATATTCAACCTTCTTTACTTTCTCTCTACTATTGAATTTTAAAACGTCTATTGTTTTTATTGCAAACGATCATTTTTTTTTTATTAGCATTTTGAACACTCACTGTGGACATGTGGGGATATAGTGTTTGGAAAACTCGGAGCGTATCTACCCTTAGAGTAGGAACAAACTAATGGGTGAGTCTGCCCAGTGAGATGACTGATGACACTATTCTCCGGAGAAGATGGACAAAGTGTGATTTTGCTTTGATCAGTAACTTAGTAATAGCTATGTAAGTTTCGTTAAGCTGAAGGTGTATAAAGAGAGGAGTGTACCAGGTGCTACACTAGGTTTCAAGGATGCTGAGATGCATAAGATATGACATCTGCCAATGAGCAGTTGAGGCATTTCAACAATTAATTGCACTGACAAGTCTTATTTAAAAAGTATATAGGAGGGGCTGGCCCGGTGGCGGAGCGGTTGCGTTCGCGCGCTCCGCTTCCACAGCCCAGGGTTCGCAGGTTGGGATCACCGGTGCGGACAGATGCACCGCTTGTCAGGCCACGCTATGGCAGCGTCCCATATAAAGTAGAGGAAGATGGACAGGGATGTTAGCCCAGGGCCAGTCTTCCTCAGCAAGAAGGGGAGGATTGGCAACAGATGTTAGCTCAGGGCTGGTATTCCTCACACACACACACACACACACACAAAGTATATATGAATTCTCTGTGAGTCTGGGGCTTTGGGAAGGGTTCAAAGAGATGACAGTTGAAGTACATCTTGAAAAATAATTAGCAATTCTCCAGGCAGGTAAAGGGTAGGAGAAAGGCATTGGACTAAAAGACTAGCATGTGCAGAGTCGTGAAAAGCAGGGCACATTCAGGGGTCTTTGATTAGAGCTTGGAATCATTGTGGGGAATAACATAAAGTAGTGCTGGAGGCTTAAGGTGGGGGCGGACCACAAGAGCTATGCTTTTAAGGGTCATGGGATTTTAGCAAGAGGAGTAGCTTGATCTGATTGTGTTTTAGCAGGCTATCTCTGGCCATTTGGAATATAGATTGGAGGGATGAAAGACTAATGTCATCAGTTTTAGATTTTGTTTATAGTGTGCGCCTGTATCTGGTTTAAGAGAGCAAGGACGAGTTCGTGTCTCTGGGTAATACTTTGCAAAGTGGTTGCATTTTTGGCAAGAACAGAAGGCAAGTGCTTTGCTAAAAAAGTGATAAAACCTACTTCATAAGAAAATCAAAGGTAGTGGACTGCATCATTTTCCACTGTAGAAATAACCACTTAAACTGAATATGGATTAGCTCCCAAACCAGTGGGTCAAGCAATTATTTGCAAGTGATTCAGTGATTTCTTTGTGGTTGCTTGGTTTAGTGCTGGTAAAACACACTGTGAAATAGGAAGTCAGAGGTTCAGCATTTTTAGCTTGCTACTGACTTGCCATGTGACTTTGAATAAGTCTGTGTGTGTTTGCTGAATATTTTAAGCTGAATTAATATCTAGTGTGGAGAGTGAGGGGCTGGGGCTGGGACCGAATGTGAAGGACGAGGGGTCTGGTGGTGTTAAAGTTTAGGTCTCCTGTGCCTGAAGAGTAGTTCTGAATTTACTCCTGGGATATCAAACTTAGATGGGCTATGGGAGCTCTAAGATTGGAAATCCAGGTCACAGCCCAAAGGGAGGACCTCTCTGCTTCTCCCTGTGGGATCCTAGATCTCTCACGTCTGACAGATTTTCAGAGCATGAAACATAACCGTGGGCTACTATCTCATGTATCCTCTCCTATGAAAACAGCCTTAGAGTACTCTGCCTTAGGACAGAGATCTCAGAGCAAAATGAAGTAAAGAATGAAGCAACACTTTGCATAATTTGAGAAGTAAACTTTAGTTTGCCTTTTCTTCATAGATCATCTCTACTTTTCCATATTTTCTAAAAATTTATGGCCAGTTCATTCTCATTTCTATTTGTTTCAACATGAGACACTGGTTGTACTAAGTAGTGTCTAAATACACTAGATTCAGCCCCACTGAACACACACAGTGAAATGTATGACAAAACTTTTGGCCACTTGCTTAAGATGTGTTTGTCTAAAGACAAACAACAACAGTAACAAAATAGCAAAGATATTCCAGAATATGCTAGAAGGAAAGAATTTATAAAATAAATGCATCAGCTAAAATATTAAGTCCTCTAGAGACAGTGAATGTTAACTACTCCTGCTTGAGTAGCTGTCATCTTAGGGGAGTTTCAGAAAGTATCAAAATCACCAATATTATGTGAAATCTTCTCTTCTCTTCAACAGTTGATAACAGCTAACATTGATTGGGCTCTCATCATGGACTAAAGGCTTTACATGTAACAGTTCGTTTGAGCCTGACAATGCCCTTGAGGCAAGTGCTGCCATTGTTCAGAAGAGGAAAGTGAGGTTTTTGAAGGATAAGTAACTTTCCCAACGTGACCAGTGAGTAAGTGATGGGGCAGGGGCTTGACCTAGGTCTGTATGATGCTTAGACCTAGGTAAATTATGCAATCATTTTAAAGTTTAAATTTAAACTTTATCTTTGTTGTTCTATTTCATTCATTTTGAACAAGATTCCATCTTTATAGCAGAGAAGGGGAAATAGTTCAAGGGAGAAGGGTTGGTGGAAATCAGAAGCCACAGCTATGCTAAAAATGGTTCCTAGGCTTACACATGGATAACGAGGTCTTTGTATTAGATTTGCAAAAATAGCAGTTGCAGAGGTAACAAGGGACCAGAATAGATGGCTCTATTTCATAAAAGAAAGGGGCAAAGTGAAGAGACTCATTAACGTTGAAGCAGTAGATGGATAACCAGTGACAAATATCAAGTAGATTTGCTTCAGTTTGGTCACAGAAAGGTCATTGATTATTTTTGGTTAAACTGGTTCACGGAGGCCAGGTCTCCACTAAAAAGGAGAATTAATTGCTTCCATTTCCCACTAATTGCCTCAACATTTCCCTTTGCTTTGTCATTGGAGATTTGGTCAGAGAGGCAAAAAGTCAAAAGTCAGAGTTTGATGGAATCTGCATAAAAAGGGAATCTGAGGAGACCAAATTATGGCATTTGGTGTAATAATGATAATGATATTTAGCATTTTTCCCTGGGAGTGCTATGGATTTTTAGAGACCTTTTCAATCTTTAATCAGACCGTAGGGCACATTTAAGAGAGTTCACTGTTTTTATTTCCATCTAGAGGATAAGGCATCACAGAGAGATGAACTGACCTAGGGCAAGTCTCCTGAGATGTTAATCCTGTATGTTGGATTGCAGCCTCTTATGTTGAGTTTTAGCTGCAAGCCTGGGCTCTTCCCAGAGGTATCATTCATTCATGCTCCTTCAGAGTCTTTACGCTTTTTGCGCATTATTGTCTGAGATTACTACCTCTATCAATGACAGAAAAATCACCCAAGAAAATGTCATGAAACAACATCTTGATGTCACAAGAATTGCTGGTTTTGAGGGTATTAATTGATGCTTGAGCCATCTTCAATTAACGAGATATTCTACCTTGTATTTGCTTAATTAACCAGTCTTTGAAATCCTTTCCAGCTCTAAATCCTTCAGAATATGAGGGTTTTGTCTTCCAGACATTTTGTTGTTGTTTTTTTTGGAATCTACAGTGGCATTGTAGAAAGTGGAGAGAGCATGGTCCTCTGGATATGACAGGTCAGTGTTCAATCACTCTGGCTCCTCTGATTTCCTTACAATGCCTTCAGAGGCCCAATAAACAAATGTTTCTCTTTAGGAACTCCCAAACATGGAATATCAACTACTCTTCTTTGCTGGAAGAACCAGAAATAGAAGTTATTATTAATTAGATATTTATTACATTTAGGCTCTTAGAAACACGGTGTATTAGAATGAGCATAGGTTTTAAAGCAAGATGGTTAGGTTTCACAACCAGCTCTATCATAAACAGCTGTTTGATCCCAGGCAGGTCACGTAATTTGATTGAAACTCAATTTCTTCATGTGTAAACCTGACATCCCTCGTTGGGTTTCATGGTTATTAAATGAGAAAGTGAGGGTAAAGCTCCTGGCTCAATGCCTGCATAGAATGGGGACCTAGAAACTTTAGCCACATGCTTATTAGCATTGTTATTAGAAACTATAAATTTATTAAATGATAAAGTTGGGGCATGAGCTAAAACAAACATTAGACGCTCGTATAAAAGAAGTCCAGTACTTTATGAAAAGTCCTTTATTTGAACAAGACGCTCTCACAGTTATGGAGAACTTGAGCTGGACCGTCTTCTCCTGGTCTGATGCCTCTCCACGGCAAGTCCTCCTTACCCTATACTGTTGAAAGTGCTTCACTCACATTAAGTCTTTTAGTAATCAGAACACTCCTGCAGATTAGGTAGTAGTATTGCACCGATTGTACAGATAAGAGTATTTACATACTGGGAGGGAAATATCTGTCTCAAAGGCACACAGCTTACTAGTGAGGAGCCCAGGTCTGAAGCCAGGCTGATTCCAAACTCTTCAATCCTAACTGCTGCTCTAACAGTGCTTTTGAAACATCAGGCTGCAATTTAAGGTTGTCATTTGTGCACACTGAGAAATTAAATCGTCCCCACCCGCATTTTTAAATTAATTAAGGGGATTCTTAAAGCTTATCTTTTATCTGACAAAAATGGCTATTCACACTAAGAATAGAAAACCATGGTCAACTGTGACATCTATGTCACCAAGCCCTACAGTGGGTTCTTTCTAAGTGTTTTAATTTAATCGCAAAAGGTACAACTAGTCCATTCCCTTGTCAGAACAAGTGTCTCAGTCTTCTAATCAAGAAATGTTGGCAGCCGGGCATATGGGTCCTTCCTGCTCCCATGGTGCTTTTCTCTTGTCTGCCCCTCCCCCTTGCCTCCCTTCTGTAGCTTGCAGACAGTCCCAATGAGCCTTTTCTCCCCAGAGCTGAAGCTGAGGTCCAAGTCTGAAGAGAGCCCTAACTGTCAAACTAATTGCTCACAACTTTTTTGACTTGTTTCTCTTAAACAATGTAGCTTAATAAAACTCATTTCAAATATATAAACAGGGCACATCTACTAACACAGGAAGAGCTAAGACTGTGTATACATGGGAAAACTGGTTTGACTGTTTTGATTAACTCGACTGCTGAAGTCAGTCAAAAAGTAATCACCAGTTAAGCAAACTATTTGACAGATTTTTGGCCCACTGTGACTGCTTATTTGACTGGCTTGCCTGTCAGCTCGAAGTGGTCAGATTGACTGGAGACAGTCTAACTGGAAAATTTAACTTTGGAGGACGTGGGTGTCTGTATACCAGAATCTACTTTAAATAACTTCATGTGAAATCTGTATCTATTTTCCTGGGACCAGTGAGAGAAGTTTGAAAGTGACACATTGCATCATTTGACTTCCTAGAGTGAGATGTCTTGTCACTTGCTAGGGCTGACGATATATTTATAGGCTACAAAACAATCACATTTTTCCCTCTGCACATATAGAGTTCAATAAGATTGAAACTCTACCCTAACCTGGCCAAGTCCTAATAAGGCATCATATTCTCTTACCCTTCTGAAGGGTTGATGATAGGTGTATGACAGCAAATGCCTTCTCAGATATCAGGTTGCCCATTCAGTCATTAGTGACTTGTCATAAGGCAAAGTTGACCTTGCCACTAATAGTAGTCCTTCTAAGAAGAAGAATTTGTAAGAGAAAGAAAAAAGTCAAAACTAAACACCAAACAAAACTGTTGATGAGAGGCAAGAGAATCTGGTTGACATTATCATTTGAGCTACTTTTTAAAAGCAAACCCCTTTATACATCTATGCTTGTGTTCCTCTAGGAAATTTACTTTGAAATGAGCTCCCATGTCTGCCCAAGACAAAAACAACACCGTAAGGTTGGGAAGAATGATTTATTCTTACAACTTAGTGGTGGATTTTATGAGGAGAACATAATGAGGTTATTGTCTGCTGTAGGCACATTTTTATAAGGTCTGGTTGACGTTGGTTAAGTATCCTAATGCATGTACATTGAGAATTTGAAACATCCTGTTATTGTTTGAAAGACATTCATGTACTGCTTTTCAGTGCTCCTAAAATTTTAGCTTTTCCTGTGGAAATGTTTTGTTAATGTTCAGGACTTAGATGCTATCTCATGTACTTTTATTAAATAAGTTCAATGGTAAGAGTAGATAGAAGTTAGGGCCAGAGTGTCAGTAATGACTAAAATAATGACATTTTTCTTAAAATAGCTTCCCTAATAGTCACAGTTTCTCTTGTGTTAGAGTCACTTGATATATCATTCTATTTTTTAAAATTTTGTGATTAATAGAGGGAAAGGAAGCTTACTTTAACTTTGCTTTCAAAGTTTATGCTTTCTAGTCATTTTATGATTAAGTGTTTTTAGCAATAAAGCTCTTTGACCCGAGTAAAAGAAAAACGTAAATTAAGTCTCACAGTTTGAAGAATGCTATAGAGAGTCCATAGGGGTTTATATTTAAATTTTATATGTTCTCTACATTGTGGATTATTATTAATAATGTTTCAATGATCATCTTGATGCTTCAAATCTTTTACACATTTAGGATTATTTCCTTAAGCTTTGCAAATGTACAAATTTACCTCCCTGGCAGCAACTCATGTGGGTGCCTGTTGCATTGTTCCCTCCTCAGCACTAGGTATTATGGTTTAAAATATTCGTTAATTTGAAAGGCAGACAGCTTCGGTTTTATAATCACTTTTGATGAGGAACAAAGACTCAGTAGTGAGACCGTGAGGATTTGAACTCTTGCTTTGCTTCAGAGCTCCTTAGGCTACCCTTAATGTCCACTTTCTCATGGGTACTTCAAAGAGAGCAAGGCTGCTCACCTCACTGGCTTGCTGTGGGGATTACGTGAGACAAGATGGGTAGTGCTTCAAGCTCGGTGCCTGACCCAAAGCCAACTTTCTATACTTTCAGCAGTGTATGCCATTATTATCATTGTGATTATTAACATAATTTTTTACACGGAAGAGAGCACCAGGATGGAGGTAAGCAGACTTGGATTGATTTTTAACTCTGGAGCTACTTTAATAACTTTGCTTAATGTCTCTGAGCCTTAATTAGCTTATCAATAAAATGCGTCAAATGAGGAATCATAATTATAAGGGATCAAATAAGAGATCATGAAAGGGATCAATGGATAAAAAAGTGCTCTATAAATAGTAAAATACTGTATAAAATACATTAAACTGTAAGTCTTACTCCTTCTATTTATTATTGTCTTTCGATTCCATGCCAGTTGTCTGCTTGCCCTACAGTCTTGTGGCTGCATGTTTAAAAATTCAGTTTCAATGACAGCAAAGACTCACATAAACTGTGACACTGATGGTTAAAGTTATTAAATGGTAGAAATGTTTAGAAACCAAATTATTTCTGCAAATAATTGGTTAAGTCTCATGAAAATGTATTTAAAGTTAAGAAACTGGCCACCATTTTGTCATTGTAGGATATTCTATAAACAGTAAGGAAGAGGATTAAAAGCACGTTTGACAGTATAATTCTTGGAGATAAATTCCCATTGGGAAGAGGAAGCGTGGTTGACAGACAAGTATACTTTACCAATAAATGTTTTATGGTAGAATTCTTGCCACCACCAGACAAGTGATCACGTTAACAAGCATGGCTATTTATGGGAATTTTGAGTGGTTTCCCTAAGCAGAGGGTTAGTGAGCAATTGAAGAGAAAGACGAAAATATAAAAGTCAGTGGGGGTAGGTTGTAGAGTACCTTGTTTCCCAGGTTCAGGATCTTTCAGAGGATGATCCAATGTCTTAGGCTGGGACCACAGCTCTCAGTCATCCAGTTCTCTTGCTCTCTCACTCTTTATACTTTCTCTTTGGTCTGATTGAGTCTTCTAATCCATTGGCTACTCCATTTTCTCATGTTTTGGCTCTCTTCCACATCCAATCTTTACCTCACTCATTTCAGTCAGTTCTTATAATTAGAGTCACTTCCTGCCCCATTTTTCTTCTAAGTGACCATCCTTGACCAGTGCAGCCTCTCAGCTCAACCTCCAGGCAGGTGTCAAGGAAGACAGTCCCAGGATAATATGCAGATTGGGGTCTTTATAAATTAGTGGTCTTCAATCTCAGCTGGGCCCTCCACCCAGCAGGCTTCATTCTAACCCATTATCTTCCATTCCATTTGGTAGACTTTGTACACTTTACTTCTCTCGTCTGACCTTATACCTTATCACCTCTGCCCACACTCAGCAGATAAATTTGCCTATAATGTTACTGAGAAAATCTAATAAAAAAAGAAGGAATGTTCAACTTGCTCCCCAGAAATCTAAAAATACCTTTATCAAAGCATATTCTTTCTTTTTTTCCCTGTTTCATTGAAAGAGAATGTTTCTGCCAAAGCTGAGTGCCTTGCTTTAGGTCCTACTCAACACCTGTTTTTTTCAGTCACCTACTTAATCAGTCATTCTTTCTTGCTTGTATCTACTGCCTCCCCTTTATTACATGTTACCCTCTGCATGTAAACAAGGTGAAGTCTCTCTGCTTATAAACACACACATCACACACACACACAAACACAAAAACACTCCTATGTATTAACCCTAGACCCATCTATAATAACTAAAGTCCCCCAAGATTTCTCTTTCTGTTTATTGTCAAGCATTCTGAAATCTTTAAAGCAAATTAAGAGTGTAAACTCTGGAACCAGACTTCCTAGTTCAAATCTTGGCTCTATTAGCTGTGTGTCCTTTGGCATATTAGTTAACTTCTCTTTGCCTCAGTGTTTTCATCATTAAATTTGGGATAGTAATAGTTCCTACTGCATAGGATTATTGGGAAGATTAAAAGATTAATACACGTAAAATGCTTGGAATAGTTCTTAGCATGTAGTAAGCACTCGATATGTGGTAGTCATTATTGCTTTTGATTTTTTCCTCATTCACTCATTTATTTATTTCAAAAATCTTTATTGAGAACCTACCATATCCCAGGCGCTGTGCACAGCACTGGATGTCTAATTATAAATGAAAGAGACAAATTCTTTGTCCTAAAGCAGCTTAGAATGTAGTCAATAAGATAGGTAGTAAATAAATAATAACGTGAATAACTAGTTAGAAAATGCCAACACTATGAAGACTTCAGAAGTGGAAAACATTAGGGAAGGGCCTATTTAAACAGTGTTCTGGAGACATTATAACCAAGTCCTGAAAGGCGAGAAGTCAGCCCTTTAAAGAACCCAAGAAAAAACCATATCTGGAGGCTCTACGGGGGATAATGCTTAGCTTACTGCAGTAACTGGAAAAAAAAGTCTGGTGTGGTTAGACCTCAGAGAGTATGGGGGAGAGTGGTATGAGCTGAAGTTGGATAGGTAAGTGGAGACCACCTATCCAACTTGTGGGCCATGATGAGGAAACCGGATTTTATTCTAGATAAAATGGGAAGCAACTGAAAGATTTTAAGCAAGAGAGAAGATAATCCATTTTATGATTTTAAAAGTCCATTCTGAAGGCTGTATGAAGAATGATTGAAGAGAGCAATGGAGGGAGCTGGGAGATCAGCAACAAAGGATTCACAGTAAGGGATGATGGTGGCTTGGACTAACTAGAGGTCTGGTAGTAGAGATAAAGATAGCTCTATTTGAGATACATTTGTGAGCTAGAATGGACAGGGTGGATTATATATTGGGGGTCAGGAAAAATGAAGAAACAGGTTTTAGAGAGGATAATCATGAGTGCTTGGGCATGTAAATTTTAAATTATGAGATATTTGTGAGATATTTGTCTATCTGTCATCTGTCTATCTATCTATTTATTATATATAAAGCTGGGCCTCCTAGAAAGAAAGAAAATTTGGGATTCATGTTTTATTAGTATGTAAATGGTATTTATAACTGTGGGAATAGACGATATCATCTACACAGACGAGACAGAGGAGAAGGTGCCCAGTGCAGAGCCCTGAGTTGTCCTCATTTACAATTGCAATGTCCCTTCAGTCCCTGCAGGCTGACTTCCATTCTACGTCCCTGCGATGATTCTCCTGAGGGTCACCAATGACTCAATTATTTCCCAGTCTGCCAGCAATATCTCCTGCTCTTTCTCTTCCTTCATCCCTGTGGCATTTAACTTCGTTGACCACTTTTTTCCTGAAATTCTATTCTACTTTGGCTTTAGCATATCACTCAGTCCTAATTTTCCTTATACTTTTTTTGAGATTCCTTTAGTCTTTCCTGCCTGTTACATGTTGATGTTCCTCAGAGTTCTTTACTTGGCATTCTGTCTTTTTAATTCTACTTCTTCATCTTGTGTGATTTTAGCTAAAACCCTGATTCAATGACTTCTTCTGAGCTGGCCATCAAATCTATATCTCCAAATCCACACATCTAGCTGTTTACTAGGCCTGCCTCTTGGATGTTGCACAGACATTCCGATTTCATTAAGGCTAACACTGAAGTTATCATCTTTCTTTCAAAACTTTTCCTCCACTTTTATTCCTTATTTTGATAAATGCCATCTTCTCCACTACTTTCCATTTCAGACTGAAGCATCATATATGAATCTTCCTTCCCCTTCACGACATGTATGAATTAATCAGAAGTCCTATACATATTTTTTGTTTAATTCCTTTATGTTATGGGTAATGTTTGACCTATCTTTCCAATATCAAATGCTATTGCCTTAGCTTGGGGCCTCTATTCTTCTCTCCTGGAATATTACTGAAAACTCCTAATTGTTCTCCTTGTCCCAGTCTGGACTTTCAATAATTCAGTCTCTATAATACTGCCTGAGGGATATTTCTGAATACGAATTGATCATGTTACTGTCTTGCTAAGAGCCTTATATGGCACATCAGGGCTATAAGAACAAAGCTTAGGGTGGTATTTATTCTTCTTTATGAGCTGGCTTCTGCCTAGTTTTCTATTTTCATTTGTCCCACCTATAATTTCTTCAGATCATACTGAAGAAGAAAGAAAGAAAGAAAGGAAGGAAGGGAAGAAGGGAATAAGAAAGAACATTTTGCCTTTATAACTTCTACTACTGGAGCATTTTAATAACATCGAGAGCTTAGAGGCGTTAGATTTAGGGAACTGACCTTTGTTAGGATTTTCCTCAAGTGACTTAAACTATGATGGGGAAATCCCAAAGAACCAGCATTTCCAGGCAGGGTGTTTCTTAGAAGCCATCAGCAGATTCTTAACGCTACAAGAATGAGAAAATAAAACTCAGAATTAAAAAGAACTATATATTAGTTTCCTATTGCTGCTGTAGCAAAATCACCACAAACTTAGTGATTTAAAACAATGCACACTTATTATCTTACAGCTCTAGAGGACAGACGTCCAAAATCATTTTCACAGGGCTAAAATCAAAGTGTCAGCAGGGCTTAAGTCTTTTCCAGAGGTTCTAGAGGAGAATCTGTTTTCTTGCTTTTTCCAGCTTCTACAGGCTGCCTGCATTCTTCGGCTCAATGCTCATCACTGTGACATCTGCTTCCAGAATCACATCTCCTTTTGTCTGATTCTGACCCTCCTGTCTCCCTCTTATAAGGACCCTCCCTTGAGATTACATTGGGCCCATCCAGATAATCCAGGATAATTTCTCCATTTCAAGATCCTTAATTAAGTCACACCTACAAAGTCCTTTTTGTAATGTAAGGTTACATATCCACAGGTTCTGGGGATTAAGACATGGACATCTTTGGTGAGGGAGGCATTATTTTTCCTACCACAGAATAATTGAAAACAATTGAAAAAAGTTAAAAAAGGTTAAAACAAATATTTTCAAATATATTTTTGTTTTCTCCTTTTAGTTTTCAATGAAAATGTTTTGCTTTACTGGTTTGTCTGCTCAAATTAGTATGGAAAATAGAATCCTGGATTCTAATCTCTGAAGTTACAGTAAAAATATTTTCCATATATTCCAAAGCTATAATATTAACTATCATTTTGATTTTTTCTTTATTTCTCAGAAGTAATTGACACAAAAGAAAGTTCTTACAAAGAACTTTTCTATTATTTAAATTCTTGCCAACTTTTTATATGCATTTGTTCATTTCTCAAATTTATTCCTCAGTGTAAGAAGTTTAAAGAGACTAAACCAAATAGTCATGATATTTAATTAGAAAAAGCCAAGGTGAAAATAACATTATTTTCTGCCTTCTCCACTGCCTCCCTCCCTATCTACCCTTTCTCCCTTGTGAAAAGAAGTCAGAGGTTTTTAGAAAGAAATATTAAGGTAACAGTAAAGATGATATAAGGAAAATGAAATTTCTTCTGGGGAAGAGGGCTAGGACTCTTCAGAACAGTGTACATTTAACACGTAGATCTAGAGGCTAAAGTAGAAAAAGCATCTTAAAGAAAGGAAATGCACATCTAGAGTGAATATTTTCTGATGGTAGATTTCTATTATAGCGTTGTCCCATACTGTATAGAGAACCTAAAGTTTGCAGCATGTGGTGGTTACAAGATAGAGGAAGTGAAACACAAAATAAAACAAAAACACGATCAAGAGTAAATCAAGTCCAACTCGACTAATAGTGGGGAAGCAACTCCAAAGGTTTTTCCACCAGAAACTGGAGTCAGTTGATTCATATTTAACAGATACAAGGCACATTTTTTATTCTAGTAATGGGAGCTGGAGTTAAATTTTATTATCCTTGTAAGCTTATAATAAATAACTTGCAGTTGAAAGAATGCCCTACTTGGAATCAAAAGATGGGAAATTGAGTGCACTTTTTTGCCTTTGTGATTGTGAACGAGTCAAATAACCTGTCTGAGCTTCGGTTTCTTCATCTATGAAATGAAGATAAAGTCCTTATTCAAATCATTGGAAGGTTTGATTCAACTTGTGACTCTGGCTACTATTTTGCATTCTGGGGCTTTCAACTAGTCCATGAGGTCCTGTGATCAGTCTCCTCAATGAATTAATGTTTCATGGCCATGTATTTTATATAATGATAAAAAATTTAAAATGGAAGTATGTTTCTTTGATTCTAAAGGAAGATTATTCTTCAGTGACAAGGGGAAGGTGAAACTACAGCAGTCTTTTCTATGTGAAGGCACGATTACTTGAGGAATTTGGTTTATGTAAATAATGTAATAACAGGTGCATTTGAAACAGAGAGAGCAAAAAATAATCATATTTACTAGTTAAGTAAAACAAAAACAATATAAATATTATCCTCTTTTTCCAGAAATACTAGTAAATTCTACAAAAATTGAGTGATAGAAATGTACTTATGAAACAAAGCCATTTTCTGCAGTTTGTCAATCAAAATGAAAAATTTCAAAGTCTCATTTTCAATTAGATTATTTTAATATTTAACTACCTAAAATGCCCCAATCATATTCTTTAGAAAATGGTTAGACTAGAATACTGCAGTTCTAATGATGACATTTTATTATGATAAAAATGACTTTATTAATTGATGATCATATATCAACTCACAAAGTAAAGGATCTAAAAAGTTTTTAAGCCTAAGATAATATAAAACCATTTGATTTGTTTAGAATTTTTTTTCAGGAATAAACGTTTATGATCATTTTATTCTTACAAAAATATACAAATTTATTTGCTATAAATTTAACTACATTAAGTGGCCTGTGAATGTCTTTTATAAAGTCTGTGTAAGTTGACTATATATTGATATTATCCCAAATCTTCCCATTAAGATACAATAAAGATGAAAAATATAATACATTTGGAGTAGAATTATACAAGTGATGACAAGGATTATAGGGAGGTTTGGATTTTTGTCCCAGATGTTCCTATTCATTGCTTTGGATCTATTTTAGAACATGTAAAATAAAAAATAAATTAATTAATGACTTTCCAAGATGTTTGAAATATGACCTTTTAAAGAAGTCAGTCTTATTTCTCCTTTATTCTCTGCATTCTTGAAAGAACATTCACAACTTCATAATGAAAATGATACAAAAGGTCACTATACTGAGGATGAAAAATAGTACATTTAAGCATTAAATGAGAGCTTTGTTTTAAGTTAAAAGTAACTGTGAAGTGTAAAGCATCATTTAAACACAACTGTTGATTTCTGAAGCAAAATGTCTCTTGCTTGATAAAAGTCTTCTTAATAAATATTAATGTTTAAGCTTTAATGAAGTCACATAAACTTCTTTTTTAAATTAAGGCTTTTTACTGAATCTAGCTTAAATAATTAACTTGAATATTTCCACATTTACACGAATCAATTTAATTGCATGAGAAGTTTCTAAAAAGAATATAAACTGTAATATTAACTTGCTTAAATACAGTCATAAGCCCTAAACATAAATATGTCTAATAAAATCAAAATATAATGTTACTCCTGGACAATTCCTTCTTATTAAAGGAAAAATACATCTTTCATTCATTCAACTGTTTTGTTGAATTGGAAAGAACATTTCCTTATCTCATTATTTCTCAAGAGATAGCATATGCTCAATTTTAATTTTAATTTTTGATCCATTATAATTTTTAAAAATAAAATGCAGTTAAATATTGCACTGAATGTTTAAAAAATAGTTGTAGAGGCCCAACTGAGTTTTTATTTATGATATTGTAAGGTTAAATAATATAATATATGCAAAGCCTATCGCATAGTCCTTTCTACAGGCTGTCCACTCAATAAACAAAAAGAGGTACGAAATCTATCATCCAAAAATCTACGGCTAGATTTGTTTCAGAATTCTCAATATTTCAAATTTTGAAAGGTAATATGGTACATACACCATTTATTCCTTGACACCCCCAGAGGGGCTCAAGAGAACATATAATCAAACACATTAATATAACTGCAGCAAAGCGTATGAATAGCTACTATAAGTGGGATACAGAAAGACTATAAATAGCCTTACTTCATTTCAGATCTGATTTTGCACCAAAAGAGTTTGCACCAAACTTGAAAAAGTCTGATTTTCAGAGCTTTTAGGATTTTGGAAGTGCATTTATGAGGTTGAGAACTGATAATACGAGAGTTGTAGTGCAGTTGGACTAGAAAAATAAGGCTATGTCTATATCTAAAGGTCAAATGCATGATTTCGGAAAGAGGGCAAACTAATAATTATTTCATTAAGGAGGATGTATCTAACAGTAGAACACACACAAACATCAATTAAGTGCAAAATGTGTGAAAAAAAGTCAATTACATCCAGGGGAAAAATAGAGTTTAGAATTAGAATAGATTGCCATATGAGTAATTAGAATTTGGGAGTCCACCACGTTCAGTTCTAGGCCCTCTCATCTTCTAATTCTGTGCATCCTCCAACAGTCATCTCATCAGTTATCACCTAAGTCTAGATGTCATGTAAATTTTATCCACAGTCTATACCTTACTTCTGAGTTCCAGACCCAAATATCCAGCTGCCTACTTCACGTAACCTCTTGGACACCTTCAAAACATCACAAACTCAATGTGTTCAAAACCAAACTTATAATTCTCTCTTCCCCCCCAAAATCCCAGTCTTCACTGTGAAGAGCATCACTATCAATTCAGTCTATTAAGCTAGAAATTCAGGTGTCCATTAAATTAAATCCATTTAATTTAATCCATTAAATGTATTAAATTCTTAATCCATTTCTAAGCATCTCTTGAATCCAGCTACTGGTTTCCATGTGACTACCTCACTCTTATCATATGATCCTAGTTCAACCAGCCCTTTTTCTTTCCTGGACTCTCATTTTACCTCTCTAAAATTCATCCAGCTGAACTACTACTGTCCCCTTCCTTGTGATAAAGAAAATAAGACAGCTTTATTTACGCAAAGGATTGCATGGACTGGCCCTATTGGCCTCCCTGCCCCATACCACACATAATCTCTCTGCTCTAGTCCCGTCATCTCCTTTTGGTGCATTTTTCTCATCTTGCTTCCTCCTACCAGGGTCTTTGCACATGCTACTCCATTTCCCTGGCATGCTTTTTATACTCTTTAGTTACTTCCTACTCATCCTCTAGATCCAGCTGTATCATCCTTTCTTCAGGGAAGTTGCACCTAACTTCTGCTAGACAATCTTTTTCTACATGTTCACAGTCATGTGTATCTCTCCTTCCTATTACTTAACAGCACTTGAAAATTACAGTCATTTGTGTGACTTTGATTAAAATGTGTCTTTTCCACTGTCCATAAGCTGCATGCGGGGAGGGACCAGGTTTCACTTTGCTCACCGTTGTTACCCACACAAGTGGCCTAGCGTGTATAGGCGCACACACCTATTAAGTGAATCAATCAGTGAAATAAGTAGCAGAAACTGCCATTTGAATGACTTGTTCCCATTTTATCTAGATCTTTCTGCTTGATTTGTGCTACTTTTTACCTTCATAGGGTTTATCATATTGTGTTATAATTATATGTTTAACTATCTTTCTCTCCTAAGAGACTGTGAACTCTTTGAAGACTGGGTTATGTCTGTTTTGTTCATAATTATATCCCAGAACATATTACAGTAGCATAAAACCTGATTTGTAGTAGACACTCAAAAATATTAGTAGACTTAATGAGTGCTGAACCTGTGAATGTAATGTCAAATATATTTTAAAGTATTATGGCTTAAGTTATCTGCATGTTTCATATTAACTTATTTTGGTTCTTGATTATGCTACCAGTTGACTTGAGTGTGTGCACAGCTGTTGTTTTGAAGCCACCTTGAGGCGGTCAGTCTCTGATGTGATTCTTAATTGATGTTTATGGCTCAAAAGTTCCAAATACACAGACTCTTAAAAAACAGATCAGGCTAAATAAACCACAGTTATTGCTGGTATTTGTTTTAATTCTTTTAAAGGTATAAAATGGTAATTTTCCTGAGATACTGATATAAACAAAACAAATCAATGCAAGTATAGATGGAGCTAGAATGGAGTTGTAAGGGAAGCTTAGACTGTGTAGTGTAAATGAGTGCTTGTGAAATGCAAGCATTTTTACTGCCAGAACACTATTGAATTAGGAAAACTCTGCTTAATAATATTCAGGTTTCTTTAAAGTCTCTTAAGTGTGGGTCTCTCCTCAAAGACACACCATTGGAATTATCCAAATTCAAATGATTGGGACTGAAGGAATATGTTACAATCACATTTTATATTATCATCCATTAAATAGCTCTGGATTATATAATACTCTGCTGAAATATGCTGACAGTTATTCAGAAACCTAAGTAAAACTTTTGATGAACGGGCCCTACTTTGTTCAGTAGTTATGTCTCAATCAGACAAGCTCGACTGTATAATTTTAGGTTTAGTCAAGATGAGATTTATGGCTATATCATACCCAAAGACTGCTGTGAAGAAAGTAAGATTTGAAGAAATGAGTTATTAATCCTTGCTATAGAACATTAACAAATGTCATGTGGCTTTTATGAGTAGGTATCTGGGAGGCAGTAGATTCGTGAGCCCCCAAAATAGATTTCTTCTTATATACCTCTGATACTAGGAAAATAATTAATAGTTACCTATTACTCACTTGTGAAGTCCAAGTTTGTGCTTCATTTATTAAATTCATGCTTAGTACAAAATTAACAAAATTAAATCATGTTGTAGTGAATGGGATTGTCTGTCTTGCTTTTTGATAGGGGTGTGTGTGTGTGTGTTTTGTGACAGTGTATGTGTTTTTATTTACTATCACCAGGTAATATATTTAGAATAATTTTGTTTCTTATTGAATATTGTTTCTGTTTCTCTTCTTGCAGATAGTCTAAACCAGGCACCCACGTTTGCCTGGTCGGTTTGTTTGGCTAGTCAAATTAATGGTGATAAAAGTCTTGTTATTGTGATAATTGCTTGTGTGATGTTTGCCATCAGTTTTTAGTTTTGAATTTCAAAAGACCAGTACCCAGAAGGTATTTAATTTTCTCCCAGGTTCTGTGCCCTCAGTTTAGAAAGGTGGTCTCCAAGTGGATGGTGACACATGTGTCACAGACCTCCTTTCTGGAGAGGAATGGCTTTCTTTTGTGACTGGCTTTAACAAAGAGCAAACTCTCATTAAATGTTTGCTGAGTAAATGTTGAAGGAATTAGCTGAGGGCTTTTACCATTATTTTATGATTTTTCTATAAAAAGATAACATTTTTAAAGAAGCTAATATATATACATATGCCTGCATAAATATGAATTGTTTAAAAGTATTTATATGATATATAGCAATATACAAGTAGAAATGATACAAGTAGACAATGTTATAGGTAGAGAATCACAGGGTTAGTGAAGCCCTTCAAAGTTTTTTTGGTACAACTATGCATTTGTTTCCAAAATTTCCTCGTACAATATACTTTCTCTGTTATTCATTGGATAGGATCTAAAACCCACAAAAGAACTACTTCAAAAGACTACAGTCTTTTGAACACTAAAAAGTAAATTGGGGGAATGAACTCATGTATCTAGGAGCATAATTTGAGAACCACTGTGTGAAAATAAGAATGACTCCTCACGGGGACATAGAGAGCCTTTCCAGCTAGCACTGCTTGGCTGGTCTGCATTACTTCACAGCTGTTCTACCTACCAAGAGATTTTAAATCCAAACGCAAATAGGGCCACATAACATTTTGTTAATCTTAATTTCTAACTAAATATTTGCTGATTTATATAAGAGTTAAAACCTCCAAAGACTGATTTAAACTTGGGGATTAAAAAAAATCATCAAAAATCACGTAGCTAAAGCATCTTCTGTTGTTTCAACTGCTATTGTCAGAGTGAGATCTGACTTTTTTTATGACATAAGGCTGCTGTCTTATGGATCTCCACCAATTCTCTCAATAGTCAGGATTCCTACATCTATTCTAGTCTAAAAACAGGAATTGAAAAAGGAAAAAAATAAAAACCACAGATACATACGTTTTGTGACTGTCATTCGCCAATGATGACGTTTTCTGCAACCAAGACAATGCTTTTTTTTCTTCCTGACCAACTCCTTCCCTTTAGCTCATTGTACTTCCAGGAATTCGTGTGACTCAAATTTTCAAAAAAGTACTTCAGTTTACCCATTAAGCACATTGCCCTGGTTCTCTTATTAATGGTCCTAAGCATTTTTTCAGCTCACCAATATATGTATTTCTAATTTTTTAAAAGACCCACATCTCTTTATTGGAATACGGGAATTTAACTACATTTGAAACACATTTTTAAAAAATAGACTTTTTAAGCTAAGTTTTTCATTTTTGTAACTCCAAATAATGGAACTATTTTTTTTAAACAACATAATTTCTATCCAAAGCCTAGTTTGAGCTGATTGATAGTGGGGTAATGATTTAACCAGGTGATCTTTGGGTTAGTGTATCCAAATATGGAGTCTGCAGTATAAATTGGTTTGGAAAATGCTGTTCTGCCTGCTCTAAGTACTATCTAAGGGTCAAGATCAATACAAAGTTATACACGTGGGCTTTTCACTTGAGCTGATTCATATCATGCTTTGCGCTTTTGATCAAAAATAAACATAGTGGATGTTATGGTGTATGGCTTAGGTTATCCCCTTCCTGACTAAGCCCCTCTTCCCTCCCCCTGATCCTGCTTTCCTCACTTTACTATGGCCCAGGTTCTGAAAGCACCCCTCAATACACCTCCTGCAAGCAAGTCTCAGAGTATGATTCCTGGATAATCCAATTTAAGACAATAGATTTTTTTTTAAATATGAATAATTTCATTGCATATTTTGCAAAAGCTGCTATTGGAATTTTGTTCAATATATCATTTAAGTCCTCCATGAAAAAATCTAGTTTGTAAATTCTCAGATATTATTCTTAAAAACATTTGTATCTCTTCAGAACTGGTATGATTTAATTACTTAATAAGAAGTATATATTCGCTGAATCATATGGAATTGAAAATTTGTGGATCAAAAATGGCCAAATACCTGCAATTTCACAAGGTTCTACCTAATAATTTTTTTTAATTTTCCTTTTTCCTTGGCTGCCAGGATGCTCATGGGTAAATTTTGTACTTGATTGCAAAATTAATCTTCACTCTACAGTTTCTGGTGTAAATACCTCTCACCACATTCATACCTCATATTCATTTATAATGTTTTGAAAAATAGGGAGACTATAAATAGATAAATTCTTTTAAGTGAAATAAAACAGATTTCTGCACATAGACGAAACCTTAGACAAAAACTGATCATCGTTATTTTTAGTTTGCAAGAGCAGCGTGTCAGAGTGATAATGTTGAGACATAATTCAGAGTTCTGGAGATATGATTTACTTATTGTTTTCCATAGTAAAATTTTCATACATTTGGATGGTCTTAATCTCGTTGACAGTCCAATGAACCAAATCACAATCTACAGCTGCTCCAGCCTTCTGGGTGAAGACTTTGGTATTTCGATTGTGGTTTACCTGCTCTGGTGGATTCCCAAATCTCTCTGTGGTCACCATAGTTACTCACACACTGTACTTTAATGACTCATTCTTCCATTCATTGATTGAACACATATGAACACATTTTAAAATGTCTGCTATGTGCCATTCTCTGGATTATCTATAGAAAGTATGACAGTACAGCAGCCAGCAAGGTAAACACAGTCCTTGCCCTTGGAGATCTCATATTTTCCTTCCCTGTCTAGACTGTGACTAGACTGCAAGCCCTTTGAAGGCAGATACGGTGGTTATCTCCCTTCTGTCTTCAGTCCACCACTCAGTGCACACACACTTGGCACTCAAAAAATGTTTCTTGAATAAGTGAACAATGGCAACTTATAATTTTGTTTACTTCATCCAACCAAATACTGGCAACTACAGTAAAACAAATCCAATAGATAGTTTCTTGGTTGTATCTTCAGATCCCAGGCAACTTAAAAGTATTTTAAAATTGGCTGCACGTGGTTTACCTGTTGTTTTACACTTGGTTGTCTCCATTATTCTGTCATCAGTCCACGATTGGAAAAGACAAAGATTTTTCTGGGGAGTAGTTTAACCACATTCCATTGACTCTTTCCCTGCTCTGCTAAGCTTTTGGACTCTTATGCTTAGTTTAAGATGTTGTATAGATAGGGTCCAAGACAGTCATCATGGCCTGCTAAACCTTCATAATTCCCTATAAATAATCAATAATTTAGGCAGAATTAAAGTTGGTTCCATTTTGTATTTTATCCTGTGCCTGTGTAGAGGGGTCTAAAGAGGAGATGGTAGTCTTGCTTTGAGAAAGAAAAAGTGTTCATGAGTTCCTTTTCATGACTAACATTTGTGACTGTCTCCCAACTTCTCGTCTCCTTTCCTTTTGATCTTTTGCATTTGAGATTTCCTTCCCTTGGCCCCCATGCAGGACCATCTCCTTCCAGCACATGATTTATAACTATATTTTCTTCCAGTTAGTTTTTAAAAACCACAGCTTTTTGTGGTATTTTTTTATTCATTGTGTGTATTACTGAGGTTTTGCTTTGTATTCCAGTCATTATGGTCAGGAGCCAATATTGTATAGGGTTTAGGGAGACAGGCTCTGTATTCCAGCTCCAGCCCTTACTTGTGCAAGTGATAACAGGCATGTCCTTTAACCTCTCTAACTCTCATTGGCTTCCTCTATATAGAGCCGTGGAGATGCTGATGATACTTATCTCCTAAGGTTGTAACAAGGATTAAATGAAATATGTAAATTGCTTAGCAGAGTGCCTGGTACCTGTTGCATATTATTATTATCATCGTTGCTTTTGCTGTAGTTGATATTAATACTGCCCAACTAGATCGTAAACGGCTAGAGCCTCGTGATCACATTTACTACTTCTCTTGTACTCTTGATGTGACACAAAACACAGTAAGTACTCTAATGGCTTTTAGAGTCAATGGATGAAAAGTGAGAAATGAATTAGTTAATGAATGCTGTAAATTCCGATTCAACATACTCATCTTAGAACAAGAGATATTTTCCATTTGTAGGTATACAATGTTCTTTAGCATTCAGTTACACTGAATGATCATTCAGATTTGTGAGTCTGAAAATGCTACTTATAATATATATTTTGCAAATGTATACAGATTAAGAAGGATTAATTTAAAACTGGAGGATAATCTAAATAGCTACCCTAAAAAAAATTACCACTGACATTTTAATGAAATGTTGTTTTACAACTTTAAAACTCATAGCAATATAATTAGTAATATGTGTAATCTTTATTACCAGTCTTAATCTTTTTTATATGACTGAAAAATTATTTTATGGTAGTACAATTAAAATAATGGTAAAAATGTCAGCATAACAGAATTAAACTAAAGTAACTACTACAATATTGTACCCCAAACCAGCTAATTTAAATGCAAAATACTTTGTAAAGGCTATTTATCTGGGCTAATGCATGTTAAGGGATTTAAGGAGTAGTTTGTGTAACTGAAGTAAAAGGGAAAATAAGCACTGTACAGCAATCTTTACTATTGTTTAACATGAGGGAAATATTAAATAGGTTTATATATAGGCCACTTGAGGAAAATGTATTAGAAGTCATATCATAGCATAGTAAATATAAAGGGGACTGGCAGGCAATACTACTTTCAGAGGTTTTTAAAGGGAAAGCTTGAAATGTTTAAAGTTGTTCTTATACAAATAATGGCATATCTTTAACTGTGATGACTAGACTGAAGATGCCCAGAATTTAAGTTTATGTTTTGAAAAAAGGATTTCAAAATACTGGACAGTTTAGTAAGCAGATAACACTGGTTAGATCTTTCTCTGAATTCTTCTTTCTGTCATTTCACCATGACTCTACCAAATTATTATTATTGCAAAGTGAGAATATGGAAGGGTTTAAAAATAAGCTCAGTATAGAAATCTTGGAAAATATAGAAAAGTGAAAAAAAATCACCTAGATTTTCACCACCCATAAAGCATCACACTTAATATTAATATATTAATTAATTGGCTAATATTAATTAATTGATATATTAATATATATTTCTGGTTTCTGCTCCTTCAAGGATAATTTTTTAAAATTTTTGGTAAAAAATAGTTGTGTTTATATCCCATGGAATATTTTCCAAGAAATATACATTATATAAAAATCACTAATATTAGTGAATCAGCTGTATTTTCCTCATGTTATTCTAGGCTTTCTTTGTTAGACCCTCAAAAAGTATTGCTGTTTATACATTTATTCCAAATTTTGTTTCAGTGGCAAGTTATTTTGGGGGCTATTCCTAAAAACTTGGTTAGCATTTAAAATAATTTAGTAAAGTTTAAATTACTTCTTAAAAACTATCATCCATTAATGTCATATGTAAATTATGACAGAAGCATAGACCATAAATTTGAGAGAAACTAGACGTTATAGTGTGTTTATTGTCATAATTCAGTTGTTGAAAGTGGAACTCTGATTTACCAGGTGATGCTACACATTATATTTGTTTGGTTTCTATTTTGTAGGTCCCAGCACACTTGGAAAGTCCTGCGAGGACTCAGCTACAGAAAGTCCAGAGAGCACAAGTAAAACCCTTCATGACGCTTGACCACCAGATTGTCAACCAGACTCTTAAATGGTCACACCCTCCAACGCCAAGCAGTGCACTTCTGGTACAGCACAGACACCCATCTCCCAAGAATGACACTGGCCTCACTGGAAATCCACTCACCAAGTTGCTAAGTCTTAGGAAAGAAGATGACAATGTGGAATGGCATGTATGTCTAGTGGCTGCTTATAAAAATATATAATCAGTTTTTGGGAAAAAAAAACACTGTTAAAGAAATTGAAGTTGACATTTTTATAGTAAACATTCCAAATGCAAATTCATTTAACTAAAGGGTTGTTTTAATTTATTAATTTGTAATAATTCAGTATACACATATTAATTATTATGCATAATAAAATATAACAATCCATTTTTAGTATTCATTTCAGTAATGTATTAATGTGAATCAAATAGGCTCTAGCATTAAGAGACATCTAATGTTGAGAAGATTTAGCTTTAATTGTAAAGGTTTTCTGATAACTTTAGTTAAAATATTTATCAGTAGTTATATTATCTTAAATACCCATTAAAATAAAATAGACAGAAGTTGTTTAAATAGCAGTGAATATGTGCCCTAAGAAATGTTTATTAGAATAAGACTATAATCTTCTTGCACTTAATATTTTATGGAATTATGTCTTCTGGATTTTTTACTATTGATTATCTATTCATTTATTTCTATTTTCAAAAATACTTGCCTACCATTTACTAAATAACAGGAATTTAGAGGTGTTGAGGACACAAAACAAATAAGTGTCTAGCCTCATGGAGTTTATATTTATTGTGACTTGCTTGGAAATGCACCTTTAAAAAATATTGAAAAATGAATAGAATGGGGAATAGCTAGAACTGGGAAAAAGATTTCCTTTAATATCTCAATGTAGAAAAACTACATTAATAACTGAGCTTTCTCTTCCTTTCTTTTTCTTTTTCCGTTTGATTTTTTAGATGGAGGCCTGGTCCTATGACCTCCCAGGTTTAATCTCCCAATCTACATTTCTGGTGGTTATTACTGATTTCAGGTTGCTGCTTTTTAGCTATTAAGTCTGTAGCCTCCAGGTACAAAAGAGTAATGCTGAGTATCCCATAATTTGAATTCCAAATGATAGAGGAAGATTATGTTTTACAAATTTTCTGTTAGTCTGGGAAAGGAAAAAGAATAAGGATCTGTTAGATTGTTTAATGAAATATAAAACAACCATAAAAAAGGACTCGAAATCCAAAACTGAACATAAATCTCTACATGTATATTTGCTAAAATTTTTCAATAGTGGATATATACAGAATTTTTCACACACACAAAAATGAATGTAGAACTAGGTTCTCTATTCACTCTATGAGGATCATAAGAATATATTTAGGATAAAAATAATCGGCACAGTAAATATTGGAACTCACCCAATACAATTTATCTAACAACCACCTTCTTCTAAAGTTCATGTTCTTGTGTGGAAGATTGATATCTAAAGGAAAAAAACAGATCCCAAATGATATGCATATGCCAGTCAATTCTAGGCAAAACCCAGACAAGGATCTTATTATGTATCTTATGAAATATGTTTTCTAAAAGATGAGAGAGAATAAGTAACATATATCAGTCTTCTCAATTTTTCTTAGTAAATATTTTCATTCCTAAGGCACACAGCTTACCTCTTCTTTTATAATAAGTTTGTGCATTATAAAGGAAATTTACACGATCTTAGTGGTCCTTCAAGTGGTGTCAGTCAAAGGGAGTTGCATGGCTGGGAAGGGTTGAAAACCTCAAGAGTTGTAGTGGTCTAGGGGCAATGTACTCACTGGCTACAGACAAAATTTTTCTATTCAGTCTGTTATAGTTTTAATCAGTGTGTGTTCTCTTTGAATTTGACTTATCATGTACACATTTTCACATACTGCCATCATTCACAGTCTTGTTATCTTTAATAGCTAAGATGTATCATATGTTGTTGCAATTTCCTAGTATTCTTTGATTGGTGCTAGGAATCCATGACACAAAGCAGAGAGTGTGCAGTCATTAAGGTCAGACAGCAGGGGATTAGAACCACCACTTACTAGCTGTGTGGTCTCAATCCTTATGCTCTCTCACCAACTTTTCCACACCTTGAGGAGTTGTTTGGCTGCTTACATTTTTAAAGTTCCTTACTCAAGGGCAGAGTAGGGGCTCAGGAAATGATGGCTATTGCCATCTTTTGGTGTTTCTTTCTACCAAGCTTTTCCTCCTGTGACATCAGGGAACATTTCATTAATTCAAAAAAGACCCCAGAAATCATAACTATCACAGAGTGAGTCTGTGAGAGCATCCTTAGATTCAGGATTTAGGGGTTGGAATTAGGAGTAACTTGGTGAGTAAAGGTCTCCAAGGCAACGAAATATAAAATCAAAAGAAGCACTTAATAGCATGTGTCATTCTGGGATAAAATCCAAATTTGTACACATGGCACACAGGATCCTTCTACACTTAACCCTTGTCTCCCAACCCAGACTTATCATTTAGCATCCCCAGGGTGCTCTGTGCTTCAGCCATAGGGGTTCACTAGTTATTCTCACGGTAGCGAGGTTCTTCCTTATATCCTTTGTTTATCAACTACTCATTCAATCTCAACCATTTGTCTAGATAATTCCAACTCACTCTTCAAAATTCATTTCAGGTTTCTTCTCTAAGGTGCTTTCCTTGGTGGTTCTCTGTGTGGATTATGTGTCTATTCTCTGACTTACAAAGTAACACCTATATTATATGGATAGAAATTGCACTTATCATAGCATTTTCATAGCACATCCTCCATTTTAAATAGTTTTTGTCTTGTTTTTCTTATCCTCTGTACCCTCTAGGAGCTCCAAGGTGAGGGGAAGAGAAAAAGAGTAAGCAAATGATTTTAATATTATGTAGGAAGGGCAATGGGATAGATAGGAGCACAGAGTGCTGTTCTTATCAGAGGTATATCAATAGCAGGACTTAGAGGGAAATGGCTAGTAGGGCATTTGGTCAGGTGAGATTGCATGAGCAAAGAATAGAGATGGGAAACAGCATGACGTGAGCAAAAATGAGAGGCAGATGGTGGTACAAGGTGACACAAGAGAAGTAGATAATAGACAAATCACAGAAAGGCTGGCACTCCATGTTAAGCAATATCAAATCCTTGAAGGGTTTAAATGTGGGGGCTGGGGTGGCATAGTCAGATTTGACTTTAATATTGTTCTGTCAGCTATGTGGTGGAAGAAGCCTGGAGGGAGGGCAGGTTATTTCCATAACGCAGTGAGAGATGATGGGGCCCTGTATTAGAACATGTTAGAGCTGAGGTATCTGTTAGAGCTGAGGTATCTGTGAGAGCCTCATACAGAGATGCTGATTTGCCTTGAGGAGAAATAATCTAGACTGGAGGAAGAGATTTGAGAGTTGTCAGCATGTAGGTGGTACTTGAAAACTTGGATGAGAAAGAGAGCTGGAGAACATGAATATAGCGAAGAGAGTTGTGAACCAAGGATTTGATTGAGGAGATGGCTAACATTTAAGGAGTGGTCAGAGAAGAGGGGCCATGAAGACAAAGTATAAAGATAACCAGGAGAGTGTGGTGTCACTGAAGCCAAAGGCAGAGTTAGTTTAAAAATGGAGGGAATGATCCACCCACTCAAATGTAGCAGCTGAGTACAGTAAAATGAGGACTGATAAATATCTATTGAATTTGGCCATCAAGCAGTCAAACAAAATAGCAACAAAAGGAATTTTGGTAGGATGGTGGCAGAAACCATTCTACCTTGAATTCAGTTAACAGGAGATGAAGGGATTAAAATCCTGGGCTGTTTGGGATGGTTGGGCAGAAAGATACTAGCGCAAAGGCATAGAGAGTCATGAAATGAAAATTGTTCAGTTGATCTGCCACAGGGTTTGGACTGGATCTAAAGGAAGGTTGCATTTGATGAGTGAGATAATGGAATTGAAGATTCAGAAATAAAGCAGTTTGGAGGATGAGACGACCCGAGGCATGGCCTAGAGAATAGGTAAAGAAAAGGCTAAATTCAGATTTATGATTTTGAGAGGGGTGAGCTAAAATACTCAGTATTATTTTTCCATAGAATTCTGACAGTTGTTGCTGTAGACGTTTTTGGGTGCAATGTGCATTCCTTTGTCCGTGAACTTCATACTTCCCATGCTTATTATCTCCATTTTGATTTTAGTCAAAATAATTTATTCTTTCTTTGTATTTCATTTCATTCATCACTCTGAGGATACTTATTCTGCTGACTTGTAATTCTTCTTTTGTCTAATCTTTTAATTCTGTTTCATATGATATAAAATGTTGTGTTTGTTGTCTTTTTTAAAATAACAACTGGATTCTGAGGTGATTAATTATCAAGATTCCTGGAAGCTGTGAAGCAAATTTTAAATCTTAAAATCAATTTAGGATAATGGAAGAACCAACGTTTTCAGTAAATTAGGGAAAAAGATAGTCTTGTAGGTAGATGACAGAAATGAGGGATCGAGTTGTTAAAGGCAAAAGCAGAGCCTCCAAGGAGGATGAGGTTTCATATGTAGGAGAGAAAGGTTTCCTTTGGGAAGAGGAGAAACCTAAGCGTGTTTATAGGCAAGAGGGAAAAATTAGAGGTTCAAAAGACTGGATCATTTATAATGTAAGCTTCCAGAAAGAAAAGGGACGAATGACTTATGTGTAATTTTTACTGAAACTATCAGAAGTACCCCAAAGGAAAGAACCTACCATAAATTATGTTTAGCATCCTTCTTCCCTCAGGTCTTCTTCACATCTGTTCAGTGTAAATTTGTTGTCCATTTAATGGCGAAATGTGAATGAAAGAAATATCGTGAAATTAAAATTTGAGTTTAGTAACAATCAATAATGTACTTTAAAACTTTCAGAGACTGGACTAACCAAAAGACACAAAACATGCGTATGTATTATCTTAGATCCTTTAAAGATCTCTCAATGCACATGGAATAGCATCTAAAGTCCAGACCATGGCCTCCAGCTGCCCTTTTGGATATGGTACCCACTAGCCACATGTGGCTCTTTAAACTTAATTTTAAATTAATTCAAATTCAATGCAGTCTTCAAAAATTGAATGAAATAGAAAAATGTAATTCCTCAGTAATACTAGCTATATTTCAAATGCTCAGTAGACATATGTGGCTAGTTGCTACTGTATTGAATAGTGCAGACATAGGATGTTCCCATTATTGCAGAACTCTTTGTTAGATACCATTGGCCTAGAGGGTTCTACAGTGTAAGTTCCTTGCCTACTTTTCCACTTCATCTCAAACCCTCTCTTGCCCTTGCTCACTCTGCTCCATTCCCATTGGCCTCTCACTCTTTCTCACACTATGAGCTTGTTCCTATCTTGCCGTCTAGGTACTTTTTCTTCCTTTCCAAGGACTGCCCTTCTCCATGTTATTCAAGTCTCTGTTCAAATATCAGTAAATCCTTTTCTGACCATTTTCTAAAATAACTCTCATTCCCATCAAACTCTATCCACCTACCTGTTTTAATGTCTTCAGACCACTGTTTGTTATGAAGCTGTTTATTGTCTATTTCCTCAATAGAGTCTGAGCTCCATGAGGGCAGAGACTTGGTGCTGCTTGCTTTTATAGCTCCAGTACCTACAACAAGGTCTTGCTCAATCAATAGTGTCAAATTAATATATGAAGTGTTCCAATTTTTTTTGGCATGTCACCTTTGGAAGTATTTTAGTAGAAGTCTTCGAACATTTGATTCTCTAAGGTTCTCTGAAATCTTGCTTAGAAGATAACATTAACAGAATCATAAAATATTTTTATGTATCTTCCAGAATTTACTCCTGGTTGTTTCTGCACATGTCTTGGGAAATTCAGAGTACTACAGTTATATAAATTCAGCATTCTCACTATCTTTGTGTTGACATCATGATTAAAATTTCACTAAAGAGAATATGATGGGAGAGAAGAGAGCTAGAGCTCGAGAGAAGAGAAAGGGGGCAAGTTTGCTATTTTAAATATATAAGGTTTTTAAATCTCCTCCAGCTAAAGTACAGAAAGGAAGGAAGACTATTTTAGAAAGGAGTTGAGAAAGGGGGTAGAAAGCTGATTTAAATTAGGACTATACAGCTAGATTTCCAGGATTTCAATCCCGCTTCTGTTACTCACTAGCTATATAATCTGGACCTAGTTATTTGACTTTTTCTCTGAGTTTCCTCATATGTACAATGCAGATAATGATGGTATCCACTTCATAGGGTTGTTGTGAAGATTAAATGAGCTGATGTTTGCAAAGCACATAGAACAATGCCTGGCACATCTCCTGCACTGTATAAGTGTTTATTATTGTTGCTGAAGTGTCTATGATTATTATTGTTATTATTGCTGGTCATTAGGGAAAGTTGGATAATATGTTTCTGTGTAGTTTGTATCCATGTGGACTAATCAGCTAAAGTTCAACCACTGATATTTGGATATCTACCTGTAAGATGTAATTAGAACATTTTAAAAGAAAAATAAAGTTTGTAGGATGTCATCTCTCTACATGTTAAGTATATGGGCTCTGGCTTGAGGTATGTCATGCTAACCACTCTATCTGTGTAGATACTGATTTCCAAAGGACCGGCCCAGGGTGATTTCCCCAGCTGCCACCTGCCAGCTGGTGGAAGCAAATGCAAGGAAAGGAAGCCCAGGGCAGAGTGTCAGGGTTACTTCATTTTAAGTTCTAAAATACTCTGGGTTTTGATATACCTATAATCTTAATTTAAATATCCTAAAAAAAAAACTTCTAAAGATTGCTAAAATTTTTCTCTCTAAATTCAGGCTGAAGAACAACTTTTGTCATTATGCACAATATTCTAAATGTATTATGTTTTGCTAGATGGAGGACGTTATTGAGGATATAATCGGTATGGAATCAAGTTTTAAAGAGGAAGGAACAGACTCTCCTCTGCTAATGCAAAGAACAGTAAGTGTTTCCAGACCTGAGGAGGTCAATTAGATTGAAATAAATAGTAGCTTCTGATGATAAAAAAAGAAATTTCATTTCATTAGTTAATGATGTTTTCTTCTGTATTTTTGGAACAGACAAGATAACAGATGAATATTAGAAAATATTTATTGGTGCAGAAAAAAGATTTTGTAATGTTATTGAGGAAGATAGATGATAGGGCTTGTACTATCTTCTCTCTCTCTCTCTCTCTTATCTATCTTCTATCTATCTATCAATCATCTATCTATATATCTATCATCTCTCTCTCTCTCTACCTATCTATCTAATCTCTTTAAACACCCATCTAATTATGTATCGCATATGCTATAGCATTTTCTATGAGTGATTTAATTTTCAGAAATCCTGTTTTAAGAGCAGCTTATAATCAAACATCCTCATAAGCACATGGCTAAATGTTGACTATTTTACCATGACTAACAGCTCTCAGGTTCAGAGGCTCTACACCTTGCAGAGGAAAGAAAAAGCTTATAAGAACAAAAAAACATAACTTTACTTCTGAGCCAATAACCAGAGGTTAAAGATGAACTGGAGAAAGATGGAGCAGGCCTCACCCTACTTTAAGGCATGTAGACAGACTTTTATGTGGAAATCAGCACAAATTCCTGGGATGTTATGTAATGAAGGAATGGTATCTTATCTCCTATTTGATTGCTGTTGTCTTCTCATTGTTCATTTGTTAATGATTAAAAGTGTTATCTGTAAAGGGTGTGCAAGCTCTTTCCACACATTTTGAAGGGTTATTGTTGGTTTGCTTATGGCTTTAGACCTTTTAGAAAACATGATAAAAAATATGAAAGATTATAATTGAATTGTTACTTTAAACATTTCACTTAAAGAAAGTGAATTCTGAATATAATGCACAGTGTGGATACTTTTTATCAGTAAATCAATGGGTGGGTCTATGTTAATGATGGACATCTTAAATTTAAGACCTTAAGAAAAAATTGGAGAAAGCACCCTTTTTTTCTTTATTAATTCCCAACTAGACTATCTAAAAAGAGAAATATCTCTTTCCTCCATTTCTCTGGTATGCAGGAACTCTACTTTATAACAAGCCACGAATACTAGTATTATCTGACAAAGATCAAATGAGGTTTAAAACTCCATTTCTTTGCAGATTTTTTTTTTAGAATGGAGTGACAATTCTTTCTACCTCTTCACTTCAAATTTCAAGCAGCATAGTGATGTGAAATCTGACTAATTTTCTAGATAAATGTTATTAATGCTAATTTCTGCCTGTCTAATTTCACAGCATGAGGATACTATGTTCTTAACCAGTATTCAACTTCTAGGTTTGACGAAATGACATTAATTTCCCACAATCTTCTCTCCCTTGTATGTGGTATTTACTTCATTGAAATTGTACATTGAAACATTTCTCTTTGTCAAATTATCTTACTTGTTTTGTAGAGGCTGCACAGAATGGCTTACTCAGTACAAATTGGTGGCAATGGCTATCCTGACTTTGCTTTTGATATACAGAATGTACTTTCAAAAAGATAGATAGTCCTGGCCTATCTGTAGTTATATAAAGAAATATCTGCTGTTGATCCATCAGCAATGATTGATCAATCTAGATCTACATATAAAACCAAGCAGTTCAATTAACCAAATATTTATTAAAGTACAAAGCATGATACACACACCATAGGAAACTAAATACTGAGACAAAATTCACACGTCATGAGACCACCTGACAGTGGGGCAGTGCAGCAAGGCACTCTTGAGAGGTACAAGGGAAAGAGTGTCGATCTTGGTGTTAAACCCAGGTTCTAATCTAGACATTGGGCAAGTCATTTAACCCCTCTTTACTTTGCTTTCTTCTTCCACATTAAGAAAATAATAAAAATATTTGTCTCCAAAGCTTTTTTTATATTAAATCTTGGTAGACTACAGGCGTGTATTTTAAATGCTAGTCAGAGAGTTGCTCTGGAGTTCGAGTGAGGGAGAAACTGTTACTGAACCAGGTTCATTTTTGCCTGTCACCCAGAAAGCCAAACACCGAGATGACAAGATTGCAGCAGAGAGAGGGTTTAACCACAAGGCAGCCAAGTGAGGAAAACGGGACAATAAATCTCAAATCCACCTTCCCAGTAATGGAGACTCAGGGATATTTATGGGGTAGGGGGCTGGTCTCCGGGTGGGGTAGGCATCTGGTCTCAGGGTGGGACATCCATCCAATCTCCAGGTGGAGGCAGACATTTGGTCTTAGTTCCTGATAGTCTTTGGTTTTACTGGATATGCATCAGAGACTGGAGCAATGCCCTAAATCCTGATCTTTTAGTTGTCCTTGATGGTGGCTATCAGCATAGACTCTGCCTGGGGGGTCATCACATTCCTAAGGATCTCAGAAGAACAAAGTTATCGACTTATTACAGCTGGGAGGGGCTGTTTAATCCACAGAGCATGTCTGGGTTAGTTAATCAGAGGTTATTCAAAGTTGCAATATGGTTTCTTTTCCAATATGGCTTCCCTCCTGTCAACCTTGTGTTGAGCCATTATCAAAACAATGCTAAACTGAGGTTTTTTGGGAAATGCTTTATAAAAAGATAGTGTTTGAAATACAGTTATGAAGGATGGTTAAGATTTTAAGAGGTAGATATGAAGGCAGAAAAGTAGCAAGTCAAGAGAACAACATAAGAAAAGGCAGGAGTGAGAAAAAAGAGAACATATATGAATAACTGGTAGAACAGAGGTATGGAACTGTATAAAAAAACCATTAAAAAAAGAATTTTTATAGTTCATGTGGATAAAAATAAAGACCTATCAGATTCAGAGGAATGCTTTGAGAAAGCATATTACTCAGTGAACTTTTAGCTGCAGATAGAACCTGGCTCATTTGGGGCTTAAGAATGAAAGGAATTTGTTGTTCACGTCATCTAAAAACTCCTAAGTAATATTGTATGTGGACATCCCTCCAAAAAACTTTGCTTTTGTTTTCTTCTGTGCTGGCTTTATTCTCAGCTGCTGAGCAGACACTATCATAGCCTATTCCTAGCTGTGCACACAGTTCTTTCTTGCTAACCCAGTTTTTTTTTCATTTATTCACTCCTTCACAAGAAGGATAAAGTTTCTGATTAATTTAAGCCAGTCCTGGTGGACCCATTTCCCTTGCCAGAGATTGTTTTAAGAATGTACTTGTGTCGCAATTCTGGCATGTTGAGCAGGTTGCTGGGTCCTTCCACGAATTTTCTTCAGTCTTTAAAGGAAACCCAAGAAGGAGAAGATTTTTGCCTCTCCATGATGTTGTAAGATAATGTGACTTATGTAGTCATTTTGTTGCCCAGAAGGTAAATAAACTAAGGAAAAACAAAAGATACAAAAGGAGAGGAAAAGCCAAGATAAATGCAAAGAAATGCTGCTTTTATGTCCCTGGAGAATTCTTTACCTATGGATTTCACATTATGTAAGATTTTTTTTTCTTTATTTTTAAGCCAATTGTGTCAGGATTTTTTGATTGTCATAACCAAATGCATCCTAATGAATACATTTGCCCAGGCTTGTCAACCAAAGAAAAGGAGAACTTCTTTTTCTCCTTAGTTCCAGTTAAATCCCTGGAATAATTCTTATTGGAGCAATTTCTGTCATATATCTATCTCTAAGCCAATTTCTCTGGTCTAGGGCCCACCCTAGAGCTGTGGATTGTGCAGCCCCACACAACAAATTACCTAGACTAAGAGTGAAAATCAGGAGAACAGGAACTTTTACCAAAATAAATGTGAATGAATTCTAGAGACATTCAACCAACAGATGCTCGTTATGGTAAGCTTCAAAAGTGAGGATATTTATCAATAATAATAATTATTATTAATTTCTCACCTCTATATGGCAGGCACTTTTCTAATTATTTTACAAATATTTTCTCTTGTTCTCAGAGAAATATGTGAAGTCTCAGGGGCCATCTATTGGGTGGGCTATTAGTCACTTCGGGGCCCCTTTGCCATGGCCTAAGCAGAAAACCTTGGATGTCACTTAGCTAAGATTTATCCAAGGACCACTGCACACAGGCTTAACTAGACATCATGTTATATCTTCTGTGGGTGGGGAACTTGGAAGTTTCTGAGGGGAAGCTTGGACTACTTGTGATGGTTCTTCAAATTTATCCATGTTGAATGAAGTATTTCAAAGTTTTCACAGATCGATTTAGCCCAAGTATTTCTGACCCAGAAATGAATGTTCAGTGATTAGTGACTAGACTCTGAATAATTAAGCAGAAGTTACCTCTCAGTTCTATTTGACCTAGAGAGTTAGCCACCTGTCAATTAGTTCTTACTGCAACAACTATGTAAACTGTACTGAAAAGAGCCAAAGTGCAAGGAATATTCAGCCCAATTGGTCATTCTTTTGTTGACACCTTGACCTCTCAGTTTCTCAATCTCTTTAGTGTCAATGATATTTTTCTCCTCCCTATTTAGTCATCTCCTCACGTGATGATATCTCAGATCTTGTTATCACCAATTTCTCTACCCCATAACATTTTTATTTCACACTTTTTGACCATTACATTCTATTTTTTTGGTGTTCCTACTCTAGTGTTCTTGCTTCACCAATTGTTCAAGCTTGTGGAGACTCCAAATCAATTGACTCCCTCACTGTTTTCAGTGGCTATTACTTCCCACTCACAACATTTTGGAAATTTATTCCTTAACCTGTTTAGTGTCTTTGATAAGGCACTATAACTAATTCTCTTGCAAACACTCTTAACAGGTCCCCGTTTTCCCTCATTTTAGTCTCCTGGCAAAACCCCAACCCTGGTTAAACTTATTTCTCATCTTACTCTACATCTTAACTTGAGCTGCTGAGGGGCTAAAATTTCACCACGTTACTCATTATACTCAACTCAAATATATCACCAAAATTTCCCAGGGGCTTTCACCACTACCAGACAATACTACAGCTATTCCTAGATAAAAAATCCCATTAGTTGAGACAACTCTTTTATACCTTCTCTGCTCAAATTTCCATAATTCCCCATCCATTCTCCATTTTTCAGCTGATTTCTCTTTCAGAGCATATTTTAGAGAGAAAATATATGAAATCAGATTAGAATTTATGCATTAGCTTTGCATCACCAATTCTACTAAACCACTTGCATCTATTTTCCTTTTTTTCTGCCATCCCTTGTATTTATAATAGAATAATGGTCCCAGCTCATAATTTAAAGCCAGCCTCACCACTTATGTCCTGGATCCCACTCATTCTTACCTTCCCAAGGACTTTCCTTCTCTAACTAGCTCTTCCTTTTTCTATATCATTGGTATATTCTGATCTATTGGATTATTAATATCAGCATTGCACTAGTCTTTAATAACATTCCCTAAAAATCAAACCAAATCAAACAATTCCTATTGAACACATTTCCTTTCTACTACCATGTCATTTCATAGCTCCTCTACCCCCAAAAAACTCACTAGTTCCATTTTCACCCTGTCTCCATTTCCTCACCTCCCATTCTCTACTCTCTAATAGAGTTTTTGTCCTCATAGTTCTAAAAGAGCTCTTAAAAACCAAAGAGTGCAGAAGCCAATAGTAAATTCTCCATTCTTGTCTGACTTGGTTTTTCAGTTGCATTTGCCATGGTGGACCACTCCCTCCTTGAAGTACTATATGGGATTCTGGACACCATATTTTCTGGTTTTCCACCCACCTTGCTGGTTCTTTCTCTGTAACAGACATCTAAATGCTAAAGTGTCCCAAGGCTCAGTCTTCAGCCCTCTTTTCTCATGTATCTATACACCTTATAGGTGATCTCAACCCATCTCCAGCTAGATAGCTCCACTGTATGCTAGACTCAAATATCCTGCTGCTTACTTGACATTTTTTGTGCCTTTAACAGACATCTCAAACTTAATATGACTAAGAAGAAGTTCCCCCCTCCATCTGCTTTTGGTTCATCTAGAACCAAAAAGAAAAAAAAAAAAGGCATTTTTCTCTTCTCTTTCTTACTCCCATACCCCCACATCTATCAGTATGCCCTTCTAATCGGCATCCAAGATTTACTGAATCTCACAGCTTCTTATCAGCTCCTCTACTAAAACAGTTTTCCAGGCTACCATCATCTCTTGCTTGAACTTCAGAAACAGACTCCAATCTAACTCCCCTGCTACTTCTTGCCCCCTTACAGTTGTTCTTCACACAGCAGCCGGATGATCTTCACAAAGCAAAAATCAGATCCTATTTCTCCTTGCTTAACATTCTATTAACTTCCTGAAATCCTCAGAAAATAATCCAGACACTTCACCATAGTCAGCACTTCCCCTTAACTTTAATCTCTGGCCTCGATAGCCTTCTTCCTGCTCCTTGAACATGACATGAATATTATCATCGTAGGACCATTAAACTTCCTTTTTGGGGGGTTGGAATAATTTTGTCCCAGAGCTCTGCATGACTGCCTCCTTATGCTTCAGATATTTAGTCAATATCACCTTGTCAGAGAGCCTTCCACAATCTCCCTTGCTAAAAGACCCCCTCCTATCACTCCCCAAATCAATATCTTATGATTAGAGTAACAAGAATTATATATTTATTACTTTATTTACCTATTTATTGTGTACTCCCACCCCTAGAATGTGAACTCCTTGAAGATGGTGATTTTGTCTGTCTTGTTCACTGCTGTGTCCTAGAGCCTAGAACGGTGATCTGTTCATTATTCTGTTCTTAGCACCCAACACAATGCCTAGCACATCATAGGTGCTCAGCAAATGTGTCTTAGAGAAATACTCTAAAATTCACAAATGGTACTGAAAAAATTGTTCCTATTATACATTACTATTTAGGAATTTTTTAATGGCAATAAAAACAGCAGCAATAAGAATAACAACAATGATCATAATAGCTACTATGCCTTGGGTACTTGCTATATGAGAAGGATTGTGCAAAACACTTTTCGTGAAAAATTTAATCATCACAACCAACCTATGAGACAGAGACTATTACTACCTATTGTTATTTTATAAATGAGGAAAGAGGCTTAGAGAAATTCAGTAACTTACTCGAGTTTATACAGTTAGTGAGTTGTAGGGTAGGAGTTTGAATCCAGCCCTGTATGACACCAAATGCAACAATCCCACCCACTCTGCTGTGCCAGCAGCCTAAGAAGGAAGCCATTTCACAGAACTGTGGAATCTTGGAATTTGAAGGGACTTGAGGCTGATCTTTTGCCACACTCCAGCCGAATAATTGTTTAGCCTCTGAGTTTAGATCTGTCTCCCTATAATTCCCACCCAGTAGTCTTCGTTTCACCCCTTCCTTTCAGAACTGTGGTTGTGCATAGTAACTCTTTTTTTTTAATCATATATGGGTATTTTTCAATCAGGTGTCTAAATGCTGGTGGCATTTGGCAATCTCAGTAAACTATTATAGTTCAAGACCATTCCAGAGATGAGGACTGAGTAAATATTAACAAATCCCTGTGCTTGGTTGGAACTTGAAAGGACTGTATAACACAAAAAGTAAGCTTTTGTCAACCACAGTCTAGACCAGATTAGTCTTAAAGTCCAAGGAGGAACCAAAGTTCACCTTAGTGCAGAAGTTTCTGCACAGCTCTCCTGGTTATTGTTTACAAGTTTAAGGAAAAGAAAATGATGAAGGAGAAAGAGAAAACCATTGCTATTGTGAAGGTTATAGACACTTCAAAGTTAAAACTGGTGAGCAAGTGCATTTTAGAATTCTTTCAATGTTTGGAGGTGAAACCACCTTAAATACTGAATTTAAACTTTATAAACTAATAGTCAATAAAATAAGGTATGTAGAAATTGAGCTTTGAAATGCGTAGTATATAATCTGCTGTATTGACAAGCTTGTTTACCTACAAGATATTTTTTGGTGCTCTTGCTACAGTAAAAATATTTTTATAGTTTATTTAGTAAAAAATTGTTAAAAATAATGTTTTAATCAAAATTGAGAGTTCCACTAATTGTTTGTTGCAGTGTTGACATTATAATTAGTAACTGTTTTTATTAATTTAGTAGTAAACAGATCATATGCATATAAAGTATATGATGCACAAGTGTTTATAAGTTACCATTCTATGTTTTGTATTTTATCTTTTCTTTTTATGTTGTAAGCCAGCGGGCCAAGGACAAGGGATCTCCTACTCCCACCCAACGCATTACTTTTATTCATTCATAATAGAACAAAAATAATGATAATAATAACTCAGAGGGACTTCTCTGTTCAATGTTTGTCATTCAAAACCTGTAGCCCTGCTTTAGCAAATAAAATAGTTAGAGGGAGATGAACTGTGTGTGTCCTAAAACCGGAAAAATCTAGTTTACTGAATTTAACTGAGTAAATACCCAAAGAAAAGAAATAATCTCCTAAATGCCACTTTTTTGTGTATGCATACATTGTGTGTTATATGCTCCCCTACAGCGCTTACTCTCTATGCCTGAACTTTACCTTTTTTGTATGTCTACAGTTGTTCAATCTAATAGTCTCATGCTCACTTTTGCCATTTTAGGTTCACAATGAAAATCTTCACAAAAAGCAAAATAGAGGATCCAAACAACTCAAAATTTTTCCTCAGTTTCCCATGAAACTCACACTAAATATGTGATATAGATATAGATATCACACATACACATATATATGTAAGGGCTTAGGGGTTTTTTTTCCTTTTAGTATTTATACTGAAAAATGATCCGGAAATATAATATGTAACTATATAAATATATATACGAATAAAAGATTTTCTTTCCTTTTTTGTATTCATAATGAGATTTTCCGGGAGATAGATATATCACACATACACACACCAAACAGACATATATAATGTATATATAAATATATACATGTATATTATAAATGTGTATACATATATACACACAGACATCTATCTCCAGAAAATTCTCAGGGTTTTAGATAAATAATCAATTTTCAGGAACATGGTGAGTATACAGTATGGTGTCCTCTCTCTTGTTGAGTAAATATAAATAAAGACAGGTGAAACAATAAATATAAATTAAATTTGTGGCCAAGTTTATTAGTCCATAGTGTTTTGGTGAAGAGAAAAATAAACCAGGCTGCCACGAGGGAGAATGTTGGAGATGGTTTGAAACTTGAGAGTAGGTTGATATTTGATACTTAATGAAGGAGTGAGGACATTTGAGGTATAGAAAATAGTAATGCGACAGAATAAAACAGAAAAATATAGTCCAATGGCTTCCAACATTTTTGAGTATTCAAAACACTTCTTATGATTAAAAGTGTTAAGGCAAGGACAATTCCACGATAGGATAGGTAGTAAAGAATTTGTGTTAGACAGACCTAAGTTTGAATCCCAAGCCCTCTATTTATACAACGATATGATCTTGAGATAATTACTTAATTTTTCAGAGTTTTAATTATTTTATATTTACAATGGAAATTATGATACTCCACTGAGTTATTATAAAGGTTACTTGAGATACTGTTATTTGTTACTGTTATGTAACATGCTTAGCTTAATATCTGGTATATAATAAATAAATATCTATGACATAGTATATATGTTATGATAATACTTGCATTTTATTATCTTTTTAAGAAAATTCCCCATATATGGATTCATAGGTTCCTTGTGGCAACACTCTTTCCTCTGACCCCCTCCCTCCCACTGGAGTATGAAATCTATTTTTGGAAGCCGTGGCATTGTATATGTTTATGTGGCAATGAGAAATTTTTCAGAACTTGAGAATAGTGGTAAATAATGTTGACTAGATAATGTGAGGCCATTTAATGAGATTTTGAAAGCTAGACGCAAGAGTTTGAGCTTAATATATGAGTTAAAGGGGAGAGATTTTAGATTTTAGGTTTTTGAGCTGGGAGAGATCAGAAGACAGTTGTATTTTTAAAACATGAATTGGTCGGAGAGGAGCAG
The DNA here is from genome assembly GCA_031878705.1 of Tapirus indicus. NCBI lineage: Eukaryota > Metazoa > Chordata > Mammalia > Perissodactyla > Tapiridae > Tapirus > Tapirus indicus. The sequence continues at coordinate 136,115,255 of CM062917.1, read as the reverse complement.
CTGGGAATTAACTGAGAGGGAGGAAGGGACATAATTTAGGCCTTGGACTCTGAGAATCTTTAGATATTAGAATAGAAAAGAAAATTTAAACTGATAAATGATTTAAAAGAAAAAAATGTCATAACTGGGTGATAGATTGGACGTAATATATAGAGAAGGAAGAGGCCAAAACAGTTGGAAAAAACACATGTGGAATTTAGGGCAGATTATGTATGTTGTCCTTTACTATATGTGGCCTGATAAGAATAAATGGATATATGAACATTTTCATAGCTTACTTAGATATTTCTACAATAATTTTGGACCCAGATTTTATTTTCTCATAGGGCAGCACTGATTTTAAACATAGGCAAAGCTATATTTTTCTAGGGTCATGGAAAGTTATCTTCTCAAAAACTAAGAATTTTACCATAAAATGGGATTAAATTTTATCAGATGCTTTTTCTGAAACTATTGAGATGATCATAGTTTTCTTTCTCTCTTTTAACATCATAGAATATATTTATGGGAAACCCAACTTGATTATGGCAAATTATCTTGTTTATATTCTCTTGGTCTCAAGTTGCTAATAATATTTTGTTTAAGATTTATGGTCATGAGTGAAATGGGCCTATAATTTTTCTTTCTCTTAATGTCTTCGTATGGTTTCAGTCTCAATGAATTGGGACACATTGTCTTGTCTCTATTATCTGGAAATGTTTGTACAAAACTGAGATGATATATTTCTTGAAAACGTGACACTTTTGCCCATAAAAGCATCTAGTCCAGATATTTTTTTGTGGAATATGTTTAAAGTTTGTTTTGATTTTGTCAGTAATCAAAAGACTGCTCAAGCTATTAATTACTTTTTTAGTCAGTTCTACTAAATAATATATTTTTTAGAAATTTATGCATTTTTCTAAGCATTCACAATCATTGGCAAATAATTATAGGTAATATCTCTTACTATCTTTTTTCATTGTGGCAAAATATATGTAACATAAAATTCTCTGTTCTAAACATTTTGAAGTATACAATTCAGTGGCATTACGTAGATTTACAATATTGTATAACCATCACCTATCCATTTCCAGAGCTTTTTCATCATCTCAGACAGAAACTTTACACCCATTAAACAGCAGCTACCTGTTTTCCCTTAACCCCCAGACCCTTGTAACCTCTATTCTCCTTTCTGTCTGTATGAATTGGACTATTCTAGATACCTCATATAAGTGGAATCATACAGTATGTGCTCTTTTATGTCTGGCTTACTTCACTTATAATGTTTACAAGAGTCATACATGTTGTAGCATGTATCAGAATTTTGTTCCTTTTTAAGGCTGAATAATATTCCATTATGTGTATATACCACATTTTATCTATTTATCTGTTGATGGACATTTGGGTTGTTTCCACCTTTTGGCTACTGTGAATAATGCTTCTGTGAACACTGCTGTGCAAGTATCTGTTTGAGTCTCTGCTTTCAATTCTTTTTGGTGTATACCTAGAGGTGGGGAATTGCTGGTCCTATGGTAATTTTCTGTTTAACTTTTGAGCAATTGTCATACTATTTTCCACAATGGCTGCACCATTTCATATTCTCAGCAGCAATGCACCAGGGTTCCAATTTCTCCATATCATCACCAACACTTATTTTCCTTTCTTTTGATAATAGTCAACTTAATGAGTATGAAATGGTACCACATTGTGGTTTTAATTTATATTTCCCTGATGACTAATGATATGGACATCTTTTCATGTCCTTATTGGCCATTTGTATACCTTTTTTGGAGAAATGCCTATTCAAGTCCTTTGGCCATTTTTTAATTGGGTTGTTTTTGTTGTTATTGTTGAGTTGCAGGAGTTTTTTTTAACATAACCTGGATATTAATCTCTTAATAGATATATGATTTGCAAATAATTTCTCACATTCTGTGGGTTGTCCTTTCACTCTCTTGCTAGTGTCCTTTGATGTACAAAAGTTTTAAATTTTGATAAAGTCCAATTTACCTATTTTGTTGTTGCCTGTGCTTTTGATATCATTTCCAAAAAAATCATCATCAAACCCAACATCATGGAGATTTTCTCCTATGTTTTCTTCTAGGAGTGTTATAGTTTTAGCTGTTATGTTTATGTCTTTGATCCATTTTGAGTAATTTTTATAGTGTATAAGATAAGGGTCCAACTTCAATCTTTTGCATGTGGATATCCAGTTTTCCCAAGACCATTTGTTGAAAAAACTGTCCTTTCTCCATTGAGTGGTCTTGCCATTTTGTCAAAAATCACTTGACCATATATTTAAGGGTTAAATTTCTGGGCTTTCCATTCCACTCCAGTAGTCTATATGTCTGCCTTTATGCCAGTAGCACGTTGTTTTGATTACTGTTGCTTTGTTGTAAGTTTTGAAATCTGGAACTGTGAGTCCTCCAACTTTGTTCTTCTTTTTCAAGATTGTTTTTGCCTGTCAGGGTGGCTTGAGATTCCATATGAATTTTAGTATGGGTTTTCCTATTTCTGCAAAAACCACTGTTAGGATTTTAAGAGGGATTTGAACTGAATCTGTAGATTGCTTTGGGTAGTATTGTCATCTTAGGAGTATGAAGTCTTCTCATGAAAGAATATGGGATGTCTTTCCATTTATTTATGTCTTTTAAAAATTTCTTTAAGCAACATTTTTTTTTTGTTTTCAGAGTACAAGTCTTTTCCTCCTTGGGTAAATTTATTTCTATCTTATTCTTTTTGGTCTTGTTGTGAATGGAATTGGTCTCTTAATTTCCTTTTCAGATTGTTTACTGTTAGCGTATAAAGATGCAATTTACTTTTGCATCTGCAACTTTGCTGAATTCGTTTATTAGCTCTAATAGCTTTGTGTGTGTAATCTCAGAGTTTTCCAAATATAAGATCATATCATTTGTGAACAAAGATCATTTTACTTATTCCATTCCAATTTGGCTGACTTTTCTTTCTTCTTCTTGGCTGATTGCTCTGGCTAGAACTTCCAGTATTATGTTGAGTAGAAGTGGCGAAAGCAGGTATCCTGGTCCTGTTTGTTCCTGATCCTAGGGGGAAAAGCTTATTATCTTTTAAATCTCAACTTGTACTGTAGTTATAGCCTCCTTTAACTTAAAATATTATTCATTTAGCCTTCATTCTTTTTAATGTCTTTCCAGAAGCATGTCAAGTTAGTTAATTAAAAAAAAAAAAACTTTTGCCTTATGGATCTACTCTTGTATTGTTTTTCACTGATTTATTTTATTATCTGTACTACTTTCTTTGGGTTTCTTTGGTTATTTTTCTAACTTCTTGAGAATCATACTTAGTTTATCAAATTTTAAAATTTTATTAATCTTTCTCATGCTATTATTTAAAAGGTATAAATTTCATTCAAAGCATTGCTTTGCGGTATCCCAGAAGTTGCTTTATGTGTGTTGTTAGTATCTTTCGTTTATTTTTAAAGTCCAATATGATTTTGTCTTTACTCTTGAGTCATTTAAAAAATTTCCAAATATTTAGGAAGTCAGGGACTCTATGAAATGTATTGAAGGGTTTTTTTGGCTGAATAGATAGTCAATATTTTATATGTTCCATCTGTACTTGGGAAATCTGTGTATTCTCTAATTTTTAGACATAGAACTATCTACGTGTCTATTAGGCCAAGATTTGAGTCCTATGTTCAAATCTATAACATTACTGATTATTTTTTGTCTGCTTAACTTTTCAAAAATTAGGAGAAATGTGTTGAAATCTCTCACTACATTGGTGGATTTACTAATTTCTCCTTGTAGTTCAAACCATTTTGTGTCATATATTTTGAAGTTATTTTATGAGGTACATTCATGCTCATAATTGCAGTGCCTTTTGGACAATTGAATTCTTTATTATTATATCGTGACTCACTCTATCCCTAATAATTTTTATAATTTTAAAGCCTATTTTCTCTGATGTTAATATAGCTACATCAGTTTTCCTACGGTGATTGTTTGCTGGATGTATCTTTTTTCACCCTTTACCTTTCAACCTTGTGTATCTTTTTACTGTGTGGGTGTGTCTCTTGTAAGCTACATATATCTAAATACTGTGCTCTTACCCAAACTGTCAACCTTTTAGCTGAGGAGTTTGACCTATTTACAGTGATTATTATTGTTGATATATTTTCACCTCTTTCTCTCATCTTAATTTATTATTTGTGTGTCTCATATTTTAATGTTTCTCTTTAGTACTTTTTTACCACTTTCATATCCTTTGGTTTCATTACCGTAGCAGTCCAATCATACTGATATTATCTAGACTTTAATATGAGTTGAATAGTTATATATTTCACTTTATCTTTGGTCTTGATTCCCCTCTTCTTTTTAAGACTACCACCACTTTACCAAGATATTTGATTATTTTTATTTAATATTTTTGAAGCATATCTTTTAAATATCTCATTCTATTTAGGTACATCATCCAAAACTGTTTTCAATGTTAGTCTTTGTTTGTAAATATTCCTAAGCGTTTTATACCTCTAAGAATATTTTTATCATGGCCTCATATGTGAATGACATTTGGGCTGGATATAAAATTCTGTGTTTTAAGTTCTTTTCTTTCAACATTTAAAAAATACTGATTCACTTTCTTCTTTCATCTAATTTTGCCATTGAAAAATCTTACGTTAATCAGATTCCTGTCCTTTGGACATAATCTTCTCTTTTTCTTTTTAGGCTTTTAGATTTTTCTCCTTGTCAATGTATATTCTTAAATTTCACTATAATGTGTCTGAGTGTAGGTTTTTCCTATCTTTCTTCTTTGGCATTCCATAAGCCCTTTGATTTTTAAATCAAAATAAAATAATGATAAAATAATATGAGATAAAATAGAAGACTTTAGTTTTTTAGGTGGTGTTACTTCCCAGAAATGTATCTCCATTATTTCTTAAAATATTTTCTTCCTTCCAATTTTATTTTTCTCTCTCTGAGACTCCCAATATCTGTACTTTACTTCTAATAATTCTATACTCTGTAGTGATTAGATTTTCTTTCATATGTTCTATTTCTTGGTTCTTTTATTCATCCTCTTGAGAGATTACTTTAATTTTGTTTTATAATTTACTAATTCCTTTATTCTTTTCTCAGTGTATACATAATGCTATTTTTTCCATTCTATAGTTTTCTTTTTTTCAAATATTGTATTTTCATACCTCCTATTTCTGCTTGATCACTTTGGCCATTTTTTATGTTTACTTCTTGTTATTTTATATTACAAATATCTTCCTTTATTTCTTTTAGAATGTACATTAGGATAATTTAAGAAATTTGGTTTCATGTGATTTTTTATTTTTGCTTTTGATGTTATTTCTAACACTGCATGTTGTTTTACTTTTGAAATAGTCATTTTCCTCAAATGCTTTGCTATTTTGACCTATGAGGTCATTTTCTTTGGGGAATATTAGCTACTGTGAAAGGCTGTATACATGTGAGAAAGTCAGATCCCAGTCCATTTCAATCTCTGTGATTTTAGTAGTGGAGATGTGAATAAATCTAGGTTAGAGAATCTCAGACACCAGGAGCCACTGCCAATCACTCTTCACATCAGAGAAACTTCTCAGATCAGGAGTGCACATTTTTCTACGTGTAGTATTATCTTGAAGAAGTATTGAAAGAAATAAAAGAAGTATTGTCTTGAGGAGTATGTTCTATCTTGTTGGAAAGATTTTATGATAAATTCTTTATTATATGTCTTTAAAATTTGTAAGTTTGTTGTTAATAATAATATGTCCCCCTATTATTATGTCAAAGATTTTGCTTTATTGACAAAGTGATCTGTTCTTTTAACCAGAATAATAAATATTTCTTCATAAAATATCTATCCAGTTCCTACTAAACTGCAAAATAAAAACCTAGACCTCATTATCTAAGTAACTTATACTTTGACAAAAGTAGGTATAATTTTGCTTTGTAAGCCCTTTCAGATGTGTGTGTAATCTTTAAATTTTTCACTAACATTGTACTCTTCTTTTAATGGAGAAAATGCACTTTAGATTACATGAAGTGTATTACATAATTTGAAACTGAAGCCAATTGTCTAATGATATTCAAAAAGTGATTAGCCATTTAAATGAAATAGAGTAGTACCTACAGCATAAAATTAAATAGGATATTAATCATTGTGCTTTAGGGCATAAATTAGACAATACCCAAGGTCAGGAGAAGATGTAATATAGCTATAGTTATGCCAGATTAGATTCATTATGAGAATTCTAGCCCTATTTCTAAGGAAAAACACATTGAGTATAGTCTGACCAGGTAATATGGACCCAGTGAAATGCTATAGTGAAGAACCCATCACTTTATTGTTGCAGAGTATATGTACTATGTTTCCTTTTCTTCTTAAACATTTCTACAATTTGCCACTGCTGCATTGAAATCTGTCTGAATCCAAGCTCTTCAGAGAACAGTGCCGTTTCCCTAGTTCCTTCCCTCTTCCTTCTCCTCACTCCCTGTCCTTTTGTTCAGCACGTCCAGTATGTTTCTCAAAGGCACAGTGGAAACATACAATTCAGGTTAGTGATGCCTCAGTTTATAACCAACAGAGTTTTCAAAAAAGATCTTGGAAACTTTATACTTTTACAAATATGACTAAATGACCCACATATTGGGGAAATATGTGCTTTTAGGATTTCTTCCTAATTGTTTTTTTCTGATGCTAACACTCATCATCTATCCAATTTGATCAACTTTATCCCTAATATTCAGATGAGGAAATTGAGAAGGAATAAATACCCGACTCAAGTAACTCCTTTCCAAGATCCAAGAAGTAAAAATACTTATTAAAACAATGAGTTTATACAAAATAAAGATGAGGAGTCCTAATAAATAATGAAAAGAACCAATATATGGGGGGCCGCCCGGTGGCACAGCGGTTAAGTTTGCGCTTGGCAGCCCGGGGTTCGCAGGTTCGGATCCCGGGCGCCTGCCGACACACTGCTTGTCAGCCCTGCCATGGCGGCATCCCACATTAAAAAAAAATAATAAAAAGTAGAGGAAGATGGGCACAGATGTTAGCCCAGGGCCAGTCTTCCTCAGCAAAAAGAGGAGGATCGGCAGTGGATGTTAGCTCAGGGCTCGTCTTCCCCGCAAAAAAAAAAAACAAAACACACACACACACACAAAAAAGAACCAATATATGAAAATATACATTAAAATACCATATGCAGTCTATAATGTCATTACTGATATGCACATATACTTTTATATTAGCCTGATTTCCACTCTTTTTAAGGTTTTTTTTCCCCTCTGAAATATACAATATTTATTACATATAGTTTAATGGATTACTATGTCAGAAACCAATTTTGGTCCTCAGATGTCCTTTCTTCCAATTTATTTTCAGTCTGATTTTATACGTATCAAAAAAATTCCCTCAGTTTGAATTGGAGTTTTACAAAAAGTGGGAATAGGGAGTTACAGTCTCTGTAATAATCTGCCTATGGCTTTGTTTGATTATTTGTATTTTTTCTAGTCCTTAAGGAAAGAAAAATGTTGCTACTTATTACTGCCCAGAAATGAAATAAAGATACTTAGAATGGAAACATTTTAAATGTTCAAATCCTACATTTTAAATGTAGCTTGTTCAAGAATAATGAATATTAACTTGAATTATGAATATTATTTAAATTTAATTTTCTTTGGAGATAAGTCAATAGATACATTTTAAGTAACAAATTGGTACAATTTTGAATTGTGTATAAAGCATCTTAGCTTTCTGAAAAACTGTTCCCAAGAAGCACTTTAAGAATTGCAGTATTGCTATAATTAGATGTACACTATATCCACCAGAGGCAAAAGTAGTTTTAGACTACTTTTGGTTACCAGCTGGGATATTTATAATAATCTAGAATATTAAGTGTACAATGAGAAAAAGTATGCCTTCCAGGAAGGAAAGAAAGTTTCTCACTTAATTAACAGTGTAAAACACCTCTTGACTGTGAGTTGCTGGTAGCACTGATGGTATAAAGAAGGCTTCCAAAATGTTCAACCATTATACCTAATTTATGATATGCAATGAACTTTCCAGCTTTGCCAATATGTATATTGATTTTTCTCCAAAAGGATATTTCTAATATTATTCATTTATAACCAGATAGTGTGCTGGATCAAACTTCCATAACTTCATAAATATTGATCAGAATTTTCCTTCATGAGTGAACTAATTTCTCTTTTTGCTTAAATGCAAATAATTTTTTTCAACATATCTTATCCAGAAGCATTCCATAATGATTTTAAAAAGTCAATGCATACTCATCTCTTGTTTAAAATTAAGTGCTATATGTTACAAATTATCATAAATAAAGTGACACATTTAAAATATATAATGAATTATATTAATGTCCACAGAAGGTTTGATTGATCTTTTCTTCCTTTTTCCTTTAAAGTTATCTGGAAGTGTTTTGGATGTGTATAGTGGTGAGCAGGGAATTTCACCAGTTAATATGGGACTTACAAGTGCTTCCTGTCCAAGTAGTCTACCAATGAAAAGAGAAATTACAGGTAATGTTACTTTTATAGTTTTATCCCTCTTTATCAACTGCATTAGATATGAGTGACATATATTACCAAGCTAAGTAGAATTTTTAAAATATTTTCAAAATAGTTAAAATGGGAGACATTTAGAAAGTAAATCCATTTTTTTCTATGACACTCAAGCACTAAGTTAATCTAACTTACAGTTCAACTGAATTGATTCATTATTTTAGAAATTGGGCAAATATACACACATGCTCTACACATATACATAGACAGCTTGACAAAGTTCTTCACTTAACATAGGTTCATTTTAATATTGAATAGATGCAATTTATTAACATGGTTGCAAAATAATAGATTAATCGATTAGGGAAAATTAGTCTTTTTTGTATGTAGAATTTGATATAAAACAATTAGATTTTTCCCTTTTTAGCTTGTTTTATGAATTTCATAATAGACTTGGATTTAACTTTCTCAAGTGGGTAGAAACCGCTCAGTTTTCAAAAGTGCATTTCAAAACTGTTACACCCCAAAGGTATTAAAGGGGCGCAATCAAGTTCCTTTAATATATAGATGAGGAAGTCAAGGGTTGGAGGAGTTATCTCCTCAAAAGTCATACAGCAGATTAGAGGCAGAAGTGGATCAAAGAAAGGATTTCCTGACTTACAAGTCCAGTATTAGTTCCTCCACAGGTATAAAATAAAATTCAGTTGAAATTTCTGTAACAGGGTTTTGGTTTGTAGCCCAAACATTGATCTTTAATAATTTTTTACACAGTTAATATGAACATTTTCAGTAAATACAGTATGTCCATTCTGGGAGTCTAATCAGTAACTCAAAAGTGTCTATGCATTCAAATTATTTAGATTAAAATTAATGAATATAGTTTTAAATAAAAAAATTTAAATAAATATATTCCTATATTACCTGTTTTAAAAACTAGAATAATTCAAGGAACATTGTATTAATTATCTATTGGTGTATAACAAATTATCCCGAAAGCTAACAGCTTGAAATAATAAACATTTATTATCTCATACAATCTCTATGAGTCAGAAATCCAAGGGTGGCTTAGAATATTGGTTCTGGCTCAGAGTCAAGATATTGGCCAGAGATACAAACATCTGAGACTTGACAGGCTGGAGGAAGTGCTCCCAAGGTGGCTCAGTCACGGGTCTTGCAAGTTAGTGCTACTTGTTGGCAAATGGTCTTGGTTCTTTACCATGTGGACCTCTCCATAGGGCTGCTCAAATGTCCTCATGACATGACAATTGGTGATCCAAGAAACACCAAAATGGAAGCTGAAAATGTCTTTTATGACCTGGTTTTGGAAGCCACACTAGTCATTTCCACAATATTCTATTGGTTTCACGGGTCAGCTCTAGTCAATGTGGGAGTGAGCTACCAAGGGTGTGAATATCACGAGTGAGAATCATTGTGGGCCATGTTAGAGGCTGACTGCCACAAACACAATCACACAGCATATAGAGTGCAGTGTCGTTTACTGGAAGTGTGGAATTGTTTGATAGGAATATCTGAGAAATGAGGTTAGTTCCAACTCCTGGGATGTAGAAATCACATTTTTTAATGAAAAAATTTAAGTTGTAAAAATTCAGGTTGGAATAACTTTGAATAATCTTAAAATTCTGAAAACGATAATAACCATTAAGCAGTTTAATATTTGCTGTGTGCTGAACCTCTTTTAATCATCACAATGATTATCAGGCTGGCACTGTATTATACCAGTTTTACGGAAGAGGAGCCTGAGACACAGAGAATGTAAATAATAGATCACATGGTGATTAAATGGAGGGCCAGAATACAAATCCAGGTTTTACTACTCAAAGCCTAAAGGGTTTGTCATTGTCTCTTACTACAGTACTTTACTCCAAATTTCTAAATATTTGCATAAAATTATTATACCATTTGGAGCAAGAAATATTGTATTTTCACCTAGCATTTCTGAATTAGGTTGACTGAATGGGTTGTAAAGTAAAATTAAGTGCTGTTTCAATTATCTTCCTTTTGATTAGAAACTGATACTCGAGCTTTGGCAAAAGAGAGACAAAAAAAGGACAACCATAACCTCAGTGAGTATATTTTTCTTTTTTCCAAACAAAATTAGTTAATGCAAGAGGAAATGCATGGCGGTCAAAATGTGTGGTCTTTTATTGTCATGCTGTAAGTATTTTGAGGTCAGATGACCAAAATTAATCGCACATGCTTGCTAGTTGAGCACTTTTTGGATTCAAGTGATATGAACTTGCAGAAAAGCTATACATTTTTATGAAGTGAAACACCTCAAATGCTCTCCTTGATTGCTTTCCTTGAAGAAGTCTGCATGTGACCAAGATGATTGCATACGGCTACACTTGAACTCTGTTGTGACTCATTGACTCAAAGGTTTAAAGAGATGAAAGTGACTTTAGAAAATGTACACCATTTAAATAGCAAGAAACATAAGTCTAGGTTTTCAGCTTTCTGTGTCAATCTGCTCCTCCCTTCCTAACCATAAATTATCTGAAAGGTATTGCTCATGTTGCACTGCTGAAGTCCACCTCTGCGAAAAAATGGCTCTGATGTCTTCCTGGAGTCAAGTTGACTCTGATAATGGGTCATATGACATGGAGAAATACAGGCAAAGGAAGTAGTTTAAAATCAAGGTTGAAATTGAAAGTGCTTGGTCATGTCTCAAGTACTTAACTGTCTCAAGTGAGCTTGACTAATTGAATGTGAAGACTTTTTGTTCTGGGAACCCAATCGAAAAATAAGAAAAGAATAAAATAGAATAAAAATAAATAAAAACTGTAAAGCTCTAAAAGAAACCAGTAATTTCTTTACATGTGATCAGCTGAAATTGATTCAACATGTACCTGTGAAATCTGCATCTGTCTATTCATAATGCACCTGCCTATGTCACAGAGGGATCAGAGTGTGCTGACTATGTGACCGTGAGGAAAGAGCTGACACGTAGTTATAACAGTTCTTATGGCAGTGACATGATTCTGACAGTCCTTAGTGGTAGAGGAGATAAGCTTTGGTCCAGATTATGAGCCAAGTAGAACATGAGAGGGAAAGCTAATTGTTGATAGAAGGAACTACTGGCTTCTCTCTTGGTTTTAAACTTGCTGACTATTACTCTCCTTCCTCCTTCTTCTGTCCTCTGCGTTTGCAGTTTAAACAACAGGTCGTTTAATGAAAGTGTGATAGGTTCCTGGTATGTCCATTATCAAAGTGTTTTCTAATCTGGATTCCCTTACTGAATGATCTTGCTTTTTGGAGATACCAATGTAAAAAAATTAATATCACATTTTAAATACAACCAATCTAAGAAAACCCCTAAAACTTGTGAGGATCGTGGCAAAAGGACAAATGGAGTCTCATTTACCATATCTAAATATCTAAAAATTTGTAGCTCACGCTAGAAAATGCCACATTGTGTATGCTCTGTTTCTCCTAAAGACTGGAAGGCCAGGTATGAATTAACATTTTCAGGTCCTTGGAGTTCTGAGTGGGAATGTCAGGGTGGGACAATGCCAGCCCTCAGCCAGCAGCCCATCCTCCTTTCTCCCCACCCCTAGTTCCATTCTGTGTTGCAAGTTGCCTCAGACATTTATGCGAACACCTCATCCGATACATTCAACACATACACATCTCTGCAAACAACTGCCCCTTGCCCACATCTTGGGTCAAGGGATGAGCACACTGGTGTCATGGTCCTCCCTCAGGAGGATAGACCTGCACAGGCTCTGGAAGTGGGCTCAGGGCATTTGGGAGGCTATCCCTGGTACAAATTACCCAGAGTGTAGTTTAGAAGGGGTTCTCTTGGCCCTGTGGCTGCCTTGGTCAGTGGGAAAGGGTGTGGTGAGAGAAGGCCAAAGTGGCTTCTCTCAAGTATGGGATCCAGGACAGGGAATCCTCTTGCTTGGATCTAAGGACAAGAATGAAGGACTATATCAAAAACTTTGTGAAGAGTGAAACCACACATGAAATGAAGTAACTTAATAATTTCTTAGAACTTGACTCTTTTACAAATAACCAGTACTGGATATGAAAACATTGAAGAACCAAAGTTCTCATTATAATTAGCCATTGAAAAATTTATCAGGCACAATGTAAGAAGAGTAGAATAGGAACTTCTGATATTTTATATAAGGTGCATTTAAATAATAGATTTTGGAGAAATATTATAGGACTAAACTAGCCCCCTATTTTGAGATAAAACTGTGAACATCCTTCATAGCTGTTCTTCATTTTACATTTAAAAGTCTGTTTTATAATATAGGAGTATGTGTGAACATAGAATTATTAATAAATTCTCACTGTGGAATATGTATTTCTATCAGCTTTACCTTTGTTTATTTTCTTTTCAGTTTTTTTTTGTGTGGTGTCATTGTTGTTTGAATCACATGCACAGGGAAAGCAGGATTGGTAAAGAGGGAAAATAAACTCTCTCACGAATCAATTATATCCTAATTTTAGAGGAATCCCAATGTATTATTTCCAAAGGTCAAATCCATTCATGGTAAATTGCTTTGTAGAATACGTTCACCAAGACAATTGATATTCTTTCATGACTTTCCCTGTTTCCAGTAGCAGATCTTAATTTTCAAGCATGTATCCTTGAAGTATTTTCCAATATTTTTGATACATGATTTTCTTCTTCATGACCTTTTTCTTCCCTCATTTCCCCGGAATGCTTTAAAAGTGTTATGTATTGAAAAAAATATTATATATAAGTATATATTGTGGTTCTTGATTCTGGAATATAGACTATAAGACTATTCTCTGTAAGACTGCTCTAGTTAACGGTTAATATAGGAAACTCTACTTATTTGCATATCTGACAATTATTGAACATTTACTAGGTGCATAAAATTCCCATAAGCAACAAATGCACAGAAATGCAAACAGAGAAAACAGCCTCTGAATAAGAACCTATATCAGTAGTTCTCAAGGTGTGGGCCCTAGACAAACAGCAACAGCATCACCTGGAAACTTGCTAGAAATGCAGATTCTTGGGCCCCAATCCAGATCTACTAGGTATCTAGGTGTGGGGGTAGATCCCTAGGTGTGGGGTACAAATCTATTTTAATAGTCCCTCCAGGTATGTCTGATGCATGCCAAAGTTTGAGAACCACTGCTCTATATATTTTTGAACATTTTTAAGTTAGAAAAATATATTTATGGTCTAACTGGCATATATTTATTTAGCCTCTCTTATATGCCAAGTCCTCTGAGGATACAAAAATGAGGAAGAAATGGTCCCTGCCCTCAAGGAGGTGATAGTTTAGTTGAGCACACACATCTACTAACACAAACTTTGTGTTAGGCTTTCTGGGGAGTATATGAGAAGAGTGAAGCATAGTGCAGACCTCAAGAGATTATAATCCTCATGGACTGACAAAATGCATGTGTGTGAAATAATGATCAAATAGGATTTATATATATTTTATTATGAGTAAATATTATAGCATTTCAAAGAATGAAAAAATGCTATTTTTGAGAGAATGTTTTTAAAGCAGTGTGAATAATAGAATCACAATTCTAATACTGTGATTTTTACTTTTAGAATAAACTATATTTGAATTTTTATTTTATTTTTGAGAGTACTCTTTTGACTGAATGGAAATGTTTTTGCTCATTGTTTTTAAAAAATTATTAAGAAAGTTTCTAACTGACCAAAAGTGAATTGTGCTTTAATGAGAATAATCAATAATATTTCTTTCTTAATAGTTGAAAGAAGAAGAAGGTATAATATTAATTACCGAATCAAGGAGCTTGGCAATCTTATTCCAAAGTCTAATGATCCGTGAGTTTAACAATCATTTCTATAATAATGTTATGGTTTCAATACCCCCCAAAATGGGCGGGAGGGAAGAGGCGAAGGGGAGAACCAATGACTAGAAAACTAAGTAGCTTACGGTAAAGATAAGGCTACTGCTGGTCTCATTTTTAAATATCTATTCAAGGCTGATAGTTATTAAGCATCAAGGTTGTTATTAACACTTGTCCTTTTTTTTTTTTTTTTTTTTTTTGTGGGGAAGACCAGCCCTGAGCTAACATCTGTTGCTACTCCTCCCCTTTTTGCTGAGGAAGACTGGCCCTGGGCTAACATCCGTGCCCATCTTCCTCTACTTTATATGGGACGCCGCCATGGCATGGCTGACAAGCGGTGCGTCGGCGGGCGCCCAGGATCCGAACCAGCGAACCCCGGGCTGCCAAGCGCGGACTAAACTGCTGCGCCACCGGGCGGCCCCCAACACTTGTCCTTTTGAGCTATAGGAAATACGTAAATTATTTTTTCTCAGTTCATAGCGGGTCTTTCTGTATGGCAACAATTCTAGCAAATTTAGTGATAATGTCAAATGCTCTCCACGATACTGACTGGTATGTACTCAATTTATGGTTATAGTAATTCTTCTAATTTAAGATTTATGTGTACACAAAAGGTGAATTGTTGGATTTTCAGAGGTTCCAAAATTCTGAAGACATGTAAATAAAAAAATTGAGTTGTAAAAAACATGCTGATTGATGCCAACCAATAACTGGTTATTGTAATTAAAATTTCACCCAGGTTTTGATGTCATATACACACAGTCAGTTAAACAAGACGTTTGAGGTTGTAAATGTCAAGAAATACTTGATTAATCAAAGTATCAGTTTAGAATGTTGAATGTTTCTCCAAAAACATAAAAACAGATCTGTAGCATCAATAATGACTTGAAAAAATATTTTGTTCAAACTAAGAACTGCCCTCTCCAAATACTGCCAATTGTCCATTATTCAAAAATGGTGATGTTTGATAAAGTGGTATTTGTGGAATTTGAAAGCACTTTTTCCTAAATCCAAATGTACTAATTCATTCAGACGATTCAATCATTTGTAACAGAAGGGAATATAATATTGGTCCTCATGGACAGACTGCACAGTAAAGGCATCTAGAGTGAATGACAGAAGGAGCATTGGATGGAGAGTCAAAAGAGCTCAGTTTTCGTCTAGGCCCTACCAACAACTCTTCAAATCTTTTAAAGTCGCTAAGCACACAACTCTTTCTATTAGCAGAAGAGAATACCCATTTTCCTGAAAGGACTCTTTTTTAACACTTAAAGTATAAATGCACATTTATTCACCAAACAATTGATGTAAGTCCAAGTCCTTTTTGTTTGAATATGTGTTTCAATTTTTCTTTCTTAATAAACTGCACTAAAAATGTATAGTCTAGTTCAATTTCTTTAAAATAAAACAAAAAGATAACCCAAGTATAGAAGGATTTTAAAAATGTTTACACCCTAGTTTGTTACAGCACTTTTTTCAGCAACCTCCCTTTACCAACGTTTTAGTTGAGTTTTTCCAAAGCTTTTAGTGTAATTTTCCTAAAAACAATAACTATTTTATAAATGCTCTTTCTTTTTTTGTGTTCATATTTCATTAATGTACATATAATTTAATTATGCTATTATAATAATAAGTGCAATGGGCATTAATTTAACAGCCTCAGTAAGCACGTGCCACTACAAGGATAACAGAAGTACTTGGGTGTATTACAGTCCATAGGTGTCACAAAGGGAATGGAGAAAATTAATTAATCCTGAAAGTGATTAGACAAAGGTTAAGAGAACTTTTCTTGTAACTCATAGAACTAACCCCCAGTGCCAGGGCAAGGTTATATGCAGAAAGCAGATAAACCTATGAGATGAGACTCTGAAGCCTAACTAAACATCTTCAGATGTCACCGTGCCTGGGAGGCATCAACTTTATGACTGGGTTCTTATAAAAATAAAATCAAATAATACATATGAAAATACTTTATATATAATAAAGCTTGTGTGAGGGATTATTATTACTCTACATTTTTATAGAAGCTTTGGTTATAAAAAGGCTCCTTTCTAGTTCTAATTCATTGTCTAGAACAGAAGATGGCCAACTTTTCCTGTAAAGGGCCAAATAATAAACAGTTCCAGCTTTATGGGCCTTATGGTCTCTGTCACAATTATTCAACTCTGCCGTCATAGCATGAAAGAAACATGTACGTAAATGAGCTTGACTGTGTCCCATGAAATTTATTGACAAAAATAGGCTGCGGGCTGTAGTTTGTCTACCCCCAATCTAGAATATGGAAAATCAATTTAACACAGAATTATATCTGAAACGGACCATAACTGCGAAAACGTCATTGTAAACACTCTTAAGTGTCTTTTTCTTCTTTATGGATCTCAGAAAGGAGGATTATTGTTTATTTTAATTGTATTGTAGGCAAATTATATTTATTTTGAATCTAACTGAAAACACATTAGTCAGGTGTTGAATATGTCTATATATGGATCTGTCTGCATAGCACAGGCAGAAAACACATTTCACTGCCAGCTGTGGCATTCTAGACATCTCAAGACCAATTCTGTTTCAATGCATTGTATCCCTTGGCTTGCTGTGGCCTCATTGGTTACTCTAGTGCCTCTCTTTAGGGTTTACCAATGTGAGTCCCATGGTTGAATCCAGAATTCAGCCTCTTGAAATGGACTTTAGCTGAGAAATAGAGTCTGGATCCTTGGTCTCAAGGAGTAACCATCAATTCTGAAATTATTTTGGATTGATTTCTTGAATTTGCAGATGCTACGATGGATCATCTAAAAGTTACAATAATGCAATTAATGGAGAAAGAGTGTGGGGATAAAATAGAGACGGCAAGTTTCACTTCAAAAATGGAAAATAAATGAACCGTTATTACTAAGTTAGGACAATGATGAAGTTAACAAAAAGTGGATCAAATAAAGGTCAAATGATTTTAGTTTGAGTTTAACAAGTTTCAGACTGATTTGTTGAATGGGTGACTACAACCATTAAAACGAGTACGATAGTTCCTTTTTTAAAAAATATATCAGATTACAAAATTATCTAGTATGAGATTTTTCAAATTGTGTGTCATAACCCATAAATGGATCATGAAATCAATCCAGCATTTTTAAAGAAAGAGGGAAGAAGAGAACTGAAAACATCCTCCTTATTACACAGAAGGAGGACAGTAATAGTTTGTGAAACCTTTGTTGCAGTTTTATGCACTAAAAGTGCACTGGGTCACAATAGAAAATATATTTCTTACGGCAGATACATTTGAAAAAGCGGGAAAACCACAGATCAGCAGAAAGAGCACTGAGTTGAGGAGACCCGGGGCTCATCTAAACACCACAGACTCTTGGGCAAATAGCGGGAACTGTGAAGTCAATGACCCCTGAGGACTTTTCCAGCTCACGATTAGAATAAACTTACTAGTTGGCTTAGGAAATCAAAGCTAATATCAAAAACGTTTTGAATTCTATGAAGTTGCCATTTTTATGTTTCGAAAACATTCAGAAATTTGCATTTCTAGGCCAAAATAGTAAGGTCAGAAGAGAAAATAATGTAGCGAGCTACAGATATATAGATTGAGAAAATTAAATGAAAAAACGAACTACCGGGAATGACAATCTTGTGGTCACTGGCAAAAAAATAAAACCAAACAAAACTAACAAACCAAAAAGTGAAGAGCTTCTTAAGGATGTGTGGTAGTGGTCTACTTTATATGTGCTTTTTATGAATCATATTTACAAAAAAATCATTTTAGTAGAAATAAAAAATATTATCAGAGCATGAATTATTCTATTGGTGCTATCAAATTACTCTTGTTTTTCTACTTTTCTAATTTCTAAAATAGATTACAGTTTTTTTTACTAAATTGATCTTTTTTTTCTTTAAAGCCAGAACTTTCTCTTCCTTTTGTGTAAGAATGGTAGTTAAGGTAGTAAATGAGACCTAACAAGACTTTCTAAATGAGAAGTCGTAAAATGTTGATCGAAGCAAGAAAACTCAAACTTGTCATGGTGTCTTCTTTCTTTCTTTTCTATTTTTTAAAGCTCTTAAGTGGATATGTATCCAAAGATAACAACAGATTGTGCCTTTTCCATAGTTTTGCCTGGCTGCGCTCCTACTTAGTGTACATATATCTATTACTTGCTTTAGCCTTAAATGCATTCAAGCTTTTAACTCCTGAAAAGTTTTAAGTTCTTCGAAGAAAATTATTTTGTAGAAAATGAAAAGCCAGTATCAACATTCGTTCTCCAGGCATGCCTTTATATGTGTTAGTGTTACTGTCATAAATGGTGTTTTTAATGCCTAGCTGCTTGAAATTATCTTGGGAAAGAGGAAAATATCTCCTTAAAAAAATTGGCAAACTTAAAATATTTTAAGAAGAAAGCTCATATATTAAAATGGCTTTAAAATAGAGTGAACTTTTAAAAATGTAGTGCAAATGACATCGTGTAGAACTTATAGCAAGATCCATTGTGTGGTCTCTACCACCGTTTTGAAGGTTTACTTTAGACCTAAATAAACCGTACCTTAAACTTCAAAGTTGACTAGAGTTATCCTTTTTATTTTATTCCTTCTATCCTTCAAGTTTTTCTTCCCATGAGAAGAAATGAAACACAATTAGGGCCATAAGTCTCTGCTGCCGCTTCCAGTTTTAATTCAGGAGTTTACTGCACTCTGCAGGTACAGATACCTTCTTGGTCTGATGACAAAAGTAG
This sequence comes from Tapirus indicus, assembly GCA_031878705.1. NCBI lineage: Eukaryota > Metazoa > Chordata > Mammalia > Perissodactyla > Tapiridae > Tapirus > Tapirus indicus. The sequence continues at coordinate 136,096,210 of CM062917.1, read as the reverse complement.
CCCCTATTTCTCCAGCCTTCCGCCTCCAGACAAACCACTGTGAGTGGAAGGAGACCAACAGCTATTATGGCCCTAGAGAACTGACAGAGCGTTTTCAAACTTGAGGCAGACTCTGATAATGGTTTGGTGCATTTCAGTAGAAGATGGCTTATCTAGGCCCTAATAAGCATTTTCATCTGTTGGTAGAGAAATGTTATCTTCTTTTAATTTGTTACAGCTAATGGAATTGTCATCTAACCCGAACTTCCAATGAGGCATTTGCAAGTCAGATTTTTCATAAACTATATTTTCCCACTTCTGTTTGCTTAAATAAGTACATATTAAGTTCAATATATTTCATGTAGATCACATAACCTAAATATATATGCAGTGTAATGTCTTTTTAAAATTTCCTTATATGCTGTATTTTAAAAAAATCTCAAGACTCTAAATTGAAAATTCATCAAGGTTTTGCAACTGTTCTGATTAACTTTTAGCAATTAGTTTGGCCTCATTCTCCACACATATTATCAATTCTTGTATAGCATTAAATTCATTGCTGTATGCTTTCAGATATTAGAATTGGTAGCCTATTCCATAATTCCAGATTTATCATTTCTCCTGTCTTAAAAATGTTTTAATATAATATTTTTCTATGCTACGGCCTGAAAGGTTATCCAGTAATGTTTAATTTTATTTACTTATTTTAAACTTATGTAAAAATAGATATCCAGCTTTTTAAAAAAGGATTGACGCTTTTGTGCAGAAAAATTTGCCAAATGATTCTAGAAAGTTTTGCTCTATTGCATATAGTGATGTTGCCAAACTCTGATTTGTTTCACAATCACTCAAAATCACCATTTGGGAGGGTCTTTATTTTATTTTTTTCTTAGAAGCATAAAAGCAGCCTTTTAGAAAGTAGGTTAAAAGATTGGTACATTTGAAATGATCTTAAAAAATTTAGGCTTAAGTCCTCAGTAACGTACATTTCCTAGTTCATTAATGCAGAAATACCGCTCATAGATTTTAATCTCAGAGTTAATAATAAAAGCAATTTTCACTAAAAATATAAAAACTGTAATGGTAGAATCATGATATTGCATTTAGCTCTCCCACAAAAAGTCACTTTATTACTTTCTTTTGACACTTATTTTCATTCTGGGATTAATTTTACTATATAAGGGCTTCTTAACTATTCTATTAAAATTTCTATTCAGAAGCAATAATATCTAAGAGTGAATAATAGTCATGTAAATCATTATTTCATATTAATGTAAAAGATTTTGTAAGTTCTTATGAATTCTGCTGACATGCACAATTGTGAAAAGGTTATCTCTCTGTTCTACAGTGATATGCGCTGGAACAAAGGAACCATTCTAAAAGCATCAGTGGAGTACATCAAGTGGCTACAAAAAGAACAACAGAGAGCTCGAGAATTAGAACACAGACAGAAGAAATTAGAGCAGGCTAACAGGCGGCTTCTACTCCGGATTCAGGTTTTTATAAGAATGTTGCCATGAACCACATAGCTTACATACAACTTACCTACGTCATCCGTTTTATTCATTGGTCTCATTTATTTTTTTCTTATTAACAATTATTTCTCCTTCCGAAGGATAATTTTATTGCCTTATGGAAGTTCACGAATTGAGTTGTTTCAGTTAGGTTTTCATTAGAAATCCAGGATGATGATGACTTTAAAAGTACATAATGAATAACAACAACTAATTGTAAAATACAGAAAATAGAATCAATTTGATGAAAACACACAGTAGTATCAGCCAAAAAAAAAAAAAAGTAGAACATTTGTTTCTCTGGGTAATATCAGACACTAAATTCTTCCCTCCACCTTTTATTTCTTTAGTAACATTGCTATGGGTTTCATTGCCTCAAAGCATATTGTGCCAGTTTATATTGTCACTCCTCATCTCTTCATGTGACACAAAATAGCAAAATATGGGTTTTCATAACTCTCAAGTTTTTTTTAATATGAGCATGCTTATTGACAGGGAAAGCACTGTGAAATGGTCCTATAGTGAGAAATTAATCGGGAAGAATAAACGGAAGATTTTTCACTATTTCCAAATAGCTGTATGGTAGTCTGAGCCACTATGGGACCATTACATATTGTGTATTCCTTTAAAGAACAATGGGAGGAGAATTTTTTTTAAATCTTAGTGTTTTTCTCAGGGTTATTTTTCAAGCATTAGAAATATACTGCATTCCATTATTTGCAAAGAATATTTATAATATGTATTACTCTTCATTTTCAATGCTTGTTAATATTTTGGTTCTATTTCTGGTTTATTCTCTAGAGTTAAGACCACTTTCAAAGTCATTATTTTTGTTTGAAATTGCAGGAACTAGAAATACAGGCTCGTGCTCATGGTCTGCCAACCGTGGCTTCACTTGGCACGGTTGATTTAGGTGCTCACGTCACCCAACAACAGACTCATCCTGAACAGAATTCAGTAGACTATTCCCAACAACTGACTCTGCCTCAGGGGACAAGTCCTGAGCTCTGCGATCAAGCTGTGGCCTTCTCTGATCCTTTGTCACATTTCACAGATTTGTCATTTAGTGCTGCTTTGAAAGAGGAACAGAGATTGGATAATATGCTACTGGATGACACAATATCTCCGTTTGGAACAGACCCTCTGCTGTCTGCCACTTCCCCTGCAGTTTCCAAAGAAAGCAGTAGGAGAAGTAGTTTTAGCTCAGATGATGGTGATGAGTTATAAAACATAAACAGGCTCAATTCATCAACTGGGAAGCAATTCTATGCTGGTGCTATGCATTTCTGTTCTGTGTTTTATATGTTGCTTTGGCTTAATTTTTCTGAAAGGAGTATATTATTCATAAAAACCTGATTAGAAACAGCAGAAGGACTCACAGAAAGAAGAAACGTGATGTTGAAGAATTATTGAAGGCTAAAAGAGATTTTTTTTCCTCTTTGACTACGGAGTCCAAATCTACTTAAATTTTGATTTTCTGGAAAGAGGTACAACATAAGAAATAGCTCTCTACTGATGTTTTAAAAGTAGTGACTTGGTGATGTATTATTGGAGCTAACAGACTGCAAAGAGGAAACCTACTGAAATACACAAACTTTTTCTAAGTTGTTCACTTCCATCTCCTTCCTATTCAACTCTTACAACATTAATTTTCAAGAATCAAGATCAACAGATCTGGTGGTTCATTGTCTTTCTCTACTGTCTGGTGGACATATTGTCTAAAGTTCAAGCCTTATAGGGGAAATAATTAAAAGATAGATTATCTGTCACTTGTAATTGAAAAGTGAACCTACAATAAACATTAGAATTTTTCACAATAAAATATGGAAAATTTAGAAAAATTTTGGTTTCTAAAATTAGACCCTAATTCCCTTAGTCAGTTCAATCACACTAATTCTAAAAGCATCTTTGCATATTCGTGGAGACGTGCTCTGTTCAGAAAAAGGTGCACACTGAATACTTTCCTCAAGAATGTGGGCTAGAATTTTATCCCTCCATACTAACATATCCCCACACACAAAGGCACATGATCCAGGTAGTATATGTTCCTTTTTTTCCTTCACTCTTTTGATTTTCTAATCAGCTTCAGAAGTCACATTCCAAATCCTCTTTTCTTTGTCAAGAAGAGATACTGGATAATCAATTTCAGTAAATAAAATATCAAAAGTCCGCTACTAGGACAATTTGTCAGGTGTTTAAAATTTATCACTGTCTCCAAAATTGGATGTAAATTAGTTGATACAGCTTTTCTCCAAATTGACGAAATATTGAAAATCGATTGCCAACTAACAAAACAATTAGTAAAATAGAAACTTTCTTGTTACATTCAGCTTTATAAAGCTGGATAAGTTCTATTCCCATAAGTACCTAGAATACCCTATGATCTTTGCCAGCTTTGTAAGTATTTATTAAGAATATTTATATCTATGAGGCTTTACTCAAATTTTTCTCTCCTGAGCTTGTTTTAGGATTGGGAATTGACTTACCAAGCATGTTGCTCTGTGCTGGAACTCCGTGAATGATCATCTGATCAATGAGCATTTATGGAGGGATACTTGAAATTGCAATAGGTTCTGTAAAATGTAGAACAGATGAGCAAGGTGTGGTCCTATTCCTTAGAGAGTTAACAAGACCACATGAGAAACAACAACAGATAGAAGGCATACAGAATCGAAGACCACATGGTGCAGCATAAGCTGTAAATATAGAAGGTTAGAGAAAATGAAAATGAATGAAGTTTGGAGAATCACAAAAATCTATGGGAAGAGCAAAATTGAACTTGTTTTAAAAGCATAAATTTGGTGAAGGAGAGGGCATTTAGAGGAATAATATAAATCAAATGATAAAAGTAAGAATAAGTTGGGGAAGTATCTTCATGGGACATTCATTAGAAAGATCTGACCACCCTAGAAGATGCCTCTTGGGAGTCCTGGAAAATCGTATCGGCAATGGATTATAGAAGCTCTTGAAAATAAGAATTAAATGACATAGTAGAAATCGATTTTTTTTTATTAGGAAGGAGAAGCCTAAAAATTAAAATGCTACTGTATATTACTAACGTCATTGAGATGTAATCTTTCATGAATATTAACTTTGGGATAAATTTTTGAAAGGACGTTTCAGGTATTACTCATGTGGAAAATATTTTGCCACAAAATATGAGACTCTAATGCTAAAGAAAGTGGGAAAATAATAAATCCTTATGGTATAATAATTATCTCAGGCTTAGCTTACAGTAGTAGCTCAGAGTTTGGAGAATTAAAATAATTTTCATTGTTTGACATGGAAAAAAATTTAATTTATAGGAATAATCAGATAGATAAATTTATCTGAAATATGCCATGTGAAAGAGAGTAATAAGATACACTTCCTCAAGAATTTTTAAGAGAATACTACATAGTTTTAACTTTATGACAAAATTCCACTTTATTATCTGAGGTGATAATTTAATTTAACATTGCAAATCACAGAGAAGGAATATCTTTTTGGGTACATGGAAAACACATCATTTTGAATAAAGGCTAATTCTGTTCTCATTTTATCCATTATTCTCATTTCTTCATATTCTGAGAAGATGTGCACTGATGATGTCATTACTCTGTCATCATTTTCCTTTCTGTTAAAATACTACTACCTAGCCCTGAAAACCATGCCTCATAATCTCAGTAAATGTGAGGGCTTGACACAGGATGGTAGAGTCTGGACAAAGCGATCTGGAAAGAGTACTAATATTTCCTTCTACTTTCAGATTATAATAGTTATCAGGGAATTGTAAATGGGTAATGGATTTTTAAAGGTGGAGTAAAGAGTGGTACAGTGTCACAGTCAACTGAAATAGATTAAAAAATTAATTTTAGTCAGTAGTTATTAACTTTTTAAGGCGAAAATTATAGACCCTCTCCCCAGAAAAATACAGAGTTGTGCATACAGCCCCAAGTTTGAATACGCCAAGAAGTTTTAGGGACCTCCCGAATGTCTCCTTGAATCACAGGAGAAGAATTCCTGCATTGGGACTGTTATTTTAACAGACAGCATCGTAGTTAAGTATCTATCAAGAGCCAAGTGCACAGTTAATGTCATATATAATGATGAAAGAGGGAGCCCTGGTTATCTGAATATCATTATCCCAAACCCGGTAGTGATGAGGTTGGGTAGGAAAGTGAAAGTATACCAAACACTAGACTATTCACTAAGGAAACTGTTCACTTATAGAGTAGTCCCTTTTAATATCCCCTGTATTATATATGCCTCCTATTATATACTTATGTTATATATTTATGGGTCAATTTCTCTATGATTATTGGATATTGTAAACATCTGACTAACATTTTCAAATGATACACACATAAATATCAAAGTAAAAGTAATGTAAATTCAAAAGCAAATTATTTGAGTATCCAAGAATCAAGAGAAATCCATGGGAAAATTGATGGATTTCTAGGATAGTTTTGCAGAAATGAGACTTATAGCAGTAAAAGAGGCACATTGTTTATCAAACAATTTTGTCACAAAAAGCATTGGCTATCACTGGTCTATTAATACACAATTAACCAGGTCTTGTTCATTCAAAGAATTAATGCATAATTGCCTTAATTACATAATTGCATTTGTTAAAAAAAATGTTTATTTTTATTTTTAATTATCTTTTTAAGATAATGTCTCATCCAATCTCTTTTCTCTATTGTAAAATATTGGCCACTTTTTCATGGATTTGCATTAAGCAACCTTTCCAACTCCCAATTATCTTAAAATAATGAGTACCTCCTATATGTAGATATAGCTCTTCATAATTTTTTTTCTTTTTAGTGTCCTTTCTTCTTGAATTTTTCCCTGAACTGGGGAATATATGTATACACACTGCATTTCCTCAATTTACAGACGTGATACCAGTGACTATAGCCTTCTTTACGTGGGTACAAAACCTCTAACTAATAAATAGCCAGATGAACTGGGGACATTGAGAAATAGTCTTCCTCTTCCTTTCTTAACTCATTATTTTTCACTTACTTGACTGTAAATAAAATATTTAATAGCTCTTATTTAAAAAATTAGTTACAATGAGTTTCTTGATTTGGCCTGCTCATTTACCTTCATGTCAGGGGAGAAGTTAGATTTTACAAAGTAAGAAAAGAATATAATTTTTCTTTGTTTTGATAGATTGAATCTTATTGGAATTTTCTTATACTTCACAGTATCATCAAAATACTTTTTTGTTGTTTTGATATTGTGGAATTTTGATATTTAAATAAATAAATGGTAAAACTCTTTCAGTGTTTTTACGTTATCTCCAGGCTAATATGTACTGACCTTATTATATGTAAGATGTAGATGAAAACTAGAATCAATTAATCATTTTGCTGTCTTATCAGTACTAGATCAACCATCTGGGTTTCTTGAAAACACCTGAAGGATTGAATTTTGCTTTGGCATTAATAATGGTACAGCCTATATGCTACCTGGAATTACATCATTTGCCCCTCCAGTGCCCTGCATGTTGAGTATAAGATGTCAATTTGAGTTAGTGTAAGTTACATATACAGAGGTTTCATTACATTTACTCAATAAGTACTAAAGATTTTTAGAGTGTTATTGATCTTGTGTGTCATATGACCTCACAATCATTATTTATTGCATATACCAATATTTTATCATGTGTATGATTTTTAATTTGTAAACAAATTATTCCAAAACTGATAAAAATAGTTTTCTTAAAATTTTTCTCTGCTACATTTTTTTTCTGTGATATTCATAGAGTATTTGAGTGTATAGGAGGTTATCAGAAAATAGTTATTTTGATTTAAAAAAGCTCCCACTGGATTCAACCAATTTAATGATGAACTGCTACTATCTACTGTTTTGTACATAAAAGGGAACTTTTTATCTTCTTGTAAAGGGATTTGTGTATGTATTTCTACATATCCAAATGGTCTGTTGTGTTTTTTACTAATGAAATCCTCAGTAAAATGTCTTTTTCCTACACTTATCCAACAGGCTTCAAGAATAAAGTTAAAGAATTTTGTATTTGCAATGCTACCTCTCCCATTCCTGCATTACCATTTTATTTTAAAAATTCTGTATTTTCAACTTTGCTTTTTCCACAGAAATAAATTTTATTTGTATATTATTTAAAGTTGGAGGTTTTAATATAACAAACAAAATAGAAAATAAGCAAAATAAAGGAGAGACTATCATTTTGCTGAAGGAATTATACATAATCAGGAAGTTACATATTACATTATTCTTTAATACATGACTACTAAAGTTTAAAAGCTAACTAAATTCAAGGATCTTATCTAAAAGCATTGCAGTTGCTTATGGCATACAAGGCTAAAATTAATTCAGCTATTTAATCTTAATAATAACAATATAGTTAAAAATCTTTGACTTTAATAGCATTTTACATGTATGAATAGCTGAAGTAATATTCCCATAATTTTAATCTAACATTGGTTAGATCAAGAAAACATTGTTAGTGTAATAAGACTAGAGTTTATAATTATTGCTATTTTTCATTTTTAATAACAAAGTAATGTGTCTTATTTTCTAAGAAAGTGAAGAACACTGGTGTACTCTAATACACACATGAATCTTTGTACACATTCTTTAAAAAATGTACCAGTATTTTCTTTGCATGTATTAAATGAAAACATAGAATCATTTAATGCTTTAATATACTTTTTGTTCTACCTAGACTGTGTGGAAAATACAGAATGTGGGTTAATCATCTGAAAGGATACTTAACAGCCATGCGACTTCACAACTGACAACTGCTCAGTACATAGTCCATGCTGAAAATGGTGATCCAATGTTTCCGTATTAATGAAAATAATTGTTACATTCTTCAATATAGTCTCCTGCCATCTGCTTCTCATGCTGTTATGGTTTGATTTATGGAAAATATTTATCAAAATGTTGTAAAATTGCTAAGAGGCATAGTTGTAGCAGTGAAATCACTAAGAAAGTCAGTCTGCAAAATCTTTTAATATACTAGATGGTCTCCGGACAGTCTAGGATAAATAGAATACTGTGTTTTAATATGTAAAACATTTTAAAGCTGCTAATTGGTATTGACTAGACCTATCCCTTGATAATGAAATTAAAGGATTTCAGTTAAATGTTAAGACTTTCTAATATTTAATACCATGTTTATGAATTTTCTTTTCTACATACCTGCTTCAAAAATAATAAAACAGGATGGCTCTGAGTTGACTATAAAAGATGGTATTCTATGTTCAAATATAGGTTCATTACTGTTTTAAGAAGTTACACCATATGAATATTTTTCTTAAAGCATTATCAATGCCAAAAAATACTGATCAATATAATAATTTCTGTGTGGAAAGGAATAGCCAATCTAATATAGGTAAAAGTAAGCCAGGACGATTTTTTGACACTATATAGACTGAAAAGATGGATAACAATGGATTTTATACTTGATTATTTATTATGTGTGTATGTACATATGTGTATATTTGGGTATATATACATGTGTGCCCAGGTGGGAGCTTATACAAAAGTTTTCTAATCTCTCGATATTAGAAAGGACTCTACATGTAAGAATATGTTATTCTTTATTGGAATCTACATCTAGGCAACATTTGAAGCTATCCCCAAATCTCTTCCATTAGAAATGCACACATACACACATATATCTTATTCTGAGTTGAGTCAAAAAGATGAAAACGATGAAGAAAGTTGTAACAGGTTTTAATATTTTTGGTAAAGTATGTGACATATGCAGCTCTAAGCCATTTAGATATAATAAAACATTGGTTTTATTGTCATCAAAAGGAATGTTAAAACTCATCTCAAAAGTTGTTGTTATAACCTGCAGAGTTCTAGCTGTGGGGTGGTTAAGTGGTAAAATACAGTAAGGCTTATTGGTTAAGTAATGGATACCCATCATGTTAAATATATATCAGTTTCATTAATTGGCAACCATAAGACAAGAGTACAACATTCTAGATGGTGATGATTTTGATAGGACCGACCACATTGTGGTTAAGTATATGATTCACGTAATAAGAAAAAGGTGCCTGCAGGCTATTGTTCCCAGCATGGATTAAAATTTACATATTGCTTCTCCTTATGTCAAAACATCTGGTGCCTGCAAATGCTAACATTTCGTTAAAAAGTTTCACAAGCCAGGAAAAGTGGATTGGAAACATTGCATGGGAATCACTCAAGCATTATAATAGAATAAAAGCTATGTTCAGAAAAAATTAAATTGCTGCAAACAATACTACAGGCAAGATTATAATTTATTTGCTTACACAAGTGAAAGGTGATGCTGTGTGTACCTGTCAAGAAAAATAGTGTTGGAGTTACACGGCTATCTCTTCAAAAATACTTATTTCATATAATTACATGGAACAAGTAGGTTTCTAAGTCCTTCAAGTCTTTACAAACACTCTAACAATGTTAGAAACAGTATGTAGTTGTATAAAACCCATTCTGATATTCCTAAAGACAGAAGAGTGAGATACTTGAGACTTTAGTCATTGTGGCCTCAAATTTCTATTTATTCATCAGTAAATGTAAAAAGTAAATTTGAAATATAGATGAATTACCTTTTCTACACAGGTTCTCAAATTAATAAAGATAGTCAGTTCTTGCAACTTCCATTGTAGTCTGGCCTTCGATTCTTTAATCTAACAAAGCCACTTCAAGATTTTCCTACTTTTTTGTTTGTTTTCTTTTTGTGAGGAAGATTAGCCCTGAGCTAAGATCCATTGCCAATCCTCCTTTTTCTGCTGAGGAAGATTGGCCCTGAGCTAACATCCGTGACCATCTTCCTCTACTTTATATGTGGGATGCCTGCCACATCATGGCTTGATAAGTGATGCATAGTTCTGCACCTGGAATCTGAACCTGAGAACCCCGAGCCCCCAAAACAGAGCTTGCGAACTTTCGGGCTGGCCCAAGGTTTTCCTACTTTTAAGACTTTTCTTTACCAGCCCAGTCAACAGTCGTCATCATCACGGTCCCTGTTGGCTAGAGCAGCCAACTGCTACTTAAACTTGATCTTTGCATTGCTGTTTATTATAGACATGCATAGATTACCTTTCTCACTAGACGGATGGGCATTGGAGACAAAAATTATGCCTTAGCTTTCTCTATATCCCACATTGCTTAACACATTGTTTTGCTTAACATGCTATTTCCTTAATAAATGATTAAGTGATGGTTAACTGTGGGTAAGGGAAATGTGGAAGTGTCAATTTCTTCAGATAATGAAGTAGTATTCACGCAAAGCTGTGACCATTCATTGAAATGAATCTCTTCCCATCTCTCTTTGTCAACTCTTTCAATTGCAGTGAGATAAGTATTTGTGTCTTCTTTTGGCTTATCTAAAAGATGAGTTCCAGAAATAAAAATAATATCAAATTTTGCAACAATGTTTATAGAGAAGTCTTGTACTCTAGATTTCATCCATTAATTAATTCACTGCTCCTTTAATAAGCATCCTCCAAAGAACAATGGTTGTTGCTAAGGGGACTATAAAAGATGAAAGTAAATGAAATCATTCAATAAAGTGACTAGTAAGTGCTATGCGGGCAGAATTAAGGGTGCTATAGAATTACAGATCAGGGCATCCAGTTTTAGGGGAACTAAGACCCAAAGGCAGAGTCAGGGGCCAGCCTGGTGCAAGGAGGGGAGTGAGAGAGAGAAAAGGGAGGGTTCTTTAAGCAGAGGCAAACAGTCAGATTACTATTACTACTTCAGGGGGCTCATCAATATTTTCAGTACATGGAATGTAACTCTTTGGGGTCAGATAATGTGGATTTATTGAGAGTAGTTAGTCTTAAAATATCATTTATTACACAGGACCAGGTTATTCAGGCACTTGGTCAGGGGATCCTTATGCTACTCCTCCTAGGCCCAGAGTAAGAAAGCATATATTTCAGTGTGTGTGTGTGTTTGAGAGTGTGTGTGTGTGTGTGTGTGTGTGTGTGTGTGTGTGTGTGTGTGTAGGAAGAGGAGGTGGAGGAAGAGGAGAAAGTGTACTGATGTGGTGAACCAAGGCACACTGTTCTCAAACAGCTCCACCACTGCTCACCTCTCCTTTCCAGACAGGGGAGTAAGGTGTTCTTTCTTTCTTATCAGTATTAAGTATATAGTAAACTCTATGCTTACAGTTAGCAGTTCCCACTTTTAAGTACCTTATCCACACTGTCTATGAATGCCTGACAGTACCCAATAACATTTTGCCTTTTTAATTAATATTCCACATGTTTTATTTAAGAAACCTAGTGTGAAAAGAAAACTGCATAAATAGAAAGGTATACTATATCCTTGGATGAGAAAATTCAACATAATAAAGGTTTCAATTTTCCCTAAATTTACTTTTAAATTTTATTGATACCAATAGGATTTTGTAAACCAGACAGGTTGATATTAAACTTTATAAGGAAAGAAAAACAAATGAAAAAAAGAAGGAAACATCTGAAAGAAAGAGTAATGAGAGAAGACAAGAGCTACCAGATATTAAAACATATCTTAAAGTCTCACTAATTAAAACTCTGTAGTATGGGATATGAATAAACAGACAGTCCAAAGTACAGAAATAAGTCTAACTACACATTGGAACTAAACATGAAGGAAGTATTGCAAATCAATAGAGAAGAAACTATCCTATAAATGGTGTTGGAATTATACCAAATGCCCATCTATATGAGGATTACTGTACGTTCATCAAATGGAGTACTATATCCCTGCAAAGAGAAGTGAATAAAACCACTCTGTGTTCTGATATGGAAAGTTGCTATGAACAATTTTTTACTTAGTAATATATATGTGTAGGATGTATAGGATGTTCTCTTTTCGGTGATAAAGGGAGAAAGATAGGAATATGTATTTTTATTTGCTGTATACGCAAGAAATAAACTGTTGAAGGATATATAAGAAGCTCATAACTGTGTTAAAGGGGGAGCAGATGTGAGAATATTTCTACTACATATATTTTTATTCTTTTTCTAATTTTTGAAGCATATAAATGTATTTATTTAAAGAAAAAAATTAAGATGCATAGTATGTTTATACTAATGGTTTCTTGCTCCAGTTGTCTCCATTTCCATTTTCTTCATTCACCTGTAGTACTTTCTGCAATCTTGGTTTTCAAGTTCCTTTGACCAGTAACAGTTCTAAGTTTCTTGTTTAAAGACAAGAAAGGCAGATGAAGCAAAACAGAAGTGGAGTATTTGCACTTATTTGGGGTAGGATTCTTAGAAGTAACTAGATCTTCATCCTGATACAAACATTACCTTTATGAGCCCTGTGGTAGGCAGAATAATGTCCCCCCGAAGAATCTACATCCTAATCCCTGGAGCATGTGAGTATCTTACTGGCAAAAGGGACTTTGGAGATGTGGTTAAATTAAGTATGTTAAAATGGGAGATTATCTATATGGGCCCAATCTAATCATATGGGTCCTTAAAAGCAGGGAATCTTACCCAGCTGTGGTCAGAAGGAGACATGGCTTTATCATTTTCTTGATAGTCAATACTCATCTGAGGTAGGAGAAGTTGTGTAACTTGTCACCATAACATAACTAGACCTAGGATTCTAATCCCAGGTCAACTCATTTCAGACCAATGTGCTGTTATCCAGATTGTAGGACCCCCTGTCTAGCTACAGAAGCAGCTGATATAGTGCTCACAGTACAGTTATTTATTCAATAATGGTTTACTGGATGGATAGGACTTAGAATTTGCCAGTAGATGGAGGAGTACCCAGTAAAGAATTAGTTCGATTTTACACCTTAAAGATGAGGAAAATCATAACACATAATCCCCAGTATAGACTGGGGCTTTAAAAGCATCCCATTTAGAGTGGTGTGGGTAATATGCATAGTTTATTAGAGGGTATGGTGGAATAGTGGTAGTTTTTATAGATCACTAAAAACAGCATCAAGGAGATTTGGTATTCAAAACCATGAGCATAGGTGGGGTCTCAGAAAAGGCAAAAACAGAAAGGATAGAGGGGCTAAGAATAAAAGGGAGCAGAAGAGGAGAGAGAAAGAAGGAAAAAAGGGAGGAAGGGAAAAAGGGGGAAGAGGAGGAGACGAAGATGAACCACTTCAAAGGAAAAAGCCTATTTGTTTTTTAATTACTCATAAAAGGAAAGGAGGAAGGTTGAGGTTTTGAATGACTTTTTGCTCTTCAAATTGTAGTCTCCACTCTAGATCCTATTGTTCTCAGCGACTGTTTCAAGTAACCTTGCTCACTTGATGTATTTTTCCAGGCGGATCACGTTCATTTAACAGATAAGAAATTGCAAGGGGTCTTGGAGACTTTCAGATTAGATTCTGAAACATATGCAATATATGAGATATTTGTAATATTTGAGAGACCCACAGTCTGTTGTTAGACAAAGTTGATTTAAGTCCCTACTCTGCAATTTAAGGGCTGGATGACCCTGATGATTCACATAATCTCTCTGCACATCCGTCTCCTCATGTGTAAAATGGGATCAAATTTAATAACCACCATATTAAGTTGTTAGTGGGAAGTAACTGAGAGAAAGTGCATAAAGAATTTAGCATAATCTCTTGCATATGTTTAGTTAGCACCCAGTAAATAATAGCTACGGTAATTATTATCAAAGATGAGGTGCTTCTATCTATTGTTGTTTCCTAACAAATTTTTATTTATTCAATTTTTAGGTAAGCTACTTAGTGGCATGCTATTATCATAGTTTCTATTACACATTCCAGCATTTCTTCCTGTCTGTCTATCCATCCATAAAACAACTTCCTTACTGCAGAAAGAATTTAAAGTGCATAGGATTTTATAATTTTCAAGGTTCTTTCCCATACAGTAGCTCATTTATACATCATAAGTACCCCAAATCTCAGCCTAAAAATGATGAATGATTGGCCTCACATCATGTAACCCAGATCACAGCTTCTCACTCTAAGGTATTTTCACTTTTTACCACAAAAGGTGGTGTTTCTGCTCTGTTAAGCATTATTATAGACATGGAGACATTGTAGTAAATAAGACCAAGACCCTGCCTTCATTTAGCTATTATTTAAATAGGAAACATAGGTCATTAACAAATTTAAAAAAATAACAAATAGTAAAAGTTAGTAAAAGATTTATATAGTACTCTGAAGTACCATTAGTCCTATGAAGAAAATAAAGGATCATAATACGATAGGCAGTGATGAAAGTGGGCATAACTGTTTTGAACACGTGGCCAGGGAGAGCATCACAGATTAGGTGACATTTGAATAGATATCACAAAGCTATGAGCGTACAAGCCATGCAAAGGACCATGCCAGAGAGAAGAGAAAGTAAATGTTAAAAAGGTCGCACTGTGGAAACAACTTGGCTTGTCTGAGGAATGGTAAGGCCAGTATTCTGTGTAGTAGAGAAAGAGGAAGAATGTGTTGGGAGATGTGCGTATAGATACAGGTCAAGTCTTCTAGTTCTGCAGGTATCACCTGCATGTCTTCCTGCTACAGCTTAATCTTCCAAACTCATCACATAATAGGCCAGTCCGATTGGATTTACTCATGGGCCAGAATCATGGCCATATGTGTCTGGCAATATTAAGCTGTTTATTCCTCAATTTTACCATAAGTAGATTATTACCTTTTAGGATATAAGCAAGTTATTTATCCCTACTTCTCCTTTATAATACTAATCAAAGTGGTGTATTCTGATTCCTAGAATATTTCTTGAGTCAGTCATTTAGTATTGAATGTCTTTGCCAAATATTTTGCAGATGGAGATGACTCAAGAGTATGAGAGGGCATTATTCTTACAAACATGTCAAAAGCATACTCTAATAAAACATTTGAATATTGGCAGAGGCATTTAGGGCCTTCTTCAACAGTATGAAAATGGCATAGATCATCATCCATTCTAGCCCTTCACTCACTGGAAGCGGCTGTGTCACTTTGCGGACGCTGATTCCATCCTGAGTTTCAAGTGTGGGTTCTTGCAATAGGGATTGGTTCAGGTAACCCAGTCATACAATAATTGGTCCATGGCTTTTCCTTGGCAACATAATTGGTTCAAGGGTGATAAAGTTCAGAAAGCTCAAAACTTTTGTTTAATGTTCTTGCAAAGTAATTTGCTTGCAGTGTCTCCATGTTTGTGAACAGGGCAGAATGTATGACCAGTTAACGCTGGCAGCCATCTCCTCATCTGGAGAAAAGTAAGACTGAGAACAAAGCTGACATATGTGGGGGGGGGGAGCTTTGAGAATTCCAGGGAAACACAACTGGAGCCCTAATTTAATCCCACCTAAATCCTACTCTAGCATATGGTTTTTAAGTTGTGTGGTTAAAAAAAAAAATCTCCTTTAACGTTTCAACCAATTTGGGTGGCAATTTCATCACTGGCAAATGAAAACATACTAATATGTACACCAGATCTAAGGACACATTGCCTAATCTTCTGACAGACTTGGGTGTGTGAGACATAGTCACCTGCAGAGCAGTAGGGCATGACTCCCATGTATTGATGTTTAAGACGGGAGCAGGAGATTGATTCTCCATCTGAGCTCTGTGCAGACGGCATAGAACCATTCACATATTAAAACCCCCTATTTCCAAGTTTTAGGGACATGTCCCATGTTTTAAGTTCCTTTAGCTTGAGATCTGGGCATGAGGAAATTTAGGTGTCAGAGAGACAGCTCTTTTTTCATTTCAAATAGAGCAAAACTTGGTCACAGTCCTTTTTTTCATCACCCTTAATGTGACTAGATTCTGCTATTGGTGAAAATAAGTTGATTTATATCATTTAAAAAGTTGTTCTCTTGAGATTCACAGAAATGCAAGTAATTCTCAATGCAAAATGGACAGGATCACTGTGAAAACGTAGCTTCTTCCATTTACCCACTTATCAAACATGTCTTGATTTCCTGCCAGGTGCCCAATATTTTACATTCTATCAGTGGTTGACAGAGATAAGATTTCCTTAGCTCCCATTCTTAAGGAACTCATTGGTGGAGAAGAGGACCAGTATACCCACAATTAAACAGAGGATCACATAGGAGGCCCAAGTACCCCAGACTCATGGGGGTCAGGAGAGGATTCTTGAAGGAAGTGGCTCTTAGTTTGCCTTGAGTGCTGCTATTCCAAGTCACTGTAAGCAGGTTTCTTAAATTTTTGAGTACAGTGGTCTCCCCTTATCCACAGTTTCGCTTTCTGTGGTTTCCGTTACCTGTGGCCAATCCTGGTCCGAAAACATTAAATGGAAAATTCCAGAAATAAACAATTCATAAATTTTAAATCATGCACTGTTATGAGTAGCGTGATGAAATCTTGTGCTGTCCTGCTCCATTTCTCCAGCCTGGGACATGAATTATCCCTTTGTCCTGAGTATCCACACTATATACACTACTTGCCTGTTAGTCA
The DNA here is from genome assembly GCA_031878705.1 of Tapirus indicus. Lineage (NCBI taxonomy): Eukaryota > Metazoa > Chordata > Mammalia > Perissodactyla > Tapiridae > Tapirus > Tapirus indicus. The sequence continues at coordinate 136,079,347 of CM062917.1, read as the reverse complement.
CTTAGTGGCCGTCTTGGTTATTAGATCGACTGTCGCGGTATCAGTATTGTAGTGCTTGTGCTCAAGTAATCCTTGTTATACTTAATAATGGCCCCAAAGTGCAAGAGTAGCGATGCAGGCAATAAGCCATAAAGTACTTCCTTTAAGTGAAAGGTGAAATTTTTTGACTTAATAAGAAAAGAAAAAAAATTGTATGCTGAGGTTGCTAAGATCTATGGTAATTTTTATTACAGTATATTGTCATAATTGTTCTATTTTATTATCAGTTATTATTGTTAAATCTCTTACTGTGCCTTATTTATAAATTAACCTTTATCATAGGTATGTATGTATAGGGAAAAACATAGTATATACAGGGTTCAGTACTATTTATGGTTTTGGGCATCCACTGGGGGTCTTGGAATGTATCCCTGTGGATCGGGGGGAGACTACTGTAAATTATTTCTTTTATTTAAAGTAAATTAATCTTTATCATTTTTTTAAAGAAAAGTTAATAGCTAAATAGTCTAAATATATAAGATAATATAAACAACATGATACATAAAAAGATAAATATACAATTATATATGAGTCCAAACTTCTAAAATAATATAAGTATGATTTATTAGTCAAAATACATAAAAGAAAATTTAGATATGAACACTCATTCCCACTATGTAAAGAAAGATTTCTATTGATATTTTATTTTACCTTCAAGTTTGTTGATGTGTGTGTGTTTGTGCATGTGTGTGAATGTGTGGTTCAATGTAAGATTTGTTTTTGCAAAAATAAGATTATGTTATGGTTTACTTTTTTCACTTATCATTAGAAATATTTTTCTTGTCCTGGAATATTCTTCTACATTGTTATAATGGCTTCATAAGATTACATTGTAAAGATGTAACTGATTTGCTTTAACCATCCTCTCTTGATGGACTTCAACTTTTCGCTTTTACATACAATAAATGAATCTGCATGTGTGTGTCTCCTAGTATACTTGTAGAATGTTTTCTCTAGGGCATATATCTGGAAAAATAATAGCTAAAATATAGGATAATATCCTCCAAACTAGCAGTTTTATTTTATATCCCTACTTGAAGTATTTGATTATTCCCTGCGGCCACAACTCCACTCTTGATTGTGTCTTCTGTTTTATTTCTATCAATTTTATGGGATAAAATGTTATTGTTTTGCCTTATATTACATTTCACTAACTCCCACTAAGAATAAATTTTAAAAAATATTTTTGACCATTTGGGTTTCTTTTGTGAGTATTCTCTTTCTATCCTTTGCCTCTTTTTCTGTTTTATTGTTTGTTGTCTGAAACTATTTTTATATAAGAATTTTAAATACAATCTGGATGCCAGTTCTTTGTTGGTTATACCTTTGTAGATATGTTTTGTTAGTCTGTAGCTTGTTTTGTTTTTTTAACTTTGTTTATGATATTTCCTTTGAAATGGAAATTTTAAAACTTTGATGTAGTCAAATTTTTCAATCATCCTTTCTGAGCTGTATTTCATATATCTTATCTAGGAAATGTTTTTGTACCTTTGTTAATTGAAGATACTCCATATATTAACTTATAATAGCTTAAGATTTTTATTTCACATGTTTGAGTCAAATTCTTCTAGACCTTATTCTTATCAATCAAGCAGGGATCAAATTTTCTTTTACCCCAACTTATTCCAATATCATTTATTAAGTAATCTCTCCTTTCTCAAATGATTGTAATGTACATTTATTATATACTATATTATGATATATACTAGGCATTTTTCTGTGTTCTCTTATCAGTTTTGTTTTCCTGTTAAATATCATTTTTCCAGTTCCACACTGCTTTAATACTGTAGTTTTATAATCAGCATCAATATACAGGAGAGTATGTTCCTACTCCCTTCCTTAAGAATTTTCTTTGCTGCTCACAGGTCTCCAAGTGAATATGAAAAATAGTTTTTTAGTTTTGTGAATCATGTGCATATTTTTAATTGCATTTAATTTAAAGATTAATTTGGGGGAAATTTACATTTTTAATATGTCAAGACTTTCCCTCTATGGCAAATTTTATGTGCCTCATAGTGTTTTGTGATTTTTTTCCTAAGATCTTGCACACCTTTAATTAGGTTTATATCTCTGTTTTAAAATTTTTTCTTCCATTACAGATGGAATATCTTTACATTAAATTATTTTTATGCTTACATTTGGGGTAAAGAAAGCTGTTAATTTTGGTATTTCTAGGAATTTGTCCATTTCATCTAAGTTTTCTAATTTGTTAGCAGACAGTTATTCATAGTATTTCCTTATAATCCATTTTATGTTTATTAAGATTGGTAGTGAAGTTCTCTTTGTTCCTGATTTGAATCTTCTCTCTTTTTTTTTATTTTGGTCAGTCTAAGCTATTGATCTTTGTGTGTTGACATGTAATCCAGAAATCTTGCTAGATTTTTTTTGTTAGTTATAGTAATATGTTTGTAGATGTTCTTGGATTTTCTATATAGACAATCTCTGAAAACTTTTTTCTTCATTTGTAATGCTTATATCTTTTAGTTCATTTTCCAAATATTAATTTATAGACTTCTATCACTAATACAGTGTTCAATTAGTAATGGTAGGGGCTTCCTGAGTTCAGTGGTGTCAATAAAAATTATTTTTTCAAGAAAAAATGTTCAAAATTGCAAAAGCGTAGCATGGAATACTGGGTGCTTTTCCAGTGTTTGTAACTTTGATTCACTTTTTATTGACTAAATTTTTACAACTCCAGATTTTACAACTCTGAAGGGGTAGATGTGAAATTGATTGCAATGTAAGTTATTCTTATATTAGAGAAAAGCAAGTGATCCTTGTCCATAGCGATGCAAAGGAATTTTGTCTGGTAGTCATACGATTGATTTTAATAGAAGTTTGTTTTATGTTTGTATGAAAGTTGTGTTTTAACTTTTTAAAACTATGCTTCAGCAATGGAAATGTTTATATATTTTTTAGCAATAAATGTGAAGTTTGCTGTAAGTTTTTAGTAATTTGTTTTTAACAGTCTAAGGAAGTTCAATCTCTTCATATTTGTGTGTGTGTGCGTAGGGGGGGTATTTGTCCTTAGTTTTTTTTAGTTTAGTTTAGTTTTTTCTTTTTTCTTTTTATTTTATGCATGTGGTTATTCAGTTTTTTCTAGTACCATTTGTTGAAAAGACTATCCTTCTTCCACTGAATTGTCTTTTGCACTTTTGTTGAAAATCAGTTGTCTATATATTGGTAGGTGTGTTCTGGACTCTCTATTCTGTTCCTTTTACTTTGACTAATTTGTGTCAATGACACACTGTCTGGATTACTGTACCTTTATGACATAACTTGAAAGCACATAGTGTAGTTTCGAGAACTTTTTTCTTCTTTTTCAAGATCCTTTACATTTCCATAGAAATTTTAGAATCAGCTTGTCAATTTTTGCAAATAGCTGAAATTTTAATTGAGATTGTTTTGAATCTATAAATCAATTTTGAATCTATAAGTCAATTTAAAATAATTTTGTTAATAAGTCTTAAAAATATTGAGCCTTCCCACCCGTGAAAATGGTACATCTCTCCATTTATTTAGGTCCTATTTAATTTCTCAGTTTTGTAGTTTTCAATGCATAAATCTTACACATCTTTTGTCATACTTACCCCTAAGCATTTCATATTTTGATGCTATTGTGAATGGTATTTTTGTGTGTGTGTGTGTGTGTGTGTGTGTGAGGAAGACCAGGCCTGAGCTAACATCCATTGCCAATCCTCTTTTTTTTTTTCCCTGAGGAAGACTGGCCCTGGGCTAACATCCGTGCCCATCTTCCTCTACTTTATATGGGACGCCGCCACGGCATGGCTGACAAGCGGTGCGTTGTTGGGCGCCCGGGATCCGAACCGGCGAACCCCGGGCTGCCAAGCACGAACTAAACTGCTGCGCCACCGGGCCGGCCCCGTGAATGGTATTTTTTATTTCAATTTCTGATTTTTTGTTTCCAATATATAGAAATATAACTTTTGTAAATTTACCTTGTATCAGGCAAACTTTTTAATCTCACTTATTAGTCCTAGTACTTTCTTTGTAGAGTCCATCAGATTTTCTATAGAGATGCTCATGTTGTCTGTGAGTAAAGAATAAAGTTTTACTTATCCTTTTCCAATGTGGATCCTTTTATCTCTTTCTCTTGCCTGACTGGTTCATTGGCTAGAACCTCCAGTACAAATTGAACAAAAGTAGTGACAGCAGACATCCTTGTATGTTCCTGATCTTTGGGGGAGAAAATATTTAGCATTTCACCATTAAATATGTTTGCTGAGGTGTTTCATAGATGCCCTTTGTCGGGTTGTGGAAGTTCCCTTCTGTATTAGTTATCTACTGCTACAAAAAAAATTATACGAAACCTTAATGGTTTAAGACAACAACATGTATTGTGCTATAGTGTCTGTGGGTCAGGAGTCCAGATGTGACTTAGCAGTATCTTTTGACGCTGAGCTTCTCCAGGTCTGTAGTCATCTCAAGATTGCACTGGAAAGGAGCCACTTCCTAGCTCACTCACCTGGCTGTTTGTTCCGGAATGCAGCTGAGTTACTTGGAAAAAGTTTGATCATTTTGGGTCTTACTTAATGATTTTGGGAGAGTCTGGAGCAGTGCTCAGTCTAGGCTAAATATTCCCCGCTGAGGCAAGACCTTTGTAACTAATCCAGTTCTCCACACAAACCCTGTGACGAATGAGTTTTTTCCAGTTTGTTTCAGAAGGCAGAAATTGCTATAAAGAAATTAAAGTTCAGACCTGGTTAAAGTGGAGAGTCCTTGGTAAATATCTTAGGCTTTTAGTTGAGAAAGCTATACCCTAGGATTAAGGATTATGATCTAAGAGTAATGGATCTGCCCTTGGAGAAATAGAAAAGCTAAATCATATTCACTTCAACAAAGCCTAAACCAAGTCTTGACAGCTGCAATTCACCCTCCAATAATTTAATATTTTGCCAAAAGAAAATTTTATGCTCTCCAGAGGAAAATAACATAATCCAGAGTTTCTGTAGTATAATTTGTACAATACTTGGAATATAATCCAATATCACTAGACATGTGAAGAAGCAGGAAAAAGTTACTAATAAACAAGAGATTTGAAAATGACTTCAAAAATAACTTAACTTTCCAAATATTTTTATTTCTGCAAAAAAGATTCCTATTTTGTATTTAGAAGCTGATTAAGAACCTTTGTTTCTTTTTCTGTTTTGTGGTAACAATTCTACCATTCTCACAGGTAAATGAATGACCTAGTAAGAGTAGGAAGATCAATGTAAGGAAATAAAAAGGAGAAACATCAGGGAGCCGGCCCGGTGGTGTAGTGGCTAAGTTAGCGCACTCCGCTTCAGCAGCCCGGGGCACAACCAGGCATGGACGGAGGCACTGCTCATCAAGCCACGCTATGGCGGCGTCCCACATACAAAATAGAGGAAGACGGGCACAGATGTTAGCTCAGAGCCAGTCTTCTTCAGCAAAAAGAGGAAGATTGACAACAGATGTTGGCTCAGGGCCAATCTTCCTCACACACAAAAAAGAAGAAACCTCATGAAGTTACATAATGCATTATCCTTGTTGAAATTGCTAAGTTAAAAATAAATGAAATACAATTTTATGCCTATCAAATTAAGCTAGATGAAAGTAATTATTAAGATGACACTCTATTACTACTTGGAGGGTTTAAACTGTATATACCCAAACAACATGGCATTATGTACCAGAAACCTTAAAGTCCTTAACATATTTACACTAATTTCATTTCTGGGAATACATCTTAAGAAAACAGTTTTAAGTACAGGCAAAGATTTGTGTGTAAGTGTGTTTATTCTAACCTTACTAACAATAGCAAAATGTGAGGAGCACATACATTTCCTATAAAAGTTGAATGATTAATTAATTATTCATCCTTATTATGAAAAAGTGTGCAATCATTGAAATATTTATTTAATTATTTAAAAATAGATAATATATAATCATATATGTATATGACACATATATACACATGCATATATGTATATAATATCTATCAAATATACAGTACATTCTCAATTACTTTAAAAAATTATATGAATAAAACAACTAGAAAAATGTATAACAATATTAATATTGATTATTATTGGCTGCAAGACTATAAATCAAAGTTATTATTTTCCTGTATACGTGCTTCTGTATTTCCCAACATTCCCACAGTGACAGAGTGTCTCATACTCCTCTTTTGGACATACTCAGAATTTCTCACTTCCTGCCTTTGTGCCTTGACTAAGCTCCTCCAGAATGGTCATCTTTCTTTGCATGCTAATGAATCTTCATGAATCAGTTCAAGTTTCATCTCCTCTGAGAAGCTTTCCACAGAATCTCTAGCTGGAAGTCATTCTCATCATGTCTAAACTCTGGCAGCACATTCTCTCTCCCTTCTTTATGGCCTTATCACTTTCCATCTTGGATTATAACTACTTATATATATCTTATGATTCACTGGGTAATAGAATTTAAGTTCATTGAGAAAAAGGATCTTTTACAACTTTTTGTGTCTTTCATAGCATCTAGTTTAGTGCATAGCATATGGGTGGTTAAAAATCTGTTGAATGAATAAATTTATGAAAAGATGGATAACAATTAAAACAAATAATTCAACAATGTAAAATTTACTATCTTAAAATTTGTGTACTTATTTAAGGATATTGGCTAAATAAGCTCTGTCTTTCTTAAGGAACAATTTACTGTCTTAATGACAAACATACATGTGATGCTTTTCACTTGTTAGTCATTGCTGTGGGTACTTTATGTAACTTAAATTACTAAATGTTCTCATTAAACCCAGTGAGGAAATTTAGGCATGGAGAAGTTAAGGAACTTGACCAAAGTCACACTGCTAGTAAGGATTGGAACCCAAGCAGTCTGATTCACAAAATCTTGCTCTTAGTCATATTACAGAGTTATAAGTTTTCCCTAAGTCTTCTGAAATGTTGTATGCATCTGGAAAACAGTGACTATGAAAATTCTTTTATCTGAGTGGAATTAAGGTTTGGGGATGAATTACATACGTATAAACATTTATATTTATCTATATTTATATGGATATGTGTGTGGGGGTTGGTGTATATGTGTGTATACATATATAATATAATATATATATATTATATTCAGAATGAATGGATTTCAATGCCCAACCACTTTGAATTAAGTGCTAACACTGACTTGCCACAGGATCAACTACCCATTCTACTTGCCTTCATGTTTAAGTTTTGGATTAATTGACACTAGAACTATTCTCAGAAAGTCACTTGAAAATAATCTATATATAATAATTGCTGCCTCTGAAATGAAGGCAGATAGTTTATTAGGCAATTAATCATTTTCTTTGTCCTGAAGGAATAAGATTAGAATAAATTTGTTTCTGCGGAAAGGAAAATATGGCAGCAACAAGCCTAAAATGATAGGACGTGGCTCTGACAGGTGATAATCCAGATGAACAATTCTGGAATGCCCTATTTGATTCTTGGGAAACTGGAGGTAAACTTGGGGGGTGATGGCCATTGCTAGTCAGCTCATGGGAGGGAAAGGTAGGAGATGCTCGAATCTTAACCTATTTTAGAATATTTCTCAGGATTGACCTCATTTGGGGAAATTAATCTGAAGAACTCAAAGACCTACCTAGAATCTTCTAAAATTACTTGTGATATCCCACTGTATGTTATTTTAGTTTCTTTGAGAAAAAATTAAAATAGCAGCTGGAAGATCTGTTTGGCATCAATCCAGACCATCTGGTTTAGTCACATAGACACATCCACTAGGACAATTTACTCGTAATAACAGAAGGATACAGCTAAACGGACTAGAAGACTGGAATTCCTCTTCATCATCAAAGATGTGCCCAGAAGAGTTGAAGAACTGCCATTGTCATTTTATCTTCCCAGAAAAGAAACTTGTAAATACAGATTATTTCAGAGCTTCAGAATGGCTATTTATCTACAAAAACCAGTGGAAAAATAAGTCCATCATTGTTGTAATTTTCTTGTAGAAGAAATGTAACTTTTTTGTAGAAGAATAGAGAACACTAATAGGTTGATTGATCTTTTACACTCTTCAACTCATTTTTAAAGCATCATACTGTCGTAGTCATTGTGGTGTTATGTCTCTTTGATTGTGTACTAATAAACCTTATCAAGTTTGCTGGTAGCCCAGATGTAGACAGTCTTTTGTGCTTCCAGCAATTGGGTTATGTATGACCTGTCAGAATATGTTCTAACTATTAAGGTCTACTCTCAGAATACACAAATGCTTTCTCCAGACTGACAGATATTCTACAACCCTGGATTTCTTATTTTACCCCAAAACACATCTTCTTGCATTAAAAAAAAGCCTATAAATACCAAGAAAAATGACATTTCCATATACAGGTTTTGTAATACTTTATCCCCAATTACAAATAATAATACCTGCATGTGGTACATAATTCTAATGATATAATCCAGTCGTGGTGTTTTACTGCCATTCATAAACTGCTTCAGCAGAACTACTTGTGATTTACAGCATCAATAGAACCCTTTAAATTACATCCTATATTATGTCGTAGGGCATGTATTGCCCTATGCTCTCACATGCAATGTCAGAGACAGAGGGAAAAAGAAATGGAGAATTGTGATTTCACTGTAAATCAAAAGCTAAGCGTTGTTTATGAGCACTGGGGTTTCAGCACATGATATCACTTCACTTTTTTTTTTTTCTTATAGCAGTTAACCTGGTGTGGGACAAAACTTAATTCAACCAACAATTACTTATACTTTAATGTCTTTGGTATCAGTAAGTAAAAGTAAGTACTAAACATATAACTTATTTTCCTAAAAATGAGTCTATTATTTTAAAACTTGGCTGGGTTTTTACTGTAAGAATGGAAAGAATATTGAAAGATGTGCATGGTTATCCCAATGCTATGTATACAATGTAGACAATAGAGAAATATTAATTTCCAAATTAAACTAATTTATTAATTTGTATTTAAGTAAGAATATAAAACAAAAAGGCTATACTTGAGAAGCCATCTTTAGTCACCAAAGAATTTGTTTACTTTTGAAATTGGATGATATGTTTTAACAAATGAAGACACAGACACCCAAACATAAAAGTCGGATTCAGAGGAGACACTAAATTCACTTCATGGCCAAATATTTGAAGTATTCATATCATCTTTAGTGATTTATTTCAAGACTTAGGATGACAACTGCAGTTTCTCAAAGCATTTGAGGGTAGCTTGACCTTGATTTTTCGCAGAATAAAGGTGTCTTTTGGTCTCAGATTTTCCCACAAAGTCTGAGCCTCGTAATAAGTAGTTAGAGATAAGAGCAGTAATAATTTGTGATTCAAATGCAAGCATATCATCTGAGCATAACCAGATTTACTTACCTGGGGGGGAAAATAGTGTAAGAGGCAGACAAAATCAGGATGAAAAGGCAGAAAAAAACCAAATACTTTTGGTCTTGTCACCATTACTTACCCCTAACACACACATAGGGAGGTATGCCTGCTTCCTAATGAATATTATCTTGTCTCTTACATTTGTGATTTGATGTCTCCAAATCCTGTTCATACCATAAGCAGCAACTCTGTGAAATTTCTGTCAACAAAAGATATGTATACAGATGCAAATGGTCATTAAAAAAAAATAGATTCTCAAGCCCATTTGCATTCAGTTAATCTCTAAAGAGGCTGGTTTGGAAATCAAAGAAGTAGATGGGGTTATTTCTACATTCTATGTGTCTAATATTTACCTGCAGGCATATATGAAATAATTCTTAAATAACTGTGGCTACTTAAAATTTACAGAATTGAACCTATGCAGGGAGTAGTTGATCTTAAACTGACACAAACCAGATAGTCTCTTAATGTTACTCTAAGGAATTTTAAACTGACTCTGTTAAAGCTGAGGTTATTTGCCTTGGGGATGCCTAATGGAAGGGTTACTATAGCACTGTCCACAAATAAGGGGCTTGAGAAAGTCAGGCCATAGCACTCCATTGACAGCTATTACACTGGGCCATTGCCATGTCCCAGGGATCTCCAAGGCCAAAGGTCATATCGCTCTCTTAATATTTAAATGAAGATACTTGACAAAAGCAGAAAACACCTTATTGCCAGTGATGGCTGCTGCTCAATTTATAAGAACTTTTACAAAGTCATGCTAATTCTCGGTCTTCTTAGAATGCATGGTAACCTTTCATAAATCCATCTTTTCCAAATGTCCTTGGAAATGACAGTTATAAAACTACAAATGATTTGTAATGCAAAATGGGACTGACAGACTTAAAGATTAGGGCTCGATGAACTAAAATGACTAAGATGATAGCTAACAAAAGGCATAAAATGAATCAATAAATAGCTGCTGAAGTAGCTGAAGATTATTTTAAACATCCTTACTAAATGCTAGACCAAAAAAAAAAAAAAAAGGAAAACTTATGCTTATAATGTTACAAATAGCAGTTTACTTTGTGAAGATAATGGAATAGAATTCCTCTGTATGGGTCAGCTGAAAGACAGATAGCAAACCAGTTACACTTTTTTTTTTCTAGGCAGTAGAATTATTTTCTATGTAATTTTTTACATGTAAACAAGTGAATTTGAGTTTTTAAATCTTTAAGAAATATTACACTAGTTGAACTTAATTATATATTCTTTTTTCCTTAACATTTTAAAAATGAGGCAGCCAAATATCTTAACCTATTAACATATCTAAGATGAATCACAAATTAAAAGCTAATGATAATTTTCATACTTAATCTTTACTGCTGAGATGACTTACAGTTACAGGATAAGTTGGGGTTATGTATTTAAGCAATACCTACCAATGAATGTTTTCAACAGCCTGTTTTCAGAGAACTTGAAAGTCAGAAAATAATTTGAGGCAAAACTAGGATGCTGTAACCTAAGCTTTTGAATAATACTTGAAGAAATGACTAAATACTACTTTTTGGTATAATTTTGAATAACCTACATGATAAGCCACCTGCCCTATTGCACTTTCAAATATCAGGTATAAGGCCTGCGTTTGAAACCATCAGGACAACCAGTACTGAGAGCTTGGACCCAACACGACCTTCTGGTGGAGAGGAAGCTGACAGCTGACCCATTTTCCATCCTTTGGTTCTGTTTGCTTTCTCTCCCTCTTTTCTCCATATGTCCTCTACTTGAATTTAATTCCTTCCATTTTATTCTCACTCTTTATTCCTGATGTCTGTTCAATAAAAATGAGATCGAGCCCATGGCTGTGGTTCTGCCAGGTGTGGGGACCAAAGACCAACTTAAAATCCATTGAAACCTTCAGATTTCAGTCCTTTATTTGCATTCTGACAGCTTGAAAGTGAGCCATAAGCCTTTCAGTATTAGTGACCTAGAATTAGAATTATAGTAAAGACTTTTTTTGTAAGGGAGTTAATATGTCTTTGAAAGATGAAATAATACATTTTCAAGGAATCTCTAAGTTTTTCTGTAAATAGTTGCACTTGTTAGACAAATTTACTCAAAGTAGAAAGTTCATTTCTGAACATTTCTGGAAACCGCATGTGTGCTAAGTTTAGTTAATATAAAACGTATTTGACCAAAGCATGGAGGAAGGATATTTCCTTTTCTTGCTTATTTTTCTAGCACCATAAAATACGCTATCATGTTTACAGTATGTCAGAGTGAATGTCATATGCAGAACATTAAAACAGATGATGTTTTCAGAATGTGGGTAAAAAAACCTCAGAGCTCACTAGGAGCCCTAAAACCAAAATATTATATTGAGACTGTGTGGACTGTACTGGCTAGGCTGGGCCCCTGTGAAGACCAAGGTGTGCCTTACCTGTCACATGGTAGACTTATTCTCCCTTCTTACTCAGTCCATCTTATGAAATGATTAAGTTGTTGGGTCAAAAATGCAATGCAGTGTGGGGTCAAGCCCCTGAGCAAAGAAAACTGGCTTTTTCTAGATATTTTGAGCATCAGGCCTGCAGTATTTATTTCATTAGCCTTTAGTTTAACATTTGGTTTTTCACTGGAGCCAAGAAAACTGAAGCCAAATTTTTTTGGGGATTCTTTGAGGATTTTACCTGCAATGTTCATTTCATTCATTCATTCATTCACTCATTTACTCAACATTTATTTTCTTCCATGTACCAGCAACTCTACGAGGCATTGCGGGTGATAAAGGTGAACCATGGAGTGCCTCCTTTAAAGGCCTGATAATCATCTTGGCCTTGTACCTGAATCAAATGACTTGACCTTCTTTATCTTCATTTTGACTCTCTTCTTCAGTATTAACTGATGTACTTTCACTGAAAGATGTAATTGCGTTTGTCTTTCTACCTCACTCAGCTGTGGATTTCTACAGGGAAAGAATAATGTTTCACCATTTTTCTAACCCCAGAGTAAACGTTCAATAAAAATTTGTAGAATGAGTAAATGAATGAATGAACAAGATACATAGCAGCAGAATTATACTTGATTTCTGATCTGCAGCTTACTGATATTCGATCTGAGATATACAAAAACCCCCATGTTTGGTATTTTCAATCATCTTAAACACTATTCTATCCCAAAACTTGGTTTGTAGAAATTTAAAAGAAAAAAGCAGAAGGGGAGCTTATGATTCAAATATGGGCCAGAGATGCCCCTGCGAATGGTGTAGCTATACCTGAGAATAAAATAGACCCAAAGTCAAGACGAGAGCCACAGAACTTTCTACATCTATTGCTAATCAAGATGTGTCATATTGACTTTTAGAACATTTAACACTTTGTTTAAATGATTCCTTAGTTGATAATTTCTCATGTAATGTATATCTGGTTTGATCTATTGTTTACTCTAATTAACATGCATATCATATAGTCTGATTGTCTTAAATGATTCTTTATAATATTTCTTCAGTACACACAGAATGTCATTGTCACCTCACCCCCTGCCCCACCACCCCTCTGGTTGCAACACAGAAGCTTTTTGAGTAAGACATTATTCTTTTTTCTCCTTTTAACACAAATCCAGCCTGGCAGGCACAGTTGTGTGCATAGACTGGATTGAATCACAGCAGCGTTATACCACTTTCCCTGTGTATAGGAAATGATACTAACAAGAATCAGATTTTCCTGGACCCGTAACAGAGGAAACAACTTCTGGCACAGTAATTCTTTGAACTGGAACCACGAGGGCAAGTACTAACGTATCCTTCTATTGCATGCAACGCCTAATGTACAAAAGCAGGTTTTTTGGCTGTTGAAACGGACTGAATCAGATTTGCGGTACTACATTTGTGAGGCTATGTGAATATTTTGACTTACTTTGAAAGATTCTGTGTTCACAATTCATCTGGCCAGATCAGGAGTTTCAGTTTTGATTCTATGTAATTTACTCACGGAGTGGATTTAAGACAGATGTTTAGGAAGACGTTTTATAAATATTTTCATTTGATCAGAAGAAGACAACTAATAATCCTATGATATTAATAACCCAACAATCCAATCTTGTATTGTTGGATTACTAGTAGCATTTGTTAAGTACCCACAGAATTTGGAGTAAAAAGCCTGGAGCCCATGATCTGCCATTGATTAGCTGAGTGACCTGAAGCAACACAATTAACCTCCGTGAAACTCACTTTCCTCGTCTATAAAAATGGGGCTAATTAAACCAACCTCACGTGGTTGTTAAGGTTCAAAGGATATTATGGAAGGAAATGTGCTTTTTAAACTGGATAGTTGCTATAACTATACAATATAACATTATTTTATTTCCGTTAGACTTGTGACCTCTTTTAGGGCTAGGATCATGTTCATCTTCATAAAAAGTTCTACACTTAACAATATTCCTGGCACATAGTATGTGCTCAATAAATATAGGATGAATGCCTGAATGAATAAATTCAGGATATTAGAGCTACAAAGATTAATATGATCCTTGCCCTCAGAAAACCCATAATCTAGTTGAGGAGATGGATATATGTACAATGTACTATAACACAATTTAAAATTACACCTGCACAATCTCAGCAGTGCTATATTAATCACCCATCTGGTAATTTCTTTATTCCTTTTCTGTGTGCAAATATCTACAGAACAATATGCAAACACAAATTCAAACTCACACTGATACGTGCTATTTTTAAATTTCTATGAATTTTACCATGTGAACAAAGAAAAATAAAATCAGAATTTTTAGAGTTGGAAGAGATACTTTAGATAACATGTCTAGTGAAGTATTAAGCCCATATTATATGAATGTTCTTTTAAAGAAGATGGGGAACAACGCCCATTTCCAATTTCCCTATATTTGATGTAGGAACAGTGGTCTTCCAGAAAATCCAGACTGACTGAACTTTGTGATTTCTCATGAGAAAGGGAAAGTAAGCCTAATGTTTAACTCTAGTGAAAAAATCTTGAATTGATTAAGGTGTTGGTTATAATAACTTACCAGAAAGGTTCTTGTTGACAAACTAGAGGAAGATCTGCTTATTAGGAGGTGCTTAAATAGCTCCTGTTGCATGAATGGACCAGACGACCTTATGAAATTCCTTGAGGATGAAAAGCCTAGAACAATCAGGGGTTAGATACTCTAACTCTCTTTGGTGAGCTGCATCTGGAACCTGAAATCACTTATTGGTTGGAAGATGGTGTTGAACACTAACTGGCCACAGCTGCTTTATCGGCAAAGGGAAGGGAACAAAGCACAGGTCAATTCAGAGCTTGGCTTAGTTTCTCCCACAATTCAGTGTCAATCATTTGTGTGACTATTGTATGGTCCCAAAGCAATGGACCCAGGATTTGAGCTAGGGGGATTTCAAGTATAGCCATCAATTCTGTTAAGCAGAGTAGTTCTCCTAACAGTATCCTACAGCTGCTGTCTTCATTTTCAGACACATAGTGTTACTTTGTGTTTCTTCAAAGCACTTTATCTTTACATCAACATTTGGTTATGGGAAATAGTGATATCTTCATGTTGTGGACAGAGAAATCTAAGCACAGAAGAGTTAGGGACCTACAAAAGTGACCTATTTAGTGGCAGAGCAGAGACAATAATCCAGTGCTGCAGAAATGAGGATGCCTGAGTCAACTGAATGCCCTTCCAGTGGTGGCGGTTTTCGCTAGAGTACTTCTTTGTAGTAGCACATCTTGTGTCGACTTGGTGGTTCATGCTGTTGGAATGGGTATAAGGGTGAGGCTGCCTTTGAATGGTGGGAAATGATAAATTTGTTACAGCCTGAAAGAAGAGTGTGTAAAAACACAGCCCCAAACTAAAAAGCAAAATTAAAAATAATGCACATGTTTAGTGCAGAAAGGACTCTGATTCTCTTTCTTTCTTCCTTTATTTTTTTCCCCATTGTTTGCACCCAAAAGAGAAGCAAAAAGGGCAACAGCCTGTGTACAAATATGAATAATTAAGACCGGGGTCTACAACATACTTAAAATAAGAATGAAACTGTATTTATAGAGTTCTTTCCTGTTGCTAACGTTTGTGTGTGTGAGGGAGAGAGAGAACGAGGCCCTCAAGTAAGGCACCAGGTGGTGAGCGAGGGGCCGTTTGCATTTCAGCTCCTTGGACAGACTGAATTGTGACTTTTCCTTTTCTGGGGAGAATTCTGGCAAACTCTGAAGACTTTTGTTTCCACCTTCACTCTTTCTCACGTCCTAAGGTGCTTATGGAAATTAATTTTTTTGTGGAGCATGAGTGGTGAGACCTATTAAGATCAGAAAGAGCACAAGGAAACCATTCCAGAGGTGCACATGCCTATAGAGACAGGGTTCAACGTTTTAGGGGAAATACTTATAAACTGAAATGTGTAGTTTTATTTAAAGAACACGTGGCAATCTAAGAATGTGATTAGTTTTTTTTTAAAGAATCAGAAAGGAGGCCAGATAAATATGTTGCTTTATGCGTTTTGATCTTTGGAAAATTTCTTTTAGCCATTATAAATATTTTTAAAAAAATCTCATTCAAAGCCTCCAGTATTTGAATCTATTTTTCTTTCTCTGAGGAAACTCCATTCTAAACTGGAAACAAAGTCAGGGAAATAAAATTTGTGTGACACTCTCTAACCCCCCACCCCCAACACACACACACACAATACACGTACCACTGCCGACTTTCATGCAACTGGGTGGAAGGATAGATGCCCTTCAGCATCAGCTGAAATATGTCAGCAAGAGGAGTGTAACAGCTGTGAATAACCTGCCTGACAATTGGGCTCGAAAATTTCATCATCCTGAGGAGAAACTGAAGAGAGTTTTATTAAAGACAAGAAGCAGAATTAAAAATGAAGAAGAAAACTAGGGGCTGACACTGAAAATAAAAATAGCCTCACTAAATACTCCTTTCCTAAATTTGGATGATACTTCCGAACAATAACAAAAACTAAAGCTCTATTGTGGTTAATTTTTAAAGAGGAGTATGTAACAATAATTACATTATTGTAGAAAAGAATTTCAGAAATTGTTACTGTAAGCAACTGGTTCCCACAGCTATAACACTGTTCTTAAAAATTGTGACCCTATTTCAGTCCTGAGTTAATATTACACCTTTGGATTATCAATTTCTCCCACTTTCTTCCTTATGCCTGGAGCACTTTCTTAAATTATGTAGCTCAAGGTCATGGCGTTTCTCTGAACTAAAGTGGATGTTCTAATTTAAATGAGAAGTTTTATTACTACCTTGTTGGTAAACATGGTGAGTAGGTCCAGATTTCTCTGAGATTTACTGCTAAATCTCTAAGTAGAGAACATATTCTAATTTTCATATTTATCATTAACATTGTTTAAAGTAGAAAATTTTAATAAGTAGTTTAAATTAGTTATACATCAGAGGTTAATTAAATGCAATTGTATGGAGAACAGAGGAAAAATAATCTTAAAACTAAGGAGCCTTAGTCCAATGAAATACTCCAATCCAGAGGTAATTGTAATCTTGAAATAACCTGTGCTTGGTGCCTTCCTACTCTGCATATCTCCGACCTTTGCTGTTTTTCTTAAAAAATAACCTTTAGTTAATATTTTAATATGTTTTATTATAAAATGTTATGATTTGTGAAAAACTGGAAAATCCCCCAACCCCTACCTCATCCTCCACACACAGAAAAGTGATTTGATAATTTTATTTATTAAAATAAATTTATTCATTTTATCAAAACACGACCTACAGTCAAAGTAGTGACTCAACAAACAAGGCGATAGTTGCTAGATTCTGCAGCGCCTCCAAATTCTGGTTGCCCTCTTTTACAATTTTCCTTTCTTCTTAGATACCCGTAACTTATTTTTTAAAATCTAATGTCTAAGAAGTTAAGTTTCCCTCAAGCATTTTGTTGGCTCCGCTCTGAAAGCATTATTTGCTTAAACAAATCGCATGTACTAAGCATCAAAGAGGAATTCAGATGCTGGCGTGGACGCAGCCTAAGACAGCGTATGCAAGTTCCGTTTTTCAGATGAAGCGTGAACAATAAAACCCCTCTCCAAGGAGCTTGCTTTTATTTCCACTAGAGGTCTCTCTCGTAACAGCTTTCCTTTTGTTGGGATCATTAATTATTTTACTCAAAGGAACAATTCTACCTTTTAGATTGTAATGCTGCACTTAACATGTTATGCTAGAGAAAGATATAATACCTCCTTAGCTTGTTCTCCTCCTTGATGAGTAGATATTAGGTTGACTGAATGAATCATCATGGGTATTTTATTACACAATGGCTACACTTTCGTAAAGAAGTTTGAACTTTCACCTGTGCTTCCAAAAGTCTCAACATTTGACTAGTTAAAACAATATGCTACAATAAATATGCGTTATCAACGACAACTAAATGGTCAGGCTGTGAATTCTCCCGAGGTCAGCAAGATCTGGTGCCAACTTAGATCATATAAATTGCAAGCCTGAACCATTTTACATTCATTTCTTCCACTTTTGCAAGAAAAGAAGTTTATTTTCTTATTTGTGTAGGAGTATTTAGTTTTTGCTGTTTCCTTTTATGGAAAAACTATTAACTTTAAACAAACATACTATGGAGTTTTTTTTGTTTTTATTATATGTTTTCTGGAGGAGATACTAATTAGAAACTTTGTTTTTTACTAAAAAATGTTTCCTGCCACTAACTCATGCAAAAGGACCAGTAAGTTTCAATAATGTTAAAATGGAAAGAATCCAAAGTGAAAACAAGCACTGAATACTCTCAAAGAATAATATAATATTGCACTGAAGAAAGTATATAGAATGAAACACACTGACAGCAGTCACAAAGCCATTTAAATATTCAGAAAACCCCAAGAATGTTCAGATTTCCGAGGATGAAAGTAGAGAGACAGTCCTGTGCTCCTGACACGAGAAATTCAATGGAAAGATGTGAAATGCGAAGAAGCAAAGGAGCACCTAGCAAATCAATTTTAGTGTTATACTGAAGGGAGAGGATGTCTGCATGAATGGATACAGTGGCTAAGCACAGAGCAATACTGTATAATGAAAAAGGGCGCGAGGAAATTTGACAAGCTGAAAAATGTACCACCACCTGGCCAGGAGAACACAGACCTGTCAGACAACAGTTCTGAGAATCAGAAGCTATACTGTAATAGAAGCAGAAAATAGATAATGCATTATTTACATTATTGAAATTTTATTCTGCTACCCAAAGAGTTTACCCGATACCTCTTCCTTCAACTGTAATTTATTAAGCAGTTAAGTACATGTTTTCTTTCAACACCAATTCAGACATATCGGTATATTTGGTGACTGAAGGTAGCAACTGCTTCAACTACTTGAACTGAATTACTGGTCAATTAACAACCAAAAAAAACATTGGGGAAATTAAATGTGAGATTGACTGGCACATTTTCAAACCTGAGTGACAAGATTGAACAGATACTTTTACAAAGTTTTAGTCTCTTTGCGTTACTGACAGCCCCCGCCCCCCACCTTAGTGCCGGCAGGTGATCTGAGCCGTTCAGATGGCTGAAATAACAGCGTAGGCATGACAGGTTCGCGGGATTTTAGTTCAGGAAGGAGTCTGAGAAACCAATGTTTTCATTTTAAAGTTGAAGAGACTGTCAAAGAGGTTAGGGACTACTGTAGGACCCCTTTTTAACTGGATTATTCTGCTAGTTGGGCAAAAGACCCAACTGTTTAAAAAGCAACAAGCGAACAAGCAGCAGGTCAGTAGCATTATAAACGGAGTGTGCACTCCACAGGGATGGATTCTGAAAGCTTTGAGCACTAAGGACATGTTAATAGCATTTTATTATGGAAAACTTATTTTTGAATGTTAACTGGCTCATTTTAGTAGAATGTAAAATACACGCTATCTTTAAGAAAGATAGTTTTTCAGGATAGGCATTCAGTGCAGAAGGGTTTTTATCTATCAGAGGACACTATGCCCCTACAGGTATGTTTCCTTCATGTTTCTGTTCCTAACTTATGAACTATTATCTCTGGTTTCAGGCAGTTATTATTATTTTTTATTTAACTCTGCATATTGTAGTTAATAAGAGGATACATGGACCCAATCAGCCACACCCAATTCTACCAACAACAAAATTATCCAAATTAAAGCAATGAGGAGAGTTCTATGTAAATGGCAGTTTTTCTTTTTTCTTTCTAAGGCAGTTTGTCACTGAAGTTAGTCCATAGTCAAACTTGTGCATTTCAAAGTACAATTTTGAAAAAGGGACGGTAAAATAAATTATCATTAAAATATGGAACCTGGAAATCTCTACAGGAAAAATTAGAAGTGAAGGAACAAAGCTGACTTTTTCCTTGAAAGAAATATGATATTGCATCTTTATGAGATCTGTTTTCTACATATCTACCTAAACAGGGTAGTTGATAACTATATTCTTGTGTGTTTATCAAATCACTTTTATTCAGGCAAATTATTGACATTCTGATGTTGAACATATTATGGGAAAAAAAGCATTATAAGCAAATTCTAAACTTTAAAAAGTCACATTACACTTTTTTTCTTGGTAATCGTTTAGGTAAAAATAATGTGTTTATTCTATTATTTACCAGAGAATTATAAAGAAATGCAGTTGGTTTCAATCAGATTGGTTCAGACTTCTATGCAGTCTTAAAAATTAGAGGGCTCTACTTTTAACATATTTTGGAGTGAGGGAAAAAAACCTAGAACTCCTGAAAAGCTTTTCTCATTTCTTCCCCCTTTTTCATTATTTCTCCCTCTGTCTTTTAATCCTTTTTTTAATCTCTTTCTCCTTCATTCTCCTGTGACATTTTAGAAAGTTGTTTGCTTAACTTTTGTTCCCACTTCCATTTTAAATCCTGGATGAATTTCATGAGGTCAATGGAAACTATTTGGAAGACAATGTAAATTCACTTTAGCAATTTTTAAAGGATGTGCTTCTTAATTCATATGTATACATAGATTTTCTTTTTCCTTTTTAGTCCACCATGGGAATAAAACTATTCAGGTATCTCCTCTCAGTATTAAATTATAGATTGTAGTAATCCCTGACGGGAGACAAAAATGCCAAGAAGATATGGATCAACAGTGTGTTCTCCCTCCACTGAGAAGATTCAGTTTATTGCCTAAGCAATAAGCTGAGCCTTCTTCCTGTGTGGCCAGTCTGGGTGTGGGTGCAATTTATGAGACAAACCCAGAAATAGGTTCTTGTTTTCTCTTTGGAAATTTGCATGTTTTTTTTCTCTGACCATTAAGCTTTTAACAAGTGTTTCCCTTGATGGAGTGATTTACAGCTGGTTGTTCAAGTTCAATAGCACGTTTTCCTGCCTGTGCATTGACTGTTCAGTGATTCGATCAGGCAGAAGTGTGTGCATGGAGGAGCAACAGGCACTAGGACTTAGCTCAAACTTGGGTAAACCTGAAAGAAGAATTTGGCTTTTCTTCCTTTCAAGGACTTTTCTTAATGGAGAAAGATTATTTTTCTGAAGCAAATGTTCAAACCATTTTGTTGACAGTTCTCCCAGTTTGGCGGATGATTAAAATGGCACGGGAAACGTATAATGGAATGTCATTGGCTTTATTTTACTTTTAAAAGAAAAATTTTCATACTACTTTATTTTCATAGGACTTTGACCTATTAATGTGATTTTTTTCCTTTAAAGCACAAGTGAGTAGTTTTAAAAAACTCTTTGTCAGTAGCAATCTGATACATCATTTCAGTTGCTTTGTTTACAACCAAATTTTGACATAAATAAACATAAATATTGAAACAGTCTAAATGCCTTGAGCAGTCAGCATAGTGAATCGTACATCAGCTGTCATCATGAGCTGAAACATGTCTACATACTGGGTAGCATGTTTAGTGTGTCTAATTAGAACAGTATGTAATTTGTGAGTGCATGTGAGGACTTGCCAAGCCAAAATTATTTACATGTAGCATTTTGTGTCCTGGAAAGTTTCATAAATGAAGATAAAATCTGAAAAAAACAATAAATGGAAAAGAACATGTTGATTTCAAATATGCAAATAATAAAAACAAAATTGAATAAAAAAATCAGGAGCATTGTAGTCAATAGATGTTATCAAACAGCTAGAGTTTTATAGCTCAATTCTGATAATAAAGTTTTCATTAAAATTGCTTTTTTGGGGGCCGCCTGGTGGCGCGGCGGTTTAGTCCGTGCTTGGCAGCCCAGGGTTAGCGAGTTTGGATCCCGGGCGCCCGCAGACGCACTGCCTGTCAGCCATGCCGTGGCGGCGTCCCATATAAAGTGGAGGAAGATGGGCAGGATGTTAGCCCAGGGCCAGTCTTCCTCAGCAAAAAGGGGAGGATTAGCAATGGATGTTAGCTCAGGGCTAGTCTTCCCCACACACACAAAAAAAATTGCTTTTTTGTGTTATTGTTTATACTGACCCTCTACCTCTGGTTCCCTGTGGATCTGATGTCACAAAATCTCTTTTCGGTTAGTCTTCTCTTTCCCAATTTTCAACTCAAAATGCCAAAGCATGATTGGTTGACAACTCACCCATGTAAGAGAGTATGCCTGTGGTTGTGTATTCCATGTATGTTGAGATAAACCACGTTTGTTGAAGGTAAACCAACATGTGCATAGTCAAAAAGGGCATAGACATGGACCAGCCCTGTGGCCAAGCGGTTAAAGTTCCCTGTGCTCTGCTTTGGTGACCTGGATTCGAGGGTTCAGATCCCAGGCACAGACTTACTCCATTCATCAGCCATGCTGTGGAGGCATCCCACATACAAAATAGAGGAAGATTGGCACAGATGTTAGCGCAGGGCTAATCTTCCTCAAGCAAAAAAAGAGGGAGAGTGCCAACGGATGTTAGCTGAGGCCAAATCTTCCTCACCAAAAAAAAAAGAAAAAAGAAGGGTGTAGACAGTAGACAGATTCTTGAGGGAGACAGTCAAGTCTAGGAAAAGATTGGAATAAGCAATGTTTGTTTTCAAGGACCTCAGATTCCTCTTCTATATCCCTCTTTTAGCTTCAGATCCTAAGCATTCTTATGCTTTCTTTCTCTTTACATAATTTTTCCCCACCCTGTTCACTCTTTCTACTCTGTTCTCAAAGTGTTTTAGTGGCCATTAAACTGTTCAATAAAATGGTACAAAGGTGTATCATTGACACTTTAGAAAAATTTTACCTGCCTCAAGTCCCTAAATTCACACCACAGATTATTTACCCAGACATTAGCCTGCCTTTGATCTCAGTTTGCATACCTTTGTGGGCAGGGTTTTTCCCCAGACAAGTACAGTATAAAAAGCTAGATCTGTATTTAGCATTTACTTCTATGTTTCTTATAATCAATAATAATGATAAGTAGTATAGAGTTTTTAAAATGCAACCTTGAAAGAAATGGCTAATAACCAATAGATAGGTAATAATTTCATAATTAGAGTTCAAGTCACTTTTTCTTCTATTAGTGTCTAAAGGTAGTGGTATACTTAGCAAAATCTTGTAGTATATTTTGAGTGTCTTTTCATCTTAGAAAGAAGAGATTCTTAGAAGATTCTTCTAAGGTTCTTCTGAGAAGAAAAAATGTTCTCTTGGGATAGATTTTCACTGAGTCACTTACTATCTCTTTTTTTTTTTTGCCTCTTGTGGTGAACTGTGCACATATGAGACATGGCTAGATAGAGAGGTAGGGAGGAGGGCATTTTGAGGTAAAATAGATGATTGGTTATTTGTTTTATGTACATGAGGTTTTCTTTTTAGCTTAACAGCATATCAAAAACAGTGTGTGTTTTGAAAAAGATTTGCTATTTTATACGTCCCACACTACTTAATGTCATCACCTTTAAAAAATCAGTAAATAGGTCTATGTGAAGTTCTTTAAACTTACTTTGGCTATTAGCCCTTTCTTACCTTCTGATATTTCAATTTGTTAAAACCTAATATGTTTACTTAAATAAATTAATGCTACAAAATCGCTATAAAAATCATCATTAGAACTTAGCTTAAAAACATGGCATTGATAAGCTTGATAAAAATGTTAGTGCTTTTTTTGTCCATATAAGACTCCAAAGATTTTTATGTAACTTTTAAAGAAAGCCTTAAAATCTCTACTCTAGGGGAGGGGCCGGCCCAGTGGCGCAGCGGTTTAGTTTGCACTTGGCAGCCCGGGGTTCACCAGTTTGGATCCCGGGCGCCTGCCGAGGCACTGCTTGTCAGCCATGCTGAGGCGGCGTCCCATATAAAGTAGATGAAGATGGGCACAGATGTTAGCCCAGAGCCAGTCTTCCTCAGCAAAAAAAAAAAAAAAACTTTACTGTAGGGGAAAAAAAGCAGAACTAGATCTCTTTCCTGCCCAGCAGGAAATTAATTTATAGAAGTGTGGGGAGCAATACTGGATAGTGATGCTCTCTGTAGGAAATTGCTATCTAAGATACTGCTATATCCGTATGATATTTGATGGCGTTAGTAAAAAAAATCTAGATAATTAGAAATTTCAAGCATTACTAATTGTGTAGGAAATAGTAATTGCATAGAAATTAGTACTTTTGTAGGAAATAATCTGGATTTGGAATGATTTTGATTTGTTTTTATCTCAATGTTACTTTTGTGTATACAATGACCATAATATTCCAGTCTGTTATAGTAAAAATATATGAATGTGCCCAAGCAGCTCCTTATTTTTGCCGTTAAAAGTCGCTGAGGGGGTCGGCCCAGTGGTGTAGTGGTAACATTTGTGCATCCTGCTTCAGCGGCCCGGGGTTGGCGGTTCAGATCCTGGGTGCGGACCTACTCACCGCTCATCAAGCCAGGCTGAGGCGGTGTCCCACATAGAAGAGCTACAACTCTACAACTATGATACACAGCTATATACTGGGGCTTTGGGGAGAAAAAAGAAAAAGAGGAAGATTGGCAACAGATGATATCGCAGGGCCAATCTTCCTCAAAAAAAAAATCACTGAGATTTAAATTTTTATAATAAATAGGGACAATATTTAGAGATAAATGTGTAGTTATAGATATAAATTTTTATAACTTACTGTGTTCCTTCAATAGGAAAGCTACTATATCAGTTCTTGTTTTCAAGTATTCCTAATAATCCACAGCTTTACTTACAATAAATAGGTACTGATACTAGGAAATATAGAGGAAAATTTATTTTGAAAATAAATGTCCATTTTCCAGAAAATATGTAAAAATATCTATGAAACCAGACATTCTGTGACTTACTTAAGATGTAAGGTCCTTAAACATATAAATCTGTCCAAAAAAAAAAAAGAAATTACTAAATATATACTCCCCATTGAAATAAATAAGAATAAATGAAAATTTAGTATTATAAGATTAGTTATTCCATTTGGAGATGGGCATATTTCTTGTCACAGTCTGTTCCACGAGTATTTTTTTACTGGTCACTGAGATTGTGAATCAGACATAATTGATCTTA
This sequence comes from Tapirus indicus, assembly GCA_031878705.1. Taxonomy (NCBI): domain Eukaryota; kingdom Metazoa; phylum Chordata; class Mammalia; order Perissodactyla; family Tapiridae; genus Tapirus; species Tapirus indicus. Next base: position 136,054,530 of record CM062917.1, on the reverse strand, counting down.
ACCAGGCTAAAACTCAGGCTTTTCAAGTCCTCAGTTGGACTTGGTACTATGTAGTAAGATAATTATTTCGAATGTTATGTAGGAAAAAAAACATTGATGATACAGTAAACAATGTGTTGTCTGGTGCTGTGTTTTAATGTGCCTTTAAGTAAGCAAGAGTGACGGCATTCCCGTGCACTGTGGGGTGTGCAGAAAGCCACGGCTTGTGCCTCCTGACTGTGAGGGCTCACCTAGAGTTGGAGAGGCTTTACATCCTCACACAAACAGTTAGGTAACTCTTACAAAGCAACACTGGCCATGGCACCAAATATATGGCCCCAACACTAGGGGCCACGGCAGGGTTCCTGTATGTGCAGCAGCCTTGGATTATGGAATTTTAGAGAATGAGGAGAATGCTGTAGAAGAGGTGGGAACCTCTTTAGAAGAAATCCATTGGTGGGGTGATGCTCTGCGTGATTGGCATATTTATGGTGTTCATTATCACTTATATACATTTTACTTACGTGTTTAAAATATCCACTTTAAAATTTGTCCTGCTGTATCAAATATTTCTCATTGCTCATTGAAGTAGCATAGTTATTAGAGAGGTAGACATATCAAAGTGGATGATGTCTCTTTGTGGTTAGGGTTTACCACAATGGTTTTAATTTTGAAGGTGTCTATTGAACTGCTCAATGATTACCACATAATCATTAATAATTCTGATGGCTGACAAAATAAATACAAAAAGCGGGTTAGCAGGGGAAATTTTATTTGAAAATATACCTGATATGAATTCTTGTTTTTGAACCAGATGTTCTGGTGTTGCATAAGCGGAGCCTAGATGTACTTTGTGAGCTATAAACATACTTAGTTTATCATATATTAGTATTATGCAAGGTTCAGCCTAGGTGTTTTTTTGGCTGCAATAAAACTTATTTTCACCTTATGTTTGAAATATGATTTACAGTTTTTGAAAGATTTTTCAAATAAATGGTGATTCTCAAAATAATCTTGGTCGTGTGCATATAAATGAGTCCCATTTTGTTAACTTGGAAATCAGGGCTCAGAGAGATGAAATGGCTTTTCCAAGGCTAAATTGCTATCAAAAAAATAGAACTAGGATTAGACATTTGGATGTCTTGGACCAGTGCTCTTTTCTGTCACCAACACTGCCTCTTACGTCAGAAGGTATATTTGAATTGCCTACCATAGTTTTCTTTTAAATATACATATACTTAAAATTAAGTCATTAAAAATAATTGAACTCTGTACTTTTAGGGAAAGTGGGAATATGAAATGTGTTGACTCCTAGCAGGAGGTAGTCCCAACTAGAAGAGCCAGGGGGCACTCTATCAGAAACTCCAGAAAGTATTTGTAAAATGTGTCACAGGAAAAACATCACTAGATTCAGATACTATCTTCATCTCTTCTAGTCCAGAATTCACTCATAGGAAACAAAAACTGAAGAAGGAAAAGAAAAGGTATCTGCCTAAATGCCTATAAGAGAGGCTGTGTTCCACTGAAGAAACACACATTCAGTTCCTTCAGAGGGATGCTGTTCAGTTTGTAAAACACACTAGTTGATAAGGCAACCATGTAGATAGTTGCCTTAATGCTTATTTAGAAATATTCATTAAAATGCTTGAAACTTCAAAAATGACTTGATGAAAATCTCAAAATATTTGTCAGAATTTTAACTGAATGCTAGAAACGAAGGAATGCTAAAGTTCAAGAATACAAAAACCCTAATGATGATTGGTCTTCAACATTGTTTTTAGAGAACCCTAGTTTCTGTGATACTATTTGCCTTGTCTAAAAAAATATGGTCAGGTTTTGGTTTCCATGGTGACACAACTCTTTCCATACATATTTATCATTGAAATGCCAGAAACCCACCCCTTTCTATCAAAGAATGCTACTTTTGCACTTAATAATTGAAGTTAAAGCTGATTTATTTTTTATGTCAGAGTGTTTTAAACAGATCCCTCTATCACTGAAAACTGAGGCAGCATTACAGTCATTTTCTCATAAGCAGTTTATTTCATACACGACTTCTGAAAAATACTTCTGGTTTTTAAAAACTGGAGAAGACTTTGCTTCCTTTGTTCCTTCAGTCAGCACCACAGGGATTCCCAGCTAAGCTTTCAAAATGTTGCAGAACATACATTGCATGAAGCACACAACCTGCAATTTCATTAATACAGTGTTCAAAAGGAGAACATGCACATCTTGCCTTTACCGGTAATCAGACAGCAATGAAGTTATTACCTATTACTAAATTCATATTTTGTAAAGTAAGATGCTTAACTTTCATTCCATTTACTGTCTTTCTAAAGTTCTCTACTTTTCCTTGAGGCCTGAAGAGATTCTGCCTTTTCCTCTACCAAAGTCGTTTTTCTTAAAAATAGAGCCCACAATTGGGTATCTACTTATATCATCTTAAATAGTTTCCCCATTTTTACTATGCCATTTGTAGCCTCTACTTAACAGTGCTCTCATTTTTTGATGTCTAAGTATCATGGTTAGCTTATTATTTAACTCATTTTTCATATTAAAACCACCAAAAAAAGAGAAGAAATATAATTAAGGCAGTTAATTGTTATTAACCTGTCTTTGTTGAAACACAACTGCTGTGATGTATTTAAGAAATGAATGGAAACATGACGAGTGAAAAAAGGTTCATCCACAAATAAGACCTGTTTAAAAGCCCTTAGACTACATCAAAACAACACGGATGAAAACGTATTGGAACCCCAAAGAAAGAAAGTTTAATGAAAGGTAAAGGTCTAAACTGTCACTCGAAAAAATAAGATGGACGTAGAGTGGTTCATATAACTTCTATCCCCTCTGAGAACACCACGTTCAGTTGCATTTATTTGTCTTCCCAGGAGGAGAAGTGAGGGAGATTCTGAGTGTGGCACAGTGAAGACGTTTTGGTCCATTTCCTTAGCATTATTTTATGGTCTCATCCAGGAGAATGTCAACTCAACTGTCACAACATGTTTTCATTTTTGTTTTATACAAATAAGCCTTCTTTATGACTAAAAATTTAAGAATGAGAAGGAAAATTTTCAAAATTCTGTTTATATGAGAGGATGTCTTATCCTAATTTCGATTGTTCTCCCATTTTCACATTCTTTGGAGCCCTTTTTTCTTCTTGACAAGATGCAACAATTTTCTTTGAGGAAAGTAATTCTTTGACTGTGATAATTACAAATGATGAAATTTTTGTGGTGTCCTGTACACATTCCACAATGGTCCAGAGACATCTCAGCTTTCACCAATATTCCTGAAGTTAAGTGAGTAGAATGGGATATTCAGAGAAAACTTAAAAGACATTAAAAAAAAGTGGCACTTTAGATTCTGTATGTTAAAGCACACTTATTTATTACAAAGTAACATACATTGATCTTATAGAAATTAGAAAACATATTAAAGTATGAATAAATGTGATGAAAAGACCTTGAAATTGACATAAATCAGAAATAACAGTGATTGACATTATGACACATTTTATTCCAAATTATCCTATTCACAAATATAAAGTAGGGTGTATTCCATACACTGTGCTAATTTCACATTTAATAATGTATTAGGTCCACACACAAAAAATGCCACCAGTAAAGGTAAATATTTAGACAATTTAAAATGGTAGTATAAATGCATATTGCTTCTTTTAACTGATTTGAAAACTACATAAAACAATATTTATATGATTTTATCAGTGAGCCTAAAATATATAGAAATGCAATATTTGACAATAATAGTACATATACCTGCTCTCCTCTCTTCTCTCAGTTTTCTAATAGACGAAAATTTCATAAGATAATGAATATCACAATGTTTGTTGTGTTTGCAATATACATAAATGTAAAATGTATATTAATAACAACACAAAAAGGGGAAAAGGGAATAGAGCTATAGAGGAGTAATGTTTCTATATCACACTGGAATTAATTTAGTATAAATATGAAGAAGAGTCTATTAAGTTAAGTGTATGTTGGAAACTCTAGAGGAGCCACTAAGAAAATAACTGAAAACATAGAGTTAAAAAATTTCTAAAGAAATTAAAATATTACTTAAGAAAATATTCAATTAATGCAAAAGAAGATTGAAAAGGATGAACAGAGAAACAAAAAAGACATGAGACATAAGGGAAACAAACAGCAAGATGCCAGAAATAACCAATCATAGCAATAGTAACCTTAAACAAATTAAATAATCTAATCAAAGGGCAGAGATTGTCAGACTGGATTAAAAAAAACCCAAGATTTAACTACATGCTGTCTACAGGAGACACACTTCAGATTCAAAAATACAAATGGAGTGAATGTAAAAGGATGAAAATATATATACTATGCAAACAACAACCGTAATAGAGCTGGAGTGGCTACACTAATATCAAGCAAAATAAACTTTAAAACAGCAAAGAAATGGTATTAAAGATAAAGAGGGATATTTTGTAATGATAAAAGTCTCAATCTATCAGGAAACTATAACAGTTATACACACATATGCACCTTACAACAGAGTCCAAAATACATGACGGTAAGACTGAGTGGAAAAATAAACAACTCAATAATAATAGTTGAAGTCTTCAATACCCCACTTTTAATTATGGATAAAACAAATAGGTAGAAGATCAATGAGAATGTGGAAGACATGAAGAACATTATCAAGCAACAAGACCTAACAGACTTCTATTGAACACTCCACTCAAGCACAGTAAGATACTCATTTTTCTCAAATGCACATGGGACATTCTCCAGAATGGACCATATGTTAGCCTATAAGCAAGACTCAACAAATTTAAAAAGTTTAAAATCATAAAAAGCATGTTCTCAGAACATAATAGAATTAAATTAGAAATCAATAACACAAGGATAATTGAGAATTTCACAAATATGTGGAAATTAAACAGCATGCTCCTAAATCACTAGTGACTTTATTAGAAGACATCAAAAGGAAAATTAGAAAATACTTTGAGATGAATGAAATGCAAGCACACCATACCAAAACATATGGAATGCAGCTAAAGCCAAGCTTAGTAGGAAATTTAAAACTGGAAAAGCCTATATTAAAGAAAAAAGATTTCAAATCAAAAATCTTACCTTCTACCTTAAAAAAAACAGAAAAAGAACAAACTGAACTCAAAGTAAACACAAGGAAGGAAATCATAAATGTTAGAGCAGAAATAAATGGAATATAGAATAGAAAAATAATAGAGGAAATCAATAAAACCAAGAGTTTGTTTTTTAAGAATATTAACAAAATTGACAAATCTTCAGCTAGACTGATCAAGAAAACTAGAAAGAAGACTTAAGTCATTAATATCAGAGTGAAAGAGACATAGTCATCACTACTGACTTTATAGAAATAAAAAATTATATTAAAGGAATATAATAAAAAAGCATAGTCCTACAAATTAGGCAAAATGATAAAATGGGCAAATTCCTAGAAAGACACACCTACCAAAACTTATTCAAGAAGAAATAGGAAAATCTGAATTACTTAAAACAAGCAATTATGACTAGTAACAAGCAACAATTGGGATTGAATTAGTAATTTTAAAAGTTCTCACAAAGAAAACCCAGATCCAGAGGGCTTTCCTTTAGAATTCTATCAAATATTTAAAAAATTAGTACTAATCATTTACAAACTCTCTAAAAAATGAAATAGATTGGACTTCCGAAATCATTTTATGAAGACCATATTATTCTGACACCAAAACAATACAAGGCCATCACAAGAAAATAAAACTGCAGACCAATATATCTTATGAATGTTGATAAAAAGATTCTCAGCAACACACCAGCAAATTGAATCCAGTAATAACACAAAAAATATTATATCCCACAATTGTGTGGAATTTGTCCTAGGAATGCACAGTTGGTTTAACATCTGAAAATCAATTTATGCAATGCACTATGTTAATAAAATAAAGAGGAAAAAAATACAAGACCGTTTCTGTGGATGCAGAATAGAGCATTTGACAAAATCCAACACCCTTTCATGATAAAAACGCTCAACAGACTAGAAATGGAAGCGATCGTCCTCAATCTGACAAAGACCGTCTAAAAAGACCCAGAGTTAATGGTTGAAGACTGAACACTACCTGCTTTTGTCACTTCTATTCAACCTTGTACTGATGCTTCTAGCCAGGACAACTTGGCAGAAAAAGAATGAAAAAGGGCATCAAGATTGGAAAGGAAGAAGTCAGCTTATTTCTATAAACGACTGTCATGTCAACTGTCAACATGTCAACTGTCATGCAGATTACAAGATCTTGTATGTAAAAAATCCTGAGGAATCCACAAAAAAAATCGTTCAAACTAATGGTAAGTTCAACTTCACAATATATATAAAGATTTTTTTCTTATCAGCACAGATAGTTGAGTTTCATTTTTAAAATGGCTTTGTTATACTCCTTTGTATAGATAAATTAAAATTTATTTAAACAATTCCCTACAAATGTATTTAATACCATTTATTTCCCTTGCAACTTTACTTATATTTACTTTATATTACTTATTCCCTTATAATTTTGCCATTACTAATGCTACAGTAATGATCAACTTTGTATACACATGTATTGGTGTAATTATATAAGTATATCCATTAAGAAAATTTCTAGGCATAAAATTTCTGAGATAAATATAATATGTAATTTTTAAATAAATATTTTTGCTAGATAGTCCTCAAAAATGTTGCACCAATTCACAGTGGATGAGAATGCTTATTTCTCCATTCACTTAACATTCGGTTTTATAAAATGCTTCTTTTCATTTGTAATATATATTGATGTCTTACATTCATAAATATTGTGCCTACAATGCCCTTTATACCCTTTATTAGTCTTCATTTGAAAATCTCATGTAGTTTTACTTGATTTTTCTTGACAAAATGTTAGAATCATACACAAAGAAAATTGACGCTTTAATTCTAATTAGGTTAAATTAATTTCAGGAAGATTATAATTTTTCCAATCGTGTGTCTTTTTACCCAGGAATATGGTTTATCTTCCCATTTATCTAATCTTTTAAAATACCATTTATTAAAGCTCAAAAGTTTCTTGTCATATTTCATGCACTTTTTCCAATTTTATTTTAGTATTGAGTATGGTGACTAGTGATTGCTTTTTAAGTAGAGTAAATAAAAAATAGTTTTTAATATTGCTTTTTAAATAGATTGCTTTTAAAATAGATTCTTTATTCATATTTGGTGTTATTGATGTTTTGCTCATAGAAAAGATTCTTTGATCACAAAAGAAAGTACTTATATTTTACATATACATATAGAAAGATGATAATTGATAAACATTTGTCAATAAGCACTATTTAATAAGTAGCTGAAAAAATTGATAAAATACTTGAAAATGCACTGCTTAATTCTATTAGGATTTATATATTCCTGTTCACAAATTAGATTAGTATATAGTTTTTGTTAAATGTGCTTTCTCAGGTTTTGATATCAAGAGTATGCTATATTGGTCAATGAATTGGTATGTTTCCATTTACAGGTTGTTTTTTGAATAATTAATGCAGTTTTGGAATTTGTTGTCAATCCCCTGAAAATTACAGAAAATTCAGCCATGTAGTTTTATGTCAACATCTAGGGGTTTTAAAATGTTTTTTCTTCACTTTTTCATAGCTATTTATTTGTTCAGATATTCTTTTTGTGTAATTTTTGGGGGTTCTTTTCTTGAAAATCCTTCATTTAGAAATTTTCACATTTGTTAGAATAGGATTATACTTTGTATTATCTTAGGTTTTGCTTTTCCAATCTCTGGATTTGTGACTTACACATTCCTATTCTTCTATTATGTCACCTTCTCCTTTGATTAAAATAAACATTTTTTTTTTGTGAGCATGTATACTATTTTTAAAGCCAACTTGTGGATAACAATTCTACTGCTTCTTCATTTGTGAATTTGTAATTTTTGCTTTTATATTTTTTAACTCAATTCTTCTGTTTTCCTTAGCTTTGATTTTATTTCATCTAACCTCTGGGAAAAATATTCAGTTTATTTTATTTTTCTGGTTAAATAATTAAAGTTTTAAAGTGATGAATTTACCTCTACTCATATTATTGGATACATATGTTTTAATTTGCAATTGTTTCCTTTCTTTTTTTAATATTATATAATTGAAGTTTTAATTTTCCCTCTGTACAAGGAGGTATTTAGCAGTGTTTTCCCCCCTTTTCACGTCAAAGTAGTTAGTTTTTAATTTATGGCAGTGTGGTCAAATAAAGGGTCTTGGAATGTATTGAACCAAACTTTATATTCTAGTATGTGATCCATTTAACAAATACTCTATGGACACATAAAAACCAAATTCATTACAATTAAACTATAATTTTACATTATTTATCTTTACTTTCAAGAAGCCTTTACAACTTTAATTTCTCTTTTGTAACCAGAGTTTTGATGCTCATTACCCCATCCTTTATATTACACCTACCATAGTCTTCATTTATTTACTTTGATTCCTCTTGGTTGACCCCCATTGGTTATTGAATAATTGCTCTCAGGAAGGGTCTGTGGGTGGCATACTCTGAGTTTTTACCTATCACGAGCTCCTTTTATTGACTTCACGCAATTTGGCTGGGTTTATAGTTCTTACATCATAATTTTTCCCTCAAAGTTTTGTATACATTATTTCTTCATATGTTGTTACTGGATGTTGTTGAGCAAAAGACTTTTATTTTTCTGTCTTGTTACATAAACTAGTGTTTATTCCTTTTAGGGTGTTTGGCAGCTTGTTTTTGTCTGAGCTTGGATGTTTGCATAGTGTTTATTCATCTTTAAATTCAAACACCTTGTCAGGAAATTTTAGGTGACCCTTTGGAGGAAACCTTGTGTTCTATACAACTGAGTTTTCTGAGTTAAATTTACGTGTCTTTTGTCTGCCCCCTCTCTTCCCAATTATAATAATTACTGCCTCTCTTTAGTTATGATTTCTCATTATGTAATACCTAATATCCACATATTTAATATTTCCTGACATCCATGATTGTTTTATTGTTTTCATGTATTCAACTTTTCTCTGCTTTTAGGAGGGCTTCTTAAATTTGTTGGTCACATCCCTATTCAATTTGCTGCAGTGTCTATTCTAATTTTTACTGCATTTAATGAACATTTAAATTTTCAAATTTAATTTTTAATCTTGCAATCCTAATTTCCTCTACATGTCTTTTTTCAGCCTGTTCTTATGCCCCCATATTTCTCATCTCAATCTTTGTGGTCAAGCCTTTTGTACATTTAGACTTCTGTCATAGAAAACAGAATTCACTCTACCTAGCTTAAGTTGAAATGGATGCATTACAGGATGCATGGCTTACAGAATTGCTGGAATAACTCAAGAAACAAATTGTAGGTTGAGATTTCAGGAATGACTCCTATAGCCACACTGCAGAACCTGGTCACCACGGAGATGATACTTCCTCTTTGACCAGAAAGCCATCTTCCAAATTGGAACATAGCTGTTGCAGACTCCAGAGCCATACTGCCACTACAACAATCCAGAAACCACTGTGATCAATCAGTAAGGCACCACCATCAGGAAATTGTCTTGATATCAAAGCTATGCCTATTGCAATGTGTATAGCCAAACAGATGCCACACATCCTGCCTTGATTTCCACGAATCTAGTGACCAGGCACTGAGACCTCTGCCAATGGTGCAGCAGAAGAGAAAGCACCTCTTTGACAATGATTGCTAGTAAAAATAGAAAAATCTTTTGTTTCACTTCCACCTTTCAAATCACATTAGAGTGTATCCGAGTGGTGGAAACTTATTCACATCCAAAACCTTAGCAATAGTGGGGTCCTGAGAAAAAAATGTGGTTTTAGTTTTGTAGCATCTGCAATATCAGAAGCCACCTTGAGAGGAATTTAGATCGATGTTGATTACCAAGCAACCATATCTATCTCAATCTACTGCTTTGGATATTCAACTTCAAACAAGTCCTCCTTTCCAATGTTAACCTTTCAGATGACAGCAATAGAATAGCAAAATACATCCTGTGACAATGCAACTTTCAATGTACAGTGAAAATGCTTTCTCCTTCTCTCTAAAAAAGGAGACTTAAAATCCCATTAGTCACCACATCCACAAGTTAATGATATTCATTTCTCATGTTCAATCGTAGTCCCATCTTGATATTCTTTAACTGATGGGCAAAATCGCAAAGTAAACTAACACCAACATGCCTTATGGAAAATGACAGGAGAAAATGATGAGGAAAATAAATTTGTTTAGCAAAAATGCTATAGATATAAAAGCACAAGGAAGACAATATGAGTAGCTATTTTAGTCCTTATTTTGATAAATGATCACAAGGTCATAATTATTATTTACAACTTCCTTCTGCCCCAAATCTTTCCCCAGATCTCTTTCTCCTTGGGCAACATATCAAATGAGCTGGGATTTTTAGCTGGTGAAGTGATCCAAACCTTCACACCTGAAGTTTCTGTGCCTCTATTGATCCTGCGTGCTATCCCATTAAGTTTTATAGTTGGACATGGCAGAGCCAGGATGTGTTCCAGAAGATTTCCTGAGTTATAGATATTCTTCTCCCTGCCCCACATGATAGCAGCAGCTCTATTTCCCCTTAATGATCAGGGTCAATCACCCCAGAAAACACAATAATCCCTTTTCTGTCAGTGGCATGAGTGGCCCAGTATGAAAGGTGGCAGTCTCAACTTTCAATTCAAAAAACCACTGATAAGTTCATGGTGGAAGCATTCATCTCTTGTGTACCAAGACCTCTAAACCAGCAAAGTCACAGGATCGAGAAACAAAAATATTGTGAGTGGGTCATTAAATGTACTACAGCAGAATACCATTAGTACTTCCACTCCTCAGTGCCTAGACCAGTTGTTCCAACTATGAGAGAAAAAGTACTACATATCAGTTGCTGGCTGAAAGCATATATCATCCTGTAGGGAAATATTCTACCTAGCAATGTATTGACTTAGTTTTCAATAGTCTATACTGTCTTTACAAAAGGCCCGCTGTTTCTGAGTACATCCTGAGAATAGTGAATCCCTTTGGAGTCAGTCCACTTTCTCTTCTATTTCCTCTATATAATGAATTTCATGATCAGTCAGGAGTTGTGTTGTGTGGTAATACCATGATAAAAAAAATTATTCAGTAAGTTCAAAATGTTCCTTTACAAAATAGGCAGAGAAGGAAAATTCATATCCAAGATAACCCAGTACCCTCACTAGTCAGTACACTCAATTCCTCTTCCACACAGGAGGAATCCAGTGGAACCAACATGTCTTAATTGCTGGCTGGGCCATCCTGGCAATGTTGCTATAGGTTGCTGAGTGCCCATAGCGAGCAACAGAGGCTCATGTTTTTCCTCGATGATAGTGATAATTTAAGTAAGTCTTCGCCACTATGTGTCTACTTTCTAAGGCTAACAAGATCATTGCTGCCTTCAAATGAAACCCTTTCAGGAAACCAATCATGTATTCTTATTCTCTGAGAGTGTTTCCTGTACCAATGACTGCATCCATCACAGTACAGTATAGAGAATTGGGTAGCACTGCCCATAGTTAAAGCCAAAAGGATTTATTACAGGGTCTTAAGTGGCTCGCAGAACTGTTGGAAGGCCTGAAGAAAATGAAGGCACCACACCTGCTTCTCAACATCTACGAAGATATTATCCAGAGACTAGAGTGCCTGCTAATGCTGCTGCCAAAAAAAAAAAAAAAAAAAAAATCACTATTATGGAGTTGCCTGTGGTAGAATTGAGGCAACTGTCACATTTTTGCCTTTAAATCTTACCCAGTGTCATTCAGTTGGTGAAACCTAAATCATCTCCAGAATTTAAGCTGCAAAAGAGTTTGGGAAATGTTTTTAGCTATCTAGACACAGTAGAGGTATTTGAAATGGATACAGAATGCCAATTCGTCCTTCTTACATAATCGCTCTTTCTCCGTTCCCCTGGTTGTATAGGTTGATTGATTAATTGATTGATTGATTCATTCCACAGCACTTGTCGGTACCTGACATTAATTTATTTTACAAAAATTCCCTTGATGGCAGGGCCTTTGTTTCAGTCTATGTCACCAAAGCATGTCATATCCATAGTAGGTGATCAATTAATACTTGGTTTTATTGAATTTTTGATAGTCTAGAGCAGACACTTTTTTTCTAAAGCAACATTTACTTCTACTTTCTCTAGATTTTTTTTTTTTTTTTTTTGTGGGGAAGACCAGCCCTGAGCTAACATCTGTTGCCAATCCTCCCCTTTCTGCTGAGGAAGACTGGCCCTGGGCTAACATCCGTGCCCATCTTCCTCCACTTTATATGGGACGCCACCACGGCATGGCTGACAGGCAGTGCATCGGCGGGCGCCCGGGATCCGAACCCGCGAACCCCGGGCTGCCAAGCGCGGACTAAACCGCTGCGCCACCGGGCGGCCCCCTCTCTAGATTTTTTAAAATAAAAGTAGAAACTTTCTAATGGATGCTTTCTTTCATATTGCAGGATCTCTTCACAATGTTCCACTTGTATTTTTATTTATTCACTTGTTTGGGGAAGAAGAGAGGTAAATCCAGCTGGAAGTCTGCCTGTAAACACAGTTTCTCATTTTGTGTTCCCACATTATTTTCTCAGTTGTTCTCAGATTTCTGCTTTAAGATATTCAGCTGGAAGGCTGGTAAATGCAAATTCACATTAGCGGTGTAGAAACCTAGCTTCTTGAAAGAAGCAAAGGGCAGCTCAAATACAGAACTTTCCCAGCAGAGGAAGTAGTTCTTTATGCAGTTTCTTCTGTATTTGGAGAAGCTGGTGCACCAGGAGAAAGTGCTCTGGTCTTTCTGCCCAACCTCCGGGCCAGGTAAATTATAAAGCTGCTCCTCTGCCTCCTCCTGGCGTGGTTGCCTCCTTGTCATGAAGGAGCCATGCCTAGGGTTGACAGATAAAAAACAGAATGCCCATTTAAATTTTAATTTCAAATAAACAATAAATACATTTTAGTTTATGTACTAAATTGCATGGAACAATGCAATTTGCAGGGAAAATTTTTTTCATTGTTCACCTGAAATACAAATAGTCCTGGGCATCGTGTATTTTTATTTGCTACATCTGGCAAACCTAGCCATACCATGCCCAGTGGAATTCCCTGTGTATCGTTGAGAAGCCAAGATAGCTAGTGGCAGTGTGGCTTTCTAGGAGGCCTATAGAATTGTATCTGAGAGCGTCATCTTGAGTCACATTGACAGAGTGTAAATCTTGGTTGCTTCACTTGTTATTTGACCTTGGATAAGTTGCTTGAGCTTTCTGTGCTTTAGTTTACTTACCTATGTAGTTGGTCTAATACGTGTACCTGCTTCTGGGGTCACTAGGAGCGTTGTGTGATAATTCATGTTAAGCATACAGAAAAGTATCTGGCACTTAATACACTCTCTATAAATATTAAGTATGGTTATTATTTTTGTTGGGAAAACAAGGAAATGCTGGGGCCTCCCCCAAACTGGTTGGAAATGCTCTTCGTTAGTCACAGTGAAACTGATCCCAAAGTTAAGCTCCCCATCTGCCCCACAGATTCTCCTTGCCTCCAGTGTTCGTGCTTCTAATTAAAAGGGTGCCAAGGGTCTGCCAGCCCCTCCCCTGATTGCTTCCTGAGAGTCTGAGCTGCTTTCTCCAGAGCGGAATTTTGAACCAGCCTTTGGCGCCTTCTCATTTCATCTGCACTAAATCGAGCAGAAATACGTGGCTATTTCTGACAATGGAAATGATAACCCTTCTCTGGTCCTTTAACTGATGCAGATTAGTGTCTATTTTTATATTCCTTTGGTCATTTCAGGAGACATGTAACAGGATGGAAATTGGACCCCTGGACTCAAGTCATCAGCCTTCTCAGTATTCCAGAGCATAAGCAGAAACTTCATTTTGTTTTAATCACTTGACTATATTGATACTTAATAACTAGTATGATACTTAAAATTCAGAAAGACAATAGTGGAGAAAAGATCTTTCAACGTGAGCTTCATTGACTGCCTCACTTCTGTGTTGTTTTGGAATTTTAGCTCAAACCTCCTCACTAGTTCTCTATATGTTAATATATGAAATTCCCTCTTCCTGCAGTTAATGTAATACAGATCTAATCCTCATGCAATGATTCTAGTCTAGGCTTCTTTCCAGTCCTCTGGAGTTATTTATATGCAATTTTCAAACAGAGATGATCTTTCCTATATGCACTAATAATATTTACATTTTTAAATGGAACACAGACTCAAAGTTGAGGTAAAAGGTTATAAGGTCAAAGAAACACAGAGATTAGATCTTTAACCATGGCAGACTGTTACATATTAAAAATAGCAATGTAATATTTTTGCAAATTTCATGCTCTCATTGGAGACATAGGTGCCTAATAGAATGAAGATTTCTTTTTGAAAAGAACAACTGTATTCATTAATAGCTATTAAGTAGCCCATATAAAGATCAATGGCTATTAGGATAAAAATGTGTATAAACAATTCCAAACAGTGAAGTCCAAAACATTGCATGGAAAGGGATGGAAATAATGAGTGATCATATTTGAAATGATTAGTGATAGAAAAGAAAATGTAAAATCGTAATTAATGGAGCTGGTTTCTCAAGGAGTGAAGTAGCTATTTGCAGGAAAGATAAATACTGAAAGATTATTTTAATGGTGCTGTATACATCTCTTGATGAATTAAAAATGAGAACCAAAACAAAACATCATGGGATGAATACAGAACCAAAGCAAGGTCTGAAAGCAAAAAGCAGGCTAACCGAAAAATGTCCTCACTTTTCCTTGGTTCTCTGGATTCATCCCTCCACTGAACGACGATTTTGTGAAAGAGCAGACTGTAGACCTCCCATTAGCTTGCACAGGTCTTGTCATTTGACGTTAGAATAACGTTCTTGGTGTAATGGCTGACACCGCGTGCTCTCTATTGTCTGAAGTTTTTGTAGAGATGATGAATAGCTCCTTCAGTGTCTAATAGAAAGTTTCCTATAGTACTTCTCAAGTGGTATAGGTTTATACCATGGACGTAGAGCATTTTGAGATATAATATTCCTTTATTTTACACATGGGCTCTAGTTCCAGAGTCTCATGCCTGGTTATCTGAAAAAATATATATTTGAAATTTATCCTTAGAAAATGTGACGGCTACCACATTCAACCTCTAAATTTGGGAAATATTGGTTTACCTGTATATGTGCTAGATCAGAGGTTGGCAAAATTTTTCTTTAAATGGACAGATAGTAAATATTTTAGGGTTTGCAGGCCTTATGGTCTCTGTTGCAACTACTCAATTCTGCCATTGCAGGGGGTGCAGCCACAGACAATGTGTAAATACATGGGCATGGCTGTGCTCCAGTAAGACTGCATTTACAAAAACAGATTGCAAGACTATGGGCCTTAGTTTGCAACCCCTGTACTAGATAACACCATTTTTAGGTAATGAAGTAATAACTTGCTCTTTTATCTTTTGGATTAAAATGTTAAATGAAAGTACATTATTTTGTTTCTTACTTCTCTAAAGTAAGTATATGATACATAATTCCTATACCTTTCCTATTCGTGTGTGTTGCTCATATGTATAAACTATAAATTATATTTAAATTTTTATAAATGAATTTTTTAGAATCAAAAGAAATATTTTATAAATGTATGCTTTCTAACATCATAACTATTTAATTTCAAGGAACTCATCTCTGTATCTCTTTTATTTTTATTAAATTTACGTGAATAAACAGCACAAGAAGGAAGGCAAAAATCCTTTTTTTAACCTTAAATGGAATGGCCTAGGATGACTATAGAAGCTCATCCTGAAACCAGCCCCAATATGAGAAAGAAACCAAAAGTTGTGAATTAGAACTACTTTGATCAGATACCATCCAATACAGCCTAAGCAATGTACCAGTTAAAGCATTCAGAAATATGGGCAGAAGAGTAATGAAGAATATATAACTTTTCAAAATGAGGATAGTCCAATCCCATGCATCTGACATATGAAGAAATTCCATTTAAAACCCTCAATAGAAGTACTGTAGGTTAAAGAACAAAAGAGGCAGCTTCAGGCTGCTTTTCATAATTTTTCTAATTCATTGTTTTAATGGCATAGAAGAATTTTGTGGGACTGAAAGAGAAAAAGAAGCCCTTTCTGATGAGCTCTGCATTTGCAAATAGTACCTGCCATCTGAATAAAATACAGTACTGTGAATGATGGTGATATTGTGTGTTTTCAATCAATGTAACTCTAAAAGAAGGCAAGATCTTTTCTTCGTTTTGCATTACAGTATTTACCATTTTTCCTGACCTTTTCTTGGGTAATAAATATTAAAAGAAGTTATCTTAGAAAAAAGTGACAATGAAGGAGGAAATTCTGAACCTCAGTTTTATTAACAATACTTCTTATTGTATTATTAACTATAAACATTTGACAAGAAATTGTAGTCCTCCTGAGAAGATTAATATGTGTCCTAATGTACAACTGTCAGAAATACTTCTGAAATTGCAGCAATCCATAAAGGGAAAAAGAATAGGGGCCAGGTGGTCCCAAGCACTATCCCTTTTACAGATATAAGGCTTGCACAAATTTCAAAAAGAGCTCCCCGTCTGCAAGAAATGTATAATTCTGAATTTGGAGAAATATATTCTAGAAAAACATCTTTACAGCACAATGAGCTGAATTCAGTGAAGGAGTGAAAAAGTTAACTGAGTTATCCAGTGGCATCTTTTGTTGGAAAATACCAGATAAAAGCCTCTGGACATGGTGGTGAAAGGTGACTACATCACATGACTTCTAAGCCGCATGACCAGGGCAACTGAGTTATAACATAGAGAAAGAGCAAGATAAGACAAATAGAGCATCTCTGTGTCAGGAAAGGATGTATTAACAAGAGCCTGACCTTGAATTGTGAAGCTCGGCGCAAAGAGCGGTGGTGATTGGTAGCGTGAAGAGCATGGCAAATGCTGTCTTCGTGACTGCTGCCGTTAAGTCCTTGCCCTTAGACCTCCACTGTTGCATCAGCTGTGCAATGTCATTGTCAAACCTAGGCTCAGCCTTCTAATAATTAAAAGAGACCAGGAAGCATTACTTATCCTGGATTCCCTCACTTCTCTGGTATAAACGTAGAGAAATAAGCCTTTTGGGGGAGCTCACTGTGTTTTTTTGATGAACCAGAAACCACAGTGGGAATTCCATACTCAATTTTAGCCCTAGGTTAAGTCGGGGAGTGCAGTGTCTCAAAGTTAGAATAAAATAAAAGAACTCATTAAAGACATATTATAACCAGGAGCATTTAGTCTTAGTCAGACAAGGCTCTGAAAGAAGGTGATGATAAATAACTCTACCATAGTATCAAGAAGTATATTAGGATTTCTGCCTAAGATACCATCATGTAAGTAAATCTGTGTGGAAAAATTAATACTCACTCTAATCATCTATGCTACCAAAACTAGAAAGTTTGTTTCCTAAACAGGAATTCTGTCTTTGAATGTAACGTGCCTTGAGATACTATAGACTCATACTCGTTGAGATAGTTGATAAATTTGCAAACTTTATTTAGCTGCAAAAATAATAGGAATCCAACTGCTTAATAATAAAAAAAACACTAAAAATACGTTATCTCTCAGTATCACAGAAGGTTCTTAGTTGTAGGTGATGGAAACCAACTCTGGTGGATTTAAGAGAAGACAACTGTGAATGGATGGCTTGCGAAAACTCTTAGGTGATCAGAGAAAGATGTGGAAGTTATGTAGCCAAGGACAACACTGAAATCATCTTGCAAAACCTGTCACATAAAAACACCATTGTAATCAACGTATTGTTCTCCCTGGGGCCTGAGAAGGCGCAACCTCCATTGAAGCATATGCCTGCCTGGTTCCTGAGCTAAGCAGGGTTCTATTAACAAGAATGCAGAAGGTTATAGCTGTCAGGAAGACCACCAACTGTGTCTGGCATAACAGGTGAAAGCTTGGAGCTGTGTAAATGCATGACATGTGGAAATGACAAAAATATATTCACAAGTATATGGTGTAAGGAAGGTTGGTATATGAAAATATTCATGGTGCTGACAAATAGCATAGGCCAAAGTTAGGAAGGGAATTGTACACCAAGGCAAATATTTGAGCATACTATTTGAAAGATCTACAGATCTGAGATTTAGAAAGAATAGTGCTAATCCTAACCCTAACCCTAATCTTAACCTTCATTTAAAATAATCAATTATAATTGCACGTTTCTAGTAGAAAGTGCTATTTGAGAACCAGTCTCTCAGGAGCTTGCCCTTTTGCTCAGCATTCCCCAGGTACGACGCAGTTTTTCACTGGTCTATATAATTTCCATCTTACTTTTGGTTGTCTCCCTATATAATGACCGAGTCATTGCATAGCTTCTGTATATGCCCAGATGGCTGAGACTGCCCTTTAAAGTTAGTAAATTGCCTATGTTTTTGTGGGTCACTGTTGGGCATATATTTGGCAATACAACATAAATTTCATTATGGTAGGGAGATCAGAGACAGTGCTCTGATGAGTGGGGTAGGTAAAAGGACAGAAGTGGGGATGCGACACTGAGAAGGTCTTTGAAGGGTTCATACCAAACAGCTCTGGCAGAACTCTGACATTTTGCTGTTTGGAAAACACATCATTGTCACATTTTATATACCTTTCTCTTCTCTTTGCTATGACTAGCATCACCAGGGTCCCTGACCTTCTATTATTGGATTTCTGACTTTATTGTCTTTCTGCATCTGCCCATATGTATCCTAAAGCAGCTGCAGAATTTCTAGAAAATCCTGTATTCCAGGCCCAGGGAATATAGCCAGGAATAAAACTGTCTGGGCTTAAAGCATGAAGTTTTCTAGATAATGGATAACGTGTAGCATCAAGAGGGACATTTGATATACTTGAAAGATATTCACTTAAAATTGTCAGTGCTGGTAGTGAGCAAGACGTAAAATCTCCAAGGACAAAACTGTGCTTTTTTTACTCCCAGTTGAACCCCGGGGGAACAATAACAAGAAGCCATGCAGAAGAAGCCTCTGGGACTACTTATTGTTATGGAGAAATTCTTGAAAAGGGTTCTGACCAAAAGGAAGATGGAGAAAGGAATCCACAATTTCATTCACTACTATCGCTATGTATGCAATTATCCTATAGGTCTCCCACATGCACCCCACCAAAACCATCCAAACCCACTACTCACATACCAATATTATAACTTCATCCTTTTGAGTCTTAAAGAATATCCTATTAAAGCATAAAGAAACTGTCTCAATTAAAACTCTTTCAGTTGTAAGTGAAAGAAACCTGAACCCAGCCGGCTTAAGCCAAAGAATTTATTGGGTTACATAACAGAAATGTCTGTAGGAGAATTCCCTACCTGTGCAAATTGAAATGACTCTAAGTACAGCTTGAGGCAGGGTCTTAAATGATACCATCATGACCGGTTTATCTATTTCTACTTCTGTGTTGACTTTGGTCTCGCAAAGTCACCTCCTCTCTAATGGTTACACATGGCATAGAAGCTCCAGATTCTACATGCTCAGAACTTCAAGGCCGAAATAAAGAAAAACAGATTTCTTTCTGGATATTCCAGCAAACTCTAACTGACTGCGATTAGCTCACATATCCATCCCTGAACCTCTCATTGGCCCAAGTAATGTGTCTGCTCTGCCATGTCACATAGTCACCCCCAGAGCCTGGAGAGTAGTCAACCCAACTAGAGAAGCCCAGAAAGAGGTTGAGAGGATATTCTCTCAGAAGGAAGTTTAGTCAAGGTTTCCAAAAGAAGTTGAATGAATGCTGGGGATAAAAATAAACAGATGTCCCCTAACGCTTTATCAAACATTATCTGATCTCTAGCCAAAGCAAAGATTAGAATGAAGGTGGATATTTAGGGAAGAAAGAAGCTAGGAAGGAAGAAGTGGATGATGATGGATATAGATAGGTAAGAGCATCAGAGGCCAAGTTTCTACCTTACAAATTGGTTCATGGTAAGAATTGAAAGGAGAGAAGCCTTTGGACTTTTCTGTAGAGTTCTAAACCTGTAGAAATAAATTATTGTTTTGAGGCTAGGTATGATATTTTTCTTTACATCTGAAAGTTGGACTAGTTCCTGGAATTTTGAGAATTTATTATTTACATTTGTTAGCATTCACTATAATTTATTAAGAGCTTACTACATGCCAGTTACCATGTTAAATGTTTTGCATGAGTCTAGGAATGACTGGGCGGGCAGGCTCTGAAAGGATACTATTTGTGTTTTAATATTCACTCGATAATTTACTAGCTCATGACTTTTGGCAGATAACTTGAGACTCTGGTTATTTCCTTATCTATAAAATGGGAAGACAACGAGAACACAATTCATAGGGTTGATGCCAGGACTAAATAGTTCAAAGTGTTTAGAACACTACTTATCACATAATAGCTGAATAAATAAGAATTATAAGTATTAAGCATTGTTGTCATTTATTATTAATTTCTTTAAGCCTCGCGTCCTATGAGGTAGGTACCATTATTATGCACAAGGATACTAGAGAAAAATAAACAGTCTTTCAATTTGCACAGGTAGGGAATTGAGTTGAGTTGGGATCTGAATACAGGCCTCTCAACTTCATAACCTGTGCTGTAAAACACAAATCAAACAGCTTTTAGGACTATAAATCTTCTGCTAGAATTCAGGACTCTGAATATAGAGAAGAGACACAGGGAAAAACCTAGTTGAGCTCTCTACCTTTTTTCTTCAGTATATTTCATGATTCATGGTCTTCTGAAGCAGTATAGACCATTGCACATTAGGTAATATAGATTGTACTCTGGGGAATAATTAGTCTCATATAGGCAAGAAACAATCCACATTCTCATTTCTATTTCAAATTTGGTCACAGCCTGAAAATAACGGTAGCCAGAAATTCCACTCGAAAATGTAATAGATCAATCAACCAGGTAGCCTGCATACCATTAAAGACTTAATTTGCTGGGACCAGGAGTCCACCTTTTTCAGTTAAAATAAGACTAATGCTTAGGATATCAATATTTAAGCTGAATCTATTTTTATTAATTAGGATTTGAAGGGTGTCAGAAACTCACTGCAGATCGTCAATTACCTTGTACCCGGGACGTCCCTTATAAGAGTATCACATTACACAGCCATAAAAAATTCAGAAATAAAGTAGAATGTGCAGGAAAATCTTCATTTAAAATTGAAAGAGTGAAAATTAACCCTTATTCTTTAAGAGGCTTTATATTTAACTTTGTGTCTCTCTAGATTTTAAAACTATTAAGGAATACTGTAGATACCAGTTCTTTTTTGTCCTACTTAATCCAATTGAATCTACTCTAAATAGCCATAATTGGTGATTTTCCAGATCAAAAGTCTTCCTCAGATCAATGAGCAGAGCTTGTCTATATTGATTACTAGCCCTGCCTATGAAAATATCATTCGTTACCTCGGGAATGATAGTGGAATGAGCAGCCTAACACCAAATTGGAAGGAGATCAATGAGTTTCATGTAGATAAAAATAAGCATGTTACCTGAGAAGAGAACATCAATTTTTTATGGACCCTGGACCAAACAGCAAAGGAAAAAATTATCTAGTAGGTCAGTCCTCTGAATACTCAGAATGTCTTCTTACTCATAGTGGAACTTCTTCTAACCTAGCAAAATTTCATCAAAGAGAAGACGAAAGAAAAGGATTGAGAATTCTTAATTCCTATTGATTGCTATAAAAACATCTGTACATTTTGTTTTTTAAAGTCTAAGCCTTACATTCTCTACACATTTATGAAAAATAATCAAAATGTTTGATTTTTCTGCAGAACTTAGTTTCACATAACTATTTCATATCCTGACAGCTACGACCTGGGCTGCATTAAAATAATATGGTTGACTAAGATAATTATTAATTTGGAAAAACTTAAACTAAGAAACCTTCTGAACAAAATACTAGTTTAAAAAAACCCTCAGATTTTTGATGGGATTTTACTTTCCCTCCAAGATGCTTATTGCCATCAGTAGGTTAAATTACCTCCAAATATAGAGAGCCAGGGTTATTAATACGTCTCTGCTACCCTGAATGCCCAGAAAGTTTTGGCCACGTCAGAGTTGATGTAAGGGGCATAGCCAAGGTCTATTGTAGGTATTGCAATTATACAATCAGAAGCAGTGGTTAGGTTGAGATTTAGCCAGGCAACCAGAGGTAGAAACTGCATTTTTAGATGTGTATGGCTAGGCAGAGACTACTCACAAAAGAAAAAAGAAATAAGCAGAATTTATCTAAAAGAGATAAAATAGAAAATCAGGGATAGAACAAAGAGAACAGGGATGTTAGTCTAACTGAGGACGGTAGCTAAGAAGAAGGAAGTGAAAGTCAAAGATCAAGCTTAGAGCAAAGGTTAAGACAGTTACCAATGGGCTAACTATGCTAACAGAGGCTTCTTGCCTAACATCATCTTTAGCAAGATGGTTGAGGAATTCCTTTAGCTGTCCTCTCGAATTTGTCCATTCTGATCTTACAGAGTTCTGTGATGTGTATTTTTCAGTCCAGGAGTTTTATGCCTCTGTCTCCAGAGGTCATTCCACTTCCTCTGCAAACTAGGAATATCCCTGGGCTTTAAATTCTTAAACCCTGGAATTGTCCTTTGAGGTATAGCTCCAGAAATTGGGACATTTACACCATATAGGAACCCCCCACAGTAACCTCAAAATTGGAGTTATTAGCTTCCAGCATTAGAATAAACAGATTCACTGGGATGCATACATGCAATATTTAATTTCTAGGATAGATTGTATTCCATGCCTGGTCAGTGTGGGAGTCCATGCATCATGGCTATAAATATCTAGGAAGGGACCATGATACTCACTAGTAATTTTTGCTGCCATGGCGGCCAGGAAAAAGGGAAGTTGCCTGAGACTCTTATGACCAGGCACTGGGGAAATCCCACAGACACAAAGGGTTGGGACAGTTCAAACCACTAGTTCAAACTAATGCAGAATAATTCAAGTTCAAAGTGGGCTGACATTGAAGAGTCTTGCCAAACCCAAATCACTTGTTGGGGTATGTCAATGTGATTTCTAGGCAGTGGCAAGAAGTCTTAACATTAGGTGAGTGAACAAGTCACAGAACAAAGAAGTCCATCTAAGGTTATGTTAAGGATTTCAAAGATAGGATCCAGACCCAGAACTTAAAGGAGCTGGCAAAGACCTGAGGAACAGCTGGAGAAGTACAGCCCCAGCAGACAACTGGAATAGAGTCAGAACCAGGGCCTAAGTCAGGAGGACCAGCCACCATTGGTCCTGGACCAGAAAGAAAGATGCAACACACAGCCCACTTAGATGCTCTAGACACAAGTTCAGATCCATCTCACTAGTGGGAAGGATCTACTAGGTTCAGCGTGAGTACCTGGCAGAGAAAAGGGGCAGTTTGAGCTTTCAGTCTTTGTTGCTGAGAGCGAAGGCAGCGCCATGGCAGGTGGGAATGGAAGCTGGTGAGTTGGAGGTGCCATTGCACTTGTCAGGGACCTTGAAGTAGCTGTACTTAGCAGACCGGGAGCCTCTCTCAGCCCAGTAAACAGTGGAGGACTAGAGATATAGTGTGATATTCACAGACTGCATAGCAGTGCATGTGTTGAGTGAGGTTGCACAGGATTTATACTTTCATTGTTCATGTCTGTGTTTCTTAAAATATCTGCAATGAACATTTATTACTATTGTAACAAGAAGAAGATCTGATTTCAAAGTGTACATGTTTTGAAATAGTATCTTTATTACACTAACTGGATAAAGGATGAATAAGTCAGTTAACTGGTTATTTGTTCAACATGCAAACAGCATATTTACCCCCTTTTATTCCCTTTCTCCCTACATATGGACCATTTTAACTAGAGAAACATCTTAAACTCTTATAAACAGTTTGTGTATGATGACAGACTTAACTGATAAACCACTAGTTTAAATTTATTCATTGAATCAACAAGTATATATAAATATTATTGTTAAACATGGAGCTAAAGTAATATTCACAGCAGGAAGAATTATTAGAAAATTAATTGTTTAGATTTTAATTTATATTTTCCTTGGATAGAAAACAACAAGTAGCTGTGTAAGTTTCTATTACTTTATTGCAGTTATCAGTATATAATTATATATAAACTATGATATTAAGAAAAATCAAAACACTTGTAGAAATGCAAACAGGTTACCTTTAGCAGTAGGAATTATAACGTCAAACTGATGATGTAAATAGTATTCTACTCAATGATGTTTCCAATTTTTTCATGTTATTAACCAATTTAAATTTTTAGTCACTTAAATATTGCTTTGGTAAGCCTTTCAGAGATTATGTCAATGATAAAACATGATGTCACCTGCATGAAACTCTAAAATTATACCAAATGATTAAGTAAGATTTGAAGTCTGGGCAGTGCTGATTATTTACTTGTGATACTTCAGCCACTTTCTGACTGATATTTTCAAAGTAATATTTCTCCCTATATGTAGACTATTGACCAAAAGCCTATTGGCCAATGCTCATAGAACCCCTTGACCATCTCATGGCTGTCTTATAATTTCTAACTATTTCTTAATTATTAAATATTCAGAGAAGTGGTGTTTTTTTTTTTTCTGGTTGCCCTATTCCAATTTCATCTTCATTATTTAACTATATTTAGTTTTATTAATAACACAACTCTACCATGTAACCCTTTAAAAAAATTTTAACTCTGGGGCTGGCCCGGTGGCATAGTGGTGAAGTTCACATGCTCAGCTTCAGTGGCCTGGGGTTCTCGGGTTCAGATTCCGGATGTGGACCTACGCACCGCTTATCAAGCCATGCTGTGGCAGGCATCCCACATACAAAGTAGAGGAAGATGGGCACAGATGATAGCCCAAGGCCAATCTTCCTCAGCAAAAAGAGGAGGATTAGCAATAGGTGTTAGCTCAGGGCTAATCTTCCTCATCAAAAAAAAAAAAAAATTAAACTCTACTATGGAGAGGGGAAAGGCATTAAAATTGTTGATGGGAATGTTTACTGGGAAAAACCTTTATTGGGAAGGTATTATGGCAATTTCTACCAAATTTTCAAATGTTCTTACCTTCCAACACAGGATTTCCACCTCCAAGAATTTATGCCATGGGTATACACACTTATTGGCAAAATGACATATGTAGAAGATTGTTGTCCCACTTTTATTTGCAGTATCATTTGTAAGAGCAAGATATTAGCAACGGCCTATAAAATGGAATTATTTCCAAAATATAATGTTAAGTACATAGTAAGATGTAGACTAATATGTGCAGACTGTGACAATTAGTATTTAAAAGGAAAGAAAATAATATATATACATATTGGTTCATATATGCGTAAAATACCTCTGGAATAATACACAAGCATTGATAACATTGGCTGCTTTCTGGGCAGGGAAGTGGATAAGGGGCAGATGGGTTAAAAGGGAGATTTTTCACTATATATCTTCAAAACCTTTTGAATATTGGATATAAGAATGTGTTGCCTATTTAATAAATAGATATATATTTAAACAAAATTTGAAGTAACTCATCTTGGCAGTAATTAGGCAGCTAAAATAATGCAGATAATTAAATGATGTGGAGGAAGAATGCACTGTGCATTGTTGAATATAAGAAGAGATTCCTATCTCTCCATTATCTTTAAAAAGGAGAGAATTAGTTGATTTACATTTGAGCACTGACAAAATATCTTACAATGTAGATGCTTTCTCAGTTATCTTATTTTGAAGATCAACGTCCTGTATTAGTTTTAAGTCACTGTATTAGTTTTAAGATCAATGCTAGCTTTGCGTGACCTTAGAGGTTAACTGATGGAATTGTTATAAAAGAAGGAACAGAAATTTAACAGAGTTTTACTTTTCAATAGGTATTGGATTCAGTTAAAAATAATGTTCTTTATGGTTTGGAGATCAAAACAACAATGAAAAATATGTCCTAATGTTAAGCTCAGGGGTTCTTGTCTTTTGGGATATACTTTCCAGGGACAATTCACACAGGAATGAAAAAAGTGCTGTAACGTGAGCAATCACAGATGAATATAAAAATTATATTCACTGGAAAAATTTGTTAAAGACTTTAAAACTAGTGATGACCAAGAGACTGAGGTCAAAGATGTATGTGAAGAATTGAAAAAAAATAATCATGAAATTAGAAGAATAAAGCAATATTTGTAATTACTCCATTATTTTATATAATATGAATTTTTAAATATGTGTAAGGAAGGTAATTATTTTAAATATTATAAGTACACATTTGACTACCTCACTTGCATCCCTAAGTATCTGTATATTCAAATTGACTGAAAAGTACTTAATTGAGTCTTCTCATTGGAAAAGTGGAGAGTTGCCCTATTTCAGGATCACCTTATATTTGGTATTGTATGATATTTTAAACTTTCCCAGATAAATTTATTTTCAACATTTTCCAAAACTGAAAGTGAGATTCCTTTTACTTTGTGCTTTTCTAACCATATACCTTTTTAATGTATTGTTTAGTATGGTTTTCAGATTCAGACAACTTTTATTTCACAGCACTGTAAAGTATCTTATAACTACATAGATGGCATAAAACCAGGTAAAATTGCCTTTGAATCACATTATGTTAGATGCATTACAACCCAAGGAGTAGATATAATCTAAAACTAAGATCTTAATAAAAGCTTAGGTCTCTGAGATTTTATTTCCTGCAGTGTCAAGAAGACTACAGAATAAAACCCTTTCTGTTTCATTAGTAAAGACTACTGTATTATCATACAGTTTGCAAATTATCCACAGCTACTTCAAATAAATACTTCTTCACAGTGCAGTACTCTTAAAATATTTTGGGTAGCTGAAACAAATCAAATGAACTCATGCACCCATGAAAAAAACAAGGCATGAAAGTTGAAAATACAAACACTACTGTGGCTTATGGAATTTGTAGTTTAATGTAAACAGGTTGGCTGAAATGCTAATCTTTTATTTATTTAAAACAACGAGGAAGGTCATGAAAATAATTCACCATACTGATTCTGGCATGTAAGGGGAAAGTGAAGTCCCTGTCAGTAAAGAAAGGAATGTTAATACAAAATTAGTGTGCTGGATCCAACTCATGCTGTTTACTGTACTTTTGACTGTGAGATCACTCTTTTTCACTAAGGCTAAAAAGTGGTTTGTAAGCTTCGATTTATGAGTGATGCCATAGAGGGTACAGATTTAATGTAATTTTAAGCCTAAAATTAAAATTCATGATGAGCTAAAACCATAAATCTTAATGAATTGTTTTTAAAGGACACATTTTACCTATATATTACAAGATAGTCATTTACAAGTAAATAAAATTAAATTAAGCCTTTCATTAATTTGATTAGGAATTACCAACAAAATTGCCCTATTACTTTGGTGCAATTCTCGTATTTAAAGCTTCCAAATGAAGGTCACATGAGCAAATCTTGTTTTGTCAGGTGGATGGTCTATGGTATACAGAGCCTTGATAGAAACCAGCTGCAATGACCTGACATTGGTTAAGGCTGAAAACTCAGACAGTGCAAACAAATACTATATCTTGGCTCAAAATACTTGCCACATCTGCCAACAATTAGTTCTATATCAGACCTAGAAAGGGGCACAGAAAAAGAGGATCAGATTTCAGAGAAAGCAAATAAACAAGGGGCCCTGCATCATTAGTCATCAAGTGGATGCAGAGGTACCCAGTTTCCAGACTGAAGCTCAGATTGTCAATCCTACAGTTCAGCGGATAGTGTTAGTTAAGAGAGTTGCATGCAAGGGCATTGCAAGTTGATAGTCTAATCAAGCCCCTGACTTATGGGTACCACCCAACAACTGTTTATTATTCCAGATAGCAGAGACCATCCAGAGAGGTTAGAGCACTAACTTTCAGAAATGGAAGATTTTAAAAGCATTCAGATGTCATCTACTGACATTCCTGGTCAAGATTTATAATATAGTTCAAGGTGACAACAGATAAGACAGAAAAAGACCAATTTTTCTTGCTGTACTTTCTTTCCTCCAGAAATTCACTTTTCTAACTCTCCTTTTAGTTTTCCTTCAACTTTTCTAAGACAATGGGTCTATTCAGGGTGTTTAGCTCCTTGGCCCTGAAATGTGACTTCCTGGATGAATTATTCCTGGTATCATGACTCATTGTTTGACTTTTTGTGTTCACTTTCTAACCCAAGAATTGTAAGTTTCCTCTGTCTCATACATGGCTTCTTGGTCTCCCAGTCTGTAGAGGTGGTCCTAACAGTTATAATCCAATCTGGATTGGGAACATTGTTGCCATGGCCCAGAAATACTCCATGCCCCTGAGAAGTTGGCTGTCACTGTTGGCTCTCCATGCCTTAGCACACTGATCAGCAGATTCTGCTCCAGATGCTGAGTTTTAGGCTCTCCTTCCAAGCAGAGTCAGTCACTTTCTCCCCTTCTCCCCCTATGGTGGATGCCCATTTTAGCAAGTTGAACTGCTGGATGGAATGTGCCAGTCTTCCTAACCCAGAGCAATGGGCCTTTCCACACAGAGCCTCTCCCATCACTCTGCTTCTTCCAGTAAACTTGCCTCTTCCCTTTTCACTGATCTCTGGTTAGTCACTTTTTCTGGAGCGTTAATCAACAGATTCACTATTAAAGTCTTATCTTGCTTGGTTCTTTTTTTGTTTAGCTGTGTGTCAGAAATGTCTGAAAATCAAGGACAAGATAGAGAAGATATATATATGTATATATATAGAGAGAGACAGAGTCATATGTTGGATTACATTATCTGCAGAATGTGGGTAATTGGATTGGGTGGGGGAAAAGATTTATTAAACAAATAATTCTTTTAGACCCAATCAACGTTTATTCAAGAACATTACTTTAAATATTCATTAGTAATAAAGCATAAAAGTTTGGCTATAGAGTCCCTTCAATATAAAAAGGAGATGGACTTTCCTACTCCTATATTCCACTTGAAAGAATAATTTAATTAAAAGGCAAAGCCGGCAGGAACTTTACAATCTGCATGCAATGCAGGATATTATATAATGACCTTCATTTAAAACCCAAATCATTAAAACTAGTAAGTCTAACTGGTGACAAGGGAGATTTCAACATCAGGCCCAACAGCTTAAAAATATGAATAAAAATCATAGCTTAAATGAATCAGTCCATTGAGAACTTATCGCAAAGTAAAATGAGAGAAGAAAAAAGTTACCTAGGCAATGAATCCTTCTGCTGTGCTATTTTATCTTTTGACGTGTGCTTCTTTTTTCTTCCCCTTTTTTTTCAGAATTTCCTACTCTGTATAAAATAAACCCAAATCTATTTCCCAGGAAAAAATTATTTTAGACAATTTGGATGCACCAGAGAAAATAATCTTTAGAGGTGGCTAAATCACTTCTCATCCACCCCAACCTCATTTGTCACATAATCTCCAGAGAAGTGAGCATTTGAAATAAAGTGGGGGGAGCTGCAGCCCCTTAGAGGAGCATAGAGAATTGACTGCTCACTAATAACAATTTCTGGACATTTTTTTCAGCAGTGAAACACTAGCTAGAGGAGATATGTTTAGTTTCTGTAACACATATCTTTGTTTTGGCATCGACTTCTTCATATGATAGCCATTTTTAACACAGACAGGATTAGATCAACATTTAAATGGGAGAAAAATTATCCTTTCATTGTTGAAGGTGTTTCTAAGCTTTGGAGCAAAGCAGCATAACTAAGTGAAATTTTTATTAAAATTTTATAGTGGTGATATACCAAATGCTCTTTTCTTACTTTTTCTTTCACCCCTTTTGTATCTGTTCTTTCTCTGTTTACTTTTTCATGTGAGCTATTACCCCAGATTCCCTCTGTCTCCCCCAACCCTGAATTCCCAGATGGCAAACAATACCAACTCTCCTTCCTCATGATGACTTCCAGAAGTGAACAAAGGAAATCCAGAACACACCGTCTTCTTTGGAAACATGATGCCAGAGTTACTAGGAGAAAGATGAAAATTGAATCAAAGTGTTCATTTGATGTCATGTAAAAAAATTGTCTTGAGTTTATTACAACACCCTTAACAATTGACTATGGCCTCATTCAGAAGCTGAATCTGCACCAAATCAATAGAATGAAGAATAAAATATTGTCTCTCCCAGTAAGTGTATTTACTTATAAACAAACAACCAATTTGGTTAGTTATTTTAACATAAATTTACTAGCCAATCTTGTTAACCAAGAATTTAGACATTTAATTAGTCAAATTAATTGCTTAAGCAGGTTTGACTAAACAAATCAATTTATAGATATATATGTGGCATTAGGATAGTAAAGGCTAGTAAGTAACTTTAGAAAAGAAAACAAGGCTATAGATCCCTTATCTAGACTAGATTAAACTATTTTTATAAAATTATTGTTCTATCATTACATTATTGAAAATAGACAGAATTTAATAGTAGTAGAAAAAGTATTTACTGGGTTAGGAGTCTAAAGGCTGAGTTCTAGTCCTTGATCATCTTCCTGGCTTGGTTGTGTTGGACAAAGGATGCATGTGCCTTCTAGTTCTCATTTTCTGCCATAAAAGCATTAGGCTGGCTACATGATCTTATTCCCACTATCTACAGCTGGATGTGGTGTTAGGTCTGGAATATGGTCCCAAGAGACAATACAAATATGAAGCTAGATAGGTCTTTAAGTTGCTAAATTTCAATGAATATGTATTACTAATTAATGGTATTATTAGCATTTCATAATGCAGCTAAAAATGGAATATGTTTGTAACTAAGCGAAATATGAAATGATTACCAAAAACACATTTGATACTACATAGTACATTAGTGGAGTTTCTCTTGTTAAAAGTAATCCCCATAAAGTATTTTTAATAATTGCTTGGATTTTCGATGACCCTGTTTTACAACAAAATAATTAAAATTTAAATTAAGCTTATAACAATAACCTTAAGAGACACAAAGAACAACAATCAAAAACCTCTGCATTACTTGGCATTAATTTTAAAATTGGGTTATTTTACGTTTAGTTTCATACTATATTGAAACATGTACATGTGAAACTGTATGTTATTAAAGAAACCGAGTGAAATATGTTGTTCAATAGGTAAACTTTAGGTACTTTTTGAAAAGTAATGTCGGGGACATTATTTATTTAATTTGGCAGAATAAAGAACAATGAATTTAATTAGATGTAGTGATGAATTAATTCTAGAATATCTCAAACTTTTTTTGTGTGTGTGAGGAAGACTGGCCCTGAGCTAACATCTGTTGCCAATCCTTCTCTTTTTGCTTGAGGAAGATTGTCCCTGAGCTATCATCTGTGCCAATCTGCCACTCTTTTGTATGTGGGATGCTGCCACAGCATGGCTAGATGAGCAATGTGTAGGTCCACACCTGGGATCCGAAACTGAGAACCACGGGCTGCCAAAGTGCAGCACGCAAACTCAACCACTATGCCACCAGGCTGACCCCCAAATATCTGAAACTCTTAAGGAGTGTTATATGCATACTGACCTAACAGTTAACTATGTGAAAATTGGCAAGGATTACTGACAACTTGTATTGATTTATTGAATCATTCACTAATTCAACAAGCATTTACTGAAGACACTATAAGGTGTATATATCCGATAAAGCGCGGAATTTGGAGATTGACATCACAGTTC
This sequence comes from Tapirus indicus, assembly GCA_031878705.1. Classification (NCBI taxonomy): domain Eukaryota; kingdom Metazoa; phylum Chordata; class Mammalia; order Perissodactyla; family Tapiridae; genus Tapirus; species Tapirus indicus. Next base: position 136,022,885 of record CM062917.1, on the reverse strand, counting down.
CACCACTTACAAATTTTAACCCATAACTTCACTGAAACTCATTTTTGTCTACTTTAATGAATAATTCCTAACTCATATGGTTGTTGTGGGGATTGAGAGAAGTAACACAGTGAAGTCAGGACCAAATAAAATTTATGAAGCAAATTATCATTACCTCTATCTTACCATAGGACAGGTACTGTACTGGGACTTGAAGATCACATGTGAAACACCACTCCTACCCTTAAGAAATCTCAAAACTAGTGCATGGGTCTATTTATTTTGGGTGTGGGAGAAAAGGGGGGCAGTACTGTGATGTAAGTAAACTGATAATTTCTTTGGGAACCCAAAGGCCTGGGCAACTACATTAATTGTGGAGAGGGAGAAGTCTCCATAAAGAGGTATGTTTTGACCTAGACCTTAAAGAAAGAATGAGAATATTCATATCAGGAGGCAGGGGGAGGAATTATATCCTTGGAAGAAGGAACAGTATGTGAAAAAGGGGCTGAAATAACTAGGTAAGGGGTGAGAAATTCAGTACGGCACAGTACGTCGTAGCAGGGATATGCGATGACACAGAAAACAGGTTGTGTGCCTATTGTAAATATCTTTGTATGTTGATCTTAAAAATTTGGAATTTACCCTGTATGTGAGCCCAAAACTAAAAGAGATTTTTTTTGGCAGGATTGGTTTTGCCTTTTGGGGAATACTACTGACGTTGTAGAATGGAGGATGAGCGGGAGTGTGAAAATCGTATGACCAAGGTATGTAAAAAGAAGTTTGATGTATAGACATGGAGACATCAGCATACAGGAAGCAGTTTATAATCCATGGGGATGGCTGGGATAATCTTAGGAGAATATGTAGAATGAGATTAGAAAAGGATCAAAGACAGAATCCTATGGATAACCAAAATTTCAGGAGTTCAAGTTGGTGCCAGATCATTCAGGAAGAAAAATTTAGAAAGAGTCAAGGTGGATTGGATCAAACACCTCCATCCTCTGAGGCAAGCACAGAGAAGGTATCATGAAGGAAAACACAGTTCTTGGTCAGTCACCGGGCTTATTTACTGGTTATTAAATCACTAATCTGATTTAATAATTGTCACACTGGGAGATAGGCATAGGAGCTTCAGTTGACTGATGAGAAATTAGAAGCTAAGAAATCTTCAAAGGGTTGCCCAAGACCACACAGTTGTGAAGTGACAGAGGTGAAATAGGAAAGTATAGCAGCAGGAGGACAGTAATTTGAGTGAGTTCTTCTGTGAACTTTATTTTCTCTGTAAAGACTAAAACATGGGAGAAGAGAATTAAAGAATAGGGTACACTTTGGGAATAGACTTTCTAGAAAGTGTAAAAGGGACTTTTCCAGAGAAAGTAAAAGCATTGCTGGACCCTGTGGAGGCGGGAAACTATAAACTCAACAGTGGCACCAATTTTCATAACTCTAGTTTTCTGCAGCAGTGTTTGGCATTGTGGGTGCAGAGAATACACTCATGAAGGCTGTACTCTACCAGTTTTGCTCTGTGGGGGTATTTTCATGGATCTAGACTCTTTAGGTCAAGGTCACAACACAAAATATTTACAGGAGTTTTTTAGGTAACTAAAATTAGAGATGCTTGGCCAATTAGTTGCTTGGGGAAGATGGGGCTGCAAAGAATTGAAGATTTAAAGGGGCTTCAGATACTTGGATCTTGCAAATTATTGCCATGAGGAAGTCTGGGTCCCAAGTTGTCATATCTTCAAATTTTTCAAGAGAGGGTAGAAATGCAGATTTCAATATACAGTCTAATCCTAAAATATTAGCTCTTAAAAAACAATCCACTATGCCTAATAAATAACCTACAGCCTTATTTTGTGGACTAAGTGATTCTCTTTGTGAACTTGCAAAGTCTAATTGTATATGAAAGTCAATCATGGTTTTTATTTCCATATAGTACATTCAAATGTTAGTCCTACCAGTGTAAAGTTTCACCCAAGAGTTGAAGGCCATTGAGGAAATATTTAAAGAAGTTTGTCTGATGACTTGGCTGTAACCAAACCTGAATCTACAGGCCACTGGGGGTTGGGATGTCATCATAGTTTCTGTTATGTTTCTTCTGTTCTGGTAAATCATGTTGAAATGGAAATACGTAACCAGTCAAAGTGTTTCCACACTCTGCACAGTGACAGACTTCTGGGCCTAGGGAAAAACATGTTTTAAAACAATTGAAATTTGAGCTTGACATTTCTCAAAACTTTTTCCTACATGGGTAATAAAAAGCTACCTTCTGAATATATTATATAAGATAACACTGAAAGATTAATAAAATGTTTTTCTCATCTTCTACATGCATGCCATGTGCTATATGTTGGAAGCACAGGATTTCAAATCACTATCATCTTTCTCTGGTACTTAAAACAGTAGAAAAAGCACAGATCAGAACTGAACATTCTCTGAGTCTTGTCACTTGCATACAAATGTGTTCGGATGACATAGCACTACTTAGAGTAAATCTGGAGCAGAAATAACTCTGGCTTCTGACTGATTTCAGTTCCACTTCTTCCTGGTTTAGAGATAATAGATTAGTATTAAATGGAAATAAGTCAAGGTCATGGTTTTTTGGTCATAAGTAAAATTCATCAGCCTCAGCCTTTTTTCCTATATCTCCTCTGACTTCTGCTGAAACTTTTCCTATTCAGATGACTTATGTGAAGAATTCCAGTAGTATTTCTGTAGTAGGCTTCAATATGATATTCACGGTCCTTAGTAAGAAAATTACACTACCTGTCAAAATGATGTTCAAGTGCTACCATGCCTTTGTGGGACAGCTTTCCTCTCCTTTGATATTATATGTTTCCAATAGAGCAGACAGATCTGTTTCAAGTTGAGACGAGACATTCATTATTAACTCAAAAGAGTTTCATTGGCTGATTAGTTTGCTCTCCAGTCAAGTTCTGAACATTCACATTTCTTTTAACTATTTTTGATCCACTAATAATTTCTTTTCTAATAGCCTCAATTTTTCCATCTTCCTATGTCTGGAAAGCATTTATTATTTCCTTATTTAGCAGAGAGAAAATAGCACTCCCTGACCTTCATCTTCCCTTTATCTTTGTGGTGATAACAATTATAGACTAAAGAGGTTTTTTTTTTTTTTTCTAAGATACATAGGTTTTTGGCCAAAGGCACCATTTGTGCTCACAAAAAACATGACTACAGATTCCTTTCCCACAATCTGGAGAAAGACAGTAACATAGGTGGTTGGAGGAGGGGTGTTCTTAAAGTCAGTGAACAACACAATGCCATTCTCTCAGGAAGTGTGGCTCAGACATCCTTGCAGTACTTGGTGGCAGTTTGGTGATAACTCATGTAAGGCAGGCAGAGCTATCGCCATCTAACTTAATTGACATATGAGCTCTGGTGGAGGTGAGGCCCCAGGACAGCGCACTCTGAAGAACCTCAAGTGATGTGTGTAGATATGCAGAACGACTAGTACAGTGAGCTATGGACTCTGCCTGGCAGGAATCCCTTTTCCGCCCCTTGATGACTGTGTGACCTTAGGAATGTTATTTACATTCTGTGACTCAGTTTCCTAATTTGCATAATGATGTCAATATTCTCACACAAAGTCATTACAAGTGTAATGGAGAGAAGCAAAATGTTATTTAAATTCACAAGTATCTGCAGAAGCTGCTATTGTCTAAGAGAATAGATTTTTTTTTCCTTAAAAAGTGTTTCTGTTTTTGCCATTTGCGTTTAAACAGATGAACCTCAGAACATGTGTGGGAAGGCCCAGATTCTATAGAGCGGGGCCAAGAATGCTAAATTGCTCTGCATGATAAAGTAGAAATTGTGAAATTTCTGAGAAAAAGAGAGGGACCAAGGAGTACCAGAAGCGTGGAGAACCCAGCAATTGGGGTGGGGTAGGGAGTGGAATATGTGTGGTATTGGTTAATGAAAATGACAGAGAGTAAAAAATATGTGCTCAGATTCAGACTCTGCCTCCGGACTGCCACGTTTTCACTAGCTATGTGACTTTTGGGCAAGTTTATTAGCTTTTCTGTACCTCAGTTTCCTCATCTGTAAAACGGGGGTTGTAATAAAATCTACTTCATAGAATTGCTATGAGAATTAAATGAATTGATAGTTGTAAAGGGTTGAGACCTATGCCTGGCATGTAGTGTTAGATGTGATGTGATGTGCAGTATATTTTCCCAAAGTCTAAATTATTAAATTTAGAATGATACTATGGTGATCAGGGGTGGGGAAGGGGATGGTAGTGAGGTAGGATTTGAGGGATGATTTCAGCAAGACAATACAGGGGAGATTTGACCACTCCTGGTCTGGGTCAACTCAAAGCCCTGTATTATTCCTAACCATTTGGCAGGTAATGGTCACATAAAACCACACATACACATATCCCATTGACAAAAAATAATTGTCAGAGACAATACAGTCTGAATCTAGATCAGCCCTGTCCAATAGAAACATAATTTGACCCACATATATTATTTTAATTTTTGAAAGCTACATTAAAAAAAGTAAAAAGAAATAAATGATGTTTAATAATATATCTATTTAACCAATACATCTAAAATTTATAATTTCAACATGTGATCAATATAAAAATTATTAATGGTATAATGTACATTCTTTGTTTACGTACCAGGTCTTCAAAATCTGGTGTGTATTTTACATTTACAGCACATCTCAATTCAGGCCAGGCATATGTCAAGGGTTTAGTAGCCACAAGTGGCCATTGGCTACTGTAATGGACAGCAAACAGCTACATTAAGGAAGAGCAATATATATAGATGTCTTTAGATACATAAAAGATCTACTACTGCTACATTCTTTCCAGTCAACAAAGATTTCAGCACCTGCGTTCCCATCATTTGAGTAAAAAACACATTTAAAATGAATACTTTTCTCTTCCTTAGATCAGATAAATTCTGAGGTAAACACCCTGCTCCAACCCCACTCTAATTTTCTTCCAGTTACATTTATATATGACTGAGTTTAACTTATTTGAAGCATCAAGACATACACGTTACACACAAGTAAAGACCTGATCACCTCTAAATATGCCTGCACTCATCCAGAATTGTGACACAACAGTACTTAAGTAAATCTTTGTAAATCTGCTTCCCTAAACTTGGGACACTGAGAAAATATTAGAAAAATGCAACATTGTCCTAAAAAATTGTATATGTTGAAGGAGTGGATATTTAACAAAAGTCTACCAATTACCATAAGGATAAAGTCAATACTAAAAATTGTTTAATCCTAGTAAGAAAAAATATTCTTGTGCAAATATTTAGGTTTGCCAAACATTATGTCTTGTAAAGGCAAGACAGTTTATGCCATGCCCAATTATTTCTTTTACAATTTCTGTGCAAATCTTTATAATTCAGTGAAGCCCCAATCCTAACTAAAATGTACCTCTTTAAATGTATCCAAACTCAATCAGAAGAGTCCATTTGAATTTGTTGTTTTACATAAACAACATTAAAATCTATTTCTAAATATCAATGTCTCTTAATTCACAAGTATGATGTGTATATATGCAAATTAATTATAAGAAACATTTTAAAATATTTTACTATGTTCCTAGGATATTTGCTTAAAAGAAATGACATATTGAAGTAGAAAAATTAGTCTCATTGTTAGACCATACCTAAGTTTCCTCATAACTCTACACCCATGCACTTGCTATTTTTGATTGCTCTTTTAGCTGCACAGCCAATGTATTTCCTGAGAAGGTGTCCTTATTTGGATGAGGCATTTGTGTGACAGTACATAACTCCTAAGTAACTGAATGATGAGTTGAATGTTTTTAAACAATTTAGGCAGAAATTATATTTCAAGAGAACATTGAAGTGCAAGCATACGTTATACTATAGAAGATTTGACAGCACCCCAAGTAGCTAATCAATCAAAATGAGAAATAGGAATATGCAGTGAGCCACATTATCTCAGAACTCTTAAGAGTCCTTTCAGGAGAACCAGTCTAAATACAAAGGTTAAGTAACTGGATTAAAGTCTCACAGTTATTACCAGAATTAAGAATGAACCTAGATTTTTGACCTAGTCTCTCTCGTAATTTACCCAACACGTTATTACTGCTGAAAGCGGAGTGACTAATTTTGAGCAAAGGAATTGATCATGTGAAAAATTAAGGAGAAACCGTTGTAAACAGTCTCTGTTCAAAACAAATGCAACTCGTTGGGCATTGATTGTTTCTGTTCACTTCTGTTCTCATGAAAATGCCTGTTAAATGAGATAATGCATAGAAAGCACTTAACAAAATGCCCGGTTCATAGTTCATACTTGATAAACTATTATTTTTGTCACTGTCAGCCAGGCACTGGACTTTTTCCACATTACAGATATATGAATGATAATACTCGTATGCATGGATCTTCAGTCTTGAAGGACAACAGCATATCTATTTGTGAAGTAATCTAAAGCACTGTAATGGGTGTCATTAAATCTTGTCTACCTGAGGCAGTATAAATCATTCGGGTAAATGAACCAATTAAAAACCAATTACCAACACGGTCTGACAATGAAAGATTGAGGAATGGAAAGAAAGGCTGATGTGGCCTCCCTGAAGCTGGTAGGAAGGCTCTACCCCTGAGGTTCCAGGGAATGGATATGACAAGATGGTTAGATTGTGGATGTTCTTCTCAGAGGCATTAACTCCTGCATTTCTTGTAAAAAACAGGTGCTTACTGGCTAGATACAAAATGAACTGCACTGAGCAAATGATCGTATGCGTGATGGCTCTTCATTTGAGTTTTTATTCATTTGGTTTGGAATTTACTTGGAGCACGTAGTTTTTCTCTGAAAATTGTCTGGATTTGGGTCTCTGATTTAAGATCCTTCAAATCAGTAGAAGCCATAAAATTATGAGTTCATTTCCAGGGTGAGAAATTTGGTTGAATCAGATGGGCAGTCTTAATGGAATCTGAAATCACCATTTCAGTGACAAATTTATTTGATAGGGTTGAGGAGAAATTGAAGACATTTTGGGGTGGCTGTTTTACAATAGGCTACTAATTAATTGAATCAAATAGATTTTTCATTTTTCAGGCATATGTTGGCTATTTGCAATATCATAAAACACATTCATATAACAGCAACAAATGGATGTAGAAATCATCTTTGTTATATGTAAGAAAATCAGGTCAGTATTTTCCCTTTATAAAAAACTTTCAGTCTACTTTATTATTGATATGTAGTTCTGAGGTCCTATGCTTTTATCTGCACTTTCCCCATTTCCAGACATTGTAACACAATAGCAATAGGAAAATATTGTCTGGATTTTTCTCCTATATTGTTTTTCTGCACTCTATACAACTGGATCCTTAAGGTGCATGCATTGCCTTTCAAAGCTGCATTTTATCAGCATCTTAATAATGGCAACCATTCCTCTAAGGGAGTGGCTCTCAACCTCTAACCCACACTATAATCACCTGGGGTGCTGTGTAAGGAAGTTACTCTCCCTTCCCAGAGATTCTGATGTCCTAGGTCCAGGCTGGAGCCCAGGAATGTGCACTTCAGCAGTAATTCTAAATAATTATTATGCAGGTTGGTGGCTGCATTTTGAGAAATACTGTCCCCAAAGGATCCTATCCTGACTTTTCCATTAAATTAATAAATGTACTAGGCATTTTTTTCCTCTCTCTGATCACACAGTTTAGATGGTCATTCCTGTCTAAATTGAGTATACCAATTATCCACTGACCATTATATTGCTTCAGTGGAATTGGTCTGACTGTTGAAAACTTGCATTCTACTATCACACTGTATTCACCTGAGCTCCTATTTGAATATGCTTAAATGCAGCAAAAAAATCTATAAGAAAGGCACTAGGATATCTTATATAACCAAATCCAAGAAAGTGCAGGGCTAATCCCCAGGACAGTCAGTCAATCATTGTCTTTGCTTTTCTTTTTATGTTGGCCTTATCTTCTTTGGCACAAACTGACTTTCTGGTGTTTGGGAACATGGTAATGAACCACTCCAGAGACACTTCTCACACATCTAGAAGTGCTGATCAGATAATCTATGGTCCAAAGTAAAAATTCAGAGAAGGACTCTGGGTGACCTAGCATATGTTGGGTGTTCATTCTGCTTTGGGGTATGAGGCCTGTAAGACCATGTCATGTCCCACTCAAAGCACAAGGTTGGACTCAGGGATGGGTCAAGAGTTTCCCAGAAGAACAATGGCTCTGCTCTCTGAAGAGAAATGAATCCTGAGTCGCAGTAGATAATCACTGTCTTTTCTGATTCATAGGTATTGTGAAACAGATCTATTATCTAATTTACCCCAAAGCTTATTACTTGAATGAGAAGGACGTGTCAGTCTAGAGAATGTGGCCCAATAAAGATTGTCTGACTCAGTAAATAAACAGACATTATCCTCCGTGTTTTCCTACTTCAAACCTACCTTTTCTGCTTATTCACACATATGAACACTCACATACACACGCATATACACATACTAATAAATTCAGTGATATTTCCAAAATATTTAACATTTTAACTCCTTACCTCTTTCTTATCCACCATATTTCACTTAGATTTTCATTAAAGGTATTGAATAGTTCGCTTAAGAACCTAACTACAAATTTTGGTAGAAAATGCTTCTCATTTTCTGTTTCAAAAATATCTTGAGAGTGATAATTTTTTATAAGCTTCCATCTTTTTATTTCACTTTTTTCCAGCTTTATTGAGATATAATTGACATATAACACTGTCTAAGTTTAAGGAGTACAACATGATTTCATGTGTGTATATATTGTAAAATGATTGCCACAATAAGATTAATTAACACATCCATCACCTCACATAGTTACCATTTTTGGGGGTGTGTGGTGAGAACTTTTAAGATCTACTCTGCTAGCACCTTTCAAGTATACAATAGACTATTGTTAACTATAGTCACATGGGATACATTACATCCCCAGAACTTATTCATCTTATATCTAGAAGTTTGTACCCTTCGACCATCTTCACCCATTTCCCCCACCCCACCTGGCACCCCTGGCAACCACCAATCTACTCTCTATTTCTATGAGTTTGTTTGTTTGGTTTTTTTTTTTTTTTTTTTTAGATTCCACGTGTAAAGGAGATCATATAGTATTGGTCTTTCTCTATCTGACTTATTTCACTTAGCATAATGTCCTCAAGGTCCATTAATGTGACACAAAAGGCAGGATTTTCTTTATTTTATGGCTGAATAATATTCCATTGTATATATATACTACATTTTCTTGATCCGTTCATCTGTAGATGGGCACTTAGGTTGTTTCCATGTTTTGGCTATTGTAAATAATGCTGCAGTGAACATGGGGATATGGATATGTGTTCGAGACAGTGATTTTATTTCCTTCAGATATATGCCCAAAAGTGTGATTGCTGGATCATATGGTGGTTCTATTTTTAATTTTTTGAGAAAACTCCATACTGCTTTCCATAAAGATTGTACCAATTTACATTTCCACCAACACTGCACAGAGGTTACCTTTTCTCCACATCCCTGTTAGCACTTAGCCCTTGTCTTTTTCGTTATAGCCATTCTAACAAGTGTGAAGTGATATCTCATTGTGGTTTTGATTTGCATTTCCCTGATGATTAGTGATGTTGAGCACTTTTTCATGTATCTGTTGGCCATTTGTATGTCTTCTTTGCAAAAATGTCAATTCAGATCCTTTGCCCATGTTTTAATCAGATTATTTGGTTTTTTGCTCTTGAGTTGTATGGGTTCCTTATATACCTTGGGTATTAACCCCTTATCAAATATGTGATTTGCAACAGTTTTCTCCCATCCCATAGGTTGCCTTTTCATTTTATTGATCATTTATTTTGCTATTCAGAAGTTTTTTAGTTTGATATAGTTTCACTTATTTATTTTTGCTTCTGTTGCTTGAGCTTTTGGTGTCATATCCAAAAAGTCATTGTCAAAACCATTGTCAAGGAGCTTTATCTCTTTGTTTTCTTCTAGGAGTTTTACAGTTTCAGGTCTTACATTTAAGTCTTTTTTGTAAATGATGTAAGATACAGGTCCAGTTTCATTCTTTTGCATGTGGATATCCAGTTTTCCCAACACATTTATTGAACACTATCTTTCCCCCATTGAGTATTCTTGTCTCTCTTGTCAAATACTTACTTGATTGTGTACATGTGGGTTTATTTCTGGGTTCTCAATTCTGTGCCATTGGTTTATGTGTCAAGTTTTATGCCCGTACCATACCATTTTGATTACTATAGTTCTGTAGTATAGATTGAAATCAGAAATTGTGATGCTTCCAGCTTTGTTCTTCTTTTTCAAGATTCCTTTGGCTATTTGAGGTCTTGTGAATTTTATGAATATGAATTTTAGGATTTTTTTTCTATTTCTGTAAAAAATACCACTGTACTCTTGATATGGATTGCATTGAATCCATGGATGGCTTTGGGCAATATGACATTTTAACAATATGAATTCTTCCAATTCATGAACACAAGATATCTTTCCATTTATTTGTGCCTTCCTCAATTTCTTTCATCAGTGTCTTATAGTTTGCAATATAGAGATCTTTCCTAATTATAAAATATTATATGTAATTATTCCTAATTATTTTATTGTTTTTGATGCTGTTATAAATGAGATTGTTTTATTTCTTTTTCACATAGTTTGTCATTGGTGTATAGAAATACAACTGAATTTTGCATGTTGATTTTGTATCCTGCAACTTTACTAAATTTGCTTATGAGTTCTATCAGTTTTTTAGTGGAGTCTTTAGGATTTTCTGTATTTAAGACCATATAATCTCCAAACAGAGACAACGTCACTTCTTCAATTCTGATTTAGAAGCCTTTTATTTCCTTTTCTTGCCTGATTGCTCTGGCTAGGACTTGCAGTACTATTTTGAATAGGAGTGGTGAGAGTGGGTAACTTTGTCTTGCTCCTGGTGTTAGAGGAAAAGCTTTTGACCTTTTACCATTGAATATGGTGTTAGCTATGGGCTTGTCATATACGGCCTTTATTGTGTTGACATTCCTTCTATACCTAATTTGCTGAGAGTTTTTATCATGAATGAATGTTGGATTTTGTTAAATGCTTTTTCTGCATCTATTGAGGTAATCATACAAGTTTTATCTTTCATTCTATTAATGTGATGTATCACATTTATTGATTTGTAATTTGAACCATCTTTGCAGCCCAGAGATGAATCCCACTTGATCATCATGTATGATTCTTTTAATGTGCTGGTGAATTTGGTTGGCTAGTATTCTCTTGAGAATTTTTGCATCTATGTTCATCAGGGATATTGGCCTATAGTTTTCTTTTCTTGTAATGTTCTTATCTGGCTTTGGTATCAGGATAATGCTGGCATGATAAAATGAGTTTGGGAGCGTTCCCTCCTCTTCAAGTTTTTAGAAGAGTTTGAGAAGGATGGGCATTAATTTTTCTTTAAATGTTTGGTAGAATTCACCAGTGAAAGCATCTGGTCCTGGGCTTTTCTTTGTAGGAGGTTTTTGATTACTGATTAAGTCTCCTATATTGGTCTGCCCATTATTGATCTGTTCAGATTTCTCTTCATGATTCAGTCTTGGTAGGTTTTATGTTTCTAAGAATTTATCCATTTCTTCTAGGGTGTCCGGTTTGTTGGCATGTAATTGTACATAGTGGTCTTTCATGATTCTTTGTATTTCTGTAGACTTCACAAACTCTATCAGTTGTAATGTCACCTCTTTCATTTATAATTTTATTTATTTGGATCTTCTCTCTATTTTCTCGGTTAATCTAGCTAAAAGTTTGTCAATTTTATTTGTTTTCAAAGAATCAACTTTTAGTTTTGTTAATCTTTTCTATTGTTCTCCAATTCTTGAAATAGAGATTTTTGCTCTAATCTTTATAATTTCCTTCCTTCTGCCAACTTTGAGCTTAGTTTGTTTTTCTTTTTCTGGTTCCTTGAGATATAAAGTTAGGTTGTTTGAGATCTTTCTTTTTTCTTGATGTATGTATTTATTGCCATAAACTTCCTTCTTAGAATTGCTTTTGCTGCATCTCAAGTTTTGCCACGTTGTGTTTCCATTTTCATTTATCTCAAGGTATTTTTTGATTTTCTCTTTGATCCATTGGTTATTCAGGCTATGCTTTGTGATTAGGTAGGATCACTGTCCGGGCTTCCTGCCTGGATGAGGCCTCAGGCTGTGTTCAGCAATCAGGCAGGGCTGTATGCTGGTCTCTGCTACTGAGTGGGGTTGTAGGCTGGCCTCTGAGGTTGGTCAGAGTCAATATTCAGGCTTCCTGGTTATATGGAGCCAGATAATATGTTCAACAGTTGGGCAGGGCTGTTGGCTTGGTTTCCTGCCTGGGTGAGCTATAGGATGTGCTCTATGGTTGCCAGGCATCTGCAGCCATGCTTCTGTATCTATTGAGATGATCCTATGATTTTTATTTTCATTCTATTAATGCAGCATTAATGTGCATTTTAATTCTGGTTGTGCATTCTTAGTTTGCTATTTATGCCTTGGTTACAGTCACTATTTTCTCCAGTAATGATCATATTTCTTTCTTCATTAATAAAGATTCAAATCCAAAGCTCTCAGCCTAATTCCTCAGTATTTGGAAGTTATCCATCTTGTGTAGCACTGATATATTGATGTGGAATCTTCTACTTCCATTTCCTGGTCCTCTGGTGATTTAAATCAGTGGTTTAAGCGAATAGATACAAGTCCCAGGATATAGTATACCAAGGTTTTTTCAGTTTCTGATTCTACCAACAATACTTGGCTTATGGGGAACTAAATGCCCCCTACCTGTAATTCTACTCTAGCCTCCCCATCCATTCTTGCTTGGTAATTTCCCAATACTTGTCATTTCTGAATGAATGTAAAAGTAAGAACGTACATGGGGGCATAGAATGGTGATGTGGCCATCCTCACTCATCAAGAATTAAGTGGCTGGAAAACTTTGGGGTTGGTACGGCCATGATTCAAGGATTAGACAATGAAGAAGTAGAAAATGTATTCCTACCATTTAAATACATGGGCTCCATTCATAAGCTAGATATGCCACAAAGTCTAGACCGGTATTTCTCAGCAGTAGTTTCTGGCAGTAGTTTGTTAATCAGTTCTAGTCTTCAGTGTTGTAAGTTTTCATTGTTTTCTGCTCTTCCTGTGTATTTAGGTATAGGGCTGGAATGGGCTGCATTGGGGAGTGCTAGTCAAATGCATTTTATGCCAGAGATATCTTGAAAAATGATCAGATAGGAACTCAGAGGTAAGAGGAAGAGGAGGACAATAGAGACCTGTGTACTGATTCTGCACCTCCTGTGAAATCCTTCTTGAATAATACATATTTTTAAAGTGTGATTTACATGTTTTTAGAATTTCGTAGTTAATTCAATTACATATATTAAATCCAAGAAGTGCTCATATGTTTGACTGTGTTTTGGTCATAGTGTTTTCTTTATAAAGATCTTGTAACCTTACCTAAGATCCTCTAAATCACTATTCTCTATTTTACAATACATTCCACATTTCCCTTCTCAACACTTTTATTAGCAATTTTCTTTGTCTTCGTTACTTCCCCCTTATTTAAATTTTTCTTCTTCATTCTTTTTTAAAGACATTTTTAAAATGAGCTCAATACATCAGACTTAGTGTAATAATTAATTCTTTGCTTCCTCTCATTTATTCGTTGCCCTATTTTCTCTTTTTTTCTGTCTTCTCCCTGATATATGTTACACACTTTTTAATATTTTTTTCTTATAATGTATCAAGTCTGTATTAGTTCCTTATTTCTATTTGGTTTGTTCTTCTCTTTATAAATATCTATTCTTTTTTTGGAAGGGAGATAAATGGAAATACATGGTAAAACTGACTATGATACTCTAATTTAATTTATTTTTTCTCTTATTTTTCACAATGTTTAATTCCTCCTATTACAAAAGTGGTTCTTTAATTCCTTTGATTTTGTGATTTTTCTCATAGACCCCTAAGATGCCTCAGGACACCAATATACCCTATCTATAACTACAGAAAAGGGATTCATTGATATGCTGAGAAAGATTGAGTATTATAGTGTTGTTGTTATTGTTATTTTAAATGAATCTGTCCCCTCACCCCCACCCCAGTCCATAACTTTGTTCTTTACTCATTAGGGCCTTAATTTGATCCTAGAAGAATTATTTTAGAAGATAAGGCAAACATATTTCTAAGCATGCACAGTTATACTAATAAATGGAAAAATACTGTGAAATGAAGTTTTATATCAGTTCTTCTTTGGATCATTTAAAATTACCTTATGCATTCTTGGTTTGCAAATAGATCTTTAAACTGACTGAAATTTATTCTTAAGAATGAAATCACTAGTTCTTGTGAATCTGGATAACGCTAGGGGGCAGCATGGTATCTAGAAAGAGGACTGGATTTAGCTTTAAGGAGCCTGGGTTCTAATCTTGATTTATCTATTGACAAAGAGAATAACCCTCTGAATCCTTTTTTTGGCTTTTTTTTTTCCTTTAGGTTTTTTTCCTTTCCATAAAATGAGGGGTGTTGACCATGAATCCAAAGGGGCCCTTCAAACTCCTAGCATCTATGTTTAATTTGCCTCTTTCTATAAATAGTTTATGCAAAAGTAAAATTAAAGTCAAATCCAAATTCACATTAGTAGGATTTAAATTAAATCAGTATGTACCTTCCATCACTGTAGTTTTAATTCTTCATAATTTGTGTGTGTAGAGGGCTCCATATCGCAAAACTCTCCCCGTAGAAGGGCATATTGTACTTTGTGATGGTGAGCTGACTATGAACCAAGGAGGCTTCAGAGAAATGGCTCAATTCCAATTACAATATTAGGTGGCTATAAAAAAAAATCTTAAAAAAGCTGTGTCTCAGCGGTGCCTCAGTTGTGACTTACGCTGAGAGAGCAACTGTGAACTCTTCTTTCTCCAAGAGGCTTGCAAGCTGTTGGCAAGGCATACAGGGCACTGTCAAAAAGAGAGACCCATGAGAGACCCTATCATTGTTAGTCAGCACAGTCAACAGAAGCAACTGATGGTGCTGACAGAAAGTGATAAAAGCCACTGTTGGGAACCATTGACTGGAACTTCTTTGGGCAACTCCGTTTAATCAGGATTTTTAGATTGAGTGTTGTACTAGGGTGGGCCTTACAAAGTCTCTGGTCTGGTCCACCATTCAAATATATCCCTTTCATGTGGGCAGTACGTTGCTGAGAAAAGCAAATCTATTTATTTCTAATATAGAGGTGGTGACCATATTCTCTACTACATGAACTCACACCACTGATTGTAGCTGATTAGATCAGGGTTTGACCGTTAACTCAATGAGAACCAATCTATAGGATGACCTGGGGCTTATGAGGTGGCTTGAAATTTAGTCACTTTCAAAAAGAGATATTTTTAATTGACCAAACCAATCAAAGTCTATTTCTTTGTAATTTGAACTAGAGATATGGAGAAAACACCAACATATGGTAGCAGAAGCAGAAGCTAAAGAACCTACAAAGAAAAGGTACATGCAGATGCTAGAAGGGAGAAGCTATAGTTAAGGATAAATTCTAAGTTAGAATATGCTGTGAAATTTGAAAAATCATTACAGAGTAAAAGTAAGGCACTTGGTCATTAGGTGCAGAAGAAAAGATAGAGATCAGCTGAGAGACTATGTTGGGAAAGAATCATTAATTACCACCCCATCGTTCAGGGAACAATGAGGTAATACAGCCGCTAGTTCAACATTGGATTCTTCTACTACCTGAAGTGTGTTCTGACCTTAGAAACAACTAAATAACTACACAACTCTTTTTCCTATGTATAAATGAAGACTGATCACATGGCTAGGATTCCCATTCCTGTATTAATTATTCTCATGTACTGCCTTGAAATAGATTCCCTGTTAATTGAGGTGACAAAAACTGTACTATGCCGCATGACTATAAACTGATCTCATAAGGCACAAAAGTCAGACATAAAAAGCCATGTGAGGGCCTGCCCGGTGGTGTAGTGGTTGAGTTTGCGTGCTCCACTTTGGTGGCCCAGGGTTCGTGGGTTCAGATCCCAGGCGTGGACATATGCACCACTCATTGAGCCATGCTGTGGCAGGTGTCCCACATATAAAGTAGAGGAGGATGAGCATGGATGTTAGCCCAGGGCCAATCTTCCTCAGCAAAAAGAGGAGGATTGGCAATAGATATTAGCTCAGGGCTTATCTTCCTCACCAAAAAAAGTAGGAAAAAAAAAAAGCCATGTGAGGTAACTAAAATTCAATCAGGTAGCACTTTAAATGCAGTTGAGATTGTATGGTGCTGAGAATTTGAAATTGTGCAGAATTCTGTCCAGTTCAAAGGTCTTTAAAGCTTTTGGTTAGGCAGGTATAAAGAGCAAAAGAAATGCAGAATTCAATCAAGAGGTTAACCTGCTGTGCCAGTAATCAATTACTTTCTTTCAGCTCCAAATCCATCTCTTTCCCATGCTTTGTGATAATGAAACTGGACCCTGTTAACATACATACATTGCCAACTGGCAAAAATGTTAGGCATCATCAGTAGAGGGCGCTGGAGAGACACTACAAGGCTATGACAGAGGAGGACATCTCCCTTTGGGGTTCAGGTCTTCCATTATTATCATTCAATGCGAGAGCCCAGGATCCTCCTGCAGAAGCAATCCAACTGTGCCCTTTGATTGTGATCTCCCCACCAGTGGTTACTTTTGAGCATCTCTGTCCTGGCCATACCTGCTAGCAACTGCAGGCCACTTCTACAGACTAGCTCCCATTCACAGCCTCTGGGAAGTTTCTTTGCCCCCAGGGGTCTCCATGTTCACCCTACTGAAAGACATCTGAATCTCAACCTTGGGGGCAGGGCTTTCATTTTTTTGTTTGTTTGGTTTTGGTTTGTTTGTGTTATATTGTCCACGCTCCCTCAACTTAGAGGTAGTAGTTGTTTTCTTGTATCTGCTTCTTGTGAGTCATCTTTTACCCTTTTTGTCTACCTTGTACTGGTTAAAATTCTTTTTATTAAATTTAAATAACGACTATGATTCCTGTCTCTTGATTGGAGAGTGAATGATGTATCTGCGTAGGTTTTGCAGACTTCTATTACTACTCGATGAAAGGATTTGGACTACATGATCATCTCCTTTGAGTAATGAAATTGACACAGTGAATATAAATAGGGTTCAGTTTGTCACATCAAAATGGCCAAGAAGAATCCAGTCAGCCTCCCATTCAAAAGCTTAGATAGTCATCTTTGCTAGTGAGAGTACACCTTTTAACTCTGGGAAGATTTCAAATTAAATATAGAAAAGCATCTCAGGTTGTATTCTGGGGAAACAGAGTATGAGATGGAAATTTGTGTATAGGAACTCTTTTGAGGAGTGCTCTCAGGATCAACACCTCTGGGGGAGTAAAGAAAGCAGCACTGGGAAAAAGAGAGGAGTTGATGTGTGATGGATCCTGAAGAATGGAAGAATGTCTCATAGGATCTCACAGAGAGCTCAGGAGCTGGGATAGCAATGCAAGTTCTTCCACTTCGATGGTGTTTAGGACAAGAGGATGTTAGTCAACACTCTTACATTAACCAGTCATTTGATGTGAACTGACTCCAGGAGGGCACATTATCTAGGGCATTGTGTGGCAAATTTCTTTAACTGAGGGCAATTTTCAGAAAATGACTCACTGACAACCCTCCCATCAGCTGCCCACACTCCCACCAGCTGGAAAAATGGGTGCCACAGTCCTAAAAGGGGTTTCTGAGCAGCTGGATTAGTTATCTACTGCTGTGTAACAAACCTCCCCCATTGGCTTAAAACAATGACAACTTGTATTCTACTCACAAATTTGCAAGATGGGAAGGGCTTAGTGGGAATAACTGTTTTCTGTTCCACTCAACATCAATTGCAGTAGCTTGAAGGCTGGGGCCTGAGATTATCTGAAGACTTGCTCATTCGCTTGTATGGTGGTTGATGCTGGCTGTCAGGCAAGACCGGAGCTTGGGGTGTCAGCCTCTATGTGGCCTGGGCTTGTCCACAACGTGGTGGCAGTATCACTTCCTCTGCATCCTATTTTTTGAGGCAATGGCAAAATCTTGCCCATGTTTAGGAGGTAGGGAAATAGACTCTGCCCCTTGATGGTATGACAAGAATTACTGCTGTGACTATTTTTGGAAAATATAATCTGCCACAGCAGCACACCACAGAATCACTATAAAAGGAAATGAAAACGTTGTGGAAATATTTTGTAGAAAAGAATTTGTGTATGACTGACATTTTATTTACTCTGTTATCTAAGGGAATCTTGGTGTTTAAAGTAAAGCCTTATACATTTAACTTAAAATGTATAATTGAGCAATTTATTTAGAAATGATTTTAAATTCAAATCTTACTTGTTTCTTTACAGAACTAGAACTTCCAAGAAAATGTAAAGTTTACTACATTTTTATGTTTAATTTTTAGAATAATAAAATCATTTTAGTATTTGGGAAGATCTGGTTTATTAATTGAGTTAAAGTATTTAAAAATAAAAAAGAATCTTTAAATTTATAAACGCCATTTAAAATGTCAGAAGATATATATATATATGCACACACATACACACAGCTGTATATATGTATACATATACATATATAAATACATCTATATATTTGTGTATATATGTGCATATGTATGTGTAATATATATATATGTGTGTATATATAAATATGTAAATGAAACCAAACACTATTCAAAGACCTTTTAAAAATGTTTATTAAAATCTGCACAATCACAAATACAATATTAAAATTTGCAAGTTGAGCTTAAAGATTAGGGGAAAACTGGAGTTTTGAATGTGTAACTTTATTAAATTGAATAATAGCTCTTAGTTCCCAAAATAAAATTCTGAATTATCTTTTGGGTATACGAAACCCACCTTCTGGATTTCCCTCCACCCTTCCTTCCCTCCACCAGAAACTCTCATTAACATAATTAAGAGGGTAAACTAACATAGACATATTGATAATAACTCTCAAATCTTTAATACCGATTTTTGACCTTGGATAATACGTTTAGAGAAGTTTACGATATTAGCACAGATCAACTCAACCGTACACACAGTGCAACAGGCTTAGAAAAATGGTATGCAGGCTACACCTTTGCTCTGCAAGATCATCTTCCAAAGGTCCACTTTTTCAAGAGCCTACAATGCGAAGCAGACAAAAGCAGAGTGGTTTTGTTTATAGAGTCTGGGACAGGGATTGGATTGAATTTGGCCCTGACCAATGTATTCTGACCTTCTCTTACAGCACATTTTGAAAACCATTGGTTGGTCTATAAAATAAAGAAATCCAATTTTAGGGTTCAAGGTATTATTAGCTATTTTACTGTCAGTGATCTACTGATTAACTGGAAGTGAAATATTTTTCTTTTTCTTGAACTGAGACACTTCATAGGCTCAGCTCTATAGGTTAGGGCTCATGTAACATTCTTTCTTTTGGAAACTTTTGACTTTAAAATTGTGTCTTGGAGTTATGATATTTTCTAGAGATAATATAATTAAACTTGCAATGACTGTCTTTTATCCTGTAAATATTTCTTCTGTGTCACTTGACTTTTACAGCAAAATAGTATTATGTTGAAAAAGTTGACTTGAGATGTAATTAAAGATTGGTAGTTTTCCATCCAGAAAATACATGACACATGTCAAGGTTGAGGGTCCAACTTCTAGAACACTCTTTCTACATTGACCAGACAGACAGATTCTAGATTTGAGATTATGCAATTTAAAAATGAAAAGGATGATTCAAATAAAAATCTACTTGTTGGCATATTTTAGGTTATTTCTCAGCAATTAATGTGATAAAATTTCTGAAAGCTGACTGTTGTGCTCCTAAACTGAGCACACCCTAACTATTTATTATTGTTCATCATTGTCATTAGTCAGAATAACCATGTACTCCTACCCCTAAAATATCACATATTGATGAAGGCTCAGTGGTGGAATATTTCTGATAAAGAATAGCAGGTTAATACTATTATAGTTAGGTGCATTATATTAACTTTATATTTGACTAAGTTCTTTCACTTTCTCGTCTAGTCTTTATTGTGTAAAAGAAATAATGGCTTTGTTGTAGCAAATCTATTATTTTTAAATTTGCCTAAATATGAAAGATGTTAGAGACCTGTTGCAATTGGGTTTTTCAGCAAGCAGCTTCTGAGATGGGGATTACAGACTTTGGTTTTAGATATATCTGCAGTGGAAAAAAAAGTCACGTGGAATTTATGGCAAGTCCCAGGAGGATAATCATAATATAGACTCCTTGACTTCTGGAGCAAAACCATGACATCTTTAGCAGAAAATTATACACACTCAAAAAATAGCAGCTGGCATGCTCCTGGGCTCTAGTAGAGAATGAGCGTTTGCTCATGGGATGTGAATTGCCCATGCAACCAGAGCTGATTATCATGAACTGGGCTTTGTTAGGCTTCCCAAAGCATAAGGTTTAGTGGGCCCAGCAATGATTGTAACATGGAAGTGGTACATCAGGCAAAAGCAGGGCCAAATTGTAGGCTGTCAGGTCATCCATCAATGTTGTACTTGTGCCTCTTGTTCATACCTATTGCTCATACCTATGGCTGCACAGGGTCCCACATGAGGAAAAAGTTCGTGTTTAGTTTATGAAGGGACTGCTGCTCAACTCAGGGGTGACCTTGAAAGACAATAGTGAGGGGAACTCCTCCCAGTAGGCAGAGCTTTAGGGATGATAAGCCTGGTCATCCACTTTGTATGGAAAATGAAGTGACCTAGATGAGAAAATATACGGATCCATAGGCCATGGTCATTCAGGGACCTGGAAGGAGAAAGATTAGAAGATTAGGAGCATGGGGGTCTGGGAAAAGGCATGTAGATAAACCTATAAGAGTGTAAATGAAGAGTGAAAATCTTTCCAGCAAAACTTGTAAGAGTTGTGTGTATTCCATGTCTCCATTCCCTCACCTCCCACGTTCTCCTACACCTACTTCACTTAGGCTTTCAACCTCGTCATTTCACTGTCAAGGTCACCAATGGTTCCCATCTTACCAAGTTGAATGTCTGTTCTTAGCCTTTATTTATTTGATCTCAACAACATTTGACATTCATTAATGGCTGCATCTTTGTTCCTGATCCAAATTTTTTCACATGTCTTCTAGGATATCTAACTCCCTTGGGGTTTTTTTTGTGTGTATGAGGAAGACCAGCCCTGAGCTAACATCCGTTGCCAATCCTCCTCTTTTTGCTGAGGAAGATTGGCCCTGGGCTAACATCCGTGCCCATCTTCCTCTACTTTATATGGGACGCTGCCACACATGGCTGACAAGCAGTGTGTTGGCCGGAGCCTGGGATCCGAACCCAGCCAACCCTGGGCTGCTAAAGCACGAACTAAACCGCTGCACCATCAGCCAGCCCCTAGCTACCTTGGTTTTATAAATAAAACTCCCTTTTATTACACTGAATACTAGTTTTCAGTCACTTTTTCAGGCATCTCGTCTTCCTTCTATCTTTGTGCCCCAAGGCTAAATGTCAGAATGCCCCAATGCTAAGTTCTTCATCTTCTCATCTATGTATGTTTACTCATTAGCTGATATTAATAATTCTATGGCTTTAGATGCCACTGATAGCCCTGACTTTTGCCTGAGCTCCAGATTGGTATATTCAACTGCCTTCATGCCATCTCCACTTGAATGAATAATGGGTATGACTAACTTAAAATATCTAAAACAGAACTGTGGATTTTCCTCTGGAAACCTGCTTCTCCACAGAGTCCTTGAATCCTCTCTTCATCAGACATCATATCTGCTCCATCAGCATCAGTTCTCACATTTACACTCAAAATATAGCATAAACTTGACCACTTACCACAATCTTAGCCAACCTTCATAGGCTAAGTCTCTTAAGCTACTCTAAAAGCTAATTATCAACATTCCACAGGTCTATTCTTGCTCTGCTACAGTCAATTCTCAACAGAGCCATCCTAGTGAACTCTTTTAAAAAAGGAAATGACGTCACAGCTCGAAGCCCACCAATGATTTCTATTGCATTCAGAATAAAATCCAAACTCCTTCCCACAGACAAAAAGGGTGTGCTTCATTTAGCCCCAGCCTATGTATCCGATCAGTTCTTCTAGTCATTCTTCTCTTCATTTACTCTTTTTTTTTTTTCTGAGGAAGACCAGCCCTGAGCTAACATCCGTTGCCAATCCTCCTCTTTTTGCTGAGGAAGACTGGCCCTGGGCTAACATCGTGCCCATCTTCCTCTACTTTATATGGGACGCCGCCACGGCATGGCTGACAAGCAGTGTGTCGGCTGACTCCTGGGATCCGAACCGGCCAACCCCGGGCTGCCAAGCGCAAACTAAACCGCTGTGCCACTGGGCCGGCCCCTTCATTTATTCTTTTTTAGCCAAGTAGCATTATCACTATTGCCCAAATCTACTATTTTCATTCCTACTTCAAGGACATTATTCTTTCCATTTCCTCTTGCAGAAATCCTCTTCTCCAGATCTTTATGTGGCTCTCTCCCTTACTTCATTCAAATCTCTGGTAAAATGCCAGCTTTATAAAGAATTTTTGCCTGAGCAGCTTATTCAAAACTCACACCTTTCCATCTTCCCCTTAGCTCCCACTGTTTTTCTTCAATGCACTTACCGTTATCTCACATGCTGTAATCTTTTCAATTGTTTATTTTCTCCCTTTTCCTGTTGAACATAAACTCATGAACAAAAATCAGCAGACACTGATTTTTGGCTCACTGCTTATCTTCAGTACCTAGAACTGTGCATGAAATACTAAGCAACTTGGTAAATATTTGTTGAATAAAAAATCAATTTTGTAATTCATTGTCTTGCCAACCTTGGAACATATACAAGATATACAGCATTTAAGCCATTTTGCAGATGAGGAGCATGAGGCAGGAAAGTTATGTAACTTGGTGAAAATCACATACTTATATTATTCAATATTCCTATATAATGGCTCAAAGGAGGAAATTCCTTTTAGACCTTAGCGCCAGGAAAAAAATGCCTGTTTGGGGAATATAATGAAATTGACTTTTTAAAAAAGTTAATGAATTGACTTCTTGAACTTTGCTTCTAAGAACTTATAGCCGGGTTTCCACCTAAATCATTGCATGTTTTTGTTGTTGTTGATCCTTATGCTTCACTGATTTTATTTCACATGTTTCATGCTTTACCCATTAAAAAAGTCTTATCTCATTCTGCTTATGGTCAAAAAGTGCTTAATTTTAAGGTTTAAAATTCAAATAAATAAATTTGCCAAAACTAAGAAAGAATAAATTGTAAGAATTTGTGTTTGTTGTAGTTTTAGGTAAAAGGGTCAGCAAGGTTAAGTGAGAGCGAAATGATTTCTAACATCTTCCAGAAGCTTTACAGATTTAACAGATAAAGAAGAGCTCAGGAAAAAAAGATCGAATAATAAATGAGAGTGTACATATTATTAATAATTCCGTTAAAAAGGCTGATATATTGAGCTCATTTAAAAAATCTCTCTTTAACAAGAAAAATGAAGAAGGTAACGTGGGCAATTAGCTACTGACATGACCACTGCATATCTAGGTAATGATCAAAAGCGTGTGGGTGGTATGACCAGCCCAACCTTGCAAAGGAGGATGCACTCTGACACGAGGCACAGTCAGGCATTATTAACTATTTAAAGTTCACGAGGAATGCAGGTAAATTATTAATCTGTTTTAAGATTTTCATATTTATTTTCTACTCAGTCGTTTGATATTACAACTCACTAATGTGTTTTAAGTTTACTATGAAACAGTTTAATTAATGAAATATGAAATAATATTTATAAATGTCAGTTTTTTTAAGAAGGGAGTAAAGCATATAGAATCAGCAATGGGAATATACTTTCAGAATTTTCTTTGCCTTAGAAAGGATCTTTTCTATTAAAAAAAAAATAGTATCCCTGATATCCTTAGGAGCAAAATGGATCCATAGACACATTTAATTATCATACAACCCGATATTGTTTTGTTATGTTGTGTTACGTCACACCATACCATGTATCTTATCATACCATATTGCATTGTATTATATATTTGTTTTTATCTATATCCCATAAAAGAATGGAAGTTCTATAAAGCCAGAGGTTGTGTCCCTTTTTTTATGGTTATATGTCTGGAATATAACAGATCCTCAATAAATATGTGTTGATGAATGAATGAATGGTTTATACTTTACAGTTTCTTGAGAGAATTGCTCACAATAATTACTTAATTACTAAATGTTTTATGATTCTCCATAGGTCTCACATTTCTTCACGTCTTACAAGCAGAATCACCAATAATCTTATCAAGGATACTTGTATACAGAGCAGCCTTGGAAGATAGAGATAATGATTCCCTCTGGAGAAAATGGCAGGTTTGTTTCCTACCCAGTATATATAATGTCTTCCTTCATGGTAAAAATCAGGCAGGTTGTTTATTGCCCATTTTAGATCAGTCTTGTGGAGTTAAGGGTCTCTGTCCCATAACTCACTACATGTCCAGGCATCCTCTGGCCTCAATGCATTGGCCTATGGGAATTTGCACTTTGAAAACCAGAATAAGAAAACGATGATACTCTGGTTACTCCTATTGCTGTGAGTAATAAACTATCCTTTGTCTCTGACCCCGGTGTCTTGTTCTTTTGCCAGCACCTATGAAATTGTGGCAGGTTAACTTGCAAGTAGTGAGAATACTTAGATTCTTCACAGTTTTTGACAATTCTGTGTTCAGATAAAAAAATTTTAATAACATTGTGTTGACAAAGATACATAGTAAGAAACATTCAATTGTAAAAACTAGAATTCTGAGAACAAAATGAATCCCCCAGACTCAGGTAGGAAAATAAATGCATAGGTTGTCCTGGCATGTGAAATTAATAAAGTAGAAACAGAAGAAAGCCCATTAGAGGGACTCATTTGAAAATTGGATAAAATTTTTTTTAAAAAAGCAACAAATATTTGCATTTTTATTTTATAATAATGTATTACTTTGAGGAAGAGACTTAGTATCTACTTTTCTATTCTTACTGTTTTTCACGTACCCAAAAAATATTAAAAATCATCTGTGGTGCACAAACTATGCTTGGTACCAGGTTTATAGTATTGAATACAATGGATGAAAAGTTACCCACTCCTTGCAGTAGAATGGGGGAGACACATTATAAACAGGTAAAAAATTCAAAATAAGAGAAATGAAAGCAGTCAAAAACTTCTGAGTTAGAGAATAATGAAGTTACTCATCTAGTTAAAGTGGCCAGAATCTTCTTTGACCTCATGAAGAAAATGAAATATTAGATGAGACCAAAAAATTGTAAATGAACCAGCCATGCAAAAATCCAGGAGAGTATGTAAAAAGGCCCTGGGATGGAAAAGAGCTTGATCTGTTTTGAAACTGAAAGATGGGTCTAGTTGTTGTAATGTAATAACCACGAAGTAGAGTAGCTTTAAATAAGATGGGCACAATAGGAGATGATTCAAAAGTTCACTTTCATACAGTTAAATTTAGGGATCTTGAAGAGACATGCAGTTGGAGATATCTGGTAGACAGTTAGATATACTGAACTAAAGCTCCAATAGCCTACTGAGCTGGACATATGGACTTGTGATGTGAATGTGATTATCTGAAGAAAGAGAAGAAATGGTAGACTGAGATGGAGGCTTGTGAAACTTCCATTATTTGGTGGTAAATAGAGGAAAATAAGACAGCAATGGAGAAGAAAAGGGTGTATTTCAGAGGTGTGAGGAAACCTGAAGTAGCAGTGTCACAGAACATAAGAAAGGATGATGTTTCAAGAAGCATGTGATCCTCAGTTCAAATACTAAGGAAGATAGAAAGCTTGTGCCAAATACGTGTGTCCTTCTGTTCAACAGAGACTATAACAATAAATGCTATATTTTCCAGAATTCCATGAAGATTGGTTTTGGGATGGGATTTAGATTTTACAAATTGGGTGCTTTCATACTGACATGGATTTTAAACTGAGATAAGGCAGCAACAAGAGATAAATCCTATTTTCTCGTACGAATGCAGCAAACATAGTATAATTCTGGAGGCTAAAATTCTGGCAGCAACTTCCTAATGAATTCATTGATCACATCCAATTGTCCTCCCCAGCAAAACAGACTGGGGCAGCTTTCTGTTTCATCAATTGCAATGAATGCAGTGGTGTCTTCAAGCTAATAGCTGGTAGAGTAGTTTCCTGATACATCAACTTCCAGATTGTGTCACAGGTAAAAGTTTCTTGGTTTGGTCCATTTTGTGATGTTTTTCAAGTAATAATTCCTGGAGATCTAGCGTAGTGTCTTCTAACACTTTCATCAATTTTGTAAAGTCCTAATTTCTCATCAATTCCTTATGAGTTTAAAAAAATAGCTAGGTTGTTTTCTGATTTTTGCAACTCAACTCTGATTGACATAATATTTGTTATGTTAGAGGCAAGAGACTTTGAAAAAAAGGATCAGTAGCGTCTGGAATGGATCACTTGACCTAATTGGATTTGAAGGCATGAGGATCTGGTTACAAGCAGAGTGTAGAATACTAGTAGTCTTTGTCAACCATGGCAAAACAGTTCCTTAGGAAGAAATGGCTGGTTGGAATAAAGTGTCTGTTAAAGTCATAACTTTGGCAGACCACATGGCAACTGCCATATCACGGAATGATATGCGTGAAAAATAGAAACACTTTGGACAACGTGACTGTGGTTAACTGCACGTGAGAGCTAAAGGAAGAACATGACAAGCTCAGGGCTCTACATTCTCAGCTCAAGGCAGCATCAGAGAAAGAGAACATCTCATCTCTTGTATCTGAAATTTACACGCAGAATCTGATTCTACAAGTTGGA
The DNA here is from genome assembly GCA_031878705.1 of Tapirus indicus. Lineage (NCBI taxonomy): Eukaryota > Metazoa > Chordata > Mammalia > Perissodactyla > Tapiridae > Tapirus > Tapirus indicus. The sequence goes on along the minus strand of CM062917.1, from coordinate 135,996,040 downwards.
GAATCTACAACATAGATTGAATTACAACTATATTTTTTTATGTGAGGGTTAGGGTTTCGATTTGGAAAAGTAAATAAATAAATAAGGCTCTCAGAATGGGAATAGTGACATGTGGAAAGATTCAGATGACTGAGTATCCCAACCCCAAACTGCACCGTGCAGAAGCAGCTCCACCTTCCAGTCTGAAGGCTGGTTTACCTTGTTTGGATGTCATGAAATAACTCCACTGAGAGTTATTTCTGGTTATTCTTATGCTCTACTATTACTATGCCCCACAACCTCCGATCTTCTAGCTAGAGTCAGATCTCAGCATGTCCAAGGGGTCAATTACAAAGTAAAACCAAGAATAGAAAACTTACATATCAAAAGAACTCAAATCTGAGCTCATCTGTATTGGCAAAAACCTGGGGAATATATATGTGGATTCTTCAGTGATAGATAGACGATGGAGAAAATAAATTTTTAGATAAGGCAAAATTTATCACTAGGGAGCATTTACCAAAGATTCTAGATTCTGTGTGCTAGCTTGAGCAGTTTAAGAGTGGTTCCTTAGTTGGTTAAATAAAGTAGAATTCAAGAACATCACTGGTCAGAGTAGGAGCTTGTGGGGTCAGATGAAAAATGAGGCCTGTCTACAGGATTACTTAAAACAATAGTTAAATCTTATACCAAGTGACTTTACTGAGTTCCTATACTTTTCCTGACTATGTAGTTATTTACAGAGGTTCAATGAGACTTTTTCCTTCCTTTCCCCCCAAAAATAGTTTTAAAAATTTACAACCCTACCATGACAAAGATCTTGTTTAATTAGTTATGACAATCTCTCTATGAGAAATGAGAACTATCCTTCATATATTAAAATTATGCCTATAATTTTCTCTCAAGAAAATGGCCTGATCTTGTTCTGTGACACATATAATCCTATATTCACAGATAGTCAAGAAAGTTACTTTCTGACAGATAGATCAAGAATATTGACAAACTTAAGAGTCTTTAAGAAAAGATTGGTCATGTGTTTTATAGGTTATAGATTTTATAGACAAAATCTGGTAGGTGTAATTTTGATGGTTCTTGGTTCCTTATCTTAGTAGATAAGCTTATAAAGACAAAAAAAATATTCCTGACACATAACAGTAAATTACAATTCTAGAGGTTTTACAAATCCTCCACATGGATATTAACTCATCAGCCTTAGAATCCATTTTTAAAGCCAGATATTAAGGAGGTTTGTATATATTAATTAATACCTCTTTTAACTCCCATAAATAAAACTGATCAAATAAAATACCAAATTAATTACATGAATTTTTTAAAAATGCGTGTGGTCAAATCCATGCCTTATGGACAGAGATCAGCCTACAATTAGAGACCTTGGAAGAAAAGCTGACCCTTGGTTCTATTGTGGTATGCACAGACACACACAATATATCCCACAGTCAGAAAAAAGACACACTTTGCATCTTTAGATAACAAAAAATAAAAGGATCACTCTGTCTAGTTCTAGTCCCCAAATTAAACGACACCTTGAGCATTTCCTGCAAGTTACTGCTACCCTAATGAAAACATTATCCCTGACTTTTCCAATGCTTTTGTCAGAGGATATTTCATTATTTTTGTTTGTTTGTTTTTTGAGGAAGATTGGCCCTGTGTTGCCAATCTTCCTCTTTTCTTTTTTCTCCCCAAAGCCCCAATACATAGTTGTGTATCACAGTCGTAGAGTTGTAGCTCTTCTATATGGGATGCTGCCTCAGCATGGCTTGATGAGCAGTGAGTAGGGCCACACCCAGAATCCGAACCAGCAAACCCTGGGCCGCCAAAGCAGAAAGCACGAACTTAACAGCTACACCACTGGGCCGGACCCCTCATTATTTTTGTGTACATGATAATGAAGAGAAAATATGGCTCTTTTTGCACCATGAATTAATGTAAATTTGCTAACCTTGCTTTTTTGTTTCCTTTAAATGCTTCTCGTGGGTTTCTTTTGGCAAATTGGACATTCTCAAGTCTGTACAAACCAACTTCTTTTCTTTTCAACTTGATATTGTTTCTGAATGTTCCTTTCACGAAAGTGAAGTATTATTATTAGTGACCTCAAAAGACTAGAGGAAGACATTAGTTGCCTTCAAAAGACTAGAGCAAGAGAGCATTTTGAAGACGGCTGTCATTCATGTACAACAGAGAAAATGGGTTAATGTAGATATTTTCACAGAATAGCTGATATTTTTTAATGCCAGTAGTTAAATACATTAGTTTCAGTAAAAGAAATTGCTTCAAAAAGCAAAAAAGCAGTTTTCATAATCACATGATTGCATTTTAATCGATAATTTTATGTTACCTGATGCCCACAGCTTAGCTATCAGAGTACATTCAATTAAATGACAATGTAGTTTGGCTTGATCCTTTTTCAGTGGAATCCATAATTCAATCATATATTCTCATCACTATAGTTTTTTGAAACTACATGGATTTTAAAGATGCATGCCTGCTTGAGTAGGGTATGACAAAAACTCAGAAAATCTGCAATTAGTATAGTCATGTAGGAGTCAGACAATATTTGAACACTCCTGGGAAATAATCTACTCTCTAACAAACAAAATCAGAACATGTAGAGCTTTACGGAACCCAAAAGCCATATATTTAAATTTCTTAACCAAAGAAGAAAAAGTTTTAACTATTAAACTGTATTCCTGAAAGCTTTGAAACATAGTGCAATCATCCTAATTGGCATGGTCTGATAGAAATAGAAATGTGACAATTAAAAAATAATAATGCTAATTGGTGACTCAGAAAAACACATAGTTCTTCAATAATCTCATTTTTATTACATTATTTTGTTTGGGAGAAAAAGTATTTAAAAATGTTATAAACTATAGCAAAGTGTAGAACAAAAAGGGAAGACATGGGGCCGCCCGGTGGCGCAGCGGTTTAGTCCGCGCTTGGCAGCCCGGGGTTCGCAGGTTCGGATCCTGGACGCCCGCCGACGCACTGCCTGTCAGCCATGCGGTGGTGGTGTCCCATATAAAGTGGAGGAAGATGGGCACGGATGTTAGCCCAGGGCCAGTCTTCCTCAGCAAAAAGGGGAGGATTAGCAACGGATGTTAGCTCAGGGCTGGTCTTCCTCACAAAAAAAAAAAAAAAAAAAAAAGGGAAGACATGCCCCCAAAGAAAGCAACTGAAATCAAGAGCAGCCAGTTGGGCAGAGGAGTAGACTTTCTAATTAGCCCTCTGATGCATCTACTATCATCCTATTTTATAGCTCATGCGGCAGGATCTAGCCTACACCAGTGTCAGGGTTTATGTGTAATCTTCAGGTGTCGTTGAATATAAATCTCAGTGAAAATCATGGTGGCATTCAAGAAATGAGCCCTTTCTTCAATTCTGAGCAACATACTGAAAAAACATCGTAAGAGTTTGAAAAGGAGTTTTTTTCTCTCTGCTAGGAGAGTGGGTTTTTTTTCTTCTTTCTTTTTACCAAACTGACAATGATATAAAATTTTCTAACTTAAAAGATTTCTCTTTCATTTTAGCCAGCTTACTTGATCCGGGGGTTAAGAATAGCTTCCTCTAATGGTGTCAATCTGGAAAAAGAGAGACTTTCTGAGAGGAAGTAGCTAGTCAGTTGCTGTCTGGGCAAAGTGTAATGTAAAGAGAGTGGGATCATCCAGAAACCTCCTCCTCTGTCTCCTGCTCCTTCCACCACGTCCAGCTGCTTTTTCCTCAAACTATGGCTTGAGAGTGAGAAAAAAATAAATGGACCTGGCAGAAGCATGTGACAAAAGCACTATGGAAAAGTACCTTTACTACAACACTGACTCTGTAGCTCACAGCTAATTAATCCCACAATAGAATGTGAGTTGGCTAGTTGTATTTTGACTGTCCTCGTGTGGCCTCTCTTGATGGGACTTGCCACCAAGGGTTTTAAGCTTTCACCCTACTTAATATTCATGTCTAAAAAAGCAAGGAGCCTTGGGATATTAAGAATTTTTTAAAAATTGGTCCTTTAGGTTTAGATTATAATGGAAAATTCAACAGCTTTATCTGCTGGAGACAAAAGGTGAACAATTCACATTCTGCAAGTAAACTATCAACTATATGCGGAATAGGAAATGCCATACTCATTTGACAGTAAAGTGACAGTTTTTGCAATTGAGTGTCTTACTAACTGGTACCCACAGGAAGTTAATATCCCACGTGATACGATTCCTGAGAGCAAAGTTCTTCACAGAGGAACAATATTCCAGTGAAAAATTTAGTTTGGATGGAGGGAGTGGAATTGGATTTCAAAAATATATTTTTAAAATTTATGGTACTCTATTTAATGAAGCGCCAATCCCTACGTATGACTCATTTCCTGTTCCTCATTCAGGCCTTTGACATATATTGTGACTTGAACCATATTTAATCCAGGGGAAGCAGATTCAAAGTTTGCTAGGAATTTTCCTCACTGAAATTCCACATTGCTGCCAATACTGCTCTAGTCTCATGGCCCGTGAATACAGCACGGAACAGGTACTGCTGAAGGCAGACACACTGCAGCAACTCTTGAGTTAATGTTCAGGGTGCGTCCCATGGTTGTTCTTCACCATGAAGTGCATTTTGAAAAAACTCCCAAGTGATGCTGAGGGTCACCTTTGGTTAAGAACCACCGTAATGAGAAGTTAGAATGAGATTGTGGCTGCTTCCCTGCTGTTTTATTTTGGGGAAAATAAATTTGGAACATTTTTTTTTTTTTACTTTCCTGTAGCATTTTCTTGTCTTTTTTTTTCCTGTACTCTATGTTTTCATCCTACAAATTTCTTCCCCTTAGTAATATTCACTTCTCCACTCCCATTGACATTTGTCTGATGTGCCAGATTATCATATTTGATTCACATAGTAGGTCAAATATTATTCCTTTCTAAATCTTACCCATGAGAGAAATGGAAGAGAGAAAGGTAAAAACAAATATGATTTAAGGCATCCTGATAGTGAATGATATTTGTTGATGTTATTTTTCTAATTCCATGCTTTTTCTACTAAAGCACATTGCCTGGATTTATCGTCACCTATAATTACGTATGATTTGTTCCACCTCTTAAAATGAATGCCAGTTCCCAGCAATGTCTACTTAGTGGGAGGAATCATTATCTCAGGATGACTCGATCCTGCATTACAAAGGCCAGACGCATCTTTTCTTTACCTTGTTACGTTGGGCATATTACAAAATTTCCCCTATGTTCAGAAAAATGATAGTAATGGATAAAATGACTCATATTCCTTTGAATTTAGAAAGTGTATTTCCAAGAATTCATTGTTAAAATAAAAATCCCACTGGGAAATGTAATATATAAATTCCATATTAGGTACGAAAACTTACAGCTGGACTAATTTTCTTCGTAATCTTTCATCACTTTGGCCAATAGAAAACAAAATAGTCAACATATAGGGAAATCTGGACTTTAAAATTTTAATAAGCAAGTGTGTATGAGAAAGGTCCAGAAACTAGAACATCCCAAGACTTGCACAGGGTTGAGGAAATACAGAGAATATAGACAGCACATTGGCCCTGGGCATCTGAGAGAAGGGGCTGGGAGAAGAATGGGGCAGGTGAAAGTGTACTAAATGCAAACACCGATGACTTCATATAATTTGGAAGGACTAATATGGCACATAAGCTCAGGCCAAGTAGGTACGTGATGCAGAGAACCTTAGATGTGGAAGAGGCATAACGTTGCTTTTTCTAATTTTGAACTCCAAAGATAAAGAAAGTGAATCTCAGTGGTACTAAGTGAAGCATAAGGTAATATCTTTCATATGTGGAAAATGTTTTAGTGTACATTTTTTTGTTCAGCTCCTTGCATAGTACCCACAACCTACTAGTTCTTGCTAAATAGATATTGATTATTTGCTCAGCTGTCATCATTTATACTTTTATTTGAATGTGTTATTGTCAGTGTTGTAATTTTTACAGAGTCTTTCCTTGATAAGTAGTATGTCTGAGTATAATTTCAAACCACTTTTGCTGTGGTTAAAGAATTTCAGATTTCAATAGATTTTGAAGAGTGGAAGCTCTTGTTTTTTAAAACGGATAGATAATCAACACTGTATATCAGATATAGCATCCAGGCAATCTCTTTTCTCTGTGTTGGTATCAAACACATGGGGAACCTGAATTCACATCACTGTGTGGACATCCAGCACAATAATGGGTGTCACTGAGAAGAGATCCTCCAAAGGGGCTTTTGTTGTTAGTGCTGTCAAGTTGATTCCAACTCCTAGTGACCCTGTGTACAACACAGTGGAACCCTGCCCAGTCTTTTTCCACCAACCTCTCACCTTCCGGCGCTATATCAGACAATGCTCCACTACTATTTGTAAAGTTTTCATGGCCAGTTTTTCAGAAGTGAGTGGCCGGTTCCTTCTTCCTAGTCTATCTTAGTCTGGAAGCTCCACTGATGACAAATACCAGTGGCATAGCTTTCAGCATCACAGCAACACGCAGTCTCCACATGACAACCAACCAGACAGGTGGTGTGTTTCCCTGACTGGGAAATGAACCCAGGCCGTGGCCATGAGAGCATAAGTCTTAACAACTAGACCGCTCAGGCTGGCTTCCAAAGGGGTACATGGAATTATTTCAAGTTACTATTGGTGGACATTTTGGTAACTATATTTTTGTTGCTAGATATTTTTGTTGGTATCAGGTGGTAGAAAGAAGGGATTCCAATACCCAAGTGATGAAAGGTCATCTTTCATGAAGAATAATGACTGTTAATTTTTTTGTCGTTGTTATAAATATTGTAATTTTTATCCTACAAAAATTAACTAGGATTTTAAATGACTCAATCTCCACGGTAAACCCTATTCACTCAACTGACAAAATGTGTTCTTTTCTAAATTATGAACATAAAACTGGAGTTTTGTCTCCTGTTTAGCTATGCATTGAAAGTGTTTAGCCTTAAAAAAACTGTGAAATAAGCAACTTTGAAAGACAGTCTTTTGAATGAAGAAAACAATAAAGTCATTCATCTTATCAAGGTATTTTTTTCACATGTCCTCGTTTGTCCCCATGAAGAAATTCTGACTTGTAAATTCTAAAAGATTCTTTCAAAGTCATTTTCATTTCGTTAAAACCATTTACAAATATAATGTCTATTTAAACTACTTTTTAAAAATTATGTTTACCAACGCTTCTCTTCCATTAAACACACTAAGAGTGGGTATGAAAATGCTTTGAATCAAGGTTCTCGTGCCCTTAGTGTGGTCCAGGTCCTTTTTTTAGGTTATGACCTATCACATATCTGATCTTCTGCATGCATAGATCTTGGTTGGGAGACAATTCTCCAGAGGTCTCTCATTTTCTGCGCAATTTGTGAGCAGAGTCACCGACAGCCTTTGTTCTGGAGTAGCTTTTCAAGGATGTTTGTAAAATAAACAGAGAGATAGTGTCTATCGGAACAAAGAGTAGATCTGTTTACTGTCCAGTATAATAAAGATAATGCTGCCCTTTGGGAAAAGGTCAGGCATGTTTCCTTGCAGACTGTTATAAAAGGTGTGATCCCCTAAAGTCAGGATTCCTCAGCTTAACACAAATCTATGCAGTGGATGCTTCCACTTCACCCCTGTGAGATTTGAGAGGCGAGGGAAGCTGATACACCACATGATGATGCTCCTGCAGCTTGCTGTGCCTCGAGTAACAACATCTTTTTTCTGTGATTCAGGGGTCTTGTGTCTTCTACTAGCCTCCCAGAAAGTGCAGCAGGCTCATTAAATTGCAAACAGAGAAAAATCTCAGACCCTTCACAGTTCTTGACAGTGCTTATATTTTTCTAGTCAATTCTATACTTACTAAAACCTTACATCTTATAGATATATGTTCAATGTTTTTTAAAAAAATTAAACAATTATTTGGAGACACAGACCTTCAGCACCTTCTCAGATTTTCCTGACCATGTCCTTCTTTCTCTTGGTTAACACCTCACCTAGGCTGGGTGGCCCTTCTATACCACAGAGTGTGACATCTAGCTTTCCAAGCATCTGTCAAAAAGCTAGATGATGAAACCTTCAAGTTACATGGAGTTCACGCTCCTTGCATTAGAAAGGCTTCAGCTACATTTCTTCAAGCATTTCTTCTGCCCTGTTCTTTCTGTGTTCTTCTTCTAATATTCCAATTATGCTAATGTCACACCATTTGATATTGTACCAGTTTTTGAAGGTATGTTCTCTTGTTTTAATTTTTGTTATTTTTCTCTTTGCGTTTCAGTCTGGGTAATTTCCACCGATCTATCTTAAAGTTCACTGATTCTTTCCTCATCTATGTTGAGTCTCTGTTGTGCCTATCCAAGACATTCTCCACTTCTCCTTCTGTATTTCTGATTTCTGGCATTTACTTTTGACTCTTTCTTATGGCTTCCATGTCTTTATTGACATTGCCCAACTAGTCTTGCTTATTTTCTACTTTTTTCTGTTAAAGTAATTAAATAAGGAGGCTTTTCCAAATAAGGCAAACACAGCAAATTAAACAATTTCCTTGCTTTGCTTCTGCATTTTCTCCATAAAATTCTCTTCCTGAACCCCTCTCAGTGGAGCGCTCTAACCAATTCCGGTTTGGTGCTGCCCTGTTCGAATTGATTTTTACTCAGATAAACTGTTAAAATTTTTGATTCTAACATCTACGTCATATCTGAGTATGGTTCTGCTGATGGCTTTGTCTCTTCGGCCTGTGTTTTTCTCTTGCCTTTTGTCATACCTTTTAATTTTTTTGTTGAAAGCAAAACGTGTTGTATAGTGCAGTAGAAACTGAGGTGACTAGGTGTTTAGTGTGAAGATTTATGTTAATCTGGCCAACAATTGGGCTGTATTTCATGTTTGTTGTAACTAAGGGCATCAGAGGCTTTGAATTCCTACTGTCACTCTGTCACCTTATTTTTGTCTCCCTGCTTGGCTTTGGTGCTTCCTTTTATGCTGATCCTCAGGAAAATTCTGCCTCTCACAGTTCTCCCAGCTGTACTCCACTGTTATTGTTACTGAAGTCTTATTAGGTTGGTGGTAGGATGTGGGGAGAGGGGGCGCATTTTCTAATCTTCTAACATAAGTCTTTGGACTGCACAGTCTTTGGTCTGCAGGAGGGGTCTGAGTCTCAGGGCTATGCCTTTCCTCTGGCCCTCTAACCTCTTCCTCAGCTGCAGCAGGTACCTCCCAGTCTCCTCGGTCTGTATTCTTAAAACCCTCTCCGTTGTAGATTGTCAAGCAACGTTTTATCTGCATTTTTGATTGTGCTGCAATGTCACTTCTCCCATCAAGTTCTCTCTTTGTTATTACAAAATAGTCTAGTGATTTTTCTTCCAAACTTGAAAATCCTTTGAAAGAGGAACACTTCAATGCAGTTATTGTTCAGGATAGTTTCACATGAAAAATACCAAAGTTTCATCCCATTAGCCTCAAAATAACAAAATACTTATATTAAATAGGTGTCTAAGTGCATCCTACACCTTTTTAAACTGGAACAACTTTTTGTTATTGATAAATTAATTGTTATTGGGGTATTTAGCCTCATCTTCATTGCCAAGTTCATTGTTGGGACGCAAGAGAGAGCATCTGATCTGATATAACCCTAGATTTTCAGTTGTCTTAAATTTCTCCCATTCTTTTATTACACTTTAATAAACTGAGCATAGCACATATTCTCTCTGTTTTTATGAACTCATATATGTTCACTGCTGGAAATTTAATTTAGACATAATCATACCTTTTATAGGGTAAGTAAAGAGTGATGTAAGTACATTCGTATAAACAGAATTATTGGTACTGTTAAAATTATATGGAGCCTTGAATACTCTATTCCTATGTTTTCAGAACAATTGTGGCAGCAGTTAAACTAATTTAGGGGAGACGATGATTGTGTGTGTGCATTTATGTGTATAAACAAAACAAATGAATAATACCACTGGTTTATTAAGTTACAAACTCAGTTATCAAAAACCAACTGCTCAGACTGGTCGAGCTTCCAGCTCCTTTGATGATGAAGATCTTGAGAAGTTTACATCAGCGTGGTGGAATTTTCCTCCATTTTGATGCTCCCTTAACTTTAATATGACTACAATACTTGTATCATTGGTTTCCACCATAATAGATCTTTCCATTCATATAGAATATTTTAGAATTTTTAAATTTTTTACTAAAATTCTTAAGACTGACCTACATGAATAGGATTCTACAGATTTTGCTTTTGTGAAAATGTGATTACAGCTTTTTTTTTTTTTTTGAGGAAGATTGGCCCTGAGCTAACATCTGATGCCAATCTTCCTCCTTTTTTTGCTTGTTTTCTCCCCAAAGCCCCAGTAGATAGTTGTATGTCATAGTTGTGCATCTTTCTAGTTGCTCTATGTGGGATGCCACCCCAGTATGGCTTGATGAGCAGTGCGCCAGTCTGCACCCAGCATCCGAACTGGTGAACGCCGGGCCACTGAAGTGGAGCGTGCAATTTAACTGCTATGCCACCGGGCCGGCCCCTGATTACAGCTTTTAAAAACACACACAAAAAATCCCTCCTGCCAAATCATTGATAAAACTGATTCTTTAGCAGGGTTGACCACCTAAAGTTTACCCTGCAGAAATGTGTGTGCAATTTTTGGAAACACAGATCTAGAGTATCTTTTAGGGGTTTACTGCTAGGAATCTAGGAAAATCCAATCCCTGAGTGAGGAGAAGACCTAAAGTCTTCCAAAATCCCCAGACATTGATAAGATTTGTCAAATGAAAAACAAATCCAGACTTAGTAAGAAAAGACTTTATTCAAAATGATTATCGCAAGATGAGGGAAAGGGACTATTGCAATAGGGAGAACACTGTGACCATAAGACCCACAAGAGTCTCAAGAATTTGGCAAAAAAAAGAGTTTTCTTTTATATTGAGAGGGATAAACCACTGGGCATGGGGAAGTGGGATGAAAGGGTAGTGGGATCTGAGAGGAGATCAGAGAATGCTTTTCTATGAGGCCAGCCTGTTCTCATGTGTTGTATGCCCGCTCAGGATGAAGATGGGCCAAAAATTCAGGGCTCTGAGAGAAAGAGAGAACCTTAATTAACTTTTTGTTAACCAACATTTTGTCCTGATTGATTCATGGGAACAAGCAGTTCAGCTAATCATTTATGAGCAAAAAATTGGAATTTGGAGGGTGTGTGTCTGGCCTTGTTATAGGTAACCAAGGTGGGGAGGGCATCCGTGAGTCCTATCTAAGTCTCCAGAACACAAAAGAGTGACGGGACTTCTTACCCTTCACTACTTTCCAGGAGCACTGGGCTTGAGTAAATTTCAACGTCATCAGATTAGAAGTTGTTTTCTTTAGCTAGATCTAAGACTTTCTGACTCTGCTACAATTGTGCTTGTATCTCCTGGGCCTCCTGGGCATTTAGAACCTGTGGTGTTGTGATCATGGCCCCGAGTTGCATTAGGCCTGAAGGAAATAGAACTGGAATTGCGAGAGAGGTAAAAGGTGCCCCCGGTTTACTGGCCTGACTGCCATGTGGCAAATGGCGTGGAACTTGTTTAGTACTTTTTTTCCTGAGAGAGGCCTGTAGTGAATGCCAAGAACCGCTTTCTCTTAAAAACTGACCTCTGACCCTTTGAGATTTGAGATGTTTGAACATAGGAAACTAAGGCTTTCTTCTACTTTGTTGCGAATTGAATATTCAGTTTGAATAGTTTTCTATTTTTTTAACTGACTTTTAAATCCTTCTATAATTCTAATTAAGCTCATCTTCATCTCGGGAGCTTGGCTAGCTCTAAGGCAAGAAATAAAGGAAGCTTGCTCGCCAGGCCAGGCTTCCTAAGCTCTCACATCTCTACTTGAATTGATTTGCATTATAATGCACATGGGCAGGAAGATAGGTAAATTGAATGTGTGATTAACTGAGCAAAGAATAAAGCCCATATAGAGTTAACATTATTGCGAGGCTACTTCCAGGTCATTTCTGAAGGATGGAAACAGGCACTATCTAAGAATGAATGTATGAAATATGATGATTATCTTATTGAATATAAAACATTTATTACATCATCCAGTTCCTTTTTATTTAACATGAAATGTGTTAAACCATTTCTAAGAAGAGAGCTAATCATGCTATGTAGAGGTAGCCCAATGCTGGCAATATGGGGAACCCACTGGATCTGGACAGTATCCTTTTAGTACTAACCAGAAGATACGGTAAAATAATACAACCCTACCTGGGACGTTAGAATTTTTATGTAGTTCTGCAAAAACAGAATTAATGTTTGTGTGTCGGTTTTTTTAATGTTTGGTGAAAATGTATATCCTATCTTTAACTGGCTTTCAGGTAGTATTAGTGTAGCCCAAAACATCTGTCTTAAAGTAAAACCCTAGATGACTTAAGTTGCAGCTTTGTGAAGATATGTTTTAAAACATTACCCTGTACATAGGCAAGTTTTTTTCTTAGCATGTGATAGTCATGTCGCATGACCTAATAGCATGCAGAGTAAACATCCTTTGACATTCATTGTGAATTCTTGTTCTCACATTCTTGATGTTTTATATAAAGCTTTGATAATTTAAATATCACCTTTAGACTTTCCCAATGCAATTGCTCAGATAAAGTTTATATTAATCATAACAATACATATATAAACACTTATATTTCATTGTCTCTTTCTATGTAAGGGTGTCATGGACAGATTTTGCATAATCAAGTTAATAGTATTCGTGAATCTGCATGATACTTCTGGTTTATTCTCAGTCTTGGTTCTTTCCACTTTATTAAAATCAATCATAATGAGAAAAATGTTTATTTCATAGGAAAAAAATCTTATTTGTACCATATAGTGTGAGATTAAGCAGTGTTTTATAATTGAATTATATACAAGAAAAATGTGCTGGAAGTAATGTTTCTGTTTAGAATGAAATCATATCTCAAAAAAATGACTTGTATTCTTTAAGAAGTAAAATAAGGTTTATCATGTCATTTCTGAAAATCATTGTTGCTGATATTTTACATGCTGAAGATAACACAAGTATAAGTAAATTATAATAAAGAATGTCTTTCGTTGTCAGTGAATTTCCAGACTTCTGGCAGATATGACTTTTTTATGAAAAGGCATTCGAATGGTCAATTCTGATACCTAATTCAGCATTCAACTATGACTTAAGGGACATACAATTAATACATGGAATTAAAAGCAGTAACGTTATTACTCCTTTCTTTTTGCAAAAGTAATTTTTAATTGCTTACTAGAGATCTCAGAATACTAACTTTAACAGGTAAGTGAAAACTTACATGATATACCATTTGCCTACTTTAATATGTGGGATTTTAATTAGATTGCAATCCACCTTTTAAGCAAGTGGTCCTAGCTGTCAAGGTACAAATAAAATTTCATCCAGTCAAACTATAGCATACATAAATGGTCAAGGTAGTACGGTGCTATAACAAAATTCATGGATTCCATGAGATTCCCATGCCTGTTAATTCCACAGATTCTCATGTCTGTTAATGAGAGTTTAAAGAACAAGAAATTATGCAAAATGAATTCAATCATGTGGTAATAATTCCAACAAGAATTTGAAATTCTGCAAGCTCACCCAATCCGGTTACTAAACCAAGGCCCTAGTGTTTGTTTTCTGGGGTTTTTTTTGGTTCAATTTAGAATCTCCATTTTCTCCTGCTTTTGACTTGTAAAAAAACAGTATTAACCTTGGTCAGCCATTTTAATTGCAAAACTGGTGAGTGTATTCACCTTGTGAAAGAGAATTACCCAAAACTTTGGAATTAAAACAGAAAAATAACTGTATTTCCTTAGTGTTATCCTAGAGAATTATCTAACAAGGTTGCCTGAGGTTAAGGATCATCTGACTTTCTCGGGGAATGTAACTTTGTTTTATTTAGAATTTATTCTTGACTACAGCCCAGGCACTTTACAACTCTGAAAAAGTAAAGTTAACTTTTAGGAAAGTAAGTTGTGGTAATTTTCTTTTCTGTCCAGTAGAAAATTTAATTCTGAAGGTTACGTATTCATTGAACCATAGAAATAACCAATTTTGTAATTTCCTAATCTTATTTCACCATTTTTGTTTCAATGGCTGTATACAAGCCCAGTTCCTCTCATCTTTTTCAAATTAGCTTTGCCATTCTGCTGGTTCCCTTATTAATAAGTTGAATAAACTGTTGACAAGTATTCACTATTTATTGGTGAGAATTATGTTTCTTTTAGTATTTTGAGAATTTTGCTTTAATAATCTAAAAACTTTTTAAAAGAAATAAAGAAATAAAATAAATAGAAATATAAGTAGAGAAAGAAGCAGAAGAAGAAGAGGGTGGAAGGAGTAGAGAAGGAGGCATTTATCTATGAGATTATTCTGGATGGTGCAATCACTCTAGTTGTTATGATCAAATATTATAAATGTTTTTAATCTTTTAATCAATAAACTGAAATTGTGCTGTCCAAGAATAATTGCCTTCTTTCTTTTTTTTAATATATAATCCACAATTAGAGCATATAATTAGATAGAGAGAGTAAATTAATGTTGAATCAAGTAATATTTGATATTAAAACTTTGTGGAAAAGAGGTTTTTTATTCCTTATTCCAGCTATTAATATATTGGAAAGGTTCTGTTGAACACTTTCCTGCCATAAATTTCAGTGAGTTTTATCTGTTTATGGATATTTGACACACACATATACTTTGTTATTAAATTTAAGATGTTGATTGCCCACATAAAGGCTTTACGGATGAGGAGAAAAGTTTTCAAATGGTGTTTAAAACTGCATTGCTCACCAAATCAAAAGAAAAAAAGGCACCAAATGTTGGAGCTTAAAGACAAGAATGCTTTGATATTAAACCTAGAGAACTGTGGTTAAATTATTTCTACACTAGATATGAATGATACCGTATCTCCCTGAAATTAATATTGAAAAAAAAGGACAAACACACACATATATATATTTTCTCATTGAGGATCTCTTACATAAAAAAAGGTCTGCATATAAAAGACAGTCCAGAGACATCTTTGAAGGTTCTCTTTCAAAGCAGCTCCACTTTCCCGTGTGTCTGGGGATTTCTGTTATTAATTGAAGTTAATTTTCTAGGATATCAGTTTGCCGTGCACGTGGGAAAGATTGATAGCCTCTTCGATTCTCAAGAGTGTTGAAAATGACACTGTTCCATCACCGGGTGCCTTCACTTTTATCATCACAAATCAAATTATAAACATCGGGGCAACCTTGCTGGAATCTGGCTTCGGGAGATTTCCATAAGATTAATTAGGCGGCCAAAGCAAAGATGGTAAAATAGAAAGGGGGAGGGGGTGGAGGGAGGAGGGAGAGTGGAACCATTCATTCCTCACAGAATGGAAAGTCAATTCAACAATGGGTAATTAGCGTGGGCCACGGATTCTCAAAGGCACTGAGGACACTGGACTCTTTCCGGCACTCTGATGTTTAGTGCGGTATTGTGGACCCCTCATTTAATTAGTGCACTTTGATACCCACAGGAGTTTGAGGCTCCAGGGCATGCTGAACACGGACTGACACCAGCAAGCTTCTGCCTCCTTCCACTCTAATTAGAGACACAATGAGCTGCAAAGACAATGTTTTACTCCAAGATTTCTTCTGCAGATACCTCTGGCAGGAAACAATCGTTTATTTTGTGTCTATATTGGTATTCAGATTAAATTGCTAGCATGCAAAAGATGAGCTAAGGGCACATATCTATTAAAAATGCTTAGCAGTGTTCAAAAACCATACAAGCAATTTGTGGGAAAAAAACGTGTTTTCCCTTTTGGAAACTACTTATTTTGTTCTCATCTAATTTAGAAATAAACTTTAAACTGCAACGTACATTGCAGTCTGAAGTAAATATCGTACTTTCTTGAAATAGTCACAAGTTCTATACCTTAAACAAATGGTTCTAAAATTATCTAAAAGGTAGAGGGAGCATAAGAGGGGAAACACCTCTCCTCCTCGGAATTCAACAGCATTGAAATAACTAGCCAGCACTGGGGAAAATGACAGAGGTCATTTTTACAGGAAGATTGCTAATCTGTCTAGAGCTCTTTAAAGAAAGCCCTGAAACATTTGCAGTGCCAAGTTAAAAAAAAAATTTATAATGTTGGTTTTGATGGACAGTTCCATGCTGATTGGAAGAATATAAATATCCCAAGGGAGACTGCATATTGAAAATTAACCTCAGCATCCACAAAATACTAGTATGTGTTGCTTTAACTCTACCCTGTAAATCCTGTGCCCCTAAAATTTAAGCACAGGACAAATGTTTCTCTATGGTATTGTTGTCCATAGAGGTTTGTTGTTGTCCATAGGTATTTCTCTAACACACAATCAGCTTGCAAAATAAAATATCTGAAAGCGTTGTCCACAGAAATGAATCAGTGCTATTATCTTCTTATGCACCTATATGTCCACCCAGCTCCTTACCTGCCTCCTGGTCTATATCTAACTTTTCAGAAAATGAAACCAAAAAGTCCCAACTGAAGAAACAAAAATTCATTCTGAGATTGTGTCTCCACAAAACGATATGTCTTAACTACCTTTTGGTGCCCTTTGACAAAAAACATCTTTTCCCTCCACCCCCTTTATTATTCATTATGAAATAGATCAGAAAGGAAAGACTGTTTTCGTAAGAAAGTAGCTTGTTCTGTTGCTCAGAGTTGCCCTGATACTTGCCATAGACATTTTTTTGGAGCCCCCTTCTGAGTTTACATTTATGTAAGGCTCTGTGCAAGGTTTGTTAAATAGGTGTGATCTCCAGCGCCAAATCTGATAGATGGTGAGGATCTTCTGGGAGGATAGTTTTAAGAAAGATTGTTAATTCAGTGGGAAAGAATGCCATGATTATTTAGCAAGGCCTTTCATTGGCTTGGCTTGGGGTGAGGTGGGAGTCAGGAAACAATGGGAGTGGTGAGATCAGCTCCATGATTTTGTCAACTCTGCCCCGGAATGAAGTGCTAGATGTTTAGACCTAATTCACCCTCTGTGCCAGTTATTGGTAACTCTCTTACAGGTTAGAGAATTCGTGCCCAAGTCTAGGAATCTAGGGGAGCCTCTCCTCCCTATTTACCTGTCTAACCTTCTGGATAAACTAACTGTGGCATCTTAGAGTCTAATTCTTAAAACTATAATCTTCTTTGGGCATTTTGGCAGATTGTGATCTGTCATTAATTTAGTTTACATAAACCCTGCCTGCGAATAATGGACACATCCCATGTCTGACTCGAATCTTAAAGTCAGACATTCAGACCAACAAACTTTGAAAATGGTCTTCATGAGTTAGTGATGAATTTTTCCATGTGGAAATGCCCCTTATGATTGAGCAGTTCAAAAAGTTCTGGGTTAGTCATTAATAAACCATCGTGCCACTCTGTGTTCTCTGTGCTTTTTGTTGGAATTCAGAAAATGATGAAAGAGTGTCTTGTCCAAGTGTCTAGAAAAGACTATACCTGTGAAAGCCATATTTAAGATTCATAATTAAGCCTAAATTAAAGAAAAAGCTCTTTCTTGTCTGTTTTAACCCAGTAGATATTTTCTAAGCACTCGATGACTATGCCTACATTAAGCACATTATATTTTAGACCAGGGAACTACGTGTCTATACCTTTTGGGATAGAATTAGCAGTAACATGTACTATATAACTTCTAGTAATAATACCTTAGTGAGCACCACTTGAAAGCAGAATTCTGTCTCCCAAAGGTAGCCTATTCCCCATCTAAGTCACTGAAGTAATCGCTGAATAATTAGCTAGCAATACCTTACATATTAATGTTTCAAATCATCCATCATTAGAAATCCTGAATTCAGCCTCAGCATACTTTCCTAAAAAAAGATTCATGCTTCTAGCTGAGAAGGCAGGGAGTTCTTTTCAGATATAACAGAAGACAGTGTGCTCAAGGAGAGGCAATCAGTTCCATTATGAATAGTTTACAAATGGTTAATATGCCTTCATATTTTCTGCATGTCCTGTTGAAAATCATCTCATCTATTATTAAGACATGCACTAGATTATAGGTGCTTATGGGCAATATTTAATTTATTTTTTAAAGCAACAGACTAAGGAAAAATTCCTTGAATATGCAACATCTATAGAAAAGCTGAACTTCATTGGTCACAAAGGTGAGTAGTGTTCCCAGATCACCTATTTGCAGAGTAGAATTACATTACATAGATTTGTATTTAGACATCCCTGAAGATAGATGAGTGTTAAATGCCATGTAGCATTTGGTTAAATGTGACAGCATGGAGCACCACGCTATGACATTATTTTACATTACAGGCTATGCCAAAAGCCATTTAACAGCACTATCAGAAAGAAGTGAAGGGACCCCAATGAAAGGTTTCTTTGCTCATCACACCTGCTTTTTAAAGTTTCCCTTATTTCCATTAGCCTATTTTCCTCCTGTTCTTCTCTAACTTGCCTTTTCATTTAGAAATTCATTTCATTCCCTCCTGTATTCAGTGATGCTCCTTGCTTCAGGGGCCCTTTATAGTAATTTATTCCATATGCTTATTATCCTTTGTGTAAAAGAGTTTTGTCTTCTTTTTTTTCTTGTTCCCAACTTTCTAATTTTCAGATCATATCTACTCACTTCTCTGGTCTTGAAGCATAAAGAGTTTGCTTGGATCAATTTTATCAATCCACCTTATAATTTTTAAAACTTCAATTGGGTTACATGAAGTCTTTTCTTTTCCACTGAGAATTTGCTCAACTTTCCCTGTCTTTTCACATAACTTAATCGTTGCAATCTGGTATCATTCGTATAATTGCTCCACACTGTCCCCTGAAGAGCAATTAAACCTTGCAAAGGTTTGGTGACCAGGAGTGTTTAAATTGTATAAGGTAAGGTCTAGAAAAATTCTATCAATAGCAATACTATAATGTCTTCAATTGATAAAAGAACTGACTGCCTCAATTTATATTCACTGTTACTAGAAAAAAATGTATTATGTACTTCAATAAACATTGATTATCTATCATTTGACAATTAGAGGAGTTTTGCACGTGTGTGTATTTTAATAATCCAGTTAAGGCAGGTAAAGACATACCTCTTCCTTGCAAAACACACCAATGCCCAGATTTCCAATAGGTTCCTGCCCACACAGTTTGGAGGGCTGGTTTAATAATATCACACTGTCATCTCCCAGGAGGCTTATTCAAGCTTCCCCTGACCCATTAGATAGTATTGGTACATTTTCAGTAGATAGATATTCCTTTTTCCACAAAAACTCCTGCCTATACCTATGAGTCTCTTTCTTTCTAGATGGTAAAAAAGGTGGGATATTTATGCACAAGGTAGCCAAGTAAACAAGAAATATGCCCTTGAAAAGCTACAATTTATATACGACATTCTTATTTTTTTAATCATTTACTACTTACACATTTAATTGAATACCAGTTTTAATTTATAATAAATATTGAAAAGAAGTCTTAAAGGTGTTAGATGTTGGAAGTTTTAAAAACATCTTTCTTAATGATGGATTCTTCCTCCAAAAGAATAATAATGCTTATTTTTAAAAGCCTTGCTATGACCGTTACTGAGTATGAATTAGGTGACTTGGGAAAAACTAGCTCCCTGGTAACTCCACTTAAAAATTGTTCAAATGAAGTTAAATTACAAAATGATTATTTTTGAAGAAATGAAAAAAGCCTTTTAGAGGTTTTTCTATACCCAGATGTCTACAAATTGCTTGTGTGTAATATCCAGTTTTAAAGCTCTGAATGAATATGGATGGAGGGCAGTGTGCAAAGTGCCCAGATCCTCATGTTATCTTAATGACGGGGAGCAGCAATTCTCGACCAACTCACTGTCCTCTCTTTCTGAAATGCCACTTCGATGTTCACTGGTTCTCCATCTAGAGACAACCTCTTGAATAAGAAGTTTCAGCAAAGACATTCTTTTGACTAATACCCACCACTGAAATGACTATTTTTAACTTAAGAACAAAATGATAGGTATTTTTTGCAATGGGATCAAGGGAACACTGTTACTTTTCTTAGATCAGTGGTTCTCAGCTTATGTCACACATTAATGTCACCCGAGAAGCTTTAAAACATGCCAATGCCCAAGTCTAACCCCAGGCCAGTTAAATCAGTCCTTAGGGGTGGACCTTGGGAACTGGTGTTTCTAAGCTTGAGTAATACTAATGTGCAACCAGGGTTGAGAAGCATTTATTTAAGCCAATAGTTCTCACCTGGGTGGGGGTGCATGTTGTCATCACTAGAAGATATCTTCCAGAATGCACAGAATGTGGGGTGGGGGCCAAGGACAGTATTTTCCACAGTTCCTACAGATTATATTGCCATTCTTGTTTCTCCAAAGAAGAATCTCAGTGATATATCAATGTATATTTTTACAGAACTCACCAGGTGATTTGGATATGCCCGTCACTCACATTTGAGAATCACTTAGGTTGTTTATCCAAGCACATGTGTATTAATAGGGTCAAAGCAATAAATTAATTGGCTCTAAGAGTTGTAGATGTATCCTGCAGATTTACCCTGAGCTCAACATTTCCAGAATGTGCCAGGGGATACCCCAAAATTTTATTCAGAATTGGGAAGATGTGCTATACTTATATGTTTCTCAAGGTGTTTTCTTTAGGACAAAACCTTGTGGTGGAATAATAATTATCTCTTCCTCCCCTCTCCCCAAAAATATATGTTTTGGGTGCAGTTCTTTGATCTAATAAGATTGGAAGATGTAGTTTCAAGCAGTGCTAAATATATTTCTTTGCACTATAATTTATCAGAGCCTTGAATGTGCTGATGTATACTGGGAATCTTCTAGAGCAGTGCTTCTTACACTTTAATGTGCATACCAATCTATTTGCCGGCATAGTAAAAAGAACACTAGCTAGGAATCATGCTGCTGCTAACAATTAGTCAAAACAGGGAGGAAGGGGACATAAAAGATACTAATATTTATTGATTGACTACCATTAAATAATTTAATCTGATTAATACCTATGAGGTAGGTGATACTTCCCTATTTTACAGATAAGGAAATTGAGGTTGAATGAGATTAAATAAATTGCTCAAAATCATAGAATTATTCAATGAGAGTTATGATTCTGATTCCAAGTCTGTCTTATTTCCAAACCTGTGTTCTTTTTATCATATCTTCTTTTATTCCTTCCCTTTTTCTTTTTAAATAAGGTAGATTTTTCATACAGTAAAATACATAAATCTTAAGTGTATAGCTTGGAAAATTTTAATGTATGTTTGCACTCAAGTTACCAGCACTCAGAGCAGATTAGCATATTTCCATTCCCCAGAAAATTCCTTCATACTCCTTCCCAGATAATAATCCCCCTTCAAGAGTAGGCTCCATCCTGATTTCTATCACCACTGATTAATTTTTGCCTATTCCTAAACTTCACACAAATGGAAATATACATTATGTACTCATTTATGTCTGGCTTCTTTCACTAAATATAATTGTTTTGAGATTCATTCATATTGTTGTCTATATTTGTGGTTTGTTTATTCATTTTCCTATTGGTAGGCGTCTAGATTGCTGCCAGTTCTTTGCCTATGATGAGTAGAGCTTCTATGAACATTTTTGTACGAATCTTTCTTTGTGGACATAAGCACTCATTCCTTTGGGATATATACCTAGCAATGCAATTGCTGTATCATAGAGTAGGCATATACTGAACTTTATTAAAACCTGTGGAACAGTTTTCCAAATAGTGGTGCCATTTTACAGTCTTTGTACCATCAGCCACGAATGGCAACTTCAGTTGCTCTACATTTACCTCCTTTTATTTCTTAACTGTCTTTTAATTAATTTTTCCTAGATATACAAAAATCAAGAAAAGAGAAAGTATAATCTTTCTAAAAGACTATTTTGGAACACTGTGCAAAATTATCGGAAAAAATTCCCCTAACAACTGAATGTATGTCCACTCTACCCAATTTTAACAGGGTGATTTTTCAAACCAAAGAACTAAGAATACAATGAAATGGCCATCAGAAAACCCAGAATAAGGGCTGAATGCAGCTATTGATAAGGAAAAGATAAAAAGGAATATGAACAGACAAGACGCCCTAGAAGGAAAAGGAGGGATAAGCACAGGGGAAGAGGAGACATCAAAGACAAATATGAATGTGGATAGAACAAAGAAGGCATGTTGCAAGGTGACTGGAATCCAGAATAGGTGAATGACAGATCCAGAATAGGTGAATGCCTAGAAACCTCGGTTGGCAGGGCAGACACTGAGCAAAGGAAGAGTGGTAACCAGGGAGCAGTCAGGAGTTGCCTACTCTGAATAGGTTCCATTTAAAAATCAAGCATGGAATTGTACTTTTACACAACTATTTCCTAGGATGAATCATGTTCCCCCCCACCCCCTTGTTAATAGACTAATGTGATTTTCGCCTCCACTTTTGTTCATCAATCACTCTCTTTCATTCATTAACCTGGTTTTGGTTCAGGTGCATAATTTACTCTGTCTTTTCCTCCCACGTGTGCTGAACTCCTCAGGTGAGGACTCATTTTGGTTTTGCCTCCCGCAATGCTACCTCAGTGCTGTGGCCTCTCTTTATGCAACGTGTTTCTGTTTCTAGGCCAAACATTCAACAATTTCCCTCAGTCAATTGCAAGAGCTCAGCGGTATCACCTAAATCTGGAGCTCTAAATCAGTCTCCCAAGGCTAAAATTAATCATAAATCCCCCTCAGAAAAGCATTTTAAAGACACTTGCAGCATGAGCTTAAAAATAACTCTTTGAACAACTCTAAAAAATAAGTAATACTCAGCTCTACTTATTGACTCCCTATTCTTGCCTACCGGCTCAGTATGGTCATGGATGTTATTTTACATTTGTGGAGAGTTTGCCATATGTGGTGATATGGAATTTAGATCCAGCTTGTTATGATGAGCTATCCCACTTGCCTGAGGAATTTCTTAAAACCCATTTATGAGACTAGAGCATAATGAGCAGAAACTGCTCTAAGTTTTTCTCCAGCCATCACCACATGAGAAGTTAGCATTCATGTGAAGGTACATGGAAAGAAAATAGGCCTCACCATCTGAACAGCCTTCTTGGAGTAGTGTCCATTTGGTGTTGTATGGCCAAGAAATACAAATGATCTGCAAATAGCAGGGTAATGTTTCTAATTTGTTCATCTCTCTTATGTTTCATACATTGCTGACTAGCAGACTTCAGATGGATATATCAAATACAGGAAGCATCATAAAACAATGGCCCAGATATACCTGACTGTTTTAGTTCTAGTTTGCTATCCATATCAGGTAATTAAAATTTCTTCAAAGGATTGATTTTTGAAAAGTACGTTTAACCCAGAAGCCTATCTTGCTGAAAGTTGCTAAATTTTTGTCTTGTTTATTTTCATTAGAAGTTATACCACGTTTCTATCTTCTTAGATACTGTGTAGTTGTTTAAAGTTAACTCAAAAAGAACAGAATGCAGCTGGTAGGTTTTGCTGGTTCCATGGGGGATTAAAATAAGAATTTTACCAAATGTTCTTTATTTTTATATATATATATATATATATATATATATATATATATATATATATATATATATATCAACGAAGGGTGAATAAAACATGAAGTAATCTAGGAAAGCTATATGTGGAATATGGGATATAATTATATGACAAAGAATGTCAACAAAATTTTGGAAAAGTAATCTTTTTTTTTGTTTCAAAAAATATCCAACTATCCTTAAAGGAAAAATAAAAACATTATAAAGACTGTAAAGGAGAAAGCAGCACCTTCCTTTTACATATGAACTAATTCCCACAGTCTCATAAAATATATGCTGGAGTCATAATCCCCACATACTATTTATTTTAGTTTATATGTAAAAACTCCCTCATATAAGAACTAAGGAAATATCAGTTACCATCTACTGCATAATACCTTTAAAATTCCTCACTACATCTTTATCTTTTCCCTTTTGCTCTGTACATGCACTTGTTACAATTTATGACTGCCAATTAATATATGATGCACGAAATACACATACTGTCAAAATCACTGACTTTATAACTTTTTCCTCTCCAATTTTCTAGTTGAAATAAGTAAATCAAAGACCTTTTTTTCACCCTATTGTTTTTCCTCTAAAAACCACTCAGCTCTTAATAAAAAGGAATAATAAGTACTAGTTGTAAAATAATCTGTCAATCAATCAGGCACTTACACGTTGGGCAGACTGCTCATGGAGCTTTAGAAAAGATTTTTTAAAAACACAAATAAAGGAAAATCACAAATGCAGATTGGAAAATTCCATTTTATATTGATTTTATTACTAGAATTTGGACAGAAGCCTGGTGACTGTATTAAGCTGATGTTGAAATGGGTGCATTGAAAGAGACAAACAGAACTTCGGCTGGTTGATCATGGAAAAGTGTTCCCCTGAGCCCTCCGTTCAAGCACCGGAGAGGAAGAGAGCTTCCCCTTCTACTTATTTGATCCCTGTAAATCTCTTGGTTAGTTTTTGGCATTTTACTGTATTTTCTATAAGGGGAAAGATGAGATGAGGGAGTCAAATCCCCACAAATAAAATAGAAAATGATATGCCACCTGCCTTCTTTTATGAAGCTAATTGCAAATAATAGTGACATGAGCAAAGATTTGGGGTCATCTGATGTGTACCATAAACTATTTCTAAGTTCTATCCTGCTTTTTCCTTTTTTAGATAAAAATTTTGTGAATATGACTATACTTCCAGGTTTTCAAGGATTTTTTTTTAGGGGGGCTACTTTACTTTCTTTCAGCATGGCCTCTAAAATTGTGTGCATCAAATAATATCCTCAAACACTGCATTTTTATCTAACTACCAGAAATGTTTGCCCAAATAATTTGTGTTTGCAAATTTAGAGGCTGGGTTAAGACCACTTGCAAAAAATGGCCCTGCAAATGTCAAGTACATACAGCCTTTATATAGCATCATAAATATTAAAGGGTAGAAAACCTAGATCATTAAGTTCCAGAGAAGTAGTACACCATATCTACTCACTTGACAGCCAAAAGAACAAGAGGCTTCAAATTTGGGGGGGGGGGGATACTTGGAGCTTCAACTTTAAAATCCCCCACCTTAAACAAAATTTATAACATACTATCACGCATTCTTGGGTTCAAAGATAAATTCTTGGGTTCTTTTTAAAAATGGACATTTTGTGTTCCATTGTGATGTTTAATTGGACTCACCTTGAGAGGGAGGTTGATCTTCAGGGCTCCCTTGCATTGGTCTGTGAGGGATGGGCATGACAAGCATCTATCCCTTACAGTACAAATCTGGCTGCAGCAAGCCAAAATGGCCATTGCTTCCTATTACCTACTTAAAAAATATAAAGTGAAAAGTAAAACATGGACAGTCTGAGGTGTTGGAAATGGAGAGAATTGGGTTTCATGAAATTTTTGTAGCAAATTGTGTTCAGATCATAATGTGGCAAAGGTTAACAGTGACCAATCCATAGAAATATAGATGACACTCTAGAATCTATATGAGAGAGAGGTTTTATGAAACTATTTCAGAAAGAAAAATTCCTTAAGGCTGGTTTTTTACGTACTCAAAAGTAAATATAAAATAATAATAGCAAGAATAATATTCCTAACAGCATGCCCTACAGTTAACAAAATGGTTTCTCACAAACTATCATATCTGATTTTTATAACATCATGGATGGTTTGCATTATTGTTCTTATTTGCACATGAAAACACTGAAAGCCAGAGAACTAAAATATTTCCCCAAATATTACACCGTTAATAACTCACATGTTCATGATTCTAACACATGAGATTTAATTTCAAAGCCTGGGACAGTTTACTAAGCTATTTTCATTTATTTTAATTATGAAAACTGTCCCCAAATGTATCTGAAACTATTGGAAATCTCACAGGGCTTTTGTAAAAGGGAAGTTTATATTTCTCACTAAGTAAACAATGATATAGATTTTTGGATTTTGCTTTTATTTTTCTAATTGCTTTTACTTACACAGTATTTTATATTTCTCTGTGACAACAAGGAAGGAGGGTTTTCACTACGTGGACTTAAATTTCTTTGAGGCCAAGTATGGGTTCTTAACAATGGAATGGGGCTATTATTCTTCAACCAGAATTTAAAAATTGTTAGGGTTTTATTATTTGGGCTACATTATCATCTGGGCATTACAAACTCTATTCCTGGTGCATTGGGTGGCACAACCTATCTAAACACAATTCAAGAATGAGAAATAGAGCAAGGGATAATTGTTCAGTACGGTGGAGAATGTGACTTTGCACGTACTTCTTTCTGGGACTTTTAGGGCCAACCTCTCTGATCTACTGATATGAATCTCTGAATCTGATCTCTGGCCTGACCATGGGCTTGACTGCAACGTCCTATTGCATCTTAAATTTTAAAAATAAAAACAAAAGGGTTTCGGAATTTAGGTAAGGAATGAGTCCAGGATTCCATCCTTTCATCCCTTACCTCTGTATTAGTTTGCTAGGGCTGTCATAACAAAGTACCATAGACTGGGTAGATTAACAAAAGAAATTTATTTTCTCACAATTTGCGGGGATAGAAAGGTAAGATAAGGTGTCTGCAGGGTTGTTTTCTTCTGAGACTTCTCTCCTTGCCTTGCAGATGAACATCTCTTCCCTGTGTCTTCACATGGTCTTCCCTCTGTGAGTTGGTGCCCTAATGTCCTCTTCTTATAAGGACACCAGTTGTATTGGATTAGGGCCCATACTAATGACCTCACTTTAACTTACTTACCTCTTTGAAGACCCTATCTCCAAATACAGTCACATTCTGAGGTACTGGGGGTTAGGACTTCAATGTATGAATTTTGAGGGGGCACAATTAGCCCATTACAACACTTACTTCTTCACCATCACTTCCCTTGAAAGAAGAGTTGCTTATCTGGTTGCTCAGCTCCCAAGACACTGATGGAGCTACTTTGCTAGGTGGCATCACCGGGCAGTAGGAAGTCATGCATGTGGGTATGGTTCCCCAACATCTTCTCGACTTTGTCTCTTGCACTAGTACTAAGAAGGTGGCACATGACCCAAGGCCTGACCCTAAAGAGCTTCTTTTTCTGATTCCCCTATCTCTGTGGACAGAGGAGAAAAGGACAAAGAAAGAAAAGTACATTATAATGTTTCATATTGCTAAGCAAAAATCCTAAAACCTAAGCATTTGTTGAAAAGATGTTCAAGTTAAAAGAAAGAATAAACATTTTAGCCCCATGTACCCCTCCAGCTTCTATAATAGCTTTCCCTCTCACATCCCAGACACAATTCTGAAGTTTTCACTTTCTTACCTCTCTTCATTCTTCCTCCTACCGCAATCTGGTCCACTCAGTCACTAACACTGCTCTCCTGAAGATCACCATTGAATTCCCTAATACTACATCCAACTGGCAATCTTCTTTCCTTTTTTTCATCAAACTTCACACTGCAATCTTTTCCTTCCCCAATCTCTTCTTAAATCCACTTTTTGAATTCTATATAGTTTTGATATTTTTGTAACTTTCAGTGGATTTATTATTATTATTATTATGTGCTGACATTGTATATCCACTTTTTCTTTAAATTTTGTCTGGTATAAAAATTAGTAAACCAGTTTATTTGGTTAGTGTTTGGGTGACATATATTTTCCCAAAACTTTAATATAAACTGTTCTGTATGGTTTTGTTTACCATTCCTTTGATGATCATCTGTCTTTTCTCTCTAGGTGAATTTCTTTGTGTCATTAGTTTCTGCCATTTCACTATGATGAATTATAACTTGTATTTTTTTTTACTTTACTCTCCTTGGAGTTTGTTGGGCTATGTGCATCTCTAAGTTGGTATATTATACATAGACATATACATATATAATATACCAATATATAATATGCCAATTTATTTATATATAAATATATATAAAATATATAAATATATGACTGTTTCTCACTTTATCTTTTGTGTCTCTTAACCATTCCTTAACATTTTCTACTTCTGTCTCTCTGTGCCATTTCTGGGTAACTTCTTCATCTGTATCTTCCATTCACTAATTTTCTTTTTATCTATGCATGCCTAAATTGCTGTTAATCCTGCCCATTAATTTTTTTATTTTAGTAATTATATGTTTTTTCCTTGTTAGAAGTTCTATTTGTCTCTTTGCTAGATAAGATAATTTTCTTGTCTCTTGATCTTTGTTCACATTTCCAGTACCTTTTACATATTTAAGCACATTAAACTTGCTTATACTCTGTTTCCTGGTCACTCCTGTACCTGAAGACTTGGAATTTTGTTCAGTTGCCTCTTTGTTTCTGCTTTCTCTTGCTCATCGTATCTTATTTCCTTGCTTGTTTCGTAGATTTTGGCTGAGAGCTTATTTTTCTTGAAATTTTATCTGTGGTAGTTCAGTGAGAACGGAGCTGGAGATGAATTTCTCCAGAAATATTTGAACTTGCTTTTGCTAGCTGCCTGGGGGCACCGTTTGTCCAGAACCACTTTATAATTCTGGAATACCTGTTAGTTACTTAGTGGAGGCTCTTGATCTATTCTCCATGTCTTGCAATATTCTTTCCTCTTTGTTTCCAATTTGTTCTTTTCATAGCCTCATGCTAATTATTCTTGTATGGATATTAATGAGATTTTTAGCAACCTAAACTTATTTTTTTAAGCATGTTTTTTGAGATATATATATACTCAATGTTCATTACAACATTGTTTACAACAGCCAAACTTGGAAACAACCTAAGTGCCCATTGACAGATGAATGGATAAAGAAGATGTTGTATGTATATACAATGGAATAATACTCAGCCGGAAGGAGGTGAAATCTTGCCATTTGTGACAACATGGATGGACCTAGAGGGTATTATGCTAAGTGAAATGAGTCAGACAGAGAAATACCTTATGATTTCACTCATATGTAGAAGATAACAAGAAGAAACAAACATATAGATGTGGAGAACAGATTGGTGGTTACCAGAGGGGAGGGGGGTGGGGGGACAGTAAAAGGGGTATGGAGGACATTTGCACAGTGACAGATATAGAAACTAGACTTTTGGTGATGAACGTGATGTAGTCTATACAGAAGTCGAAATACAATGATGTACACCTGAAATTTATGTTTCAATAATTAACAAACTTCCTTTAATTTAAAATTTAAATGGTTATAAATGTTACATACCAGTGTTACCTCAATAAAAAATAAATAAATAAAATAAAACACGCTTTTCATAGTGTTCTATTATTTTAATCTCACTTGGGATCAATTGACTTCTGGTTGTATACTTTTGGCTATCTTTTTAATGTTTTTGTACCATCTCTCTCCCTCTTTCTCTCTTCTCTCCTCTTTTCTTTTTTTTTTCTTTATCCTCCTCCACCACTACTTCTTCTCCTTCTCCTTCCCTTCCCTCTTCCCCTTCCCCTTCTTCTTATCTCCCACCCCCTCCTTCCCCTTTCACTCTCTCTCTCTCCTCATTATCCCTGTCTAATGGTTTTTCACTTACTGTGGTTCCAAATCCATAATCAAATCCTGAAATGCCTTCTGCACCAAGGTGCCACTGGGGCTCTTGCATACCAGTCCCCAAACAATTTTTCTCAATTTCCCTGTGATGCTGTGTATATTTTCACCTGCCTCTCTAGGCTTGAAGCTTTAAATAAGACACAATTTCAGTCCCTGTATCACCAGCATCTTGAAATCCACACTATCCTCTGGTTTCAAGGAATCCTTCTACCAAATATGAGGCATTTTAATCCCAATTCTCTATATGAGCTGAATCCCAGCTACCTCTGCTTTCTCTGGACCTTGACTTCAGCAGGCTAATTGCTTCTGTCTACTCTTTGCCTGGTTTGTGTGGTCTATGGGGAAGATTATCTTATTTTTGTACCAAGTTGGGTCTGTATTCTATTATTTTTTTACTTTATATATCATCATTATGTGGTTGGAACCATGGAGTCACCCAAAAGCATGAACTTACAGAGTCATCTTGGCTGGAAGTCCAAACTATTTCCTATATTGCTACTTCATATTTTTCTAAAACATAATTTTGAGCATTTTCTCTCTTTCCTAAAATAATTTATTGACCTCTCAAAGTATTAACCTGGTAGGATAGTAAAGCTTCAGGTTCAGAAATTTTAAATTAAAGGAAGTTTTTTAATAATTAAAGAAGCATTATTTGAATCCTTGGTGACAACAGTTTCCATATTGAAATCTCAAAATTATAGCTTTTTAGGTGAACTATTCTTACCTTGTTTTAAAAGACTCCTGTTCAGTTTAACCAGCAGTAATCCATTTAAGATGTTCCCATGAGAATTAACTTGAAAATTATATCCTCCTGAGTAGATTTTCATATGGGAAGAGAGCCTAGGTAGTAGTTTAATGATCAAGCATAAAAATAATATCTAACTTTAATTAAATTTGGTAGGAATGCAGAAAGTTGATGCCTCCATTATACACACATTTACCAATTTTAAATATCTTTAATTATAACCTTTTCAGATAGGATACACCTGTTGGTCTTTGCAAGATATCTTAATAGATTTGAGGAAGTTAAATTATATCAGTTTTCTATTGCATTTGTAATAATTTATCATAAACTTAGTGGCTTAAACAATACAAATTTATTGTTGTATAATTAGGGACGTCAGAAGTCGGAAATGGGAATCATTGGGATAAAAATCAAGATGCCAGCAAGGCTGCATTCCTTCTGGAGGCTGTAGGAGAGATCCATTTCCTTCACTTTTCCAGATTCCAGAGACCACCAGGTTCCTGGCCCTTTTCTCCATCTTCAAAACCAGCAGTCTAGCATCTTCGAGTCATCCTCTGACTCTGGTCCCTTTTCTGATTTTCTCTTCCTTGTTTTCAGGACCTGAGTTATTACCGTGGCTCCACCCAGATAATCCAGGATGATCTCTTTTTTATGGTCAGTTGATTAGCAACCTTAATTCCATCTGTAATCCTAGTTTATCTTTGCCATGGAACCTAACATAGTCACAGTCTCCATAGACTAGGATGTGGACATCTTTGGGGGGCAATCATTCTGCCTACCACAGGAATATTCAAGAAATGTGCAAACCCTATTCCAGGAAAAGTTCTACAGTTAATGCTGGACAGTTTGTTTTCAGTATTTTTTATCCTATTTGGATATTTTATTTTATGTCATAAAAAGTGCTTCTGACATTAAAGGTTCTGATATCTATAATTTGGAAATGTTATATATTACTTGACATTTGCAGACACTCTGTTCAATTCTTTTTCATTTGGTATGGTCTATCTGGTAAGGTTGGAATTTATTATATCATAAAATAGGCTTATATAATATCAAAATATCAATTTTTCAAAATATTTTCTGTCACACAAGTTTAATTAATATAAACATTTTGTCACTTTTCTGAGTGTTAATTTTAAATTAAATAAAAATTATTTCAATATTTCCTATTTTGCTTGCTGCATTGATATATTTTTAATTTAAGAGATTTGTTTTTAATATTAAGCATGCCATCAATCTTAAAAACAATACCAACTATTTTTAAAAATCCATTTTCTGAAGCCTTAAAACCTACATTCCTTGTAAAGATTTTATATTTAAACAGATTTATTTTTTGTAGATATTTATTTTTCTACTACAATGGACAATTTTTGTTTAAAGCTAACAAGTCATTAGAATCATCAATCAAACCCAATATCCTAAAAATGTCTATCATTAATTAGACAATGAGAATTTTCTAAATTTTTCTTATTTTCTTCAAATCAATGTCTTATTTTCATGGAACAGTTATAAAATAAAGGAACAGTACTAAGCAAACTATGCCAATACCTTATCAAAAGACACACATCTTACACAGAAAATAATTTAAAAATTGTAGCATATTTACAGCCACAAAATAAGAAATGTACAATCTGATTGATCAACCCTCTGAAAATAACCTAAAATACCGGATAAAAAATATTTTGAAGACTTGTCTTGGGTGTTTCAGTGAGCTGGCAAGGAAGAAAAGAAACATCAGGCCAAAAACTGAGGGAAGGCAGAAAACTACAAAGTTAAACAGAGCACAGAAACTGGCTTTTGCGTGTGCTGAAAAGATAGTTTAATAGTTCCAATATGTTATGAAATTAAAAATTGCATATCTAAATAAATCATAGCTCAAAGGCAATATCATAACAGAAATTAGAAAACATTTAGAAAAAGAATAATAATGAAAATACTAATCAAAACTTATAGAATGCAAGTAAGCAGTATTTAGAGGGAAAATCATAGCCTTAAAAATGCTTAAATTAGAAAAGAAAAAAGGCTGATAATTAATGAGCAAATTATCCACTTAAGTTAGAGAAGGAAGAGTCGTATAAACCCAAAGTAACCTGAAGGAAGGAAAAAATAAAGATAGAAAAATTAATGAAACCAAACAACCATATAAAGGATCAACCAAGCCACATATTGCTCTTTTTCCCCCTAAAAACTGACAAAGTTCACAAACCTTTGGAAAATCTCTAGATAAAAAGGGAGAAGTAAAAATAACTACACGCTGATATTAGTCTCCCAGGAACGCACGATTCAGCCTCCTTCGGACGCACTGATTCATCCTGTCCAGGGAACAGCATGGCGTTCACAGTCCCTTCCGCTGTGCCCCTGTCAACATGGCACCACAAGATTTCCCAGTCTGACAGTGTAATGCTGCAATCTCATTCTTCTCGGTGGCCACAAACAACTTCTTGGATCCAGGGGAAAATTCCAAGGAGGCAAACTTGAGCTTCCCAACATACTGCTGTCTCCAAACTTGCCCACTTGGTCTTCACAGACTGCAGCCGCAGGGATAAGCAGGGCAGCCCAGAGCTGGAAACAGGAAGCCCACAAAGCCGCCATGATGGGAGCGCAGGCCCGGCCCGTACCCGCCCAGCATGCTCCGCGCCGCACTCTCAGCTTCCGTGGAACTGTAGAATGGAAACCGCTCCTGATATTTATATTTTTGATTTTTACTTCTTTATCGAACTGAAATTGCTATCTTGGGGTTTTCTTTGCCTCATTCATATGATTTTCTGTTCTGTCCAACATGAGGCTCAATGTTTCCATTATACTTTCTAATTGAGCAAATCATGGTTGTGTGTTTTAAAATCTCTATCTAGTCTTCACAAAACTCAGATTCTTTCTTTCTTGTAAACTATGTGCTGTAGTTTAATAGATGCACTGTCATCTTGAGAATTGTGTAAGAATATTTAATTAATCTTCTGGGTTTTAGGAGTAAATTTTTTTCTGAGAAAGTTTACTCTGAATCTTCAAGGCAATAATGTTCCCTTTTCTGGCTGCATTTTCTCCGCATATGTTGAATAATGTTTCTCTATTTTCTTACTTGGTACAAGACCCCACTGTCCTGGCCGTCTGCTTACAATAACCACCTGGTCCAGGAGGAAAGCTCCTCAGGATGATTTTCTGCTTGTTGTGTCTCCTGACAGAAAGCCTACCTTTACACTGTAATATTAGAGACTACTTCATGGAGTTTCCCAGTTTCTTTTAATAATTTGATGCACACACGTGTGTCTGTACATATATCATTTTCCTGAAAATATTTAGTGTGAGAGAATAAGGAGTTACCTATATCTTCTTGCTGACATTTTACCTGAAGAACCTTCTTGAGAAATCACTGTGCATCTTTACATTGTCTCAAAGTAGTTCATATTCAGTGGCCTGATAATGCCATTTCTAGACTTTCATCCTAAAAAATTATTAGAGGCATATCCAGTTTCAATATAAATATTCTTATTATAGTTATATTTGTAATTATAAAAATAGTAAGAAATCTGTCAGTAAGTGAAGTTACATGAATTTAAAAATATGTATGTATATGTATACACTATAAGTCCTATAGTGAAGGTGTTTTTGTTTTTGTTTTCTGCATTGGAATACTCACTTATAATGCTAAGTGAAAATAGCAGAATCCAAGAATGTGTGTAAAATATAATCCCACTTTGGTTTTATATATTTATGTGTGAGGGGGGAAAAAAAAACTTGGAAGGAAATATATCAAAACATTAACAGGGTTATTTTAAATGTCTTCCTTCCATTTTCCCCTATATTCAAAATTATCTATAAAACCAGGTTACTCTTATAATCAAAAAGAAATAATAAGTATTATTTTAAATTAAATCTCATTATCTAAAATCGAATTCTTCATCTTCCTTCTCAGATGGTCTTCACTTATGACACTTCTTTCACTACAAATGGAATCATTTTTCTAGTTTTCCAGACTTACAACTCTGGATAGTGATTTCTTCCACTCTAGTATAGTCCACCTGCGAGGCAACAACTCAAATACTACGGCATATATACTCTTATTGTGGGAGTTGGGAGTAGGGTGGTGATGTTAGCTGGTAACAATACTATAGTCTATTATACATGTTCTGATTGGCCAGTCCTGGATCTCATGCTTCTACCCTGGAGCAATGGTGTAGCTTAATTTGAACCACATGCAGGGAAAATGGAGGAGTGCTGGCATCTTAAAGGAAATTTGTGATGCTGTTAGCAGAAGGGGAATGTATACTGGAAAGTTAAAAAAAAACAAAAGCCCACTGTGAGGCTTCTACTTATTGTTTGGGGATGCACATGCCAAAGACTATCAAAAACATATCCTTTGTTTGGTCCTACTCATTTTGATCTGAGACCTGGTTTATAGTTGATTTAGACTGTGTTTTAAGGCAAGGATTATGCCATTCATATTTTTATCCCTAGTACATAGATAGTGCGTGGCTATGACATTGAATTGCTTTCATTTGTTCTTTAGTCATATCTCTTTTCATGTGATATTTACTTTATTGTCTTCTTATACAGCTATTTAAACATTGTATGTTCCAAAGCCTCTACACTTGTTTTCTCATCTTACAGAATTACGATGCTCAGAATTCAAATGCTAATACTTCTTATAGTTTTCATACTTTATAATCCAAATATATTTGTTATACTAAAAAAAAGAGGTTATAAATATGTTTAAGCCTCTTCCATTCAAAAACTATCCCATCTGTATCAATGAGTTTGCATTAAACAGCAATTAATAGAAAACCCAGTGGGAATACATTTCCCTTAAGAACTTAATAAGCTTTCAGTCTATTTTCTTCTGGTCAATTTCATGTGCTAATAAGTACATCCAAAATTTTCATCTTGCGAAATGTTTCTCAAATTTTAATGTACTTATGAATCACTTGAGAATCTTCTTAAAATGCGGGTTCTGATTAAGTAGAACTGGGTGGAGCTTGAGAGTCTATAATTCTAATGAACTCCCAGATAATGCCAACATTGCGGTGGTAGCAAAGAGTCTAGAGTTATTTTTATGTTTAGAGAATTCTCAGCATTTAGACTTGGTGTTTTGCTCAACTCCACAGTTCTCAGTTTTAATAGCCTATTAAGGAGAGCTTTAAAAAACAGACTTGAAACCACCCATAATCCTACATTTGTCCCAGCTTGACTCCTTTATCTTTTGGAAAGCACTCAATGAGAGGCTCCAGTTTTATTAGTTTTATGTTCTAATTATCTTTCCCTTCTCTGCCTCTTCAAGTTTCCCAAACCTCTAGATTAGAAGGGTGAGATCCTCACTGCACTTGCCCTACCTCTTTCATTCAGTCATTTCCAAATACTTGAATCAGTTATCTTGCAAAAAAAGTCCAGAGGCAAAGCACTTCCAAAGATGGTTAACTCAGTGGCTCAACAACATGATCTAGGAACCAGGTTCTTTCCATCTTTCTACTATGCCATCATCAGGTTATCAGCTTGTACTCTTAAGCTAGTGTCCTTCTCTTTCCCAAGATGTTTGCTTTAGATTCAGATGTCACATGCACTCAACAATATTCAGAGGCAAAAAAGGTCTGTTCCTTTTACACACAACTTTGTTGTAGAAGGATTCATTTCCAAGAAGTCCCTAAGCATAATTCTTTTAAGTCTCAGTTAAAATTTCATTACTTATCCTGGCCAGAAAAATACAATTCCATGACTAGCTTAGAATATTCTAGTGTTTTAGTATATTATTTGTAATATTAATCTCAGGAGACTGGGTAATGGGCCTCCCTGCTTATTCTGATGCACAGGGACACCATTTTCCAGAGCAAGAAAGATGGAAGGAAATGGATGGATATTGTACTACAGTTCCACTCAAGGTGAAAACATCCTAGTTATGTCCATCTAGTTGTCCACTACATGTGGAAGGAGAGATAACTTGAGGAACAGATCTACACTGTTAGTGTTGGTAGTGGCTAACAAGTTACTTGGCTTGTCAGGGACTTGGAAAGAAAAAAATTTTTAATGGAAAATTGAAAACGTTGATCTGGGGGATGGATATATGGAATGGCAATTCTGGAAAGGTAAAGAGTGTGACAATATTTGTATTTCCTGTGATGCTCAGCAGAGGTAATCCATTGTGGAAGAGGCTCTCAGTAATTAGTTAGGTAAGATGACCTACCTAGTGGATAACAGTCTTATTTCTTTAGATACTCAGTGCTTGCTCAATGCATAAAATGACTATAGC
Source organism: Tapirus indicus (assembly GCA_031878705.1). Lineage (NCBI taxonomy): Eukaryota > Metazoa > Chordata > Mammalia > Perissodactyla > Tapiridae > Tapirus > Tapirus indicus. The sequence continues at coordinate 135,959,582 of CM062917.1, read as the reverse complement.
ATCAGGAATAGAGGTTATGCGTGGGTTTCTAGAAAGCCTCATCTGGCTACTGCCATTGCTGAGTGTCCAACTTATTCTTGGTAGGAATTTGCCTTCGATGCCCGTGATGCTTCTGCAAGCAGCGTCATTCATGAATTTGTAGAATGACTTGTCAACTGTCATTTTTTTCCATATGTATCTTGTCTGACTAGGACCACATTTCATGACGGTGGGACCACAGTTGCAGAATTCACTAATCTTTACCACATACCTCATCCAGAAGCAGCTTGCTTGACAGAACAGTGAAATGGCCTGCTAAAGCCTCAGTTATAGTGCAAACAAGGAGAAAACACCTTGTGAGAGGAGAATGATATTTCTACATGATGAGATGTTTGCCTCAAACCAGCAGCCAATGCCAATTTAGGCTCCATAGATGGGATGTGTAAGTCTGAGAGTTAAGGCATAGAAGTGGGAGTGGCCCCTCTTGCAATTACTCTTAATTATACACTAGAAGAATTTTTCCTTCCTGTCCCTAGCAGTATGGTTCAATGAGTTTGAAGTGCCTAAGAGAGGTATGCTTCATGAGGAAACAGCAACACATTTCCAATAAATTAGAAGCTGAGACAATTCCCTGGACATTTTGGGTTTCTCATGCTGCTGAGCCATCAGGTAAAGAAGGTAAAGGTCACTATACTGCCCTGTGTGATTTGTCACGACTACCAGGAGAAAATTAGTTTCCTGTTACAGAATAGAGGAAAAAGGATCATGATTAGAACTTAGGAGAATCACTAGGGTACCAGTTGATACTTACTTCCTTACCTAGCAGTCCTTGGAAAATTTTGCTAACCCGAGGAAAACATGACCACCAATAGCTTAGAATTTATGGGACTAAATATATGACTTACTCCACCAGATCCAAACCCTGTCTAGCTGAAGGAGCTGGCAGAAGGTAGGGAGAGCACAGAATCATAGTTGAGCTGCATAGGTCTTGTGACCTGCTACAGAAGTGAAGAGTGTAGCAGCTACAATTTATGTTATTAGCTGATTCTTTCCCTCCATTTCTGCACTGCTACATTATCTGAAGAATATCATTCGTGGCTAACAGTTTAGATTTTCGATTAATTGGCCAATTAACAATCTCAAGATGCCTTTGGATTCCCATTGGGATCCTGACTGATTTATCTGCCTTAGAGAATCTCACGAGTTTATCTCTGGCTCTGACTCTGCCATGAGCTCCAAACATTGATATCCCATTGCCTATTGGTTATCTTCAACATAGGTTATTGTTTTTTCCCCCACCCCCGTAGTTGTTGGCGTTCTTACTGAACCAATCAACAAAGCCTGGTAAACATCCTAGACTATTTCTTCCTCTTCTCCCTTTAATGTCCAAGGCAATTATCTTGTTGATTATATATCCTAAATATTTCTTCATTCTATCGCATTCTCATAATCACAAAGGCCACGGCCTAGTTTATGCCCTTATTTTATCTTGTTTGGATTATCAAAAACATAACCCAAATGAAATGGGTTCCCCACATGGAATCACATTTGAAAAACAGCAGTCCAAAGGAAAACTAGAATCAAAAGAAATTCTAATCTCTAATCCAATCTGTCTCTTAGAAAATACCCAGAGGGGGGAATTACATTACTAATAAACAGCAATTGTATTTAAACCTCCCCACCCCATCTCTGCCTCTTTGCTCCACCCTCCCAGTGGATGACAGCTGCTTCTCCTAAACACTTCATCCCGTCACAAAGCCCAAGTCTAGTGTATCCTCTTCTCCTGCTTGTGATTTCTCCTTTTTCCAATATAAACCCTTTAACTAGCTCTTTTATTGAGACAGTCCTTTTCCCAGTTATCTCGATTGTCCTTCAGAAAGCCTTGGTGCTGTGCAGGAAGAACTTTTCCTTAGAAGTTGGAGAAAAAGAGGAGGAATCAGGGCAGTGAAGAAGAGCAGGAAGGTGTTAGTTTGTTAAGGCTCCCACGTTGTCCTCTAGAGAACTAGTGAAGGGCCACACACCTCTTCCTGCTATTTGGAAGCTCCTGTCATTCCCCAACCATCAGCATCCTTTCATTTCCCACACAAATCCTGCCTACTCCCTTCTATTGGGTCAAATTGCATTACCTTTGGTATCTGTGGAGGTACTGCCTAAATCTAGCTGGTTGTATTCTTCCAAATTCCTGTTAGTACACCAGTCAGTAACATCCCAGTGTTTTGATTTAACTGCTAGGGATAAGATGAGGGCTCATTCATTGAGTTATGTTTTTCTAAAGGTTCAGTTAGCCATGCAGTGTGCCTCTGCCGCAATTAATGTAAATATAAGCCATCACTATGGGCCTTCTGATGTCTGGGAAGGGCCAGAGTTAGATTTGTGGTCATTGCCATCCTGCTTGTGACCTACCCTGCCACACTAGAAGAAAATTGCTAGGCTCATTCTCCAAACTTGGTGTAGTTTGGTTTGGGGGGTTTTTCTGACAGAGAATGGAAAATCTGATGCAATGAACTGTTTGTGTTCTCCTCAAATTCATAAGGTTGAAATCTTAACCTCCAGTGATGGTTTTAGGAGGTGGGGCCTTTGGGAGGTAATTGGGTCAAGAAGGTGGAGCCTTCATGAAAGGAATCAATGCCCTTATAATAGGACTCCAGAGAGCTTTGTTGCTCTCTTCCCACCCTGTGAGGATACAAGAACTCAGCAGTCTGCAAATCTGGAAGAGGGTTCTTGTTAGAACCCAAACATCCTGGCACCCTGATCTTAGACTTCCAGCCTCCAGAACTGTGAGAAATAAATTTCTATTGTATATGAGCCCATTCAGTTGATAGTGCTTTGTTATAGCAGCCCAAAAGGACTAAGACACCCTGCTTTCTATACCTACTACAAATTATCCTGCTGGACGGCTTATTTCAAGAGGCTGAAGCATACCTGCGGCACTGCGAGGATTCCATTTCCATTCCTTAGGGCAGCTATGATTGTCTTGTTTCCTCCTTACTGCTGATTAATGAACTTCACCAATAGTGAGAAAACTAGGGGTTGCTCCATTTTAAGATGAAAGACAGACTGTTCAATTTTTTAGGACAAATCCTCGCAGAAGGGCCTGCTCCAAACTATTCTGATTCGCTGGTGTGTGGGCCACAATGGATGTCTTTCAAAACTGATTTTTTAAAAAAAGGTGAAGCATTTTTCTTATTGATTGGTGCATGGTTAGGAATTTAACACAGGAGTTTCAGACATTCTCTACCCTGATTTATAATTACCACAGGACAGTCTGCCACCGTAATGGAGATCCTGGTGGCCTTGAGTCCGTGGGTAATCTCCAGTGCTGGGTCCTTTGGATGCATATTTCAGGTGTCAGTATTCCTCTGCCTCTGATGCCTTCCATTCTGACAGAATTTCAGTGATATGTTCTAATCATGAAGTAAATTGTTTTTTCTCTGATCTCTGGTGTGGTGATCCCTGTGAATTCCTGATCCCGTGTTTATGGTAACAATTAATCTATTACAGTTGTTCTGCAGCCTGTCTGACCCCCATGATGGATACAGAGTCTCCAGGGGATCATGTTTCTGTCCTCCTTCTAAGGATAATTGTAATTTCTTAATGAATTTGTTGTGGATTAAAAAGCAATGTTCAGCTTATAATTTAGATATGAAGGAAAGCAGAAAACTTGGGCAATGGCTGGAATGGGGAGGTAGGATTAAGGAAAATATTTTAAGATTGGTGAAAATCAAGCCATATTGTACTGATAGGAAGGTTTAATTACAACAATGAGAAGAAGAATTTCCAGGAGCCAAAGGGGAATACTATAGGAGCAAAGTCCAAGGGAAGATGAGAGGGGATGGCATCCAGGGCATATAGGAGTGGAAGAATTTCCCTTAGAATGGAGTAAAACCCCTTCTATTGGGAGAATGGCAGACAAGGAGCCTATGTTCAATGTTACTACTTCTCTTGCCATTCATTCAGTACTCTTCAGTCATCCCTGTCATAGTATTAAATGAGTTTTATCAAAGTCACCAATTTTCTTCACCTTGCCAAACTGATGATAATTTTATGTTTTTTTTTTTTTTTTGCCCTCTCACCAGTATATTAACTATTTGACTACTCCTTTACTTTTAATACATTTTCTATTCAAGGTGACTTTTCTCAATTTCCTTCCCTTGTTTCTCTTTCTACACCAGACTCCTAAATGTTAGAATTGCCCAGGGCTCTGTTCTTTACCTTCTCCTTTCTCTTTCTATGGTCTTGGCTTCCAGTAACATCTCTGTGCTGATGATGTTCAAGTTTGTATCTCTCTCCAGACCTTTCTCTTTAGCTGTGATCTTCTCATTTAAATGTCTAACAGGGATATCAATTCATCATGGCCAACACAAAACTCTTGATTTCCTATCTCACACCTTACCACTCCCATCACACACATGCTTCTCCTCCAACCCACCAGCAGCTTGTGCTGCCCAGATGGCCTCCTAACAGTTTACTCTGTCTTCACAACCCCTCCCACCATCCCAACCACCTCTGCTACAAGCTTATCCACATAGCAGCAAGAGTTAAGTTTCTAAAACATAAAATAGATGCTATTTCTCACCTAAAAGCTACCAGTGATTCACATTACAGCTAGAAGTAAATCCAAACTCTTTTCTGTGGCCTCTGAGATTGTGCTATCTGGCTGTTGTCTACATCTTTGATATCATTTCCTTCTATTTTCTCTCTTATTCAATACATTCTGATGACACAAGCCGTTGTAGAATTAAAACAAAAGATAGAAGATCCCTAAAAGAGAAAGACAAAATAGACTCTGTGTGGCTAACTGGGACCTAAAACAGAACAGAGTCAAGCGGCCATGCCAGGACCAAGGTGCAGGCATGAACTCTGTTCTCAGAAAAACCACAACTTGTACCTGAAACTGAGTGTTCCTTCCTGACGGATGGCCAGAAGCCTGATATAGCTGATCTTAGAACACCAGTATCTATAGGGAACCAACGAATCAGAGGGCTTTCAAAACAATCCCTATAGTCTATGGTTTTTGTCTTTATAAGTCTGCCCTCCCACACCCTTCCTGGAGCATACTTTCTGTTTGTTTCAGAGGCTGCATCTCCCAGGTTTGCAAACTGCAAGAGCAATAAGGTTTTCCTAACTAAATTCTTGTGTTCTAGATATTTTTATTGACACCTTCTTTGTATTCCTCAAATATTCAATATCCCAACATTTTCCGATCTCAGCCTTGTGTCCTCCTGCTCCTCTGGGTAGGATGTTCTGCTGTCGCCTATTCATCATACATTCAACGCTCAATTCAGAAAGCATATCTTCAGAGAAGTTTTCTCCGACTACTTTCGGTAGAGAAGAATCCATATTTTTCTGTTTTGTTTACTTAATAGTACTTGTAATTATTTTATATTTTTGCAAACATGTTACATCTACCAATCCTGTTAAAATGCAGGCTCCTTGAGAGCTGGATCGCTGTATCTCTAAAGTACCTCAGTATTTGTTGACTGATGTAAATTCCCAAGGACATTTTTTATACTTCTTTTCATGTTAGCAAACACATATGTCTGGGTCTCAGCCTGAAACACCAATTCCTGAGCTGTACATTCTCCCCCAAAGTGCACTGCCAACCTCAATGTTGTCTCTACCACATTCCTTTGTTTTTCTGGTTAAAAGGTCAAAAATAATGAGAGCCACTTTTTGCATTTCTTTATATCATTTAAATATTTCTTTTTCATCTCGTATACTGTCAATATTCTTTACATGGATGGCAGCTTCTCACCCCCAAATTTCTTCCATCCTAGTATCTCAATTTTTAACTTAAACTTCTCAAAATATAGCCCAGTGGTTCCTAACTCCTCTGCTTCTCTCCTGCCTCCTACAGAACTACCTAATAGTTCTACCCATTTCCCAAGTAAGTCCTCTTTGTTTTCTTCATCTCATCCACTATGGCAGATTTTTCTCCTCATTATTTTTATTAGCATAATCAAAGGCTTAGGAAGGGACCCAGAGGCAGTGGAAAGAAAAGCTCATGAACTAACATAAATCTCCACGTCACATCCCCTGGAATCCACCCCCTACACTGATGGCAGTGTGGTCTCTATAAAATGTGAATTGCAACTTGCCAATTTCCTGCTTAGTCAGGTCCAAGGTCTCTAACTCTAGACTATGAGTACAATGAAGTCAGGACCTATCCTATAGGTCTTTCTATTTCACCTCTGTTTACTGACTGACTTATATAGCTCTTGTCTCCTGTCAGGCACTCAGTAAATATTTGCTGAATGAACAAATGAAATACAACCTTTTACGGCGTCCTTTACATGTTATAAGCCGAAACATATTTGTTCCTGTTTACCAATTGATCCTCATATTGCGATGCTGGATCATTTGAAGTTCCAGAAACATGCTATGCTGTATCCTGCCCTCATTTTCTTTCTCAAATTGTTCTCTCTGAACCAAATGGCTCTTTAGCCCCAACTTCGTCCCATTTTCTACTTTCATTTAGTTCATTCTTTAAAATTTTGGATCAAGGGTAATATCCATTTCTTCTTTCCCATACATTCTTTCATATCCATTTCTTCTTTCCCATACATTGTGGATGAGAACTAATACGTACTCACTAGATGCTTGTTGAATTAAATGGAACTGAATAATTTAGCATTTCATTACAAAGATTTTTCACATACAGTATTTTATGAGCTTGTCTCAACAATCGTTCTACTTTGGAAGAGTAAATATTACTATTCTCATTTTGCAGATAAGTTTGTTGAAGCTCAGAGAAGTTTGAGTGGTTTTTGTTGATGCAACATGATTTGCGACATAGGTGGTACTAAAATTCATATCTTGTAGTACATACTTCCCAGTTCATGGTGGAGATCTTTGATCTATTTTCATGGTTTCATGGGATCCAATTGGATTGAGCAGCCTTTTAGACTCCTTGGGGCAGAAGATGCCAATTTTTGTTTGTTTGTTTTGTTATTTTGTCTTTTTCCAAACTGGGAACTGGCAAAAGGTCCATTTCTATAGAGATTCAGAGGATGGATAAAGAGGAAATCTTTTCTCTCTTTGAGCTTCAGAAATTCCTCTAGAGACATAATGGGAGAATGAGGGTTGTTTTGTTATAAGGATTTTTTTTTTGAATAATAAAAACACAGTATTACATTTGCAATTTTATCCCACTTCACAGTGTTAAGCACAATTTCTAAAAAACTTAAAACATGCCATTTTTATTAATGGTCCATTTAAAACCACCAAACATTTTGATGTCAATTACTAAAACAAGGTTTAACGCTGTCAAAAAGCATTAGTGCTAAAAACAGTCATCCTCTCTGTATTTTCATCTGCAAAGCATTACAATTTATAAAACAATTTTAACTCTGAATACGTAAGGCCCTATATGAAGGTTTCCATATGTTAAGAATTTTATTTGTGTGTTTGATTTTAAATTGCTTTGAAAAACAGACAGTTGAGGTTTATAGAAAGGAATCTTTCTTTTAGGAAATAAATGTCTCAAAAGTGCAGGGCACCAGCAGTAAAAACATTCTGACCACAAATCAAAAACACATTGGGAAGTGTTTGTTGAGTATACCTTCTGAAACTAGTATTTTGTTTCTATTTGCTGGAAAATTGAAAAATCTGTTGTATCTTGGCATGGCTTAGCCAGTCCCCTGGCCCAGTCCCAGATTTCTTATGCAATAGATGGCATTATTGTATACACGGCTAGGCCACCTAGCCCTCTATTTTCAACACATATATTTTAAATATAAAACGTACCTGCGAACAGTACCATTATTCAGCTATAGTTGCTCCTCACATTGTATTTGCTTGCATATTCTTTTTTCCCTTAAATATTGTGTCTAAGACAAAAAAAAAAAAAAAAAAGAGAAGATGACAATTAATCAGTATTTCAGCTGCTGAGTGGCATCTGGCCAAAAGCCACCAGGCTGACAACTGGAGTTTGGAGTGTGTTTTTGCAAGGCTAATTTAAGGTGAACTTAGATGGATTCAAGATTTATAAGCCCTAAAATGTCCTGACTGGAGCAAAGTTCAAGTAAAGTAATTCTCTGCTCACCACACGGATGGGGCTGAGCCCACACTGCCCTGTGATTTAGTCTATAGTCAAGGAGAATTTTAAAAACAGGCAGAAGGGCTGAGTTTCTGTGTTTTACTTCAAAGGTCTTCTAATAACTGAGAGGATTATGCTCCTCTAACCAGCTAAGAAGGTTAGGTGGTTTTGAGAGAGTGCTTTTATAGCTATCAGTAATTCTGAGTTTAAACTTTAAGGATCGCCTCTAGCGTACATCTGCTTTAACACATTGACGACTGTGAGAAACTCGCACTCCTACCTTACGATTTCACAAAAACTTCAAAATAAATAGCAGAAATTATTAAAGGATTGTAAATACTCCTGGTGCTACATGGAGTGGTGGGATTCGGGCTGAAAAACTATCTGGAAAATCATATAATCAAGCATATTTAGCCTATTTGAAATATTAGCATATTTGAAATAATTTTTTAACTGCCCTAAATATAAGAATATGTTAATTCAGAATAATTGCCACCAAAAATAGGAAGAAGGCTTTTATCTTAGTTTGCCATACACTAGCATGTTATAAGCCAATATTATCAAATTAGGAGGAAGTTCAAATGTTTGTTTGCTAGTGGAGAAAAAAAAAAGAAAAAGAAAGAAAGAAAAGAAACCTTTTCCATATAAAACACTTAGGACTATTTAATTGAAAGGAAAAGGGACAAACAAGAAATGTCTGTTACTTTTAACAGAGGAAGTAAACAATCATATAGTGAAGGAATGCCCTTTATCTAAGGAGTCACCTTCTTTTCTTAATCCTGTTTATCATTATTAGTACAGAGAGTTAAAATAGTCTACAGTGCAGTTACTCTATCTAATAGATACTTAAAAGGTAAACAATCAAAAGGTTAAAGTGCAGCATAGATTGGTTAAAAATAAATGAATTTGTCACATAAAAACACATTGTATTATTATTTCATGAATTTCTTTTTTAAAGGGGCTCAGAAAGAGACACCTATAAGTGGTACAGGGAATTGCAAATTACCTCATTTAAATATAATAGAATGATATTTCCAAAGTGATAAGTTACATCTGGTAAACAATAGTTGATGTTTACAATGGCTCTGAGGGAAAGCAGGGAAGGAGCTTTTGGGATTTTAACTAACATTGGCCTTTGTAACTATAAGAAAAAAAGATAATTAAAGAGGTATTGCTTCTTTCACTTTTAAATATTATTCATGGGCTTCACTAGGATATTTTTCCACGGCAGTGGCAGAGACAAACATGGAGTTTTGCACTACGGATGAAAAAATCATTGTGCAGAGCCTTCAAACCGCCAGACACCAAGCCAGGGGTTACCCATCCCTTGAGCATTCTTAAACAGTCTCGATTTTCCCCCCTAAACACACCTTTTATTTTCTGCAAACGTACATATGTCGTGGGTGGAAGCTTGGCAAGTTCTTTGTCTGCTTCTTTTTTTTTAAAGTCTATTTTCCACCTGCATTGGAATGGGGGCAGCAAGACATAAAAGAGTCTAGCCAGGCTCTGGGGATATGTCCTCCCTGGGAGAGATGTCTGATCTGTATTTTTCTATAAAATGAAAGAGGCCCTTGTAGGGGAGGAAAATTTTTCCTCTACCCTTCTAGATTCTTTTGGCTGGTCTATTACTTAAATTGACATAAAACAGATTAATAGGAGAAAAAAAATTTGATTTTGTAGGTATGGGAGTCACATAGACATCAAGGGTTCATAGATGGCAACTAAGGATTATAAGCCATCTTGAGCTAAGGAGAAGGGAGTAGAGGTCTGGGGCTTCAAAGGGAAGGGAGACAATTCACAGGAAGATGGGAAGAGCAAACGTTTGGTAAACAAATGTTTGTCATGCCATGAAGAGACAATGGTAGACAGAGAGGAATTTGAACAGACAGGCTCTGCTGAGCTCCCCCCAGGTTACCACACCTAGCCCGTACTCTTTGTAGCTATCTCTGGTGATAGCTCTCTTCCTGGACCAGGCCTTCTATCTAAATTATTTTAGGCAGTTAAGGGGGAAGTAAAAAGCTCTTTCTGAGTCTTTTGGGCCTTGAATGTCTTCAACTCAAAATAATCTGCATGCCAAAGTGGCATATTCTGGGGCTGCCACCCCGAACCCCAACATTCTCATGACAGAGAATCACATTTTTTATCATGGAACTTATTTTCTTACAAATGCAGCATCAACTTGGAAAATAACATTTGTGCTAATCTTTTTTATTGACTCAGGAGCTGAGGGCACCCAAATGCTCTATTAAGTTACCTGCTGTTTTCATCCTTATGTAAATTTGTTTGTTATGGTTAGACTCATTTGATTAATTTCCAAATTTTCTAGCTTTACTCACAGCAGAAGTCTTCCATTGACTTAGCTTTTTGCTCTGAGAGTTCCTAACCCCGGGAGCTAGAGTGGACTGGTGTCCTCAGCAGAGGGTGGCCAATTGGTGCAACTCATTAAGTAAGAATGGGAGACTGTAGTCCCACGAGCTGCACTCATATGCACTGCCCTGGGTTTTCCTTTGATATTTCATATGCATTCTAGAGGATGGATTTTTTTTTCTTTCTTTTTTTATCGCTAGGAAGTATTGCATTCCTGCAAGAAAACACCCGTTATTTCATTAACTAATGCCTGACCAGTTTAAAGTGGGCATTCTTTTCTGGCAAGAAGTATACACAATGAGGCTGATTCTAAAGGAGATCCTAACCATTCACTCCTCTTTCCAATCAGACATGCATTGAGATCTGAGGCCATACCTTTAGTGTTACCTCTGGACCATCAGAAACATATTTTAAGATTGGACCCTCCATTGATGTAATAATCTTAAACTTTGATTGTCTTAATAAACATTTTAAATTGTGATTTTAATTAAAATGGGAAAGAAGTAAATCTTTTCTACTTATGGCTTCTATTGAATTAATGATGTTCCATTTCTTTGACACATCTCTTTATTTTATTATGGACTGCCATTTTTTCTGTATTATTTAAAACTGTGTAGACATAGACTTTAAAAACGTGTATATTTATCATTGATTTTCAGGATATTCAGTTAATGTTAATATGGCAACATTAAAATACATTTACCGCTGAAGATATAGCAGCCCTCCTCTGTTTGGAGTAATTTTATATTGAAATTTCTCCTCTATGTACTTTCTTCACTCTGTGCAGCAATTCCAGAACAATTTGTTCTCCAATTTTGACTACAATGGCAGTTATTATAAAAACAATCATGGAAGAGAAATGTATTGCTTTTCTGCCTAGACATATTTCCTCCTATCTTCAAAGAGAATCCCGAATCATAAACTATTAACTTACACTTTTTCTAAGAATGATATTTTTAGATGGACTTAGGGATCCAAAAGATTTCGTTAATATTTTTGTCAACTCAGTGTCAGATGTAAGGGTATGAAGTCATTTAGTCAATCAGCTATGCATAGCTGAATGTGACATATTGCTTGCACTTGTACGCACGTGCACACAGACACGCCCCAAGCCTAGCAAAGCGATCAACAGTGTCTTCAGCTATGTTTCTTACACTAGAAAATCAAAAGAAAATCAAGCCTAGCCAAACAAAACAAAAGTAAGCTTGTCTTGTTAGATGCCCTTGCTAATTTTCTGTTCCAAAAGTGGGGGCAGAGTGAGAGTAAAGAGTCTGAATTTGTTGTTTCGATTCTTTAGAATATGAACTTTGCTTTTACTAAACCTATCATTTCCATCAGGTTTGCTTATATTCTGTAGAACCAGAGTGTTCTAGAGCCCAGTCAAAACTATTGCATAATTCAGCTTACCTTCTTGGTAGATATCTTCTCGGGATATCATTCGGAGATATGGGGACTGCTTGACAAGTAGACTAGTAACTAGGGCTCATTTTTAGATATAACTATAAGATGCACATAAAGCCGAGACTATTTCTTACCTCCAGCATTTTTTATGCAGTAATCTGTTGCAAGCAATGGAAGTGCGCTTAAAAAAAAAGGATCTTGTCATCTGTTGAAGGGTCTCTGAATTCCTCTTGCTACTACTTAGCACTTTTTTCATGATGAGAAATGACAGGGGGAAAGTTTACAAGGAGCTCTCAGGAAGTTCACTCTCCTCATCTGAAATTAGTCAGTGTTTTAGGTGACACACATTCATGTAAAATCTTTGTATAGATTATCAAGTCTGGCATGGCATTTCTTCCACTTTCAGCTCTCGTTTGACATCGTTTGCAGTTTTTCTGGCCCAAGGTAAGCCTGAAAAGAACACAGTGGAAGTCAAGCACTGCTGAGTATTGCATAGCTACCCATCTCTAAAAACAATCCCACAAATTTAAAACAGAAATGAAGCCTATTGCTGTTGTGAAGCTAAAAGTCTATTCAGAATCCCTAGGTGGCACAGAAAGCATTTAGACGTGTTTCATTCACATGTCAGGTAGAGACTTTCATTTAGCGGTGAGATGAATGCTGAATAATGGATCTTTTGAATAATGTAATTAAGAATTCATTAAGGAGGACTTTTTAAAAAAAACCTGACCGAATGCAATGCGTGTGTACTCCCTCCACTGAACTCCTAAAATTTATCATAGAATTGATGATTTTAAAAAATTGGCTGAGACCCAGTTAGAAAAATACTGGCATTTCATTTACAAAATACTGACATTAAAATTCAATGAGGAACAAATATATGTTTGGACTTATTAGAAATTATGTTAAATCAGGATTAAAGATCATTTTAATTATTTTAAAATGTGCTCATAATATAACAAAGGACTTAACCAACACTGTTTTCCTGAAAAGATCTCTTAGTGTTCACCACGTGAACCTTACAATATTGAAAAAATTCACTTCGTTCTTGGATAACCGATCCAATGAGAAATGGCAAACTTCCTTTTTTATTCTTTGCTTTATATGAATTGAAATGATGAAAAATTTTAAAACAGACCCAAACGTAGCAATAGCAGGTCAGAGATTTGCCTGTAACAAAAGCTAATATTGCCATTATCTTTATATTGCTGTTATCTACACAAAAGGAAGGCAGTAAAGGATTTTAGTGTTTTCTCATTGGTGAGCACCTACTAGTATTCGTACTATCCCTATATCCCCACAGCCTAGCTTGTGTCATGCTGTTTGCACACAACAGAGAGAAACTACTGGGAGTAGAGGCAGATCTTTGCGGATATCAGAGTTCAGTGACTGAGAACCTAGGAATATCTTCTACAGAGGCAATGATAGAAATGTTTTAAAAATTATTTTATTGCAGTCATATTGGCTTATAACATTGTGTAAATTTCAGGTGTCCATTATTATGTTTCAGCTTCTGTATAGACTGCCTCGTATTCACCACCGATAGTCTAATTTTTATCCAACACCATACATACGTGCCCCTTTACCCCTTTCGCCCTGCCTGAATCTCCTTCCCCTCTGGTAACCACCAGTCTATTCTCCTTATCTATGTGTTTGTTTATCGTCCACATATGAGTAAAATCATATGGCATTTGTCTTTCTCTGTCTGACTTATTTTGCTTAGCATAATATCCTCAAGATCTATCCATGTTGTCACAAATGGCACAATTTTGCTTTTTTATGGCCGAGTAGTATTCCATTGTATATATATACCACATCTTCTTTATCCATTCATCCTTTGTTCAGGCGTTTGGGTTGCTTTCAAGTCTTGGCTATTGTGAATAATGCCGCAATGAACATAAGGGTGCATGTAGCTTTTTGAATTAGTGATTTCATGTTCTTTGGATAAATACCTGGTTGTGGAATAGCTGGATCATATGGTATTTCTGTTTTTAATTTTTTTGAGAAATTTCCATACTGTTTTCCATAGTGGCTGCACCAGTTTGCATTCTCACCAGCAGTGTATGAAGGTTTCCTCTTTTTCACATCCTCTCCAACACTTGTTATTTCTTGTTAATTATAGCCATTTTGACAGGTGTGAGGTGATATCTCATTGTAGTTTTGATTTGCATTTCCCTAATAATTAGTGATGTTGAACATCTTTTCATGTGCCTGCTGGCCATCTGTATATCTTCTTTGGAAAAATGTCTGTTCATATCCTCTGCACATTTTTTGACTGGGTTGTTCATATTTTTTATTGTTGAGTTGTATGAGTTCTTTATATTTTTTGGAAATTAACCCCTTGTCAGATATATGATTTACAAATATTTTCTCCCAGTTGGCGTGTTGTCTTTTCATTTGGTTGATGGTTTCCTTTGCCGTGCAGAAGCTTTTTAGTCTGATGTAGTCCCATTTGTTTATCTTTTCTTTTGTTTCCCTTGCCTAAGCAGACATGGTATTCAAAAAAGACATTGCTAAGACTGATTTTACCATTTTTCTTGAGTAATGTGGATATTTTATTGAAGCCTCAGAAATACAGAACCATAGAATTTGCAGTCATCTATTTTGTCATGGGAAGGGACCACATTCAATAAATTGCTCTTGCATTCTTTGCCTTGGCATGTTACAAGCCATGCTTATCTGTGGCATAAAGCTTATTATTTTTTCATCAATTTTTTTTCCTTCCAACGATATGAAGGAAAAAAGTCAAGAAATTGATGGAGTAGAATTAATTCATTTGCTTTTGCTATCAAACAAATTGAGTTATATTGGATTAATTACAGATCAAATTGCATTAATATATAACCTAAAATTTATTTTTTAACTTGCTGAGACTAGATTGAAAGCAAATAATGAATCAACTTGAAAGAATTGTTCCCAAGGTTTAAGCATCTGCATTGAACTAACTTGTAAACTGAGCTTGATTTCCCATTCTCTTGAGGATTCTGATCCAGGGGAATTAGACTCTTTAACGCACAGTTATACAAAGGTAAGCGATCTAATGATCTGCCCTGAAAATTTAAGAATGAAAAAAAAGTCCCACCTCTCCAGATGGAATTATTTATCCTGATGGTATGTTGGAAGCTTTTAGTGCTGACTGCATTCTAAGGCTTCCATTTTTATTTTGAAGATCGTTTCTTCCTTCAAAGATTTCTCCTAGTTAATTGGGAGCAGTATAATCTAATGGAATGAACAAGGGTAAAGTATTACAAATATTAAGGGCTAATCCTTTCTTTGTCACTGACTACTGACAAAGCAATGACTACCATTTTGTGTTCCGACCACATTACATTGCCCCTCTGTCTCCATTTTGTCTTATGCAAGATGTGGAATTTCCACTTCCAGACTGGGAGTATGTTAGTGACCACAGGAAGGGAGAATGAAAAATGTTGCCCTCTATGACAATATTACTATAGCAATATTATCATTTATACTAGAAATAGACATTCATATTCATGAAGTACATATGTTAGAGAGACCCAAACTTCATAAACAAACTTGTTAGCATCCACTAACCAGGACGACTTAATACAGTCTGAACTGAGGACATAATTGTTGAAGAAATCCAGTGTAGGAAGTGACCAGAGTTGAGCTGGGTTTATACAATAAATTTTCCAGGAGGAAAGGCATATTTTAGCTAGAATTTTTTAAAATGAAAATTAATCCTAATGTTTTGAAGGTAAAAAGACCTTTAGATTTCCTTTTAAAGAATGGTCTTTTTTGAAGACACACCCTAATGTGACCCCTAATGAGTCATACCCTTGTAGAATCCCCTCCCCTTGAGTGCAGGTGGAAATTTTAACATACTTCTAAATGAGAGAATGTCTCTCTTGTGATTACATTTTGTTATATAAGACTTTGCTTTCGTAGACTAGAGCTAGAGAAATTCTCCTTTTGGTTGTGAAAAAACAAGCAGACATACTGTGAACTGCCTATGAGAGGGCCACATGGCCGGAATAAGACCGAAGAGCCTCAGTTGTATAACTGCAAGGAAATAAATTCTTCCAACAGCCTTGAATGAGCTTGGACGCAGATCCTTCTCTAGTTGAAGCTTCAGCTAAAACAGGTCAGTACTCATGACCCACGAAAACTGTCTGATAATAAGTATCTGTTGTTTTAGGCTGTTAACTTTCTGGTAATCTGTTACTCAGAAAAAGAAAATTAATATAGTCGGATCTGTTCTGATCCTGCAATCAGTAACATAATTTTACCTTGCACCCTAATATGTGTATGTTTATTTACCCATTTTGTACACTACTGCTCTGACACCATGGATTAATTATCACTGAAGTAATTTCTTTCCTGTTTTGTTAGACAAAGGTAAAAATACATAGCAGTTCTAACCTTTTCTTCTTATCTACCCAGTGGATTACCTGTAATATACTTAGAGGTTCTGCACACACCTTAGAGACCCATTGCTTTAATCTGAGATTTCCAAGGTTGTAGATCAGTACTAGTGCAAAATAAATTTAGTTTTACTTCAAAAAATTCCTTATGTATTAAAACCTATATATTGTTACTATTTCTACAAAGTTCCAGATGTCCATCTTCTGCTGATTTTGACTAGACCCCACTAAATACTCAAGCGCGTAGATGAGGAAAGAAGTGAGACACTGAGGAAGGGGACAGAACTGAAGACAACGTTGCTCTGGCTCTGGGCATATAATTCTGTTTAATCTTCAGGTCAGGCCAAAGGAATCTGAAGTTTGCTTGTTCAAACGATAGTAGCCCATATTTGGTAGATTCTATCTATATATGGGCCATATGGGATATTTAGATATGGGATATTCTATCTATACTTTATCTTGGTGTATTCTATACTTTTACTCTCTCATATTCTGCTCTCTTTTTTTAGTCAGAATTTTAGAAGGGAAGCCAAGTTGGCCACAGAATCAGGAAAGGAGGAACGCTATATATATGTTGTGAAAAATGACTGGCAGAAGCCCCATTTTACTGAAATTTTAGGGATAGTCACATAATTTATCCTCTACTGTGCCAAATATCAAGTAGATTTCAAGTTGGATGTTTAAACAATCAATGACTGTTGATAGATTTCATCTCCTATTACCAACCATTGAGGGACTGAAGTTGAAAAAATCTTGGAAATAAGAAGATATTTGTCATTTATTCAGTAATTACCATGTATCTAATGGTGATGGAAAATTGATCCATGTTATATCTTTTAATCCTTACAGTAGCTCTCAAGATCAGTAGAGCAAAGAGCTCTGATCTGGAGTCAAAGTTCTGGGTTCATATGCCCACTTGATGCGACCTTACTTCAGGCTCCTAAATCATTCATTTAACAAATACATATTGCCACATTCTATGAGCCACTCATTCTTCTAGGCACTGGATATTCAATAGTGAACAAAGTAGGCTAAATTCCTCACAGAGCTTAGGTTCTAGTGGGGGAATCCAGACGATGATAACATAAACAAATGGTAAACAAATAAAAATATATAAAATGGTAGGTGGTGGCAAGTGCTCTTAAGAAAAGTAAATTAGAATAATTTGGAGGGAGAAAAAGGAAGGAGAGTGCTATTTCTGCAAAATGGTCAGAAAGGCCTTTCTGAGAAGGAAGGTGTCCTTTGAGCAGAGATTGAAAGGAAGTGTGGACAGAAGCATGTATATATCTGGGGGAAGAAATTTCAGAGAGAGTGAAGAAAAAGTACCAAGGCCCTATGGAAGGAGCTTGCTTGGCATGTTCCAAGGAGAGAAAGGAAGGCAATGTGGCTAGAAAAGAATGAGCCAGGAAGAGATTGGTAAGAAATAGACCCAGATAAGCCCAGAGAAACAAGAGTGGAACTAGGGAGACCAATGAAGGGGTTACTGCAATAATTCAGGTCAGAAAAGATGGTAGCTTTGACTATTGTGATAAGAAGTGGTAGGATTCTGGGTGTATTCTGAAGGTGTGATTATTTGGATTTGTTGATGGATTGGAGTGGCATGTAAGAAAAAGGAGGGAAGAATGACTCTAAGGTTCTGGCAAATGGAAGAACGGAGTTGCCATTTACTGGCTTGGAGGAAACTGGAGTTAGAGCATATGTGAAGAGCACATAAATAATTTTGTTTTGACCATGACAAAATTTGAGATGCTATCAAATATCCAAAGGGAGATACCGAATGAACAGTTGAATACACGGACTTCAGAGTAGTAGTTGAGTTGTTGTTGGTGTTCAGTAGTATTTAAAATCGCAGTACTAGGATGACGGTCATGAGGGAAACACTAGGTCCCCTCCATCTTCTCCCCAGACTTACCTACATGGTAATATCTTGACTGTTTTAGAGTCTACATTAATGTTTTCAATTTTAATAAAAGTTCGGGAGATTTGTTTTTTCTTTTGGCTGAGGAAGATCTGCCTTGAGCTGACATCTGTTGCCAATC
Organism: Tapirus indicus; assembly: GCA_031878705.1. Taxonomy (NCBI): domain Eukaryota; kingdom Metazoa; phylum Chordata; class Mammalia; order Perissodactyla; family Tapiridae; genus Tapirus; species Tapirus indicus. The sequence continues at coordinate 135,941,373 of CM062917.1, read as the reverse complement.
TCCCTCTATTTTGTGTGTCAGCTGCTGCCACAGCAAGGCCAATGATAGACAAGTGGTGTAAGTCTGTGCCCGGGAACTGAACCTGGGCCGCCGAAGTGGGACACACTGAACTTTAGATCTAGGTCACCAGGGCTGGCCCAGGAGATTTGTTAATAGGGAAAAAAGATCTGTTTAAACATTATCCTCAGAAATGTATCAGATAATATACTACTCATCCATCATTCTACATTTCAATCAGAAGGGCTGATTTAACTGAAGAATATTTAACTTATACACCAAGAGAAAAATATCAACAAAGTAGACGTATTCATGTGTAAGTATTTTTGGCATATATTTCTGCTCTTTGGGTCTACCCTGTTATATGATATATTATTCCCTTTTCTTATATTTTTCAATATTCCCTTTACTTGTTTTCTAATGCTCCTTTCTTTTGCCTGTGCCTCTTCATTTACTTTGCATAATACTTCACTTTGCATTTTCTCTTCAACTTTCTTTAATGTTCTATCCAATCCCCACTTAGGTTCTCAAATGTTTTCATGTCCTTAACACTTCCTTCTCTGTCTTCTTTTCTGTTCAGTTTTGACCCTCAGTAACTGGTGACATTTAGCTTGGAGAAGGGCAGGACAAAGTTGTGACTTAAATGCTCTCAACTCATTCCACAAGCATTTGTGGAATAAGGCTCTTACTATAATATAAATTTAAGCTAGACGTCATTAATTCACAGTCTTTTTGAAGATCAAGTCTAGTCGGGAAAACATCATGTTCCCACATGAAAAAAAATTAGAGGAAAACTTCATGGTAATGTAAAAATAATGGCAAAATTTTATAGCAAATGTATACCCACAGATATTGAGGTGCAATGGAGGAGTTGAGTACTGCAGTAGGATATTGTTTATTTAACAGGTTCACATTATCTTATTATATTTTCCATTACCTTAAATTATGGTAAGGCATAAAGGTGTGATATGAAAAACATTTAACAACAGGTGAGGCAGGGGCACTAACCATCAGACTACTTTGGGTATCATTTGTGAATTGGAAATTAAAACCATTATGAGATACCAGTGCACACTTATTAGAACACCTATTTCTAAAAAGTGTTGTTGAGGATGTGAAACAACTGAAATTCTCATATTTTGCTGGTGCAAATGCAGAATTGTACAGCCACTATGGAAAGCAGTTTAGCAGTTTCTCATAAAGTTAAATCTACCTTTACTATACAATCTGGCAATTCTAGACCTAGATATTTACTTAAGAGAAATGAAAACATGTATTCACACAAATACGTGTAAGGTAAAGTTTATAGTGGCTTTATTTGTAATTGCCCCACACTGTAAAAATCAAAATGTCCTTCAACTGGACAAACTCTGATGCATCCATACAGTGAAATATCATGCAAAAGAAAGAAAGAGCTACTGATACATGCAACCGCGTGGATGACTCAATGCATTATGTTTAGTGAAAGAAACCAAATTCAAAAGACTGCTCTATAATATGTGATGATTCTGTTATGACATTCTGAGAAGGCAAAAGTATAGGCACAAAAAACATATCAGAATTGCCAGGGGCTTTGGGTGTGGTGAGGGATCAATCACAAACAGGCACGAAGAAATTTAGGGGGTGATGAAACTGTTTATATTTTGATTTTGGTGGTGCTTATATGACTATGTGTGTTTGTCAAGATTTATAGACTTATACACTAAAAAAAGGTAAATTTTACTGTATGTTAAATTATACCTCAATAAACTTGGTTTTAAAAAATAAAAAGAAAAGAAAAAAATCTATTTTCTGAATATGATAATCAGGTGTTTTGGAGTTGTTTGAGTTTGAACAGTCTATCAGGGGAGAATAATACCCCCTGTATCCTAGAATTAATTCTATTTTATTTTTATCATTAAAAAGTTGTTTTCATTTGACCAAGTATGCAGTTTTAGGAGGAATTCATCTATATAGGGAGGGAAGACAAGAGCCCCTACCTACATATACTGATGTTCCTGATGATAAGACGACATAGGGTAAGCAACAGTAAAAGCTATACTATGTACTGAGTATCTCCCTCATGTAGAGTGTTTCATACATAATCTCTATTATTTTACAACAATCATATAAGATGGATACCATTGTTATATCTCTAGTTTACTGAACAATTCCAGAGAAGTTAAGTATTTTGCCTAGAATGCAGAGGAACCAGGATTCAAACAGATCTTTTTGACTCCACAGTTCATGTTCTTTCTCTGACACCATCCTGTCTTTTAGATCATTCTCACAAATGTCTTCACAAAGAGAGAATAGTCTAAGTTTGAATTATTTTATATTTTAGCTGGAGTTATTAAATACTGAATTTCCTGTCTCAAACACTGAGGATGCTGCGTGAAATACTGAGCACTTATCCAGCCATTCAAGGCAGGCACAATTTGAGTCTAGATTAATCCCTCACAACCCCTCCTTTGCACCTATGCTCAGAATGATACTTTTTTGGTGGGGGTCTTTGCCCGCCTTTCCAGATCGCTTCCAAGATGTTAGTGTCTGGAAAGTGGAAAAAAATTAAATTTTTATGCGACCCAGGATAATTATATAATTATTCAGATATACTTCTTACATACTCTGTGTCCTTTAAAGACTGGATGTCCTCTAAATAACTATAAAATCTTTAAAGACAAAAGCTATCTCCTATAGTTTCTGGTATACATCCTAACTTCAACTCTAAAGCTCTCCACCTAGACAATGTTCAATAAACATTTTTTTAAGGAATAAAGCAATGAATGAATGAATGAAAATGACAATAGAGAATAGAGATAAAAAGTTTTGGGGTGGATAGAGACCTGTATCCAAGTCCTAGCTATTCCCTTTACTATTTGGTTGATTTGGGGTTAATTATTTAACCTAACTAAGACGCACTTTTCTCTACTATAAAATGAGGATAATAATAGCCTCTATCAATTGTTAGTTGTTGTGAGGATTAAATGAGAAAAAGTATGTAATGTGTTGAGCATGGTTGCGAACATAGTAAGTAATCAAGATAGAATGTTTATTAAAAATTTTAGTAGCTATTATTCTATGTTGCTTCATTAGTAAATAAAAATTATAAATTAATAATATTTAGATGCCTCCCCAATTTTACTTATTCTTTTAATTCTTCTAATTCCTGACACTCCTGCATGATTTAGAGAATGTGATTCTACGACTAGAATGACAGTCCACTTTTTAAGTCATTTTACTTGAATTGAATGGGAAGGTGGTTGTAAGGGAAAGGAGAAGTTGGGACGGTGGCTCTGGGTTTTTTTATACACCTCTATATCCACATTTGCTACAATCACTTTATGTAGTGGGAGTCATTTGAAAAATGATTAATTTGATATGAAAATAGTAATGAAGACCCTGTAAAATAAGCAACAGGAAAATTATTCTCAGTTATTCCTGAGGTTAATGATTGGTGGCTTCAAATATGGCTCAAGCATAAGCTGAATCAACCTCTGGATTTATGCCTATTAAATTAGTGTTAGAGGAGTGGGTCTATCAGGAACCAATTTTCAAGAGAACCTGAGGAGCCTCTTAAGGACAGAACTTGTCCTGATGGAAGGGAAAGCCAGCCAGCAAGCTTTTGCCAGACACAGGCCTTTGTGTCCAAAAGGAGAGGCTGTCTCTGAGTAAGCCTTTAAATATCCTTCGGATTTGCCTTTCAGCTTAATCAATAAATCTGAGTCCTTCTGAGGAAACAGGGATAAAGGTAGAGCGGCTGTAATTAACAATGGAAATAATTATTTCATGCAAAGTGAAATTATTTCAAGCTTCACTGCACTGAAGACTTGAGACAGTTCAGTTTCATTTTGTGTCCTCAAATTTTTTAGCAAATCAGTAGCAGTTGGACCACTAGATAGAGGTGGCAGGCTGTGGCTGTTGGAGACTGGAGAATGAGATGAGCCAAGTGCTGAATGTCATATGCTGAATGAGAGGGCATGCTCTGGGATACACAGGAGAAGTTCTCTTGGGACTCCACCCTTAAGGAAGGGAACACTTCATCACGGGACTAAGAGAAGAAAGTATAAACAAAACACAGGTTCACATATTACACTGAGTTTTATTTAAGAGGATGGTGTTATGCTACCAGTGAGCTGTCATTATATGCAAATATGACACTACCTGTTAGTCTTTTAATGAACCTACCTTCTGAGGTGCCCTAGTTGTGATCTCCCTTTTAAACAATGAATGTTTTCCCCATTGTCAGAGTGATTTCAATTTTTATGGAACAAAGAGTAACTTGGCCCATACCAATTGTGACTTGGGCCATTTTGCACTTCAACCAGCTCTGCTAACTGGTCACAGCTAGGGCAGCAAACAAGGCAGTAAAATAAAGACAATACTTGAAAGTTGTGGTTAGAAGTTGTAGTGATCCTATATAGTTGGGTGTCCATTCAATCTGTACAGGAAAGGCAAGGCGACAAAATGTTGGTGAAAAAAGCCTAAAGCAAGTAATTAGTAGCAAGGGGAAGCAATTGCACATTTAGATAGATTATTACACTTCACTTTGTATTGGTATCAGCTTCTGAATATTTCAGCAGCATTCATTTACATACCCACTGAGGATTGCTGAGCAGAAATTACCCTTTGTTCTCAGGCATAGAATTCAGTGGGGTTACAAGTTATATCTAGACTTTGGCCCCTTCAAATAGAAAGAGCTTTGTGATGATACATTGAATGATATGTAATCTTCACTTTTGTTAAGTAAAACCACAGGATTTCCTACAGAATCATTTGTAAGTGTCCACATCATGAGAATCAAAAATTTATCTATCGTGAAGATGCTCTTTGGTGAGAATATTTTAAAAGTAGTTGTGAAATGTAATTTGTAGCACCTGCATTTTGATACTTGTTACACCCATCTCTCCCAGTTCTTTTCCAGTACTACTATTTGAGCTCAGAGATGGTAAGTGTCCTTCCCAGGGTCCCGCAGTTAGGTGAAGAACAGCAACCCAGGTCTGCTTTAGCCCAGTACACTGGCTCGCTCCTCAGGCCTCAGCAGACGATGACTTGCTAAGGGCTACCAAATGAAGTTCAGGTGTCTAAAGACAAGTTGTCCTTAGGTGACTAAATGAGTATTAAGTGCAGAGTATGCGATCGGCTAAGAACTGTCTAGGCCTTGCACACAGTTATTTGGATAAAAAAAAATAGAAAGCGAGTTTTAAACCTCATACATAGATACTAAATAAAACAGTTGATAAAGAATGGAAAAGACTGAATAGAGGGGGAAAATATTTCCCCAAAGAATTTGCTAAATCACTAAAGTGTCTTTTTCAAGCCATGTTCTTATCTCTTCCCACGCTTGCTCCACAGTCTCCTCAAAGACCCTCTGCCAGGCAATTTCAAATGTATTATAAACATACTCGTGTGAACAAGAGCAATAATTCTCCTCGATGCGGGGTCCTGCTGCTGCTGACAATCAGCCCCAGGTAGCCTTTCACTCACCAATCGCGGTTGGCTCCAAAATAAGTTTAGAAAAAAAGTGACTCAGAGCTTAGGATCCAAATGATAAGTAAAATGAAGGAATGCTTGTGTTTTCACAGCTTGTGTGGTTGAGGTGGTCAAAAGTCACTGAGCTGACCCACCCCCAAGAGCCCTCATCATTGCATTCATCTATTAACAACCATTCCCATTTGAGTTCAGGCTGCTGACCTTTTCTCCAGAGTCATGTTTGAAGATTAGCCTTGTAGTCAGGCTAATAGCAATTCCTCCAAAATAAACCACAACCTATATTTCCCTGTTTTTCTGTTTTAAAGTTTTGGCTAGTTTATTAAAGTTTTGACATCTGGAAGCAGGGCCTACCTGCAACTTCATATCGGAAGCACCAATTAAATGAACACAATGGGGATGTTATGGTTTTTTAGAGAAGATGGGAGTTGGAAAGAAGATTTTCCCCTAGATAAAGGTTGTTTGGTCATTGATGAACTTAGCTGGTCACTAGTAGTCAAGGATTGTAAAGACTACAGGCCAGTGCCAGATTTAAATTAAAAAAGGAAAATTAAAGCCATGGCCAGGATCGCTAGAATTTACTCATGAAATTTTGGTTGACTCTCTCCTCTTGCACTGAACCATTACTACATGCAGTGTACTAGACTCTGGACTGTGCTAGACTCTTCTTGCCTTTCAGAAATTTTCATTCTTGTTGGTAGAAAATATGAGGGCATAGAGAACTACAATACAGAATGGTGGGGACAACAAATGAGTTGGACATGTAACAAAGAACTCAGAGAAGAAAGAAGCCATCTTGGCTTGGGTGAGAAGGGAAGTTTCATAGAGGGGTGGCATAGAATGGAATTTAGATTTCAGTGAATGCGGATTGTCATTTTAAAACAATTAGTAAACAATTCTATTTTGTGTGCCCAATATATTCAAAGATATATACTGGATGCTGCGCACGACCACAAAGTTAAATATTGAAGTTTAGGAAACACTGGTCCTAAAGCAGAGAATTGTAGAGGAATACCTAAATGTGCTTGGTGGAGTCAGTGAAAGTTTCAGAGTAAATGTTGTCTGTGCTGAGTCTTGAAAGGTTGGTAGGTCTTCAGCAAGCAGGCAAGAATGCGGTGCCATTTTAAGCCACCTTGACATCAAATGTAATAGACTAAGTTCATGAACTAAACATATGCCCAGGAGAAACTTAGATATTAGATAATCCATTCACTGGAAAGAAACAATTTAAAATCATCTCTTACTTTCATAGGATTTCTTTGGAGGAGATTTCATAAGTGCCCACCCACCCATTCCCATATTTCTCTGGAATACAAGCATACAAGCTCTTTGTTGGAACACTCACATTTTGGTTCCAAATCTAAAGTTGAATATCCGGTTCCCTTTTAGATTGATTACTTGTGCTAGTAAGTAATAAAGGTGGGGAATAAAGGATCACCCCTAAAGAAACTTGTTTTGGTTTGATATACAATCTTGTCTGTTCCGTAGCAGACTGAATGGAGTAGAAATCACATCCCCCTAGAGCCCACTGCTAACATGAGTCTGTATATCCAGAGCTCCTGCTGGCCCATGGCAGTTGGAGAGTGGCTATGTAGAGGGGAAAAGTCAGTTTGTATTAGAGTTTAACTGGATATAATATGTGAAGTAAGCCCACAAATGCATTTAAATTTTCAAGCGTATTTTCAAAGATCAAAACCATAACTAGCTGGATTTGAATGTAAGGAGCATTTAGAATATATACTTTTGTACTAGCCAACATCCCCAAAAGTCTATGTGCTTATATAAATATGTCCATGTAGAGTAGTAAAAGGATACTTACCCTTGTTATTATATATTCAGGTGAGACAAACAGCTTTCTGCTGTTGATTGTCGTAGTGTTTTATTGAAAGCTTGTATTCTACTAAAGAAAGCAAGGTCATTGCTAGGGTGAATTTCTGGTAGATTATTTAAACTTCTGAGAGGGTGAATGCCATTTAGAAATAATGTGGTTTTTATTAAATAAATCTGTCTAATAATATTAAGGTGCTATTTCAATGTTAAGAACAGACAAAGCCAATCTTAGGTACTAAGAGATGGGGGCAGAAGGTTGGGGTCATGGCAGGGAGAGAGTTGGACAGTGGTTAAGACTGACACTGAGCACAGGAAAAAATGAAAAATAAAACTTGCCTTTATTTCTGTATTGGAGGATGGTTTATTTTTGTTTTAATTACCCTCTGCTTAACTGAATTTTCAACAAAGTAAGATATGATATTTGAATATATTTCTAAAATGGAATGGAAACAATAGATTATTTTAGTGATATGAAAATAAAACCTTTTAAATAAATCAGTGAAGATTGATAATAAAAGTTATAAAAGATAAAAACAAGAGTGTATTGTTATTATGATTCTGTATGTCACAAAATTCTCATGCAGATTTTGAAATGTTAAAGTAAGTTTATATCTGTATTTTCTCAAATACAGATATAATACAATATAATACAATTTCTTACATTGAAGGTTTGTAATTTCTAAAAGTCTTGGAAAACATCCTGGGGTACTCTGAGCAAGGCAACACTGTAATTCGACCTTGGATAGATGGATGAGTCATTAACTGTATAACTGCAAGTTGATCTTCATTGCCTCGGGTTATCTCCATTTTATTTGTATAGTTTTCTCACCATTCCTCATGGTTCCTCGCGTCTTCTGAGCTAAAAAAGAGAAATAATATTTTTATTCTCTTCTTTTAAATCCTGCCGTGATTTTTTTCTTTTTGTGATATAACTCTCCCACCCCAAAATGATCCTTGACATGGTTGGTACACCACTTTACAGGTAACTCACATCTCTTTAGGTCTTTGCAACATGCTAGACATTTTATGGTAATAATGTTTTCCATTAGAATATTCAGAATATTCTGTGTGTGTGTGTGCTGTGGAAGATTCACTCTGAGCTAACGTCTATGCCAGTCTTCCTCTATTTTGTATGAGGGTCATCGCCACAGCATGGCTGCTGACGAGTGGTGTAGGTCTGCCCTGGGAACTAAACCCTGGCCACCGAAGCATAGTGCACTGAACTTAACCACTAGGCCACAGGGCCAGCCCCTAGAATATTTAGAATATTTTTAAGTTACATTATTTATTGTTTAATTTTTATTTGCTCTGTTAGGAGCGAGTGAAAGAAATCAAAACATTTTAGCTATATTAATTTAATCCTTTCTTAACCTTTTGCTTCATTTCTTCATTTTCTTAATATCTTTTCCTTAAAATAACAACAACAACAAAAAACAACAAAAGAATCTGGCTCTTACTTGTGTATTTCCTTTCTTCAAAAGGGGAACCACAATACTCAGGCAGCTTAGATTTCCCCCTCTCAAATTATCCCTGCCCCTTCTTCAGTCTTCCTCCACTCCACATTCAATCAGTTGACAAGAACTCTTCTGTTTCATCAGTAGAGTCTCATGTCTGCCTTGTTCTTTTCCTTTCCACTGTCAGACCTAGAACAGACCCTCATTAATTCTCCTAGGGATTCTTAAAATGTTTCCTGATGGGTCTTTACAAGTAACTCCAAAAAATATCTAGTCTGTGAACTAAGTTTCAGAATTTGCTGTTGAATTGTCCACTGTATCACTGTATATCCTCTATTTCAGTGATTTCTAAACATTAAAAAAAATTTCAATAGTAAGGATTTTTTCATTGTGATTTGGTGTATCTATAATATGAATTTTTATTTATACATCTATATCTGTGTTATCTCTGAAAAATCTTTCATGAAATAATATTTATCCATACTGCCTGGATGGGCTTTAATATTTTTTCTACTTTATTCCTCTCCATTCTCTTCCAATATACAGTCAATTTTCATTATTAGTGGATTCTGCATTTGCAAATTTGCCTAAATCTTAAAATTAGTTTATAAGCCTAAAGTCAATACTCACAGTACTTTCATAGTCATTTGTGAACATGTACATGTGCAACATTGTGAAAAATTTGAGTTACCACACAGGCGCGTACCAGCTGAGGTTGAACGAGGTGAGATGCGCTGCCTTCTTGTTTTAACTCTCATACTGTAAAAGTTTTTCATACTTTTATGCTTTTTGTTGATGATTTTGCTGTTTTAAATGGCCCCCAGCATAGTGCTGAAGCACAGTCTAGTGGCCCTAAGCACAAGAAGGCTGTGATGTGCCTTAATGAGAAAATATGTGTATTAGATACACTTAGTTCAGGCAGGAGTTACAGTGCTTTTGGCTATGAGTTCAATGTTAATGAATCAAAAGTATGTATTAAATAAGGTGTCTTTAAACAGAAACACACATAAGACAAGGTTATGTATTGATAGGTGCAGGAAAATGTGTCAGAGTTTCACAGGTACCTAATCTTGTGTTTCCCCTAGGGGCAGTGATTCGGTATTTGCTAATTCAGTGTTTACAGGGTCTCTATAGAACATAACTACTGTGAATAACAAAAATCATCTGTATTGTATTTCAGTTTAAAGAGTTCTGGTCAGGACCCAGTGAAGTTATTTCATGGGCTGACCTACAATTTGCAAAACACTGCCTCACATGAATCATTTCTCTCAAAGGTTACCACTAGGAAAAGCTTTGTTTTTCAGGAGCAAATCGTAGCTATACTTTCTTTTCCCTGAGAGATTTGTGACTTGCTGCTTTGTACTTTTTACCTTGCCTGCCAGGAAACTTAATGCAGGTTTTATGCTCAATTACAGCAACAGTATTAATCCTTGATGTTGGAATGTTTGCTTTTCTGGTTTTAGCCCTGGTTTCCTCCCTTTCTTTCTACCATATTACTTTTGTTTGATTTATTTTTGTGAAGAGTCTTGAAACCTCTCGGGGAAAAGATGGAAATGAATAAAAGAATTAATGAGTAAGTAAATAATTGAAACAAGTCATCCTGGAAGAATGATCCAGAGATAAGAGGCTATCTTTTTATTAGAGACTTTAAAATATAGCATTATTGTTAAATGCTTTGATATTATGTGTTCTCCTTATTAAGTTGATTTTTTTAATGTGTTGTATGTTAACTTAAAAATGTTCTTTGTGAAGATGAAGTAGAAGGGTTTTCTGAAATGTCAGAATAATTAAGTAAGGCTTAACAACTTATGATAACAGTGTAAGAGAATTACAAATTGTATGTTAACATGCTCTCTTCTAATGTCATCTATCTCTTCGTTATTGTGTGAATAGTCACTAATATAGATGATATCATAAAAAATTCTTGCTATTCCTTAGTAATAGCAAAGTAAGTATAATATAGATAATTAAATCATCAAGAGTGAACATCTAGTCATAACCAATAATTTTATTATTTCTACTTAATTTACTCGCTGGGGTTGTTCAGCCTTCCTTCCATATCTCCGAGTACATTAATGAAGATAATTGTAAACAATCAAGCATTGTTGTACCAAATTTCAAACTAAGTGAAAGTTTATGTACTTTTCTCACTTAACCAACTCAAGGTATTTTATGGATTAAGTGTTTCAGTGAAAAAAATTAATGGATAATAAATTCATTAATCTTAAAATTCTAAGATTACATTTTGCCACAATTGTCAAAAGAGTTTAAAAAAATTGTGGCAAAAGTAACAGAGGACATGCCTAGTGAATATATTCTCTGAACATGTATTAATATTACAACTGAGGAAAACTCTATTGTTAAAAATAATTGGCAGCACTCAATATCTGCTGAAAGATAACTATGTCTCCTAACAGGTCTGCAATTTAAAAGGGCCTCTCAAAATAAGCTTTCTATAGCTTATCTCTAATTTTTTTAAAACAATGGAATTAGATGTTTCTCTATTTCCATTACGAAAGAATTGAGAGTATTAAAACTCAAGGTCTATTTTTGGGCGGGGGGGTGGTGAGGAAGATTGGCTCTGAGCCAACATCTGTTGCCAATCCTCCTCTTTGTGCTGAGGAAGCTTGGCCCTGAGCTAACATCCGTGCCCATCTTCCTCTACTTTACATGTGTGATGCCTGCCACAGCATGGCTTGATAAGCAGTGCGTAGGTCTGTGCCCCAGATCCAAACCTGCGAACCCCAGGCTGCTGAAGTGGAGCATGCACACAACCACTAGACCACTGGGCCGGCCCTCTCAAGGTCTATTTCTAAGCAATATACCAATATCCCACAAAGTATAATCTTCAATATTTTCAGAAAACTTGGTAAACATCAGTTTCATGAATACCTTACATTTCTTGTATCAGTCCAGTAGTAAACAAGTAGTCAAAAGACAAAATACATATATATATTTTACTGATAAGAGGATAGTTCATCATTTTGTATCAATTCATCTACTTCCATATTTATATTTGTGTATAAAAAATCCGCCTACAAATCATAAGCATACACTATAAAACAGAACTACCTAAGAATTAAGAATCTTAAGCCTTAAGAATCAAATATGGTGACTGTTAAATTGAAAAATTAGAATATGAATTAATAAACATTACTTATTACCAGTGAATGTCATTATTTGTGCTAATGGAAAGTATGCTTTGGGTTAATTACCAAGAATAGTTTGTGGTTGGTAACAACAGCTTCTAACCCATGCTTCAAGTAGAAATCTTCTCTGAAAGTGGTTCATATAAATAATATATTTATTCATTTATGTTCATCTGACCATGAATTGTAATGGTGATTACGTTCTCGTAGTTGACAGTTCTACAAAGGCCTTATGCCATTATTTTATATTGGAAAAGTCAAATTTTACCATTGTTGGGAAGAGATAAGAAGCTCTTACATTTTTTTAATCATTAAAGACTTGTTAAAGAATATTAATCAGCAATCAACATTTATCTCACTAAGATATGACTAATACATCTGAAATATATGACAGGCAGGACAATGTAGAGATTAAGCACATGGATTCTAGAGCCAATAGCCTTGGTTCAAGTCCCGGTTCCACCAGTTACTATCCCTGTGACCTGGGATGCATAACTTAACCTCTCTGTGCCTTAGTTTTCCTCATTTGTAAAATAGGGATCATTATATGATATCTGTCTTACAAGGTTGTTATGAAGGGTAAATGAGTTAATATTTATAAAGTGGTTGAAACAGAACCAGGCACATAGGAATCATCATGTAAGTGTTTAAGTTAATAAATAAGTAGATGAGAGGATTTATAGCTCTTCAGATAAGAGATGGTTATTCCAATGTTAAAAAAATATGTAAGGCATTTTAAAACTGTTAATGAAACTCAGAGATCATGTAGAAACAGTGGTTTTGTTTTTTTTTTTTTTTTTTTTGAGGAAGACTGGCCCTGAGCTAACATCTGTTGCCAATCTTCCTCCATTTTTTCTCCCCAAAGCTCCAGTAGATAGTTGTGTATGCTACTAGTTGCTCTATGTGGGATGCCACCTCAGCATGGCTTGATGAGTAGTGTGTCAGTCCACGCCCAGGATCCGAACCGGTGAACCCTGGGCCGCTGAAGTGGAGCGCACGAACTTTGCTGTGCCACCAGGCTGGCCCCTTTTATTCTTTTTTGAGGAGGTTTTTGATTTTTTTAATGGAATTACCACTCCCTCTTTTTTTTTTTTTTCCAAAGGAAATTGTATGGGGAATCTCAAAATAGAAAACAAATTGATGTTACTGAAATGGAGCAGAAGGCCTGGATCTTTGCCCATGCCACCTTTGGTTACCTCTCTCAGAGGCCTCTGAGTTATGCCATAGATTCCTGAATTTCTAGAGACAAAAGTTTAAAAATCCCTGATTTTGACTACAATAGCCTTCTTTTACAGATGAGGTAACTGAGGCTTGGAGTTGGTAAATGGCTCACTTTCAAGATAACACAGCTTATTGGTCTTGAGCAAACACTAGAAACGAAGGATCCTTGTCCGTAGCACACTCACTCCCATGGCTCTCTCAAAGCCCCAGATGTCTGGGCCCTTACTGGGCAAGATGAAAACATATTTTACTCTTTCATTTCCAGATAATCCCAATGTCTCACTTTAGAAACACGTCTTCTGACAACATTCCTACAGTTAAATGCTTCTCCCTCCCAATCTATCATTACAGCCCATGTGAAAGGAAAAATAAATTTTAACTTTCTCATTTGCTCGTCAATTGAGTAGGCTCTCCATGTGCAAACTAAGACCAGGCCACCAGAGTGTTAAAATATATTTGAACGTGAATTTCACCCGTGATAGAGTATGATCCTAGCATCTGGGGAAGGGATGGGCATTCAAATTATAGCTTATATCTACACGACACTTCATGCTGTACAAAATGTCTGCACAAACACACTAATAGGACTCAAAACATTCTAGTTAATGGAACAGAGGCCTCAAAAGATTGTGGGAATTAACAGAGGTGGTAAACAAGAACTAAGATTTGAGTCGGGCTCAAATCTAGCTGGGCTTAATTTTCTTACCTGTTTTAAGACTTTAACAATTGATGTGTGGTTGTCTATTTTTGATTGCTAATTACATAAAAATCAACTTTTACAAGTGATTGAAGTTAAGGTAAAATATTAGTTATATAGCACAGGGCAATATTACAGGCTTAGAGAGGAACCTAAACTTTATAATACTGAGAAAGTGTTTTTGAATGTAAACAGATTGTTAAAATTTCCTTATTCTTGATATGCACAAACATGATTATTTTACCTTTCTTTGTGCCTTGATGAACATACAACTTAATGTATCACAAAATAACTTACTATCTCAGGGCCAAAAATATATGGTGGCCATTAATAGCTATTTCACACATTTAAAATTAAGTGAAATAGCTAGTGATATGATTAGTTTTTGCTTATCAGAATTTCTGAAGTTGGAGAAAACAATACTAACTAGGCCAGTGAATCATTAATTACATCATATTGAAATAAGACTTAATCTTGGATTGTGAATAAGGTTAAGGATTGTGGCATCATATCTATAAGTGGAGGCTAGGCCACCACTGGCCTCTGTGTGGTCATAAAATTTGGGCTGAATATTGCTTTTTAAATAGAGCAAAGTGACATGAAAAGAAATGTGTACCATCAGCTGTTCTTCCATTAACAGGATTCTCTGGCGTGCAAATCACTACAGTGGAATGATGCATTGGGGCATAAGGACAATGAATCAGGTAACAAATTGAGTGTAACACTAATTATATTCACTATGAACCGAAATATATACATTTGATGGCCGTGATGGCACACCGGTGTTCAAAGCCCAAAGTGAAAAGTGCATTTTCAGTTCTCTCTTTATAAAACTCAACAGCCCGCTACAGTCTGTGTCTGGCATCAAGTTCTAATATCTACCTGTGTTTTCACTGTGGAAACCCAATTCCTAAAGGAAAGGTCATTATCATTATTAAGTTTTATAAGAAAATCAGTACGTATCAGTATCTGTTTAATAACGGAGACATCATGAATGTCAGACTTAACACACTTTACAGAGTGCTAATAACTCCTAAAGTGTATCCTTGTCTCAAGCTGAAGTCAGTATCGGAAATTTTATATTACCTGCTCTGCCTGAAAGCATTAAAAAGTATTTCCGTAATAGCTAGGCTAAAAAAAATAGTGACTTTTTACAACTTTGCCTAATTTTTGGTTCAGTTTCAAAGGTGATAATAAAGTCAAGGATACTGTCATTGGCTTGAATTAAGCAAGGGGATCATTTTAACCACATACATCTTGTGTTGCCTTCAGGATGAACTAAAGCATTCCTGTGTGCCTCTGTTTGCAAGTTTGTAAGGTACGTATGTTTTAGACACGTTATTCGTTCCATCGAAAATGTTTTTTTCCACATTTCTTTTAGTTCTGAAATTGCGTAGGTATAAAATATGCATTTATTCAGAAACTAAACAAAAAACTTCAGTATTTTCTGCATTACAATGACCCTAATTCAAGTCCAGTGATAGATTGAAAGAGGTTGTTTCTTTTTCTATTATATTTTTAAATTAAAAATAGGAAGATGTAGTTTCTACTAATGAGTTTTGTAGGGCTGTTTTAATATGATGTCCCTTAGGAGATTTCCTCACTCGGTGTGAAGGCTCCTAAGAGGTGCCTGTGCACCTGATTAATTCATAAATGGCACTGAGGGCTGCACATTTGCCCAATCCTAGTTAAATCATAGTAGGCGGCTATTCCTCTGTAGGATGCATTGCAAATTGTGATGCTCTTATTATACACCTAATTACAGCATTCTACACTAGTCTGAGTCTTTCCATAAATTCTTATAAATGTGATGGCCATTTTAGAAGTTAGAGATCAAGGTTCATTAAAACGACTTCAATCCGTATGATTGCAATGGAACAATGACTTGTGACTCAACAGAAAATTCCTCTGAAATTCTAAGAATATATACATGTAAAATATGGAGAAATTAAAATACAATGATTTATGAAATTTTGTGCTATAAATAATAACAAGCAGCTACTATGGGGATACAAGAGGGAAAAAATGAAAAACATCTGAAAGGAAAGATGTCGTAGTTTTGGAATGAGTAATAACGAAAATTTTGTGTTTTGTAGCACAGTACTTAACCCTTCTGTGCCTCTGTGTCTCATGGGGGGAAGTAATCCAACCTATTTTACTGAGTGTGAGAATTAATTAATTAAAATGTAGAGTGCTTAGAACAGTGCCTGACACATAGTAAGTTCTATGTAAGCTTTTGTATAGAGCTTTTTTTCTCAAACTCTACCCAATCTGTCACCTAAGTGGGATGTCCTGTTTTCCACTCTTTTGCTTTAGCCCAAACTAATTCCAGTGCTGTTCTCCTCTTAACCTTTGACCTTGCTTCTTTTCTGACGTTTTTCTAGTTGGGAAGAGAGGAGTTTCCCCTTTAAAATTAGAGAGACAAGATGGATTAGAGCTTCATCAAACACAAATTTGGACAGGTAATACTTTTTTTTTTCCTAGGTTTATAGCTGAAAAAAGAAATGGGCCCAGTGGATAAGCAGCATGTAGCTAAAATTATTTGACTTCACATATGCCTTTTATAATTTCTCCCTGTTATGTGAAGCAACAGTATTTATTGAGATGTAGCATTTACTGCTATATGTTAAGATAAATGTTCAAGTATCTTCTGAATCCTAGCGTTTCTGGAGATACACAAGTTCTATCTTTATAAGTTAAGAACCATTCTACTGAGCTGAGTCTATAATTTAACTCAGTCAACTAATAAATCACGTTTATTATTTATCTGCCCTTGTGATGTAGATATAGGTCCAGGAACCATCTGAACATTTATCTAAACCCGGAGGCTCCTCTGTCAATATGATCCTTTGCTTTTATTCAGGAGCTCAAAGATGTCAAGTATATTATATTAAAGAGAGGAAAGGAGTATGCATATTATTAATGTTTTAAATTAAACACAAAGAAAAATGAAGCTCAAAGAAGTTAATAGGCTTATCACAAATTTGACAACTAGTTAATGGTGTGGATAGAACACATGGCTTGTGATTCATAGACATTTTTCCTTCCAATCTGCATTTTATCATAAAGCACAAGAGACAGAAAAAAGGAACTATGAAAAGGCAAAAATATAAATGTGAAAACATATTGTGAATGTCAGCCTAACACTTTTTTCTTTTAATTCACCAATAACATAGTCACCCAGAATTTGAAACTCTTTTATGACCTTTCCATCTGACACAGCTGAATTGTTTCAAATCAGCTAAAAAAACTTAGACATATTGTGCAGACTTGTATGGTCTAATGGGTATAACAGCAATTCTTTTCCCTAGATGAAGATGTTTTAAGTTTTAATAATACAGAGCCTTTCACTTATAAAATTATCCAGTTTATAAAGCACAATTATCAACATTTTAAAATACTTTGGATGTGTGCCATTTGACCATCTTTTTTTTTTTTTCACATTTTAGACCAAAGCACAGGGAAACTTGATCATTTAGAAAAGCTCTTCTGACCCCAGTCAAAATAAGGTAAAGAATTAAGTGGTTACATGTGTTGGTAGGATAAAATTTCCACTAAGGTTGAATCAGCAAGATGATGCTCTAATCTTTTCTTGGGCAAAGAAGTACATTGTATTTAGAATAAATGACATATCTGAGATTCTAGTCCCTTAACATTGGTGGTTCACTTTGTATATGGTGGCAATGATGGTCATATTGGTAGGGAGACAGGTTGAAGATGAATCCCACTACACCTTATAAAAGGAAGAGAGAAGTTGCTTCTGTTGGTGTTCTATCCATACTATTAACCAGTTATAATAGAATGATAACTTGCTCAACATTAGCTTGCTATCTAGCATTAGCCTGAGGAGTGGACTAATATTCAGATTCAGCATAAATAGAATAAATAAAATTGCAAAAGTTTAACTTATCAAGTTAATCTGAATAAATACAATTATAAAACAAAAATTACTTATTCTCAAAAAGTCTAAGATGGTAGGATATACTGGACATTACTCAAACATCACACAGTAAATTTACTATAATCCTTGTAAATATTACTTCTGAATGTTATCCCTAACAGTCATATTGCCTTTGTAAAGACTACAGGGTATGAGTCCTTGAGATTTTAACTGCATCCATGTGTGAGTAGCCCACGTTATCTCTAGGTGAAATGCATTGCAGGATTTTTTCTTTTTTAAGTGGGTGGTGGATAGAAGGGGTGATTGAGATTCTAATAAATCACCAAAGCATGCATTTTTAAAAAAAAATCTATCAAGCTATATAACAGTCATCCTTAAAGCTGGAGTAAAAATTACTAAAAAAAAATTTCTTTGGGATTTCATAAAGCCTCTATTGGCTCTGAAATTTTTTCCCAAAATTGAAGTAGATTTTCTATTAGTATTTGATATATGAGTTAAATACAATGTATTATCAATTAACTTTACCTGTTTCTTTTTACTCTCTTAAATTTATTTTTTATTGTTTTAGATTGGTCTTAGGTAGGCATGCAAAATCTCTTGGATTCAATT
The DNA here is from genome assembly GCA_031878705.1 of Tapirus indicus. NCBI lineage: Eukaryota > Metazoa > Chordata > Mammalia > Perissodactyla > Tapiridae > Tapirus > Tapirus indicus. The sequence goes on along the minus strand of CM062917.1, from coordinate 135,923,046 downwards.
CAATACACGGGAGATTATATTAAAGGTTCTAGGCTTCTCATGAGGTGTGGAAGGACCATAGAAGTAGCACATTGGCCAATAAACCTGAAGGGACTTATGATTGGGATTTAAAAAAAAGAGAATTCATGACCATGGTGACTGGAGGGCATGGATGCAATAGGATTGGCTGCCAAAAATGAATGCCTTGTGGGAATTGTACAAGTTAGAGGAAATTGGAGGATGGTGATAGACAAGTTAGCTCCTCCCAACCTCCCTGAATTTGGATCGCTCATGGAGAGATGGGATGAAACATGGGAAAAGGCAATATAATCTTGAAATGGCAAATTTAAACTGAAAGTGGATGAGTGTACCCTAAAACGACAGGATTATGTAAAAATGGAGGGCCATGAGCTAAGTTATAGAGTTCTAAGTTATATTATTCTTTAATATAATTTTACACATCTGAGGTTGTGATTATAAAATCATACCTCATCTCTGATATAAAAATTTAAAGAAATTATTAAAGAATGCTTTAACTCTCAAAATGTCTTGGCTTAAGTTTTGGATTCAATGTGGAAGAAGAATATTATCCTGTCTGAAAGAGTTATTTGTCCTAGATAATTAAAACAAATTGTTTTGTTTATTGTCCAGTTCCAGATTATTAATCCAAACAATACTTATTATGAATAAATCAAGAAGCAAGGATTCAGATAAAGCCTTGAAATCTGAAATCACACAAATTATTTACAGCAAGGGATTATGAACCTTGAATTTAGCAGAGACCTGACAACAATAAGTTGGGAATAAATGTTATGATTGTCCTTATTATTGTTATTAGGTACCAGTACTAACCAGTTTAGGAGGGAAGGAGAGCATTCACGGGGAACTCCCCTGGTCTTACCCATATCCCCCTTCATGATAATATTGTAGAAGTTGGAAGCAGACTTTGAGAGAGAAACTTGAATTTGCCAAATGATCTTTTATACTGGAGTTTCTAATTTCCTTTGTTGAATGCTGCTCTGAAAGCCACAGCACAATCCCTATGCAGTAGTGGTGAGGGAGGGACAGGGCAACTCATGGACACACATGTTTTAATCAGTCTTCAGTTGTATTAGTCCTAAGGTGCCTTGAACTTATCCAGTGATAAAGTCAACGCTTTGTTTCTATTTACAGTCATGGTTAAAAACTGTTGGTATAAAAGTAAATTTCATGGACAGGAGGATTATAGTAATATCTCCAAAACAACGAAGTTTCTGTCTATTCCAATTGGTATTTATGCAAGTGTGTCTGTGACAATTTAACACCCTAAATATGATCTAATAGCTCTACTGAATTTTACACTGAATATATCATAAAGGTCAACTATATTAAAAATATTTGCATATGGCATTGTCCTATTCTGAAAATTTATGAATTTTAATAAAGTTGGTTAGATTTTTATAGCCCACAGTTATAATTGTTCATAATCCAGGAATATTATTTAAAAGGAATTGAAGTTATATAAAAACACTTAAGAGCAGAATTATATCTTCAGCTTTCACATTACTTTTTGCATACTGATTATTAATTTCACCACCATAGATGAAAGAATACTTAATTGTTTAAGATGAAAACTATACCTAGCTTTGTAAATGTGTTTATAAATTAGCATGTGTACACATGTATCCTCATGATAACTTATGATTTGTTAAAACACAAACAAATGAACCTATGGAGTAATAAGTACTCTGGTCTAATACTGTAACTATTAAATAGTTGTCTTAAGGCAAAAGAACAACAACAAAAAGAATATTACGTAATTGTAATGAATGAGTCATGAATGGTGACAATAACTAGGCTCCAAATCAACAAAGTATATATAGTTCCATGTAACAAAAAGTAATAACTTCATACATTAAAAAAATGGAAAATAAAGTTTTGGAAATTTATTTTAGAACGTTTTCTAAATTGAATAATTCCAACAGTCTCCCTTCACTGTCCTTCTCCTTCTACGGTAAACCAACTATGGTTTACTTCTATGATAATACCAACTTCTATGGTATTACCAACTATTCTTTTTAATTTGTTTGTTTTTCAATTCAGTTGAGCACAGCTTTATTGGTGGGTATACAAAAGTCAACAAGAGGCATTAGCTGTCCTGAAAAGTTTCACAATTAGTAAGGAAGATTATTTGCTCATTTATGCTTGCTCCAAAATGTACCAAAAGTAATTTAAGTCATCCTTAAAAAATACATTGTAACATTATAACATGATTAAAAATCAGGTAAGAGTGATGAAGGGGAGAATAAACAAGAGTAGGACATAAAATGTAATTAGAAATAAGATTTGTGCATTATATACATTCAATGAAATCACTTTTGGTGAGATATGTGTAATACAATGTGTAATTAAGTATACAATAAAAAAAGTGCAGTAACAGAAAAAAGATGTAATGCATAACTCTGTAGCTAATTTTTTTGAGATTTTAGCTAGATCAAAGATTTATAGAAGACGTGATATCTGACCTCACTTGAAGGAACAGGAGGAAGAGTAGACACATAGAGTAGTGGGTGGAATATGACATGCAAAGGTTCGTAGGCATGAAACAGCATGGTATAGAGCTGAGCAGTTTATTTGGGAAGTCTAATGCTGCATTATAAAGTGGAAGAAAGGATAGGTAGGGTCCTTGGTGAGTGTGCAACTGGTCAGATCTACCATGCACAACTTTTTGTGTTAGAAAAGTACAGATAAAGAAGCAGCTCAATGACCCATTGAGAGGATGGTTCAGTTGAATGATTGTGAAGAGAAGGTATGAGTTGATTACTGTTTTTTCAAGACTTTATTGGGAAAAAATCAAACATAAAAAATAGAATAGTATAATGAACCTCCAGGTATTCATCCCCTAGATTATTGAAGACAATGTCATTTCATCTATATTTCCACCAACCACTCCTTGTACCACACTAGCACCACCACTGGAATATTTTGAAGCAAATTTCAGACATTATATAATTTCATCAGGAAACAGTTCAGTATATATCTCTATAAGGTACGGACTTATCAAAAAAATAACTGGAACACATTAAAACATTAACGGTAATCCTTTAAGATTCTCCAATACCTAGTCAATATTAAAATTTTTCCAAATATTTTTTCAAAAATTCTTAAGGATAATATATTAAGGATGCCTTTTTGCCCTGGTTTTATCTGTATATTTTATATAAAAGTGCATATTTTGGCTAAACTAATCAAAATACAATTAACAACAATGGATGTTTCAAATGATAGTGGCTTATAATGAAAGTCTTGGACTATTGAAATTCTAGGACACAGGATTCAGTCATCAACCGCTAGGATGAGATGAACTACTACAGAGTCAGTATCATCTGTAGTTTTGTAAATGGAGAAAGGTGGCAGAACATAGCCCAATTCAATTTTCAAAGATGTGTTAGTGAAAGTCATTTCAGAAATGATTTCACTACTTTATGGAGAGCTGAAAACTGCTTGAATATCCCCTATATCTATTTAAGAAAATAGTTTAGGTAGCTATAGGAAATAGATGAAATAGTTACTAAAATCAGTAAATGCAAAGAAAGCAAAGGGAAACATAAACCAGACAAAAGTACATTTCCAGGACAAAATTTTTAAGTATTCTGTATTTTGTCATTTGTTAAATCACAAATAGGCATACACAGAGCCCCAGTTCAGCATGCGTTTTTGCTAACATAAATAAAGTTTGGGGCACTGCTCTGCGAGTCAACCAGACTGGACCACAAGTTACAAATGATATATATATGTATAAAAGAAGTGTCAGAGACTAATTGGAAAGTTACAGTTGGGCATGAACAAATGTTGGAAACAAACTACAGGAGGGTTAGAGGACTTAAGCTAGAAAGAACAGACAGTTCTACCTGATAAAATGAATTTAGCATAGATACTTAAAACATTTACTATTTGTAATATTTATATCAGAATTCATAGACGGTGTTATTTGAGCTTCAGTAGATCTTCAAGTGGTTCCCTAACTTAAACTGAAAGTGCTTATTAAGAAGTAACAGATGGAGGGGCCGCCCGGTGGCGCAGCGGTTTAGTCCGCGCTTGGCAGCCCGGGGTTCGCGAGTTCGGATCCCGGGCGCCCGCCGACGCACTGCCTGTCAGCCATGCTGTGGCGGCGTCCCATATAAAGTGGAGGAAGACGGGCACGGATGTTAGCCCAGGGCGTCTTCCTCAGCAAAAAAGGGGAGGATTGGCGACGGATGTTAGCTCAGGGCTGGTCTTCCCCACAAAAAAAAAAAAAAAAAAAAAAGAAGTAATAGATGGAAAAAAAGACTCAAACTGCACGTGGTAAAATCAGAGTCAACATATAGTTTATTTGCAAAGGAAATTGTTTTTCAACTAAAATCATTGCACCTACTGACTCACCAATAATATTTTCCTATAATAAAGGTAAAATGATTTTTTAAAGTGTTGAAGGGAGATTTTTCAACTTAAATAAGTTTGTTGGGCAAGAGAGTTATTTAGTAATCAAAAATGACCAATACTGCTTTGAAATCATTTTCAAAACATACATCACACACACACACTCACACTAAGTTTTTTATCAAAGGCAGAATAAAAAGAAATCTTAGCTCATCAGTAACACGAAGTGTGCAAGTCCTTTATAGCTACAAACTCCTTCAATCTACTCTACAATGGCAGGCAGCACTATACACGCGGTAAACAGTTGTGCCCAACTTTAGAGCCTGCAGAGGTCAGTATAGCGACAGCAACAAGACATCACGTAGATAAGTTGATCAATATTGAAGGTGGACCATTAGATCACATACTTATTTACACGTACCAGCATCTTGAACATTAAAATGAAATTTGTAATAATTAGAACAACCTTTGAGTAATTTGTCTTTACAATATATGCATTTAAAGAAAATCAACATTTGGAATATCATTGTGCTTAAAAAAGTGGGGGAGGCAGATAAGAAATGAAATTTAAAATGAAAGTAATGACCACTTTATATAAAAATAAATGTCCTCCGTGTATGCTGAAGGATCTGAAAAATGTTCTATTCCTTTGAACTTGGGATTATATTCCTCACACTTGATTCACCAACTTCTGGCACCCATCAGTAAAGCTCACTGTTAACCCAGGCCAAGCTATGATTTGTTGACATTGCTATATAAATAAAGTTTTCTTATTTTTAGTAATATTCCATAGAATTCAAAGTAAAAATGGCTTCAAAATGCAATAATAGCTTCAGGTGCAATTTACAATTTTCTATACACACACTGAAGATAAGTATTTTAAACTTGAACATGTAAATATGCACAAATATATGTGCGTGTATTCCTTTTCTTATGAAAATATTTTTACAATTTGTTTTTTGTAAAAGTGAAGAATTGACAGGTTTTAGAAAGTGCACTCTGATATCCAGAAGCTGTCTTCTCCATAATGACCTGTCAGTGACCTTTGTCGTGACATTGAAGGACTACCCTCTCCACGGGTGAGAAGTAATTCAACTTCAATGGTTCCTCTGCTCCAGACATGTATAAAACAGAGACTATAAACATATACTGTAGGCTTATTTTGGCTCCAGTTAAGCTGACACCATCAAACTCATTTAGTTTAGAACTTGCAGACATGGTTTCAGTGTCAGCTCTCTGCTGCAATCCAGAGGTTAAAGAAAAGCTAGCTAAAACCAACATTGGGCTTTTGCTGGGACAGCAGTTGTCTATTGTAAAGTAAGTTACTCATATTTTATAATACTTAATGCCATAAGTGCCACTGTTTGTCTGGTGTTTCTGACGCCACTGTGGATGGGCAAAGGCAAAAGCTTTTTCAGAAGATTAGAAGATAGATAGAAAGTGAGATAGATTAAATAGGCATATTTTTAAAAAGAGTAACCATTTACTCTTTTAAATGTAAGCTTCACTTTTCATGCTTTGGTATGCACATGTGCAAAAATGCCAATGAGGTACACATGGAAGCAATAAATTTTTTCTTTTGTTGAGAAACACTGGCCCTCAGCTCACATCTGTTGCCTATCTTCCTCTTTTTGCTGAGGAAGATTGGCCCTGAGCTAACATCCCTGCCCATCTTCCTCTATTTTGTATATGGGATGCCGCCACAGCGTGGCTTGAGGAGCAGCATGTAGGTCTGTGCCCGGGATTCAAAATTGTGAACTCTGGGCCGCTGAGGTGGAGCATGCGAATTTAACCACCATGCCACCGGCCCGGCCCCCAAGCAATAAATTTTTATTGTCCACAAATGTACACTTTATTTTTTTCTATTTTTATATTTGTTGCCATTTTTATCTAAAATCTTAAAAACTTCTCTGAGAACAACATCTTGGTGTTCCTATGGTATGGCCATATTTCCTAATCCATGGCAGTATAATGGCCTTTTAAAAGCCTATGAATTAGGCAAAGATAAATAACTCTACATTGGATAGAAAATAAAATTAGTAATGCTAATTAATATCTAGATATCACATTCTACATCCTACCAAAAAGTAAATATTTAATTTATATAAACTGGTTACTTATTAGGCCACAAATAATACCTAAAAACACTCAAAATGCATAAGGTATTTAGGATGCTATCTTAATACAGTGCAATAAAACCAGTGATTAATAACAAAGTACAAATGTAAAATATCTTGCACAATTAAAAAAAAAAAATCTCACCTGAATGATGCTAAGATCAAGGAGAATGTCAAGCCTGAAATGATCACTTGTTAAAATGACAAATGGGCTCATCACAAAACAAAATGTATGGTATGTGTCCAAAACTGTAATCAGACAAAAATTCAGAGATGTGAATGCTTAAATTTAAAAATAAGAAAAAAAAATAAGTATTAATGTAAACAGGTGGACAAATGAAAATAACCAGAGTTGAAGAAAGCAGAAAAATATAAAATAAATAATTTTAAAAATAAAAATAACCTCTCCAAGATAATGTCTTTGAAGAAAACCAAAATATGCAAATCTGTAATGTAGCTAATCTGGTATGGTCTAGTGGGCTTTCCAAAGATGTCACATCCCAAACCCTAGAACTGTGAATATGTTATCTTATATGGTAAAAATGACTTTGGAAATGTGACTAAGTTAAGGATCTTGAAAACGGAGACTATCCGAAATTGTCCAGGTAGGCCCAATGTAATTACAAGATTCCTAATAAGAGGGAGGCAGTAGAGTTAGAGTCAGAGAGATGGAAGGACTAAAACAGAGGTTAGAGAGGAGAAAAGATGCTACATTGGTGGCTTTGAAGATGGAGGAAGGGGCCATGAGCTAAGAAATAGGAGCAGCATTTCGAAGTGGGAAAGTCAAGGAAATGGATCTCCCCTAGAGCCTGCAAAAAGAGCACAGCCCTGTGGACACATTTTAGACTTCTGATATAATTATATCTCATATATATGCATATAGATAATATTTCAAATAAAGTTTATATTATATATAATAAGGCAATAGATTATATAATTTATAAAAATCTTGTTTTTATATAAGAAAATTGTGTTGCTTTAGGGCACTAAGCTTGTGGTAATTTGTTACAGTGGCAATAGGAAACTAAAACAGCTAATAAAGGAAAGCAAAAAATCTCATAAGGAGAATTAAAAATAAGGCTGCACATAAAACAATATGTATGGCTGAGATTAAAATTAGGGGATCACTAAATACAACTTAACGCTAATAACTTCGAAAATTTGAAAGAATGCAATAATCCCCTGAAACGATTCCAAAATTTGGCCAGGGAAGTATGCAAAAATATATAGTATAACACACTTCCAAATCTAGATACAAACATTTCTAAGTAACTTCAGAGAAAACCCAAAAGAATATTAAAAATAAACCACTGTGATATATATTAACACTTTAAGCTTCAAAACAATCCCATGAGGAAAGTGCCCTTATTAGCCCCATTTTACAGATGAAGAAACTGAGGTTAATGGGCCCTAAATTATATACCTAATAAGTTTCAAAGCCAGTATGGAAACATAAGGAGTCTGGTTTCAATACGTACATTGTAACACTTTTATTCCAGGAATGTAAGGATGTATCAAAATAGAGATATCAATTTCAGTAAATCATTGAATCAATCAATAATTCAGAAAAAGAAATATCATAATTTTGTCATATTTCAAAAAAAGATTTTGATGAAATACCATATTCCTTTTAAAAAAAGTTTGGCACAATCTAAAAACAAAAAAATGCTATGATAAAATTTACTCCAACAATAACCAGCATTTTACTTGATTTTGAAACGTTGAATACATTTTTCTTAAAATTAGAAACCAGACAACATAAGGATGTCTATTATCACTATTATTCAAGATGGTTCTGAAAGTTCTAGAGAACGTAACAAAGGAAGAAAAAAATGAGATGCTAATATTGGAAATGAGATAAAATTATCATTGCTAGAAATCACACAATTGGTTAGAAAACTCAAATTAATTGATTAAAAATGTTAGACCTAATAAGGAAGATCAGTAAAAGGTGATCAGTTAAAAAAATCAATATGTTTCCAATATATGACTATAAAAGTTTAGTTAATACAATAGCAAATTATCTCATTCAGAAAGCAATGAAAATATATAATACCTATAAATGATTCGAAGAGGAAAATATGTTCCAAACTTGTTTGAAACAACTCTATAAAGATTTGGAAAGAAAAAAAGAAACACTTCAATAATTAAAATTGTGAAAAACAATATGTAACTTTTCTTAAATGCTTTACTCTGGGGTAGACCTTGTGTTAAGTTATACACAAACATATATATAGAGAGATATATAGATATACATGTATGCATGCTTTTCTAAGACTTACAATATCTTATTGGTTAAGGTAATCAGTCATTATTATTATTATTTGTAGATGAAGAAACTGAGATTTTGAGAGGTTAAGTGGATGACACAAGAGTAAACATTGTCTTAGGCTGCACAATTCCAGATCCTCCCATTTTAACACTTTGTAAATGACTCAAAATCCCCATAAAAAAATTTGGGGAAACTTTATCAAACGATTTTCAAGTTCATGGGTAAGACTGGATCCATAAGAATAGTTAAGATAATGCTTTAAAAATGTACCTTATTTAACGTTGTACTTGGCTTTTAAATGTTAAAATACATTGTAAAATTATAATAATTAATAGGGAGATAGCAGTACAAGAAACAGAAGAGAAACATCATCAAACCTAAGTATCACTTAAAAAACTAGTATATTATAGAGATGGTATTTTAAATCACTCCAAATTGATTAAATATTTTCTAAATAGTGCTAGGACAATGATTTCTTAACCATAATTACATTCCCAATAACATATTATACTTCAAAATATAATCCAGGTTGATTAAAGAATTAAATACAATATATGAATCTGCAAAAGAGCAAGAAAATATGAGCAAATATTTGTGATTTCACAAGAGCAAGGCCTTTATGAAAATGAAATAAATCATAAAATGAAAATGAATGGATTTCAATATATAGAATTTTGAAGTTTTGTATATAAATCAATGCTAGAAACAAAAAGGTAAGCCACAAATTGGACAAGTATTTTCAATATATTTGATCAATGACTGATGTTATTATGCAGATAATTCTTACACATTGATTATAATAAAATAAGCAATATTAAAAGAAGTCAAATCACTAAACAGCTGATTAAAATGAATGCAAATATCTAATAAACACATAAAATTATTCAGCCTCACTTTTAATCAATGAAAGCTAAATTGATCATACACCATTCCCTCCCCCTTAAAAAAAAGGTTGATTGAATGCCTAATTTCTGATTGTTCATTAAAAGCCTGTTAATTTACTTTTTTAAGTAACAGCTTTATTGAGACAATGATTCACATATCATAAAGTTCCTCCTATTACAGTATACAATTCAGTTTTTAGTATATTCACAGAGTTATGCAACCATAACTACTATCTAATTTTAAAATATTTTTATCACCCCAAAGAGAAAAATTGTACGCATTAGCATCATTCTCCATTTCCTTCTCCACCTTGGAACCACTAATCTACTTTTTGTCTCTTCAGATTTTGCTATTCTGGACATTTCTTTGTAAATGGAACCGTCCATCTGTGGTCTTTGTGATTGGCTTCTTTCATTTAAAGTAATGATTTCAAGGTTTATCCATATTGCAGCATGAATCAGAGTTCTAATCCTATTTATGGCCAGATAATATTTCATTTTATAGATTTCCACATTTTCTTTATCTGTTCATCAGTTGATGGATGTTTGTTCTATTTCCACTTTTTGGACTATTAATAATGCTGCTATGCACATTTATGTCCAAGTTTTTGTATGAACATTTGTTTTCAGTTTTTGGGGGTATAGATCTAGGAAAGGAACTGCAGAATTATATAATAATTATATGTTTTAATATTTGAGGAACTGCTGAGATGTTTTCCAAAGAGGTTGTACCTTTGACAATCCCAACAGCAAAATAGGAGAGCACCAATTCCTTCACATCCTTGCCAAAATTTGTTAATGTTTCTCTTTTTAATGTTAGTTATCCCAGTGGGTATACAGTGATATTTCATTATGGTTTAGATTTTCATTTTCCTAATGACTAATGACACTGAGTATCTTTTCATGGACTTATTCGCCATTTGCATACCTTCATTAGAGAAATGTCTATTTAAATCCTGTGCCCATTTTTAAATTGTGTTCTTTGTCTTTTTTTTGTTAAGTTGTAAGAGTTCTTTATGTGTTCTGGATACAAGTCCCTTATTAGATATACAATCTTCAAATCTGTTCTCCCGTTTTGGGGTTGTCTTTTTATTTTCTCGAAGGTGTCTTATGAAGCACAAAAGGTTTAATTTTGATGAAATCTAATTTATCTATTTTTTTGGTCACCTGTTTTTGGTGTCATATCTGTGAAAACATTGCCAAACCCAAGGTCATAAAGATTTACTCGTAAGTTTTCTTCTAAGAATTTTAGTGCTTACATTGAGGTCTATGATATATTTTGAGCTAATTTTTGTATATTGTGTGATTTAGGGGTAGGTATAATTTCATTCTTTTGCGTGTGGATATCCAGTTGCTCAGCACCAGTTGTCAAAAAAGACTATTCTTTCCTCACTGAACTTGCTTGGCACCCTTGTTTGTTGTTTAGTGACTTAACTGGACTAAGTTTGTCAAGTCTGTATTTTTTGTTGTGTGCAGGCTCTGAAATCTCTGCTCAGTAAGTTTAGTGGCCAATTAATGGTGGGACAGAGATATCTTACATCTCTTGAATTAACTAATCTCCCAGCCTTTGCCAAGTGGTTCTCTGTGTGTTGGAAGGCATGCTTCAGTGCTCCGATAGGCAGTCTTCAAGTCTGCCTTAGCCTTCTATTCCTGCTCGTGGAGAGCCTCAAGGTGAGCTAGTGGTGAACAATTAGGGCATTCTCAGCTTTTCCTTGCCATGTGCATAACTCTGTACATGAACTTGGCATTCTAGAGTTTCAGGAATATATCAGAGCTTTACAGAGTCACTTATGGAAATATCATCCCCCAGATTTTCCTTTCAAGATTTTTGCTCAGCCCCTTATTAGCACTGACTAGTACTCTACCTCAGGCTGCTTTAATGTTAAGTAATTACCACTGATTACTTTCAACAAATGCTCTAGCAATATGACTATTCACAGATCAAATAAAGGCAAACCTTGAGAATGGAGCTTTTCAGGGAGCTTCCAAATCGCTCTTGGATTAGGGCTTTTGAGGATCTCCAAACCCATCCGTCCCTTCCAGTGGCTACTAGGTTGCTAATTTTTACAGCCACCGTAGTTGAAGCTGTTGGTTTTGAAGAGTGCTATGGACCTGGGGAGAGGGAAATGCGATAGGGAAAATTGAAATGACACAGAACTCACTGTTCTTACTGAGATTCGACCATTTTTCTTGATAAAGGCTCCTTGGATTGTTGCAAGCCTTTGGTTAAATTTCCAAGGTTCTGAAAAAGTTGATTTAATAATTTTTGCCAGTGTTCTCATTGCTTATATGGAGGAGCAGATTTTTCAGACATTCTTTTCCCACCATTCCCAATGTGCTTCTCTTAATTTACTTCTAATATAAACTATTATACTCTACATTTAAATTGATTTAAACTCTGTTTAAACTGTGATGTTTGGAATATGCTAGAAATTGCATAATTTATAACTACTTAAGCTTATGAAAATTATGAAAAGCTTTAGATGAAAGCTTAAAAATTTCCAAGGTGGTACATAGTTTTTTACAATTCTTTTTGGGGTAAGTCACCAAAACATATTTGAAGACTATCTCAGTAGGAAGTGAGTTTGAAGGACCCATTTGAAAAGGAATGAGAATACCTTAAGTAGTCATTACCCAGATTGGAACAGCAAAACACAAAGTTCTTCCAACTTCTCTGTTTAAGACTATATCAGTGTTAAAGGGTATATATGTGATATGAGACAGGATAGAAAAAATTGTGAAGAAAGCAAAAGAGAATGAGGAGGGAAGCAGCACTGTTGGAGATTGAAGCCTACGAAAATGGGCAAGTGGGAAATTCCTTATGGCGGGTGGTCAAATATCTTTTTAGAAAAAGGATTTTAAAAATCACATTTTAGTTTTTTATATGTGAGTACCCAAGCTCTTAATTAAGTCATTACCAAAAGCATATGCAAAACAAACAAAACAAAAATAAAAATGGAAAAGTGAGAGCCAGTACATACAAACTTCTAGTATTCTCCAGAGGTGTTTTCAACCCTGTATCCCTGGTGTAGCACTCTCTTTCATTCTTACCACACACCTGGATCACCAAATTAGATGGACAGCTTGTACCCTCCCCTGGAAGGATGTGATGATTCCACAGTAATGCATATTGGAATCCCATCACTAGAGTCCTCTAATTCATTGAAGATTCCAAAGAATGACAACTTGAAATCTAAAAACAATTATGATGAATTTGGGGAACTTCAGTATTAATTTAGCATTGAGTCCCATGAGCTGGATGCTATTTACGCAAAGAAGTTTGGCAGAGAGCATGTGTATTATGATCCTTGTGGTTGGAAACTTCTCAACAAAGCAGCACACACAGATGAAAGAAATGCTTTGATGGACTTTTTGAGAAGGATTCAGTTGCATCTCCATCTACGACTACATGCCCAGTATCATATAAACAAAGACTTCACAATTTAGCTAATGTTCCAAGATTGGAATTAGTTGCCTTGGTTGTCCTCACTGAATCTCGAAAGGTGGACTGCATCCAGGAAGCACTGTGCCTTTGCATTGCCAAAGCATGGTTTCAGTGTGTCCAGCAAAATGGTCCCAGAACACCAGCAGAGCCACAGAGAATTGGAAAACACCTTGGGAATGGTAAGTGAGAACCCTTAATGATTCCTCCCTGAAGTCCTTAGCTGTGGAAAATCCATTTTCTGATCTTTACTGTCAAAAAGAATAGTGGGTAATGCACCTATACCTATATTTGGTGGAATAAAATTTTTCTCCCTTCTCTTTAGATATAAAACAACTAAGTTTTAACACATGTACTTTTCTGTAGCTGTGGCATTTCTTAAAAATTTTTCACCATAATATGAGTCAGATAAGTTTGACTTCCCAGTGAGTGATTTATAGCACACAAATACTTCACGATACCTGACAGTCAAATTAATTGACTAGCAACACACTGCTACCTTTAAACTTGGAATTTTTGTTGAAAATAAAAGATTATAAAATATCTTGCTTCAGGGCAAGTTAAATAATTTCAGATATAATCATTGTATGCATTGTCCCCTTCAAGGCTCTGAAATACTATCTCTCCACACAATCTACATTAGGACACAAATTCACTCACTCACTTGCTCGTGAAAGTTAAGATTTTACTCATCTTGTTCCTTTAGTCTAAATGCCCTTCCTCTAAATTTTAAATCTCATCCCTTAAATCTGGGCTCTAGTGCTCATTCTTCCATAAACTCCATAAGTCAGTTGGAGGCAATCTCCCCCCACTAATGCAAAGTTTTTGAAAGTACAGATTGTTTCCTATCTGTCTACATTTCTCAACAGTTAGCTTGTAAATTTGGTGATTTGCAAACAGAAAAGAGGCCCAAATCTAGACTTCCATGGAGAACGAGTAGAGAAAATAAAATCCAACTACTCTGCATTTTTGTATTTTGTAGTAGGATTTTCTGGAGAAAACTCCTAAGAAAATCAAAGAGGTAAAAAACATTAGACTGAGGTCTATGTGGTCCTGAACTTATATTTCACATGGAGTCTTTGACTATGTGGAAATTTGCTACAGTCTTTGGGTAGCAAAGACTTTAACAATGTGCACAAAAGTTTTGACTAATTGGACTGAATTGACAGGTTACTTTAATTGAACAAGTTAGTGTATCGTTTCGAGTTAAACTCTTATTTGGTGTCTAGAAAGCCAATAACAAAGGGAATTGACTGAACTTTTCAACTTTTCACTGTTTATTTAGACATTGTATAGACATAGCCAAAAGGAAATCTCTCCAAAAATACCTCAAAGAAATTTTTCTTCAACTACGTAAGATCATGAGAAAATAAAATCCCTCTGTTCTCAAATGACACTTTAAAGTTACAGGAATATAGTGTGGGGAAATCAGTTCGGCCATGGATTATCAAAACAACAGAAATATAAACCAGATATCAATTTATAATATTTGCTGAAACAAATTGACTCTGATTCAAACTGTCAGCTAGGTTCTTTGACACTGAAAAGAAAATACCAAGCATACTAATGTAGAAAACTTTAGCAATGAAAAGCATGACCCTCCCTTTTATAATATTATCTCACTATGAATTGAACTGCTTGATAAATGAGGCTCAAATTGGCTCTTTTTGCATGAATTCAATCCCGAGTCAAAAGTGTTTTCAAAGTTTTCATATACCTTTTCTACTGGCACATTCATTTTATCCACGGTAGAACCCATTTTGTGTTCACTCCAAATTGATTCTACTGAGCTCCAAAGCACTGGATTTCTCTCACTCTGTTCCCTTTGAAGAGAGTGGTTCATCTGACATGATCTGGATCTTGGGTGAGATGAGCATATCTTTTTTGTTTGTTTGTTGTTTGCCCTAAAAACTCTTATTTGTATGGCCAGTTTAGTGCCAAAATTAAAAACTTAAAGAAAAATGGACTGGAGGAGATTCAGGTGCAGTAAGTCAAAAAGAAGAAAAGTAGGCTTTAAGAGTGTATGGAAGATAGAGCAATGTGCCAGGACAGGGTTGTGTACCTCAATGACTGGCATCAAAAAGGGCCCACACCCTTGAATGCTGCCCTTCTATGTTAGCCTAAGCTGTGTTGAGACACTTTCAGCTGAAGTGTTCTGTCCAGGGTGGTGACCTGCAGTCCCCAAGGTTTGAAGTTGTCCTATGGATAGAAATCCATTTCCTGTTTCCTGTATCCCCCATCTCCCCACCCATATATCAGGCATTGGTTTGAAAGAATGAAGCAGAGACCTTACAAATGCCTAAAAACCAGAAATTCTGTCAAGGGGAAAAAGAATGGAAAAGAGAAGAAATCTCCAAATCCCTGCACATGCAGAAGCTTTCTTATTTTTTTTCCACTTCTAAAGAAGATGAGTCAAATAAGAGCCCATTCAAAACCACATGAGTAAAAATGAAATTGTGTGTTTTTCACATCCTTCAGAACAGGCTAAGGGATGAAAATGAGGGCGAGTTCCCTATAGTCAAACATGCCCAGCAGTAGCAAACTTTGACTTAGCCACGAGCCAAATAAGCTGCTCCTGAATAATCGAGTCTTGGTTTAAATCCGTAGAGATGTCCTTTTCATGTGTGAGGTGGACTTTTGATTTAATCTCTGGGACAAAGTTTGAAGTTATTTTGTGACTCTGGCATAGAAAATGAAGGAAACCCTTGTAATAGACGGCTCATGTAGGCTTATTATGAGTGTGTGTTTAACTCCCTCATGTGAATTATATTTTGAATCATTACTACTCAAGAGTCACCTGGTTTCACCTACTCAAGCTCAAGACACCTGTGTGGAAAAGCATTCTAAAGTTAACTTGCCAGGCAAATATCACTTTAATACTTGAGTACTTAAATACAAATATTATGTCAGAAATTGGAGCTTTCTGGTCCTCTTTCTCTTGATTCTATCACATTGAATTAGCAGACAGAGTAACAGACCTATATTTACACCAAAAGAATGATTTTTTTTAATTCATAGCAGAGGAAAAGAGCCAGAATTCAGATCTTGTGTCTTTTTGCAATGGGAAGAAAGATCCATGAGACAGAGAGATAAGATCAACTCTTATTCCAGCATATGATATAAAATGGATCAGAGGTAGCAAAAACACAGATGTTCAATGAACACTGAAAGCAGGATGCTTTCCTCTTCCCTGGACTTACCGTATTGGACTGACAAATTTACGTGAATTTTTTCATTAGTCTTCCCTCAAGATGGATAGATTGCCATGGATAATTCCAACCAAAATGCCCACCATTACAAATGGATTCCAAGCATTTAAACTTTCCACTGTCCCCTGACCTTGGAATGTCTTCAGTCCTACTTTTGTCAGAGTGATATATCCTTCCGGGTGTGTCCTGAAGGAAACCAGGGAACTTTAGAATTTGCTTTAATCCCCTCATGCTCTGAAATAAGGGTTCTGAAAGGGAAATACCCATACCAGGTCAATTCAGAATGAAAATTTAAAAAATATCAAATCCCAGCATGTACGTTCATAGTGGAAACCTGAGCGAACAAACCAGGACTACATTCTTGTCCAGCCTGAACAAGTTCCTATAATGAAACATCTTGAGCTATAGAAAAAAGAGACTTTGTTAGGGAAAGAGAATGGCTCTGGAAGATTATTATTCTGTAGAATTTTATCTCCAATAATATTTGTCTACATCTGGCCATGTGAGTATACGAATTTGACCACTTGTTAAGAAGACTGGAGATTGTCTAATTTGGGGCAAAAGTATATGTAGCAGTAATATTATTAATAAGAGGATTTTATTTATTATGCAAAGTATATTTTGCAAAATACACAGATAACTGCTAAGGTCATTGGCAGAACTACTAAATTCCAACCCAAAATGTGCACAGGAGGGTCTTTCGCATGGATGTGTGATGCTCTTAATTTAATAGCCTGACCTCAGCGGTGGAAGTAATAATGCTTACTTCACTGCAGGGGAGTAATGCTTACTCCTCTGCCTAACCACAGAGGCAGTCATCACGGTTTTTGAAAGGATAAAATAACAGATCAACACTAATTTTGTCTTTTTAGTGGCAGAGATTTTGGTTCTGATAAAAACTCCCAGCTTTCAGAAGAGAATCCCTTAATTAATAATCTGTTGCTAAAACAAATATGTATATATGTAAAGCATTGTAATAGTGGCATACATTCTTAAATGGTCTCATCTTTCCCCCTCCTTTGTTCCTTTGTGTCAGAAAGTAGGAGTATCCCATTAAGTACATCGCTATTAGTTCTAGAAGTAATAACACTGTCCTTATTCACTACGGTAAGACCTCTGTGGTAACAGTGTTAATCTTAACCACTGCCCAATGTGAGAATGTCACCCTCTATCCAGGAGCATACCTTCTATCCAAGTATACATAAGATCAAACAAAACAACCAACAAAAGATCAATAGAATAGTGACCCAAGCTAAATTTCTATGGCAGAATCATTTTTTATAACTTTAAAAGTGCAATTATTCTTTTTGGTTAAAATTATGCAGCCCTTAAATAACTCTGAGTAAATGAATTATGTGCCATTAAGAGACTTCTTGAAAGTTTTCATTAGCTATAAGATAAAATAGCTTTAAGCTTCAGAATGTTCTACTCAGTTGGAGACTCTCATGTCTTTGTGATATTCTGGTGACAATTTCTATTCTAAGTGTCAAAAACAACTCTGCTATCTGGAACAAGTCGTATAGTATTCTCTCCTTTTAATATTCTAATCGTGAGGTGTGAAGTGAAATGGTTGCACAGTGTAATGGTGGTAAAGAAGTGGAGTGTCAATGAGACGGGGAAGGTGACAGACTCGGAATAGGTCCCAGAGGTGCTCTCCAAGTGCCTGGATAAAGATTCCCCTGGGAAAATTTTCTCATTAGTTCTCAGACACAGTTCAGTAATTCAATAGCACCGGGTTACCATTAGTCACAAGACAAAAATATGTTACTTTCCATGCTTTAGTTCCTTTATTTGTATATGTCATTTTCAGACTGAAAATTATGAGCCCTACTCTCATGCAAAGCCAGTCAGTAAGTTGTTTACATTCTGAAGTATGAAACGTGACAAGCAGATTCTGAAGAGTGTTTTTTATTATTGACATTTGAAGTAAATTCAAAGGAAAATAGACGTTTGAAATGATTCTAATGATACTTCCCTAAACAACTGTCAATTCTTTTATACCAGAATTACTAAACATGCACACATATACACACTCTCTCTCTCTCTCTCTCTCACACACACACACACACTCTCACACACACACACATTCACACACAGACATTTTCATAAGAAAATCAGGAAGCATTCAAACTTAGTTGTTAGAGAAAAGAACACATTTTCAAAAAACTCTTGCACCCTTATTTATGCTACTTATAAAGTAAACTTTTACCACAGCTCGAAGGGATTCTGTTTTTAAAACCAATTACCGACTAGTGACTATATTTTCTGTTTCAGAAATTATAATGTTCTTCTTTCTAAAATCAGAAAATATTGGATGATGTACTACACTAAGATATTCACATTTTGTACTACAACAGAGAGGAAACTCTTAAAGACCCTCATTATTAGTTGATTTTCTATGTGATTACTGAGTAAAGATGTTAAAATGCATAGATAATAGTTCTACATGTTATGTTTTTTGCTGTCATAAAAGATATGTACCTTTTTCTGTGCTATGAAAGCTAACTGCACTCCCACTCCACAATTGAAGGCATAAGGGGTTAAGGGGTTGTCTACCTCATTACTCACTAGGTCAGAAAGAAAGGAGTATCCAACCCCATTGGTCATTTAAATCCTCTTGGTTATATTAGAGAAGCAAGAATGAAATCTGTGCAAATGAAAATTAGATGCTACGCTAACAGATTGTTGCAGATTTTTGTATTTCATAAGACAATTCACAATATTTTACTTTGCAGATCTCGCAATGATGGTCATTCTTATGTTTCAAAGATAACTAGTGTATCATGTTGCAAAAAATACTCCATTTACTTTGTAGTATATTCTGGTGGAAATATAATTTAAATGCAACCACCTAAATATCATGACAGAATGGAAGAGAAAGTTAATCTTTGGTAATGCAAACTATATGTTTCTTATGAAAATAAAATGTGATTAATAAACTACAAGAGGAGGTTATCTATTAGAAATCATGATGAGACAGAGGAAAGGATAGACTTTTCCAAATGAACTGGTTAAAAACACTTCCTAATAGAAACACACTCCTATCAAAACAGTAATGATCAGGATTCCAAACAAACCATCAAATGCTTCTGTTTATGTGCTACCCATGGAGTTATTGTTGAATTATGAATTGTAAATATTTATAAGTGATTCATATTAAAGAAGTTGTCAGCTGCAGCTACAGTTCTTCACCTTCTGTCATCCCAACTATCAAGGGGGCTGACTCAATCACTTTCTTGTCAGGCTACCTTTCTTCCCTAGAATACCCAATTCCCAAAACACAACAAAATATAAATGAATAGAAAGTGCTAATGATTCAGGATTGCCAAGAGGTATTAAGTTTTTAAAGGTTCTTTGCTGACTAAATTTTAAATGAGAAAAATCATGAAATTTATTTCCCGAGGCAATGATCTTTATATTTTTAATAGATGTCCACTGAAAGGAAATGTATATTATTATCTTCTGGTCTGTCTGCTTTCCTATGGTAGGAGTCATATCAGCTTTTAAAGTCCCAAATATATGTAGTTTATTCCATGTTTACTTCTAAGATTCTATGTTCATAAAAGCTAGACTAATGATAAAGTTACATTTTAGTTAAAGGGAAAATGTCTTGAAATTCTAAGATTTGGGAACTGTTCTATATTATTTAGAAGTTTAAAGGTATATTTTAAATCTTTAGGATCAGGTTGATGTCATTTTCAACAATTAAATCAAAATCTTTAGGTTTAGCAAATAATACAGAACAGTTCACAAAGCTTATAATTTTATGCATTTCCTGTTTAAATTGCCTTACAAATGCCACTGTGATGACAAAAACTGTCATTTCTAATGATTTTGATACAATCTAAACTTGCAATTTCTTTACCATTTTTGACTCAGGTTGGCTATATCATGTTTCTCCTGACATTGTGTTTTGTGGTATGTTTTCATGTCTGAGAAGAATCTTTTCTAAGCAAGAGAGGTGGATGGTCCCTGAAATCATAGCTTATGGGTTCAAATTTTTAGAAACAAGTGAAAAAAGTTCCCATTGTGTTTGTCAATTTAATCTGTATTTTAGAAAAATAAAGCTTTTGCTTAAATTTTATGCTGTGAAGAATTGCTTATATGTATATATAATTTAGTATACACAAAAGTCAAAATCAATAATGGAAACTTAAGCAAAATAGTAAAGGAGTATTTTTTGATCAAATAATCAGATCTTCTTATTTAAAGGAGGCCCTTTAGTAGGAAATCAGTGATTTTCCCAGATTCTGATATAAGTAAGCTAACGGCAATGTGCTAACCTTTCTCTAAGTTTCTGTCTTGTTCTTTTTTTTTTTTAATTTCTATGTGAAATAGCTCTTAAGAATCTTTTAGCAATTTCCTGTAATGTTCTTTATTATCACTGTAGCACTGTGACTTACACATGCTCTCACTGATGTTCACAAGCAAGCAGATTCTATACACACATACACACACATAAAAGTCAGGGCCCACTCAACAGCTGTGCTCTCATGTGGGAATCATATCACTTTTTCTGAAACACTGAAGGCATGACTTTCAAGTAGTTTTAAATTTCAAATCAGCTTAGTTCATATTTAATCTAGACATGTTGGTTTAACACCAAGCCACACCAGACCTTTTAAAGTTCAGTGGCTGTGATATAAAATTCTTCACTGTGTTGCACCAATAAATTGAGAAGTGCAGTATAATTCTCCACTATCTCTGGAACCATGGTGAAATAGAAAAAGACTTTGATATAGGTCGTTGTTCAGGTGCAACTCTTTCACAGTTACATGCAAAGTGTGTGTTCACAAAAATTAATAACAACCCACATAGATGGTGCGTAGTTTATGGAAGTAAGTGGTGAAAAAAAAAATCAACTCCACCATTTTTTTTCGTATTGGTCACTTTACATGCCAATAGATTAAAAGTTGCTGAATTCCTTTTCTCTGAGAACCACCTTTATAACTGAGTTTAGTTTTTTTATTTTTTTTAAACTAAGCAGCCAAAAGAAAGAGGCACTTGACACCTCCAGCAAGTATCTCAGTTCTTTTCATATTGTCAATAGCTCCACTGATAGCACTGTTCTTTTGACAGCTGAAAGCAGATGTGGGGGTTAAGTATGGGAGCAATTCAAATGTCCATAGTAAACTGCAGGGGGGCAGAGAGAGCTCAGAGAGCAGCAGCTTTAAAGTAATTGACTAATACAGTAAGGATATTAAAGTCATTTAGTGCCAAAAGGGAACACACTGATCCCTGACCCTCAGCCACTTTGGAGTAATCTAGTATTCAATCCAGCGTGTAATGACTGCCAGGCCTGTCAATCCTCCAGGCTCTCCAGTCAAATGCCTGTGGCTACTATTGGCTTATGGTAAAAGGACAGAAATGCAAGGAAATGCCTCTCAATCAGCCTATGATGTGATAATGTTATTGCTCCAATGTATTCTATATTGTCCCTGCATAGTTTAATCTGTTGAGACCCATGTCAAAAATTGCCCTTGTTCCCCAGAGGTCTTTACTCAGCCTTTTAGTAATACAAGTGGATTTGAAAGGAAAGGGAGTAACTTACTTGATGAATTGTTTCCAACTAATACATATATATAAAAAATAAGAGGTCAACTGTGGCTTAAAGGCTACCCTTGCAAGATATAAATTAGAAATGTGCTAGTAATCTGATTTGTAAACCCTTGTTCTTTTACTCCAATGGGCAAAATATTTTACAATATAAAATATTGACAGAAATTTGTTTACACGGTGGCTGATTCATATTCAGTGCATGTGCCAAAAGGAGTTTTAACAGGGGAAGATGTCGGAAAAAAAGATTTACTTGTTTCTGCCACTTTGAGCCCATTAAGAGTTGGCCAACTTCTGGGAAGCTTGCATTTTAAATGAGGTGTTTTGCATTTGGAAAATATAATTATTGCTACAGGCTGCAAACGAATAAAACATAAGAGAGAGTGCAGGAAATTGCCATTTTTTTGTTATTTTGATTTTGCTAATTAAGGCACTAGAAATTGACCCATATAAAGTCTCTATAGTTGAAAAACCAAAATGGGATAATAATTATTCAAATTTTATTTTATTATCTTATGAAGAGTCTTTGGATTTCTTAGTCATTCCCCCCATTTACTTTTCTAAACCTACAATATAGAATCTTTGGAAAGAGAAAGCTCTGATGATGATAATACACTATTGTTTTTAGAATACATTAAAGTTACATAGGGCAGGCATTTTGCCAATTTCTGTTCTGCAGGAATTTGTCCAGCTCTCTACGGGGAAGGCGCTATACACAATGAGAAACAAAAGTGAACATCTATTTGCTTGTAAGTTTAAAATATGATGTCAAAAACAAGTGACTTTCCCCCTCCATCAACCTGTCCTCTTGCTATTCAGCACTCTAAAATAACTAATCATTGTATGATTTTCCTCTAAAAACCATTCTGTACATGTTACCTACTTTTCCCACTTGAGATATTCTGAATTTGTGTACAATTTTTGGCAGAATATAAGAGACAGAGGAAAGTCTTACTTTTGTGTTCAGTGAATTTCCAGACCTCAGGGGCAGCGTGAATGCGTGAGGAAACCCATCAGGAGATCTTGGGCAATTTTTCATTAGTATCCATGACAAGCTGTGTCACCACAGGCTATTGTTTTCACAGAAAGTTCAAATACAGTAGGATGGGATATGGTGTGCTATTAACACATAATGGTATGATTATTGCCTATTTTATATATATATATGACTTTTGTCCCCTAGAACATTGATACTCTTCATTATGATGTACTCTTCTGGAATAAGAGGAATGGTTGGACAGCTTTAGAGTTCTTTCTCTAGTTGTCTAATTATCTGTTTAAAGTTTTCAAAGCTTTCCTAAGAGGTGAAATAGAAGGGAAAACGAAATAGGTCAAAGAATCATAGGGCGTCAAAGGACCTTGACATTAATTTGTCTACTCCTTCTATGTCCTGGCATCAAAGAGCTAAACCATTTCAGATGAGCATATATTTTATACCAAATTCCAAAATTCAGCATCATATGTATCTGTAAAAAGCATTATGACTCTAAAGTAATAACGTGACTTGACAAGCAAAACAAAAAATCAGTGTTTATAGCTACAAGTTGTATTACAAGCTTCTTCAATGACTTGAAACTTATTTCTTCCTACCATCTCCTTACTAAAGTCAGTGCATCACTTTTCACTCTTTGTATAATAACCTCATGTTCTTAATGACAGTTGTTAAACATATATTTTGTCTTCTCTAGAATGAATGTGAGTAAAGAATCATTCGATTTGGGTTAATTGAGTAGGTTCTCCTTTAGCTTCAACAGAATTAAGGGCACATGTCTTATCTTCATTTCTCATCGTCAATATGTGGTTGAAAAAATTTCATTCCTTCAGCAAATATGGAATTTCACCTCCACATATGGCATTATGCCAAGCTCTATAAGGGGTGTAAAGAAGAATAAGATGTAATCCCTAATTTCAAAAAGTTTACAGATCAATATGGGAGGTGAGCAACTAGACAAATAACTATAGCACACAGTTGAAAGGGGAGAGGTAATTAATGTTTATTAAGCACCTACAGCTCCCCAGTCAGTCTATATAACTCCAATTAATGGACACAGGATTGTGAGATACTCATTTTCATTTGTTAACCTGTCTTTACTGAGGGTCAGAAAAGTCACCTTGTTACAAAGCCAGTACTGTATTTGAAACAAGTTCTTTCTGGCTCAGAGGCCCATGCTCTCCCAGCAAGACTGCATCTTTTCCACAAGAGGAGCAACGATGCTGTAATTGCCACATGTGAGGAAAGCCACCTTACGCTCTTCCAAATTGAAATTCCATTTTTCATTTTAAGAAAAGGTAAGACTCCACAGGTAAACCATGTGGTACGGTGTAAGCAAAGTGATCTTTATGTGGGCTCATCTCTTATTAAATTGATCTCTAAGGCCATGGATCAAAAACTGTGTCTTATTTTTTATTGTAATTAGAATATACTAGGAGTTTAACAAACACTGAATTGGTTAAATGGGTATACAAAACATCTTTATTCTCCTCAGGCCTGGAATTTTCTTCGGAGATTAACATCCAGAACAACTCCCAGAGAATGAAGATACTCTCACCAAGGAACAAAGTTGCAAATAGCCATTAAGCTTATTAGCCATCATAGCGTTTAGTCTATTTATATTTATCAAGGTTTCTTCCATATTTTAAAATCAAATATGAGGATAAGATGGCAGAAAATTTATGTGTCTAAAAAAGTAAATATCATTTTCTGTGAATTTTATAACTCCACATTTAAGAGCAAAATTGTATCAACTGGTTAAAATCAGTGGATGATTAGTCTACTAACCAGTTATATAGATATTTACATTTCTATTCTTAAGATACCGGTTTAGAACCTACTATTCTTATTAAGGGTCATTATGACAACCTCCAGAGTTTTTTTTTGAGTATTAAAAAATTATGAATAGTTATCTCTTTATTCTTTCTCTTTTCTTTACCCTGCCCTTTCTTGTTTTTTAATCTTTTTATTGTAAAGTATAACACACATTCTGATCATTTGCATAAAATGTAAATATAAACTCAAAAATGAGCACAAGTGAGCATCTAAGTAACCACCAGGCAGGTCAAGAAATACAAAATTGGCAGCAATCCAAAAGTATCCTTTGAACCAATGCCAATTACTACTCCCACCTTTCTTTCTTCCTCTCCCACAAAGTAAGCACTATTCTGACTTCTAACTTTAAAGTTAGATTTTGCTTGGTCTTTATACTTTAAATACATGGAATCACTTTTGTATCTGCCCTCTTTCAGTTAACATGATATTTGACAGATTCTTCATTGTAATTGTGTCTATCAGTAGTTGGGCCATTTTCACTGTTACACAGTATTCGTTTTATGGACACCACTTGATTCATTTATCCATTCTATGTCTGACGAACATTTGAGTTTCCAGTTTGGGGAAATTACAAAGTGCTGTTCTAAATACAGTGAATATGCAAGTTTTTCAGTTGTGTTTTTAATTAGGAGTTGAATTGTTGGGTCATAAATTATGCATATGTTCAAATTGAGAAAATGATGCCAGTTTTCCAAACTAGTTGTACCAATTTATTCCTCCACCAACAGTATAAGAGAGTTTTGCTGTTTTATATCTTACCAGTAGTTGGTGGTGTTAAACTTCTTATTAATTTTAGCCATCCTTTGGTGCATATAATGGAATCCCATTGTTATTTTAATTTGTATTTCTGTGATTACTAATGAAGACAAGCAGATATTCATGTTTATTGGGTAATATTGGTAGATTTGCAAATTGCCTTAAAAAATTGCACTGATATCATCAACAATATAGAATGCATACTTCCTCACACCCTTGACAGCATCGGGAACTATCAAACTTTAAGTGAAAAAAAAACCACATTATTACTGTGATCCATTTCTTTTGTTATGACTGACTTTGAGCATAGTTCTATATTTTTTTTAACATTTTTGCCATTTTTTGTGATATATATGGCTGTCCTTTGATTATTTTTTTCTATTGGGTTAATCATTTTATTGATTTCTAACAAACTATTTACTAAGATTGTTATCTATGGCAAATATAGTTTGCTCTCTTATTTATGCTTTTTTTAGCCGTACAAAAGTTTTTCATTTTTCTGTGGCCAAATTTATTGATCTTTTTTCTATATGGTCTTAGGGTTTTGTGTATATTTGTGATGGCCTCCTCTACTCAAATCACCACAAATTATTATTATTTTTTAATTAGCTGATCTTTTCTAGATTTCTTATGGTTTCAATTTTTACAATTAAATCTTTGATCTACTGGGGGTTTATTTTGGAGTGAAAAATGCTGCAATCATTTATTGTTCCATTTTTTTCCAAATGGCTACCTAGTTGTCCAAATACCATTTCTCAATTAATACATCTATTCTCTACTGATTTGAATTGCCACCTTTGTCATTCACTAAATTCCAATATATACTTAAACTTATTTCTGGACTCTCCACTTTGTTAAATCTTTCTGTCTATTCCAGTGCTGATTATGAGCTATTATAATTAAATTTTTTAATGTGTTTTAATAGTAGTTTTTTTTTTCTTTCAAAATAATCCTACTTTTTTTTGACATTAACTTTTCTGGATGAACTTGAGTATCATTTTCTTGACCTCTCACCAAGATTCATGTAATATTAAATTTATATTATACATTAATTTTTTGGAAATTGGTATCTTCTCAGTATGGAGTGTTCCCAGCCAAGAATAGGATGTTTGTTCGTTTATTCAAATTTTCTTTTCATTTTCCCTTTCTATTTATGTTTTTTGTTCACCAGGTTTGGCAAAGAGAGCTTAAAATGGCCAATTGGATACATTAACTATTAGGTTTCAAATGAAAAGTTAAAGATAAGTCCAATTTAATAACTAGCTTATTATTGAATGTCATACTCTTACAAATGTTGTATTTTTAAAATGCCCTGGAGTTAATACATATATTTGTATAAATAGTTATCATGTGTATTTAATGAAAATGCGTTGTTTCTCTTATAGTCAATGCTCCTGACCTACCAGAAGTCAACCTATATACATAGGCACACATATGCCCACGAGCATATGAGGTTTGCATAGCTGGTGATCTTTCTACAGGTGGAGGAAGGGATTCAAAGTAAAAGTTATATGTGTATTCAAATATAACTATGATTACATTTAAGATACCATGCCAACAGTAATATAAGGAAAATTAAGTACCTCAAGTAAGAATTGAAAGTAATATTTTTTCTATCTTTTACCACTTTGTAATAAATTAACTGTGGAGTTGGGAGTATATTTCCTCTAAGAAAAAGCTCTTGTCATGATCAAGTTGTTATTTTTTGTTGAAGCAATCCAGTGTCTGAAGTTCTCATACCCAACCGATATAATATGGTAGCCTCCTTTCCACAAGAAGGCGTGGTCTGGTTGGATAGCCGTGCAGATGGGTGAGGTTGTATGTAATTGCATCAATCCGTCAAATAACTAGAAACTATATGCTGAATGCTTATCATGTGTTTACTTAAAATATACTTATGAAACAGCAAATGATTGAAGTGGATATTAACTGGCTATGAAAGGAGATCAGAGACATGAAAATTGCTGTGGGCAGGAAAGGAAGGGGATGATTTTTGTAAATTAAGTAGGATTTATAGAAAGTCTTAGATTCTTAAGAAATGAATGCTACCTGGAAGTGGGGGAAGTAGAACATTCCAAAGAAAGAGAACAAAAAGAACAGATATTAAGAAGTAGTGGCCAAAATGTTTGAGAGGTGGAATATGGAGGCTCTTGAATGCCCTCCTTCTTTCTCTTTCATCTACAACTCTCCAGTACTACAACTTTCAACAAATAATAGGCTTAAATTTTGCAATGTGGCCCACCTTCTATTTGAGTTCAAAATACGCCTCAATACTTAAAGATCAGGTATCATGATGCTTACAAGCTACAAGAGCATAATTGCTGCCTGCTTCTGCTGTTTTGAATAATTCTATTCTCCTTTTTACTCAGAAATCCAAGAGCTCACATTACAGCTACCAAAGGGTTTTGGTTTTTGTTTTTCAGTGAGCTGGTACTAAAATCCCAGCCTTCTGCTTCACATTCAAACTAGATAATTTTATCTTACATAATAAAATCTTTTGTAATATTCCTTCAGGTGCATTTTAATCTAACAGAACCATTTTGTAAACATACCATAAAACGACAATGCAGCCTTTTCCAAGCTGAATTTCAAACACAATTATGTATGTGTGGCTATACAATGCATAAATACACACACAAACGTACACCCATGCACACTTCTTTATTACCTCAGAATAAAAATGCAAATGAATTTATTAGCCTAAGAGTGGCACCAAATGGAAATTTATGCACATACATTTAAAAAACAGAACCCTTGAAAATAAAGCAGTTGCATCCTATTAATTTTCCTCTTTGACAGTTTTTAAAATTCCCCTAAAAAAATGAAACAGCATGAATACTGTCAATATATCACAACAGCCACATTAGGTTTTGTGATATACATCATAATATAAAGAGCACTATTAGAGCACAACCTGGGAACCATTAAATCATTCTAAATCACTGTTACATTCCATTAGTGTCAATGGTGAAACCACATAATAGGCTTTATTACAAACTTCACCTTGGTAGGCCATTGTTTCTAATAACCACTTCTCCATGATGTGGTATCATACCCAGAAATCCAGGGAGATAATAAAGGCTCCCTTATTTCTTTTTTATTGGATGGGTAAAGTTAAATTTAGCTGTAAGTAAAAAAAAAATCCCGAAGCTTTGTTCACTAACTGCGAGTTGCTGCTATTTGGACAAAAAAAAATTAGGCAGACTTGGGAAGAACGGTTTGAAATAAATTTAAAACCTGGCAATGCTGAGGCCAGGGTAGGCTGGGCAGTGCCAGCAATTACAATGTCATTTTTGAAATGTGGTTTAGTGCATTTGTGGGGCTCTTTACACTTTTGTTCAGGAACAGAGTATTGATTATAGAAACACTGTGAGTTTCAAACCTGCCCTTTCCCTCACTCTCCACCGGTTTGAGCTGTACCCTTTTGAAAAGTTGTTTGGGCACTTGGTTGAGGTGAGGCTGGTAAGGACTTCAGCTCAAACTGAGATCAATTTTCAGATGTTTCAGGGAGAATTGTTGTACAGTGTTCTGTGTCCCTCTTCTTTACAAATAGAACTATTTATTCCCCTCCACCTACTATGAATTTAGTCACAGTCCCTTCGCGCTATTTCTTAGATATACTTGCAGATAAAATGGTCCCCCGAAAGATTTCCGTTAGACAATGGACACCTTTGTTGTTGGCTAATGACATTTTAGGACAGAATAAAGTAAGTGAAAATCAGATGCAGTTGCATAGGTGAATAATGATCTCACAAATGATTGAAATAATTTATTATTTAATAGCCTAAGTTCAAAGTCAAAAAGCTTTATATTCTCTCTATATTATTCTTGATTAACTGTAAAGTATTTGAACAACTATTGATTATGAATAAGTACCTTTATTTCTATAAAACAACAATCTACCCTTTGGAAGTGAACTTTGACTAAGGTTAATTCAGGGCATTGAAATAAATTATTATCCTAACGACTCCACTTAGCTTTTGGTCCATTCCTTAACACCAGACTTAAAAAAAACAATAATATTACCACATATCACTATGAGAAGATGATGGCTTAATTTAGGAAGAGCGATAGAATTATCTAATAAAAGGGACAAAAGTGTAATAAATTTCAAAATGA
The DNA here is from genome assembly GCA_031878705.1 of Tapirus indicus. NCBI lineage: Eukaryota > Metazoa > Chordata > Mammalia > Perissodactyla > Tapiridae > Tapirus > Tapirus indicus. The sequence goes on along the minus strand of CM062917.1, from coordinate 135,893,487 downwards.
TGAAGTAGATGAAAGATAAAAATATAGAAATCTGTTCTCTATACCTGGTAAAATTATTTAGAGTGGACTTATGCCATGAAACATTTTTAGATTTCTCTATTAATAGGCTTGCTTACCCAAATCAGATTTACCAGATTGACATGAAAACATGTCTATCCCTCCCTCCAATTTTTCTTTTCCTTTTTTTCTTCCTCTCTGTATCTTGTCTCTCTCTACCCGCCTCCACCCCTCTCCTTTTTATGTCTTTTCCCTTCTGTCTCCCTCCATTTCTCTCTTCTGTCCTCTCTCCCTCCCTTTAGCCCTCTTGCCCTCTGTTCTTCCTTCTTTCCTTCCTTTCTTTTAATTAATGGTCTTTTTCAATGCTGGTTTATGTACAATATGTTTGCAAATACCAATGCAGGAAAGTGTTAATATAGCACTCCATGGAAGGAAAATTAAAAATAAAAACCTGAGGTATTAGGCTTTTTTATGAGGATTGGAACAGAAAAAAAGCATAAGCTTGATTTGCTATCTTTGTCGCCTAAAGAAAGTCTTTTAGCTAAAGCCTCACCTCTGACCTTGTTTTCTACTTTCAGGGTATATTGTATTTCTCTTTTTTTGTCATATGTCTGGTTTGCAATGCCATTGATGTTCATAGGGAAGTGAGAGAATTGCTGTCTGAAAAGTCCATGCTCTACTTTATGAAGGCTAGCTTTATTTTCTATTTTTGTGGTATTTTCTCTTTTTGCTCTTGAAAAAAATCATGATAGAGGTCAACTCTTAAATACATTGGAAAACTTATCTGAGTAAAAATTACACCATTTAAAAATAATAGGTGTTCACCTGCTTTTGGTTTCAATCTTCCTCTGATGTGAAATTGGTACATCAGACATTGTCATCTCAGAGATTAATCTCAAAGTGTCACAAATAAACTGGTATCAGAATCAAAAGGAAAACATTGTTACAGTCTGTTTTTTCGTTTGTTTTAAAGCACTGACTTGAGGCTTCAAATGGTGAACACACTAGGTTTGATTTGTTTCACAGAGTTACCACACAGAGTAATTGTGTCTTCCAGATTAGAGATTAAAAAAAAAGTCAAACTATATATTATTATTGCTTCTTAATTACATTTACCTTTGAACCAGAGAAGATTTTGCTGAGGTTTAGTAGGGTTAACAATCTATAGGGAAGGCCAGCCCGGTGGTGTAGTGGTTAAGTTCGTGCACTCTGTTTTGGTGGCCTGGGATCTGCAGTTTCTGATCCCGGGCGCAGACCTTCCTACACCACTCATCAAGCCATGCTGGGGTGGTGACCCACATACAAAATGGGGGAAGATTGGCACAGGTGTTAGCTCAGGGACAATCTTCCTCACCGCCCCCCCCCCAAAAAAATCTATAGGGACTGCTTCACTTGTGGCTTTGCCTAGTTCAACTTTCCTTCCAGATGGAAATGGTGAAGACTGGAAGATGTGAGGAAAACTTTGCCATAGGATTACGTTATGGCTAATCTGACAGGATCAAATAACCCACCAATTTCTGAATATGCTTATCTATTTTCCATACTCTGCACAGCCATTTCAATTTTAAGAAACAATGTCTAAGGAATCTAGATTAATATGTGATTGTAAATCCCATGTGGAAAACCAAGAAAAGCAATACCATAAATACGCTTTCGTTGACCTGGTTTGTATTTTGTGCAATTTTTTTGTTAAATACATAGACATTAAGATTTTATAGCATTGCAAATCCTGAAACATCTTGCAAGTTGTATAAAGAGTTAGAAAAGCAGACTTTCCAGATCGGGCACTGGTTAATCAAATATATTATAATTTTTTATAATATATTATAAAATTTTGAGAACATAGTTTTGATATTAACTTATTTCTGTAGATCATATAAATATCACTTCTTTGTGCAAGTCATTTCCTTATCTTCTTATTTACCCAAATAAAATATAGGGTCATTTTCTCTAAACTGTCAGATAAATGTACACGGATTTTCTTCATGAGAATGACTGGTTCACATGATTTCCCTTATAAACCTTTACACATTAACGTGTAGAATATTTAGAAGTCTGTAACTTTTTTGAAGTTATAACTATAAGCTGAAAGATTCTTTTTTAGACGGAGACAGCCAGTAGTATTTCATTCAGTTCATTTATGACACTGTGTTAGAAAGCTGCCTGTGAAACCACAAATCTCATCCCGTTAACTCACGGAGTCCTATAGCCTTGAGCTATTCAGATTTCAAATGGCCAAGCGAAATGCCCCTACCTTACGTTTATTGGTAAATACTAAGATGTTTTAAGAAAACACTCAGGATTTTTTGAGTGCCACGATTATTGTAAACATATGGACAGATCAGATTTATTTGATTTAAAATGTATAGGATAAGAAAATAATCACAGCTAAGTCATGTTTAGACTAAATACTAAATAAATATTTTTCTCCCGTCCTCTGCTCTTTTCCCAGTGATCATCCTATGAGATGTTCCGTTCTTCTTTAATAAGTTAATAGGAAATGTAGTTTTAAATAGAGGAGTTCAGTTATAAAATGGAGAAGGAAGCAACATGAAGCAAACATTTATTGAAGGCTTGTTAAGCAGTAGACACTTTATTTTCTGTAAATACCTTATTTAACCACCCAAGAACTTTATGAGGGATGTGATGCAGATGGCATTTCCCCGTTTTTTAAGTGATTAAGCTAAAAACCAAAGTTTTTTCTCAAGGTGGTATAAGTAGGTCTTGAATTTAGATGTTATAATTCTACTCAATTAAATGTAATACAATGGCTCCTGCCTCAGGGAATGGTTCATTCATTCATTCATTCATTCAACCAATTTGATTAAGTGTCTACAACGCCAAAATATTCTACCAGTCTCAGAAGAAAAGACTGTGACTAAAACTCAGTGCCAGTCCTCCAGATTACCATATTCTATTGGGGAGAGAGACATCCAAATAGAAAAATTCAATCTAGTATAACAGATGCTGTGATGGAGGCACACATATGGCACAGTGCTGCCAATATACTGGGAGGGCTTATGTATGTTGTTGGAGAAGGGAGTAAAATCTTTCTCAAAAGAGGAATACTGACATTGAGCCCTAAAGGAGAAGTTGGTTTGGTGGACCTGTGGATCGGACAAAAAAGCAGCCATGTAATAGTCAGGAGCTAAAAGAAGCGGACACTATCAACAATTTTAAAATGATTTGACCTTTCTGCTGTAAGCATTAAGTCAGTTAGGACCTGTGACTGTATTTTCACATAAGTGTAATGGGAGCAACTGAAATGATCGTGGCTGATTTTTATTTTAAAATGATCCCTCTGGCTGCACGTGGAGAACAAATTGTGGAAGAGGCAATAGAGATTGCAGGGAGACTGGTTAGAGAGCTATTATGGTGATCCAGTTGATAGAGGTGGAAAGATTCCAGGATAGATTTTGAAAATAGCATAGAAAAAGTTGCTGATAAATTACACGTGAACAAGAAGGGAAAGAGAAAAAAAAATCAAAGATGAGTATATCAGTGTACATCCGGAAGCATAAACACTAAAGTGACTCTTAAAGTTCCATTAGTCTTTTGAAAATGGAGTTTTCAGGAGCCTTCTAATGTTAACTACCTGAAAGAGTTAAGAGAACATAGAAACTTCTGTGATAACAATTTGAACAGCTGAATTATACTAAGATTCATTTCTAAGGCTGTCATGTTGATTCATTTTCTGTGGATTGAGACCTGATTCAAAAAGGCCCATATTAATCTTTTGACAATGCATGAGGAAAGGAGAGTTTCTTCAATAAGTGATGCTGGGAAAAACTGGATATCCACATGCAAATAATGAAACTGGACCCTTGGCTTACTCCATATACAAAAATCAACTCAAAATTGGTTAAAGATTTAAATGTAAGAACTGAAACTGTAAAACTCCTGGAGGAAAACACAGGAAAAAATCTTGACATTGGTCTTGGAAATGATTCTTGGATATAACACCAAAAGCACAGGCAACAAGCACAGGGCTGGCCTGGTGGTGTAGTGGTTAAGTTCTGTGCTCTGCTTCTGTGGCCCGGGGTTCATGGGTTCATGGGTTCAGATCCCGTGTGTGGACATATGCACCACTCATTGAGCCTTGCTATGGTGGTGACCCACACACAAAATAGAGGAGGGTGGGCCCAGGAGCTCAGGGCCAATATTCCTCACCAAATGAAAAAAAAAGCATAGGCAACAGAAGAAAAATAGACAAGTGGGACTACATCAGGCAAGTAATAAATCAGTCTATAATTTGTTTTTGTTTCTGCTGATTAGCAAAGCAAGGTTCCAAGCCAGCTCACATATAACAGGAACTTCATGCACTCTTATGGTGAAATCACGTGACTACCACTGTTCTTTCTTATAGCAGCCTTGGACCTAGTTAGGGAGGAAAGGAAACACGTGCAGAAATGAAATAGTCAAGCAAGTCAATACAGCTTCAATTTATTGAGCTTCTATAATGTGGGACTACATCAAACTAAAAAGCTTCTGTACAGCAAAAGAAACAATCATCAAAATGAAAAGACAACTTATGGAATGGGAGAAAATATTTGCAAGCCATATAATCTGATAAGGGATTAGTAGCCAAAATATATAAAGAACTCATGCAACTCAATAGCAAAATAACAAATAACCCAATTAGAAAATGGACAAAGAAACTTCAGAGACATTTCTTCAAAGAAGATATACAAATAGCCAACAGGTATATGAAAAGATACTCAACATCACTGATCATCAGGGAAATGCAAATCAGAACCATGATGAGATATCACCTTACACCTGTTAGAATGGCTATTTAAAAAAAACAAAAGACAAGGATGTGGAAAAGTTGGAGCCCTTGTACATTGTTGGTGAGAATGCAAAATTGTACAGCACCATGGAAAACAGTACGAAGATTCCTCAAAAACATTAAAAATAGAACTACCATATAAGATCCTGCAATCCTACCTTTGTCTATTTATACAAAAGAATTGAAATCTTGATCTCAAAGGGATCTTAGCACTCCCATGTTCATTGCAACACTATTTCCCAATAGCCAAGATATGGAAACAAACTAAATGTCCATTGGTGGATGAATGGATAGAAAAATGTGATATATACATGCAATGGAATATTATTCATCCTTAAAAAAGAAAGAAATCCTGCAATATGCAACAATATGGATGAAACTGAAGGACAGTATGCTAAGTGAAATAAGCCAGTCATGGAAGGACAAATACTACATGATTTCACTTACATGAGGTATCTAAAAATAGTCAAACTCATAGAAGTAAAAAACAGAATGGTGGTTGCCAGGGGCTAGGGGGAGTGGGTAAAGGGGAATTGCTAATCAATGGGCATAAAATTTCAGTTATGCAAAATGAAAAAGATCTAAAGATCTGCTGTACAATAAGATAGTGCCTATAGATAATAATTGTGCCTAGAGATAATAATGCCACATATACACTTAAAAAAACCTGTTAAGAGAGTAGATCTCATGTTAAGTATTCTTACCACAATAAAAATACATTAAAAAAAACCCAATACTTCTGACAAGGTCATGATGAATGTTCAATTGCAAGGCATGATGGGAGTTGTAGTTTTCAGAGTTATTCATACATGGTTTGTGTAGCGTTGTCTAGCCTTGCAAAATTCCACTCACCTGTCAAAAGTATCACTTGCTCCAGGCAAATGGTTGAATGCAATTCTGTAAGACTGATCTATACAGAGCAGTGGGTGACAACCAGTTGCAATTTATAATTTCTAGGAAATAGTACTACAACTACAGGTCTCTTGCCTTCTCCCTACATGGAACATCCAGGCATACCCATAAGGTTTTTGGTAATATAGTGAACCTACCAGCAGATAAATAATCACCACACACTGAGCATCATTGTAGGTATTAATAGTGGTTGTCAGGGAACTTACAATGTGCACAAAATATACCCAGAGAAATTATACACACAGGCTATACTCTGATTCAAACTCGGAAGTAGATCGTTCTGGATATATGGATGTTTAGGGAGATTTAAAAAAATACTTAGGATGACAGAATTTCAATACTGGATCATGGTTTACGCTTTTAATCTTTCTGAGAATAAGCAGTGACAAATGGAAAAATGCCAGACCAAAGCAAACTCTCTTTAAATGAAGTAAAAAGAACAATGATGATCAAAAGCCTTGGTAGCCCATAAACAAGTTATAGTTTGTCCCCTCAAGAGAGGCTGTGATGGGCTTTACTTGCCATTAGGGGGAAGATTAAGTGACAGTGGTTCTGATTTGGTTAATTATACACTCAAATACTTCCCGTATATCACAGAAGCCTGCCTTTTTTGCCTTTGAATATCTGTATGGTGACTCTTTGGATTGCTTATTGGTTATTCCTCTTGACAACTCGAACCTGAACATTAAATCCCATTGGCAACAACCATCTGTCAAGAGCAAAAAAAATAAAAAATAAAAAAATTTGTGTATTTAGTTTTCATTATAGAAGTGCTTGTAGTTGAAAAAATATGTACCTGTCAAGTTTTCAACATCTCGCTGGGGATGCAATGCTGTTGTGATTTCAGAACCTGGCTGACAAATTCACGTTTCAGTAGTAAAGACAAATCAAGGGTTTTTCTCCCCCCCTTCCTTTTTTAATTCTTTTTTTCTTACCGCTTTGACAGTCATACATAACAATTTGAGACCCAAGTGCCACTTTGATGTACTATTCCATTATTAAGTGGCACAGTCACTATAGAATAGATGACGGGCCTGTATTCAAGGCATCGTGAATTAAACAGCTTTATACAATGGGGAAACTGAATGGTCCAAAGAATTCTGAAATATTTAAAAAAATAATTAAAAGCCGTGTTTCAGAAACATCAAAGTATATAATTTAGTAAATGGAAAACAAATATTTTTTAGCAGAATTGTTAAAGTTTAGAGCAAACATTAAGTACACTAGCAAACATCCCCAAACCCACAATTACTAATTTCAAATATGAGTGCTCGATGGGTCTTGGGGAAAAAAAGAGCAATGTGAACTTATGCAGACTTTAAGATGGGAAGAAATGAACGTTTATTATATGACAGTAATTTTACACCATATTAATAGAATAGTGTTCTAAGGGTATTTTTTTGTCCCTAAAAGGTAGAGTTTCCACTAAAGTAATATTGACTTAAAGTACTTAAATTAATTCTTTTGTCAATATCTCTACAGTAAATCAATACACCTAGAATTAAACAACAGTGTTTGCTAGAAGGCAGGCTAATCTTGGTAATTTTTAGTTACAATTCCTTAATCAATTGGTCACTATTAGGAAAAAAAATAAAAACAAAGCAGAAAGAATTTGATAATAATGCCAAATAATAGAAATTTAATATTTCTTCAGAGGTTCTTCTTTTAATTCAGGGAATTAAAAAAATCAAAAGCCACACTGTTACAACTCCTTATTATATTTTAGCTTACAAAACTAAGTAATCACTTTTTCTAGAAATATAGAAAAAATAAAATTTTAATGCTTACTGCACTCCAGAATATAATGGGTCACAAAATATATTTTTTCATATGATTATTAAAGGCAAAGGATTTATTTTACAAACGTTGACCCTGTGATATGTCCCGGGGGAAAAGACAACAAGAATTGAAAATTCTGTTAATCCATATAGTTCTGAAATATTTGCTGTAATACTTATCTCTTTACAGTTCTGACAACTCAATCAAACTGATGAGTATCTGAGGATGTGAATTACAATTTCAGTGCTCAGTACTCCAAATCTGGTTATTTCTTTCTTATTCTTCTGCAGTAGAGAGACAAAATTGAATTATTCCTCTCTCCTCTTTAACTAGTAATCCCACAAAGCAAGAAAAAAATACACCAATGATAAAGGGGTGTTTTATACCTTTTACAGGGTGGTGGTAGGGAGCTATGGCCCTGTGAAACAATAGTCGAAAGTAGATACATTGTTTCTGATGTACTTAAGACTGTGTCATTTAAGAAAGAAAGAAAAAAGTCAATTTCATCAGTTTCCCACTTTACACTTCCAAAGTGCTAAAGGAGTTAAAAAGAGAAAGGGAGAGAGAGAAAAGTAATTATGGGAAATAAAATAAGAATTTTCTTAGTTATAATTCCTGGCCGTTTGCTGATTGCAGTAAATTATAAATTATGCAGTCAATGTAGGCCAACAAAAGAAGACATCTTCAAATCTCAGTCAAAGGTAATTACTTAAGTCGGCTGAATGTTCCCTTTTCATAGAGTGTGATCTCTCTCTGACAGCTCACACTGACAGATGACCTTCTCGGCAACGCTCTTATCCTTCGGATCATGAGCAGTGTGCCTCTCTCCCTGAATATCTCTATATATTTGTGACACTAAGCTTTCAAATACAGCTATTGACAAATCAGAACATCAGTCTAAGTGCTGGTCTTCCTATCACTCACAATAAAGTAGCTATCACTTGTGGTGGTGTAGAGCAAGCACAGCTCTGAAAAATGAGTTCTCACCAAGTGCTAATTTGACACAGCTCGCTTGCCTTCCCATAATTGCTCTGTCATTGTCAGTTGGCAGTTCGGGCTCATTCCTGGAAGCTGTGCCGTACAATTGGATACAATTACTCCCATTTACCACCACTATTATGCCACTGATGTTGCCCAGTCCGCATATTGACATGCCTCATTAAACCTGGATGCGGGCCATTAATGAACATTGTTAGCATTTCTCTTAAAATTTTTTGCCTCTAATAAACAGTCAGTGTTCCATGAAGGAGCACTGCCATCCTTGTGATATGATATTTATTATCTTATGGGGGAAGGGGACTCTGCAAATGGAAACTATCCAGATGCCGAGAGAGAGAGATATACAGTTAGATCAGTGGAGAATAGCACCGATCAGCGGGACCTTTCTCTGCCAGGAGCATCCTAACCATTAACCGAGTGACCTTTTCTATCCAAAAGAAGACAAGTAGGATAAACACGAACACCCCAGAAGTACCCACACCACAGCAGGCTTCTCAAGGTTGCATCATTGCCAACACCTCTCTCTAGCCCTCTCCTACCCCCAGGTGGTGCTATGTGCCATGATAAAGATAATTTCGCCCTGGGTCTTCAATCCATTATGTCCAGCTAACTTCAACGTGCATTTTTATTCAGAGATAATTATGTGTTGATCAGAGAAGTCAGCGGCTGTCACCCATATAGCAGGCACACCTGCGGTGTGACATAGGTGGTAACGATGGCATGCTCTTGAGCTGTCATGACACGGACAGGGACTTTATTATGTATATGTCATCATCTCCTTAAGAAAATCATACTTTCCCACACGATGACAATAATGAACCGTTACAACACTCCCATAAACCTCATTTGCTGTTTTATTCTTGACCTTCATTAAATATATACTAAATATACAGAAACACCTATAAATACACAGTGTGCTTTGTATCTCTATAAATAAGTTTATATCTGCAGCCAAGTATGAGCTATCAAATTGGAAGTATAGAGCCTTTAATTAAAAACTTAAAATATCTTAAATGAAAAGTAATTTAGCCACTTTGGCATTGTTAACTTTTCCACAATATGATAAGAATATAAATATTTATACAGTTGAAGGTATTTGTTGAACAGTTACATGAATGCCACTAAAATGGACTTTACCAGATTAACTAGTGTCAAGTTGTCATGTATATTCTATAATTAAATTCACATAATAAAACTAAAGAGAATATCTTCATGTCGACGATGTTGACTTCTAAACCTTGTGCCTATATGTTTTAAATAAAATTTCCTATCAAGTCAAATGGTGTGTAATAAGTGAGTTGACATCTGTGTGACTCTGAGGTATATAGAAAACAGAGGCAATTTTCTTATTTTAGTTGAAAACTTTGCCTATAAGTATATAGAATTAATGTATATATTTTAAAAAGATGATGTGAAATTAACCCGAGCTAAATTTTGGATAAAGTGATCCATTACCTTGAAAACCTATAAGGTAATAGTTAAGTGATAATTTTAAAAAATGCTTTTAACTCCATAATCCATTACCCTTACAGACCTGTAGAGTTTAGAGGAGGACATTACATAGAGGCTCCATGATCCTGGGTAATTTGGGGTCCTTAACCCTTAACACCTGGCCTAAGATCACCTCTGCAGTTCCTTCTTGGAAGTTCTTTTAATAAAAACAGGGGTTTTTCTCCTCTCCTTTCAGCTAAGAAATATAATCTGTGACAACTCCCAGGATATGCTGAGCCCTGCCCCTCTCCCAGCTAGTCTATCTGGCTAAAACTAAAATTTATGTATTGAACAGTTACTGTTTCCCAGACATCACAACAAGCCTCCTTTGCATTATTTCATTTAATCCTCAGTCAACTCTATGAATTAGGTACTATTGTCATCATCATTTGAGAGCATATATTGAGGAACAGAGATGTTAAGTAATTCAAGGTCACAGAGCTTTCAGTTAGCAGAGGCAGGTTTTAAACCCAGGGAAAATGGCTCCAGTGACTATATCCTTAACCAATATTGGACACTGCCTCTCAAATGACTGACATTTATGTCTTTAGATGGCAAGCAAGGTTGATTCATTTACTTCCACAGGATTAATTTTGAAGTTCACTGTTTTGGCATAGTCAAAGCGTCGTGAAAGCGTAGACTTAATTAGATTATGCTCTATAACTTTAAATATTGGGAGTTATTCTGTATTTTGATTGAACCATAAAAATGCAAGGTAAAATAGTTAAATTTATTTTTAATTCGAATGGATTTCATTTCAGAAATGGAAATATATGTCATTTGTCTCTAAAAATATAGGTGTAATTTCTTCTGATCTAGTAATTTTTGATCTATTTGCAACAAGGCAATATACTTTCATATGATATGGTTCCCTTTTTGTATTTCAATGTCTAATTTAATCTCAAAGTCAGTCTACCTTTTGGTTTCTGCTGAGCCTTTCAAAATGTTTCAAGAGCAGAGGCTCTTCCTGTGATGTGGACACGCATCTGCTCTATGGAACGGAGCTAAGATCTCCAATTCATCTAATGTGCTAGTTTGCAAGTGGGAATAGTTGCTTATAAAACTAGTAAACTCTATTTTTTTTACATTTGATCATTTTTTCTGGGTCAATTAATGTCAATATATAATTTCATACTTGAATGAAAGGAAATGTTTAAGTATTTCTTTGGCTAGATTTTGTTGTTTTGGCAAGGGGAGGCTATGTGACTTCAATTGCCTTCAGTACGGATCTGTCAACATAAACCTTGAAGTATTATTGTAGGAAATTCTTGGGCTTGTTAAACATTTTAATTAATGTTAAACTTAAAATTGTCCTGCTTCTTTTCTGCTCCCTGATGTTCAAGGAGTGTGGGAATAGAAGGAGTGTGAGATACGGCCAGCCAGGTAAACACAGGCTAGTGTTTTAATTTTATAAATGGGGAGGAATTATATTGCCTACTTGTGTTCTTTTCCATTGTCTTAACAGTATGAAAGTGAGAGATGAGCTCTGGTTGGCAACCAGAGTAGTCTTTGATGAGTAGGATAAATGGAACTGGAGCAGAATAGATTGTAAGGTCTGCAAATAGAGAAAAAATATCTGCCTGAGTCAATGATAAGACTCAGAAATGACCTAGGAGTTTGGCTTAGCTTGCTTCAAGTTGTAGTACTTAGACTTAGTAGTTAGAGGTATATTTTATATTCATGCTATTCTTTTGGGAGAAAGAATTTCTCCTCTTTCCTTCAATGTGATATTTTAATGATTCACATCCCTTCATTCAAAAAAATGTTTTACCGAGAGCCCGTATGTACGAAGAAGTGTTCTAGAACTGGGGATACATCAGTAAATGAAAGAGATAAAAACCCCTGTCTGCAGGGAGCTTACCTCCTAGTAGTTAGAGATACACAATAAATAAAACAAAAAAGTAAATATGTAGTATGTTAGATGGTGATACACACTACGGAGAAATTAAAGCAGGGAACACCTATAGAAAGGGTTGGGGAGGGATTGCAATTTTAAGTAGGGCATCAGGGAAGATCTCACTGAGAGGTTGACATTTGAGCCAAGATCTGAAGAAGTTAAAGGAGGGAACATACACATATCAGGAAGAGAGTGTTCCATGAAGAAGAAACAGCCGTGAGGGCATGAGGCCAGAGGAGCATGACTGGTGTGTTGAAGGGATAGCGAAGAAACCAAGGAGACAAGAGTGGAGTGAGTGACATTAAGTGAAGTAAGACATCGTAGTTAGAAAGTACACCAACTTGTAGCAACATGCTGTTCCTATAATTAAGTCATTGTTTTTCCATTTCCCTTTTAGAAGTGCTAATGCCATGTCCCTCTTATCTCAAACAGAATTGGAGATCAGCATGCCTTAGAACAGGCAGCACAGATTCCTATTTGAGCTCTGGAAGCAGGAATGTCAATATTGAGTAATGATTCCAGCAAGTTTTTCTTCCTGCAAATACTATGTTGGAAAAGGACTGCTTTGCCAGTCTGTTTAGTGTGTTCCTGTGTTGCACAAGTCCATAAACAACATTCACAGATCGGCAATGGTTTATGAATTTATATTTTCCTTCAGAGATTAATTTAGCTGGTAGAGTTAAAGACATTTCAGACTAATTTTGCATAATTTTTGTTTTCTTTAACATATTGAGCAGAAAGTTTCTGTGAAGCAGAGAAAACTGTTAACAGACATATTGTGTCCATTGGTCTCCCATTATTCGTTTACATTACATATACATGAAACACATTCTGCCCCACCGTTAGAATTTAGTTACTTATCTGCTTGCTTTCCTCTCTCTATATGGTTAATAATTGTTATAAACCAGCTACTCTAGTACATCTTAAATTATTATTAATGTAATATTAAACACATTTTATTTACTTAATATGTATATAAATATATTTTTTGAAACACACTCTGGCCCATTATTTATATGAGCACTTGTTGCATTATTATTTCATCTAGAGTTTCTCATAGTTGCCCTACTTGATGCTGTCATTTTTACTCTTCTTATAATGTTTAAACGTTTGATTTAGTAAATAAGAGCTCAAAATACTAAAAAAAAAAAAAAAACTGATTAAATGTATTAAACATTCCTATGAAAATATTTGTATACTGTATTATGGTCCAAATAGGTGACTCATATGGTTCAATGCAGAGAAATTAAATGTTTTATAATATCACTACCTGCCAGTCATATTTTCTGTTAAATCTATAAATTAACTGGATGATCTTGACATATCAACTGGATATTTGCTTATTCATTAACTGGAGTAATCACATAAAAATAATAAAACTTGAACTCTAAATATATGTATAAATTGGTTATAATAATAAAAAGTAATAACACAAAAACAGTAGACCCTTATACATGCAGAATACTTTATAATTCATAAAATTTTTTCCACTGTGTTCTCATAGAAATATTTTGTGATCATTAAGATTGGAGTGTTTAATCACAAACTTGTCTCTGTGGAGAATGAAACACTTTGAAACCTTCTCTCCTCCAGCAATGAAGACAATATGAAGCCATTTATGAAAACTTAGCACATTTTGTCATCCATTTGACCATCTGCCTTTCTAACCACAAAGTAAAAGACGGAATTTCCATTATTCAGTGTACACTATTTACTTCTACTCAGTTGTGGTAAACTACCCATAATTCACTTTATGGCATGGGTTGAACTATTTTATTTTTCTTTACCAAGAATTTCAGGCATTATTAAAGAGTGGTATCTGAATCAAATGGCTCTGAATAGCATTACCATTAAAAAAATGTAATGGCAAGAAAAAAAATGGCGAACAGTCCCCCTTACAAAATGACACTTTTCTTATTTGGCATATTTTTCATAAGCAAATGAAAAGAACAGCCAATATCTGTGTTTGGAAGATGGATATGATATGAATCAACGTTTGAAAATGATAGTTGAAATAGAAGTCAGCATTTCTAAACTGAAGTGGTTTCTTTTTTTTTGAGCCTCTATTCTTATCATTTTAAAGCTTGGAAAATTGAGAACCAGAAAATTAGAATATGATAATGAAGAAGTTGCACACATAACTAAAATATAAAGGCAGGGAAAAAAATCTTAAAAGAAGAATGAGGGAAAGTGTTACAACGGTGACGGTAAAGGCACAACAGCAAATGAGAAGTTGTGAAAACAACATTGCATCCTCTCTTCCAACTTCTCGTAGTCCCTGTTTAAAAGATCCTCTTGAATCTTTATGTTCAGATCTTTTCCGCCTATTTCCTTCTTATTTAACATGTGATTAACAACATGTGGGGAAATAAATGGCTCTACCGGAATCCTTTAGCAGAAGATTGAAAAATTACGGATGTGGAATATAGAATATAGTTTTAGAGAAGGATTCAGGGATTCAATTGTTACTTATAACACACTTGTACATAGAATCTCATATAATTTTGCAAAACCAATAGTCCGTAGCTTCTTACATAGACTGGACACATAATCAATGACTAAAAACAGCTAGAGCAAATGTATTGTATCCATGTAAATACCCTAAGTTACACTGATTCATTTTCTTTGCCTTAGTGTTTATGATGTCAAGGTGCAAGACACATGACTGAGGTGTGAACAAAATACTCTAATCATTATTTCTTATAGTATGAGAAGCCTCCTATGAAATTGAAATTCAAGTATTTCCATACGTATATCCATTCTTAAAAATTAAGATACTCTCAGTGAAGCCATAATATATTCCCAGTGAAAGTTTATAAGACCTGCTACCTACAATAAAATTTTACAAAAAGATGTAAGTCTACCAAAAACATGAATGCTGTTGTTTTCAGCAAGTTGTAAGTGGCTGGGAGCCAAGCTACAGCAGTTCATGCCAGAAAATCTGTACACCAGAGCCTTGTAGAGAATGATTAGTTAACATCACTTTAATGATGAATTAAGGAGCAGTAAAAGCATTCTAATTCCAATATGTACAAAACCTTCTATTTGAAGACACAGGACCAGGGAGAACAGATCCATGACCTTTGTGATACTGACAAAGGTTGGGTTCACTACAGTTAACGCCCAATCTGTCTTTCAAGGTTAACTACACATGCCATGCTGGGAAATGAAACAATTACTAACGAATTTTATAGGTATATTCTGTCAAATTTAAAAGGCAATCAGAAGTCTAGATGAAAATTATGCCTGAGGAAAGCATATAAAGGAGAGCAACTAGGAAAGTGTGTGTATGTACCTCTATGTCTGTGTGTATTTCCTAAAAAAGACACCTTCAGAAAAAGGCAACATAAACTTTTCAACAACACAAATGAAAATCCCCATATTGAATGAAGAGAATACCCAGCTTATGGGAATGGAAATGTATTCAGGAAGGACAGCATCTAATCATCTGGGCAACACTAGCACAGCAAGGGTAGATGATTCATTATTCTGTAATTAACTTTTAATTAACTTTACTCTGCTTTACTTATTTTAGAAAATTAAATAAACTTCATTTTATTGCTCGTGCTAAACCAATGAGCAGAAGCTAGAGTTCTGCTCTAATTAAAATAAGCAGTTCCACAAAATTGTGTGTAAAGCATAATGAAGAACTGTTTCTGTCCAATTGATATATTTCTTATGTTCTGAAACACTTTGATAGGTTTTTCAAGAATTCCATTAGTTAGGCACTGAAGTCTTCTAAAATATGTGATTTAAGAAATAATATTATAGACCAGTCTTAAGTATGGGACACCAAATTGATTTAAATTTATTAAGTTACATTTCGAATTAGATGATTAAGAGAAATGGAGAGGGGGAGTTGGAAGAAGGGAGGAAGAAAGAGAAAGAATTTGAAATTGTGCTATTTCATCAGTCATCAAAGCAATAGATATGTATATTTTTTAGTAGGAGCAAAAAAGAGAAGTCGTAGAGCTAATACAGTGAGATTACATATTCTGCATCCTTTTTTAGATTCTAGCTCTTTTATTCATTTTTAAACATTTGTTACATGTTTTGGTGTTAAGCCTAAGACAGTAAAATTCATAATCAGGTATTATTCTAACTGTTCTAATCATGTGCTACAAAAGAATATTTGACAGAAGAATGAATTACATTTAATTTGGTGAACTTGAGCTTTAACTCTCTTAATATAAAAGTCAAATGAAATGACTTCACTTGAACCCTAAATTATTAAGATATTTTCTATTTTGTTTTTAATTTCTAAAGTGTTTAAGAAACATCCACATAACTCTAAGGTATCATTTATTAAAATACTTTATTTCACCAATTAAGAACTTTGAGCTTCCCTGCTGACAATCACCTGCAGCTCCATTCCATAATAGTAAAACGTTGACCACTCCATTCTGATTTCAGACTATAATTTTGAGTTTCTGAAGCCTTCCTTCTCAGTGTTTTCCCTGTGATTTCCATATTCTCCAATTTTTAATTTCTCCTGAATCTGCTTTTTCCTTATTGTGTGGTCTTATTAAATATTCTGTGTTTTTCCAAGGACATCATCCCTTTCTGGTTTGACTTACTTTTCTATGCAGGCTTTAAACATAGTCAACCTTGTCAACAGTATAAGGACTAGCATCCCGGAGATTCCTTGCCCTATCAAAAATTCCTAGGTAACCAGTCTTCACCTGTGAGAGAAATCTCTACTTTCTCCACCTGCAAGTATTGATCATTGCAAAATAAAATGTGTACAGGAAACTAGGGAACTGAAAACAAAACAGGCCAAACACCTGGGTTGGATCAAAATCATCTTTAGCTAGAACTTTCTCATACTCTTAAATCTACTTAGTTCAGCTCTTGATACATAGAAGGTGATGAGAAGACTTTTAATTTTTTATTTCTCTTTTTGTCTGTTTGTTTTAATGTAAGTGATTTAATGAATTGGGTCCACAGCAAATTCCTTTCATTTAACTTCAGCTAAGCACTTCCTTGTTCACAATAATCCGTTTATTCGTCTTTGACTACACCCTAAGCCAAGGGAGCAGCAGGTGTTTCCTTACTCCTTAAAGCATCTCTTTTAAAACTAAAAAAATCCAGAGCTTTTGATAGGCAATAGAAGGCCCACTCATAAGAAGAAAGAATAGAGGAAGCAAGTAAAATCTAAAATTTGAACAATGACAAAAACCAAATGCTTGAAAGCAACAAACAATGAATTTTCATTATTTAATTAGAGAATTAACATTTATTTCTATACTAGTATCTTTTTAAGAACAGGAAATATATAATTTATTACTGGAATTTCCTTTTTCTCAGATGGAAAAATATTACTGATAGAAAGAAATATACTTGTTTTCAGTAATCTCTTTATTATTATTATTATTTAACATTGTCTTTAGAAGAGGGTCAGAACCTGTATAACTAAAGCAATTATAAAGTGTATGCTATGTGTAGATCTCCCTGTATGAGTCAAGAAATGTATGCAAATCTCTTGTCATAAATTCCAGCTATCAGCACTTAAATGCATTGTTCTTTATTAAATGCAAGAACATAGCCAATAACTGGAAATTATTAGGTGTCAGAGTATAGTAGAAGAGTTGGTCATAGTATAGGCTAAAATTTTTCGTTTATTTGAACTGCTTTCCAAGTTTTGGTAGAGTTTCCTAGGATGAGGCTTGCAGGAGAATCATACATAACAGCAAGACCAGCAGCTAACACATTTCACATCCTGAACAGAGTATCTTCTGAGCCTATGAGCTTCACTGTTTTCCATTCTTCCCTTCATCATTTATGATTTATTCTCTGTACTCATAGGTACATCATTTTCAGGCCTTCTCTAAACTTTATGTATTGTCCTTGATTTTTATTTCTAATGCCAAATCTTCTTACTGTTGCAAAGTATTTCTTAATATAATATAAGGCTGAAACATTTTTTTCTTTAGTTTCAGATCAGTTCTCCTTGTCCTTCCATCTTCTGATGCTATGAATAATCACATTCTTTCATTTATACAGACACTTGTAAGGTATTTATAGACTGTGATCAAATCGCCTTCAATCTTCTCCTCTCTTGACTATATAAATGTCTATGTCCCTATATATATCTCATCCAACACACTACTTGTATCATTTTTTGCCCTTCTTTTTTATTATTAATTTTCCATTAACTCTCTCAATTCTTGTACAACTTTTCCATTGCCAGGATAAATAGCAATGCAATAACTCACTTATTTTTATCATATGCTAAGTAGAGTTTAATACTTTAAAAGAAGGTTTTGTCGAAAAGTCAAGTTACATACTCATTATATGGACTGTACTTACTCTTCAATTATTGTATATTCAATTGTTTCTGGATTATAGTGTTTATAGCTCCTACTTTAATTTCTATATGTTACTTCCCTGAAAAAGCCTCAAATCTCTGAGTCACTAAAAATGCCTATGTTGACTCTGAGAAGAGTATTCTATCCTCAATAATTTGCTGTATGCAGCTGCAAGAACCTGGCCTTGAGCTTATATTCATTCATCATAAACTTAACTAATTTCAAAGGTGATTATTACTTCTAAAGTCTCTATCTTTGTGCATTTTGTAGAAGTTTTCTAAATAGCAATGCTAATTAGCTCAGCTTTTCTATGCTGGTGTAGGTGTATATGTATATATGCTTAGATATATATTTACAAAAGTAGCTATAGGTGTTCTACTATACACACATATTTATAAAAATTAGCTATAGGTGTTCTACGTAATTTTTAAATGCATTTGATAATAGAAATCTTGAAGAATTCAATAGGGATATTTATTTTACCCACTGATAAAAATGAACCCAAATACAGTGATAAAAAATATGTAAAGACTCCTGATTGAAGAATTGTGGAAAAGAAAGAAATAGGGCGGTAGGGAGTATGTACATATAAGTGTGTCTGTTTCGTGTCTTGTGGTAAACAGATTGTGCATGTGTGCATTTTGGGGGGTGATTAGTCCTCGGAAGTCCACCGAGTATTTCCAAAGGAACTCACAACAAGGAGGTGATTCATGTAAGGGGCTCTAATTGTATGTATATATGTATGTATGTATGTCCTCATTCATTCATTTATTTTCTGTTGAAGTTTGGGAAATAAGTAAAAGGATAAAAAGAGGTGGTATTTAACTGAAAAAATTTTTAAGTTCAAGTCTTTTTCTTGCATACATTGCTGGTAGGGGCAAGCACCAAAAATTATAATGGAATCCTGACTTTAATTCAGGCCTTTGAGAATTGTCAAAGGTCAGTGTCTTTGTTATACTATATGATTATAGTGAAAAACTATTTGACTTAGTAAGAAAAACATGTAACAATTTTTATACTAAGAAGTACAAATTTATATGTTTATAAAGGTCTTTTTATGAGGGACGAAAAACACCACTGAAATTATAAGTACAAATGGATATGAAGTTTAAGGCTCTCAGAATTAGTGCCCTTCTTGTGAAATCATGTACTGATCAACTTTATCCTGTATGTCATATTTTGGTTCAAAGAAAATATTTTTATGGCAAAAAATTATATCTAAAATACAATTTATGAGCTGTCAATTCATACTGATGGAGGCATGGGCAGTTAATGTCTACCTATCGCCTACTTTTCAGTAACAGATTTTAGATGAACTCTTCTGCTTTGGGTAATTTCTGCAGTGATGTTTAGTGTAGCAAATTAAACCTATTTCATGTTTATATATTTTAATGGTACTTCCAAAATATCACAATGTAATTTTTCCAAAGTAATATCATGATTGAACATTTACTAAGAATTACAACTTTGCAAATTCTATTTGTCAATGCATCTTCAGTATGTGCTACCTATTTTTTTTTTTGACATAGCCGTAAAGTTCTCCATGACAAAAATAAATATATACATTAAACATAAATGGAAGACAGCCCAGGCCACTCTCTGAGAGAGTCAGTGTCTCCAAAGGTTAAGATAATGTATAAAGAAAACAATAATGATGGTAGAAATGCTTTGTCAGAAAAACAGATATGCAAAAAAACTTTTCTTTTTTTCATATTTGTTTTCCTTGGACCAAGGGAGCCAGCTTTGTAATATTGCTATGGGCAATTGTAATCCTAAGGCAGAGGACCTATGCAAACAACTCATTTTCTCTCTCACTGCCCCTGTCATGAAATACCAAATGTGTGCACTCCCCTCCAGTCTTATACATTATTGTCTGTTTTATTCTCTTAGAACTCCCCTCACATGACCAATGCACAAACTCCCATTCCTCTGCCTTTGGGAGTTGAAATTCACTCAGTGGGCATTAACCTTCCCTTTTCTTAGATGTTGGTTGTGGGGCTTTTCCCTTAGTTTCTCTCCTGATCTTGAATGACATCTTCTTATTTATCATGATTATTCCTGGCTCCAGATATGTTTTGCCGCTGCTTTGCCAGCTTGTAGGCCTTTTAGCAACTTCAACTTGGGTTCACAAACTTGAGCACATAATCTCAGGGCAAAATGCCTACCATCCTTTGCACTGGACACATGCCTGCATATATGCATCACATATCCCAACTACAGAGGCATACTAAACCTACTAAAACAATATACTTAATCGACTACTAATAATAACAATAAAATATTCATCATTAAACTAGTAATACTTCCATTGTTAACACCCATATAATTCTGACAGTGTGGTTTTTATCTCTCATAAGTTCATATGTAGAAAATCAAAATATTAATTTGCTCTAGTTCTATTTTCCATGTTAATGGAAGACTAGCAAACAACTTATTAACACTTTTTACTTGGATGTTTATTTTAAGCCATCCTTCAGTCCTCAACATTCTCCAGATTTTCTTAATTATATATAGGTACCTGTTTTTTGAGTCATTTTTGCAAGAGGACCTAGGTCAGATTTAGTCAGACAAGGGACTGGAACCAGCAGGAAGCTGGACTGAGGCCTGAGTCTGAGATCATGAAGCTGGAAATGAAGGTTCCTAAGATTGCTGTAAATCAGGAATTAGCCAAGGTTCCAAAAGACCCCAGGTTAAGGCAGCAACCAAATAACGTGGACTCTCAGATCTTGGCAGCAAGCTGACAAGCCAGCAACCATAAAATCAAAGAAGAGGGCAGGAAACCAGTGATATTCCTGTCCTTGGCAGGTCAAAAATCTGGGAATTGTGATGTCAAAAGAAAGGAGGGCAGGGTCAGTAACTTGAGTGTTCAAAGTATGTAAAATGCCATGACTGACATGTCTGGTTTTGTAAGAGAACAGCCCCAATAATGAAGTGTAGAGACGATGAGATTATGTCTGGCCTCTTCCTGCTCAGCAGGTGGCCTTGTACTTGTTAGCACAAGCAGGGAGAAATGACAGGTCCCCAACAAAATATGGTATTAGGGACAAAGGTGTTCTCTGACAGAGCCTAGGTAATCATTCAACACACATTTATTGTGCTCCTACTAAGTGTCAGGGATGGTTTTAATCATTGGGGAAGCAACTACAATTAAGATGTATAGTACTTATTCTTCCATTTATAATCTAGGAAAGAATACAGATAAGTAAATAGGCAATGACATAGTAATGTAATATGTGCTATGATGTAAAGACGTACCAAGTATTCTGGTCATATATAAAGGAGTATCTAGCCTAATTTTCAAAATCATGGAAAGTTTCTAGAGATATAGGAAGCTAAGTTGACACTTCAATCATAAGAAAGAGGAAGAGGGAAGAGTATTTCAGGCAGAGGAAAAGTGTGTGCAAAAAGGAAGTAAAGATGTGAGAAATAATATGGAGCATTAAGAGATATGCAAGCAGCTTAATATGCCTGAAAGAGACACTGGGGTTCTGGAGGAAGTAATGGAGACCCATAGGGTATTAAAAAATGAAAGGATACTAAAGATTCTGTGGTCTGGACCCTTGAGATCTGAAACAGTTGAAGCACTTGACTAAAGTCACTTGGAACAAGTTAAAGGGCTCAGGAGGGTATAGTTCTGGACTTTCAAAAGGGGCCAACCCCGATATTGCCCACTGGAATGTACCCTAAGAAATATGTATATATATATTAGCTTTCCCTTTTTACCATGGAGTAACTTGCAATATAGTAAGCTTAAGTCATCCTTTCTATTTGTGCTAACTCACTGTCTAAAGCAGATCACCTCACCCCAAACCTGCTTTTCCTCCATGGTGTTGGTTTTGGCATCTCACTTATATTTCCCCACCATGTGATCTTGATTTTAATTTAGCCAGGCCTCAAATTATGTATAACAATATTCCTACTTAAATATGCTCTTATACGTTTGTGTTTTATGAATTTATAAATATTCTAATACTTCAGTTTAAAACTTTTGTTGAGCATTTATTATGTGTGGTAACCACCTAAAGGTGAGTAAAACAACCCTTGCCATCATGAAGCTCAATCTCGTTGGGAGGATACACATATAAACAAAGAATTGAAAATACAGCATGGTACACACTACCGCAGATTTATGGATCAAGAGGTAGAGAAGCACAGAAGACTAACAATGAATTCTACCTGGGGCAGTCCAAGACAGCTTCAAGTAATATTTGACTTGTGTCTGGAAGAATAAAGAGGAGTGTACAAGACAGAGAAATCATCAAGTATAAAAGCCTGAAGAATCATAAAAAGGATAGGCAAGCCCAGAGAAAGTGACAAGGAACTTCACTATGGCTTGTGATTAGAGTTGTTGAAGTTGGCAAATATTCTGAAATGGGATTAGATCTAGATTGGGAATAAATTGTGGAAATCACAGCTAAGATAGGGAATTGGCATTTCCTGATAGTAACAGGAATCAAACAAATATCTTAACTAGGCAATAATTTCCTTTTAAAAATTAAAAAGGTTTTTTGAGGAAATTAACTCTGACAGCATTGTACTTGATTGTCTGGACTCGAGGAAAATTGGTGGCAATGAGTCTTGTTAGGTGCTTGTCTCAGTAGTTCAAGTTAATGACAGAAGATGATGAGTGTTGAGAAAGATAGGCAGAATTCAAGAAATAGTTTTGAGCTGCAATGGGTAAAACACCTGGACTGAGTAATGGTAGTGAAGCTGGAGGGAAACAGATGAATTCAAGAGACATATAAGAAATAAAGTTGATAAATCTTGAAGACTCTTTGGATATGGATATGGAGACAGGTGATTCAAGGCTTACTCCTATGTTTCTGAACTGAATTGGAAGGAGGGTGATGCCAAACATTGGGATGGAGGAGGTGAACCATGATTTGTGGGTTACTTTTAGATCTATTCTGCCTGAAGTTTCTTTTGAGACATGGGAAAGGAGATAGCAGTAGGCAGGGGGCTATATTGGTCTATAGCTCAGAGAAGCCTAGGCTAGAGATGTATAAATTGTGTTTCTATAGATGATAATTGAAGCCAGAGTAATAATCAGGATACCACTGAAAAGAATGCAGGGTTAATAGATAACAGAGTCTGGGATAGAGCTTTGAGAAATCCCACCCTTTAAAGCTTGAATGATTAGCTGAAGGAATAGCTTTACCTTGGTATAAGTAAAACAAACAAAAGAAATTATGAAGTCACAGAAGCTAAGGAAATGTATCAAGAAGAAGGGAATAATCAACAATATTGAGTAACACTGAAAGATTAAAAAATTGGGATGACAAAAACTTAAAAGTTATTGATGACTAAATCAAAGTTATTTTTATTTTGGGGGGAAGCTAGATTGGAGTGTTTTAAGGAAAGTTGGGTAGGGAAGTAATAGAAATAGTGAGGGTAAATAACACATTCAAAAAGTTTGACTGTGGGGCATAGTGGTTAAGTTCATGTGCTCCGCTTTGGTGGCCTGGGGTTTGTGGGTTTGGATCCCGGGCACAGACCTATACTGCTCCTCAAGCCATGCTGTGCCGGCATCCCACATACAAAATAGAGGAACATGGGCACAGATGGTAGCTCAGGGCCAGTCTTCCTCACAAGAAAAAAAAAGTTTGTGAAGGAGATAAAGAAGGACAGTAACTGGAGTGAGAAGTGGGATTGAGTTATTTGTTTTAGAATGGGCAAGATTAGAGTATGCTGATGGGGAAAACTGTAGAGAGAAAGTGAAGTGATGATTGGCTATTGTTGCCTTTGTCTGCACACAAAATGTCCTCTTCTTTCCCAACTCAGAGATGTCCTGTGGTAAAACAAAATGACATTGAATTTTAGAGACCTGTAGGTCACAGGATTGGGGAGGCAGGAGTGTCAATAGGTAGTTCGGTGAAGGAAAAGAAATTAATTCTGGGGCCTAAACCTGTAGGAGGAAAAGGGAGACCCATATATTTGCTCATGTTTTTCATCTTGAATTATAAAAAAGTAACTGAATAATAATTTGAACTGTCTCCTATTTAGTTCTATAATCCACATATGGATAAAATAGGATTCACTCAGCAGGTTGCAAGCTTGTGCCTCTAAACATATTTAGTTGAGCAAGAAGGCATAAAGTGGAACCATATGTGTTTTCTTTTAAGGTAATCTGCTTTAGTAGTATTGTCAGCACTCTGAGAGCCTCTTCCATGTGCATCTTGCCGTACTTTTTAGAAATACTCTGTGTTGAGTCATTTTGATGTCATCTACTAAACTCTCCTTACAAATATTTATTCACTGATTTATGGGATTTGTGAAAATAACAGCCTCTTTAATAAGATATATTATAAGAATGTCAAATCACAAACAGATCTAACAAAGATATTATATTTCAAACATTCAGTGCCACTTAGAAATGGGTATTTAAAACAGATCAGCCTTGTGTCAAGGTTTGACGGTCAATAAACATAGGTGAGTTTGGGACAGAAATGAGGTTCCTAAAATAATGATCCCTTGGGAAAAATCTCATGTTTCTTGTCCATGGAATCCAAATCCTAAGGCTATTATTAATAACCCCACAGCTACTTTACTTTCTTTGCTTTATAATGACACTTTAAAACAGCATTCATGGATATTCTTGGCAATATTGACCTTCATGTGGCATTTAACATTTGCAAAACAGTCCTCTGACATATTTCTGTTAACACTAGGAAATCTATTTATGTGGGACCACTACACATATATTAATGTGGTGCATTTTCTGTGGTCTGTGCTGTGAGTTCATCAGCTCTATTTAGACTAGAACCTTGTTCCCCACGATCAGAATCGCTTCCACTGCTCCTCTCCACCCACTAAGTCCTTCACATGTGCTCTGTGCATGGAGCTCATTCAGTACACTCTCTTTACTTAAGAACAGCCAGACCAATAGGAGAAAATAGTTTAAACAGCGAAATAAGCAAATGACAAAGTTTTTGCACATTATAAGTTTCTGTAAGTTATTCATTAGCATTCTATAACACCTTGTTTCCTAACACAAAGGAAAGATTGTCATACAAATCTATTGAATTGAAATGTTATGCTACTCACTTCTGTCTCAGAATATATTTCTTCTTTTCCTTTCTCAGCCTTGCTGCCTGGTTTCCAAAGAGATTACAGCTTGATTTTGTACCCATACACTTTTTCCTTAGTCAGTTGCATGGCAGCCAGATATTCTAGTTAGTTTATTCCCTTTCATATGCTGCTCTGTCAAAACTGTTCACTTACATTTTCCACAGATCACTGCTAGCCATGAACAACATTGCTCTGCAGAAATCCTGCTGTCCGTGCTCTCTACACTAGCTGCCATTACGCCCAGCACTTCCCTTCTTTCTCTGGGATATGTCACTCACGTGTTTGAGCAAATGCCAGCTGTCCCTTATATGTAGTACACTATCCCTCCATCAGGGACATTTTACAAGTATTCTATATTCATTTTACTTGGCACTTTCTTCTATCTAGCAAATACCATTTATTCCTTCACTCCTTCTGTCTTCTCTCACCACGTGCTTTATTCTCTATCCCAGGAATAATATTTTCTAAGGTATTTCTCTTTTTCCTTTATGACAGTATTTTTTATTCGGCCATTTCTTTTACTTTTGCAGGCTGCATCTCCATCTTCGGTCAAAAGCATTTTCAAAAACAACTTTTTTTAAAGTGTATATCATTATCTGTTTTTCTGTGTGGACCAGAACAATTAAAGCTATACACACTCTAAAAATAGGTAGTGGAGAGCTAGCACTGGAATATTGCATTGTTTCTATGCAAATGTGTATTTTTTCTTTTGTGGAAGAACATGGGATGTTATACAAATAGTAAAGATATTCCCTTGTAATAAAAGCTCTAATGTTACAAAGTGAGTAACATTCATAGCTTTAATCTATGGCAATGAGTTTTATCAGTAAGAGTGTCAGAGAACATAAGCAGTTAAGATTCCTGGAGGCAAAACGTATCCAATTAAGGTGATTTACCACATTCCAAAATGACTTGACAAGTACATTTAACTCTCTAAAATGATATCTGTTCTTATATCTGTCACGGCTTAGAAAATTATAGGAATTCTAGATATCATCATCACCATCATCATCATCAAAGGCATTTATTAAGTATATTTCTATGATAGATCTGATACTAAAAAATTTTAGATATATAGCTCATACCATCAAAGAAGTTCTAGTCTGCTGCAGTGATATTAAAAACCTATATTGAACACATTCTTACATTAAGCAAATGAATGCCCAGATTAAATAATACTTTGCTGTTGTATTAAGTTCAAGATATTTGTTATAAGATAAATTAGTTGCAGATGATTTAGATCAGGGGTCAGAAAACCTTCTCTGTAAAAGGTAAACAATAAATATTTTTGGCTCTCTGGGTCAGATGGTATTTGTGTCAACTACTCAACTCTGATGTTATAGCACAAAAGTAGCCATAGAAATACATAAATGAATGATCATGGCTGTGTTCCTATGAAGTTTTATTTACAAAAATAGGCAGTGGGCTATATGTGACCCACAGGCCATAGTTTGCTGACCTCTGATTTAGATGATGGAAGAAACTAACATATTTGTGAAGTCTTATTTCTTTATAAGAAGCAAAAATAAAAGAAACAGATTTTTACAGATAAAGGGACAACGATATGAGCCATCAAGCCAACCTGAGCTTTCAAGAGAGAAAATAAAATTCTTACAACCCCAAAATATTGAGAAATGATGAATCAAGGGAGGTTAACCAGTACTAAGGCCTGTGGCTGCTGTGGAATATTTCCCAATCTTCAGCAGCCTAAACCTTTGGTTTGAATGATTCTTGGGAGTAGCACTGAGAGCAAAGACTAGGATCTCTGTGAGATAGGAAGTCAGACCTTAAATCTCTATATAGGGCTATAACACTGAGAGACAATTGGTGGGTAATCTTAAAATTTAAAATAAAATTCTGTCAATAGATTGGTCAAGAGATAGGCCACAAATGATTGGTAGTTATATACTGAGAATTGATAATTCCAATAATCATGGGCTTGGATTTTTAATTTATATTATTTTGTATCATCCAAAAATATAAGGTCATAATTTAATTAAAGGTGGTTTTATGTTGGTTGTACCCCTAGGCATCTAGAACAAACAAAAAACCCAGACATATAAAGAATATGAACTCAGACTGATGGAAAAAATCATAAAGCACATACAGAAAATCACAAGCAACATGAGTTATATTTAGCGGAACCAATAACAGTAACATTAGACCAACAAAACCTGCAGATATTGAAATTATCATATATAAAATAGAAAATTAGTAAATCTTTAAAGAAATAAAAGAGAGATGGAAAATGTGACTAAAGAGCAAGACATTATCCCAGCTATCAAGGTACTATTGTAAAAGAAAGCCATAGAAATAAAAATATAAAAACTGAAGTTAGAAACTGATTGAGAAAAATAATAGCAGATTAGTCACAAGTGAAGAGAGAATTAGTTAACTGGAAGATAGAACTGGAGAAATTGTCCAGAAACCAACACAAAGAAATAAAGAAATGGGAAATGCAAAAGACATACTATAAGACATGAAGAATGGAGTTAGAAGTTCTACTATGTATGGAATTTGAGTTCCATAAATAGAGAGTAGAATGAATTAGAGGAAGGCAATATTCAATGAGGTAATTAATGACTATGAAATTACCATATTTGAAGATTAACCATTATAAGAAGGATAAATCAAAAGGCATCCCCACCATGACTCACTATAATGAAAAGAAATATTGACTGAGAACAAAGATGGATTACAAAGGAGCAACAATTAGACTGATATCTGACTTTGCAGGAGACCAGCAATGGAAGCCACAAAACTGTGGAATAATATCTTCAAAATTCTGAGACAATCTGATTTCCAGTATAGAATTATGTATCCTATAAAATTATTTTTCAAGAATAAGGGTAAAATAAAAACTTTTTTTAGATAAGGAAAATTGAGAGAGCTTACTACCAACAGATATCTCTAAAGAACTATAGGATGAGTTTCATGAAGAAGTTAAAAATCATTAAGAAGGAAAGACTGAGAGTGACAGAGAAATGGTAATCAGAGAAAATAGTAAGCATAATGTTAACCCAAACAAAATTTGATAGTATAAAACAATACTAACAATATCTAACTTGTGCATATTAAATGTTAGAATTAAAATATTGGATAAAAATATGAGTTTGGAGATAAAACACTCTAATCTCATAATGTTTAGGAAGAGAGAATAGATATTCCTTAACTCTGGACATGTAAAGTTAAATATGGGTGCTAACATTTTTGGGGTGACCACTAATAGAATAGAGGTAGAGTGTGTAACTTCCAAACTAATGGAATGGAAATATTTTGGGGCTGGGGAGGGGACAGACATGAAAGCAAACAACAACAGCAAAAATACTCTATATCAATTTTTTTAAAAAGTAAGAAAGAAAAATGGCATATAGAAAAAGAGAGCAAATAGAAAGCCCAACATAAAAGGGTATAAACCATTTCAAATTTATGATTATAATAAATATAAATGGACTAATTTATATAAGTATGTTTATATAGATACAAATTATTATAATAAGTATAAGTGGACTGAAATTAAAAGAGGAAAGCATCAGAACAAATTGAAAGATACAACTATATTAATAGCAACCAGAATACTAACCAATAGATACTACTACTAACAAAAAGAAAGTTAGTATCCTATATTGTTATCCCACAAAGTAAACTTTAGAGAAAAAGGCATTGCTAACAATAAAGAGAAGCAATAAATGATAATAAAAGATTCAATTCACCAGGAAGATAAAACAATTCAAAACATTTATACTGCTAATAATATGGCTTTAAAATATAAAATGAGAAAAATTGAAAAACTCCAAGGAGATTTTAAATGCCATGTATGATAGTTTTAGAAAGGGACTTGACAACATTTATGAGGTCTTCAAGAACATTAAGAAACTGGTGAAAAAATCAACTGTGACTTGATTTTTTAAAAACAAATGGATAAGCTTCTATAGAATTTCTGAATGGACAGTCAGCTTAAAGATAAGCTAGTAAAACTACTGATTTTAAGAGTAAAGAAAGTGAGGTCCCAAAAGGTTTGGTAATCCACCAAAGGCCAGATAACATACACTGGCAAAGCCAGCTTTAGAAGCAGATTAACTGACTTCCAGGCCAGAATGTTTTCTATTTAACCAGTATTTGCATACAGTGCTATTCTCAGTTGTATTTCTCTCATAACATAAATGTACTGGTTTTATTATTTTGGTTTTCTGTGTTTTTTCCCTTTCCTTACTTGGTATGGAGAAGTAGATTTGTGCTAAGATCAAAAGTGGAAGACAAGGAAAGGCATAGGTAGTAGATGTATGTGGAATTTCAGATAGGATGAAATGAAGTTTTAGATAGGAAGTACACAAGTGCACAAGTTCTTAACCCCCAACCCTACTTTGTTCATAATCTTTTTTCATAATCTTACTCTACTCATTGCATTACATCAACAGTAGCTTTTGTTTACCCTCATTATGATCCCCAAGTCTCAACTCCTCTTTATGCTCCCAGTTTGAGTTATATCCTTCTGATTTAATTTCCTTCCCTCTCCATTGACCTATTGTCAATCACTTTAACTGTCATCTCATCTATGCTATTAATTTCTCCAAAAGTACTCTTACCTGTGGTGAGATGTATTCATCTACTTTCTGTATTTCTGTACCTGGGCTGCTGATGACACTAGAGAAAATCACAGGGCCAGGATAGAGAAGCCCCAATATGACACAAGACTTCCAACTTCATCTGCGTCTTCAGGAACCTCTTTATTTCTTTAAAGATACCTAGATTTCTCATTCCCTGTAGACTACCTCAAACATTTATCACTCTTTAAGTTTGTTACCATGCTTCTATTGCTTTTCTCAGTATATTATCTTGAACATATGACCATTGCAGGATAAAAATGGAGAACAAGCCTTCAATTTACCATTACTTCCAAATTTGCTAACATTTATTCACAACCCAATTATGAGTGCCTACCATGTGCCAGGCACTTTCCTTGTCTCCTACAAGATAAATTTTTACATTTGCTCTTGATTTTCTGCCTACTCACACCAAGAATCTTCATCTCTTCAAGAAATTTTAAAAATAAATTATATTTTCAACACCCCACTCCATTTTCTCTTGCTTTGTCCTAACACATTTCCATGTCTCTTCCATGTTAAAAATTCACTTTCTTTAGGTCCAGACACCCTTGAGTCAGTCACTACCATTCCACTACCCATCGCTTCAAAGCATCTTGAAAGGCTGTTCTCTGTGTTAAGCTTCTACTCTTTACTTCCCATTGATTACTAGACCCTCTGAAAAATGACTTCCTTTTGACTAGTCCCCCCAAAGCTCTCTGGGAAATGATTACCAAAAAAAAAACCATGTTCTAGAAAAATCCAATGAAAATTTTATTTTTAATTTAACTTGATCTCAGTCTTTAATGTTATATACTGCTTTCTCCTTCTTAAAGATGCTTTTTCCCTTGGTCACTGTGACATTTATTTTCACTTTCTTTTTTTTCCAAAATGGCCCTTCAAGTGCTTCTTCAATGCTCTTCTCCCTCAGTTGTACCATATATTTTGAAATGACCAAGAAACAGTGTTCAGACTTCTTATTTCCTTACTCTGTACATTCTTCCTTTGAAAGGTAAACTTACTATAAGTCCTGGTTTACATGGATTGAGACTGGACTATTGACATTCATTCAGATTGATTAGTAATCTCATCCCCTCTTGATTTAACTGCATAATAGCACTTTATTGATCTCTCTGCTTCTTGCTCTTTTTACATTCAGTTCTTTCACTATAATATGGCCAGATATTTTTTTTAAGATAAAAATCTGATCATCACACCCTACTCTAAAGTCTTTGTTTAACTCCCTACTTCCTACAGGGATTTAAAAAAATTCGTCCTTAGCACAGCACACAAAGCCCTCCATGATCTGTCCCTAACTGAACTTTCCAGGCTTTTCTCCAAGATTCTATAACATATATATTATACTTGTACTGCACAACTCATTTCCAAACATGTTATTCTCTTTTATGCTTCCATAATTTTTATGCTTTCCATAATTCTGGTGCTGCACCCTCAATGTATAAAAAGCCTTTTGTTTTGTTTTGTTTTCTTTTTATGAGATTCTTTGCCCAGTAGATTACTGCTCATCCTTCAAGGACTGGTGCATGTTATTTCCTCAGTGAAGCCCTTCTGGGCTCCCTCAGGCAGAATTAGTATTTTTTTCCTTAACATAACCATGACACTTTATTCCTCTTTCTATTATAGACTTTCCACATTGTATTACAAAGATTTGCTAACTGCTTCTCTTCCCCAGTGGACTGTGTGCTACTCAAGGACGAGACAATCAAAGCAGAGCAATGTGCCTGGAACTTAGTAGGTACTGGGTAATTTGGTATTGGCTCAATAAATGGCCTGCTCTGACAACTGATGCCTTGATAGTTTTGAATGCCTGAGAATTTCCAGAATTGAAATTTATATCTCATGTTAGCTGAAGTGGGTGTGTCTGTAGAAAAAAGGGCAAATATTTAGAACTTTCTTAAATACAAAACAAATAAAATATAATAAGCCACCTCTTTTTATCTTTTTGAATTTCCTATTTTTACAATTCTGTCTTTGACATAGGATCCATTTCTTTCTTTGAACCCAACATCCAGTCAGTACCAATTAGACTATAATTGAAAGAAATCACCCTCTCAAATATGCTTTCGATTCATCCTTGTTTTTCATCCTTGTTATTTCTACCTGAATTTAGACATATCACACTTGGATTGTTATTGCAGTCTCCTAATTACAAGAGTTTTTGATTTTACCCCCCATCTGCCATAGCCCCTCCTATATATTTCTCTCCTTGATTAATATACCTAAGTGACAGCTTGAGCCCATCACTCCCCTATTAAAAAAAAGAAATCCAATGACATTAAACAAACCACACTAGCTTAGTATTCAGTTCTCCCATACTCTGGCCCTGGAATTCCTTTTTGGTTCTGTATTTCACCAGGCCTTACCTAATCTTTATTTGTAGCTAGCCTGTAAGCACCGTGAGACAGGAGTCATGTCTCCTATAGTTAACATTCTATCATAACCACGTAGCACATTTCCTAGGACATTCTAGATGCTCAAATTTTGTTGAATAAACTAATCAAAGGATGCAGAGTTTTTCAAACATGCTTCTTCAAGTTCTTCTATTAGCACAGGTAGGGTGGGAAATGAGGAGACAGGATGGATAAGTGGGTAGAGAATAGGACAAGTGATTTAAGCTGGTGTGGTTGGGCTCCCTTGCCCACCTTTACTTCAACTAGAGCAACTCAACAATACCACACACATTAGCTTTGTATTTTGGGGTTGACATACATTTTCATAGAAAAAGAATGAGTTTTAAATCAGATGGACCATTTATTTTAATATAGAACAATATATGAGCTTTGGAAAGAGCACAGACCAGTTAATTAAGCTCTATGAATGAGGCAAGTGAGGTGCTAAGGGCACAAAGTT